>CM053783.1:581623838-582998838 GCA_028749045.1 Cupressus sempervirens | reverse complement strand
CATGATGGGACTAAGATGTTGATTTATGATGTCAAGTTGTGACATGTTTTGACTTGACCATTTTGGAGTCTTTGATCAGTATGATTTTGGGATATATTTTGGTTATTGAGAACCAATGATTATTATGATTATTAGTAATGCTTCAGTTGCCAATAAATAAGTGTTGAGGTCATGATTTTCTATGGATGCTTTTCAGTTGCTCATGGAGATTTGATGCTTTTATTATGGATATTTGATGTTCTTATCTTTTGATTTTTTTTTCCAGTCGCTTGTATAGGACTAGGGTGATTTATGATTTCATGAGCTTAGGGTAGGTAATCTGCTTGTAGTCTCAGGAAGTGGCTTGCAATGGGGGCCGAGACCCTAAGAGGCTGCTAGGGTAACTCATTGTAAGTTGTTTTAATAAGTGAAAACATTCACACCTAATACTAACTAAATGAACCTAAAAAAATAATTGTTTTTTTCTTGCCCATGCCTCGAGTGCTTGTACAGACTAGGATGGGAGTAGAGAGAACGCTTGGTTGTGACCTTGTACTCCATAGTATGCCTTGTCAGTATGAGAGGATACTAGTGGATGCATGAGGATTAATAGGGACCCGTGGAGTATAGCTAATTGCCAGGGTAACTTCTACATGATATATGCGATGACACTTTCCCGCTTGCATAGTAGGTTTCCTACATGTCTTTGTGTGCCTCTGGGAATTAGATGTCAGTTTTGTGTTGGAACCTTTGAGTTAGTATACTTTTAGGATTCCTAGACTTAGAGAGTATTTATGCTATGTGATTTGGATAGCTTGTTTGGGACTTGAGATTATCTCCTTAGCACGGTGGGAGTGGACCACTTAGGTTCCACGCGGTCGAGTGGTAGTGTTTTTCCACTCTTATCATTTGAGATCCATTTGAGACATTGTGGCTGATGCGTCCTTCATGATGGTGGATATGTATCCTTTCATTGATGATTTGCATATGTTAGATGATGTTATCTTTTTCTTTTATTTGCATGTTAGATTACTTACTGCATATGATCTAGTATGTTTAGGTGTGACATTCCTATTATGTTAATACCGATGATCTCTTCGATATTTTGGAATGTTATGCATGGAGGGATGGCTAGGACCCACGATGGTCTAATGATGCTATTTATGGTTGGGAGGAATCGTGCACTTAGTTTATTATATTGATCTTTTATGTTGATGTATCATGGGTGACATGTGATTGTCTTTACTTGTTGTATCATGGATTAGAATAGGATGATGAACCTTATTTCACATATGTATATTCTTTAAATATTTTCATAACCTGTGACATGTACAGTGGATGATTGAGCATTTAGAATTGTAATGTATAAACATTGGACTTATCATTATCATTTCATGTGGTTGTTGTATTAGATAGATTCAATAATGTTAGTTGATTTAGATGTAATTCAACATTAAGGGATCCTTAAAGAATGTAATTTGTTATGTATGTTATGTTTACTTTTAGATGGACATTGCTATTGCTTCCATTATTGTGTATAAGTTATAAGTGGTATTTACTTTCATGTTTAAAAAAATGCTAACAAACTTAGTGAAATTTTAGGTTAATTCTTTCGATCTCTTGGCGGGGCATTACACCACCAGAGATGGGGAAGAGTAATTTTACATAGGAAATCAACATCATTATCCTTAGATAGGCAAATCCAGTTCTTAAAACAATGTTCTATATTATTTTGGTGAACCCAAGTGATATTCTAGTAGTTGAGAATATAAATCCATACTTGGTGACTGTAAGTATAGTTTAAGAACAAGTGATTGCTATCTTCATAACCTTCTTTACATAGACCACACCTATTAACGACATTAATGCCTCTCTTTTTCAAATTTTCCTGAGTAATAATTTTATTTTGAAGCAAGATCCAATAAAATATTTTTTAAAATATTTTTTTGATATAAGACCTTTTATCCAAGTTCTAGTCCATAAAGGGCAGTTACCTTTCTCCTCAAATTTGAATATAGAGGAAAATTTGAAATGGCCACTTACATTAGCACTCCATATCATCTTATCCTCCTTAAGGGGATACAGAGAAAATGCATTCAACATAATTTGGATTTTATGAAAAGTCTGGTTAACATCAACAAGTCAACAAGGCTAACCCAACTGTTATTAAACCAGTAATGTCCCACAAGAGTCCCATACAATTGCTTACATTTATCAATATGGGTCCTATCCTCAAATTCCTCAATTAGAGGGTGATCTAGTATCTAAACATCTTCCTAGAATCTAACCTTTTGCCCATTTCCAACCTTCCATGAACAACCTTTACTTAAGATATTCTTAGTTCCCTGTATAGTCCCCCAGATAGCAGATGGGAAAAGAACATCAGGAGATGATAGAAAATTAGATAAAGAAGGATCATTAAAAATATACTTATCTTTCCATATAGTACTCCATTCCTTATCATCATGATATACTCTCCATCCCTATTTGGCTAAAAGAGCTCTAGTCATACTTTACGTTGACCTGATTCCCAATCCACCTTCCTTGATAGGCTTACAAATTTGATCCCAAGCTATCAAAGCCATACTCTTCCTTTCCTCAGTGCCATGCTAGAGAAAATTCCTTTGGATTTTATCAATAGTATCTGCAAATTTTTCTAGAATTCTAAAGAGTCTCAAAGCATAAGTGGGGATGCTTTGGAGACAAGCTTTAAGGAGGGTAATTTTCCCAACTTGACTCAAAAGGTTACCTTTCCATCCGACAAGCTTCTTATTAAACTTCTTAATGAGATCTTCCCAAAAAGAATCTAGAGCTTTAGGTCCCAAAGGGAGGCCCAAATAAATACAACGAAAAGATCCTATTGAGCACCCTAGAATTTTAGAATTTTTTTTTCTTCTTAAAATAGGCGTATTAATAAAAACAAAGAGCTCTTATTCTAGTTTATAAATTGACTAAAGAAAAAGAGTACAACCTAAGAGCTTTTTTGAGATTTTTGGCTTCTTTGACTTCAGTTATCCCCATGAAAATGGTGTCATCAACAAACTAACCATGAGAACAAGTAAGAAGTTGAGAAGAAGGCTACAAAGCTTTAATATCCCCTTGCAAAACTAGTTTCCCAATATACCTCCACAAATAATTAGCCATAATAGTGAATAGAATGGGGGATAACGGGTCTCCCTATCTCAAACCCCTAGAAGGGCTAAAGAATTCAGAGGAACACCCATTCACCAGAACAACAATTGAAGAAGTAGAGATCAATTGAAAAATTTCCATCACAATCTTATGACTAAAGCCAAAGGTCAATCAAATCTTAACAAAAAAAAGTCCATTCTACTCTATCATAGGCTTTCACAATGTCAATTTTCATGATAAAACCCTGATTATTGGAACAAGATAAAGAATGAATATTCTCATGAGTAGCAATAACAAAGTTAAGAATTTTCCTACCTAGAAAAAAACCATTTTGCTAAACAACAATAAGAGATGAAAGCACCAAAAGCATCCTAGAAGTGAGGACTTTTGAGATAATCTTATAGAAAGAATTACATAGACTAATAGGCCTAAATTGGTCTAGAGAATCAGCCCCAATCTTTTTAGGAATAAGGAATAGTTGTTGGCATTATATTGTATTTGTCATTAGTGACAACACTTATTTGATTCTGAATGATTACTGAGTTCATCACTTGGTCTACAGTGTATATAGGTTCATCACTTAAGCAGTTCATATGAAGCATTCCTTAATTTACCAAGTGAGTGTGCAATCCAACAGTATCTATCGAGCCTACAGTGTTCACCGAGCTTTATAGTTTCTATGAAGTCATTAGTTTGAGTAATGGAAGCTAGTGTTTACTGAGTGAAAGCAAGGTAAATGAAGGATTCAATTTTTACCGAGTGACACTATGTCTACCGAGTCTCCAACAGTTACCGAGTTCCAAGCTATGTTGTGTGATTAGTATGGACCGAGCTTCTACTTCTATTGAGTGCATGACGATGTCGAGTAATGTAGTGGATGCCAAGTATCAAAAGGTTACCAAGTTAGCTTGAAGAACTCGAGTTTTCTACGGTCGACTCAGTAATATTTTGTTCACTTGTGTTTTGGCCGCCCTTGCAATTGCAATTATTGGAGTGGTATATATGTAATGTATTATATCATTTGCAATGTATGTATATGTTTTACGGAATGGACATGTACGGTTTTGAGAAGAATAAAAAGAAAATCAACAACATAGTAGAGTATTCAACAAGGTCTACAAGGAGTAGTAAAGATTCATCAGTCACAAGAGGTGATCTGTACTTCAAGGATCTAATCAGCAATCAAGTTGTAAGTAGATCCACCATTCCATCCTAATAGGTGAATCAATTTTGTAAATCCTTTAACAAGGTAGACTTAATAGTCTCTGTATAAATCTCCTAACAGAGTGCATACTTCATTGTATGTTTGTAAATCCTCTAACAAGGTGGATCTCAAATTGCTCTTAACAGGGCAGATCATTAGAAGTGATCAATGTAAGCCCTAATAGGCTAACTTCATACTGCAGTAGCAAAGTTTTCTGGGTATCATCTCCACCCCAATTTTACTTTCTATTTGGAAGGTTTCTGGGTCACCAAAATTCTATGTTCATGTGTTATAAATGTTTATCTTTCTCATGCATATTGTAGATTAGATGAATGAATGATGATTGGATCAAGTATTGAATTGATTTAAAGTTTTTGAGGTTACTGATTCACCCCTCCCCTCTTAGTAACCTAGCTAGTCTTGATTATTTTCAACAATTGGTATCAGAGCATTTTGGTTCTCAGGACAAAGTTTGACAGCTTGAGCAACGATCAAGGACAATGGAGACATTTAGACTTGACAAAGCTATTGAAAATGAAAAGCTAGATCTAGAAATGGCCATGGCTCAACTCAAAGAAGCAAAGGAGCATCTTTCTCAATCCTTGAAGAAAAGGAAGGAACTTGCAAGACAAATGAATGACCATCAGTATGTTGAAGAAAAGATTGAAGACATTTTACCATCAAGCAGCTCAAATGAAGCTAATGAGGCAATCAAGGAACTCCTAGCAAAGAATGGCTCTCTACAGGAAGAAGTAAGAAAACTTAAAAGAGAACAAGAAATCCAATCAATCAGGCTATGTTAAATCTTGGAACAAAGAAACAAATCCGAAAATGAGACAAATGAAAGGATCAATGCAAATAAAAGTCTTATCAATCAACTATCCAATGCAAATGAATAAATCATGAATCTAAGATCTAAAAATGAAAGCCTAAGGATTGATTTAATCAGTGAAAGACAAATCAGTGAAAGATTGAAAAATGATCTAAATGTTGAAAAGAAAATCATTGAGAGAATGATGAAGTCTCAAGAAGATATGAATCAATTAAATGAACAAAATGAGTAGAATCTTCATAGAAAAAAGGATAAAGTAGGACTTGGATATAATGAAGAAGGTGAATCTTCCAAACAAGGTGCTCAAAGGAATAAAAAACCTACTTGCAATCACTATGGTAAGTTAGGTCATGCATCAAACAAATGTTGGAGTAATGGAAAAGAAAAATTCAATGGAAAATGCTACAACTACAATCAACATGGTCACAAAGCTAATGAATGCAAAGAAAAACCAAAATTTGAAGGCAAATGTCACAAATGCAAGAAGCATGGTCACAAGGCATTCCAATGCAGATCAAAATCATTCAATCCAGTTGAACAACTTGTTAAGGCAATATTTGGATGGGATTACAATACTTGGTGTAGATGTCATTATTGTGAAGAATATGGGCACATTGGCAAAGATTGCTCAAGGCATCACTTGAGAAAAAGAGATACAATAGTAAGATATTATACATGTACTGAACTCGGTCATATAGCCAAGAATTGAATGAATATAGGAAGAATTGAAGATGAAAAGAAAGCTAAAGCTGATAACATTCAGAAATAGATGAGACAATAGTGGATTCTTAAATCTACGCAGCAGAATAGTTCAAATGATGGCCATGTCACTCAAAAAATGGGTGACTCCACCACTTCTAGTTAGATTCATAAACAAGGACATGGAATTGAATCTTCAAGTGATATCTCAAGTAGTTCCAAATAAAAGAAAGCAAAATAATCAAATCAATATTCCAGATACACAAGGATCAAAGAAAACATATCCTTTGCCAAGTTGCATCTACTGAGGAAAGTTAGTTGAAGACCTTACTGAGCTAGGTCGGGAGTAACAAAAGTTTTGTTCAATCATTGAGTTGCAAGCTTCTACCTAGCAACTGAATGAATGATAGCCTGTCAAGTACTATGTCATCTTAGCTACTTTCGTACTGAGAATTAATGACAAAATTTTCATCAAAAAGGTAGAATTTGATTTTATTCTTCACCGTGATTTCAGAGCTAAGAGATTTTTAGGTGCACTCAAGAAAATTCCAAGTGATTTCAAGCAATTTTCTAGAGAAGGATTTGTTTGAAAAATTTCTATCTTTTACCGAGCATCAATGGCATCTGGGAGTAGCAACAGTAGCAAGGAAAAGAAGGGTTCAGAGATGTTGGTAAAGGGTGTAGAATGGAAAGCGCCTAACTTCAAAATTGTTCCGGCCATTGCAGAGTCACTTGATCCTAATGGAGCTCAATCCCAAATTCCACCAAAGGTACTCCTCATAAATGATATTTTTACTCATTTCAGATGTTCTGTTCAAGAGATTGGAAACCTAGAAATGGACAATGCCCTAGAAGAAATGAGTGTTGATGGCTCTTTGAAACCTAAGCATAAGCATCTAGAGACCAAAGGACTAACCCATATCTTGCATATGCCAAGAAGTTTTCAGATTAAGTGGATTAGGTACATCCTCAGTTGTGTGCACAATGGTCAACTATGGTTAGAGAAACTAGTATTAATCACCAAGAAGATGATTCATAAGATTACTAGTCTCCTCATGCTAAGTAAAGCAAAAACTACCAAAACCCTAGGTTAGGACAAAATTCTAAAGAAAACCCTAGCTAAATGGGACAGTAGAGGTTTGAAGGTTAGCACTGTTTCTGATGTTGAATTAAGGTTTGGCATTCACCTCATTGCTCACAAGATTTATATCTCTAGTCATTTGAATAGTGTGCCCTATGAGGCGATGGATTTGGCATTCAAGGTTGTAAAGAAATTTTTTGAATTTGATCTGTCAGAATTATTATTAATACAATTGAACAAGAATATGGACAACATTAGGACTTCAAAGAACAACCCTTGCAAATTTGGTTCTTTGTTGACATGTCTTTTCTTCTATGTACAAAAATTATTTCCATCCAAAGGAACTATTGTGTGGAGAAAAGATATTCCTATTCTATATTAGATAAATGAGTTTGTAGCAGAAATGGGTGTAAACTTTGAAAGCATCATGGATAATTATTTTGAAGATTTCAATGAAAGGATGAATAACAGGTTTCGAATTCCACCAAAATTGGTTGAAGAATACAAAGATGATGTATGCTTTATGGTTGATTGTGTAGTGCCTACCCCTAGTTCACATTTTGTTTTAATTGCCAAACTCTTTTAGGCCAGTTTTATACTTGATGTTTAGTAGCATTACTTTCAGATTATCAGATGTTGTTTTAGACTCAATTTATTATATGATGAGATTACTTGGTACTCTATATTTCATGCATGTATGATGATTATTCAATGTTTTCAATTATCGATGATGATTAGTTAGATGGTTTATTATCACATGTGCTTTCTTATGGATACTTACCCCATACTGCATGTGTATGGTGTGTGTGTTTGTTTTCTTTATGTATGGTGTTTCTGATGTGGTTAAGGAAGGGAGTCGTAGTCACCTGCTAGTCGGGATCTACACGATGCACCACTTCCTGCCAGTGTCTGTTTAGCTTAGAATATTGTGTCTGTACATGCGTGGATTTTATGCAGGTTGCAGGTACTGAGTATCGACTTCCCTGAATTGCCAGGATGAGCGTACCCTATCGCATTATCTCAATGGTAAGAGAGGGGAGATAAACTCTTAAGTCGAAATCCTAAACCCTTTAGCCAATTGTCCTAATTGATAATTAGGACAAGTATCTGAGTTAAGTACCATCCGAATGCATCAAATGATGTTATTTCGTGATTATAACCCTTTTTGTTTGATTTAGTATGTGTTCTTCTATGATGGGTTTTCATATGTTGCTTTATGAGTCCTTGATGTATTTTCTATTAATTAAGTTTAATTAAAAGGATTAATTAATGATTTAATTTAATAGAAGATTATTATGATATTTTAATATTTGATTATATTTAATTAATTGAGAAATTAATTAAATAAAAAGAATTAAATTTGGAGATAAAAGTTTAAGGATAATTTAGAACATTACAATATTTATTTAATTTAATAATAATATATTTAGAGCTCATTTTTAAATAAATGCTAAATATTATTGTTATTTAAGTTAATCAAATATTTTATCAATTAAAGTTTCTAAAATAAAGTAAAAAGTGAAAATATATTAATTATTAAAAGTTGTAAGATTGCATGATGCGAGCATGTGTTGAAAATAAAGAAATTAATTAAAAAGATAAAATAAGAGGAAATTATAATGTTATTTTAAAAAGTGTGCATGGATTTAAAAGTAATAAAGATTAAAAATAGAAGTCAAGTGGAAAATTAAATAAAGTTATTTAATGATTCATTTAATATGCATTAAAAAGATAAAGCAAAGATTAATAAAAGATAATTTTGAGTTAACTCAGTTGAGCAAAGAGTCCTCTCGGGTGAACGCACAATTAGTGCCCCGATTTGAGGAGAAGACTCCTTATCACAAGTTTGGGGGGGTTCATTTTTGGGGGACTCGAATTTGGACCGTGAATTTTGGAGACAGGAGTTTTGGAGGGAGTTTTTGGAAGCAAATTTCAGAAGGAGAATTCTAGGAAAGATTTTCAGAAGAAAGTTATTGAAGAGGAGCGAGTTCTCTTACAGATTTTGGGGATTGCGTATTAGCATCAGGTTCAGGTAGGGTCTGGTATTTTGACCCCTAAATGATTTAAGAAATTTAATATGTTCTGTCTACTTCGTGATTGTAAGAATCTTGTCTTCTTGAATGTATCATTTCTTCATTCTGGATCTTTTGCTATTCTATTTCATTTGTAATCTAGATTGAAAAACTGTTTAGGAACATCCTTCAACAAAATTAAATCGGGATTTAGAATTGAATTAAAATGGAGTAGAGAGAGAATTGATTTGGGGAGAATTTTGAGATTAAAAAGAAAATTCGTAGGGTTGGAATTATTTTCTCTATTAGATAGCAATTGTTAATGTTTAAAAAAAAAAAAAAATAATAATAATAATAATAATTATAATTATATATATATATATAATTATATAATTTTTATTTAATTTATTTAATATTAATCTTTAAGCAAAAATTTTTATATATAAAAAAACAAAATCGTTTAAGCAAATATATATATATTTTAAAGTTTAAATTTAAAAATTTATTATTATTTTTTTAATTAATTGTTTGGGGAGGCGGGGCCATCACCCCCCCACCGCCCCTTCCTATGATGTCGCGTCGCAGCAAGTACTGCCGTGACAACAGTACCTTGCTGCGGCAGACCGAGGTCTGCCGGCCGGCGGGCCTAAAACGTTGGCCGACGGGCCTAAAACATTTTTTTTTATATAATACGTTTTTTTTTTTATATTAAAAAAAAGACATTTAGGGGTTATTTTTTTTTGTAATATGATTTTTAATTTTTTTTAATTTATTAAAAGTGGATTATAATTAATACAATTTATTAAAAATAGTATTATTAATAAATTGTATTTAATTTCTAGAAATAAATTAGTAATGCTATTAAAGTTAGTTTATAATGAATTAAAATTATTAATTATTAATATTGTTAATAAATTTTATTAATATATATTAATAATTAATTAAATATTATTGATATTGTTTAAAATTTAATTATTAACTTAATTAGAATCAGTTGAATTAAAGTTATTATTAATAGATATTATTTGATTAAATTGTAGATTTAGATTATTGATTTAATGGAGGTTATTATAGAAATGGGTTAATTATAAGGGGTAGTTGCGAAAACTTAGTTACTTGAAAGAGATGTTAAACTGGAACTTAAATCTTACCTTAACTCAACAGTATATTATCGTTCAGATCCAACTATGTGATGACTTGTTTTCTATGAGATTATTTTGTTGTCTATGTTTTGAGGTTTTGGGGTTTGTTCTAGTATTGACCAGTTTAGGTTGTTACCAGAGGCTCAGGGTTGTGAATGTGATGTCATGATGATTTGGTCTCAATCTTTCTTAACCCGACCATGGTAATGTGATGGAGTGCTCTATGACATGATTGTATTTACTAGTTGTTATTGCTTTCAATCTTCTTGGGTGAAGCTGAGGTGTATGTTTATGAGATACCTGACTTAACCATTTTCGAGTCTCGATCAGTTATATTTGATAACCATTTTTGAGTCATCGATCAGTTATACTTGGATTTCTTTTCGGTCGCTTGAGAGGATTGAAGTGTTTGTTATATTCTTGATGATGTCATGTGTTGACTTGACCATTTTGGAGTCTTTGATCAGTATTGTGATTTATTATTGGGATACTTTCTGGTTGCTCATTGGAGAACCATTGGATTTTGGTGATTTATCATTGATGCCTTCAGTTGTTGATAGAAAACTGTTGTGACCATATGATTATTATTTGATGCTTATCTGTTGCTCATGAAGAAGTGATGTAATTTTTGTGGCTTATCTTTTATGATGTTTTTCAGTTGCTTGTATAAGACTGAGGTGATTTTATTATGATTCTTTGATTTGTGATTTCATGAGCCTAGGGTAGGTTATCTATGTGTAGTGTCGGGAAGTGGCTTGCAATGGGGATCGGGGCCCTAAGAGGCTGCCTGGAGTAACCCATTGTAAGTTGTTTTAACAAGTGAAAACATCTCACCTAATAAGATAATTGTATGTTCTCTCCCATGCCTTGAGTGATAGTACAGGCTAGGATGGGGTAGAGAGAATGCTTGGTTACGACCTTGCATTTCGCAGTATGCCTCGTCAGTACGAGAGGATACTAGTGGCCGCAGGAATCACTAGGGACTCGGGATTCCTAAGGGATTGCTCGGGTAACTTCTATGTGACTTTTGTGATGACACTTTCCCGCTTGCATAGCAGGTTTCCTACGTGTCTTTGTGGTGCCTCTGGGTCTAGATGTCTTTCTATGTTGGAACTTTTGAGTTAGTATACTTTTAGGATTTCCCAGACTTAGAGAGTACTTGTGTTTTGTGTTTGATACCTTGTTTGGGACTTGAGACTATCTCCTCAGCACGGTGGGAGTGGACCATTTAGGTTCCATGCGGTTGAGTGGTAGTGCTTTTTACTCTTACCATTGAGATTCGTCTGTGGTCACCGTGGCTGGAGCTTTCTCGGTTGGCATTTACCTTCACTATGTTCTTGGATTATATGATGGATGGTTAGATTTTATGATAGATGTTTTATCATTATGGATGTATGGATGTATCAGGTATGTTATTAGTTTCATTTATTTTACTGTACTTTGTATCATGGATTTGAGGATGATGTATCTTTATCTTTACATATGTATATTCTTTTAAGCCTTTCATACCCTGTGACATGTACAGTTGATGATTGAGCATTCCAAATTAATTTTCCAAGAGGCATTCAGAGAAAATGTATATTATGGACATTGGACTTTCTGATTATTCTTTCATATGTATGTGGTAGTTGTTAGATTTAGAATTAATTAAATTTAAATGTGACTCAACGTCTTGGGATCCTTAAGGAATGTAACTTGTGATGTATGTTTGTTGATGATTACATGTTATTGCTTCCGCTACTATGTGTTTGATGTGTATGTTATACATTCTTGCTTTTAAAAAAAAATTAAAAAAAATGTTTAGCTAACTTAGTGAAACTCTAGGTTAATTCTTTTGGATCCCTTGGCGGGGCGTTACAGATTGTGATAAAGTATACATTCAGGTAGTCAGGCCCCGAGTTGCATGGGTGAAACCTCTTCCTTATGAGGTGAATATTGATGAAACTAGGGAGATTATTGAAGCACTAGTGAATGAGCTAGTAGATCCAAATCAACCAATTTTTAAAACATATGATGAGGCAAAGGCTGGAATTGAGGTTGAAATCAAACTTCCTCAAGCAATTAGTAAAGGCAAGAGAAAGGTTGCCAAGTTAAAAAATGCAACTGGCCCTCTAATGCTTACTAAAGGTAAAGGAGAGGATGATGAAGAAGAATAAGAAGGTGAAAAACATGAATCTAAAAAAGAAGAAAGGAAAGGTGTCTATCACCCAACCTTAGAAGCAACCAACTATAGTATTCACTAGGAGAACCAGGAAAGGCAAGCAGGAAACTATACTTGTTAGGCCTCCACTCACATTTGAGGAAAGTCTAAAACATTTAAGGATTGGAGCAGGTATCAACAATTTTAAAGCTCTCAAATATGAAACTCGGACTCCTGCAGAACAAAAGGAGATTGAAGACTTGGTAATGGAAAAGTTAGGAACTTGGAAATTCTCTCCTGATCAATTTGCATCTCAAATTCCAACAATACTTCTTGAAAAAATAAAAGTTAGATGGAAGAACTCGGTACAAATTGTCAAAGATATATTTGAAAAAAAACTGAAGGAATTAGTACCCAGTCTGACAGATGCAGAAGTCAAAAAGACATTGAAAGACCATGAAGGAAGAATGAATAAGAGATTCAATACTTGTCTTATATTATTAAAAGACATTGAATCGGTTGTCAAAAATGCTGCAGATGTTTGGAATGATGCATATCATCTCAGGGAGCCATCAAATGATCCTATTGAAATTAAGGATGATGATAGCAATGACAATGATGATTTTGATAACACTCCATTTATCATAGTTACACCAAGAGAGCTACATGCACTAATGAAAGAAAAAGATGACGAAGAAAAGGATAAAGAAGATCTAGTAAAAATTACAGCAGAAGTTATTGTATCCCTTCCTCACTCTCCACCAAAGACTATTATAGCTACTATGGAGATAGCTTCTGCAAGTGAGACTATGAGCACAATTGCCACATCAATAGCTCAATCATCGCCTGTCACCTCCCAACTAAAAGTATCTTCAATAGAAGTGTCAAGAACTTCATCTATTGAGCTACAACCCTCTTTATCAGCTCCTGAGTCATCTATTGCAGCTTGTACAGTAAGTTTTCCAGTTTGTTCTACAGTTTTGTCATCCATAGCTTCAACTACATCAATTTTTGTTCCAGCCAGTACTTCAGTTGTAAATATTCTAGTTAGTACTTCAGTTGTAAATATTCTAGTTGGTACATTACCTATTGATACTTCATTTTTGAGAAGCACATCAATTTTGGATACAATTAGCACCTCTCTCAGTTTTCCTCCAATTAGCTCAATTCAAGTTTTTTCTGCTAGTCCAACTTCATCAACTATTGTAAGCACTGAATTAAAACCAAAGACTCCACTAAAACTTCTACTTACTGGCAAGGAAATTGATGAGGATATAGACTTGGACAAGGAAATTATTATACCTAAGATAGATCTGGATACTACCACAGTTGATGAAATGAGACTGGTCAGTCGGCGTTTAGAGCAAAGAGCAAGGCAGAAACAACTTAGAGATGAGAGAGATAAAGAATTCACTATAATTTTTAAGTGCTAAAAATATAATTACTAAGGCAATAGGTGTTGATGTGGATTCATCTGAACACATTTTGTTACAATTAGAAGAGGCCGTACAAAATTTCAATGAGGACACTTTTTGTCAAGAGAAGCTTATGGAAAAGGTAGAGAAGAAATTTGATAATAAAGTGCTTGAGCACATTGCTTAGCACATTGCAATAAATCAGGTTGAAGTATCTTTAATTTTGAGCAATCTTGAAAATTCTTTTACAAATCTAACATCCCTTTTTTCCAATATATGTGATGTTACTGAGTACACAAAAGAAATAAAGGTAAAATTGAATAAAATTGATGAAGATCTGAAGGTCAGTGCTCAAAAGTTGCAGCTTGACCCTAGTTCAAGCTCCACACATCACATAAAGATTAGATTCCTGTCAGACATGTAGGCAGAACTATTAATAGAGGAAGCAAGGATCTGGTCTACACTAATAGACATCCAGAACATGATCCTTCTTATCATGGACACAATGCAGAAGCACATTGCTTTTTCAAAAACATTGATCCATGATAACAATTTTTCTATAGTAGATCATATGATTGAACTTTTTGCAGAAGTTCAAGTGGCTCTCTCCACCTACAAAATTTTGCAAGAGAATTGGGATAAGACATTGGCTCTTATTCTTAAGGTACATTATGAGTTTTTCTCACATTTTGGTGTCTTTGTATAAGTATGATTACCTTTGGCATAATTGTAAAAAAGGGGGAGATTATTGTGAAAGTCAAAGTGGGAGTAAGAGACAATGAAGAAAATAAGAGAGAATATATTGATATATGTATAGTGATAAGCTATGTATATACCATGCCATATGTATGGGGGAGATATGTAAAGACATGTAAGAAATGTATATACAACAGATTTACAAAGATCAATTTTGAAAAATCAAATCCACTATGTCAGTGTACACAATGTTTGGCTCATAAGTTTTTTGTCACTAATGCCAAAGGGGGCGATTTTTGGCATTATATTGTATTTGTCATTAGTGACAACACTTATTTGATTCTGAATGGTTATCAAGTTCATCACTCAGTCTACAGTGTATACCGAGCATTCAGTGGTTATCTTGTAGGTTCATCACTTAAGCAGTTCATACCGAGCATTCTTGAAGCTACTGAGTGAGTGTGTAGTCGAGCAATATCTATTGAGCCTATAGTGTTCACTGAGCTTCATAGTGTCTACTGAGTCATCAGTTTGAGTAATGGAATCTAGTGTTTACCGAGTGATGGAAGTGTAGTGTTTACAGAGTGAAAGCAAGGTAAACAAAGGATTTAGTTTTTACCGAGTGACGCTATGTCTACTGAGTTCCAAGCTACATTGTGTGATTAGTATGGACTGAGCTTCTACTTCTACTGAGTGCATGATTATTCCAAGTAATGTAGTGGATTTCGAGTATTAGAAGGTCACTAAGTAAACTTGAAGAACCCAAGTTTTCTACTATTTGGTTGACTCAGTAATATTTTGTTCACTTGTGTTTTGGTCGACCTAGCAATTGTAATTATTGGAATGGTATATATGTAATGTATTATATCATTTTCAATGTATGTATATGTTTTAAGGAATGGACATGTAAGGCTTAGAGAAGAATAAAAAGTGAATCAGCAATAGAGCAGAGTATTCAACAAGGTCTACAAGGAGTAGTAAAGATTCATCAGTCACAAGAGGTGATCTGTACTTCAAGGATCTAATCAGCAATCAAGTTGTAAGTAGATCCACTATTTCATCCTAATAGGTGAATTAGTTTTGTAAATCCTGTAACAAGGTAGACTTAACAGTCTCTTTATAAATCTCCTAACAGAGTGCATACTTCATTGTATGTTTGCAAATCCTCTAACAAGGTGGATTTGGCAGTCCAAATTGCTCTTAACAGGGCAAATCATCAGAAGTGATCAATGTAAGCCCTAACATGCTAACTTCATATTGTAATAGCTAAGTTTTGTGGGTATCATCCCCACCCTAGTTTTACTTTCTATTTGGAAGGTTTTTGGGTCACCAAAATTCTATGTTCATGTGTTATAAATGTTTATCTTTCTCGTGCATATAGTAGATTAGATGAATGAATGATGAATGGATCAAGTATTGAATTAATTTAAAGTTTTTGAGGTTACTCATTCACCCCTCCCCTCTCAGTAACCTAGCTAGTCTTGATTATTTCCAACAATAGGAAGGTGGAATTTATCTCCTTTAGCATTCTTTTAGCCCCAAAGAATTCTGTAACATCATTACATACATCTTTTCCAACCAGATTCCATGCCTTCTCGAAAAAGAACATAGAAAACCATCCGGTCCTGGAGACTTATCCCCTCCTAAGGAACATATTGCCTTTAAAATTTCCTCTTCCTTGGGAATGACACCTAAAAATTTATTTTGCTCCTTAGTAATTAGAGAAGGAATCACCTTTAAAAGTTTAGCTTAATGAGTGGAATCAATGTTAGAGTCAGATGTCATCAGAGTAGAAAAAAAGGAGACCATCTCTTCCGAAATGTCCTTTTCCTCAATAATCTTCAAATTACCCTTCTTTAGATATGAGATACAAGTTTTAGCTCTATGCTTCAAAGTGGAAAGATGAAAAAATTGGTTTTCTTATCTCCTTCATTCAACTAGACCAATTTGGATCTTTGCCTCCAATAAATTTCCTCTTTAGTAACAATGTCATGATACTCACCAATTTTTCATTTTCTTCTCTAACAAGGTCAAGAGTATATCCTTCCTTTTGTATCTTGCCTCAAATATTTTGCAGCTCTTCCTTAATACTTGATTTACTCTCAAAAATATTACCAAAACATCTTTTATTCTAGATTTTAACCTCCTTTTTGACATTTCTTAATTTTGAAGCCACTATAAAAAGAACAATTCCCTCAACTTCTATATTCCACCATTCAGCCAATTTACTCTTAGACTATGGGTGCTGTATCCACATTTTTTCAGACCTAAAAGGAAATTTTATTTTGATATTAACCTTTTTAGCAATAAAAATCAAAGGGAAATGATCTGACCCAATTTTCTATAATGCCTCTAATTTGCATACAAAATCTTTAGTCCAATCAGGAGAAATAAGAGCTCTATCCCATCGAGCCTGAATATAATCATCACCTAGCCTTTTATTACTCTAGGTAAACTCTATTCCATGAAGATCTAGATCCATTAAGCCCTCCTTATTAATTAAATCCATTAGATCTAGTCTCCCATCCAACTGACTCACATTACCCCCCTTTTTTCATGGTCATAAAGAGGAACATTAAAATCCCCCATGAAGATCCATCTGCCAAAGTAGTCTTTACTCTTTATAGAAGATATAGTTTCCCATACCTTTTTCCTAGAGTTCTTAATATTAGGTGCATACATATTAAAAATATACCATTCATTATTCTGGTCGATGCTAGTAATTTTAACCACCAAAAAATGTTTACTAACATTCAAAATAGTTCCTGAATAGTAGGATTTCTTCCAAAACATCGGAGTTCCTCCTAAAACTCCTTCTAGACTAATTGATTTGAAGCAATAATCTTTAAAAGACTTAATTTTTTCAGCTCTCTCCTTCTCCATCTTTGTTTCTTGCAGCAAAAGAAAATATGATTGTTTTTCATGTGGTGTTTTTTGGTTTGGATGGTTTTCGTAGAACCATCATCATAGGTGTGATAAAGGTGAAATATTCATGACTTGCACTACCATTTTTTCAAACATAACACTACTTGCTTTCAAAAAATAATCTTTAGAAGGCTTAATTTGTTCAACTCTCTCCTTCTCCATCTTTGTTTCTTGTAGCAAAAGAAAATATGGTTGTTTTTTATGTGGTGTTTTTATGTTTTGATGGTTTTTGTAGAACCATCATCATAAGTGTGATAAAGGTGAAATATTCATGACTTTCACTACCATGTTCTCAATAAATATTTCCACTGTTTGGACATTGTCTACATCTTTAAGAATTTACCTATCGGATCAATTTGTGAATTGTTTCTATGTGGTTGTCCACCATGACCTCTTTGTGAATGACTTGATTGAGTGGATAAAAATGAATGTGGATATTTCCTAATACCTTGGGTAGAATTGTGTGGAGGATTAAGAAATGATGTAGAGAACTATGAGATTTGGTGATCCATTATTCAACTAGATTGGTAGGTACCTAACATTGATGGGTGTGAAAATGAGGTACAAATAGAGAATAATGAAATGAAAAAATAATTTCAAGGATAGATGATTGATTAACTAATTCTACCATGAATTAATTTGAAAAATGGATTGACTTTATAAAAGGGTGAATTAATTTGATAACTTATTACTTTTATGTGAGTTGTGAAGCTACATAGAAGGTGCAACAAGATAATTTCTCAAGAGGACACACTCAAGAAACAAGGTAGATTGAAACAATACAAACTTTGGCTCAAGGTGACAGCATCACAATAATATGTGTGTCAACTCTAGATATGATATAGTTGAAGAGTGAGTGATAGTATTCACTAAGATGTGAGATAAAAATAAATCAACGATGTAAGACCGAGTATAGATGCCAGCTGACTATGGGTTCAATTTTAGGTTTGATTTTTATTGCTTGATTTGGATGATTTAGTAATTAGATTAATGTTTAATTTCTAGTTTGATCCATGAATTAGGAAGATGATAAATGAACATTTAAACTACGATGATGTAATTGGGAATAATGTAGTTGTGAAATTGATAATAGGAACATAATTTCAAACTAGGACAATAATTATGACAACATGGATCTGTGAAATAAAATTCTTACTTTAGAAATGCAATCTTTTTATTTTTTGGAATTTAATTGACTATAGAAATGATTCAAACTTGTCTATGGTAATGATAAATGGAAATAATATAGTTATGTGACTTTTTATAATGAGGATTTAATTTTGGGGTGTGGGATGATCAATTATGAGTATGACTTTGAAATGGAAAATTGATGATAAAATTGACTAGAATGATGATAATAATTGCTAGGTGGTGAAATGGAATCACTTTACTAGGATGTAGGCCTCCACTTTATGGGGCATTGAGCCTTTCAAATATGTGTGTATGAGGGAAAGAGGGGGATTTCCAATTATGATTCCATTTATGATCATAACTAGATTAGCTAGGACCCAAAGGAAGAAGTGTTCTATTACTAAATCTGAGTTGTAAAGAGGAATGCAATATAAATAAATACACTCTCTTAGGTCCTTAATAAGATAATGTGAATGTGAAATTGAACTAATTACTTAGGAAAGGTGAATTTAGATGTTGTGTGAGTACAATTAGCCCAATTAAGATGTAAATCTAAGGTATAGATATGAAACTCAATGAAATGTAAAATACTCACCTTGAAATGTGTAAAGGAAGATGTATTTTTGCTTAATAACTTTTGGATATGAACCTTTTCTAAAATTCCATTTGTAGATCTTGAATTGAAATGATGAAAGGAACAAAATCAAAAATCCTCCCCAAAATTTAAGACTGAAGGACTAGGTCGACATGGAAGGGCATCCTACAACTAGGTTGACGTAGTCTATGGCTCCAAAACTAATGACTCTAGAAATCTTGTGAATTGTAGAATCCAAATATGTAATTCTTTTCACTCTCAACCTAAAAATCACCACAAAGAAGAAAGATTTGGGGGATGGGGTTTGATGAGTTCTTCCCTTCATCAAGCCCTAAGTTAATGAATTAACCATAAATAAGAAATGTTGAAAATAAGGGTTGAAAACAAGGATCAGGCCTCCTAAATAGTTAGATTTTAGAGGTAGATGTAGAAAAGAGATCAAGCTTGGGCAAGAACTGTCTAAAGTTCTTAGAAACTAAAAAGAAAAAAAGAAAAAAGAGAGAGGATAAAAGGAACGAAATAATAATGCATAGATTTGGGCATACCTTAGAAATCATACTAATGTTAGAAATTCTTTATAATAACTAAGAGGTGGGGTGAATTAGTTATTCAAGGTCCAAATGTCCTAATAAAACTTTTTCACTAAATATAGTGAGCCCATTTAACTAATCATACATCCAAGCTTAAACTTTCTACTTAGCAAGTTACTATAAAAAAAACATGCAAGAATAATACATGAAGAATCAACACATAACACAATGATTTACGTGGAAACCCAATTTGGGGAAAACCAATAGTAACATGCTACTCAATTCTTACTCTTCCAAAGTGATTCCCTATGAAAGGCCTACATTGTTAAAGGCTACAACACACTATTAAATGTGACTTGGTTAAAGGATTTCAACCACCTTATTAGAAGTGGGCCTGGTTAGAGGACTTTAGATGATTCACTTGGAATGCCACCTTGTTAAAGGTTTTACAAATGGTTGTTAAACCAATCTAAGTTCATAGGATTTTACCCTAGTTGATACAATTGTTAGAGAGTAACAATAAGGGATTTCAACCTAATAGAACTCACAACATAACTTACAGATTTGAAATCTCAATTCAGTTCTCAAATTTGCTTGGCTTTCAATCACTGTAGCTCTAATAGCTTATCTTCCTTTCAAGCTTCATCTCCTTGAGTCTTCATGCTTAATGTACTAGTGCAATATCCTCTGTGGTCACCTATCAAAGTAGAGTCTTTGTACTTTTTTCTTCCTTCTCTCTTGATGCCTTCACCTTGACATCCTACCAACCACTTCAACTTGGAAACTCTTGCTTCTTGACTTGAAACTCCTTAAATAGGAGTTTGGAATACTTTTCCTACTTTAATCTTTCCACTCTTAATTTTGGTTTGAATGGATTAGGTAAGATTCAATGAATCTACCCCATATCATGTTCCTTCTAGAAACATCATGAAGAATCCACTTGTATTCACCCAAAAATGATTTACCTAAAATTTTGTGCCACTAGCCCATCATCCTTATCCTCATCTGGTTCACAAAATTCAAGGTAACAAACTTGTCGGCTTAGATTTGGAAAATCTTTGACTTTTTAAATAATGCAGTAGCTTGACACTATTGAAATTTTGATGCTTGGCACATATTGTGTTACTTGGCACCTACTATGTTCTACTAATTCTCGGCACCTAATATGGATTCACTCGACATCAACTAAGTTTTTACTGATGCTCAACACTTATTATTTGCTTGGCACTTGAGCTTTCTTGGCTTCTTCTATTTTACTTGACAAACACTAGATTTTGCATTTTCTTGACACTTACTGAAAATCTGCTTGGCATGAACTAGCTTGCTCGGCATCCACTAATGAACTTAGTCAAGCTTTGTCACAACTTATTCTTCCAAAGTTTTTAAGTGTAGCAAACATCTGTATCTTCAAGTATATTATGAATACACTATTTTATCACTGTCTTAACTAATCCTTGCACTTCATTACAAAACCATAACTCAACCTTTCCCTTAGGTGCTTTTGTTACATCTTATTGATTGAATCCTCTTCATCAATAAAGTAAGTGATAGTACTTGGATCTTATAATCAATTTTCATTCTAGAAAATAGTAGGTTTGACATCAGTGACAAAATAATGATTGAAAACATTCTTTATCAACAATCTCCCTCTTTGCAAACAATCTCTATCTTCTTCAATAATGATCTTTTCAACCAGATCCTAACATCCAAGCACTAAGGCTAGAGTATTTCAAACTATAAACAGAATCTATATTTGTATTCCATGGAAAAAGGATGAATGAAGTTAATGCCCACACATTAAAGCAATCACAAATACCTTAATGGGAGAAATAACTTTAACAGAAGCATACATGCATCCATGAAAGAATTTTTCCACTATGAGATGCCCCCATGAGGAAAAATATATCAACGAAAATGAGAAAATAAAAAATATAAAACACAAAAGGGATATAATAACTAAGGGTTCAATAAGATCAAATGATAACATGTAATAATATGTCAAGTATAAAAATATCTTCATTTCCAAAAAGAAGTAGAACTATGCCACACTGGAGGAAAAGACACAAAAGAGAGATACAAAGAAGATTCTTTTTGGGCCAATAACATGGAGACCAAAAAGAATAAATTCTACCATATTATAAGAAACCAAGAAGACTAAATAAGACTACTAGTATGAACAATAAAACATGCACAACATAACATATAATGACATATAAAAGAAGATAGATACAAATAGAAGAATGTATATGATAGAGAAACTATTTTATCCCTTTGTACTCAACAATGCAACAAGAATCATCTAAAGTAGTAATAGAGAAAATGAAAAATAGAAGCAATATATGGGAGGAACACAACATAAGAACACTAAAAACTACCATTACGGATAGAGTTCACATCATGTGTTCCATGTGCTCCCCCCCCCCCTGCCACATCTTGGTCCAAAATACTAGGGGAAGGATGACAACTCATGAGAGGAAGCACATCCATAATAGTAGGAATCACAACGAGTTCTAAGAAAGGACTTAAGTCACTATGCTCATTACTAGGAGTGATTATAAGCTATGTAGAAAACAAGTTAGGAAAATCATTATCTAAAATAATTAAATCATCATCACTACTATCATCTAAAATATCCTCCATATCTAGATTAATTAAATCTAAAATACAAATATAATCATCATGTTTATCCAAATCCATAGTGTTACCTTGTTAAACCTCCTCCAAAGATACATATAGGCTGTGATCAAAGGAAGATAAAGGTTTAGATGGAGATGTAACCTAAGAAGCAAAAGAATAAGATTGAACCTTAGCTCAAGCTTGACAATTCTTATGACACTGATGAGCATGTTGATTACAAAAAACTTTACAAGGAATAGTAGAAGGATTAGGATCAACTACAGTAGGTTCCGCAAAAGAAACATCAATAGGTTGA
The DNA here is from genome assembly GCA_028749045.1 of Cupressus sempervirens. Lineage (NCBI taxonomy): Eukaryota > Viridiplantae > Streptophyta > Pinopsida > Cupressales > Cupressaceae > Cupressus > Cupressus sempervirens. Next base: position 582,976,393 of record CM053783.1, on the reverse strand, counting down.
GATGAAATAGTAGAAGGGATAGATGTAGAAGATAAAATTGGTGTAGAAGTAGAAGGTGTAGATGAAGTAGGAAATAAATGTGGAGGTAAATAACCCTTAGGAACACTAGTATCCATAATCTTAGCTACTTCATGTTGGTGATAGTTTCTATAAAGATGATTGGAAAAAGTAGGTAGTTTTTCAAGATGATATGGCCAATAAAAATCAATCACAACACAATCTCTAGGATGTGATAGTTGATAAAGAGAATGATTAATAGTTACAATAAATCCATCATTAAGAGATTTAAGACATTTATGAATAGGAGAAGTAACAATTCACATGGAAGAAAGGCATGTAATACCAAGCTTAACTTGAAATTGATCAGAAGTAGGAATAACAACAATGGTAGTAAAAATATTTTTCTCCAAAATATTAACAAATAAAGTGATAGAACCTTGAGGTCAGTAAAGAAAACCATTACAAGTTTTAATTCATATGGGATTTGAATCATAAGTATCTCTATGTAACACTTTATTAAAAAGGTGCTCTTTGGTGATAACATTCACAACAGAGGAAGGATCAACGAAAGTACCATGAGAAGAAACATGAGCCACTCTAGCAATGATCTAAAGAGGACCATTAGGTGCCTTAAACATATCAAACTATCTAAAGCTAATAATGTAATCACCTAAAAATGGCCATCTAGACTATTAGCCCCCTTTTCAACATTTTGGCTAAATTAATTCAATCATTTACCTAGACCAAATTGCTAATAATCAATTTATTTGATTATAACCTATAGTTTGACTATGCTATCCTAAGTTCATTATTTGATTAAAAGAACATGTCCCCTTTTAATTAAATAAAAGACCCCATTCTTCTAACCCACTTAAAGTGCACAAATAAAGTCCTTTTTCTATTTTGCAATTAAAAGAAAAGGCTTTGTGACTTTTGTCTTATATGACAAGTTAACTTATATTCTATTGGTTGACTTGTGTGTGCACATGGATCACTCCTCTTTTCAAATTCCACCGTTGATCATCCACCATCTTCATCTTGATCTCTACCATTCATATATCTTTAAAAGGGAGAGAGCTTTCCCCCTCAATCAATCCTCATTTTGAATATTGTTATGCTGCAGGTTTTCTAACAGGTTTCTTTGGAGCTTTGTGGAGAACTTCTATTTCTTGTCTACATTCTCTCATCTATGGCATCATGGCATTCTAGCTTAGCTTAGCTTTCATTTTTACATGTAGCTTAATCTCACATAGCTTAATAATGGTATTGTAATACTCTCATACATGTTTTAGCATAGCTCCACTTTGCATCTCATTCTAGCTTAATCTTCATTTGCATTGCATTCTTGAGGAACTCCTTGGGACATTTGCATTCTTGCATCTTGTCTTTGGAACCTCCCATTGCATGGTTTACTAGCAAGAAGAGTATCTCTAAGTCTCATCTGAGAGCCCTTGAACTTGAAATACACTCTCTTACACTCCGTGGATAGGGAGCTCTAAGCCGGCATCCAAGCATTCCGAACTCATGGAATCATTTGGATAGAAGGGTTTAGAGTGAGACACTTTCGAGTGTACAAATAATAGGTGGTGTTTTTTGAGAATTGGGTGGAGAATAAATCAGAGGTTGAGACACTAACTTATCATGATTAACCACATCATTATCTTCTTCTATCTTCTGATCATAAGAAATATGGCAATTAGAAGAAGAAGGTTGATTAATGATATTTAGTGAGTGTAAAGGAAAAGGATTAGTGTAAATCTACAAATTTTGATTGGGCAATGCGATAGATTTATTCATAGGATTTACTTGAGCATCAACCAAAATAGTCTTGGAATCAATAAGGTATTGAACTAAATTATTGAAACCATAACACCTTGAATATAATGACCTGGTTGATGGTGATATTGACAAAAATCTTTAGAATCAAAAGATTTAGGAAAAGGTTTACTAGCATTAGTAGGATAAATAGGAGGAAGATTAAGATTATGAGCATGAATCAACTTAGTCATCACCTTAGACAAAGGTTTAGATAAATCAGTATATTGCCAATTAGGATGAAATACAAAGGAAAAAGTAGTCATACCTCGAGATGTAGTAGCCACTTGATAATCGTTTGTATATGGAGATTTGATTTTGATAAAGTTGTTATATTTAGAGAACTTGTTTGAATGTCTAGTGGCATCAATCTTATCACTAGAAATAAGAGCTAGTAGAGTAGAGCTGTCAAGTTGAGTCACTTGTAATTGGTAATAGTAAAGCATTGCACATAAGTGTGAAAAGGAGGCATACTCAACAGAGAGGATCTTATCCTTAATGTCTTTTTGTAGATTAGAAATAAAGATGCATTTAATATTATGATTAGGCATAGGATAATAACTCTGAGCATACAAATATTTAAATATACCAATAAATTCAGTAACTTTCTCTTTAACATCCTACTTACAATGCATTAAATTAGTTAAAGAAACTTATGGACTAATATTATTCTAAAATTGTTGAATGATAGAATTAGAAATATTTTGAAAATAATCAATAGAATAAGGAGGTAGAGAGAACTGCCACTAAAATAATCTATCCCTAAAGGTGCATGGGAACAACTTAGCCATAAGCCTATAGTCATGATAAAAATCACTACATATAGTTTTGAAAGTTTTAACATGAATCACAAGATCTCCTTTACCATTATAAGTCTCAAGATGAGGTACCTCAACATGTTGCAGAATAACAAAATGGAGGATATTGAAGGAAAGGGGATTCATCACATCACATGTAGGAATATTATACTCAAATTGGGTTGATTGAGCAAGTTGTTATTGTAAAGAAGAGATGGTTTGAACCAAGGTACTAATAATAGGATCAAAAGACACACTAGTAACCATAGGTATAGTAGATGGATTAGGAAAGGTATTCAAAGTTGAATGAATATGTAAGGATGTCAACAGATAATTAGAAGGAATGAATATAGGGTTTGAATAAGTAAAAGGAACCACGTAGATATGAAGGCAATGAAGAAGGAATGGAAGTAGAAAGAACACCCATAAGAAATGTAATACTAGGAAGACTAACACTTAAAGGAGTGGAAACTTGTGTAGAAGTAATCATAAGGGGTGCAACATATGTAGGTATGCTAGAAAGAGTGGTAGAAATTAGGATAGAAGGTTCAATAGTGGCATAAGGAGTATATTCTAACTCTCGAGCATATTCCATCAAAGACTTAGGAGTACTAATAAGGTAAGATATACTACAAAATATATAAATATTATTACTGTCATTATTGACAAGCTTTTTAAGAGCTTCAACATCAACAACACTATTGGGATTTTGATTATCTTGAGCAAGCCAAGTTTCCAATTCATCAAATTCAGTAGAAAGCTTATCAACTTGTGAAGGAGGAGATCTTAAAGGATCATCCTCATCATGAGATGAGTAAGAAGAGTTATGCCCAGTGATAGGATTAAGATCATGAGAGAAAATGCGTGAATCATCAAATGAACCCATGAGTCTATGACTTTGCCTAAAAAGAATGTTATAGGTAGGACTTTGTGTAATTAAGCTCATAAGAATGGAGATCACAAAAGGATAACCTACTAAGGTATAACCAAAGTAAATAACACCCAATATAGGATTAAAATAGATGTAAAATAATCCAACATGAAAAAGATAGGGGGTTTATGTTGAGTTCACCAAAATATTCGGTGGTAAAATGGAGGCACTTTAATAGGATGCAAGCCTTCACTTTATGAGGCACCAACCCAATAAAATATGTGTGTGTGGGGGAAAGAGGGGAATTTATAAGTATGATTCCACTTATTATCTAAATTAGATTAGCTAGGACCCAAAGGAAGAAGGGTGCTAATACTAAATCTAGGTTATAAAGAGGAATGCAATACAAAGAAATACACTCTCTTATGCCCTTAATAAGATAATGCGAATTTGAAATTGAACTAATTTCTTAGGAAATGTAATTCTAGATACCATTTGAGTAAAATTAACCCAATTAAGATGTAAATAGAGTGTAAAAATATTAAATGAAATGAAATGTTAACTTTAGACACACCTTGAAATGTGTAAAGGAAGAGCATTTTTTCTCAATAACTTTCGGATTTGAATCTTTTCTAAGCTTCCATTCATGGATCTAGGAATGAAATGATAAAAGGAACAAAACCTAGAAACTTTCCCAGAATCTGAGAATGAAGGACTAGGTTTACATGGAAGGATGTCCTACAACTAGGTTGACATAGTTTGTGGCTCTAAAACTAATGACTCCAGAAAGTTTATGAAATGTAAGTTCTAGATTTGTAATTCTTTTCACTCCCGTTCTACAAATCACCACATAAAAGAATGGTTTGGAGGGTTAGGTTTTATGAGGGCTTGCCTTGGTCAAGCCCTAGGTTAAGGAATTAACCATAAATGAGAAATGTAAATAACTATAAAGAACAAGATAAATTTTAGGACTCACTTTGCCTATGTGTATGTAATGTAGATCTTGAATTAGGGATTTAGGATATCTCCACACTTTTCTATGGATCTATCATAACTCTGTCATGGTTCCATGGATATGGATATGCATAAATGAAGAGGATGAATTATTCAATGCATATATCTTCCCTTGATGGCCAAAAAATGCTATATCTTGAAGAGGAAATGCTCACAATGGATTCTCCAATGCTAGATAAAATCTCCTTGCTTTAATGGTTGAAAAATGCTTGAATATTTGAAATCCTTGAATGTAAAATGCATAAATCTTCACTAAAGAGCAAGAGCTTGAGTGCATGAATGCATTTCTCAATGATATATGAAAATGAAGCCTCCAAGTCTCCTTATATATGAGTTTAGAGGGATGACTGGATACTGGTCATTAACTAATTGAACCCTCGAGGACTTTCGAGCCCCAAGATCAAAAAGTGTTGGGGACTAGGTCAACCTGGGTCAACCTAGTCTATGAATATGTTGACCTGGGAGGACTAGGTCAACCTAGGTTAATCTAGTCCAGGAGGATAGGTCCTAGGTGCCATAAAGAGCTAGGGTAGATGTCAGAGAGATAATGTGGAAAGATGGAAGGAAGATGAGGAAAAGGAGGGAAAAGAAGAGTGAGCATGAGCATATCCATGGTCTAAAGAGGGGATAATGAAAAGGAGAGAGCTCAAATGTCTTAAAAGGTAAGTGTATCCATCTTAAGATGATACAATAATAATGAAAGTTGGAAAAATAATAATGTAAAATGAGATGATACAATGAATTTGTGAGGTAAAGATTACTGAATTTTGGAAATAATTTTTTTGGAATGACCATGATAATAACACTATTTGAAAAGTGAGGATAGAAATAAACAATGAATAAGAATGAGGATGTTATTTGGAAATTAAAATTGATAATTATGATAGTACAATTCTACAAATTAGAGACAATACAATGTTGGGGAAATATGAGATGAACATAATGATGATATAATTAGAAGTGAAAGTCTCAAATTTTGAGGCAATTTGGTGAAAAAGTTGATTATTTGAGTGAGTGTTAACCTATTATCATTATAGGTCTATTTGGCACTTGGATATGTTGGTTATGTGTTGTAGCTGTGACAAGTTTTGTCATTGATGTCAACATATATATTTGAGTTCATGACATACAAGGATTATGTACATCGTAGAGGTTTATTAAGTTAGGGAAGTCAGTAAAGAATAGGTTAATATATATGAGCTTATATTGTGTTCATGATTAATGAGTGTGATGCTACATCTATGTTCACTTGTGTTTCAATTGAGGTTTGGATGAGTTAGAAATCATTTGGTGAAGAGTGGTAGCAAACCAAGTAGGGAATCATGACAAAGGTAGTTGCTAATAGATTGGTTGTATATTATTAACAACATTAAATTAAGGTGAGTGAGACTAGATAATGTTTGAAGAAATTTTCATGATGCTATATTCAAGATATCATATCTTAGAGTTCATTATGGAAAGGTTGTTGATGCAAAACATGAGATATGTTTTACTAGAAATTCATATTGTTAATGAAATGTGTTGATCTTTATTGGACAAATTTTGAATTATATTGTAACATGTGGGAAAAATATTATAATATTTATAATGTTTCTTAAGGTGTGTATGCATTAGTGTGGTCCTATGTAATCATTTTTAAATTGAGAAAACCCTAGTAGGCTGACCTAATTAGTTATTTGAATAGGGTATACAGAAAATATGTTTTTCTTTAGTATAAGTGTGCAATTATGTGAATGAGGTTAAAGGATATGAGTTTGATTAGAGTAGAGAAGAAGATAGAGTTAGTTGATGAGATTGGACTTCAAAAAAAAAAATTTTAAAATTACATTGTAGTATTGGTTAGTTCAACCATTGGATATGTTATCTTGAAGATATACTCTTCATTGTTGATTGAAGTTGTTTGAATAGTGAGTTCAATTATCTTCCTAGAAGTCTTTAATAGGGTTTAAACCATTTAACAAGGTTTTGAGGTCTTTTTAACATGGATATGCCATTTAACTAGGGCTATTGTTCTATTTTTTAAATATTTGGATTGTAATAGGGTCACATCCTTCCACAAGGATCATATTCATTAGCACACTATTTTGTGGGTTCCATCCCCATCAATATTTTCCCTTTGATCAAGGGTTCCCTCTTTAAAAAATCACTGTGTCACTATGTATGTTTTATCTCTTGATATGGTTCATTTATTTGGTTATTGAGGTTGGATATAAGTTTAATATGTTCAAAACTAATTCACCCCCACCTCAGTTATGTTTGTGGACTTTACTTTCTAACAATTGGTATTAGAGCATTAATTCCTCTTTAATAAGGAAGCTTAAAATCTTAAGGAGATCCATGGAATTCAATAAGGAGAGTCTAAAATTTGATGGAAACAACTATAATAGTTGGAAGAATAAGATGAGAAATCATTTGATCTTCACGAGAATTGACTACTGGTTGATCACAAAGACTAATTTTATAGTGAAGGAAGAAAAGGATCCATGCTCCTATATTGATGAAGAAAATAAGCTCTTTATGTGTAACATGCATGCAAGAGAAGCATTGATCTTTGAACTTTCCAAGATAAAATTTGTTGAGGTAAAAATTTTACAACTTGTCTTTGACTTTGGGATAGATTAGAAAGAATTTATGAAGGTGATACATATACAAAGAAGGCTAGGTTACAGAATAAAACAACTATTATTGGAAGTGCCAAAATACAAAAAGATGAATCTATTAGGTCATATATTCAAAGGATTATTGAGATTGTTACAAGTATACAAGGATTTTGAGGAACAATATTAGATGATGAGACATGTTACAAAAGTTTGAGATCTTTAACCCCTACTTATGATACTAAGGTGATTGCAATAGAATTAGAATTTATTCCGCCTATACCTAAATTTAATTGGAAAATTGCAAGTATTTGAATCTAGTTGACTAAAGGATAAGTTTCCTAGAGTTGAATATGGTCTCAAAGCTAGTCTACATGATGATAAAAGGGTACTAAATAAAAGTGCAAGCATTAGTGGTGATTATGATAAAGATTGGGAAGAATTACAAGAAGAAGAAAGGAAAATTCATGATCTTGTTTGACTAATTGTGAAGAGGGAACCTAAAGGTAAGAAATATTTTTATTGTTGGAATTTCAAAAATAATTTGGTCATTTTTTCTTAGATAGTGATGATGAAGATGAGATATTTTTGTTTCTATTAAGGAAGAGATTCTTGTTAAGGAAGAAAAATAACTTGTGTCAAAGATTGAGAAAAATAAATATGAATGGATAATAGATAGTGGATTCTCACATCACATGAAAGGTGATAGAGAAAGATTTTTTGAGTTTAATAGTTATGATGGTGGTTCAATCAGAGTTGGTAATAATGCTCCATGTCTTATAGAGGGAAAGAGATCTATTACACTTGATGGTAAAACTAACACAGAGGATGTTTATTTTGTTGATAGATATAAATATAACTTGTTGTGTGTTGGAAAACTTATTGAGAAGGGATACCATAACAATTCACTAAGAATAAGAAAATATAGGAAAAATATGGCAAACTAATTCAAACGTGTATAATAATCAGAGGTAATTTTTTCAATTGAATCCCACTAAGAAATTTTTTATGGTTGCCAAATTTTATGACAATTGTCAAGGTGAGTAATAATAATGTAGTAAGAGATCTACCAAATATTGTAAAACCCTCTAACATGATGTGGAAGGAATGCGTGATGACTAAATAGAAGAAGATTTCATTGCCTAGAAAGATACTCACTACATGAGAGAAGTTGGATATTGTTGATACAAACTTGTGTGGTCCTACAAGGATAAAAATATTATATGGTTAAAGGTACTTCACTCTTTTCATTGATGATTTTATAATAATGATGCGGGTTGCAGTTTTAAGAGAGCAATCACAAAATTTTGACAAGTTTAGGATATTCAAGGCTAAAGTTGAAAACAAATATGGTATGAGAACCAAATGTTTGAGATTTGATAGAGGAGGAAATTTTACATTAAATTAGTGTAACAAGTTTTGTTAAGAAAGTAAAATTAGAAGATAGGTTTTAGCTCCAAAAACTCCACAAGGGAATTGGATAAAAGAAAGAAAGAACAAAATAGTGATTGATGAAGCTAGAGTGATGATGCTAGAGGGAAATGTAGCACATGTCTATTAGAGAGAACTAGTTACCACAACAATATACACTATGAAAAGACTTCAAATTAGACTAATAAACCTATGAATTATGGTTTGATTATATATCTGCTATGAAATACTTTAGAATATTTGAAAGAAAATGTTATATCAAAAGAGAAGACAATATAGGAAAATTTGATCCTAGAAGTGATGAAGGTATATTTATTGGTTATTCTACTAAGATGAAAGAATGGAACTGTTATAATAAGAGACTAAGGAAAATTATTAAAAGTGAAAATGTGAGAGTTAATGAAATATTTTAGGTGTGATAAAGAACACTTGATAATGATTTAGATGATAATCAAAATAGTACAAGTCAGAGACCTACAATTAATCAAAGTGTAAAATAGGAATTGTTTTTTGAATTGGATAATGAGCTACAAGTATTTATTTTTAAATCAACCTAAAGAAAAACCTAGAGAAGAGAAAATAAAACCAAAGTATGTTTCAAGGAATCATCATGAAGGTTAGATCATTGATAGAGTAAATAGATGAATAATGACACAAAATAAGGTAAAAGAACAAATTTCTTTGGTTTTACAAGTTGTACCTAAGACTACTAAGGTGTTGGATACAATTGTTTAATTTTGTGTTTTCTTTGATGTTACACAAATGTCATATCAGTTGGAAGTTAGTATCTACCAAGCCCAATTGGTTAGCAAAGCAAATTTTAGAGTCTACTAAGCATTTCTGGAAATTACTCTATGGAAACAGTGTCTACCGAGCTCACTTGGGCATGGAAGGATTTTATGGTAGAAGTCATTGGTAACCGAGCTCACAAGGCCAACAAAGGAAAGCCAGTGTTTATTGAGTTCACTTGGTCTCCGAAGGATTTTTTAGGGTTCATAGTGTTAATCGAGCTTCTGTTGGTTAACACAGGAAATCTTTTCTAGAATAGTGTTTACCAAGTAGGGTCGGCCAATGAAGGATTTTGTTTTTTTGGGAAATAAAGGTTAATTGTTTTATGTAATGATTGTAGCTGACCGAGGTGATGATTATTGGTAATTTTAACTTGTAAATGAGCTGACTTGACAATTTGTAAGAAAAGGTCAAATTGAGAATTCTAAAGTGTAATGAGATAGCATGCAAGTGTGTTGATTAAAGAGGAAAGTGTGAGCAAACTTTGAAGGATGGTTAGATATCCTTGAGAAGTAGCAAAGATTTATTCAATCAGGAAGGATCTAGTGGAGTAGAACAAAGATCTGTATTAGCAATTCAGTTGCATCTCATTTAGGTCACTTCATTGTTACTTTCTCACTATTGTAGCAGTGATTCCTAAATCTCTTAATAGAGTTGGTTTAATAAGCATTTGTAAATCCTCTAACAAGGTGACAGTTCTATTGAATTGTTCTAAAGACCTTTTGCAAGGCCACTCCTAACAGGGTGATTAAATCCTCTAACAAGGTCACACCTAATAGTGTGTTTTGTAACCCTTAATTGGGTTGGCTCCTAACAGGGATCACTTTAGAAGAGTGAAAATCAATAGCTAGTTACTTGGTGGTTTTTCCCATATTAGGTTTCCATGTTAAATCTGGTGTCTCATGTGTTCATGTTATTTATTTTATGCATGCATGTTAATCACTATGAATGGTTAAGATCTATTAAAGTTAACATACACTACATCTATCGAGTTACAACATTTTTCTGTATGTTTACCAAGTGATAGCAGTAACTAGTTTATCAGACATGTAAGGGATCTATGGATTTGTTTTTGTGGTAACTGATTCAACCCCCCCGCTAAGCTACTCCATCTATATTTACAACAATTGGTATTAGAACTTTTGGTGATTTTAGGAAGGATTTCAAGGATCTAAGCTAAAGATCAAGATGTCTTACAAGAGGGAAATTCCAAGCCTTAATAGGGATAAATTTTCAACATGGCAAGGTCTCATGAGACTCCATCTAGCTTCCATTGGAGATACATGATTGAATTATCTTGATAAAGAATATACAACTCCTTCTGGTACATTATCTATCAATGAAATTGCTGAGAAAAAGACTCATAACACCACAATGATAGACATTGCATCTGCTCTAATCTATGAAGAATATGATGATATCAAGGACTGCAAAACTGCCTTTGAAATGTGGAACAAGATGAAGGAAATCTACGAAGGTGATGACAATGTGAGAAGAGCCAAAGTAGAAATTCTAAGGGGACAATTTGATCAGATGAGGATGAGAGAGGATGAAAAAATTGCTAAATACGTTCAGAGGATCAAAGAAAGTGTCAATGCAATCAAAGCTTCTGGAGGAGACATCAAGGAGGAAATAATTATAAGTAAAGTTCTTAGAACATTGCTTCCCATTTATGCAATTAGAGTATCTGTGATTTAAGAAAGAAGATGTGAAGCAAATCATAAGATAAATTTGGATGCTATAGTATGAAGGTTGATAGCCTTTTAGCTAGATAACTCTGACAATTATGTTCCATCTTCCAAGAACATTGAATCAGTATTTGAAGCCAAGCTTTCACTCAAAGAAAAGGGCAAGAAGATAAAGGAAACTTAGTTAGAAAGTGAAGAAGAATTAGAGGAGAGTTCTAAAAATGATCTTGAAGTAGTTGAAGCTCTACTTGCAAGAAAATATTCTAGAGGCAAAGGAAAATACAAAGGTAAAGTTCCTCTAAGCTATTTTTCATGTGAAAAAATTGGTCATATTGCAGCTAGGGCCCAAACAAGAAAAAAAAGAATGAGAAGAAAGATCACAAGTGCAATGGAAAGAAAGACTTCAAATCATTCAAGGAAAAAGGTAAGAAAACATGCTTCATGGCTAAGGACTCTAAGGATTCTAATAATAGTGAAGATGAAATTGTTTACATTGCTATGAAAGATGAATCTAATAATGATGAGGAAGATAAGGTGGCACTTATCTCTCATGTAAGAAAAAATGATACATGGATCATAGACAGTGGTTTCTCATCATATGATTGGTGACAAAACAAGGTTTGAACATTTTTAAGACTATGATGGTAGTAGTGTAAGGTTTGGTAATAATGAACCTTGTTGCATAAAAGGAAGAGGAAGAATCTCATTAACCAAAGAACTTGTATGTAATAATGCCTATTGGGTTGAAGGACTAAAACATAATCTGTTGAGTGTGGCATAGCTAATCAATATTGGATTCAAGGTGAAATTCATGCATGGAAAGGCAAGACTATTAGATGACAAAGGAAAGCTAATTGGATCAGGCATACAAGCAAAAGGTAACTTGTATTATCTTGAACTTGGTGAATACTCATGTTTTATTGCTCAAGTTGAAGAAAGTTGGTTGTGGAAAAGAAGGTTATGTCATGTGAATTTTGATAACATGGTAAAGATAAGAAAATTTAGGAAAGTAAGAGGCATTCCTAGTATAAAGAAACTTGATGTTGGTCTATGCAAGAATTGTTAGATTGGTAAGATGGGAAAGATTAGCTTCAAAAGTAAAAACTACCAGTTTGAAGATATTTTGGAAAATGTGCATACTAATTTGTGTGGACCTATTTGAATTGAGAGCTATACTGGAGAAAAGTTTTTCATTCTTTTTGTTGATGACTACTCTAGAATGATGACTATTATGTATCTGAGAGAGAAGTCAAAAGCATTTGAGAAGTTCAAATGGTATTTGGCCAGAGTGGAGAAGGAAAAAAGGAAAAGACTAAAATGTTTGAGATCAGATAGAGGTGGTGAATTCATCTCCCATGAATTCACTAACTTTTGCATTGAAAGAGGAATCAAATGATAGGTATCAACCTCTAGAACTCTTGAGCAGAATGGATTAACTAAAAGGAGGAATAGATCTATCATGGATTGTGCAAGGACTCTAATGATTGAAAAAAAAATTGCTATGAAATACTGGAAGGAAGCTATCAACACTACATTTCATACATTGAACGAAGTATAGTTGAATAAGGACTCATTCAAAATCCCCTATGAGTTATGGTATGGCTATAAACTCAATGTAAGTTACCTAAAAGTATTTGGAAGTAAATGTTATATCTTGAAAGAATCTAGGAAGGAAAATTTCATGTGAAAGGTGATGAAGGTATACTTATGGAATATTCTTGCAAGAGTAAGGCATATAGATGTTTGTATTTTTCTACTCACAAAGTCATAGAAAGTGCACATGTGAAAGTTGATGAGTTTGCAGAAAGGACTTAAGAAGAAAGCAAAAAGGAACCAAAAGATGATAGGAGATTTTTTTTCATTGAACTTGATATAGTGCCAGAAACATTTGTCAATTAGGAGATTTTTACTCTCAAGTCTTCATCAGTCACTAAGTTACAGGAAGTTCAAACCACGTTATAGGAACCCAGGTCACATTTTGAAGCTATTGAGCCAATGCTTACTGAGTTAAATCAGCCAGAACCTAAAGTTGAAGTTCAAGAGGATGACAATGCAATTCATTCAAGAGGCAAGGAACCTATATTGGCCAAGTATGTTGGGAGACATCATGCACCAAATCAGATTATTGGAGACAAATTAGAAGGTACTATGATAAGAAGTAAGCTAAAAGGTACTTGTTTACTTGCTAATTTTGAACCTAGAAATGTCAAAGATACATTAGAAAATTAAATTTGGATTGAGGCTATGAATAAAGAGATAGAGAAAATAGAGAAGAACAAAACTTGGACTCTTGTACCTAGGCCTAAAGATAAAAATTTGATTAGAACTAAATGGGTATTCAAAAATAAGTTGAATGAAGATAGTAAGCTAGATTGGTGTGTAAAGGCTACTCTCAAGAGGAAGGAATTGATTATGAAGAAAATTTTGCTCCTGTTGCAAGATTGGAAGGTGTTAGGACCCTACTTACATATGCTACGCACAAAGGATTTAAGGTATATCAGATGGATGTCAAATCTACATTTCTTAATGGTATTTTGGATGAAGAAGGTTACATTGAGCAACCTGAAGGTTTTATTGATCTAGACAAAAAGGACATGGTCTACAAATTACACAAAGCATTGTATGGTCTAAAACAAGCCCCTAGAGCATGGTATGAGAGATTACATAACTACCTTATTCAGATTGGTTTTCAGAGAACTCATGATAATAGTAGCTTGTACATCAAGGAAGGACCAGATAACAAGATTGTTTTGGCAGAAATATTTGTGGATGATACATTGTTTATAGGGAATGATGATTTATGCAAAGAATATTTAGAGAAAATGAACAAGGAATTTGAAATGTCTATGTTTGGTGAGATTAAATTCTTTGTTGGTCTTCAATTTCAACAGAGCAAGAATGGTATCTACATTACTCAATCTAAGTATATTAAGGAGATACTCAAAAAGTTTGGTATGGAAGATTCAAAACTAGTTGGAACTCCCATGTGTATTGGACTAAAGCTTACTAAAGATGATGATTCAAAAGAGGTAGATTAGACCTTATACATATCAATGATTGGAAAATTGTAGTATGTAGTTCATACAAGGCCTGATATTGCCCTTGCAGTTGGTATAGTGGCAAGATTTTCAGAAAAACCCAGAGAAAATCACATGATGGCTATCAAGAGGATCTTGATATACTTTAAAGGCACTGGAGATTATGGATTTTGGTATAAATTTGTAGAAAATCTAGACTTGAAAGTGTTTATTGATGCTGATTGGGCAGGAAATATTGATGATAGAAAGAGTACAAGTGGTGGAGCATTCTTTCTTGGAAAGAGGTTGGTATATTGGACAAGTAAAAAGAAAAATTGCACATCCCAATCTACAGTTGAAGCACAATATGTTGTAGCATTAGTGAACTATTCTCATATTGTTTGGTTTAAACAATTGTTGGAAGGCATGAAGGTTGAGATCAAAGAACCAGTTGTTATGTTTTGTGATAATACAAGTGCAATCAACATATCAAAGAATCTAGTGATGCATTCCAAAACCAAGCACATTGCTATAAAGTATCAATTTGTTAGAGAATTGGTGTAGGAGAAGGAAATTAGATTGAAATATGTCCATATAAAAGAGCAAATTGCTGACATATTCACCAAGCCATTACCTAAGGATGCATTCTTGTATCTTAGAAGTAAGTTAGGGGTCATTCCCCTATCTGAAGCTCACTAAAATAAAGTTTTAGTGATGCATCAATAGGAACCAAGTTGAAGATCTATCAATTAATGTAGCATAGTCATGGGAACATTGCATATGAATTAGTACTTAAGGTATATTTGTACTCATTTGATATGTGTTTTCTTTGGAATGTGTTGTCAAAGAGGGAGAGTTTATTGTCATATCTTTCTAAATTTTGAATTGGTTTGAGAAAGAGTTTGCTATTTGGAAAAGAAGCTATGTAATTCCTTCATAGAAGGAGATTATTGCATTAGAGAAGTTTGTGGCATAAAATTTAAGAGGGAGAAATTTTTTTATAGAAAATACTTGTTTTCAAATTTCATTGTGCTATGACATGTGTTGCCATCAATGCCAAAGAGGGAGATTTTTGGATACAATTGTTTAATTATGTGTTGTCTTTGATGTTACACAAATGTCATATCAGTTGGTAGTTAGTATCTACCGAGCTCAGTTGGTCAGTAAAGAAAATTTTAGAGTCTACCGAGCATTCGTGGAAATTACTCTGCGGAAACAGTGTCTACCGAGCTCACTTGGACATCGAAGGATTTTGTGGCAGAAGTCAGTGGTAACCAAGCTCACAAGGTTAACAAAGGAAAGTCAATGTTTATCGAGTTCACTTGGTCTCCAAAGGATTTTGTAGGGTTCACAGTGTTAATTGAGCTTTTGTTGGTTAACACAGGAAATTTTTTTTGGAACAATGTTTACCGAGCAGGGTCGGCCAATGAAGGATTTTGTTATTTTGGGAAATAAAGTTTAATTGTTTTATGTAATGATTGTAGTCGACTAAGGTAATGATCATTGGTAATTGCAACTTGTAAATGAGCCAACTTTAAAATTTGTAAGGGATAAATAAAATGTGAAGTTGAGAATTTTAAAGTGTAATGAGAGAGCATGCAAGTGTGTTGATTAAAGAAGAAAGTGTGAGTGAACTTTGAAGGGTGGTTATATATCCTTGAGAAGTAGAAAAGATTTATTCAATCATGAAGGATCTAGTGGAGTAGAATAGAGATCTATATCAACAATTCAGTTGCATCTCATTCAGGTCACTTCATTGTTACTTTCTCATCATTATAGCATTGATTCCTAAATCTCTTAACGGAGTTGGTTTAACAACTATTTGTAAATCCTCTAGCAATGTGACAGTTCTATTGAAATGTTCTAAAGACCTTTTTCAAGGGTACTTCTAATAGGGTGATTAAATTCTCTAACAAGGTCACACCTAACAGTGTGTTTTGTAACCTTTAACTAGGTTGGCTCCTAATAGAGCTCACTTTAGAAGAGTGAAAATTAGTAGCTAGTTACTTGGTGGTTTTTCCCTTATTGGATTTCCATGTTAAATATGGTCTCTCATGTGTTCATGTTATTTCTTTTATGCATACATGTTAATCACTGTGAATGTTTAAGATCTATTAAAGTTAACATACATTGCATCTACCAGTAAAACTTGAATGTTTTTTGTTTTAGGGTCTCTATAAAACCTATTTATCTTATCAAAAACATACATTGCGTCTATTCAGTTACAACATTTTTTTGTATGTTTACCAAGTGACAACAGTAACTAGTTTATCAGACATCTAAGGGATATGTGGATTTATTTTTGTGGTAACTAATTCAACCCCCCCACCTTAGTTACTCCATCTATATTTCCAACACTAAGGAGGCATGCAAAAGATTTTTTTGGGATAAATTCTATAAAATAAGAAATTGATCTAATATAAAATAATAACACATGGGAATTGGTTCCTAGACCTAAGGAAAAGAATGTTATTGGTATTAAATGGGTATTCCAGAATTAGATGAATGAGTAAGGTGAAGTCTTAAGAAACAAAGAATGGTTAATATGGAAAGGATATTCACAATAAGATGGTATAGACTTTGAAAAGATGTTTTACTTGGTTCAAGATTAGAAGAAATAAGAATGTTTTTGGGTCATGCATCTGACAAGAATTTCAAGGTATATCAGATGGATTTGAAGTCAAATTTCTTGAATGGAAAACTTGAGGAAGAGGTATACATTGAACACCTTGATCATTTTCCACTTAGTGAAGACAAAGAAATGGTATGTAGGTTGGAGAAAACATTATATGTGTTAAAGAAAGCACCTAGAGCATGGTATGAAAGGTTAGACAAACAACTAAAAATTTTGGGCTTTAGGAAAGGTAATGCAAACATTGTTTATATTTAAGAAAAAATTCAAATGATTTTTTAATCATTATTGTAGTTGTTGATGAAATCATCTTTGGAGGCAATGACAAAGCTAGTGAAATTTTTTCTAATGAAATGAAGAATGAATTTGAGATGTTTGTGATTAATGGAGAAATGAAATATTTCTTGAGATTGCAAATAAAATAGAGAAAAGATGGCATTTTCATATCTCAGGCTAATTATCTTAAGGATTTATTGGTGAGATTTGGTTTAGAAAATTATAAACTTGTTGGAACACCTATAGTGACTAGATGCAAATTGTCAAACAAGTATGAGTCATCTTGTGTAATGCAAACTAGATACAAATCTATGATTGGAGGATTACAATGCTTGACATACAAGGCCAGATATAGAAAATGTGGTTGGAATACTAGTGAGATTTCAAGAAGATCTTAAAGAGATGCATCTAGTAGTGTTGAAAAGGTTATTTAGTTATTTGAAGGTACATCATACTTTAGCTTATGGTATGATAGATCTAATAATTTTGCATTGTGTTCATTTATTGATGCTCACTAGGAAGGCAATGTTGTTGATAGGAAGAGCACAAGTGGTGGTGCATTATTTCTTAGAGGAAGATTGATTTCTTGGATACTAAATAAAATTGTATTTCATAATCCATACTAGAGGCAAAACATGTTGCATCAACAAATAATTGTAATCAAATTATATGGAGGAAGGAAATGTTGAAATATATTGGTATTGAATTTTCAAAAACTATAATATTTTATTGTGATAATACAAGTAATATGAGTATAGACTAAACATGTTTCTATTAAGTATCATTTTTTGAGAGGGAAAGTTGCAAAAAAGGAGATTAAGTTTGAATATGTAAGCACAAAGGAACAAGTAATAGACATATTTACTAAATCATTGGTTAAGGAAACCTTCTATTATCTTACAAGTATTCTTGGGGTTATGTACCATCTTGATTTAGATTAATTAATTTAGTATTACATCATTCTAGTACAATTAGAGCACTATTTACACATCTAGATGTGATGCTCAATGCTACTACTAAGGGAGAGTGGTAACAATGAGCAAAGTTAATTAAGAACTCTTATGATTGATTTTTAGTATAATAGTGTATATTGGTACTTGGTATTATTATTTTATATTGGCTTGATCCAATGTTAATACTTTGATGAGGATGTTCATCCGAGGGTGAGGGCTTTGATGTTTGGCATATTAACACCTTTGTCATTTATGTCAATGAGGGAGAAGAGAGTTAATGAAAAAATTATGTATAACTTATATATCCAAAATGGGGATAAATTGTACAATGAAAAACCTTCAAAGAGAGAAAAAAGAAAGGTAGAATATCTGGTGATATCAGAGCATGTATGGGCTATATATTATGAGGATATTCAGAAAATTGTATTCATATGTGAGATATGTTAAAGACACTCAAAAAATTAGTTGACATTTATGATTTTTCATGTTTCCATCAATGATGAAGGGGGAGATTTTTAGCATTAAAAATCTAGTTATAACTTGGATATATTGGTTATGTGTTGTACTCATGACATGGTTTTTCATTAATGTTAACATATATGATTGAGTTCATGACATATAGGGATTCTATACATCACAGAGGTTTATTGAGTTAGTCAAGTGAACATATAATAGGTTAAGCTATGCAAGCTTAGGATTGTGTTCATGGATGAGTTTAGATGCTATATACATGTTCACTTATGTTTTTGTTGAGGTTTGCATGAGTTACAAATAATTTGTTAAAGATTAGTGGTAGACTAGTATATTGGAAATAATAACATAGATAATTACTAGTAGATTTGTTGTATCTTATTAGTGGGGTTGAATTAAGGTGAGAAATATTGGATCATGGTTGAGGACATGTTCATGATGCTATGTTCATGATACTATATCTTGGAGATAATTTTGGAAAGGTCACAAATGCAAAACAGGTGATGTATTTTGCTAGCAGTTAATATTGTTAGTGAAACGTGTTTACCTTTATTGGACAAAGTGTTAATTGTATTGTAATGTTTGGAAACACTATTGTAATATTTGTAATGATTATTAAGAAGGTGTGTATTACTTAGTTTGGTCCTATGTAATCATTTGTATATTGGAAAATCCCTAACAAGCTGACCTAATTAGTTATTTGGATAAGGTATAAAGGAAAGATGTTTTTCTTGGGTGTAAGTGTGAAATTGTGTGAATAAGGTTAGAGGATGCAAGTTTGATCATATAAAATAAGGATATAGAGTTGGTTGATAAGATTAGAATTCAAAGGAACTATATTGGAAATTAAGTTGCAATAGTGGTTAGGTTAGTCATTAGCTATGTTATCCTAAAGATCTAGTCTTTATTATTGATTGAAATAATTTGAACACTGAGTTGAGTTGGCTTATTCCAAACCCTTAACAATATATGAGCCTTCTAACAAGGGTAAATATGCTCCTAATAGGGATCTAGCATTTAACTAGGACTAGCATGTTGATTGCATTATATTTTCCTCCTAATAATGTCACATCCTTTCACAAGGAACATCTATATTAGCACACTATTTTGTGGGTCTCATCCCCATCAGGGTTTTTCTTGTGATGTTGAGACTAATTAGACTTGGAGGTTTATTTAGCACACTTTCTCCTTAGATTATTTCTATGGGGGTTTTGGGGCAGCACCCTAATCCGCCTTACAATAGGTGTATACTAATCATGCCAAAGGTCGTACTTAGGAATAGTGTATTCAATCTAAGGACTATTTTTCCCACTGTGAGGTGTATTTAATTTTTTCAACATAGGGACATATACTTGAAATGGTTAGCACAATATGTGCACTAGGTTTCTTAATGAGTCATTATTCTTATGCTATAGGAAAGCAAAATGCAAGGAAAGAACCTACACTAGTGCTACAGGAAACTAACACAATTAACTCTTTACTAAAATGAATACTGGAAATGCAATGAAATGCTAATATATATTCCAACTTAGTTCATCTACTATAACTATTCTCACAAATGCTGCAGGAACATTCACAAAGTATGATGCTATAGGAAGGAACTTATAACTTCTACCTACAATACTAAAAATGATTGAAAATAAATCTATACTACTCTAATCTAATCCTCCTCCCAAGTGGACCCCCTTGGTTGGCTTCTACTAATCTACTAACACAAAATGTAATCCAAGAACTATTTCATTACTTTTCAAAAATTCATTACATGTGAACAATACATAGAACTGTAAAAACAACTCACTGTAAGAGTTAACAATTTTTTTCATAAAATTTCTTCTTCGAACCCCTAACACAACTGGTTCAATCCCTATAAATAGAAGATTGAAACTTATTCCAAAATAGAAAAGAAAAAAAACTAGCTATAAATTCGCAAGAGAAAAAGAAGGAAAGATGATAGCTCAAGGTAGGAAGAAAAGATAATGACTCATGGTAGGAATAATAAAGTATGGACAACTGCTTTGACATAATAATAAATGCAGAGAATGTAGCAAGTCTTCATAGCTCCTCCATACTCATAGCCATGTCCTTTGGTACCATTATAACTTTTCCACCATGGCTAAACCTCAACATCTTTTCTCCTTGAATGCTATTGGCTATTTTCAACATTCATCTTTGAATTCTTCCAATCATCTTCAACGTCATTGCTAACAGGTTACTTATAATGCAGAGATATTTGCAAATAAGCATTATCAAATTAAATTCAAATATGAGAACACACATTTTGATGGTTATATGAAATACTACATTATATATAATATTGGCAAAAGATGACATACTATCTACCCATAGGTTAATCATCAATTTAGGTAAACATAAGTTTACAAATGTCTTGATGAAAATAAAATAGTGTTAAACAAAGTGTTTAAAACTATCATAAAATAGAGGCAATAATTAGCCTCATCATTTTCCCCCTAGTAAACTGATGCTTTTCCTCAAGCATTACATTTCCTAGTCAGTTACCTAAATTCCCCAACTTTAGTCCTTCCTTTCCTGCTACTCTTGAAGGTATAGTATAGTAGAATCCTCATGTTCTTTCCCAAACTTCCCTTCTATTGTCCTCTTGTAGCTTGTCATGTCTATCTAAATTAATATCATATAAGGGCCACATGAGCATTGGAGGTTGCATAGTGAGTGGGCACCATAGTTATGGTCTAGCCTATTTCCCTAACTCTATATACTTTAGAGCTCAATAAAGGGCAACCTCCCAATTGATGGGACTATATGGCTATGACCTTTTAAATGTCTCAGGTAATCTAGCCTATGTACTTCTAACACTAGCCATCTCTCTCTTGAAGGAAAAGTAGGGTAAGTTCTCATAATCTACGTAGTCCTTGGTTCAAGAAGTGAAGATTCTACCCCTTACTCCCTTGTTCTTATCCCCATAAGTTAATGTAAACTAGTCCCTAAGAACTTCTGATTTACTACTCTCAACTCTTAATGGAAGGGTCTCTGTTCTTTCCTCATCTCTATAATTATTCAGTTTCCTACATCCAGGACATCAAAGCCCTCAGATGTATATCTCCTATATAGAGTAAAGGATTCTATTGGGATTTTGATGGGATAATAAAATTGTGCACATATAATTCATAGAGAAAATTCTGCTACCAAGATGGCAGAGTCTGGCATAAACCATAGAATTCCTGAGCTGATTTGAATTCTACACTTATATTCTTAAGGGTTAGGATAAGTTGGAATAAAATAAATTGTTCCTTTAAAAACATTGCATTAATCTATGGTGGTGGTCTAGAGACAAGTGCTTGATCAGCCAATTTGAGGGCATGACTCATCCTTTTCTTTTTTTTTTTGCTAATTGCTCCTTCAGATCTGTAATTTCGGCACCTAGAGACACTATGTCTTTCTTCATTTTCTTCCTCTCTTCTTCCCATAGGGTTGCAACAAACATGTGCTATCCAAACAACTAGAAAAGGAATTTCTATAGGGTAATGGTTATAGTTTCATTTCCTCTTTCTTTGTTCCCTCCATAACTATTCTATGAAACCAATAAGCCATGTTGAATTATAGGGAACTAAGCTAATATTTGGATAAACTTTCTCAGGAACTATTTCATCTTTATAGCTTGAAGTACCTGGTTGGCCTATTGAGGTATCATTTTTATTTTCATTGAATTCAACCCTACATTCTTCATTAGGGTTTTTAGGAATGTTTGTAGTTTTAGGGTGAGGAGGAGAGTTATCAGGAACAATTTGTAATGGGGATTCTTTGGTAGAAGGCTTGGATCTAGTGGATTCTTTAGAAAATTTTCCTCTCATTCTAGGACTTCTTATAGGGGCTTCTTCTGGTATCACAATCTTTTGCCTACTTCTTTCTTTTGGTGTCTTTTCTATAGGAGTGACTGCTGTAGGACCCATCTTAGTTCTCTTTTGTCTCATGGCTATAGGGTTTGGCTTTTCTTTTACCAAAGAAAAAATCTCTTCTTTTAATTTCCATTTTCTCTTTTCTTGGCTAGAGGTATGTTTCTAAGTTTCTTGAACAGGTAAAGACACATTTTCTTGCACATTCTTAGTTTTAGCATTTTGAGTGCTTTGCTTAGTAGGTTCATTAGTGGGAACTACATTCTCTTCATTGGGCTGTTCATTAAGGGAAACTTGGGGTTGTAGGGTTTTAGCTTGGAAAAATTCTACCCATGACATGTTAGAGACATTCATAAGTGATCTTTCTATGAGTAATTTAATTAGGGCATGATGGGTGACATAATTCTCCTTTCCCTTTTGGGTTTCTTTAGCACTAATACATAGCATATTGTACAAGAAATTGAGAACATTTACTGGATAATTATGCCTTATACAATTGAGCAATTTAAAATGATGTGCATGTGAATATGAAAATCTTCCTTCACATGTGAGGTACTTGATAATGTGCATGGCCAACTCGTTGTATGGCAACAGAAGATATGTCCTTTTGCAACCTTTCTTGATAATATCCAATTGAGGATTAGTTGGTATGACAAACTTGAGCCCTAGCTAATCTTACATTATGTCTATTAGGATAATGTTCTCCTATTTTTGGTAACCCAGTTACTTTTGATATTCACTCTTTTGTAGAAACCATCATTAAACCTCATATAGAAGCTTCTCCATTATCAAACATACTTGTGAATTCTGTGGCTGCTTCTTCATCAAATGCAATTAAACTTAAGAAATACCCTAACCAACCACACACATTAAATCTTCTCAGCACCTCTACATCTAAGAGCAAAATAATATGCTCCACTAGTTCTCATCGCTACAATTATCCACCCATTTCTACTTAACACTTTCACTATCTGCACTGCTTGCACTATTTCCCCCTTATGAATTTTGGCTTCTTTTGTTCTTGTTTTACAGATCCATTTTCATATTTCATTTAATAGGTAATTAATGTCATAACAATTCATTATGAGAAATGATATGGCTTTAATGAGATTAAATCATGGATGTGTGAAGATCATCCAAAAATAGGATTCAGATCACTTGAAATTTAAATACAAGTCACATCATAGCTTGACAATAAGGAATCATACAAGAATAAGGGGTACAACATCTAGACACTTGCATACTTATGACAATTGAATTCCATCGATAGAAGAATTATGAAGATTTGGAAAAAAAAATTCATGAATAAATAAAAATGTCATTGGGTTTTAGTAACCTTCCCCACCCCTTACAAAATATGGACAAGTGTCCACACTTGTCAGACTTAGTATGGAGTATGGAACTAGCATAACAGTGCCATAATATAAAGAATGCAATATTAGATATAAGCAATGAAATTTGCATAGTATAAATAAAAAATAATTTGAAAATGTTATACTTATTAATTGATCATCCCACATATGAAAAGGTGGTAGAAGGTACATCAATAGTAATAGCATCCATCAGCAAACTTGCAGTATTTATTGAAAGCATTAGAAAATGATGACATGGAAGGTGGGTGGGTGGAAGGTAAAGAAATGAGATGAGGTGGAAAAAGAAGAAATTAGAAAGTGAATGGAGAAATTTGGAACTTTATGTGGGCATAAAGTTATTATTATGGGCATGCACAAAAAAAATAGTTTTGAAGAGCTATAGGCGGAAGGTTAGTACCTTTGCTGTAGGAAGAGTTACCTAGTTTATAATTGAATTTGGCCATTGAAACTACTGTAGGAAGTCTTCTTTTGTTTGGGGCCATTTATATAAATTGAGTCTATGACCATTGACTAATAATTTAAAATGCGTTAGATCAATGGTAGTTAATTGGATGGCTCCATTTTCAAAGACATGGGTAATTTCATATGGATCCAACCATCTTATCTGCAACTTGCCTGACATATCTTTAAATCTGGAATCATATAGTAGTGCCTAGTCACCAACCTGAAATTTTTTATTGCTAATGTGGGAGTCATACCATTTTTTTCTTTGTTTCTATATAATTTTAGTGCATTCCAAAGTAGCTTTGTGCATTTCATCCAAAGAGTTAAGAGTAGAAGACATTCTCTCTATGTTGTAAGAAGTTTACTGTCCAACTCCAGTGTAGTACTTAAAGTTTTATGTTCAAATTCAATGGGGAGCATTGCTACTTTCCCATATAGGAGCTCAAATGGTGTGAACCCTATAGTAGTCTTTCATGTTGTTCTATAGGCCCAAACAACTTCTAGTAATTTTCTATTCTATTCCCTATGGTGCAAATGAACTTTTTTTGTTAGGATGTTCTCTATCTCCCGATTTGTGACTTTTGATTGTCTATTAGCTTGAGGGTGATAGGGACTTGATTTCTAGTGCTTGATGTTACATTGTTTCATCAGTTTTGAGATCAGACTAGAAGTAAATTGTGCACATTGGTCACTAACTAGTTCTTTTGGTATACCATAGTGAGTAAAGATTTCTTCATAAAAAAATTCTACAACTTTGTGATCACAAGCATGCTTCATGACTTTAACTTCAACCCATTTTTTCAAGTAATCAGTGCATACAGCGATATATGATTTCGCATTGGATGGAGGATCAATTGGACCAATGAAGTCCATTCCCCATTTGTCAAAGGTGTTAACACCATTTGTGGGTTGAGAGGTATTTCATCTATTCTTGTTGGTCTTCCCATCCTTTGACACTTTTCACACCTCTGTGTATAGTTGGATGCATCTTTGTGAAGTGTAGGCCAATAGTAACCAATTGTCAAAATTTTCAAGGCTATTCTTTTTTTGCAAAACACCCTCTACATGGTTCATTATGACATGCATGTAGAATGTCATATGTCTCATCCTCTCTCACACATCTTCTCATAACTTGATTAGGTCTAGTGTAAAATAAGAGATTATCTATTCAAGAGAAATAGAAACTTTTCTCTACAAGAAGCTTCTTTTCTTTGTAAGAATTTTTTTTTGGCATTTTATTAGCTGTAATGTAGTTAGCAATGTCTGCATACCATGGAGTTTGAACAACAATATGGAATAAATTCTCATCTAGAAATGCATCATCTACTAGAGTAGTGTCATTCTCATCATGATGGATTCTTGATAAATAAAAAGGTACCACATTAGCTCTTCTAGGCTTATCAACAATTGTAATATCAAATTCTTGCAACAATAGTAACCATCTTGCTAACTAGCTTGTTATAATAGGTTTATTCATGAGATATTTAATTACTTCATGATCAGTATGAACAAATATGGGACAACCAGTTATGTAATGCCATAATTTGTTCAAGGCATAAACTAATACCATAGTTCTTTTTTAGTCACTATGTAGTTTAATTTTGGTCCATGAAGGCTCTTGCTAATTTAATATATTGCATTTTCAAGATGTTGAGATTGTTGTCCTAGAATTGCACCTATGGCATAGTTAGAAGCATTTGTATATATATGAAAAGGGAAATTCCAATCAAGGCCTTGTAAAACTAGGGCTATAGTGAGAAGTGTCTTAAGCTGCAGGAAGGCTTCATTACATTCAAGTGTCTAACTAAATTCAACTTCCTTTGTTAGTAATTTATACAAGGGACTAGATATTTTGCTGAAATCTCTTGTGAAACATCTATAATATTTAGCATGACCTAGAAAAGATCTTACATCTTTTAGTTTTGTAGGTGTGGGCAATGTTTGAATTACCTCTATCTTAGCTGAATCCACTTATATTCCTACGACTGATATGAAATGACCAAGTACCACACCTTCTTATATTAGCATGAAACATTTTTTAGTATTAAGTACCAAATTATGTTCTTGACACTTTATCAAAACTTTTTCAAGACTCATCATTTCTTCTTCAAAGGTGACTCCAAATGTTGTGAAATCATCCATATATATTTCCATACAATCATGTGATATATCAGCGAAGATGCTAATAACAACTTGTTGGAATGTTGCAGGAGCATTGCATAGACCAAATGGAAAAATAGAGTATGAAAAAGTACCCCATGGGCATGTGAATGTGGTTTTTTCTTGGTCTTTAGGAGCAATATCAATTTGATTATAATCACTATACCCATCTAGAAAAGAGAAATACTTCTTTCCAGCTACAGTGTCTAGAACTTGATCTATAAATGGTAAAGGAAAGTGATCCTTTTTAGTGGCTTTGTTCAATTCTATGTAATCTACACAAATTCTCCACTTTTGTCCCTTTTTGGGCACTATGACTAGGGGTGACACCCATCTACTATCAGATATAGGATAAACAAAACCAACATCAAGTAATTTTTGCAATTCAATTTTAACTATTTCTCTAAGGTTGGGATTTATCCTTCTTTGGGGTTGACAAATTGGTAAACACCCTTCATTGATGTATATTCTATGGGTACACAATGTAGGACTCAACCCTTTCATATCATCACAGTCCCATGAAAAAGCCTTTTCATGCTTTTGATGCAACTTTGTTAACTATTCCATTTGTGTTTATGCTAATTTGGGGTTAACATGGAGTTTATGAGATTTGGATAGATCAATAGTAGTGGTAGACTCTATCGTAGCAGCTTCAGAGGTTGAACTTGCTTCTAATTCACATGGTAAGAGTGGATGAAGAATGTCAAGTTCTTTGAGCAGAGTATAATTCTTATCACATTCCTCATATGTGATTAATTCCAACATGGAACTTTCAGATACATCTTTTTCTACCACACAACTGTTAGTAAGAATGCTCTGAAGTACTAAATCTCCCTCCTATAGCTTTAGAAAGGATTGTCTATGTAACATTATGAATTTTTCTATAAAATTTAACTCTTGTTGTTCATCCCCTAAATCTAGTCACACAAATGTGCTTAAATCTGGTAATGGTTATACTAGAGGATATAAATCAAATTTCTTTATTGCTTGGCCATTGGATAAGGAAATATTCCTTGACCTACAACTTATATTTGCATCAACTATAGCTAATCATGGTTGACTCAAGATGACAAGGTAACCAGATAGATTAACTTTGGGGGACAGAATCATGAAGTCTATAGGATACTAAAGAGAGTCTAAGGTTACAACTATGTTTTCTATCATCCCATTAGGGGTGACAATAGAACTGTCTGCGAGTTGCATAATTGTTGGAGTAGCCCTTAATCCTTCTATTTTCAACTTCTTCATAGTGTCCTTGGTCATGACATTCATAGCAACACCAAGATCTATTAAAGTATTTTTAACAGATTGACCATTTATACTCACATCCACAATTGGACTACCTGAATCAAAATATTTTGGGGTGATCAATTTTCCTAACATAATGTCATCCAATTATCCCACAACATGGACTATGGTGGGGTCCTTTTTCTTCCTCCTAGGTTTCTTTAGGTAGGCATCTCTAATGGCTTTTCCATAGATTGGAACATCTTTAATATCTTGGAACAAGGGTATTTGGACATGCATGTTCTTCAATTGATCAACAATATCAAAAGGTTGTTCCTCTATTTGTACAGGTTTACTTTGTATAAGATTTTTTGGAAAAGGAGGTTTCATCGCTAGTTGAGCTTGGGTTGAGATAGTAACATTGATTGGGTCAACCTCTTTAGAGACTGAGGGTTCTAATGCTATATGATTATATGGTATTTTAGTTATAAGAGGTTGTTTAGGTGTTGGTAAAGTTGTACCAGATCTCAGATGTATATCTACACCACTCAAATCATAAGCAAAATATTGCTAAGTATCAACAATATACATGGGTTGTTGTGGCTATTGGCTATTTGGATTTGGCTAAGGTTGTGTAGGTAACTGTGTCTACTTTTGAGGTCCAGGATTTGCAAGTGGTGGCATTAGAGTAGGTTGTTGAACTGGGGGTGGTAATTGTGGAGTACTTGTATTTTGGTTAGGAAATTGTTGAGGTCCCCTCCATTGGTTTGTAGACTACCAATTCCCTTGGGGTGGTTGCCATTGGTTATGCTAGTTTTGCCAGTAGTTCTTTTGGTTCTGCCATTGGTTACTCTATTGGTTGGGATAGGATGGTTGGGAATTCTGAGGTCATTGGGGCTGTTGTAGATTTTTTTTCCCAATATTATTCCAATTAGGTTGATGATATTGTGGAGGACCTTGGGGATTATGGTTTTGCTGTTGATTACCGTATGAATTTGAATTTTGCAAAGGATCCTGAGGCATACCTTGATGTTGGGTCCATGGCTAACATTGAGCAACAAAAAAATAATTTCTCATCATCTCCATCTATCTTAAGGTACTTAGTTGGAAGATGATGGTTCCCCATACTTGCAACTAGTTTGTATTGGAAATCCTTCTTTTTCTTTTTGTAATGAGGGCAGTATTCA
Organism: Cupressus sempervirens; assembly: GCA_028749045.1. Lineage (NCBI taxonomy): Eukaryota > Viridiplantae > Streptophyta > Pinopsida > Cupressales > Cupressaceae > Cupressus > Cupressus sempervirens. The sequence goes on along the minus strand of CM053783.1, from coordinate 582,947,782 downwards.
GCTAGTTGTAATTCAGCTTCTGCATACTTCTTCTTTGTAGTAATTGTGTCAAGATGTGTAGCAACATCATTTATGATGTCCCGCTTGAAATCTAACAATAGGTTAGATATCTTGAGCTTTGAAATACCTTGGCTAATTCCTTTACTGACTATGGAATGAGGTTCACAACCTTTCTTCATAGTTGACCTTGAATAGTTTTGATAGATCTTCTTGAGGATATCCTAGGAAGCTTTATATACATCACTATCAGCCATCAAGTCTAGTGCTTTTAGATAGCTATCATTCAAACCTCTTAGAAAGACTAACTTTTGGGGATCCTCAGATAACACATGTTGAGGGTTCTTCTACAGTGTATATAAGAAATGTGAAACATGGTCTTTCAATGTTTCTTTCTCCTTTTGTGATATCCAGAAGACATCATCTCCTCTTGAACCAGATGCTTTGCAATACTCTTTATATTTATCTAGAAACAAAGTTTTCATTTCATCCTAAGTTCCTATTGCATTGGTTCCTAAGCCCATGAACCATCGTAAAGATGACTCTTTTAATGTTGTTAGAAATAATTTGAGCTTATGGGCATCAGTGTTGTATTCAAAACTACGATAGAGTATGTCAAATTAAAATAAGAAAGTATCCAGGTCTTTAGTTGCAAGGCCATAAAAATTTGGAAGAGTAGCTGCAGGTATATTCTTGAGATTATTAGTATTTATGAGTCTTGGGAGAGGAAATGAAAAAATACATTGTGCCATTACTAGAGGTATTAAATTATGAGGTTGCTACTAAAAAGGAACATTGGGTACTGGATTATTAACAAATGGTGGATTTAGAGTAGTATTATCAAGGAAACTAGCCAAAATTTTACAAAAGGTTGAAGACCACTTGTATCTATAGGTTCTGCTCTTGAGGATGATTCTATAGGAAAAAAAGGGCTTGCATCTTCAAAAGGCAACTCAACTTCTTCTTCTTCAATTTCTTCATTCAAATTAACAGACTCCCATAGAAGAAATCTACCATATTCATCTTGTTCTCTTCCTCTTCGATGCATACAATTGAACTCTTCACACTGGTGAAGAAAGCTTTAAGACTACAAATTTCTAAAAACTTTAACTAAGAAATATGACTCAAGAATGCTCCTAGTTTAACACCATCCACGGTAACAGTGCTAAAAATGATCTGCTTCATAAGAGGTGTATAATAATCATGCCAAAGACCATACTTAGGAATAGTGTATTCAATCTAAGGACTATTTTTCCCACTATGAGGTGCATTTAATTTTCTCAACCCAGGGACATATACTTGAAATGGTCAGCACAATATGTGTACTAGGTTTCTTAATGAGTCATTATTCTTATGCTACAGGAAAGTAAATGCAAGGAAAGAACCTACACTAGTGCTACAAGAAACTAACAAAATTAACTCTTTACTAAAATGAATACTGGAAATGCAATGAAATGCTAACATATATTGTAACTCAGTTCATCTACTATAATTGTTTTCACAAATGATGTAGGAATATTGACAAAGTATGATGCTACAAGAAGGAACTTATAACTTTGACTTGCAATACTAACAATGCTTGAAAATAAATCTATACTACTCTAATCTAATCCACTCCAAAGTGAGCCACCTTGGTTGGCTTCTCCTAATCTACTAACATAGAATGTAAGCCAAGAACTATTTCATTATGTTTTAGAAATTCATTACATGGGAACAATACATAGAACTGTTAAAATAACTCATTGCAAGAGTTAACAATTTTTTTTCATAAAATTTCTTCTTCTAACCCCTAACACAATTGGTCCAATCCCTATAAATAGAAGATTGACACTTATTCTGAAATAAAAAAGTAAAAAACTAGCTATAAGTCTGCATGAGAAAAAGAAGGAAAGATAATAGCTCAAGGCGGGAAGAAAAGATAACAGCTCAAGGTAGGGATAATAAAGTCTAGACAACTACTTTGACATAATAATAAATGCATAGAATGTAGCAAGTCTTCATAGCTCTTCCATACTTGTAGCTGTGTCCTTGGTATCATTATAACTTTTCCACTATGGCACAAATCTGTGTCATTATTTATGATACCAAAAACTGTTTTGGTCAAATCTCATTTCTTTATCAAAACTCAATTTTTTATAAAAACTAAAAATACCCTTTTATAGATCTCAGATTCAGTTTCATCATTATATAAATTTTTGAAGTGTTTTAATTAGTTATAATATGTTATAATCTCAAAATATTATAAGTAGATATTTAAACATTTCAGAAGATGCTCCCTCAAAAAAGGGAAAAAATAAAATTAAATCATATCAAAATTTTTTAAAAATTATATTTTTCTCTAGAGGAGAGAATACTCTTCATGAATATGTAATTTTTTTCAAGAAGATATAGATTTGATAGGGAAGTTTTGACGGGAGCAAAAAATTGTTCGATTTTGATAAGGTCGAACTTGAGTACTTATAACAAAGAAAATATACATAAAAGATAATTATTTCTTTTTTTGTTCACTAGCTATACATGTCAATCTATAGGATATTTTCAAATCAGAACAAAAAAAGATGATTTGCATATACTTGTTTGATGGGAACTACACTCAATATTTTTTACAGTTAAAAAAAGGACTTCAAAATAAAATAAAATAAATAAATTCTTACTCAAAAAAATTATAAAATTATAGGCATAAAATTTATCCAATACTACACATTTAATCAATTTACATCATCTTCATATTTTAAACACAAATACCATTTTTTTTTTGTCATTAATGTTGACTATCACATTCTGATATCACATTTCTTTATAAAAGGTGACATAGGTTTGTGATTTTACCCGTTAGTTATAATGCAGAGATATTTGCAAATAAGCATTATCAAATTAAATTCAAATATGAGAGCACACATTTTGATGGTTATATGAAATACTACATCATATATAATATTGGCAAATGATGACATACTATCTACCCATAGGTTAATCATTGGTTTAGGTAAACATAAGTTCACAAATGTCTTGATGAAAATAAAATAGTGTTAAACAAAGTGTTTAAAACTATCATAAAATAGAGGCAATAATTAGCCTCATAACACCCAAGGTGAGCTCTCTGTCATTGTATAGGGTGGAGTTGAGGGGCAATTCCCCCACAGGGGTTTTGGTGGGTAGTACCTTGAACGCCAAAAATGATCTTATATTGTAAAAGGCATCGATTGCTATTTTTCTATTAGATGAGATATTCTAGCCTTAATTTTGTAGTGGTAAAAAGCTTGTATAAAAAGGCTTAGGGTTAGGGATATCATAATGTGTGGTGATATTGTAGCTTCTGAGCTATAAGAGATTGTAGATTATAATCATTGTATAATAATAATATTGGACTTGCTATTGGTGGATGTAGCCTAGAGATCGGGTGAACCACATTAAATCTTTGTGTCTTGTGCTCTCTTCTATGTGATCTATTATTTTCTAATATTGGTTTTATTTGTGTGTAACTATTATTTATATCTATAGTTAATCCTAACAGTTTTCCTTCTAATCAAGGGTTTTCCTAACTAACAAACTATTGTGTCACTATGTATGGTTTATCTCTTGATATGCTTCAATTTCTTTGGTTATTGAAGTTGGATATATGTTTAATTTGGTCACAACTAATTCACCCCATGCATGCCACCTAATTTCTCTATGTAGACTTTACTTTTAATAGAACCTATTGCAAAAAGTGCAGCATTGGTTTTTGGAAATTTTGGAAAAGTAAAAACATGATAACTCAATCTTTTTGGATGAAAATGCAAACCCACACTTTGCAATAAAAAAGCCATAGGTTTGGGAACAATGGTAACTAATTTTGGCAATCCTTTGATCTTGTAATTTTGACTTTTATCAAGACCACAATATTTTTTATGGGTGGATATTATAGGAAATTGTAAATATAGAACAATTGCACCATTTAATTATCACTTTTTCCAAAAATATGATTATATAACATATCAAAAGAAATACCACTTGGGTTGTCTTGGGGTGAGTAATTTTTTCCCACTAAGGTAGACCCTTTATTAAAAAAAAGTAGTATACATTCCCTTATACCCAAAGTTGCACATAGTATAAGGGGAGAGAATACTTATGTGTCACTTTTGGGTTCTAGTCAAAAAATATTAATTGAAATTTATAATGAGACTGTTGATCCCCAAGGTCCATGGAAGGCATGGAGAGAGAATTTGTCTATAAAATTTCCAAGCATGTAAAATACATGGATTAATTTCTTTACTTGAATGGAAGTATTCTTATTTAAAGAAAATAAATAAGGAGAAAAGAAATCTAAATTAACCTAAACAAGTGTTTATTGTAAAACCCCACTTTGCAGACCTAAAAGAAGAGCATACTTTTATTTTATATGGGGTGTTCTACAAATAAATTTGTAGAACTAGTTAGAAAAAACCAACAAAATAAAAGACAAATATAGCATGCTAGAATTAAATCAATGTAAATTAAATCCACAAAATGAAAAAATTAAGGAAACAATATTCTTGCATCTTATAAGTTTTTTCCCACCATTTTACTTCTTTAACACCATCTTCCTACTTTTATAATAAAAATTTACAAAATTTAACAAAAAATGACATAACATAGAGCAATAGAAACATAGACAACTATTTTACAAGCTCATTCCCAACAATTTCATAAGCATTCTCTCCCCTTTATAAAATTGAATAGTTTGATGAGAGCAAACAAATACACAACTATTTTACCAACTTGTTCTTTCCAATTTCATAAGTTTTCCGACATTGTCTTGAAAATGAACAAAATTAGATAAAAAAAGAGAGCTAAAAAGCATAGTGGTCTATTTTACCAACACAAACATGCTAGTTTAAGGTCCATTCCTTTTATTTCTAATAAAAATCTTGATATTTATACTTTTCATATGTTGGTAGGAGAATGGTCCCACTATTCTTGGCATCAATCCCACAGTTTCCATGGTACTCTTGTTGTTTCTTAGAAATTTGAGCTAGGTATCAAAATAAATTCTACAAAAGTGAAAATCAAAATTACTATGCAATGTTTTTCTTGTAACAATCTAAAGATTCCCAAACAACATACTAAAATAAAAAGTTAATAGTTTGTTAACTCCTGAAGTGGGTCCTACTAGGCATGAAAGAAAATAGTGAAAAAATGTGAGCAATAAAAATAATCAAAAGGCAAAGAAAACAATCTAAGCTACACAAAATCAAATAAGCATTTAAAATAAGGAGATAAAAAAATCTAAATGAACAACTAAGAAAGCAATAAAGTGCAAATTTGACCCTCTTTAATGAGGATATTCTTTTGATATTGCAATTTTATACATGTTCTCACATTATGGCTTCCAATGATGTTCAAAATAAGGCTTCATAGTGGTTCAAAATAATGAGTGAGATGATTTGATGATTATAATGAAACTATGATAATGATCCTAAGTTGGATATGATAACGATAAGTTTTTAGTGGTAAAATGGAAGCACTTTAAATAAAATGTGGATTTCCACTTTATGGAGTCACTAAGCCATTCAATTGGACTGTGAAAGGGAAATATGAGAATTTACAAATATCATTTCACTTCTAACCCAAATTATATTAGCTAGGACCCAAAGGAGGAAGGGTGCTAATACTAAATCTAGATTATAGTACTAAGAATAGAATACAAGGAAATGTGCTCTTTGGCCCTTTGATAGGATAATGTGAATATGAAATTGAACTATTTTCTTAGGAAATGTAAATCTAGATGCTATGTGAATATAATCAGCCCAATTAAGATATAAATCTAGGGTAAATATATATAAGGAAATGACACATGAAAGGCTGACCTTGAAATGCATAGAGGAAGATATGTTTTTTTCTCAAGAACTTTTAGATCTTAAAATTTCATAAACTTTCATTTTTGGATCTTGGAATGAAATGACCAAAGAAAAAAACCCATAAATCTCCCTGGAATTCAATACCAAAGGACTAGGTTGACTTATAAAGACGTCCCACAACTAGGTTGACATAGTTTGGGACTTTGAAATTGATGACTCCAGAAAGCTTGCAAATTGTAGGTTCCAAATTTGTAATCCTTTTCATGCCCAACCTAAAAATGAAGACATAAAAGAAAGGTTCAAGGTTGGGGTTTGATGAGGGCTTTCCATGGTCAATTCATAGGTTAAGGAATTAACCATAATTGAAAAATGTAAATGTAAAGGAAATTCTTGCATGTAGTATATTAAGTAATATATAGTGAAATATATAATTACCTTCAAAGATGAAATTTTCTTTGATATGTGATCAAGTATGTAAGTGTAATATCCTTGACTTGAAGAAACCAAAAGGAAATCAAAAGAGCCAAAACCTCATGTATGGAAATGTATGTTGTTGGAAATATTAATGGCAAACAAGATACTAAGAAGAGCTGAATCAGGATCTGTAAAACTTTTCACTGATAAAACAATCAACTATATTCACATCTAATCCATCTCATTTCTAGATCTAATACCATATAATCATAAACATGTAATGCTAAAATAAAATATATCTAATAATAACATCCATGAAAACATAAACTCATAACACAATGATTTTGGTAATCTAGAAACACTTCAAGTTGAAGGTAATACTGGGGTGGTGATGAAACCCATAAATCTTTACTATTACAACAAGAAAGTTTTCCTTTTATGGCTACAATTTGGTCACTTATGATGATCTACCCTATGAGGGGTCTTCCCTACTTAGAGCTTATAAGACTATTAGGTCTTACACTCTTAAAGTATTTTACACTTACAATAGAGTAAGGACTTTGTTAGGATATTTAAATAAGGTTTATTAGAATGAATCTCTTAAGCGATTTTCCCTGACTCAATCTATAAAAACTAATTTAGTACCTGACCCTTTAGTTTTCTCTAAAAGCTATTTACGGATCTCCTCTCTCCAAAATATGATCTTCTTATTTGATATCTCTATTATGTCTTTCATTTCTTTGGTTTCTCTGTCTAACCTCCTTTTAAACTTAGCCTTCTTTCACTCTATAATTAGCTTGTTCACTCCTTCACTCTTATTCACCATAATACACTTGTTCGTCATGATTTAGGTTTAGAACCCTTTTTAAAATGATATATTGTCACTTAGGTTTGCACCCTTGTCCAAAGTCTATGCATGAGGACAACCTAATGAAACATGGAAACAACCTCCAAGCTATGGGACTTGAACTCTGAGGTTGAGTCTTTGGAGAAGGCCGGCTTCCTCTTACTATTATGATGCACCTAACTACTCTTGGGGAGGAAAAGGGAGAAGGAGAGCATGAAAGAAAATCTACCTAATCTAATCTAAAGAGGTGATGCACCAAAATAGCATGTTCAAACCAAACTCTACCCATTTATGCACTATTTGAACTAGAATGAAACTAAGAATATACACATTTAGACTTGCTTTAATCTAATAATCACATGTAGATTAGAAGACCAAGGTGAATGAAACAAGGAAAGAGATATTCACTTATATTATCATTCATAGGCCAAGGAGATACAGTCATGCAGATCATAGATCTCTATAAAACACCAGTAAGAGGCAAAGAAGTTCTTGCACTTTCATACAAATGGATGAAGGAGATAAGACAGAGGATCATTTAGTTTAGAGGCACAAGGGAATTTACACTGAGAATCTATAGAGCAGTAACAGAGAAATAGAGAAGATCCAACCCTACAAAATTCATCAAATTTTTCCTTTGTAGCTCAGGCATAACTGGGATGTCCTCTTCTTGCAATTACTTCACAACAACTTGCCATTAAGTTCTGCAGAGAATAATCATGAAGAAAATCTGATCTCGATGCAATCATATCTGATATTCTATGTCAATTAATGCTTTGAGAAGATAGAAATGACACCATAACTGTGCTTTGACTAGGTAGATAGGTTGGATTGGGGGGGTAGAGTGTTCCTCTTTGTTTCGTATTTACTCTAGGTGGTTGGAATCGATCATAAGATCATATTATGCAAAACACCTTGGTATCCCCTATTTTTTGGCTAGTGAATCAGCAAGATTAGTAGGTCAACCTAACCTCGTCACAAGGATAAGCCACGTGGACCAACAGTCTCTTTTCATTTTGCCACTTAGTGGAGTCTTTCCGAGTTTGACCATGTCCCTTTTATCACTAACCGTGCCATCTCATCAAATTTTGACTATGACGGTGACATTAACTGTCGGCCGCTAACAGTTATTATCTCCACTAGACCCACTGGAACACATGTCACTGAGACACTATGTCATTATGTGAAACCATCAAGCAACTCTCCATAGTGAGATAGCACCCACCATTGATCTCCACGAGATCAATAGTCGTAAAAGATCTGCCATACCACTCCATCATCTCCATAAAATTTTTGGACCCATGAACCAACTCAACACACCTCAGTAACTATACCATAATTGGCGACCCTCGAAGAGACAGGCCCCATAGGGACATGCGGCAGCAAAGTGCATTCCTGCATTCTTTAATCTCTATGCAACTTCAAAATGTGAGAAAGCCTCAGCCGTAGATCTGTTTGTATCAGATGGTGAGAACTCATCAAGTATCTTCCTACAAGGAGGGCAGACCCTTGATGTCATCTAGGATAGGTGTTGCCATGGCACTATGTCGCTGTGGGTAACATCCTTTTAGCTTCCCATAGAGAGATAGCACCCATCGTAGATCCAGACTAATCTTACGATCGTGAAGACTCACCATATTATTGTGCTTTGCCCTTAAACTTCTGGGCCCATGAAACAACTCAGCACAATTGGCATCTGACTTAGCCCGAACTGGTACCATCCCTATAGTTTCATAACACTTGACCCCACCCTACTACATGTCACTAAGGTGCTATGTTGCTATGGATATCCTTTGAGCAACTTTCCATAATGAGATAGCACCCACTGTTGATCTCCACGAGATCAATGATCGTGGAAGATCCTCAAAATACTGCACTTGCCTCCATAAAGCTTTTGGTCCATGGATCCACCTGGAAACCACCTGGCACAACCTCACATCTTCATCCTAGTGAGATTTGGCCCCACTGATCCACGTGGCGAAAGGGTGCTATGTCACTATGGGTATCCTCCACGTAGCTTCCCATAGCAAGATAGCACCTACCATCAATCCAAACTGATCTGACAGCGAGCAAGATGATTGCACAATTGTGCACCTAGTTGGCTGAATGGACCAATGAAAAATTGCCATTATACTATGATCCATCTGAGCACTGCAACCGAGGATGAGTTGTAACATTATTTGGAGCAGGGTGGGCCCATTATGTCATCAGTACCACGTGTTGCCAAGGCACTATGTCACTGTGGGTAACTTCCTGGCAGCTTCCCATAGCGAGATAGTGCCCATCGTAGATCTTGACAGATTTGATGGAAAGCAAGATGGGTCTGTACTACTAGTATATCAACCAATGAGAACTAGCCATGTGCCAACCTATCTGATAAATCCTTGTTAGTGGCCTACCAAGTGAAATAGGACCCACACTTCACGTGTCATACTTTGGCCAATGAAAAGTTGACCAAATACCAATGTGTCTAACTTGTTTTGCACTGATCTCTAATAGGGTATGCCTGGGACCCACCATCCTTCCTGATGTTACTGTAGTATCACTTTTCATCTGGGTGCTATGTCTCTATCGGTGAGGAGCACATATTTTTTGATAGCGCCATAGCAGCCACTGTGATCTACCAAAACCTGGCGTTGGTGAAACAACAAAGAACAAGAGGACCCACTAGAAAACGTGACAAAAGGGGGCTATGTTGCTATTGAAAAACATTGTGCAACTTCTCATAGTAACATAGCACCAGCCATTTGATCGATCTTGATCCAACGATGGAGACTTGTGGGCCCATAGGAACATTAAAATGCATAGGGAAAGAAATAAACTAAGGTTGAAAGTAAAGTTGTGAACGTTACTACATTAAATTCAAATGTGGTGATTCTGGTAGGAAGGGAAAAATGACTAACAAATCTGGTGACTCAAAGGGGATGCTAGCCTGCTATGCATAAGACCAGTGGCTTGAAGCATCCATTGGGCTATAGAGTCAAGAAGATGTGGATCCTGTGTACATTGTGAAACCCTAACCCTACTTCTGAGAGGAAAACCCTGAAACCTCTATCTCTGCAATTGGAACCAGAGACCAAAACTCCTTCTGCAACCTTCAAAATTTTGAAACTTGCTATCTCACAGAAATAATCCTGTGCTCGTGCACTTCTTGAAAAAATAGGGAACACCTGGAAATGAAACTAAGCTAACTATGTACATGGAAACTCAAACCCTCAGAAACATGGCTTGAGATAGATCCCATTGACTGGGATGGGCAAAATTTCACCACCAGGCTTGCTATACTAGAAAGCATTGGCTTGCTTGTAGCTAACAATTAGATAGGGACCACTCCACAATGCATCAAAATTTGAGTGTCTTCCTGGTTTTTCCCTATCTACATCCCATTTTAGAACCAAATCTCCCTCTCTGAAGATTCTGACCTTAGCCTTCCTATCAAAACTCTTTTTTACCTGCTATTGGTGTGTCTTTAGGGTCTGCATAGCTTTACTTCTCTTCTCTTCCAGCTCCATCAGCTCTGCCATTCTTACTGTCATGGCATCATCTTCAATCAATTCCAACTGATGAGCTAACTCTAGGGCTAGGAACTCCAATGAAATTGAAAGCCTTTCCTCTCTACCATATACCAACATGAATGGGGAATTCCCTATTGATCTTTTAGGCATTATTCTATCAGCTCACAGTGCAATCTTCAATTTTTTATGCCAACACCTCTAGTTATCTTCTATTGTCCTTTTCATGATCTTGATCAGGTTCTTGTTGGAGGACTCAGCCAAACCATTACCCTAAGGATAGTAATTTGAGGATGTGCTCAAATAGATATTATGATCCACTGCCCATGCACAAATTTGAGCTCCAACAAAATACTTTGTATTATCTAAAATAATAGTTGAAGGGGCACCAAATTTGGTCACAATTCCATCAAGGAACTCAACAACTAAAGATTCTGTGGCATCCTTCAATGCAACTACTTCTATCCATTTGGTGAAGTAATCTGTAACAGCTAAAATCCACTTGTGACCAGAACTAGAAGAAGGATTGATAGGGCCTATGTAATCCAATCCCCACTGAGAAAAAGGTTGATCCACCTAGATAGGATGAAGGGGAAGAGCTACAAGTCTTTGTTTTCCAAAGAAGAAGGCACATTTTTCATAGTTCCATGCATACCTATGACAGTTAAGGAACAAGGATGGCCAAAAGTAACCAACCCTCATGATCTTCATTGCAGTTGTCCTTGCTAAGAAGTGACCACCATTAGGACCATCATGAAGTTCTTTGATCATTCTTTTAGCTTGGTCTGTGTCAAGGCATCTTAATAGGGCTCCATTAAAATCCTTTCTAAAGAGGACACTATCAACTATGACATAAGGAATTGACTGTAATCTATACTATCTCCTTTTAGTTCTATCTAATCCTTGAGGGTATCCATTTCTTGATAAGAAATTCTTCATGTCATCCACCCAATTCATTGGGTCATCATTTCTTGCTTCTTGTTCTTCTATTAAAACCATGGAAACTTCCTCATCTAATTCTTGAGATAATAACATTTGCTTGCACAATCCTTTCCCTCTCACCAACCTAGCGACTTGGATGTCAACATCATATTCCATCACTTTGGTGATCCAACCAGCTCTTTTCTCACTAATATCTTTGCTCAAAAGGAAATCCTTCACACTGGCATGTGGTACTAACAAATGAATCTTATTATGAGATAGGAGGTGTCTAAATTTCTTTAAAGCTTTGATGACCGCAAGGGCTTGCTTCTCCACATAGCTATATTTATCTTCATACTCGTTAAACCCTTTACTAAAGAAAGCTATGGGTTGTTCATCACCTTTATCATTTCTTTGAGTCAGGATAGTAGAAATGCTTGACTCACCACCTAAAGTATAAATGATGAAATCTTTCTCAAAATTTGGGTTCATGAGAGTAGGGGCTGAGGCTATGGCTGCCTTGATCTCTTCAAAACTTTCCTTCCCTTTCTTGGTCCATGCAAAGACCATACCTTTTTTGAGCATAGTTGTAAGAGGTTTCACCATGGTAGCAATATTAGGGATAAATCTTCTCACAAAATTTATCCTACCTAAGAAACTTTGCAGCCCTTTCTTGTGTTTAGGAAGAGGGAGGGCAAGTATTGCTTTTGTTCTCTCTGGATCAATGGTTAAGCCATCCTTAGATACAATTTTTCCTAATAATTTTCCTTGGTTAGTAGCAAAGACACACTTGCTTGGGTTAAGGGAAACCCCAAATTCTCTACATCTTAGGAATACTTATCTTAGATGATCAAAATGATCCTCTACATTCTTAGAATACACCGTAATATCATCAAGGTAAACTAAGTCAAACTTGTCAATCAGTCTTTTGAAGACCATCTCCATTGCCTTCTAAAATGTAGCACCTGCATTGGTTAGCCCAAATGGCACCTAAAAATAAGCATATGAATGATCTGATCACCATACTGATCCTGTAGTCTTGACTGATTTCTCTTTGAAAATTTTGCAAGAAGCTCACAATTTGGTCATCAAACTCAAAAAATTGCCAATGGATGTTGTTATTAGGGATGGTAGGCCTTACTACCACTCTAATTTGTTGCTTCTTTTCCTCCTCAAGATTCCTTGTCACATCATAAGATGCACCTATTGCTGCAAGTCTATCAGCATGCTTTTTTTCTTTTCTAGGGATGCTTTGAATATTAAATGCATTGAAACCTTCAAGCAAATCCTATACCCTATTTCTACAAGACTTGAGTAAACCATTCTTGGTGGTATTCTGATTTATCACTTGATTAACCACCAACTCACTGTCTCCATACACCCTTAAGGCTTGGATTCCTCTTTTTTGAGCAAGTAGGAGACCTTGAATCAAGGATTCATACTTGGCTACATTATTAGTGCAACTGAATTGGAGCCTAAAGGAGAAGTAGTACCTTACTTGTGCAGGAGAAATCAACATCACACCAACCCTTGACCCTATCTTATTCCTTGATCCATCAAAGTACATACTCCATATCCCACTCATATCTTCTTTAGTCTACACAAGATTGGGAACTAGAGCATCTCTCTCCAATATACAATATCTACTGAGACCTATCTCAAGGGTTTCTGGCATAGGATCAAATTGATACACATTAGCCCATTCATCCAAGAAAAAATTAGGTACCTTTGCTAGGGAAGTGGTGGGCTCATTCACTATGTCACTCTCATCCATCTCTAGGATAGGGCAATTCATGTTAATGGGGTTGGGGGTGTAAGATTTAGTGTGGTGGAGAGCTTGAGGCTCTGATCTAATTGAAGCATTGGCTCCATATCTGATCTTGAAAGACATGTATGGCCAATCAGAAGATATGCAACCACCTATTTGGGCTATAAGGTCTCTTGACAGACAGATGGAAAAATATGGCTTGACCTCAACAACAAAGATATCTTGGGTCACAGTACAATCAGAGCATGCATGTAAGGCCATCTCCACATTCCTAAGGATTCCTACAATCTTGACAGTACTACCATCCAACTATAATACATCCCTAACAATGGGCTCATATTTCTTTTCCAAAGCATTAGCAACACACCTAGGCATCACGGAACTGCTATCCCCTGAATCAATCATGCAATTATGGACTAGTTTGCCTCCTATAATTAGAGAAACATAGAATGGAGGAGTTCTAACCTTTTTACTTGTTTATACCTTCCTTGATGGTTGTACTAGGCTTGTGGCACTTTCCATGTTGAGTGTCTGATCCTTTGGTTCAATCTTTTCCAATTCTTGCTGCAGGAACCTCCTTGGCATGGGTATAGTAGCAACATCATCCCACATAGAGATATTCACATTTGTTTTCTTCATTTGCTCTACCACACTGAATTGCATAGCAAGTGTTTTGGTAGAAGCTTTGGGAGCTGCAATTGTATGAGGTTGAGATGGAATAACCTGAGGATCACTTGTATCCTTTCTGCCATTATTTTGCCTTTGCTATTGAAAGGTACTTGATTGATTATTTGCTGCTTGCTCATGAGATATCACATTTGAAGTTGAGGCCTGATTGGGAGGAAGGGGACAACATCTTCCATAGCTCTTCTCTTGCTTCTAGTGTTATGAGCAATGGAATCCTAGTTTACATTACAATGCTCCTCCATCTGATGATTCATAAAAGAGCAATCGCCTTGTCTTTGCATATCTAAGGCATCTTTAAATTGGTCCCCCTTTTATGATTTTTTTGCCGCAGGTTCTTGGATTGTCAAGGCCATAAAGGATTCAACCTTCTGACACATATAATAGGCATAGGAGTAGTTATAGGAGGGACAACATTCTTGATCTTGAGCCATATTGTTTTGAGGGACTATGGCCCTACTTTGGTTTATATTTGAGGTTGAAGCATGGCCACCCTACCTACTCAGATCAAAAGAATTGTTCCAATGATTAGGATTTTGAGGCCTACCACTACTTGGAGTTTGATATTGCAATTGATGAGGCTTACTACCTTGAGCTTTCTATCTTTCTAAAGTCACCACCTTGTTTCTTACCTTTTGCATCATAGAGGAGTTATCCTCCAACTTCTTCCCATGATCTTGCAATCTTTTCTCTAGGTTCTTTTCTCTTTTATCCATGTTCTGCATTAGAGATTGCATCATCTCTTTGTTTTCATCTATCCCATTTGAGGATGTGGAAGCTTGAGGGATTGGAGTAAGGGATTGTGATGTAGAAGTTGTGGTAAGGGGAGCCATTGCCGGTTGATGGTTTGGAACATTAGGAAAGAAGGGCATAGGAGGCCTTGGAGCTAGTTTACCTCCATGTATTAGGATGTTCTCTACCCTTATCACTATATCATAAGCATTAGGCAAGGTATCTCCTCCCATAGTTTGGATTGTAGTGGCAATATCACTATTAGAAGCTCTAAGGTAATGGAAGAAGGCATTACCAGGGGTAGGCTTCACTAAAGTATGTATTCTATCCCATGTCTTTTTAAATCTATAATTAAAATCAGTCATACATTCATGAGGGGCTCTTTTTATAGTAGTCAACTACTCTAAAAGTGACAAATAGTCACTTTTGTCCTCAAAATATTTGCACAATCCTGCTCCTAATCCATCCCAATCTATTATAGTACCATGAGCTAAACCTCTATACCATTGTAGTTCTTTTCCTTTCAAGGATGAAGCTAGGAGCCTAACTGCAACATCATCCTCTATAATAATATTGCAGACATTTGCAACTTCTTGAATATGTTCTGAGGGAGAGATAGAAGTTTCACCAGTAAATTTTGGTATACTTTTGAGGGCAGCTACTGGTATGTCATGTCTTTGGGCTAATAAGAGAGGGCTCCCACCATTAAAGGTGGCAAAAGTATGAGCTTTAGGCAATGCCATATAGACAAGTGATCTATTGATGTGTATTGATGGTAGTCTAGGTTGAGATCTATCAGCAGGAGGAGTAGAGATATATCTTTTAGGTGTATTTATTACTATTACACTCCTAACTGGTGATAAAGATATCCTAGTCCTCCTTCTTCTAGGGTTTGAACATGAAAGTTCTTGATACTGAAACTCACCTCTAGAAGATGCCCTTGTTTCAGCTCTAGGCATGAATCACTGCAACTTTGGTCTGGAACCAGATATGTATTTGAAGCTCAGAGTCACCAAGTACTTTGAAGAATGAGCCTCTAGAAGGCTTAAACATTGAAGCTAGTACTATCTCTTTAGTATTGATCTTGAAATCTTCCCTTTTGACACCAGTAGGGTTGAAATTTTTTGAAAGAGTTGTCCCACTGGGCGTGCCAAAAACTGTTGTCACTTAGGTTTGCAACCTTTTCCAAAGCCTATGCATGAGGACAACCTAGTGAAACATGGAAACAACCTCCAAGCTATAGGAATTGAACTGTGAGGTTGAGTCTTTGGAGAAGGCTAGCTTCCTCTTACTATTAGGATGCACCTAACTACTCTTGGGGAGGAAAAGGGAGAAGGAGAGCATGAAAGAAAATCTACCTAATCTAATCTAAAGAGGTGATGCACCAAAATAGCATGTTTGGACCAAACTCTACCCATTTATGCACTATTTGAACCATAATGAAACTAAATATATACACATTTAGACTTGCTTTAATCTAATAATCACATATAGATCAAAAGACCAAAGTGAATGACACAAGGAAAGAGATATTCACTTATATTATCATTCATAGGCCAAGGAGATACAGTCATGCAGATCATAGATCTCTACAAAACATGAGTAAGAGGCAAAAAATTTATTGCCCTTTCATACCAACGACTGAAGGAGAAAAGACAGAAGATCATTTAGTTTAGAGGCACATGGGAATTTACACTAAGAATCTACAGAGTAGTTAGAGAGAAATAGAGAAGATCCGACCCTACAAAATTCATCAAATTTTTCCTTTATAGCTTAGGCATAACTGGGATGTCCTCTTCTTGCAATTACTTCACAACAATCTACCATCAAGTTCTATAGAGAATAATCATGAAGAAAATCTGATCTCGATGTAATTATATCTGATATTCTGTGTCAAATAATGCTTTTAGAAGATAGAAATGACACCATAACTATGCTCTAACCAGGTAGATAGGTTGGATTGGGGGGGTAGAGTGTTCCCCTTTATTTTGTATTTACTCTCGGTGGTTGGAATTGATCATAAGATTAGATTATGCAAAAAACCTCCGTATCCCCTATTTTTTGGCTAGTGAATCAGCAAGATCAGCAGGTCAACCTGACCTTGTCACAAGGATAAGCCGCATGGACCAACAGTCTCTTTTCATTTTGCCAATCAGTGGAGTCTTTCCAAGTTTGACCATGTCCCTTTTATCACTAACCGTGCCATCTCCTCAAATTTTGACTACAACGGTCACATTAACTACCAGTTGCTAATAGTTACTATCTCCACCAGACCCACTAGAACACGTGTCACTGAGGCACTATGTCATTATGCGTAACCATCAAGCAACTCTCCATGGCAAGATAGTGCCCACCATTGATCTCCATGAGATCAATGGTCGTGGAAGATCTGCCATACCACTGCATCATCTCCACAAAAATTGTGCGTTCACGAACTAACTCAGTACACCTCAGCAACCGTACCAGAACTGGTGACCCTCGAAGAGACAAGCCCCATAGGGATACATGGTAGAAGAGTGCATTCTCGCATTCTTTAATCTCTACATAGCTTCATAATGTGGGTAAACCTTAGCCGTATATCTGTTTGCATTGGATGGTGAGAACTCATCAAGTATCTTCTTGCGAGGAGGGTGGGCCTATGATGTCATCTAGGACAGGTGTTGCTAGGGCATTATGTCACTATGGGTAACATCTGTGCAGCTTCCCATAGTGAGATAGCACCTACCATCAATCCAAATTGATCTGACAATGAGCAAGATGATTGTACAACTGTGCACCTAGTTGGCTAAATGGACCAATGAAAAACCACCATTGTACTATGACCCATCTGATAACTACCATCGAGGATGAGCCATAACATTATTTGGAGTAGGGCAGGCCCATTACATCATCAGTGCCACGCATCGCCAAGGTGCTATGTCATTGTGGGTAACTTCCTCGCAGTTTCCCATAATGAGATAGCACCCATCGTAGATCTCGACAAATCTGATGATGAGCAAGATGGGTCTATACTACCAGTATATCAACCAATGAGAACTAGCCATGTGCCAACCTGTCTAATAAATCCTTGTTAGCAGCCCGCCAAGTGAAACAGGACCCACACTTCACGTGTCATACTTTGGCCAATGAAAAGATGACCAACTGCCAACGTGTCTAACTTATTTCACACTAATCTTTGTCAGGGCATGCTTGGGACCCACCATCCTTCCTGATGTTACCATAGTATCACTTTTCGTCTAGGCACTATGTCATTATTGACGAGGAGGAAAGATTTTTTGATAGCGCTATAGCGTGCACTATGGATCTACCAAAACCCGACGTCGACGAAACAACAAAGAATAGGAGGACCCACCTGACAATGTGGTGAAAGGGTGCTATGTCGCTATGGAAAAAATGACTAACATGATAATCATAGAAATTTCTAGATTAGGATCAATGATGCATATTCCATCCTTTTGCCATTTTACCCATCTATTTTTTTTGATTGGTTAATCTACTTTTCTTAGTATTAATGTCATATGATAAAATGTGTAATAATCTTCTAATTATCTCTACAATCTTTAATTATTATTTAGAATTTAGCTAAAATGATTTACATAAGTGTTTGTGCAATTACAAACTCATGTGTCAAAACTGGTGTACTCGACACTCGAATGTTTTGACACTCGATCAAAACTAACATTCATGCTATCACTTGGCTTCTATATGTTTGGCATATACTAACTCAGCCAATATCAACTAACTTTCTAAATGCTTAATCTCTTATGTGGTATTGAGCTTGTATGCTAGCTTAGTCTCTACTAGGGTTCTTGACAACCTTTGACTTGCTCGACCTATCATAAAATATAGAAAAGTCTTCTATAGCTCGACCTTCTCTAGATGGCTCATTCGCAGTGATGACTATCCAACATTGCCTTGGAAATGACTAAGTATTAGACATGATAGGAAACTTAGGTTTAGAGATCAACAATCTCCCCCTTTGAGCTTTCCATGCAAAAATAATGCTCCCCCTGAGACTGTAACACAATCTTCAAAACTTTACCTCTACTATACAATATATACATGTCTATAAACTTTGATGCTGATTCTTCTAATAATGTTGTCTCTAATTTCTGTCCTTGTCATTATGTCATCTTCCCTTTGATTCTATCTTTTTTGAATATTTCTCCCTTATTTTTGTCACTTATGTCTTGGGGTTTGCAGGGGTTAGCTTGTATTTATACAAATTTTTTTGATGACATGCCAAAATTTCTTCAAGTCCTTTATTCCATCTATCTCTTGATGATTCTATGACTTAAATACAAATATCTAGTTGAGCAGCTAGTTCAATTAAGCCCTCTACAATTGAAAGATATGTATCTTTGTTAAATTCTAAGCTATAGATAATTCCCTTTGAATTATCTCCAAATGGGGTGGTAGTATAAATTGAATTGAAACCTATTTGTTCCGTATGCCACTGTCTCTAGCCATTAACTTGGCTAATCTCTATTGATCAAATGCCAACTTATTATATGAAGGTGAGCTTAAACTTGCATTCTTACTCAATGAAAGTGTACATGCCTTCATATCCCCATGTATCATATCAACAAAACATTGATTCTCCAATGTGAAGAACTCAATATCACAAAGTTTCATATACAAAGAATGAATGACCTTAAAAATTCCTTCCAATTGAGTGGTAAGGTTAGAAATCTTAACCTTCCTTATTGCAAGTTTTGTTGAAAATTTTTGCAAGACTTTGTACTCAAATTTCTTCTCAGGCCATCTCATCAATTTATCATTGGTCTCTATATATTTAGTCTAAACTTCATCAACTATATACACTAATTAATCCAAAATTTGATGTTGCTCATAAAAATAAAAAATATTAAATGCATCAACAAAAATATCTTTTATATTATGGAATAACTATGTCTTTTTGTGTTCTCTTATCAATTGTTCTTGATTGGTCTCATAACTTAGTAAGGTTTGCAATTCTTCCATTTGTTTGAATGCCATGTTGTTCAAGTAATACATAGATAATGTGATGACTTCATATAAACTCATTGTTTCCTCTACTGTATCATCTATGTGTTCCATAATCTAAGATCAAGGGGTGTTATCACTAGCTAGTGATATCTATAGTTGTTTTCCCTTTGCACTCGATCCATGTGTCTTCTCCAGTTGAGTTGATTTAACCTATTGCACATGTGTAATAGCTTAGGTTTTTGTTGGTATGGCACTCAACATTTGTATAAGACATTTGATAACCTTTTGTTCTTTGGGTTTATCTATCTCTTTTGTTCCTTTCTCTTCTTCTACCTTACTCTCATCTAGTTTAACATCTGTGACATGGTTGAATTGTGGAAATATAGTTATTTCCTTGCTTTGTTGCTCGACATTCATGTCAAAAACCAGTGTAACTGATATAAGATTGAAACCTTTGGTATTTGCACTCTCAATCCTTGGATAATCCTATATTTGTAATAACACTAGATTGGTACATGGTAGAGAGGGATAAGAGGTATCTAGTGTAGCATTTTTCAGATCTTACTCAGTCAATACATTTTGATTCTATGGGGATGAATCAAGAATGTCCTCAATTGGGACATCAACTTGTTGTTCACACCCTTCTAGTAATTGTCTGATTTCTTTTGCAAGTTTAGAAAATGTTGTATCATCCTTCTCTTCCTTGAATTATTCTCTTCTTTCTTCTTCTTCTACATCCTCTTTGTTAGCCAATGGAATAAGCAATCCAAATGCTTCCTTCTATATAATTATGCTCTCTTTCTCAACTACATGAGCTTTATTCATCAAAAATTTGTAAGCCCTCTCCTTAGGCATGAATTTCTTCACAAAATATTTTAGGGCTATAGACAAATGTGTCTTCCCTAAATTTGGTAGTGTGTGTGTTAAAGTGGTCTCCTTGATCCATCTTTTAGTGGCTAATTCCTATAGAAGTTGTGAAAACTAACTTCACATATCACCAAGAACAACTGCATGCAAATAACCTATTGCTGAAGAGATACTAGACAAGGAAAAAAGTGCAGCTTGGAAGTCTCAACTAAGTGAGAGAAAAAATGTATTCCAATATGATGATAAATAAAATACAAGATTTCAACCTTAAAGGTGAATGAAACCCTAAAGGGAAATAAAACTAGGTTGTGCAATATAATTAATATAAAATATTAATTATATGCACCTAAGAGACAACTTATGTAAACTAGAGTAATAAATAACTTAATTAATTAAATTAAGATGATCTAATTAATAAGAATAAGAGAATAATTATTCTAAAACCCCCTTTAAGTGAAGCTCAAGAGGTAAGCTAACGTAGAAAAGCTATGAAAGTGGGAAAATGGGTCCTAACAACAAGGCCTGATTAGGTACCCAAAACAAGGAAATCTTTGTAAACTAGATCCAAAGGAGAAAACCTAGTGGGGAAAACCCCTCTCCAAAAAGAGTAGAAAAAACATGCTTAAAAAACATGAGGGAAGGAAGGCCTCAACAAGGCCCCAAAAGGACAACTTCTATAACCCCAAGCATAGACCATAATTGAAGATATCATGGTAATGCAAAAGTTTTGGTGAAGATGTTAGCAACTTGCACATTAGTGGGAATGTACTCCAAAGAGAGAACACTATCCTAGATCAGCTGACAGATGAAATGCATATGAATCTCAATGTGTTTAGTAGAGTGATGATCCACCAAGTTGTAGGAAATATGAATAGCACTCTAATTATTGCACCATAGAACAGTGGGATGATTAGGAGGAAAACCAAACTTAGTCATCAATTGCCAAAGCCATAAAATCTCCTGACTAGCAAGCACTATTACTCTATAGTCAAGCTCTATAGATGAAAGTGTGTGAGAATGTTGCTTCTTGCATGACCATGTGATAGGACCAAAGCCAAGAAAGAAAAAAAAGCTAGAAGTAGACTTCCGATCATCAACATCACCAGCCCAATCTAAGTCAATGTAGTCAATATTGTGAGGAGTCCTTGATGTGTAATGAATGCCATACATAAGTGTGCCCTGAATGTATTTCAAAATATGCTTGGTATCTTGCCAATGACTCTCATGAGGCTCATGTAAAAATTGAGAGACAAGACCAATTGCAAAGGAGAGATCACCACACATGTGTGTTAGGTAAAAAAAGCTACCAACCAACTGCCAGTACAATGTGGGATCCACTGAAGGTAAAGTGCAAGAGGTAGAAAAAGTAACACCCAACTGAAAAGGTGTGGGAGTAGGCTTGCAATCAAGCATGTCAAAGCATGTCAAGAGAATTCTTCTACTAATAAACAAAGATTCTAATAGAGGATTAAACAATCTATAGGCTAGAAAGTGGTGTAACAAAACAAGATTAGTCATCTCAAACTATTCCATCAAGGCTTGCTAAACATCATGAAGCATAGAGGATGAGCTACCTGTGAGAAGGAGATCAGTAACATATAGCACAAGGATTAAAACCTCAACCTCAAGATGCTGAATGTAGACTGTAAGATTGGAATAGTAGTGTGTGAAACCTGTAGAAAGAAGAAAGGAATCCATCTTCTCATACCAAGCCTAAGAGGCCTATTTGAGACCATATAATGAGCATCAAAGTTTACAAACCAAGGAGTAATCCTACACAAATCCCTGAGGTTGCTCCATGTAAATCTCCTCAATGAGATCACCATGTAAGAATACACTCTTCAAATCCATCTAAAAATGGGCTATCCTTGAGAAGCTACAAGGGATAAGACAAGGTGAATAGAGTTCGTCTTGGGGATAGGAGAAAATGTCTTAGGGTAATCAATACCCTCAACCTATAAAAAAGCCTTCGCAACAAGACATACCTTGTTCTTATCAATAGAATCATTAGCAATAAACTTAGTATGATACAACCATTTGCATCACACTAACTTTCTTCACTTAGGAAGAGAATAAAGATCCCAAGTATAATTCTTCATCAAAGAAGAATACTCCTCCTCCATTGCACTATCTGACTCAGAATGTCCTGTCATTTCTTCAAATGTCCGAGGATCATCACAAATGGCATGACTGAGAAGACTGGAACCTACAGTATGAGATTGAGTGTGATGGGAAGTGGAAGGGTCACCAACTAGACATCCTCTAGACTCAACTATAGCTCAAGCCCATTTAGGCATCTATGAAGGACCTTGTGGTGGAGGTAAATGGGGATCACCAAGATCATCATCCGAAAAAGAGACCAAAAAAGATGAGGAAGTAGTGGAAAGTGATGTAGACTCTAGAGATAGGGTATCTACTATAGGAAGGTGCTCATCCTATCAAAAGATGACCTATTTGGAATCAATATGAAACAATTGGTATGCCTTAACATCCTCATAGTTGCTAACAAAAATGACATGTTGGCTCTTCCACTCCATTGATCTCCTCTGAGCATCAGGTACAAATGCCCATGCTTCACTACCAAGAACTCAAAATGAAGATACATCAGGCTTGACATGAGACCAAGCCTCCTTAGGAGTCATATGTTGAACTACTTTGTGAGGCATTTGATTCTAAAAATAGTTGGCACAATTGACTGCCTTTTCCCAAAAAGATGAATCCATGGACTTGGATCGTATCATATAATTAGTCATCTCCCAAAGTGTTCTATTATTTCTCTCTACCACACCATTCTATTGAGGAGTGTAGGGAGCTGAAGACTAATGCTAAAGACCATGTTTAGAGCGAAAATCCCTAAAAGCTTGGTTCACATACTCCCCCCATTATCTGTGCATATCTGCCAAATAGAAAGACTAGATTGCTTCTCTATAAATATATTAAAGACTTGAAATGAATCAAAGACACCAGCTTTGTAGTTCAAAAAGTACACCCATGTGTGCCTAGAGAAGTCATCAATGAAAGTAAGAATATATTAGGTACCAAAAAAAGAAGTGAGAAATGAAATGAGGTCACTATGAATCAACTCTAATGGTGCAAAAGCACATGTAGCTCATCCATGTGGAAAAAGATCCCTATGTAGTTTGCTAAGAGAACAACCTTGATAAACACCATCTGTGTAGGAAATTTGGGGAAGCCCAAGAACAAAAGCCCGTGTGCTCATTTGTTGAGGATATCTATAATTAACATGGCCCAAATGCTCATGCTAAAGTTTACTTATTGAATTTTCATGTGATAGAAGACAAGAAATTATGCCATCAAAAGACTCAAATCCATCAAATCTATATAAGCCAGATGTAGAGTCAACACTCATAGTAGCCACAATCAACTCAGAATCATGTAAGTCTCGACTAACCACATCATGTGGTGAGAAATAAACTATCTTATCAGAGCTAAAGTGGCAAATCTAATCAATAGAGAATAGTTAAAAAGAACATCCTGAAGAGAACCCCTAGCTAATGCAATAGAACTAGAACCCAAGACTAAAATATGTGATGAGTTTCCAACAAAAATCTATGAAGTAGCACAAGAAGCTAGTGAGGTGAACAACTACATAGTGTTTGTCATATGGTGAGAGGCACCAAAATCAAGAATCTAGGTAGGCCTAGAAGTCATAGCTCATGTAGTAAGACTGTGACCTTTACCTATAGGGGGGATGAAGACTTAGGAGCTAAAATGTGATGCTCCTACATGGCTTCTCTAAAGTCTTCAAGCATTTCCAACACCTAGAAATGGGATGTCCATCCTTTCCACAAAAACTATAGGTCTCAACTAATTTCTTCTTAGTCTTAGAGGTAGACTCAATATACTTTGAAGAAGATTTACCCTTGGAAGGGTTAGTTGGAGGTTTGGAATCAATTTTGTTTGTATCTTTCTTCATTTTGGCTTTCTATTTTGGTTTCCCTTGAGAAGACTGAGCAACCAATGCTTGGCTAGAAGAGCCAAAGGTATCGACCTATTGGATCTTAGCTTGTTCCTATGTCAACTAATCATAGAATGTCTCAAAAGAGGGCATCTGATGTCTATTACCCAAGGCATCCATAATGGAGTAGAAAGTGGAAGAAACAATTTGATACTATCCTTGCAACTTTATGAATATCAAAAAAATACATTCATCATCTATTTTTTTTTCCACATCCCTACAAAAGTGTATGTAGAGATTTGAACTTCATTAAGAAGTCCTCAATGGTGGAAATGGTAGTAGGTGTCAAAGAAGTCAAATCTGCATCAAGTTGTAGTTCCCATAACTCATTCACTATGCCAAACAAATTGTGAAACTTGGTCCAAATAGCTTGAGTAGTGTTCAAAACATCTAGGTGAAACATGAGACTATCAGAGATATTCAATGCAATCTATCCCATGGCTTTATCCATTTTGTTTCTATGTTGAATAAACTGAAAAGGGCACTACATGATAGGTTGATTCTCATCTAGACATGACCGTAAGCCACTTGACATAAGAAGCAAAATCATGCATGCTTTCCAATTGTGGTAGTTGTGTGGCATCAATTAGGCCATAAATTGGTTCGACATTGATAGAAGATGATGGAAGTAGAAGGGTCAATTCTTAAGTAAATTACAAAAAATAAAAAGCACCCCCCACAATGTATAAATATATCCCTCGTAAACCAAAGAAACAACTACTAAAAGCACAAAAATTGAGAAAAAAATTGGATAGTAGATGCAGAGAGGGACAAAAATGAAGCCTCTACTTCAATGCCAAAAATAGAAGCTCAAATGGCCTTGTAACAAAATGAAACCTAAATCATTGTCTCCATCTTGGAACTATCTTTCTAACACTTCTTTCACATCAAAAAAAGATCTTGGCATGCTGAATTTATGGCCAAAAAATGAACTCCTCCAAAGAATAAGCTCTTTAGAAAATTGCAGGTATGGAAAAAATTTGATGGTTGCATGACAATCAAATGGCCATCAGCCAAAAAAAAATTTGGTGGTCAAAAAATGATGTCAACACACAAGAAAGTGCTGTTAGCTTGCCAAAAAATAACATCAGGAATGTAAAAATTCCCCTACCAGAATGATGATGTCACCCATCAAAAAGTGATGTCACCTATCAAAAAGGTGATGTCAGTTGGTCGAGACAAGATGCCAGCTAGGAGGGCACCAACGGTGGTCATCAGGCAATGTTACACCAACGGTGGTGGCTAGAGGGAAACTTGCCAGTGGTGATAGGGTATGGGTCAGGTTGCTAGCGATGCATAGGCTATGGTAGGGCATAGGCTAGGCATGGGTGGTGTGCCGATGGCATCAGGGTGGCACCTTGGTGGCCACTGGGTGGAGCACCCTAAATTTTTTAGAAAAAAAATAAAAATAAATAAATCTCCTTTTATTTTTTTAGAAAACATGCATGCACTTTTAGCATTTAAAGTGGTGACATTAGTAGGGTATGCCTACATAGTCTTGACATCAGCAAGGTACTAATGCAGGAAGGTACATGTGACAACAACATAGCTCATGATGTGAGCCAAAATTTGACAGCCTTCAAACCATCACCTTTTAAAGTTTTTTTGTCATAAAGATCACTTGGTAGTATTTTGGTCATATCTTTGTCATACAGAGGTATTTTTTGATGAATCTTATATCGTCAGAAAGCCCTTTCTGAGCCCATTATGATGGTGTGGGTTATTTGGATTTTAATTTTGTTTGGTTTCTTATTTGTGTAGTGAAATCCAAAAGTTCTATTTTGCACTTTGGGAGACATATCTTGAGCATTTAATCTCTGATTTGGGGAATCTTTATATTTTTGGAAAGGTATTTCTAAGATCTTTCTAGTGATGCTTGTTGTTTTTCCAAATTCTTCACCAAGCACATTCTATTTAGTCTTTTTCATTTTTGCATCCTAGTGGATATCTAGGTTGTTTTAGGTCTGAGGATTGATTTTGTTACTTAAGATGATTCATGATGGGTTGTACTATTTGTTGTATCAGCCTTATGTCTCTTTTGATCTTTGTTGACATCCTTTTATAGTATTTTTGCAAATGCATTAAGATAAAGTGCCACTCTATTGCATTTTGGGTTCTTGAACATCTTTGTGTTTTTTTGTACTTGCACTACATTAAAAAGTGCCTTGGGGGTTTTTATGTTGGCCATATTCACCATCTTCCTTTTTCAAGTGAGTTTTCCTTCCATGAAATTAGCCTCATGATGTGTCAATGACACGTGCCAGTATAGGTGTTTGTACTTCTTTTGCACTCTTGATGTTCCTAGTTCTTCTTTCTGCATGAGATATTGCATTCAGTTTCAGTGTTTATGTCTTACCTCTAAGCATTAGAGTAGGATTATGTTGGTTCTATTGCTTTCTTGGTTCAATGGAGTGAGATATGTATTCGGTATTTGATCCTATGCACCAAAAAATTTTAGTGGCTAGATACATATGCATTTCGGTGAGATGGATCATTTACCATATAGACATGTTGGAAATATTCAATATATGATAGCTTACTGAGAGGGAGGGGTGAATCAGTAACCTTAAATTCTTCTTTGAGTTAGTTACAAACCAATCTATGCTACTGTATGTATTAATACTGAAAGTTAAAACATTCATCATACAAAAGAACACAATATTTTGGTGATCGAGAAACCTTCCAAATAGAAAGTAAAATTGGGGTGGTGATGATACCCACAAAACTTCAATATTGCAGCATAAAGTTGGCCTATTAATGTTTACATTTACCACTTCTAGTGATCTTCCCTGTTAGGAGCACAAAGAATTGCTAGGTCCACCTTGTTAGAGGATTTACAAACATACAATGAAGTATGCACTCGATTAAGAGATTTGTACAAAAACTGTCAAGTCTACCTTATTAGAGGATTTAGAAAACTGATTCACCTATTAAGATGAAGTAGTGGATCTACTTACAACTGATTGCTGATAAGATCCTTTATGCACTGATCACCTTATGTGATAGATATAATTTTTATGCCTCTATATTGACCTTGTTGTATCCTTGAACTGCTACTGATAATCTTTCACATATATTTCTCATTACTTCACTATTCCTTCCATGCATCTGATATCTTACAATACCCCTTACATATATATCTTTCAAATTGACAAAACTGCAAGGCCAACCAAAGCATAAGTGAACAAATACATTACAAAGTTGGCCTAATAGTAAATAACTTGGGTACACTGAACTAACCCAGTGACCTTTTGATACACGACATTCATTGCATTACTTGGCATCATCATGCACTTGGTAGATGTGAAGGCTTCATCCATACTAATCACTTGACATAGTTCTGAACTTGGTGACCACTAGTGACTTGGTAGATGTAGTGTTACTTGGTAGATACTAAGTTTACCTTGCTTCACTCGGTAAACACTAATTCTTCGAATGCTCGGTTTACACAAAATCTGCATGACACAAACTTACTGCTTAGTGGAAATTGTGAAGCTTAATAGACATTGCTAATATTGTATTTTCTTGGTAGCCACTGTCTTCTCTTCATATTTCCTATATTCTCTCAGTAGCCACAATCTACTTGGTGTAAATTGTTGAACTCTTTCAAAGCTTGGTTAACTCTAGAATGCTCAGTGAGAGTAGAGAATTAAGTGCTAATCTCCGTAGCTATACTAATATGGATAAGTGTTGTCACTAATGGCAATACTAACTTAGTGCCAACAAGACATTCTTTCATTCCTATATTTGGAGGCCATGAAGATACCTTCCATCTTCAATTGATCAGCTCTTCAGACTTAGTCTTTTCTGCCTAGTCTTGTTCTCTATAGTGGAGGTTCTTCAGATCAACAATTTTGTAGTGTTTGCAATTTCATGCTTTAGTGGTGTTCTTCATGATCATCTTTGATTCCTATCTTCTGGAACATTCTTTCCATCTCTTTTTGGAGTAGGGTTTTTCCAATGTGGTTTTCTCTATTTTTCCTCTTTATAAAGATTTGGTTGTACTTGGGTACCTCATCAAGCCTTGTTGCCAAGACCCAATTTCCTTTCAACAGTAGTTTCTAGGTTTTCAGCTACTCCCTAAGTTTATCTTAAGGAGGGGTGTTAGAGTAATAAGATATTGCCTTATTAATTAAATAATTTTGATTTAATTATTAATTTACTTATTATCTCTATTTTACTTAAGCTAAACTTTAGGCGTATAATAATTAATTCTTTTATTAATTATTATCATGCAACCTAGCTTTTACCCTATTAGGGTTTTGATCTCCTTTTATAAGGATTGATCTCTTTGTAATTTATTCATTCAATTTTGATTATAGAAATCTCTTTTTTTCTCATCAAGAATGTTTCATCTATGGATCTGGTGATTTCTACCTCCATATCTTTTTGCTTCTCTCTTTTGTAAGAGGTGTTTGAATGTAGGCAATTCTTGGGAGTTGTGGAGTTAATCGTTCATCAACTTCAAAAATTTCCACTTCCACTAGCATCAAATTTATTAAATAAATTTTTAGGAATGCCTTGACCTAGCTCTATAGGTGTATATTTGAATTGTATCATCAAATTGATCATATCTTTTTCAAGCTTGCCTTGGTCTTCTTTATTTAAAGAATTGAAATTATATATTTATATCTTGCAAAACTTTCTAACTCACTAATCTCTTGACATACCTTATCTATAGTTTTTGGAGGTAGTCTAGATACAATATGAAGTTTACATAGATCATCTAACTCTATTTCTTCTTCATCTTCCTCCTCCTCATGCGTCACAACCAATTTTCTCTCACCTTCTTAGGTAAATTCTTCTTTTGAGATTTGGATTGCTTCCTCTTTGATGGAGTTCCTTTCTCCTTTTCAGCTGGGGACTAAGCGGTGTTTGACCTTGTAATTACTCTTCTTTTTAGTTCTAGCTTAGGTGGTGTAGCAACCTTCTTTACACCTTTCTTAAGATCCTCTTTCACTTTTGGATTAATAATTACTATTTTCTTCTTCTTTGTTTCCCTAGGTTCAGTAGCAATTAGCTCTTTGCCCTTAGATGACTCAGCTTTAGCTACATCTTCAAATTCCTCATCCTCTCCTTTTCCTTTAATGATATGAAGTTGACCTTTGTCAAGTTTTCCCTGAAGATCCTTCTCTCTTTTCTTGTCTATCTTGGGTAGTTTTGTTTCTAATGTCATTCTACTCTTGGTTGTGTCATATGTGTCGATTAGTATGACATTTACATCAATATCTTGTGATAGTAAGGTAATTACTATTGCTATCACTTCAGCAACATTCACTTCATATTACATCAGCCTTAAATATGCATCCCTTGGTAGTAGTGCCTATGCATATATAAAATTTATGTCTACCACAAAGCATATATCATCAAAATAGTTATCTACAATTGACTTAGGTATCCTCATTCGGTTCTTCATCTTATTCTTGAATTCTGCAAAGTAGTTATCCACTATTGCCTCAAAAATTTCTCTTAATTAACTTATCAAGTCACTTATCTTCTCAATAGTTGTTTCTAGCCTCTATCTCATGGAATTGTTACTACTATGGGAAATGCATTCTATACATAGAAAAATATAAAAATAAGTAGGGAACTAAACCTACATGATGTGTTCTTTGCCTTTCTCATCACTCTAAGATTATTTGAGAATTGTTGTATTTGTAGCTCAACAAGATCATAACTATGATATTTCTTCACAAGTTTGTATCCTAAATCCATTGCAATGTAAGGCAAGTGATTCAGTTAGCTTGACTGATAGAACTTTTGCGCAATCACATGTACTACAAATTCAATGATAGGGTCATCAATCCCATCGATCGACATTCCATGACCATTCCATTTTGCCTTCATTTGCTGCTTGAAAACATCCCTCATGACACTTCTTATTGACTTAGGTTTATCCAAGGTAGGATAAATAGTAACTCGATGTATGATAGCCTTGTTAATCTTGATTGGTCCACCCTCTAACCATACCTTCATATCATGTACATGACTCAACACAATCTTTATCCATTCAACTTTAAAACCCTTTGGAAAGGATAGGACATGGGTAAACCCTTTGTCAACAATAATTTTGTGCTCATCCTTTAACACTCCATTATCACACAATTTTTCATATGCTACAAAAAGTTCACAATCTCTAATTTCTCCCACTTTACACATATAACATGATCGTACATCATGAACAATCAATACCCTTGGTGGAATTGATGACAGGGTATCAAATTCATCACCAATCAATACAATGTTTAGATATTCTTTGAAATTTGGTGGGAGACATTGATTATTACTCATAGTTTTTGCATCGCTCTCCTTTAATATTTCTTTCATAGTCACAAAAGTAGACAATGTCATCTCTAAACTAGGGTTTGAACAAATTTATTTCAAATAAATTTGAAAACAACTCAACTAACCATTGAAAACTTAATTTATTGTGATCTTTCAATTTTTTGACGACACACTTTGATTCACTTTCTATATTGCTGAAATCACCTTTGAATCACTTGTGCATTGAAAATCTCTTGGTAAAATGAGAATGAATACCAAAATTTGATATATACCTTCCACCTATCCATTTATGTCTGCAATAACTATATTTTTACTTAGGTAGGTGTACAACAATTATCTTTAGCCTTTCATGCCTCTTTATATTTAAAAAATTGGTCACTATCATAGGGTTCAATCAATTCATCAGCTTGGTCAATGTAATCTCTTGGTCTATATGCAATGATTGGACAATACAAACTATATTACTAATACTCGACACTTGTTAGTGAAATAGATTCCATTGCCCAATACTTCTATGAGATTTTTCCTAATTCATCTTGATTCATGTTGCTATGGACTTTTAATCACTTTTATTTTTAGGAACTGATGTACGATATTACAAGTAAATATACAGTCCCTCACATACCTCTTTTTCTTAATTGGATGTGGTGAGATCACCTAATCCATTGGATTGGGTGATCTCATCTTTTCTTTCTCCACCACTTCCACCTTTCACTATCTCTTTCCATGTTTTGTTTCATCTCAAATTTCCATTTTCCTTTATTACTTTCATTGTTGGGTGGTGGTGGTCATGCCCTCCTATTCTTACTAACATGTCCAACCTTAAGATTGTTGAAGTTGTAGCTGCAATAAAGATCTTAATCTCTCAAAATCTAGAAGTTATTACCACTATTTTCATCTTCAACTAAAAAGGATATTTATTTTTAATGTGTAATATTAAATGTAAATGACATGTGTCATTCACATGCATTGAGGCATGACTTTTTGAATAATTATAGTTAATTATAGGAGTTATGAGAATCTCAACAAACCTTTAGTTATTATGTGAAGACTCTCTTCTATTGTTATATATTCAAATCAAGCAATGGATATTGTACACTTGGAAATTTTTTAATCAATAAAGATACATTTGTGTTGTGTGGCTGGGTTTTCCCCTTCATTGTTGAAGGGTTTTCCTAGGATAATTCTAGTGTTCTTTGTTTCAGTTTTCTCTCTTTCTTTTTGTCGATTATCTTCATGGATTTCTAAGCTATAGTTTTAACATGGTATTAGAGCCAGTTGGAGGGTGTTCACATGTGTTAGAAAAAGTAAATCAATTATGAGTTGTGAGGAAGTTTCAAACTTGATAATTATTATGTTTTTCATTGTCTTCCACATGGTTTCTTTGTTTAGATTCATCTTAATTTATTCTTAAATTACTCTTGTTGTAGTTAAAGTTTAAAGGGTTGGTCCATCAATGTCATTGGATTCATTAGTTACTATAATATTGAGAGCCATTGTATTTGAACTCCAATTCATGAAACATTGGAGGAAAACACTTGGGGGAAGAGTCTAAGAAATGATTTGCATATCTATGCATCAGTATGCTTGAGAATGGAGTTACAAGAACAAGTCTTGTATGGAAAAGTTTAAAGATGGATGAGTATTTATTTGGTCAGATTATGTAAAGTTTGGATACAAAGTTTGAAGTAACGGTGAAAGTACCATAGCCTGTAACTATGGAGACTTGATATAAAGATAAGTTTTGTTTTAACTTATTACTAAATATATTATATGATTTAGAGTAGATTAGTTGATTCCTAATTTTATGTATTGGAGTATTTGAATATTTTAATTGAAGGGATATCTATGAACTGCAAATAATATCATAAAGATAGGTAGGAGCACTAGAAGTTATTAGATGAATAATGAAGTTCAGGGTGCGATTCAATGAAGTTTGTGCAAGTCATTGGATTTTAGAATGGGGATATAGATACACCTAATGCTTTTTGTACTTGCTAATATTCAAAAGGAGTATGAATTTCATCACAAAATCTCTTTCTTTATTTCTCTCATTCTGTCTAAAGATAGAGCATGTGTATTGTTTTTTGTTTGTTTGATATTTTGCATGGATCATATGATGTCAGACATTGATACATGATTCTAATGGGATTGTGCATAATAGAAGCCTCAGTGTATTGAAGATATTTTTTAAGAATTATAATCAATCTTTCATCTATTCAAAAGGTCAAATCATTATGTGTTGACATGTTAGTCAATCATATATGATGGGTTCTATGTATAACCTTTTTGGTTATTATTTTATCTATCATGAAGGTTGCATGGTTACATATTTATCACTCATTTTTAATGTTCTTGGTATCATATACTCTTTGTAACATCAGTTTGGTTATAACCATCTTCTGGTGTGGGTCTAGAATTTGTGAATCATGCTACACCTTTTAGCTAGGTTCCTCATTTAGATAGTCAGTGCTCTAGTGTAGCTACTAGGATATTGAAGGAAGAATATCAATTGGTAGTAACCAAATTGATTGTAGAACAATCCACCTAATTCATGATTCTACAATGAGGGCTTCTGCGGTGCCATTATTTGATGATAGGCTTATCAGGAGGAAAAGAGGTGTGCACCCGACTTATCACTCTGTGATATTGAATGTTGTAGTATATAATGTGGCAATGTTCATCAATAATTGTCTCAAGGATTTAGGATGGGACAAATTTACCATTAGATTTTTGAGAAGGATCGCTTTCTAGCCCCTCAAGGAGAATCCTCTGTTTGGTTAATTTACCTCAATTTTGGAGAAAATGGGAGATTATCAAATTTAGAGGGAAGTTGCATTTCTTAGTGTACAAAGTGGTTTGCAGTACATACATTGAGTATATCTATATACAACTGCTCATACTGGAATCACAATCTACGTCCTTTGAGAGTTGTCTAGTTGTCAACTTCTTATAGTCAAAGTGAATCTTGCATGATATGTTTGAAAATAAGGAAGATGGATGCAATCATAGGGAAGTCTTTCTACATGTTCTTTTGTGATTTTCACTTATTCTTTAATTTTGATAAAATGATCAATATCGAGGAGTAGTTTATGAGTATTTTTCATAAATCTCTTTTATCTAATTTTGTGATCTCTGATTTTAATTTTTTTAGTGACCTCTATAAATATCAGGTCAAGCTATTCTAGGATGGATACTTGAGTAATCCCTTTTTAGCAATAAAATGACTACCCTAGCAGAAAGAAGAATCACTCAAATTATTCATTTGGGATTATAATGGAATTTTCTAAAGAAATTTATTTAGGAAGATAAATACCTCTTGATAACATGCATGGTGTTGTCACTATCACATAGTGAAGAAGTTATCATAGCTGATCTTACAATCTCATTTATTCACATAACAATTAAAAACTAAGAATTAATTCCATTTAAGTCTCAATTTCTTGGTATCATATACTCTTTGTAACATCAGTTTGGTTATAACCATCTTCTAGTGTGGGGCTAGAATCTATGAATCATGCTACACCTTTTAGCTAGGTCCCTCATGTAGATAGTTAGTGCTCTAGTGTAGCTGCTAGGATATTGAAGGAAGAATATCAATTGGTAGAAGCCAAATTGATTGTAGAACAATCCACCTAATTCATGATTCTACAATGAGGGCTTCTGTAGTGCCATTATTTGATGATAGGATTATTAGGAGGAAAAGAGATGTGTGCCTAACTTATCACTCTGTGATATTGAATGTTGTAGTATATAATGTGGCAATGTTCATCAACAATTGTCTCAAGGATTTAGGATGGGATAATTGTACCATCAGATTTTTGAGAAGGATCTCTTTCTAGCCCCTCAAGGAGAATCCTCTATTTGGTTCATTTACCTCAATTTTGGAGAAAATGGGAGATTATCAATTTTAGAGGGAAGTTACATTTCTTAGTATACAAAGTGGTTTGTAGTACATAAATTGGGTATATCTATATACAACTGCTCATACTGGAATCACAATCTACCTCCTTTGAGAGTTTTCTAGTTTTTAGCTTCTTATAGTGAAACTGAATCTTGCATGATATGTTTGGAAGTAAGGAAGATGGATGCAATCAAAGGGAAGTCTTTCTGCATGTTCTTTTGTGATTTTGACTTATTCTTTAATTTTGATAAAATGATCAATATCGAGGAGTAGTTTATGAGTATTTTGCATAAATCTCTTTTATCTAAATTTTGTGATCTCTAATTTTAATTTTTTCAGTGACCTCTATAAATATGAGGTCAAGATATTCTGGGATGGATACTTGAGGAATCCATTTTTAGCAATAAAAGGATTGCCCTAGCTGAAAGAAGAATCACTCAAATTATTCATTTGGGATTATAATGGAATTTTCTAAAGAAATATATTCAGGAAAATGAATATCTCTTGATAACATACATGGTGTTGTCACTATCACATAGTGAAGAAGTTATCATAGTTGATCTTACAATCTCATTTATTCACATAACAATAAAAAACTAAGAATTGATTCCATTTAAGTCTCAACTTTTATAAATACCACAAGCATCACAAGCATCTACGATAGAGATGGGGACTCCATAGGCACTCCCTCTTAATTATGAGGCCTCCCTCTAAAGCTAAACATCTCCCCCTTAATCATTGCTTTTCTCCTACAATGAAAGTATATATAAATGACAATTCTAATAGAAATCAATATTAGAATATTCACTATTCCTAGTGAAAGGACAACTCAAAAATAAATTGCAAGAAAACACCATGCATGCTATCAAGAGATATTTATCTTCTTGAATAAATTTCTTAAGAAAATTTGATCATAATCCCAAATGAATAATCTAAGTGATTCTTCTTTCGGTCAAGGCAATCCTCTTATTGCTAAAAATGGATTCTTCAAGTATCCATCCTAGAATAGCTCGACCTAACGTTTATAGAGGTTGCTGAAAAAAAAATCAAAATCAGAGATCACGAAATTTAGATAAAAGAGCTTTACACAAAATACCCATAAACTACTCCTCAATATTGATCATTTTATCAAAATATGAAGAATAAGTGAAAATCACAAAAGGACATGGAGAAAGACTTCCCTGTGATTGCATCCATCTTCCTTATTTCCAAACATATAATGCAAGTTTCATTTTGATTATAAGAAACTAATAGCCAAACAACTCTCAGAGAAGACAGATTGTGATTCCAATATGAACAGTTGTAAATAGATATACTCAAAAATTGTACTGCAAGCCACTTTGTACACCAAGAAATGAAACTTACCTCTAAAACTGATAATCTCCCATTTTCTCCAAAATTGAGGTAAATGAACCAAAGAGAGGATTCTCCTTGAGGGGCTAGAAAGAGATCCTTCTGAAAAACCTGATGGTATAGTTGTCTCATCTCTAGTCCTTGAGACAATTATTGATGAACATTGCCACATTGTATACTACAACATTCAATATCACAAAATGATAAGTCAAACACATGCCTCTTTTCCTCCTGATAAGCCTATCATCAAAGAATGGCACCATAGGAAGATGGATGCAATCACATGGAATTATTTTTGCATGTCTTTTGTGATTTTCACTTATTCTTTAGATTTTGATAAAATGATCAATATCGAGGAGTAGTTTATGAGTATTTTGTGTAAAGCTCTTTTATCTAAATTTTGTGATCTCTGGTTTTGATTTTTCTCAGCAACCTTTGTAAATATTAGGTCAAGCTATTCTAGAATAGATACTTTAGGAATCCATTTTTAGCAATAAAAGGACTGCCCTAGCTGGAAGAAGAATCACTCAGATTATTCATTTGGGATTATAATGGAATTTGCTAAAGAAATTTATTCAAGAAGATAAATATCTCTTGATAGCATGCATGGTTGTTTTCTTGCAATTTATTTTTGAGCTATCTTTTCACTAGGAATAGTGAATATTCTAATATTGATTTATATTAGAATTTTCATCAACATATACTTTCATTGCAGGAGAAAAATAATGATTAAGAGGGAGATGTTTAGCTTCAGAGGGAGGCTTCATAATTAAGAGGGAGTGTTTATGGAGTCCCCATCACTCTCATATATGCTTGTGGTATAAATAAAATTTGAGACTTAAATGGAATCAAGTCTTAGTTTGTTATTGTTATGTGAATAAATGAGATTGTAAGATCATCTATGATAACTTCTTAACTATGCGATAGTGAATATCATGTTGAGAGAGTCCATGATGTCATCATGTTGAGAGATTATGTGATGTGAGTTGGATGTCATGTTGAGAGATTCCTTGACAATTCATATTGAGAGAGTCTATGAATAAAGGCTTAGTTGTGAGTCTTACAAATCTTTTCATGTTGAATGATTTCATGAATATGACTCATTGTTACAGGTTTTCATGTTGAGTGATTCCATGAATATGAATCATTGTTATAAGTTTTCATGTTGAGTAACTCCATGAATTAAGTTTTGAA
The DNA here is from genome assembly GCA_028749045.1 of Cupressus sempervirens. NCBI lineage: Eukaryota > Viridiplantae > Streptophyta > Pinopsida > Cupressales > Cupressaceae > Cupressus > Cupressus sempervirens. The sequence continues at coordinate 582,910,538 of CM053783.1, read as the reverse complement.
TTCATATGATTAGAATTTATTATTGACATTTTTGGTTGCAGCTTTGTGTGACTATTTAGCTAAAGATATCTCTCTTGCTAAGAGGGAGTGTTAAAGTTTGTAGCTATGGTAGAGGTCTTTATCTCTCAAAATCAGGACATTATTGCCATTATTGTCATCTTCAATTAAAAAGGACATTTATGTTTAATGTGTAATATTAAATGTAAATGACATGTGTCATTCACATGCATTGAGGCATAAATTTTCAAAAAGTTATGATTATCTATAGGATTTATGAGAATCTCAAGAGACCTTCAGTTATAATGTGAAGAGTCTATCTTATTGTTATATATTCACATCAAGCAAATGATATTGTACTCTTGAACATTTTTATCAATAAAGATATATTTGTGTTGTGTGGCTAAGTTTTTCCCTTCATTCTTGAAAGGTTCTCCTAGGATAATTCTAGTGTTCTTTGTTTTAGTTTTCTCTCTTTCTTTTTGCTAGTTATCTTTATAGATTTCTGGGCTATCATTTTAACAAAGACAATTGAAACAAACTAGGTTTCCATTCAACCATTTCTTATAGTTACCTTTGAAACATGTCTTAATGCAATTCTCTAGAATGTGCCCTTACTCTCCACAATAATGAAAAATGATGATAGCTATTTATGACCCATTTGAAAATTTCTTTCCATCATTTTATATACCATTATATTCACTTTTATATCATTTTTCTATTCCATTTCATCCTATTTTCCCATCTTATGTTGCATATGTTTAAATATGAATAAGTAATATTTAATATAGTTTTTAGATAAATTAATGGAATTTATTATTGATTTTTTTCACCAATGAATATTATTATTTTATGTCTTGGATTATTGTTTTAGTTTATGATCAAATGTTTCCAACCAAAAATTGCTAGACAAAAATATGAAAAGTTAGTTTTGCATTGTAATTCCTGAGCAAAAGAGGGCAAATCTGAAACATTTAAGACATGGGTATGGTCTAGAATAGGCCCAATTATGTTACTATGTGGCCAAATATCTATAAGTGAACCCTTTAAGAGCTATCAATTATTTTTTGAAAATAACAATTTCGGATCTATTATTATGACTAGCTAAATTTTCAGATTTTTCTATAATAAGTGATGACTCTAATCATGTGGAAACTGATTTGTTGAGGATTCAATTTGTAAGAAAATATATGGTTGATTTGTTAGTTCTTTGTTGGAATAAAATCAATCATTTCTTATATGGAAATGGTTTTGTAGCTATATTTGACTTTCTATTTGCATACAACTCATCATTGGTTGCTACAAATTTGTGATTAAAAATCAACCCAAGCATGGAGGAGAATCCCTGGTCTAGGTGGCTACATAGTCAGAGAAGAATATAGTAATTTTTGGAATTACAATAGGAAAGGTAAAATTTTGAGGGGGGGGGGGGGGGTGTGAATCAATAGTTTAAACTTGGAACCATAAAAATTTCACCACATATCCATCTCATGCATTCAATGAGTAAACTTAAATAACATGTAAACACATAAGCTATCACACACACATATAACACCAAATATGACTACCAAAACTCTTTAATGAGAAGGTAAAACTGGCGTGGGGATGACACCCACAAATATTCACTACTATAGTAATAAAGTGTATCCAGTGAAGGTTACAATATTTTGATCATGAAACATGTTCTACCTTATGAAAGGTCTACCCTGTTAAAGGCTTACAAAGATTGTTAGGTCTCACCTTGTTAGAGGATTTCAACACCCTATTAGAAGTGTGCTTGGTCAAAGGACATTAACTCACAATTAAGTAAGCACCTTGTTAAAGGATTTGATATAGCCTATTAGGACTACTCTGTTAAGAGATTTTGACTAAAATCACTTGTTAAAATGTCTTAGCTTTGATCCTTCGATTAGCACTCAATTGCTTGATAAAAAATCACCTCTAAACTGATGTCTGTTTGATCCTTCTTGATTAGATGTCTCTTTTCTATATCCTTTTCTTTCATCTATTCTTCTCTAACCAATTCTCCAATGTAATCTCACTTTGCAAGTTCTAAGCCACCATGAATGCTCTATTTGTGCATGCAAACTATTCTCTTCACAACGTAGATAGTTTAGGGTTTTGTCCTCCTTAAAAAGACTTTGGTGACTTAGGGTTAGGTATGGATCTATGACTGAGATTCATCCATTTTGCTACTTAATCCTTCCCATTTTATGATTTTCTATATGTAATTGCATAGGGAATCCAACTTGAGATTCATCCTTATCTCCAAAATATCATAATTCATCCTTAAATCACCTCAAAAATAGTTTACATAGTTGTTTGTGCCTTTATAAACAAATATGTCAAAATTGTGTCACTTGTCATCAAAAGTCTCTGATGCTTGACATACACTAATCTTTCTATTGTGACTTGACATCTGTATTTCTTAGCATCCACTATTTACTCGACACCTAAATCACTCGACATAGTCTATCTACTCGACACTTGAGTGACTTGGCACATGACTAGCTTGACACTCACTATGACTCATCATGGACTAAGTAAATAACTTAATTGTGTTGACACTCACTTGCCAAAACCAATCTTAGATCAACAATTTCGCCCTTTGACATGAGTGTCATAAACACTTGAGTATGTATTAACATCCTTAATCTCATGAGCATAACCTATCTTAACTTCGCTTGTATAAAAAACTTCAAAATGTCTTGAAATTTTGTAATAAATTGTATACCTCAAAATTTGAATTTAATAACTCCCCCTGAGTTGATATGTCTCTTTTGTATCCAAAATCTGGTACTCCTTGACTTTATGCTATTTATGCTTGCTCTTCCCTTAGCTTGTTCTATCTTTACTCTATCCTTTGTCTTACTTCTATCTCCCCCTTTTTCTTACTCTCCCTCATTTCTCATTCTCCTTATATTATTATTATTCTCCCCCAAAATATTTCTCCCCCTTTAACTTATTCTCCCCCTTTTTGACACTTATGTCAATGGACTATACACTTATAGTGTCTTTGTCAAGAAAATATTTATGGACATCCAATATCATCTTGAGAGTTACATCCTAGTTCTCACATGATACATTCAATGACTTGCATTGGATTTCTAGCTCAGAAGAAAGGTAAACTAGACCATCTAGCATAAATAGATTTGGGTCTTTCTTTATTAGGGTTTCAACATAGCCTAGTTCCTTATACAAAATTTCTATATGGGGGGTGAGAGTTTCCTAGATGTTAGTCAGTTTGGCCCTTATGTTGGTCTCATCTATTGTTAATACAACTAATTGACTTTGGTTTTGAAGTAATGTCTTGAAATTCTTCACTTTGAGCTAGATTTATAGTTAGTTTCGCACTTGATGAAGTGATATGGCTTTCCAAGCTCAAGATGTGACTTATGGTCTCTTGGGTGAAGAGTGAGGGATTGCACAATTTAGTGTAGAATGAGAATATGTTCTCAAGTACTTTCTTCACATCCTCAACCTTATTTGCTAATACAACTTGTGTTAGTGCTATGTCACCTGATATTTTCTCATTCACTTTGTTTTGAAACTTATTTTCTAAACTTTCTAATAATTTGGCATTTGTGTCTAGGTCAATACCACTCACCTTGTCCACTATATTTTTCATTTATTCTATTATGGCTTGGTCTCATATGGAGTCGACAGACTAAATGCATCTAAAAAGATGTCTTTAATATCATGTAGTTCTTGCTTTTGCTTGTGCTCCATTCTAAGCATTTCTTGATGCTTCTTCCTTACTAGAGCTTGTTGCAATACATCCATTTGTTCTATGGTTATTATATCATAGTCATTCTTGGGAAAAAATGATTTCTTCATCAAGGCTTACAACTCCATATTGCATGAATTCTTCTACCATTGATGAAGTTGAGCTTGGTACAAAGATCTATAGTGGAGTTGCATCTATGCTTGACTTTTGAAGAGTTTGTGTGGAAGGAGTGCCAAATTCTTTTAAGGTTACCAATACTTGTATAGTTGCTTGCTCCTTCATTATGGGTGTTTTCTCTATCTCTTCAAACTTTCCCTATTCCATCATAATGACTTGACTTGCACTTTGATCTTGTGTTTTAGGTACAGATAAGTCTATCGACCTATTTTATACTATTCTATAGTAGCAACTTGTGTTTCCATTGTGCTCTTCTCTACCGTATCAACCTTGTTAGATGTATCTTCTAGTATTTGGACCAAAGGTTATACATTAGTGATTGGAAGGATGATAGAAGGTGCTTCTTATTGATTCACCTTTTCCCTTGTAGTATTAATCGCTGACTTTTGTAGATCATCCACACTGAATAAAAACAAGATTATCACAAAGTTTGGCCTATAGTGTAGACTGATCTAATATCTTCTTCAAATCATCCTCTGTAAGGGGATTGATGTTCTCATATGATAGATTAGAAAAATCCTTGACAGTTACTACTTTAGTAGTCTCACTTGTGACATGTTGAGGATTGACACTCGACAATTGTGTGTCTTGTACACTCTGTTCTTTTGGCTACTCTAGTTTAGCTATTGTCTTGTTTATTTGCATTTCTAGTCCTACCTCAATAATTTCATTATGATCATCTTCTTCATCATCCTTCACTTTAATGGGTGCTTTTTATCCTTCCTTAACTATAGTCAACCCATAAGTAAGCTTCCACATGTATGTGGGCTTCTTAACAACATCCTCAATATTATTTTGTAAAATGCTGAAGGCTCTATATTTAGGTGTAAACCTAACTACATATTTCTTTACAACATTAGCAATCTATACCTTAGTAAGTTCAAACATTAGTTGGGCTAGAGATGTTTCTCTAATTTTTCTCTCCAAGTTTAGAAAATAGTGTCATTTTTTCTCAACTCTATCATATAAAATCTTTGGCATTAAGTTGACAATCTCTAGTGGGGCTATCTTGAATTTTTCTATCATAGTATATATGGCTTCTTCCACTTGATTTTTCTTCACTTTACCAAGATTGTCAAAATCAACATGTGTGAATCCTAATAAATCTACACTATTCTTAACATTTTCACATAAATTTTCAAGGTTTGAAAGAGGATTATGACTCACCACCTTAAATTGGCTATTGTCATCTGGCTCTATTTTCTCTTCATTAGACTTGGCTTGTGCAACATATTTTCTTCTTGGTCTCTTCTACTCTTGACCTCCTTGCTCTACTAGTTTGGTCTTTTCCTTAGCTTTTTGAGCTATTGCACATGTATTAGCCCTTGTAGTAGTTGTAGTGGGATTGGGCTGACTAGGCTTAGCTACCTTTTTAGCTTTAGTCACTGGTTAGACCTTAGCCTTCCTCTTGTTTGGCTTGATAGGAGTAGGTGCTTCTTCAGCTTCTTCTCCCTTGACACCTTCAATTTCCTCCTCTTCTTGATATTCTCCTATGCCTTGTGTCAAAGATAGTGGTACTTGTGTTTAGTTTTCTTCTTCATCTTCTTCTTCCTCCTCGACACCCTCTCCAAACTTAGCTTTCAACTTCTTCACTATCTTCTCCTTTTTCTTCATGGTAGAGGGACTCTTCAATTTCATGGGAATTTTGGATTTTACCATTTCATAATTTCCAAATACCTTTGTAGTTTTATCTACCTCTTCTGATAGTAAAGTAGTAACAGTTGTAGAGGCCTCATCCACATTGATTTCATAACTGAAGGGTCTCAACCATCTCACCCTTGCTGTAGCAGCTTGTACAAAAGTGTAGTCAGCATCCACAAGAAAACATACATCATCAAAGTATTTCTCTACTAGTGACATTGGTATTCTCAACCTCTTCTTCATTGACTATTTGAAATCTTCAAAGTAACTAATCATCATAGATTTAAAGTTCTCACCTAACTACTCATTGTATTCATCAATCTACATAGCTACGATCTATTTGTTTTCCTTGCAACTGTTCCAAATGTTGGAAAGGTGTTTTGCACATAAAAGAATACACATATTAATATGGAACCAAATTTGCATTGTGCACTCTTGGGTTTCCTTATTTCTCCAAGGTTCTCCATCAATTGTTGTAATTGTAGCTCTACTAGATCATATGTATGATCTTTCTTGACAATCTTGTATCAAACATCCACATCTATATAGGGTACATTATTTAATCTACTAGATTGATAAAACTTGTGTGATTTAACTCTTACAACAAAGTCTATTAGAGGATTAGTGATTGTTTAAATTATCATGCCTCTCTTGTTCTAGATAGCTCTAGTATTTTTCTTAGTCACCTCCTTTGAGTCACTTCTCAATGTCTTAGGTAAATCTAGGTTTAGTAACCAATAACCCTATGGATTATCCTCTTTGTAATTTTGATAGTTCCATTGTCTAGCCATAAGGAACCATCATAAATTTGGCTAAGCATTATCCAGATCCACTCTATCTTGAATACATTTGGAAAATCTAGGGCTCGTGTTAATCCCTTTTTCTCTATGTTTTTGAATTCTTCCTTCAACACAAAATTATCACAAAGTCTACCATATACTTCCCTAATCTCCATATCCCCAATGCTACCAATCTTACAATTATAGCATTTTCTTACGTCTTTACCATTAAAACATTTGGTGGAATCATCACAAATGCACCATAAGGATCTTTCTTATAAGTAATATCAAGAATAGCTTTGAAAATGGGTTGTTTTACTTCATTACTCACTAACTTAACATTCAAAACTCCCTTTCCTTCTACGTTCTTTGAACTTGAAGCCATAATGAGAAACTAAGGTTTTTGAAAATAAAAATTGTGTAGCTCAGCTCTTGATAAATACCTTATGAAACCTATTGAAACGGTGTAGGATCACCACTAAAATCTTCTATGATTGATTTGGATGGATTTCTAGATCACCTTTTTCTCTGCTTTCTCTTTCTCAAATTCAAAATGATGAAAAATGAGCTAAAATTGATCAAATACCCTTTGAAAACCATGCAATAAATGTTGAGTGCTAATACAGATGTAAGCTCAACATAAACCAATATAAGGCTCACTCAACATCCATTGACATTTCTATCACTCAACAACCATTACAAGCTTGACATCAACTAGCAAATTCGTTAGCTCAACATCTTCTAGCATTTTACTCAGCACACGTAGGAAATATTTCATGTTTGGAAACAACATGAAAAACTTAAAGATTTATCTTGAATTCCTATCAACATCTTGCATCTTTATTCATGCTAATGAAGTTCTTTCAGTACTACAATATTTTGGAACTGATGTATAATGTAACCTTTAAATATCAGTCCCACATACCTCTTGATTGCCTAGTTTGATGAGGTGTGATCACCTGACCCATTGGGTGAAGTGATCCCTTCTCCATTTAATGTGTTGCAATCATCCTTTTTTTCCATGTCTTATTCATCTCATCTTTGACGTGTTCAACATCTTTCTTGCCTTTTCCTTTATCAAATTCACAACTTGGCACTTTTGATCTTGTTGGACAATATCTACTTATGTAACCAATCTTCAAAGAACTAAAACATGTGGTTTGACTCAACCACCTTTAGTAGTTACCACTAAAGTATGTCCTGATACAATTCTTAGAAATATGTCCATATTCTTGACAATAGTGATAGCTATACCTTGTATTATAATCGTAGTTATAAGATTTTCCATTATTCCTAACCTTTGTTTTCTTTTTTGATGACCACAAGGGTTTGGATATACAACCAAAAACTCTATCTATACTTCTGACAGTTATAACAATATCCTTCATATCTTTGTGTATTCATGGTCTTGATTTTGCATTCATGTGCCTGATGACCTTTCTTGTTGTACTTGTGGTAGTGAACCATGTTCTCAAGCTTGATATTCTAATTTGTAGTCTTGCTCCTACATGCATTAGCAATATGTCCTTTCTTACAACAATTATGACAAGTAGGTTTGGAGTTCTTACCTTTTTTTTTTTTTTTTTCCTTTCTCCAACATTTTTGGATAATTCTCCTTCTTCAGTGCTTGTATATCCTAGTCCAGATGTATCATTATTGGATCTAGGAGATCTCAATAATTTCTCATAGTATTTGATGGCTTCATCTAGTTTGTTGAAAGTCTCAACAAATTCCTTCTCCTTTTTTAGATCTTTCTATAATTTCTCATTCTAGAATTTCAATGTAGTTATCTCAATGTCCTTGACTTTAGTTCATTGTTGGCATTCATCATTTGACTTAAAGTATCCAATTTCATGTTGAAATATTGGTTAGCTATGTTGACTTCTCTTCTAGTCTATTGGGCAAAATTCTTTTGTCTTCTTTAATCATGGCTTTGTCTTCGATAGCTTTCTTCTTCTGTTCAATTACCTCGTGTAGTAGTATGGCTTGTGATTCTTGCTTTAACTTGAGATTTCTAATTTCTTTAGCTTGGGCTCTATTCTTTTCCATTATATCTACAACTAATGCATCAAATTTATTTGAGTCTCCATTCGTAAATAGCTTGGTAGTGTCAATCTCTTTGTATTGTGTGTCATTCTCTACAATAGAAATTTCTTTCCTTCTCTTCAAAGACTTCTTTAGTTCCTCTCTTTCTTTATCCAATTGATGTAGAATGAGTTGTATTTGAATTCCCTAATTCTCAATAATCTTTCCCAACTTGTAGACTTCCATTTCAAGATCTTTCCTCAAAGCTCCAAAGCTTGTCGTTTAGAGAACAAGGCTCTAATACCAATTGTTGGAATTACAATAGGAAAGGTAAACTTCTAGGGTTAGGGGGGTGAATCAATAATTCAAATTTGGACCCATAATTTTTTTACCACATATCCATCTCATACATTCAACGAGTAAATTGAAATAACATGTAAACATATAAGCTATCACAAATACATATAATACTAGATATGATTACCTAGAAATCCTCCAATGAGAAGGTAAATTTGGGGTGGGGCTGACACCCAAAAATATTCACTACTACACTAATAAAGTGTATTCGATGAAGGTTACAATTTTTTGATCATGAAATATGATCTACCCTATGAAAGGTCTGCTCTGTTAAAGGGTTACAAATATTGTTAGGTCTCACCTTGTTAGATTATTTCAACACCCTATTAGAAGTGTGCTTGGTTAAAGGAATTCAACTCAAAATTAAGTAAATAGCTTGTTAGAGGATTTCATATAGCTTTTTAGGACTACTTTGTTAAGAGATTTTGATTGAAATCACCTATTAGAATGTTTGAGCTTTGATCCTTTGGTTAGAACTTGATTACTTGATAACAGATCACCTCTAAATTGATGTTTTTCAATCCTTCTTGATTAGATGTCTCTTTGTAGTATCTTTTTCTTTCCTATATTCTGCTCTAACTAATTTTTTAGTGTAATCTCACTTCATAACTTCTAAGCCACCATGAATGCTCTATTTGCACATGCAAACTATTCTCTTCACAACATAGATAGTTTAGGGTTTTGTCCTCCTTAAAAGACTTTGGTGACTTAGGGTTAGGTATGAATCTATGATTGAGATACATCCATTTTTCCATTTAATCCTCCCTATTTTCTAATTGGCTACATGTAATTACACAGGGAATCTAACTTGAGAGTTGTCCTTATCTCCAAAATATTGTAATTCATCCTTAAGTCGGCTCAAAAATATTTTACATAGTTATTTGTGCCTTTACAAATAAATATGTCAAAACTGTGTCACTCAGTATTTGAAGTCTCTAATGCTTGACATGCACTAATATTTCTCCTATCACTCAACATCTATATTTCTCAACATCCACTATTTACTTGGCACCTAAATTACTCAACATAGTCTATCTGCTTGGCACGTGAGTGATTTAGCACATGAGTGGTTCGACACTCACTATAACTGGACATGGATTAAGTAAATAACTTGTGTGTTGGCACTCACTTGTCAAAACCAATTTGAGATCAAAAATCTCCCCCTTGAACATAAGTGTCAAAAACACTTGATTATATATTAACATCCTTAATCTCATGAGCATAACATATCTTAACTCGGCTTATATAAAAAACTTCAAAAGGTCAAAATTTTGTAATAAATTGTATACCTTAAAATTTGAATTTGATAACTCCCCGTAAGTTGATATGTCTATTCTCTATCCAAAATTTGGTACTCCTTAACTTCATGCTATTTATGATTGCTCTTCCCTTAGCTTGTTCTATCTTTACTCTATCCTTTGTCTTACTTTTGTCTTCCCCTTTTTCTTAATTTTCCCCATTTCTCATTGTCCTTATAATATTCTTATTCTCCCTGAAAATATTTCTCTCCCTTTATCTTTTTCTCCCCCTTTTTGACACTTATGTCAATGGGCTATACACTTATAGTGTATTTTTCTAGAAAATATTTATGGACATCCAATATCATCTTGAGAGCTACATCCTAGTTCTCATATGCTACATCCAATGACTTGATTTATAGTGCTAGTGCAACACCAATGTGAACTAGACCATCTAGGGTAGAAATATTTGGGTCTTTCTTTATCAAGGTTTCAACATAGCCTAGTTCCTTGTACAAAATTTCTATATGGGGGGTGAGAGATTCCTGGATGCTAGTCAGTTTGGCCCTTATGTTGGCCTCATCTACTATCTATATAGCTAATTAACTCTAGGTTTGAAGAAATGTTCCAGAATGCTTCTCACTCTAAGCTGGATTCATAGGTAGTTTGGCAGCTAATGAAGTAATTTGGCTTTCTAAGATCAAGATGTGACTTTTGGTCTCTTGGGTGAAGAGGGAGGGATTGCACAATTTAGTACAATAAAAATATGTTCTCAGGTACCTTCTTCACATCCTTAACCTTAGTTTCTAATGCAACTTGTGTCAGTGCTATGTCACCCAATATTTTCTCATTCACTTTGTTTTGAAACTTCTTTTCTAACCATTCTAATAATTTGGCATTTGTGTCTAGGTTAGCACCACTCACCTTCTCCACTATATTTGTTAGTTGTTTTATTAGTGGCTTGGTCTCATGTAGAGTCAGTAGACTAAATGCATTTAAAAAGATGCCTTTAATATCCTGTAGTGCCTACTTCTACCTATGCTCCCTTGTAAGAATTTCTTGATGCTTCTTCCTTGCTAGGGCTTTTTGCAATATGCCCATTTGTTCTATGGTTATTGTATCATAGTCATATTTGGGAAAAATGATATCTTCATCAAGGCTTACATCTCCATACTATATGTCTTCTTTTTCCTTTGATGAACTCAGTCTCGACACTGAGATCTATAATGGAGTTACATTTGTGCTTAGCTTTTGACGAATTTATGTGGAAGAAGTGCCAAATAATGGAAAGGTTACTAGTGCTTGTATAACTACCTGCTCCTTCATTCTAGGTGTCTAGTCTGTCTGTTTAGGCTTTCCCTGTTCTATCAAAATGACTTGACTTGGACCTTGATATTGTGATTTAGGTGCAGATAAGTTTATCTAACCTATTTCTTGCTGTTCTATTGTAGCAACTTGTGTTTCCATTATGCTCTTCTCTACTATATCAACCTTGTTATGTATCTTCTAGTATTTGGACCAAAGGTTGTACATTAGTGAATGGAGGGATGATAGAAGGTTAATCATAGATAATATCTTAAATATTTCTATGTTAAATCTTGGTGTCACTTGTGTTCATGCAATTTTTTTTATGTGTATGTAACTATGTTAAGTAAGGTTAATCATAGATAATATCTTAAATATTTCCATGTTAAGAATTTTCTGAGTTATAACATTCACTAGTGTAAACTGAGTGCCTATTTGTTTTTTGAGCATCAATATTTTTAGTGAAGTTTATATTCTATGTTGACATCTAAGGGATTTTAGATTTATTTTAGTGGTAACTAATTCACCCCTCCCCTCTTCGTTGCTCCTATATTTCCAAAAATTGGTATCAGAGCTTCTTGGTGCTTGCAAAGAAGGTTTTAAAGATGTAAGTTAAAGATTAGGATGTCTCATAGAAGGGAGATCCCCAAGCTGAATATAGATAACTTTAGGGCATGACAAGAACTCATGAGGCTGCACTTAGCAACCATTGGAGATATGGGAGTAAAGTACCTACACACCAAATACATGACACCTATTAGATCTATTGTTGGAATTATTTTAGAATAACTAATGGGGGGGGGGGGGGAGGGGGGGAATCAGTTACTTAAGGTCTAGATGTATAAATAAAACTTTTCAAAATTCAATAAACTCATAAAACATTCTTAACCATGCATGCATTCATTTTGTGTTAACCAAAACTGATATGGTACTGTCAAATCAACATGCAGAAATGTAAAGAATAAGACACAACATATCCATCAACACATTTGACACAATGATTTAACATGGAAACCCAATTTGGGAAAAACCACCAGTAACATGGTACTCCTTTTTCACTCTTATGAAGTGATGCCTTGTTAAAGGCCAACCCTATTGAAGATTACAACACACACTATTAAATGTGACCCGGTTAAGGGATTTCAATCACCCTATTAAAAGTGAGCCTTGTTAGTGGACTTTAGGCCATTCACTTGGAATACCACCCAATTAAAGCATTTTCCAATAACTGTTAAGTCAACCTTACTCCAAGGGGTTTACCCTAGGCTGATACAATTGTTAGAAAGTAATAGTAGAACTTTGATCTGATACAACTTACAACCTTACTTGTAGATTAATTATCACTATTAAGTCCTTAACTCTCCTTGGCTTCCAATATTTATTGCTCTAACAACCTTTTTACCCTTCTAGCATTCATCCTCTTTAATCCTTCTTTCTTAGTATGCCATTTTAGACTTCTTCTCTTGGGTCACTTGATGAAGCAATCCCCTTTCCTTCTCCTTGTTATATTTTTGCATCAAAAATCTCTAATATTTGACATCCTTGCTTCATGACCAGACATTCCTAGATATAGAAAATTAGAACACTTTTCCTTCTCATTATTCAACACCAAAATTAGGGTTTTTGATGGATTAGGTAGGATACAATGTATGTACCCCATATCTTGTCTTTTCTAGAAAGTTCTAGAATCCATTTGAATTCACCTCCAAAATAGTTTTTATAAGATTTTGTGCCACCAACTCATCAATCTTATCTTCCCCCTAATTCACAAGTTACAAGGAAATAAACTTGTTAGCTTTTATTTGGTGAATCTTCAATCTTTTCATAATGCAATAGCTTGTCATTATCAATTTATTGATGCTTGGCATATATTGTGTTACTTGGCATCTATTGTAAAATCACTCAACATCAACTAGAATTTATTGGTGCTTAGAATCAACTAAATTTTACTCGACATCTACTAACTTACTTAGTATCCACTAGAATTTACTTTCACTCGGCTCCAACTAACTTTTTGCTTGTCTTGCACTAACTTTTCTCGACACCTTCTATCAACTTGGTCAAGCTTGGAAAATGTACTTTGTTAAACCTTATTCTTCTAAACTTTCTAAGTGTAACTATTCATTTTTTAATCTTAATTAGATCATCAATACATTATGTTATCACTATCTTAACTAATTCTTGCCCTTCAATACATAATCATAACTCAACCTTTCCTCTAGGTACTTTTGTTATATCTTTTTGATCAAATCCTCCTCATCAATCAACTAAGTGATAGTGCTTGAAACATATAAGCAATTATCTTACCAATATGTAGTAGGTTTGATATCAGTGACAAAACAATGATTAAACCACACAATCTTCTTCAACAATCTTTTTAGTCAAATGATCTTTTCAATAAAATATCAACAATCTCCCTCTTTGGCATTGATGGAAAACCAAACCTATAAACCAGTTAGATAAATGATAAACATCTTGTTCCATCAAACTAATTAGGTTAAATTAGTAAGGCAATACCAAAAAGAAAACTTGTGATTGAAACTTCTCTTTCTATTAGCAATTCCCTCTTTTGATTAGCAATCAAAATATAACTCGCTCTGAGTTTCTTCTGATTTTCTTCTTTTATGGATTAGCAGAATATTAGAATATCTCCATCTTTTCTTTTTGATTCTTCCTCTAATTACTTTGCTTTCTCCCTCTTTCTTTCTTACCAAACTAATCAATAATGTACTTTCTCTCTTGATCATCTCCCTTGATCAATTTAATTTACTTTCTCCCTCTTTGACAACAATGCCAAAGACATATGCTCAACACTTGGCATCTTTGATATATGCAAACATAGACTTTTGCAGGCTCTTTCATTTTCTCCCTATATCACCTTTCTTGTGACTGATTTGTAATTCTTGCTCTATGATTAACTTAGGTAGTTCCTAAAGTAAGATCCACTGGATCAATTTGTATGAAATGAATGTCAGCTTGTTTGATGCAAGGTACTCCTTCTATCTTTTACATAGCCTTTGACAGGGGTATCACCCCTAGTTTACCTCTTAGATACTCATAAGCATCCTTAGGTAATGCTTTGGTAAAGATATCAGAAATTTACTCCTTTGTGTTAATATATTCCATCTTCACCTATTTATCTTAAACCAATTCCCTTACATAATGATACTTTATTGCAATGTGCTTTGTCTTTGTAAGCATTACAAGATTCTTTGATATATTTATAGAACTTGTATTATCACAATAAAGTGTCACTGGTTCAGTGATTCCTTCTTTCATTCCCTTAAGTAGCTATTTAATCCATACAATGTTTGTGCATTTAATAGCAACAACAACATACTCTACTTCAACAGTAGATTGGGAAGTACAACTCTACTTCTTGCTAGTCCATGTAACAAGTCTTTTCCTAGGAAGAATTCTCCTCCACTAGTGCTCTTTCTACCATCAATATTCATAGCCCAATCAACATTAGTTTAGGCTTTCAATTCAAACTTTTCATTCTTCTTATAGTATAAACCATACTCTTATGTTCCTTTCAAGTATCTCATTATCCTTTTCATGGACATCAAGTGATCCTCTCTATGGTTAGCAGAAAATATTGCAACTATCCCCACAATTAATGCAATATCAAGTCTATTTTGTACTACATATTGCAATTTTCCAATCATGGATCTGTATAATGATTGATTGACCTCACTTGAATCATCATTCTTTGATAGTTTGAGTGTTATCACCATAGGCATACTTACTAATTTTGAATCCTCTATTCCAAATGTCTTCAATATCTCTTTGAAATATTTTTATTGAGTGATATATACACCATATTTCATTTGATAGATTTGTAATCCCAGAAAGAATTTGATCTTCCCAAAAAATGACATTTCAAACTCTTGCTTCATCTAATTTGTGAAATCTTTACACAAAGCATCTTGTCCTCTAAATATTATCTCATCAAAAAATATTTTAGATAACAATATACCTTTTTCTTTGTCTATCTTCACATACAAATTGTTGTTATTATGTGTCCTTTCAAATCCAATCTTAACAAGATAAGTATGAAGTCTCTCATACTATGCTCTTGGTGCTTGTTTCAATCCATATAGTGCTTTGTGCAGTCTAGATACCATGTTCTTATTATTTTAATCAAAAAAACCTTCTAGCTTTTCTATATAGACTTCTTCTTCTAATACACCATTCAAAAATGTGGACTTAACATCCATTTGATAAAATTTGAAACCTTTATATGCAACATAAGCAGGTAGAACTCTCACTCCTTCCATTCTTGCAATAGGGGCAAATGTTTTACCATAGTCAGTTCCTTCTTCTTGTGCATACCCTTTGTAGACTAGTCTTGATTTTTTTCTTTTCACTTCACCATTCTCATCTGACTTGTTTTTGAATACCCATTTTGTTCTAATCACATTCTTGTCTTTTGGTCTAGGAACTAGACTCCAAGTCTTGTTCTTTTCTATCTGCTGAATTTCTTCTTTCGTAGCCTTGTACCAGTCATCATCTTCCAATGCATCTCTCATTGTCTTAGGTTCCTCCATGCACAACAAACATGATTCACTTCTCAACCTATTTCTTGTCATTTGCCTTGCATCTTTGTCTCCAATGATTTGATTTACAGGGTGGTGTCTATTGACATATTTTGACAATCTAGAATTAGACATTCTATCTCTCAGCTTTAGTATCACTGTGTACATCTTTGTCAGGTGTTTTAGCAGCTCTTTCATGTGTGCTAGTCTCAAGGTTAGATTGTGCATTTTCCTCATTCTGCAACTTGACATCTAAATGCAACTCAACATTCATAAGATGTGACTCGACAATTGTTGAGACTTGCTGTTGGTTTGCTACATGATTTGTAGCATCTTCTTTAGTAGACATTCCTTCATAAGAGTATACAAATGATTTGTATGCTTCTAGTTCTTTTGTAGATTCAACCTCATGTGCTTCTATAAATTCATCAAAATTCACATTTGCACTTTCCAAAATTTTGTTAGTGTTAGTATTTAAACAATTATAAGCTTTAGTTCTTGTGGATTAACCAAGGAATATGCCTTCTTTGCCCTTTGCATCAAAATTTCCACTCCTAACATCTTTGAGAATATAGCATTTGCTTCCAAATATCTTAAAGTATTTCACATTATGTGGATGACAATTCCATAGTTCAAAAGATGTTGAATGAGTATCTTTCTTGACTTGCATATGGTTCAAGGTTTATACAAAAGTACTTACAACTTCTCTTTAGTATTTTATAGTAACATTTTTCTCCATCATGAGTGTTCTGGCACAATCCATTATTGACCTATTTCTTCTTTCAAAAATTCCATTTTGTGGAGGGGTCCTAGGTGTAGTTGTCTATCTCTTAATTCCTTTGTCATTATAGAACATCTCAAACTCATTTGAAGTGAATTCTCCTCCTCTATCTAATCTCAAGCAATTCAAACTCTTACCTATTTATTTTTCAACTCTTGCCAAGTACCATTTAAACATTTGAAAAACATCTAATTTTTGTTTTAGAAACATGACTATCATCATCCTAGAGTAATCATCAACAAACAACATTATATATTTATCTCCTTTGTAGCTTTGCACTTCAATAGGTCCACACAAGTTAGTATGAACAATTTCAAGTATTTTCTTAGAGATATAAGCTTTACTTTTAAAGTTTGATTTTTTCATCTTGCCTAGCTAACATTTTTTGCACATTATATTTTTTGGTTTCTTCAACTTAGGAAAACCTCCAACTCTTTTCATTTTACTGATACTAATAAGATTATCAAAGTTAACATGTCATAATCTCTTGTGCCAAAGCCATACATCATGAAATTTTACAATAAGACAAGTAGCATATTCTATATCCAAATAGAATAGATTACTCCTAGTTTGATCACCTTTTCCAATCAAGTTTCCATTTGTATCATATATCTTGGCTAATTTATTTTCAAACTCAACTTTGCATCCCAAATTATTCAATTGTGACACACATAACAAGTTATAATTCAATCCTTCAACATAATAAGCACTATCTCATGAAATCTTGTCTGTGAGTTTGATAGACCCTTTTCCTTTTATTAAGCATGGTGTATCATTACCAAATCTTACACTATTTCCATCATAATAGGTTAAGGTGATGAACTTAATTTTGTCTCTAGTGATGTGATGTGAGAATCCACTATCAATGATCCATTTGTCATTCTTGTTCACACAAGTCATAAGTGCAGTTGCCTTATTCTCATCTAATTCATCCTTCATTGCAACATATACGAATTCATCATTTTCATCAGAGTCATGTTCATCAACAATGTAGCATGACTTCTTGCCTTTAACTCTGTAGTCTCTTCCATCATCTTCTCTTCTATTTTTGTGCTTGTTCCCTTCTCTAAAGTTCTTCTTTGATGTACATCTTGCTACAATATGAACAACTTCATTGCAATTAAAACAAATGATAGGCATCTTACCTTTGAATTTACCTTTTCCTTTGTGGAATCTTCTTGCCAACAATGCTTCCAATTGTTCAATGTCTTCCTCATTTATGCTACTATCACTAGATGCATACTTTATCTTTATTTTCTTCTTCTTCTTCTGCTTTACCTCCTCAGAATCCTTTAGTAACAAATTTTCTTTGAAAGATAATTCAATACTCTCTGGTCTGTAATTGTCAAAATTAGATAGCTCAAAAGTAGTGAGTCTTCCTACCAGATTTTCAAGGGTTAGATCATTTCTTGGTATACATCTTAGCTCTTGGATTGCAAACATTCTAATGGCATACACCGACAAAAATGTTCTTAAGACCTTACTTAGCATAGTATCACCATCTATTTTACCAGCAGCACCTTTTATTGCACTAACAACTTCTTTTAATCTAGAAATATATTGAGTAACGTTCTCACCTTCTTCCATTCTCATGTCATCAAACTTACCTTTGAGGCTCTTTGACTTGGCTCTTTGAACATTTTTGTCTCCTCCATAGATGGTATCTAGGGCATCCCACATCTACTTTGCATTCTTAAGGCCTTTGATATCATCAAATTCAACATGTTGGGACTAAAAATTGCGTGGTCAATTTTTAGTCACATATTGAATTTTTTTGAAAAATCAATGCCCTATGGATGCTTTTTATGCATATGTAGCTGGTTGTCAGTTTGAGGCCTAGATGGTGTTTCAGTGGCTTAACACCTTTCATTTGACATATGCATGTGATCCAAGATGATATTTTTCCATTCCGAATCATTTGGTGAAGTCCCATTTTGAGCTACTGTCAAAATTCACAATTTTCCCGTGTCAAACAACGACATAGAGCCTAGTTTTCCTTTAAATATCTTTCACTTGGCTATGTTTCATGATTCACCTATTTGAGGATATTTAGTATGCATATTAAAGAACCTATATTCCAAGTTTCAAGTCATTTTGACATATTTTGTCTAGGTTTTGAATGTCTCAAAGTGGGTGAGTTGCCTCTGTTGTAAATATGCATATTGTTCATAATTTCAGGTAGCCCTATTTGACAAGTTATAACTTTTGACTAGTTGACCCAAATAAGAAAATTCCTTTTGCATCACATTCTAGGGGTTAGAGACTTGCTATGTTCATGATTTGAGCTTATGAGGAATCTATTTGATTAATTTTTAAATGTGAATATGTTGGTAATTTATAGAGTTTCACTGGTAATCAGAAATCTAGATTGATACATACCCCTGTTCGGCATGTTATAACTTTAATCTCGTGATTGGTAAGCCTAAAGTGATTATACCATCATGTTGTGTCCTAGAAGTACTTGAAGTATGCCAATTCTCAAGTCATGAAAAATCCATCTGCATACCTTCTTATGTCCGTCCATTTACCAAAAATTACTTTTTGACGCATTTTCCTGTTAAAATTTTCCATGTGTTTGTTTTCAAAAATTCACCAAATTCATCTTGTTATTTTTCATAAGCCCTAATTATGGATTCTTATCCTTTGAATGGAAAAGAACCTATAACCTAGTTTTTAGAACCCCAAGTGATCAATAACCCAATTTATAATGCTGAACCCGAGCCCAGTTGATGTTTTTTTAACACTATTTGCTTGCAAGATAATTGAAGTATGAATATTCAACGATTAAAATATTTTGATCAATAATTCATAATGGGTTGAGAATTTGTAGTATGGTAGAGCATGTAGGATTGAACACTCATGCCAATTTTAATGGCCTGGTTACTTGAGTGGATTAGTTTTTAAGGCTAGTTGGCAGGCCTCTTGACACAAAGTTCACAGTGGTGCAGAAATGGTTTAAAAATAAGTATTCGATGGTTTTTTTTTTCTCAAAAGAAAGTTATATACATGGGTATATGTAGAGTTTTACCATTACATTTTAGATATTTTTCTCCATGATATTGCAGTAATAATCCATTGTTATTATCCAAATGAGAGGGTTTGTCTATTAAATGTTGTTTCACTATAATGTTTATCTTTTCCATTGAGTGCACAATCATGCATTTGTTCATGAGATTGACATTGACCTTTGAGGATATCCATGTAACTACTAGTAGGTGGGAGACATTTGGCATATAAAAAAATACAGTGGGCAATGTTGGATATAGGGACGTTTGAACCATTTTTATAATGCCTTTCAAGTTTTCTTGCTTCCTTTTCCATTATCTTCATGGAACAAAAGCCATATGAATGCAATAGAGGAGAAAATCCCATCTGCACATGAATGAATGAAGAGGAAATGACACCCATAAAAAGGATCCACACATGAACAAGGGTCAACCCAAAATAAAAAACACAATGGAAGCCACAACCTACAGACATAAGCCTACATATAATTTTAATGTTGTAGTTCTTTCTTCTAGTCATAAAGAATATACCAATGCATAAATTAGCTGCCCACATTTTGATGACAAGAGCAAAGTTTGGAGCAGCGACATCCATGTAAAAGGACAAGGTCCAAGTTTTAAGTGTAGGGGGCACCCAAGAGCAAATATAAACAAGGAATCCACATGAATGAAGCTAGGATGCCACGATAATGGGGAAAATGAGCAGCAATGTCATTCCTAGGAATGAATAAGAAGGCAGTAGTAGCTACAAGGAAGACCACCTCAGAACTAAAGAATTGCACAGTAAAAACATGGACCCACATTTGAATAGCCCATGTTTGGAGGGTATGTCAATGGCTATAGGGTAGAAATTTTCACTGCATGAAGAAATGGAGTTACTCACGCATTAAGGGGACAATAGGCAATAAAAAAATCACCCATGCACCTACACTGACTAGCAAGAAGAGCACCCATGATTGGCAAGGAAGCATTCATAATCCACATCAAAGGTTAGATGGTGTAGTTTGTGCCCATGAGAGAACATCATCACTGTAAAGCCCAGGTGGGAGGAAAATAATAAAATTCCATAACACTTGTGTGGGATGTTTTTTTGTGTTTTTATTGGATCGAGCACAAGCTAAAGGTAACTTCAAAGGCATGGGTTGATGTGGAATCAATGCATGTTCATTAGTGGACCTACAGCTAGCCAGTTAGACAACTTTATTTTGAGCAACCTCATGCAAGGTGAAGTTGCCACCTGGCAATCCGTCGTGAGGTCAGGGACTTCAAATTAAAGAGATCTAATATTACGACAACAACGTAGGATCAGGAGGTAGATGGTGAGTGCTTTACCTTGTTATGATGGATCATGGGGTTGGGGGAGTTGAGAATTCAAATGGAGATATTATGATAGGCTAATTATAATGTCATGAGATCATAAAATAATCTTCAAGTCTTAAGATATTAGGAGACAAGGGGGAGTTTAAAAGGTTTAATATATTAATAATGTGGTCAGTATAATGCTGTAGGATTGGGGAGGGAAAATTTTGAAGATAAGATGCTACGAGAAGATTAATTTAATCAAAATGCTTGTCATGTGATTGGTAATTATTAAAATATGAGCTACAATATTATGATGAAATCATAATATCATAGACTCAATAAACACAGTTTCATATATTTCAAATGGTAAGGTGCATGTGGGGCCTGCCCGAATGGTGTTAGCAAATTAAGATTCAACACTTGGCAATGGAAGTGGAATGGACAATTAAAGATAATATAAAATATAAAAATCCAAATTTTTGCAACGTTTAGAATTTTGAAGTTGAAAATTTAAATAAGTTTTAAAGTTTTATATAGTTCAACTATATAAATTTTTACTTTTTTTCAATTTTAATGGCTTTGTTCCCAGTCCGGTAGCCAAAACTTTGATTTGGTCTTAGGGGGGAAATTTTTGTCCAAAATGTATAGTGTAATATACTATTGGAATCAGTAAAAGATGAGCTTTCCATTTCCATGATCAGATTTTGTGTAGATGTTTACTAGAAGTGGCTATAGGAGGTTTTCTTATTTTGGGGGCTTCTTAGTGAAAAGTGTAGATTTAAAGTTGTAGATGAAATTACAATTAGATATAGCCATAATTTCATCATTTTTTATTTCATCAATAGTTTTGAGGATGATTTGATTGGTTTTAAATAAAATTAGAGGTAATCAAGTGTTTTTGCCAACAGTATAGTTTATTTTTGCTAGCAAAAGTAGAAGTGACATGTAAACATCAGATTTCAAAGGCTTTAGTACAATTTGTGATGAATTCCTGATATTTTTTCCTTGAGATATTTTGCAGATTAAAAGGGGATATATCAAATATTTTGGCATCATTTATGGTTTTTGATTACAGGTAGATGAAGGAAGTTTAGTTTCAACAACTTCAAATTGAAGATTATTTTAGTGGAATAGATGTCAGTTTCAGATGGCAATTCTTGAAATATCTCCTCTCCTATATATCTTCCTTCTCTACTTATTGTAGGGGTTCTAGTTCTTGGATATTTTTTCATTGTCATGTAACTACTGTATGGTTCCAATCTGGTTGAAATCCCTTCCCTTTATTGTGATACCATTTTTTGAGTGTTCCTCTATTGTGAACAACAATATTGTATCTCTTTTGAAGAATTGTTATATTACACAGTCATTCTTTGTGTATTTTCTAAATTTTGACATGCAGATGATGTAGTTGTTTCAATGAGATTAATGCAAGAGTTTCATTTTCCTTAGTTTCATTCTAATTCTCATCTCCTGCTTTTGTTATTTGCAATCTTTTGTGTTTGAGAATGAAGAGCTTAAACTCAATTGCAGTCTTGAAAGGTTGTATGTCAAAATAAACTTGCTGTTGGAACAAAGATCCATATAAATGCTTGTTTACATTGAAAGGATTATGGGTCACACCAGGAGGATATCACCATAAGTATGAGAGTTTTTATGAAGATTGATGTCTATGTTCAAGTCAAATAGATAGATCAAATGTCTGAGTGTATGAGTAAACTTTAGGTATCCATCTATATGTGAAGGTTGGGTTGATGCCCAATGGAAAAAGGACTGGTCAATTTGAAGGATACATGTTCTCTGTTGTTGCATACCTAGGTTATGCTGAGATCCAAATTATTAATTGAATATCTTTCCCTTTATGTTTAAAGAGCTAAAAGGTTTTCCCTCACTTGGTTTATCAGATTCATGTGCTTTGTCATTAGCTATTTCACCCATGAATGCTTGCATAAACATAGAAGATTAAGGGATTTTATCTATTTTCCAAATTCAGGTATATGCCTTGACATTGGTACCATATAAAGAATCTAAGGTCCACTCACCTAGGTCTAATAGAGCTTGAAGAAGAAGAAGGAATTATCCTTATAGTTGGCCCAAGATTGCAGTCAAGTGCATCCATTAAAGGAATTTTCTAACCTTAGATGTATTGGTCTATTTTCTTGGTTATTTTCAAAACTGTTAAATTAGGAGCCAACACAACATAGCTTAGGGTAGAGGCAATCTCTAACATCACCTGATTGTGTTCTATATTTTTCTTCAAATCTTTAGTAGTTAGGGCTCTTACTGGATCAACATTTTCTATTAAAATGAAAGATTGTGCATAATCTCCAAGTCCTCCAAGGTGTGGCTTCATCAAAATTTTCTTTGTAGGAAAGTTATCTCTATTGAGCTTGGGTACCTCTCTTTTTGAAATCTTGATCTTTGTGCTTCTAGTACCTTAAAACTAATCCTCTTAAGCAGATGGCTCTTATACCAATTGTTATAATTCTTTTAGAATAATTGTGGGGGTGGGGGTGAATTAGTTATTCAAGGTCTAGATGTGCAAATAAATTTTTTCACTATTTAGTAAACCCATAAAACATTCTTAACCATGCATAAATTCATTGTGTGTTAACCAAAAGGGATATGTTATTGTCAAGTCAACATGCAAAAATCTAAAGCATAAAACACAACATATCCATCAACACATTTGATACAATGATTTAATGTGGAAACTCAATTTGGGAAAAACCACCAATAACATGCTACCCCTTTTTCACTCTTTTGAAGTGATGCCATGTTAAAGGCCAACTCTGTTAAAGGTTACAACATACACTATTAAATGTCACCTAGTTAAGGGATTTCAATCACGCTATTAAAAGTGAGCCTTGTTAGAGGACTTTAGGCTATTCAATTGGAATGCCACCCCATTAAAGGATTTTCCAATGACTATTAATTCAACCTTACTCCAAAGGATTTACCCTAGGCTAATACAATTATTAGAAAGGAACAGTAGAGCTTTGATATGATTAAACTTACAACCTTACTTGCAAACTATAGATCACTATTAAGTCCTCAACTCTGCTTGGCTTTCAATCTTTGTAGCTTTGATAGCTTGTTCACCCTTCAAGAATTCATCCTCTTTAAGCCTTCTTGCTTAGTAGACCATTGCAAGCTTCTTCTCTTTGGTCACTTGATGAAGTAAACCCCTTTCCTTCTCCTTGTTAGATTTTTGCATCAAAACTCTCTAACCTCTAACCTCCTTGCTTCATGAACAGATATTCCTAGATATAGGAAATTAGAACACTTTTCTCTCTCATTATCCCTAACCAAAATTAGGGTTTTTGATGGATTAGGTAGGATATAATGTATCTACCCCATATCTTGTCTTTTCTAGAAACTTCTCCAAGAATCCATTTGAATTTGCCTCTAAAATAGTTTACATAAGATTTTTTTTCACTAGATCATCAATCTTATCTTCCCCCTGATTCAAAAGTTCTAAGAAAATAAACTTATCAACTTTTATTGGGAAAATTTTTGATCTTTTCATAATGCAGTAGCTCAACATTATCAATTTATTGATGCTCGCCACATATTGTGTTACTCAACATCTACTGTAAAATCACTCGACATCAACTAGATTTTATTGGTTCTCAACATCAACAAAATTTTACTTGGCATCTACTAACTTACTTGACATCTACTAGAATTTGCTTTCACTTGGCTCCAACTTACTTTTTGCTCAGCTTGCATTAACTTTTCTTGGCACCTTCTATCAACTTGGTAAAGATTGGCAAATGAACTCTGTTCAATCTTATTCTTTTGAACTTTCTAAATTTAGATTGTCATTTTATAACCTCAAGTAGATCACCAATACATTATGTTATTACTATCTTAACTAATTTTTGCACTTCAATACATAATCATAATTTAACCTTTCCTCTAGGTACTTTTGTTACATCTTGTTGATCAAATCCTCCTCATCAATCAACTAAGTGATATTGCTTGAAACATATAAGAAATTTTCTTACCAACATGTATCAAGTTTTACATCAGTGACAAAACAATGATTGAAACACATAATCTTCTTCAAAAATCTTTTTAGTCAAATGATCTTTTCAATTAGATGTCAACACCTATGACTATTGAAGAAATTGTAGAAAAGAATAGTCATAACATTATGATGATTGATTGCTTCATCTATTAATTACAATGAATTTGATGAAGTCAAAGATTTTAGAACTACTTATGAAATGTGGATCAAGCTAAAAGCCATCTATGGAGGAGATGATAATGTAAGAAGAGCTAAAGCTAAAAGTCTTAAAGGAAAATTTGATCAAAAAAAGATGAGAGAGGATAAGAACACTACAAAGTATAGTCATAGAGTCAAAGGTTGTGCTCATGTAATTAAAGCTTTAGGTGGAAAGATTAAATATGAAACATTGGTAAGAAATTTTCTCAGAACATTTTTTCCTATATATGCAATCAGAGTATAAATAATTCAAGAAATGAGATTCAATCCAAAGAATGATATAACATTGGACATATTAGTTAGAAGATTGACAATATTTGAGCTAGATAACTATGATAATTATGTTTCTAGTTCTAGCAATCTTGAGTCTACATTTGAAGCCAAGTTGTCACTTAAGAAGAAAGCTAAAAAGTCAAAATCCAAAAAATCTAAAAGTGAAGAGGAAGATAGTTCTTACAATGATCTTAAAACTATTGAGGCATTACTTGCCAAAAGGTATCCCAAAGGCAAAGGAAATTATAAAGGTAAAATTCCTTTGTTATGTTTCTCTTGTGTAGAAGTTGGACACATTGTTGCAAGATGTGCAAATAGAGAAGATAAAGATGAAAAGAAGCACATCAAGTACAAAGGAAAGATGGATTTGAATAACTTCAAGGACTGTAAGGAAAAAGGTAAAAAATCTTTTTTTATGGCTAAAGATTTAGATAATAGTGATGATGATGAAATGATATATATTGTTATAAAAGATGAATCTGACAATGAAGGAGATAAAATGACACTTATCTCTCATGTTAGAAAAAATGATACATGGATTATTTATAGTGGTTTCTTACATCATATGACTAGTGACAAAACAAATTTTAAACATATGGAATACTAATATGATATTGGAAGTGTGAGATTTGGAAATGATGAACCATGTTGCCTAAAGGGAAAATGATGTATCTCACTAACCAATGAACTTAGATGTGAAAATGCTTATTGGGTTGAAGGAGTAAAGCATAATCTTTTGAGTGTGGCATATTTGAGTAATATTAGATTCAAGGTAGAATTCATGAATGAGAAGGCCAAACTACTAGATGGAAAAGAAAATTTGGTTGGGTTTGGTAACCAAACAAAATGTAATCTATTCGACCTAGATCTCAGTGAAAGTTCATGTTTCATTGCTCAAGTAGAAGAAAGCTGGTTATGGCATAAAAGTATATATCATGTGAAATTTGATAATCTAACCAAGATAAGAAAAAACAAAAGAGTGAGAGGTATTCCTAGTCTAAGGAAACCTAATATGGGCTATGCAAAAAATGTCAAATTGGTAAGATGGGCAAGACAAGTTTAAAAGAAAAAACTATCATTCTAAAGAAGTCTTGGAGTTGGTTCATACAAACTTATGTGGACCTATTGGAATTGAGAACTATAGTGGAGATAAGTACTTTATTATTTTTGTTGATGATTATTCTAGAATGTTGATTGTAATGTATCTGAAAGATAAGTCTAAAGCATTTCAAAAGTTTAAGTGCTATCTATCAAGAGTAGAGAAAGAAGTTGGAAAGAAGCTAAAGTGTTTGAGGTTAGACAGAGGTTGTGAATTCATTTCCAATAAATTCAATGAATTCTACATTGAAAGAGGAATTAAAAGATAAGTATCAATCCCTAGTACACCATAACAAAATGGTATAGCTGAAAGAACGAATAGATCCATCATGGATTGTGCAAGAACTTTGATGATAGAAAATAATGTTGCACTCAAATACTGGAAGGAAGAAATCATTACTACAATGCATACCTAGAATAGATTATAGCTGAGGAAAGACTCAAATAAAAATCCTTATGAACTATGGTATGGCTATAGACCTAATGTAAGCTACATGAAAGTATTTGGTAGCAAGTGTTATATCTTGAAGGAATCTAGGAAAGGTAAATCTTATGTCAAAGGTGATGAAGGCATATTCCTAGGATACTCTTGTAGAAGTAAAGCATATAAATGTTTTAATTTATCAACTCATAAGATCATAGAAAGCACATATGTGAGAATTGACAAGATTACAGAAAAGAGTGAAGAAGAGAGCAACAAAGAACTTGAGGATTACAAGAATTTTATCTACTATAAACCTGATGCATTGCCAAATCTAATTGGAAGTGAACAGAATTCACCTCTTGAGTCCCCAAAATCTCTAGATGGTACTGAGTTGCAAATAGTGCAACCTATGTCATAGTTTAAAGGACTTGAGTCACGATCAAAAGCTACCAAGTTGTTACCAAAGAAAATTGAGTCTAATGGACCTAAGTCACAGACAGTGGGACCTGAGATTGATATAGGAGATCATGATGAGGCTAGTGGAACAAGTTCTAAATCTAAAGTAACTTTATTAACAAGATATGTCAGAAGGCACCATGTACCTGATCAAATCATTGGAGATAAGTCAGATGGAATAATGACAAGAAACAAATTGAAAGGTACATGTTTGCTTACAAAATTTGAACCTAGATCAATTAAAGATGTTGGATAATGAAAGTTGGATTGAAGCTATGAATGAATAGATAGAATAGATAGAGAGGAATAAGACTTGGGCTCTTGTTCCAAGACCCAAGGATAAGAATGTAATTGGCACAAAGTGGCTTTTCAGAAATAAGCTAAATGAAGATGGAGAAGTTTCCATAAACAAAGCAAGGTTAGTATTCAAAGTATATTCTCAAGAAGAAGATATTTATTATAGTGACAATTTTTCTCTTATTGCAAGATTAGAATATATTAGAACTCTACTTTCTTATGTTGCATTTAAAGGATTTTAAGTTTATCAAATGGATTTGAAATTTGCACTCTTGAATGAAATTCTTGAAGAGGAAGTTTACATAAACAACTGAAAGGTTTTGTAGATCCTAGCAAAATGGATATGGTTTGTAAACTTCAAAGCATTATATGGACTCAAGAACACTTATAGAGTTTGGTATGAAATATTTCATAACTACTTGATAAATATTGGTTTTCAAAGAACAAATGATAACAATAGCTTGTATGTCAAAGAAGGACTAGACAAGAAAATTGTATTGGCTGAAATCTTTGTAGATGACACATTGTTTACTGGAAATGATAAATTGTGAAAATCCTTTTTAGAAGAGATGAGTAAAGAATTTCAAATGTCAATGTTTGGAGACATAAAATTCTTTGTTGGATTGTAGATCCAACAAAAGAAAGATGGTATCTACATTAATCAATCCAAATATATCGAGGAGATACTAAAGAAATTTGGAGTGGAAGATTCAAGACCAGTTGGAACACCTATGTCTATTGGACATAAGCTTTCCAAGAATGATGATTTCAAAGAGGTAGATCAAACCATATACAAACCAATGATTGGAAAATTGCAATATGTAGTTCACAAAAGGCCAGATATTGCATTAGCAATTGGAATGGTGGAAAGATTCTTAGCAAATCCCAAAGAAAATCACATGATGACAATTAAGAGAATCATGAGGCATCTAAAGGGTACTAAAGATTATGGATTATGGTACAAGAAAGGAGACAATCTAGATTTGAAAGCTTTCGCAAATGTTGATTGGGTAGGAAGTATTGTTGACAGGAAGATCACCAGTGGTGGAGTGTTCTTTATTGATAAAAGACCAATGTGTTAGACAAGAAAGAAGTAGAATTGTGTTTCTAAGTCTACAAAAAAGGCATAGTATCTGGAAACAATAGTTAATTGTTACAATATTGTTTGGTTCAAGCAACTATTAGTAGGTATGAAGATAGAAATCAAGGATAGAGTGGTTATCTTCTACGATGACACTAATGACCAAGCTGCATTGCTATAAAATATCATTTTCCAAGGGAATTGGTGCAAGATAAAGAGGTAAGATTGGAATATGTGAATAAGAAAGAACAAATTTTAGACATATTCACTAATCCTTTACCTAAGGATGTATTTTTGTATCTAAGAGGTAAGTTAGGGGTCATTCCCCTATTTGAAGCTCACTAAAAGGAAGTTTAATGATGCATCAACTAGAGCATGTTGAAAATCAACCAGTTGATGCAATATTGAAAAGGGCATATTGCATATGAACTAGTACATGAGGTATACTGTACACTGATATTCACTGAATATTGTCTTTGGCATGAAATGTCAAAGAGGGAGAGTTTGACGTCATTCATAGAAATTTTATAAATTGAGAGTTCTTTGATAAGGGAGAATTTTCTTGAAGATGTCAAAGAGAGTCAGAGTTCACTAACAAAGGGAGAAACTAAAGTTAGAGAGAGTGCACACCGATAGAGGGAGTTCTCATGGATGAGAATCAAAATGAAATTAAGGATATTTTCTTTACTTTATTTTGCTCTAAATTTTTATTATATTATGACATGTTGTGTTTCCATCAATGCTAAAGAGGGAGATTGTTGAAAAAAATTGGTTAGTTGTGTATTTTCTTTAATCTTACACAAAATTTCATATCTTTTCCAGTTAGTGTATGCCAAGCTCACTTGGTTAATGAAGGAAAAATTGGATGGAACTAGTATTAACTAAGCTCACTCAATTATTAAAGGAGCTTTGTGAAAGATGCAATGTTAACCAAGTTCACTTGGTTAACATAGGAAAATCATGTTTGACTTAGTATCTACTGAGTAGGGTTGGCTACAGTAGGATTTTCTCATTTTGGCATATTGAGTTTAATATATTTATTTGTTAGTTGTAGTCAATTGAGGAGATGAATACTAATTATTCTAATTTGTATTCAAGCCAACTTGATAATGTGTATGATATAAGTATAAGATTAAGTTGAGGATTGAATGTGTGTAAGTGAATTGAAATATAAAAGATGCTAAGAGGAAGTGAATTAGAGGGACAAATAGAATACCCTTGTGGAGTTGCAAAGATAAACGATGAGAAAAGATTAAGTATACAAGCCAAAATAGAGGTATATAGTTGGTAATTCAATTGCATTAGAAATCATATAATCTCATTGTTACTCTCTAACCATTGTAGTAGTTATCTAAATCTCTTAACAAAGTTGGCTTAACAGCTATTTTTTGAATCCTCTAACATGGTGGCATTTCTATATTGAAGTATCTAAAGACCTTTAACAAGGCCAATCCTAATAGGGTGATTAATACTCTAACAGGATCACACCTAACAATGTATTTAATAACCTTTAATAAGGTTGGCTCCTAATAGGGGTCACCTTAGAAGAGTGAAAATTAGTAACTAGTTGCAATTGTTGGTTTTTCCCAAATTAGATTTTCACATTAAATCTTGGTGTTACTTATGTTCATGCTATTTATTTTATGTGTATGCAACTAAGTTAAGCAAAGTTAGTCACATATAATATCTTAAAGATTTACATGTTAAGAATTTGTCAAGTTACAACATTTACTAGTGTAAATCGAGTGCTTGTGTGTTTGTTGAGCATCAGTATTTTTAATGAAGTTTATATTCTGTGTTGACATCTATGGGATCTAGGATTAATTTTAAGGGTAACTGATTCATCCCTCCCCGCTTAGTTACTCCTCCTATATTTCTAACCCTTATGTGAGCCTCCTTCTCACTCTTCTATTGCCATAATTGATTTAATTCTCCTTTCATTATTATGTAGAGAACACACACACACACACACACACACACACACACACACACACACACGCACGCACGCACGCACGCACGCACGCACGCACGCACGCACGCACGCACGCACGCACGCACGCACGCACGCACGCACGCACGCACGCACGCACACACACACACACACACACACACACACACACACACACACACACACACACACACACACACACACACACACACACACACACACACACACACACACACACAGATCTATGCATATGCTATAAACAAAATGAGAGTGCATATTTTTATATCAAAAAAACACTTCTAAACATAGATCTTCGTGTAACAAAAATATGTGTGAGTTCAACATTATTTATGGATGAATAAAAATTCACTATTTTGATTGTGAAAGAGTAAAAAGTTCTTTGTGTTTCATCACCAGACATGTTAAGAAGGCAGGATCCACTTCTTGGGTTCATTAGTGATTTAGTTTAGATTATTTGTGTGTTCTTATTTTCATTTGATTAATTGCATGATTCTATTTGTTTTTATGCAATTGATATTTCATTGATATATTTTTATTAGATTAAGCCTTGATTATAAATGAAGAGAATTTGTAAGTGTATGGATGTTGAAATATTTTATTTACATATTAATGTCTATGGTAGGGGGAAATATAATTCATATAATCCTTATCATATATAAAATTCTAATCATTTAGTCTTGTTCAAACAATTATTCATTCTCCAAATTATTCAACTACTCTTATCTCACTTTCATCCATTTCACTCCATTCTTCATTTCCATCTTTTGTATGTAGTAAATGTGAACTTCTTGCCACACTTCCTTCCATCACCTACCAATCAAAGTTCTTGCAACACTCTTTTCTTAGTCTTGTTTATTTTAGACCGCATATAGTAGATCATCCTCCTATCATAGGTTGTGCCCTGTGTTTTTTACATTATTATTAAATATTTTAGAATATTAAGGATATGATTCTCATTTCATAGTAGTGTGCTTTTAAAAGTATTGAAGTGAAATTAATTGGGTGTGATTAGAATTGTGGGTTGTGTGATCTGATCAAAAGCTTATGTCTATTTGTTATTATTAATTAGGGAGTAATTTTATCAACAATATTGAGTGTACAATTTTCTAGCTCTTAGAATGGTTTTTCTTTAAGAGTTTCAGTTTAGCTCCTATTGTCAGGACATGAGAGTTCCTATTGCCAGTTTTGTTTTGGTTTATGTAGGTTTATTTCAGTGTGTTATAGATGCACTCATACCCACTTGGCATGTTATGTTCATTCCTTGAGTGAACAACCAATATACCTTTCATTCGTCTATGAGCCCAAATTGATATTTAAATGCAAGATTAACTGGCTCATAATCTTATCACTTATCCTTAACATTTGAATGATAGTTTGTACCTACAATAATTATACCATGTGTTGTAATCCCAATTATAAGATTTATCTTTCTTAGATGCATGTGTTTTATTTTTTAAACTCAAATTTTGGATTCATGTGTACTATTTCCATATTTTTGATAGTTCTAACAATGTCCTCCAAATCTAGGTGTAGTAGGTGCATCACTTTTGTTTGACCTGCATTCATGTGCTTGGTGTCCCTCTTTCTTGCAATTAAAACAATTGCTAACTTAGGTTTAGGGCTTTGCATACCATTATTTCTTCTACATATGTTAGAAATATGTCCAAGTTTATGACAATGATGATAAGTAGGTTTACCTTTAGATTTTTCATTTCTTTGTTCACCACTATTTGATGACTCTCCTTCCTCATTAGATGAAGAGTGCTTGACATATCCTAGACTAGACGTATCATAGGATTATCTTGGTGATCTCATCAGTTCTTTAAAGTATCTAATAGCTTCACTTGGTTTGTTCATTCTTTCCAGTAGTTATTTCTCAAATCTTAACCCATTCATTAGTTGGTCACTTTGTAATCTTAGATTTGTGATCTCCATGTCCTTTCTAATCAACTCTTGATTTGCAAGTAACAAATGGTTCATCATGTCCAACTAATTGTTTGTAATATTCTATACGTCAAATGATCTTTCTTCAAGTTTGGTAGCAATTTTTCTTTTGTCTTCTTCAACCATGATTTTTTCTTCTTCAACTTTCTTCTTTTGTTCAGTCACTTCACATAATATTTTTCTATTTGAATTTCTTGTTCTCTCTTGAATTTTTTGACTTCTTTGTTCAGAATGTTGTTCTTATCTAGTATATTTGCTATTGCTACATCACTGTCATCAATATTTCTACTATTGAGAAACCCTTGTGTATCAACTTCCTTGGAAAAAAAATTCATCCTTTTGAATGGCCATATCTTTCCTTTTCTTTAAGGATTTCCTTAACTCATCTTTTCCTCTTTTAAGTTATTGTAGTATGATCTAGATTTCAATCATCTGGTTCTCAATAATTTTTTTCATTTTGTTTCCCTCCATTTCAAGATCTTGTGTTTTCAAGCTATTAGAATTCATTCAAGAGAACATAACTTTGATACCTATTGTTGGAAATCTTAGTGGGGAACAAGATACTAAAGGGAGGGGGTGGGGGTGGTGGTGAATTAGGATCTATAAAACTTTTCACTGATAAAAAAATTAACTATATTCACATCTAATCCATCTCATATCTTAGATCTCATACCTAATTATCATAAAAATGTAATGCTGAAATGAAATCTATCTAAGCATAACATACATAAAACATAAACTCATAGCATAATAATTTTGGTGACCTAGAAACACTTCAAGTTGAAGTAAAATTGGAGTGGGGATAAAACCCACAAATCTTTTCTATTGCAACAAAAATATTTACCTATTAGGGCTACAATTTGATTAGTTTTGATGATATACCCTCTAAGGGGTCTACCTTTTTAAGAGCTTATAATACTATTAGGTCTTACCCTATTAAATAATTTTACACATACAATAAAGTAGGGACTCTATTAGGAGATTTAAATAAGGTCTATTAGAACCACTCTATTAAGAGATATGTCTTGAATCTATCTAGATTTAGTACTAGATCCTTTAGTTTTCTTTGAATTATATTTATGCATATCCTCTCTTAAAAATTTGATCTCCTTATTTGATATCTCTATTATATTTTTCACTACTCTATTTTCTCTATCTAACCTCCTTTTAGACTTGGCCTTCCTTTACTATGTACTTAGCTTGTTTTCTCCTTCATGCTCCTTCACCATAATACAGTTTCTTGTTATGATTTAGATTTAGAACCTTTCTCAAATAGATAATCATAGAAAGTTCTAGATTAGGATCAACAATCCATATTCCATCTTTATTCCATTTTACCCTTCTATTTTTCTAATTGGTTAATCTTCATTTCTTGGAATTAATTCCATCTAATAAAACACATAATCATCTATTTAATTATCTCCACAATCTTTAAATATCATGTAGAATTTAGCTAAAATAATTTATATAAGTGTTTGCGCAATTACAAACTCATATTTCTAAACTATTTTACTCGACACTTGAATGTTCTGACATTTGGTCATAACTAACATTCATGTTGTCACTTGAATTCTATATGCTCATCATATATTGACTCACTCAATATTAAACAACTTTCCAAATCTTGATCTCTTCTATGTTGGCTTGTATGTT
This sequence comes from Cupressus sempervirens, assembly GCA_028749045.1. Classification (NCBI taxonomy): domain Eukaryota; kingdom Viridiplantae; phylum Streptophyta; class Pinopsida; order Cupressales; family Cupressaceae; genus Cupressus; species Cupressus sempervirens. Next base: position 582,876,243 of record CM053783.1, on the reverse strand, counting down.
GGATTGGTCTCTACTAGGGTAGCCAGAAACCTTTAGCTTACTTGGCCTATGATAAAATATAAAAAAGTCTTATGTAGCTCAACCTTCTCTTGATGGCTTAGTTATAGTGGTGATCATCCATTGGTGCCTTGAAAATGACTAAGTGTTAGACACTAATAGGAAACTTAGGCTTAGAGATCAACATATGTGACATGTCATGGTTGAATCATAGAAGAAATTTGAATGGATTGGAATAATGGATATTCTCCTTAGAGCCCAACTCCACTACCACCTTGAAGGAATAATCTTAATGTAAGAAGGAGATTCTTATACTTGAATTCTTGAAGAAAAACACCTTGAATACTTCTTTGTGGAGATGAGATAAATTGAGGATGAGATATGAAAATGAAGCCCCCAAGAATTTTTATACTATTTTTTTGGTAGGAAAATAGCTTAGGCCAACTTGGTAACAATAAAAAAACTAATTAAAACCCTGAGGCCTTTCGAGCCTCGAGCTCCAACAATCCTAGAAACTAGGTCAACCTAGTCTAGGACAACTTTGATGAGGTTGGAATAGGTCAACCTAAGTCAACTAGTCTAGGAGGACAGGTCCTAGGTGTCATAGAAATCTCCAAATTGTGGCACAGATGAGATAAAGAGATATTTAACTAAACATGAGATATGGTCAAAAAGGGTATCAAGATTGTACCTAGAAGACCATTTTAGAAAGAAAGATATGAAAAATGAGCATGAAATGGAAGAGGATAGGAGAAAAAGTATGATGCCCACCCTTTTGACACTATTGTATGATTATATATTTGTATTTGGCATTTTGTATCGTAGATCAATATCAAGTTAAGGATTATATTTCATACTATATTTTCATAGATATTATAAAATGATGTACTTTGTTTATGGTTATGATTTTGGCTAACCTCACTAACCCATCATATTTATGTAATCTATTTGGCATGGGTATTGGAAGAGGGGAAAACTTTGTAGTCATCCCTTTTGGATTTTACCCTGATGTTGCACTCCTTTTCTTATATTAATACTTTCACATGTACATATATTTGTATGTTGTGTGTATGTTGTTGGTCTTTGATGCAAGTGTGTGCAACTACTAGGCATTGACTTCACTTGGCTACATACATTTGAGTGTGCCTCAAACTATTTAAATAAGTTATTATTGATAAGGAGATGGCATCATGATCCATATAGGCACTCTTGTATCCTTAGAACCATGATAAGAAGCCAGTTGCCTAGTCTAGGGGGTTATATTTTATCATCTCATTTAATAGTTTTATGAGTGAATGTTAGTATTTAGTAGTATGCGTAATGATCTTGATGTATGGATTTCATGTGAATTTTATATGTCCATGCTATCATGATTTTTTAGTAATTATACACACATGATAGTTTAGGTATATTTATTTGGGTTTATATGGGTGCACACACATATATGCCCAAATAAATATACAAACTATTGTGACTATGGTAATTAAGTTAATTATATATTCTTATGTAAAATATATATGTTAAACATTAAAGTAAACAACATCATAAATAAAGAAGAATACAAAAATAATTAAATGATAATAACTAAAATAGAAAATTATCCTACATGTAAGAGACTCAAACCACTAACCTCATAGAATTCAAGTTAGTAACTTACCAACTTACCATTTATACACCATAGTGATAGTAATAAACAATTCTAGTTTTGAGGTAGGTAAAATTTTAATTAGTCAAAAGAAATGTACAAAGTTGATTAAGAGATTCAAATCTTGGAGTTGGGAGATGAAGGGAATTATTCTTAACCATCATGCCATTTGTATTCCTTAAAACTAAGTCCCTAGGAATATAATATTAAAGAGTGAAAGTTAATTTTTTTTTTGATCAGTAAGAAGCTGAAGCCAAGATTAATTATTATTACTTATTTATTTAAATCAAGTATATTTGAACCAGGAGCTCCTAAATAAGAGGCTCGCAATTTACCGTTCTTTTGTAGGCTCTTGCTTAAGAGTGAAAGTTAATTAGTTGTATATTTATATGTATATGTATACACATATACATATATGTATTTATTGTTAGAGTGGGGTTTATGTTGCACCAAAAGACCAATCTATTAATACTTGATACAACAACTCAACTTATAGTACATAGCAGGTGGTTAAGCCCTTGTCACAATTCTTGATTGGAGAGCTGAAATTTTTTTCAACAATCTCCCCTCAACATTACTTGAGGATCTGAGTATTCAAACCTTTGACCAAGCTCTAACACCACTTGTTAGAGTGGTGTTTCTGTTGCACCAAAATATAGATCTATGAATGCTTGATACAACAACTCAACTTATAGTACATAGGAGGTGATTAAGTTCTTGTCATAAATCCTGAGGGGAGTGCTAAAAAAATTTAGATCATGTATATATATGTAATTAATCATAGTAAACAAAGTTTGATTTATAAAATATGATTACTTAATAAATCAAACCTTAACACCAACTGTTGCATCAAGAAGTAACTTCTCCACTGATTGGAGTAGTATAAATATGAATTATTGAGAATCTGTAAAGGGAAGATGATAGGGATATGAAAGTGACAAAACAAAGAAGGAAGAAAACTCAGAGAGTTCCAAATGCAATTCAACGAGGTCTAGGAGTATCTTCTGCTAATTTTAGTTTTTTATGTAGATCAATTATGATATTGATTATGTATTCCAATTATTAGTGTTGGAAAATTACAATTGAACAATTATTGTTTTTTCATTGATGTCAAATCTATTGATAAGACATATTGCTACCTAATCTAAATGTCATATCTATTTGATTGATGAAGAGGATTTGAGAAATTGCTTATAATAATAGCACCTAGAGGAAAGGTTGAGTTATGAAAAGGAAGCTACAATGGACATTTGATTAGTTAGACTTTGATAAGACAAAGTGATTTTTTATATCAAGAAAGTTAAGCTAAGCTGCAATAGAGAAAAAAGTTAAGGAATGCCAAGTGAAGCTAGTGTCAATTGAGCTATAGTAAGTGCTAAGAAAATCTAGCATTGACCAAGCATCAGTATTGATTGAGTAAGATAGTTGATGCCGAGCTAGAAGTTTTACCGTGACGACATGTGATTAAGTGATGAAAAAGTGTCAAAACTTAGTGATTGCCGAGTAACAATGTTGAGAATGAATTTGAGGAATCATAATTTCTAGCTAACTTAGTTGATTTCTTAGGAGATGTAAACTATGTTAAATATAAGTTTGATGAGTTGGATCATTAAATTCAAGGTGAGGATTAGGTAAAGACCTAATATGAAGATTCTAGAGTAGTTTCTAGAGGATTATCAACAAGGTGGATAGATACAATGAATCATGTTGAACCTGATCGTAAAATCTAAGATCTACGTTAATCATGAAAAAAAAAAGCAAGAATTAATTACTTAAAGAAGTATAGAGCTGAACATGAAGAGTGTGAGGGAGACAAATATAGAGAATGGTAGATCACAAACACACAAGGTTTAACACAAGTGTGAGAGTGAATGTGAAGCCAAAGGAGATTTCTTGCATAGATGTTGCTAATATTGATAAGTGAATATGAGCAAGTGGCTTCAGTTTTGTTGAAAGGATAAGATTGATCATTTGAAGGGTTACCAAGAGAATCAAGATCAAAGATGACATTGGGAACCTTATCAAAAAATCAACACATGAATTGAATAGTGATCTGAACTTGCAGAGTGAGTTGTAATCGTACAAATCAAAGCCTACTATTTTTTTTATAATAATTGTAAACAATTTGTATTGAAATCCTTTTAATAGAGGTTGACCTAATAGTAATTTCAAGGACTTAATAGTCTGTGTAATTCCCTTAGAAAGGTAACATTCTAAATAGAATGATTAAAGTCCTCTGACAAGGCCACTCCCAACAAGGTGATTGAAACCTCTAACTAGGTCACATTTAACAATGTGTATTGTAAACCTTTAATAGGGTTGGCTCCTAATAGAGCTCACTTTGAAAGAGTGAAAAAGTGGTGACATGTTGCTAGTGGTTTTTCCTAAATTGGATTTCCAATTACAATCCTAGTGTCAAACTTGTGTTAAATGCTTTATATGTTTTACATATGATAAAGTTTATATTCAACAAAGTATATTATGTTTGGGATAGTAATTTTGTTTATTAGTATAGTAGAGAGTGAGCAAAAATAGGATAATAAGAACAATGAGTATTTTATGTTTAATTGTTCAAATGGTACTTATGGACCTTGAGTAACTAATTCACACCCCCTCCCCCCTCAATTATTCTCAATATGTCTAAAAATTAGTATCAAAGCTTAGTGCTTATAGAGAAATTTTTGAAGATACTTAAAGCTAAAGATCATGACTCACAAAAGAGATCTACCAAAGATGAACAAGGAAAATTTTCCTGCATGGAAAACCTTGATGAGGTTACATATATCTAGTATCAATGATGTTTCTATCAACTTTGTGGATAATGAGTTTTCGAAGGTAATGACTACTCCTTTGAAAGATAAACAACTAAAGCAAAAACAAGAACATAATCAAGAAATGTTGGAGATTGCCTCAGCCCTAAGCTACATATATGCCAAGTTTGATGACTTAAAAGACTATGATAGTGCAAAGAAGATGTGGGATAAATTGAAAACCATATATAAAGGTGATGACAATGTCTTGAGAGATAAATCAAAGAACTTGAGAGGTAAATTTGATGACATGAGAATGATGGAAGGTGAGAATATAGTGCAATACTGCATAAGATTCAAATGAGTTGTTAATTCTATTCTTGGTGAAAATGGAGAAATCAAAGATGAAATAATAATAAGAAAGGTATCTAGGAATCTACTTCCTATCTATGCCATTAGAGTGTTTTCAATTCAAGAATTGAGATGCACACTAGGAAACACTTTGAATTGGAAGGTGTAATTGGTAGACTAACTACTTTTGAGATGTCTAACTTTGATAACTACATACCTACTACTATTAAATCCACCTTTAAGTCACAACTGGTTCTTAGCAAAAAAAATGGAAAACATGTGAAGAGTGATAATGATAGTTTTGATGACAAGCTTGTTAAACTTGAAGCCCTTATTGCAAAATTATTTGGAAGTGGAAAAGGTAAATACAAAGGTAAAATCCCTATTATTTGTTTTTCATGCAACAAAGTTGGTCATATTGCTACTAGGTGTCTTGACTGAGAGGATATGGATGAAAGGAATGACAATAAGTACAAAGGAAAAATAGATGATAAACATTACAAGAGAAAAAAAGATGACAAAGGTGATAAATTTAGTTATATTACTAAAGAAGAAACTAACAATGAATCTGAAAGTAATGATGATAAAGTTGTCTATGTTGCTATGAAAGAAAGTTTCTATGAAAGAATATTTTGATGAAGATGAGAAAACTACATTAATCTCATATGTAAACAAAAGTGATAGATGTATAATTGATAGTGGGTGCTCCAATCATATGACTAGTGATAAAGATAAATTTAAGGATATTGGTCCATATAAAGGTGCATGTGTTAAATTTGGTAATGATATCCCATATGTTGTAAAAGGTAAAGGTATTATTCAACTAACTAACAAAATAAAATGTGACAATGTTACTAGGTTGAAGGACTTAACTATAATCTATTGACTATTTTACAATTGAACAAATTAGGCTACACAGTTGAACTCTATAATAGGAAGGCCAAGATACATGATGTTAATGGTAAGTTGATTGCAAGTGGTGATCAAAAAAGAGGTAACTTGTTCTATCTAGATTTATCTAATGAGACATGTTTTTTTGCACAAAAAGAAGATGTTTGGTTATGACACAAGAGGTTATGTCATGTAAATTTTAAGAATTCGGTGAATATCAATCAAATGAAGAAATTAAGATGGTTGCATAAAATGAAGAAGCTTGATGATGCTATTTGTAAACAATTTCAATTGGGAAAAATGACCAAGTCTAGTTTTAAGAGCAAAAAATACACTTCTAATGATATTTTGGAATTGGTTCATGTTGACCTATGTGGACTTATTAATGTTCGAAGCTATTGTAGAGATAAGTATTTCATTCTATTTATTGATGACTACTCTAGAATGATGACTATGATGTTCCTTAAAGCTAAATTTGATGATTTTAAATTATTCAAGTGGTATTTAGCCAGATTTGAAAAAAAAGGAAGAATATGAAGTTCCTGAGATTTGACACAAGTGGTGAATTCATTTCAAATGAGTTCAATACATTTTGCAATGATAGATGAATTAAAAGATAAATGTTAGCACTAAGGACCCCTTAGAATGAGATAGCTGAAAGGAGAAACATATCAATAATGGACTATGCAAGAACATTTATGATGGAGAAGAGTGTCTTAAAGAAGTATTGGAGAGAAGTGGTTAGTACTGGTATCTATACCCCGAATAGAGTACATGTCAAGAAAAGTACAAATGCTACACCTTTTGATGCTCTTAATGTGCAATATTTCAAAATCTTTGGAAATAGATGCTATATACTTAAAGATAATAGGAATGGAAAAATTGATAGAAAAAGTGAAGGTATATTGCTAGGATATTCTACCAAGAATAAAATTTATAGGTGTTTGAACTCTATCATTAAAAAACTTGTGGAAAGTGCAAAAGTAAAAATTGATGAGTTTGTAGAAAGAAGTGACATTGCATGCAAAGAACCTGAAGATTATAGTACATTCATCTAAATGGATGAAACTACTCCCAACACTCCAAATGAACAAGAAAATCAAGTTACAATTTCCCAACAGATAGGAAATGATATAGTATAACAAATTGCTAAGCAATAGATAGTGGGTGTGAAGTAACAGACTGAAGATGCTAAGTCACAGATAGGAAATGGTGACCATTAGATAGAGAATGTTGAGAATGCAAAACATGAACAAAACCTAAACAAGAAAGAGAAAATGATCTTGAGATTATTTTCCAAGATGAACCTATAGAAGAATAGAGAAGGAAACCACCTATGCTAGAAAATTTTGTAAGAAGACATCACAAACCTGAACAAATTATTGGTGATGCTGAATCAAGTGTTATGACAAAGAAAAGACTCAAAGATGACATGGGATTACTTTATTAATTTGAACCCAAACTAGTAAAATATTCTTTAGACAATGAAGATTAGATTCAAGCAATGAATGAGGAAATTGAATAGATTGAGAAGAACAATACTTGGAGATTAGTACCAATACCTAAAGACAAAAATGTTATTGGAACAAAGTCGGTTTCTAGAAACAAACTCAATGAAAATAGTAAAGTAACAAGAAAAAAGGAAAGACTGGTTTGCAAAGGATATGCTCAAGAAGAAGGAGTTGATTATGGAGAAAATTTTTCTCCTATGGCAAGACTTGAAGGAGTCATAACTCTACTTTCATATTCAACCTACAAGAATTTCCAAGTTTATCAAATGGATGTCAACTATGCATTTTTTAATGGTATACTTGAGGAAGAAGTGTACAATGATCAACTTGAAGGATTTATAGATCCAAAAAATAAGAACATGATATGTAAACTAAACAAAGCTCTTTATGGATTGAAACAAGCCCCAAGAGCATGGTATCAAGGACTACATAATTATTTGGTGAAGATTGGTTTGAAAGGACAAATGATAACACCAATCTATATCTAAAGAATGGTAAGATAAATGAAGTATTGCTATCTGAAATACTTTTTGATGATATTATATATGGAGGAAGTAAAAAATTATGCAAATCATTTGTTGATGAAATAAAGAAGGATTTTGAAATGTCTATGTTTGGTAAAATCAAATTCTTTGTTAGATTACAAGTATGTCAATTGAAGTTTGGTATTTTAATTATACAATAAAAATACATCAAGGAGATACTAAATTTTTTTGGAATGGGATATTCAAGACCAATGAGCACACCTATGTCTACAAGACATAAGCTATCTATGAATTATGAATCTACTGATGTGAACCAAACATTATAGAGATCAATGCTTGAAAAATTGCAATATGTTGTTCATAGTAGACCTGATATTGGATTAACAGTTGGGATAGTTGCTAGATTTTTAGCAAATCCTAAGGAGATTCACATGATGGTAGTGAAAGGGATAATGATATATTTGAAAGGTACACAATACTATAGACTATATTAGAAGATAAGTGATAGATTTGAGCTAAAGGCACTCACCAACTCTAATTAGGAAGGAAATATTGATGATAGAAAAAGAATTGGTGGAGGTAAATTCTTTCTAGGAAAGAGATTGGTGTCATGGACAAGCAATAAATAAAAATGTATTTCCCAATCAGCAACTGAAGTTGAGTATGTAGTAGCTACAGTGAACTATTCAAACATTATGTGGATAGAGAAATTGCTAAAAGGTATGAAAGAAGAATTTATGGAAATCTAGTAGTTATCTATTGTTATAACATGAGTGCTATTAATATTTCAAAGAATCCAATGATGCGCACTAAGACAAAGCACATTGCTATCAAGTATCACTACTAGAGGGAACTAGTTCAAGACAAAGAAGTAAAGTTAGAATATGTCCATACCAAAGAACAAATTGTAGACATATTTACTAAAGACTTACCTAAAGATGCTCATGAATATCATAAAAAGATGATAGAAATTGGCTAGACATGCAAAAACGACATAATTCATATGTATTAAGAGATTAAAGCCAAGAAAGCTAAGTGTCTTTGGCATTGTTGTCAAAGAGGGAGAATATTAAAAGATCTATATACAAAGAGGGAGAACATAAATAGAGGGAGAGATATATAAGAAAGAAATCCATTTCCTTAAAGGGAGAAAATAAGTAAAGATAATAAGAATGAAACTAATTAAATTGATCACTCATGATAGTGATTTTTTTTGGATTGTAAGGTAACAAGGTTTAATACATTGAAATATTGAGTTGTTACCAATATTGAGATGTTTCCATCAATGCTAAAGAGGGGGATTGTTGGAAACTTACAATTGGAATAATTGTCATTTTTTCATTGATGTCAAACGTATTGATAAGATATATTGCTACCTAATCTAAATGTCATATAGATTTGATTAATGAAGAGGATTTGAGAAAGTGCTCATAATTATAGCACCTAGAGGAAAGGTTGAGTTATGAAAAGGAAGCTATAATGGGCATTTGATAAGTTAGAATTTGATAAGACAATGTGATTGTTTATATCAAGAAATTTAAGCTAAGCCGAGCAATAGAGCAAAAAATTAAGGAATTCCAAGTGATGCTAGTGTCATCTGAGGTGTAGTAAGTGCCAAGAAAATCTAGTGTTGACCAAGCATCAATATTGACCAAGAAAGATAGTTGATGTCAAGCTAAAAGTTTTACAATGATCACATGTGATTAAATGATGACTGAGTATCAGAATTTCATGATTGCCAAGTAATAGTGTTGAGAATGAATTTCAGGAAATCATAATTTCTAACTGACTAAATTGATTTCTTGGCAGATGTAAACCATGTTAAAGATAAGATTGATGAGTTAGATCATTAAATTCAAGGTGTGGATTAGGTAAAGACTTAATGGATGGATTCCAAAGAAGTTTTTATAGGATGATCAAGAAGGTGGATAGATATAATGAATCTTGTTGAACCTAATTGTAAACCCTAAGATCTATGATGATCGTGGAAAATGAAAAAGTAACAATTACCTATCTAAAGAGGTATAGAGAAAAGCTTAAAGATTATGAGCGAGGTTTATATAGAGAAAGGTGGATCAAAGATACACAAGGGTGAACATAAGTGATGTAGAAGCATCTAGAGGTATAAGGGCAATCCTGTGTCACCCAAAAAAAATGTACTTAGATATAGATTTTGTTTCATGTGTTTTCATTTCTAGATACCCATTTGGGTCAAATAAAGGTTCCAACTCTCACAGTTCAACTTTTAGTGTTTTAGGTTAGAGTTTTAAAGAATTTTTAAGCACCTTGGGATACGTGTAAATGAAAAAAAAGGAGTATGTAATTGAGCCATAATTTTGGTGAATTAGAAGTTGTAAATTGGTTAGATGATTGTAATTATAATTTAGAGCATTCCAAAAAAAGAATCAGGTCAAAAGGCCCCACGGTTTGAAAGTTATTACAGTTTTTTGATTTTTGGAGACCTCCTAAGAATGCTTCAAAGTCAGGTTTAGGGCATTAAATGACCTTGTACAAAGCCAAAAAATGGGTGACAAGTGAATCTTGTCTATAGGGCTATAGAGAACTTTGAGAGATTTTTGAAAATGTAAACAGTTTGTCAATTGGAGCTACGGTTCAAAAATTATGCCTCCTGGAAGTTCAAACACTGTTTCTAGATTCTTCTAGTTTTGCGCCGACTTCTAACACAGCTTTTGAAGCCTTCTATTAGGTCAATGGATGCCAATTAGCACTTTCTATAATTTATTCCTAATCCTTAACCCTTTGGGGTCTTTTTAAGAACATTTTTGGCATTGTAAAAGGTAGTTCGAAGTGATGTTTGAGAGGAGGTACTGAAAGAAGAAATTATCTCTAGATTTATACTATTGTAAGCCCATAGGGCATGTGTAGAAGTCTATTTTCTTTGTACTAAATGTATTAGCATATTTAAATAGTTAATAAAATTTTCCCTTTCCTATTGTTTCCATTCTATGCTTGGGTTGTGTCCCCATCAAGTGGTATAAGAGCTGATTTTCTTGAGTGTGTAGACAGAGAGCCAATTGTGAGGCAGTTTGCACCAGGACTGTGTGGTTGGGGTTTGAGTTAAGAAGATGCCTCCACAAAGAGAGTGTGGTGGAAGGGCTGGAGCTATTAATCCTTAGGAGGTTAGAGCTCTCCAAAGGCAGGTCCAAGAATTGCAGGAGGAGCTTCGTAGGTAAAAAAATGTTGTTGCATGTGACGAAAGTGAGGACGACAATGAAGAAGAAGAAATTGGTCCAAAAGGGGAAGTTCTAAATTAGGAAGAGGACAGTCTTTTTAGGGTCATTACTAAGTTTTGGAAAAGACCTACAATTGATGTGGGTGTATTTTCAAGAAATTTGAAACCAGATGAGTTGATCAACTGGATCAATGAACTGGAAGAGTTCTTTGAGTATTAGGATATTAGGGATCTAGATAGGGTTAAGTTTGCAAAGGGCATGCCAAAATCTAGTGGCAAGAGGTTCAATTGGAAAGAAAAGAGAAGAGAAAAGGAGAAGATCACAAGGTGGGATCGTATGGTGGACAAATTGAAGAAGCAATTCATCCTTGTTGACTATGAGCTTGATTTGTTTAAGAAGATGCATGGGTTAAAGCAAGCAGGAAAATAAGTTCAGAAATATATGGAGGAGTTTTATTGACTTTTGATTAGAGCAGGGCATGCAGAAGCAAATAAGGAGAAGGTTGCTCATTATATTAGTGGGTTGCGACCTAACATCCAGGAGGAATTAAGTCTGGTAAGAATGACTAGTGTTGAAGAGGCATACCAGTTTGCACTACGAGTTGAAGAGAAGCTAAATAAAAGGTTTGAAGTGAGACAAAGAGGGTGCAGTCAAGGAGGAAGGGGCAATGGTAGGTCATCAGGAGGTCAAAATGAGACCCAAAAGAAAACCGAAGATGTGGGTACTAGTAGGAACAAAAGGTTTGAAGTGAGACAAAGAGGGTGCAGTCAAGGAGGAAGGGGCAGTGGTAGGTCATCAGGAGGTCAAAATGAGACCCAAAAGAAAAATGAAGATGTGGGTACTAGTAGGAACCAGAGGAACTAGGGTTTCAATCACTCCCGTGATCAAGACTTTAGAAATCAGAGAGGAAGAGGTAGAGGACATGGACAAGGAAGAGGAGGCTTCCATGGTACCTATTTCCATTGCAATGAAGAAGGCCATCATGCCTTTGAATGCCCTCAATGTCAAGGAAGGACAAATAGGAGAGCTAAGGGTCAAGCTAGGGTTGCTCATGTGGATGAGGATGCACAATCATCACATTTAGAGGATGCAGAAAGAGGAGAGACTTTAGTACATGAAAGGGTCCTACTAAGTGGTGAGATTGAGCTGAGACAAAGGAGGAGTCTATTTCGTACCAAGTGCAAGTGTGAAGATAAATGTTGTGATGTGATCATTGATGGTGGTAGCATTGATAACTTGGTATCAGAGGAGATGGTCTCTAAGCTGAAGCTCAAGAGGTAGAAACACTCCTAGCCCTATTGGATCGCTTGGGTGAAGGATGATCATAAGGCCTTGGTAAGTGAACAATGTTTAGCGAAGTTCAAAATTGGGAGTTACCATGATGAAGTTCTCTGTGATGTTATTCCAATGGATTTTTTCCATCTATTGTTGGGAAGACCATGGTAGTTTGAAAGGCATGCAGTACATGATGGTCATGCAAACACATATTCTCTAACCAAGGATGGAGTTCACCACAAATTGAAGCCCATGAAAAAGGAAGGCAAAAAGGTATGTAGTAGTGCTAGGATTTGTCTTGTTTATGGAAGGAAATTTTTAGATGGCATGAAACATCAGCATATGTGTTATACTTTGATTCCTAAGAAAGATAAAAAAGGTAGTAGTGAAATACCACTTGAAGTTTTAGATTTACTAGGTGACTTTGGAGATATCATCTCTGATAATGTTCCAAAAGGATTACCATGATTAAGGAAAATCAGTCATTAGATAGATTTAATCCCAGGAGCTAGTTTTCCTAACAAGGCTTCTCACAGGATGACTCTTACTAAAATTGAGGAGCTAAATAGACAGGTTCAAGAGCTATTGAGGAAGGGTTTGATTCAGGAGAGCCTGAGTCCATGTGCAGTACCTACAGTACTAGCACCAAAGAGGGATGGAGAGTGGAGAATGTGTATAGACTCTCGAGCTATCAATAGGATAACCATCAAGTATCGATTTCCTTTGCCAAGAATGGATAATGTTATGGATTGTTTGAGTGGAGCTCAGTACTTCACAAAGATAGATCTCAAAAGTGGCTATCACCAGATATGGATATGAGAAGAAGATGAGTGGAAAACTACCTTCAAGACCAAGGAGGGTCTTTATGAGTGGCTAGTCATGCCCTTTGGATTGACGAATGCACCAAGCACTTTCATGCGGCTTATGAATGAGGTACTTAAGAAGTTTTTGGGAAATTTGTTATTATCTATTTGGATGATATTTTAATTTTTAGCAAGACTTTGGAAGAACATTTATTGCATATTCATAGTGTCCTTGAAAGGTTGAGGGAAGAGAAACTGTTAATTAATCTGAAGAAGTGTATCTTTGCAAAAAGGTGGTTAGTCTACTTAGGGTTTGTTATATCACTTGAAGGTCTTTAAATGGATCTAGAGAAGGTAAAAGCCATCTTGGAATGGCCTACTCCAAGGTCTATTACTGAGGTAAGATCATTTCATGGTCTAGTTAGTTTTTACAGGAAGTTCATTAAGAATTTCAATGGCATATGTGTACCCCTGACTGACACAATAAGAGGGGATAGAAAGAGTTCAAATGGACTGCAACGGCTGTGAGAAGTTTTGAATTTTTGAAGAAGAAGGTGACAAAACAACCTGTGTTAGCACTTCCAAATTTTAGAAAGGTGTTCCAGGTGGATTGTGATGCTAGTGGCAGTGCTATTGGAGTTGTATTGAGCCAGGAAGGTAAGCCTATTGCATATTTTAGTGAAAAATTGAATGATGCAAAGAAGAAGTATTCTGTTTATGATCAAGTGTTCTATGCAATAGTCCAGGCCTTAAAGAAATGGAGACATTATTTATTGCCAAAAGAATTTGTTTTGTATATTGATCATCAAGCATTACAGTACCTAAATAGCCAAGGTAAATTGAACTTGAGGCATATGAAGTGGGTAGAGTTCTTGTAGAGCTATACATTTATGTTGAAGCATAGAAGTGGAAAATCTAATAGGGTTGCAGAAGCATTAAGTAGGAGGTAGTTGATGCTTACAATAATGCAGGTTGAAATAGTTGGGTTTGATAAAATCAAGAATCTATACCTTGAGGATCCTGATTTTGTTGAGGCATGGAAAGCTTGTAAAGAACCTGTTGCTGTAGACAAAACTAAGTGGTTAGACTATTAGATTTAGGATGGTATGTTGTTCAAGGGCAGTCAATTATGCATTCCAAGAAGTTCCATGATGAAAAATCTGATTAAGGAGAAACATAGTGGAGGGATGGTAGGACATTTTGGTTGAGATAAGACCATTTCCAATCTTAGAGAACATTATTTTTGGCCTCAATTGTCATAGGATGTGAAGAAGTTTGTACAGAGTTGCCAGGTTTGACAAGCGGCCAAGAGATTCAATCACAATACTGGACTATATCAACCATTGCTTGTTCCATCAAAGCCATGGGAGGACATAAGTATGGATTTTGTTCTCGGATTCCCGAGGACACAAAGAGGTAATGACTCAGTATTTGTGGTGGTTGATAGGTTTTCCAAAATGGCACATTTCATCCCATGCCATAAAACTCATGATGCTGTCCATATTGTAGACTTGTTTTTTAGAGAGGTGGTTAGACTACATGGCCTCCCAAAGAGTATAGTTTTTGACAGAGACACTAAATTTGTGGGGTATTTTTGGAGAACATTATGGAAGAAGTTGAGAACAGACTTGAAATTTAGTTCCACACACCATCTGTAGATTGATGGATAGATTGAAGTGGTAAATTGAAGTTTGGGCAATTTGCTGAGATGTTGTGTTGGGGATAAGCCCAAGGGATGGGATTTGATTCTACCTCAAGTAGAATTTTCTTACAATAATTCTGTAAATAGGAGTACTTGTAGATCACCATTCCAAGTTGTTTATGGAAGTAGCCCAAGGACTGCACTAGAATTGAGAAAGATAGAGCAATGGGAGAGGACAAGTGCTAAAGCAAAAGAATTTGCTGAACATATCAAGCATCTACATGAGGAGGTCTAGGCACACATTACCAAGATGAATCAATAGTATAAAGCTAGGGCTGATCAAAGGAGAAGACATAAGGAGTTCCAAGTAGGGGATCTAGTCATGGTACACTTAAGAAAAGAAAGATTCCTAGTAGGTACTTACAACAAGTTGAAGATGAAGAAATTTGGCCCCTACAAAATTTTGAAGAAACATGAATTAGGAAATGCATATGAAGTGGAGTTGCCAGATGGAATTCACATTTCTCCTATTTTCAACATTGCAGACTTAATAGAGTATCATGATGATGGTGTAGATGAGGGTTTGATGCTCGAGCCATGTCTAATTCCTACTTCTAAGAAGGAGGAGATAGAAGAGATTCTGGATAGTCATGTGGGCAGGAGTACCAGAAATAGGAAGTATGAAGAGTACTTGGTTAAATGGAAAGGTCAGCTGATAGAGGACTGAACTTGGATATCAGTAGCTGAGGTTTCCCATTTGGGATTTCCTCTACCATCCATAAAGTGATAGGGTCACTTTTCAATCTACCCTGGGTGTTTGATGCAGGAGCATCCAGAGGTATAAGGGCAATCTTGTGTCACCCAAAAAAAAATTACTTAGATATAGATTTTGTTTCATGAGTTTTTATTTTTGGATACCCATTTGGGTCAAATAAAGGTTCCAACTCTCACAGTTCCACTTTTAGTGCTCTGGGTTAGAGTTTTTTAGAGTTTTAAAGAACCTCTGGATACGTGTAAATGCCAAAAAATAGGAGTATGTAATTGAGCCATAATTTTGGTGAATTAGAAGGTGTAAATTGGTTAGATGATTGTAATTATGATTTAGAGAATTTTGGAAAAAGAATAAGGTTTAAAGGCCCCATAGTTTGAAAGTTATTACAGTTTTTTAATTTTTGGAGACCTCCTAAGAATGCTTCAAAGTTAGGTTTAGGGCATTAAATGACCTTATACAAGGCCAAAAAATGGGGGATGAGCAAAGCTGGTCCATAGGGCTATAGAGCACTTCAAGAGCTTTTCAAAAATGTAAACGGTTTGTCAATTAGAGCTACAATTGAAAAGTTATGCCTCTCGAAAGTTTAGTTACTATTTCTAGATTCTTCTAGTTTTGTGTCGACTTCTAACACAGCTTTTGGTGTCTTCTATTTGGTTGGTGGATGCCAACCAAAACTTTCTAGAATGTATTCCTAATCCTTAACCCTTTGGGGTCTATTTAAGAACATATCTAGCATTGTAAAAGGTAGTTCGAAGTGGAGTTTGAGAGGAGGTACTGAAAGGAGAAATTATCTCCAGATTTATAGTATTATAAGCCCATAGGGCATGTGTAGAAGTCTATTTTCTCTGTACTAAATGTATTAGCATATTTACATAGTTAATAAAATTTTTCTTTCCTATTGTGTCCATTTTGTGCTTGGGTTGTGTCCCCATCAATAAGTGTGTGAGAGTGAATGCAAAGCTAAAAGAGATTGTTTGTGTAGATGCTATTGATATTAATAAGTGAATCTAAGTAGATGGCTTAAGTTTTGTTGAAAGGAGAGATTAATTTCTTGAAAGGTTTCCAAATGAATCAAGATTAGAGATGTTATTAGGAAGCTTATCAATAAATCAACACATGAACCAAATACTGATTAGAACTTGCAAAGTGAGTTTTAATCATATAGATCAAAACCTATTGTTTTCTTTCTAATCATTGTAAATATTTTTTATTAAAATTCTTTTAATCAAGGTTGACCTAACAATCATTTGAAGGACTTAATAGTATGTGTAAATCCTTTAACACAATGGAATTCTAAATGGAATGATCAAATTTCTTTGACAAGGCCACTCCTAACAGGGTAATTAAATCTTCTAACTAGGTCACATTTAAAAGTGTGTATTGTAAACCTTTAATAGGGTTGGCTCTTAATAGAGCTCACTTCAAAAGAGTGAAATAGTGGTGGCATGTTGTTAGTGGTTTTTCCAAAAATGGGTTTCCATGTAAAATCCTAGTGTCAAACTTTTGCTGAATTCTTTATATGTTTTACATTTGATAAAGTTTATATTCAACAATGTATGTTATGGTTGGGATAATAATTTTATTAAACAATACCGTAGAGATCAAGCAACAATAAGATAATCAAAACAATGAGTTTTTTTTTATGTATAATTGTTCAAATGGTACTTATAGACCTTGAGTAACTAATTCACCCACACCCCCTCTTAGTTATTCTAAACATTTCTAATAGTTAGAGTAAAGGGTTAATTTAGTTTAATTTATTAGATCACCTTTACTCCCTTGTTAAGATTTCACTATGCATGCACATTTTTATTTAATAATTAAATATTAATTATTAAATGTCATTTACCTCTTAGGGTTTCCCTTTTAGGTTTTATGATCTCCTTCTATACAGATTGATGAATTGCAAATTTCATTCATTCTTTCAATTTGATAATATATTCTTCCATATTTTCAAAGCTTAAACCGTTGCCTTCTCTTTCTCTTTTCTTCTCTATAGTAGGTTCTTGCATGCAAGTGTTCTTCAAATTTTGTGGATTTTTATTTCTCAAATCCTTCATGGTATCAGATAATTTTAGATTGAGGCAGAGCTTACTTCAGTTATACTAGATGCTTTTCCCTCTATTGAGAACTTTCTGATGACATTCAAATAGTTTAGAACTTTGTTACATGGCTACAGGAAATTGAAGATGGATAAGGAGTGCATCTATTTTATTCTTTTAAATCTTGAAGGAAACTTTTATAATTTCTCTTGTACCTTCCATTCCACTATGGATGCTTTGGGTTCTAGATTCACCATGCCCAATTTTAAGGTTTTCTATGATTGATTGACGAGGAAGCAATCCAATCTTCCACAATTAGATACTCTCATAGGATTAAAGACCCACACATTGGTTGCTTAGACATCTAAAAAGAAGACAAAGCCAAAAGCAAAGCCCAAGATAAATTTAGGAGGTAGTGAGAGTTCCTCGAAGCCTATCCCTAAATTAGATTCTTAGAAATCTATGCCAAAGGGTAAATCTTCTAAGTTTTGTGAGCCTCTCTCCAAGCCTAAGAAGTTTACATGTGATCCTTACTATTTTTTTGGGCAAGGAAGGACATTTAGTTTCCAAGTGTTGGAAATGTCTTGAGGCTTTAGAGGAAACTACACAACACCATAGTATTACTTCTTTGAAGCCACCATGTCCTCCTTTAGGGAAAGGACATGATCTTTCTACATGGGAATTATATTCATCAACTACTTGGATTCTCAATTTAGGTGCTTCCCACCGTATGACACACACACCTAATTTGGTTACCTCACTTTCTCAAAGTGTTACTACATAGATTATAGATGGTGACTTTGCACAACTTTTAGTTTCAAGTTCAAACACTATCTCTTTCAAGGGTGGTTTACTATAGGATGTTCCCTTGGTTCTGGCCATTTATATAAACCTCCTATATTTCTTTTAGATTTTTCATTCTGGATCTAGTAAGATAGTTAAGTTCTCAATACATGATGTGGTTATTCAAGACCTCCATGATCTTGACTTGGTTGGTGCTACTAGGAGTCTTGATCTTCAGTCTCACTTATATAAGTTTGATGGCTTTGAGAGCTATGATTCTACATGTTTTTATCTTATTACTCATGTAGACATAGTGAGAAAGCTTTGGCATGGGAATTTTGGACATGTAAACTATAGATATATACAAAAGATGAGTATATAGGAGCTAGTGATTGGGCTACCTCAAATCTATTGTACTAACAATGTTTTTCAAGGTTGTGCATTTGGAAAACATCACAAAGATCCATTTATAGTAGGTAGATTCACACATTTCAAGGCACCATTGAAGTTGATACACAATGATCTTATGTCATTCCCCACTCTATCCATTTTAGGTGCTCTATATATGCTTACCTTCATAGATGAATTCTATAGATGCATGTGGGTGTACTTTTTTAACTACAAGTATGATCTCTTTAATTCATTTTGAATCTTTAAGAAATTTGTGGAGAAGCAATCTAGTCTTTTTGTAAGCTTTATATGCACTGATAATGGTAGGGAATATGTGAATTGGTCTTTTAAAGATTTTTGCATTGAGCATGGTTTACAACACAATTCACAGTTCACCATACCTCTCAGCTAATTAGGGTTGTAGAGAGAGAGAATAGGTCATTATGGGAGATCGATAATTGTATTATATAGCCTTAAGTTATTAATTCTTCATTTTGGGCCAAGGCTATCAATTGTACCAACTATATTCAAAACTGGATGCCTCACAAGGCATTGTGACATTTGACTCCTAAGGAGGCTTGGACTCATGTCAAGCCTAATTTTTCTACATTCCACATTTTTGGTAGTGAGGCTTAGACATTTATTCCAAATGCTCAATGGAAAGACATGGAGAAGAAGATTCGGTCACTCATATTTGTTGGCTACTGTGAGGATGTGAAGGCATAGAGGTTGTTTGATCCTAATTCCAAAGATGTCTTATTTTAGTGAGATGTTCAATTTGTTGATGAGAATTATCCTTAGATGGATCCTCCATCACCAACTTCTCCCTCACTACCTATTGTGTTTCCTTCCCCTCCATAAGATTATGTATCTTTTGAGGAAGATCTTAATGTTGATCCCCCGTCACCACCTCCACTAGTTGTTTAGTGAGTGCCCAGGTGGGCTCATGATATTGTTGATGTAGTAGGACCTATGGCAAGTGATCCTTTAGATTCTTGTCATACTCATGCTTACAATTTTAGTACTAGACTATTGAGTCATGTAATTTTAGTTAATCCATAAAAATTTTCATAGGTGATAGGACACTTAGAGTGGGATAGGGCTATGGATAAGGAGTAATCTTGTTTTATGAAGAACCATACATGGGATCTTTGCCCTTTGCCAAAAGGAGGATATTTGGTTTGATATAGGTGGGTGTACCGTACAAAATATACTATAGATAGTTTTTTTGATAGGTACAAGGGATGTGTTGTTGCAAAGGGATTTTCATAGGTTGAGGGTATTGATTACTTTGAGACCTTTTCTCCTATTACCAAGCTGAATTCTATTCACCTTATACTCTCTCTTGTAGCTTCTCAGTGATGGACAATTTTTTAGATGGAAGTGAAGAGTTCCTTTTTGCATGGAGATTTGCACAAGGAGATTTATATGGAGAAGCCTCATGATTTTGTGCAAGACTCTTGTTTGGTATGCAGGCTTTAGAGGTCTTTATATGGTCTCAAACAAGCCCCTTGAGCTTGGTATATGGAGATGGATTCCTTCTTTCTATCTTCACAAGTCACTTAGTATCATTCTGATCCTAGCATGTATATTCAACATCATGGAGCTGACTTATTGATACTTTAAAAAAAAATGTAGATGGCCTCATAGTTATAGGTAGCTCATCCTGTATGATTTAGAGTGTTCAACAAGCTTTGAAAGAGTAGTTTCAGATGACAGACCTTGGACTTTTGCAATTTTTTTTGGGCCTACAGGTTGTTTAGTCTTAGGATGAGCTAGACATTCTCCAGTAGAAGTATGCTCTTGATATTCTTCAGAGATTCAACATGCTTGATTTTAATCCTTCTTCCATACCTTTTTAGTCAAGTGTTGTTTTATATACCACTTGTACTACTCCTACGGTAGATTCCACTATACACAAATAATTTGTGGATAGTTTGTGGTACCTAACACACACACATCTTGATATTTCCTTTGTAGTTTGACTTATCTATAGATTCTCACATGATCCACATGAGAGAAATTGGAAGGCTTCCTAATGTATCTTGAGGTACATCTGAGGTACTGCATGTTATGGCATTCACTACACATCAAGGAATCCTCATATTGTTCATTATACAGACTCAGATTGGGCTAGTGATATTGATGATACTAAGTCTAACTCTAGATTTTTTTTCTTTGTTCTAGCCCTATCACATATTCTTGCAAGAAATAACATGCTCACACATTATCATCTACAAAGACAAAGTATAGGGTAGCTATGCTACCTAGTCAGGATGTTTCATGGCTTCTATAGTTGATGACAAATTTTGGATTTCCTCTTGATAGTTCCACCTTTCTTTGATGTGACAATCAGAGTACTATACACATTTCCTACAATCCAATTGAGCATTAGAGGACCAAGCTCATTGAGCTTTAGATGCACTTCATTAGGCATCTAATTCAAGATGTCTCTCTTAGCTTGAAGTACATTCCCACTACTGAGCAAGTTGCAAACATCTTCACTAAACTTTTAACATTCTTGTAGTATCATCAACTGTGTTCTATGCTTGGGGTGAAGGAAGTTGTCCTTGGGGGGTCTCAGTGATGAGTCCTTCCTTCTTTTCTTGTTGTTTAGCTTCTTCTATCTCTTTTTGGAGTAGGGTTTTCCCCACATGGTTTCCCTTATCTCTCCATTTCATAGAGATTTGGTTGCGATTTTATACAAGTTTTCTTTCAACATTGTAGTTTCCTTGCTTTTCATGCATTATTTGTAATTGCATTGTTGCTCATCTTGGTGGGGGGGGGGAGAGGGTGTTAGAGTAAAGGGTTAATTTTATTTCATTTATTAAAGTATGTTTACTTCTTAAGATTTCACTTTATGCACATGCATTTCTATTTAATAATTAAATATTAATTATTAAATATCATTTAACTCTTAGGGTTTTCCTTTTGGGTTTTATGATCTCCTTCTATAAGGATTGATCAATTGTAAATTTCATTCATTCTTTTAGTATGATAATATGATCTTCCATATTTTCAGAGCCAAACACTTGCCTTCTCTTTTTCTTTTCTTCTATTTGACTGGTTCTTACATGTAGGTGTTCTTCAAGTTTTATAGATTTTTATTTTTCAAATCCTTCACTAGTGAAATGTATAACTCGTGTAAACAAGTAAATAAATAGTAAAATAAAGAGGGTGAGAAGGATAATAGACAAGCATTATTTTAAGATGATATATTAAATTACAATGGAATAAGATATTTATTATTAATTATCAAAAAGGAAAAGAACTATAGTATAAAATTTATATAAAATATTCAAATGGATATTTTTATTAATTAATATCTAATTAATAAATAATATCCCTTCATTTACTTGAGATCCATTATTAAAAAAATCCCAAAACTAAACCATTCAACTTTTAAACTTTCATACAAGATTTTAAAAGATGTTAAAATATAACAAGTGCCACATAGTGGCATGTACTTGCCTTATTGTAATTAATTGTATTTGTAAGTATCAAATACAAATTATAATTTTTTAAAATAAATTTAATTTAATCTAATTCAAGAAAAAAATTGTGAAAATTGGAAAAAAATTATAAATCATAAATTTTTAAGTATAATTATAAATGAATAAATAGAAGTGTAAAAATTTATTATGTTCACATTGCATCATTGGTTAATTACAAGTTCATCTATACTATTTCACTTATATATTCTCATGAAATAATCTTTACAAGGTAAAAAAAATGAACCGTGTTATTAAATTTATTAAGTATCAAACATTTGTTGTAGTATTGGATTTTGTGACATTAACCAAAACATATTGAGAGAGAAACTAAAACTTGCATTAACCTTGAATCTAGCCAAAAATATTACATTATGGAGACCCTCCAAAAAAAGGGTTCCTATAACACAAAATAAGTTCACCCAATCATATAATTTGTATGAAATATTAAATTTTTAAATAAATAAATGAACTTTAGAAAAAAATTAATTATTCAAAAATCATTACTTGTGATTGGTAGATACATTTTGAACTAATTCACTAATCGTGCAAACTAAATACAATAGTACATTGCCTACAAAAGTATAAGTGCCACATAGTGGCATGTACTTACTGTTATAGTTATAGTTATAGTTAATAGAATAAATATATATTAATTTTATAAAATTTAAACTAATTCAATTAATTAAATACAATCACACTTATTAACTATAACATGAAGTACACAAGTTAATGATCCTTATACAAGGTAGGAGAATTTTTTAGCCACAAATGCATTGATAGAGTTTATGAAATATAAAAAAATAACAATAATAATATCGTAAGTTATTGTACTACTGTATTCTGTTTGCACTATTATTCCATTAGTTTTCTAAACATTAACCAATTACATTCAACTGTTTTTACCTCATTTCAATATTTCAAAAGTTTCATATTTTTATCAATTAAATATATTGTGATAAATGATTTATCTCACTTGTCACTAAATTCATTTAGTGTTATAGGAACCTTTTTTTTGAGGCTCCCTTCAAATTACATTTTTAATGGCAAAGTTTATAGACATGTATACATATTGTAAATAATTTTTAATAATACATATAATTCCTCATTATTAATAACTTCCTATACTTAAGGTCATATAAAATAAGATAGTTACATGTACCTTAAATTTATATAGACTTATAATTCACTTATTTTACTCTTACTTTTTCAAAATATTATTTATTTTATAAATATTTATATAATTTATATAAATTTAAGGTACATGTAACTATCTTTTTTTATACAACCTTAAGTACAGGAAGTTATTAATAATGAGGAATTATATGTATTATTAAAAATTATTTACAATATGTATACCTATTTGAAAACTTAGCCGTTAAAAATGCAATTTGAAGGGAGCCCCAAAAAAGGGCGTCCTATAATATAATTAATTGATAAAGATATGATTTTTTTTGAAATATTGAAATATTGAAATGAGGTAAAAATAGTTGAATATAATTGGTTAATGTTTAGAAAACTAATTAAATAATAGTGCAAACTGAATACAATAGTACAATAAGAAAGATATAATATAGAAATTAATAACATAGTATAGAAGTGGATAGAAAAACAAGGCAAGTTAATGGCCAAAATTATAGGAATGCCTAGATTATAGGGTAGGTTACATTAAGAATTATGCCAAAGACAACCATATTAAGATAAAATATGACCACTCTATGTAGAAGGAATATATATAACCTTTAATTAGTTTTTCTAAAAAGAAATAATATATATTAAAAAATCACTTTAAAGAAAATATTTTAAATCATCAATATTTAATAACTTGGCATTATTTAATCAATTCAAACAATGATGTTATTTAAATTTTAACAAATACAGACAATTCATATATTAAGTTTTTATCTTACTTATTTTAAAATTCATATTTATTAGTTCTTCTTTAAAATACAAATAATAGGGTAAGATTTTTAAGGAAATTACTTACCACATTGGTGAATTGTAGCCTTTATAAGTAAGAGGTCCTAAGTTCTACTCCCCTTTCTAATAAGACTTAGAAAGAAGGGTAGTAGAAGTAGGAATGAATTTTATTATTTTATTCCTAATTTTATTTAGTACATCTTTTTAAATTAAACTCTACCATGTTGTTCAAAATAAAATTAATATAATTAAATTTTAGTGTTAATTAAATGTTAACTATTAGTGACTAATAAACAACATTGTTAATTAATAACATGACATTATTCTATTAATATTTTATGTTTGATATTTTTGTAAATATTTTAATTGTTTGGACATCCCTTTTACCTGTATATTAAGTTGTTTTTATTCTTAGTTTTTCCAAGGTCACCATAGGTTTCTAAGCATTTAAATAGTTAGTCATGGTATTAATTCTATTCTATTTATTATTCTTTTGTTATGATAAATATTTCTTATGGTGTTTTAAGAAACCCTAGGTGGAAATGGTTAGGATTTTGGAGTGATTCTAAGAATGTATTACCTTAATATAGGTTCCATTTTTAACATTCTTTGTGGAATTGTGGAGTAGGGTTAGGCATTGGGACCTAGAAGTGGTCATTGGAGGATCCTCTATAGCAAAGACTAGGGCCTTGAGTAGCCTAGCTCTACATGTGAGTTTGTAATCAAGTGGAAACATTAATTAAAAATAAATGGGTTATTAGGGGGTTTGGGTTAGCACATTAATCAAGATAATATGTTTTTTAGTACAAGGACTATATGTCATCATGTATAAGGCCTTGATGCAACATGATGACAATGGTTTAGGAGGTTGATCCCAACATTAAGGAAAGTGTGATAAGGCCACATATGTCTTGTTAGAGTATTGAGACCATATGCCATTTTGTATATAAGGCTTGGATGCAGCAAGATGACACTAGTCCAGGAGGTTGATCCCAACATTTTAGGGGTATGTGATGATATTCACCTAGTCACATTCTAAGCACTCTAGTTTTATTACCTCTAGAATTTTGTGTGAATACTTTCCCTTATGCGTCGAATTTTTAATTTGGTACATCTTAGATTGCCTTATAACTTATGTAGATCATGATCTCATCTCCTTGCTCAGGGGTGTGGACCATTTGTGGTTTACATGGTTGGGTGATAAACCATTTCAAGGTATTATTAATGTTTCAAGTCAATCTTGGATGAAGATGCAATTTTTCTCTCATTGATTCTATTTGAACAAGAATTTTAAATTTTGTAGCCAAAATATATATTGATGTACATGAAATCAAACTTGATGTAATTGGGAGGGTAGTTTAAAGTAAGAGGATAAAAAAGGAAATTATACTATATATAGGTTGTATCCTTCATTTCTCTCTTATGTTAAGAATTTTTGATGTAACAGGTTTTTTTATTCATCTTACATTAAAAATGTTTCTCTATTGATATTAATAAATTTTGGATTACTTATTTGAAATGAAAAAAAAATCCTAATGATTCTTAGCATGAATGTTGACGATACTACATTAGAGGAGTATCCTAAGCATTGGAGAGCATTAACATGTTGCATTCATGACTGTGTCTATCATTGATGCCAACTTAGTATGGTTTTGGTAAAGTATGGTGATGCATAGTTATGGACATGTTTAGTACAGTTTCCTGATGATGTGGTCAAGTGTGCAAAGTCTATTCGAAGACGTAAATTTTTTTTACCTAATTTACAAAGAGCAATTCAAAGACATAATATTGGGAAAGAAATTCCTAATATTTTCTTACTAGATTACATCTTAGATACAGTGAAAAAATGCACAATCAGGTAGTGATAGAGGATAGTCAGCTATTGATGTCAGTGAGTGTGTAAGCTCTAATATCACATGTGTAAATTTTTGTATAGATTATGAGCTAACAATGCTATTGTAATTGTAATTAATTAATTATCTTATTATAATTAATTAGAAAATCCTCAAGGCCAACTCAAGGAATTATTATGAATATATGGTATAAAGGAAAGATGTTTTCCTTTTTTGTAAGTGCATGGAAAATATATTTAAAGTGCAAAGTGGGAAAAAGACTAGAGTGCTTACTGAATATCTGTAAGAAATCCAAAGGATTATTGGATTTTAGATTTATGATCTAGTTCCAAGATTAGAAGGAGCAAAAGTCTAGTTGACAATAAAAAGGAAGAGGAAGGAACAATACAATTATATTATTCTACAAGGAATAGTACAAAGATCATTTGTATAGTGGGTTCATTGGTCTTGCCCTTGAAGCTATTTGGTCAGTGGGTCCAACTATCTTCCACAATCCCTAATAGGATTGGAATCTCCTAACTAGGATTCAAAGTCTCCTAGCAAGGACTCATATGTATAGAATGTATTCATAGACTCCTAATAGGGTCCATCCTCTAACAAGAAACATTTATATTAGTACATCATCTTGTGGGTACCATCCCAATCGGGGTTTTCCCTTTGATCAACAGTTTTCCTAGTTAACATATCTAGTGTTATTTTGTTTGAGTATCTTGTTGTTTATATTAGTCATATGGTTAATTTTATTTAAGGTTGATAATTGTGATAATATTTGGATAAGTAATTCACCCCCCTCTTAATTATGTTAGTGAACTATATATTCTAACAATTGGTAATAGAGCTGTTAGAGTAAATAATTAATTTACTAATTATTTATTCTATTTTACTTAAGCTTACTTAGGTTAATTAATTTATTTAATATTTAGTAGTTAATAAATTTAGTGATGAGTTTTTGACAACACAGGAGTTTTTTCCTTTCTAGCATGTTCCACCTTTTTGTGGAAGAGTGCTTAGTTGTCAACCTTATCTTCTACCTCCTTCTAGCTTATTCTACAAGCTTCCTTGATGCCTTTATAAGTGGTCTCTCTCATTGTAAATTAATCCATTCACATAGAAATTTCATTTTTTCTATTGTGAAATATTTTCTCTTACTTTGTTTCCTTCAAGCTCTTGCTCCTTAGGTTTCTCTTCGGCAAGCTATTTGCATTGCAAGTGATCTTGGCAACTGTGGAGTTGGATTTCATCAACTCCTACATGTGGTATCAGAGCTCTTTGAAATCTACCCTGATGATAGGTACAATGTGAAGCGGGTGCACCCTCAGAGTCTCCTTCACCATCACCTGTAGGTATGGCAGTTTAAATATGTCAAAATCCATCATGCTCCTGCTATTTCCCACCACAATGTTGAGTTCTTCCTGAACCTTCCTCTGAGCTCTTGGGTTTAGTATCATCTCCACCATCACCCACTTTGTCAGTAGCAGCATGGTGTTAGTGCCTCTAAATATCATCTCCTAGAGAATAGAGATCATATCTTCATCATCAAGCTTGTCTTCTTTGTTGAGAGGCAATAGAACATCTACAAAGTCAAACTCGGCGGTGTCATGATCTTTATCTTTGAGCTAGTGTTCGTTGATGATGTTCTTCATGGAGCCTCTCACTTGAGACAGCAATCTGGCTAAGATCTTCTCTTCCACTTTCTACTCCACTATGGATGCCTTGGGTGATAGATACAAGATGCCTTCATTTGAGATATTTTGTGATTGGTTAACCTATGAACAATCCAAGATTACTCAAATGGATTCACTTTCAGTTTCACAGTCATAGGCATTACTTGCCAAGGATACACAGGAGTAGAAGTTGAAGCAAATATCAGATCCCTCTTCTATTGGTTCATCATCTTCTAAGAAGAAGGAGAAAAAGAAGACTAAGACTCCTACCTATTCTTATTATGGGAAATGATCTCATGATGAGGCACATTGTTTTCAAAAGAGATTTGATGGCTATGAGAAACAAATTGTAGATTTGCAAGCTCTTCTTCAGAAGAACACCATTTCTTCTCCATCCTCTTCTACCTCACAGGGGTCTGCCTTTCAGTCTTCTTCCACATCTTCACCATCTACATTAGATCTTGGAAAGGATCATGCATTATAGGCTACCATTACATCTCCTTCACAAGTTCCTTGGATACTGGATTCAGGTGCTTCTCACCATATGACATCTTCTCAAGGTGTCTTCTCTACTCTTGAGGCTTCTCCTATTCCTCATATTCTCATGGGGAATAACACTACACTACCAATCTACGGGAAAGGTTCAGTTCACATCTAAGATGGTATATTCAATGATGTATTGTATGTTCCATCTTTGTTTTCCAACCTTCTCTCAATTTCTCAAATTACACGTAGTGGATCAAGGAAGACAGTTGAGTTCACTGCTGATTCAATCTTCATTCGAGATCATGCAACAAGAGGTCTTACTACTATAGGGGCCATTGATCCTTCCACTCATCTCTACACCTTCTCACACTTTGGTCCACCATCTCCATTGTTGGAGCACACTTGTTCTCTTTCACAGGAGCATCATGTGGTGCAGTAAGGATACTTGAACCTTTGCATTATTCTTGAGATCCCTATTTTGACTGCCACACCACATCCATTTGAGGACTTTTCTCTTCAGCATGATTCTTCTTCTTCTTCTACTTTGTCTGATCCTCCACCTCCATTCATTGAGACTCTAGGAGCACTTGTTGTAGATACTCAAGTGGACATTCATGATAATGTCATCACACCTGCTTTGGGGATTCCCTTTCCAATTCCTCATACATTCTCCTCTGGGCATTAGCTAGGCTTTCCAATGTTGTCTCTCATCTAGGGATTCCCTTGTTATGTACCCTTGTTTCTTCCACATTGGAGTTGCATTGGTTTGATCCCTCCTTTAGGGGCTTCTTTATTTTGGGGAGGCTTTAGTATCTCTCATGGGGGGGCTGGTTGTACTTATGGTTTTGAGAGAGTCTCTTGAAACATTTCTAGTGAAAGTTTTCCTTGGGGGTGTTGTTGAGGCCTTCCTTCCTTCCTCCACTTTATATTTTTTCAGCATATTTTTTACCTCTTTTCAAGGGAGGGTTTTTCCCATGAGATTTTCCCTCTTTCCCCATTTACAGAGGTTGCATCTTTTGCATTATACATGGGTACCTAACATGGCCTCATTGCCAGGACCCATTCTACATTTCATCTTAGTTTTATGAGCTTAAGACATTTCCCTAAGTTGTACTTAAGGGGGGGTGTTAGAGTAAATAATTAATTTACTAATTATCTATTCTATTTTAGTTAAGCTTGCTTAGGTTAATGCATTTATTTAATATTTAGTAGTTAATAGTTGTAGTGATGAGTTGTTGACAACATAGGAGTTTGTTCCCTTCTAGCATGTTCCACCTTTTTGTGGAAGAGTGCTTAGTTGTCAACCTTATCTTCTACCTCCTTGCAGCTTGTTCTACAAGCTTCCTTGAGGCCTTTATAAGCGGTCTCTCTCTCATTGTAAATTAATCCATTCACATAGCAATTTCATTTTTCCTATTGTGAAATATTTTCTCTTTCTTTGTTTCCTTCAAGCTCTTGCTCCTTATATTTCTCTTTGGCAAGCTATTTGCATTGTAGGTGATCTTCGCAATGGTGGATTTGGATTTCATGAACTCCTACAAGAGCATCAGGTCCTTTAAGGATAAGCTTAAAAAATTTGGGAGATCGATTGCAAATCTTTTTAGAAAGGATAGTCCTAAATTTGACTGGGCCAACTACGATAGTTGGAAGGAGAAGATGAAGACTCATCTGTTGTGCATGGGTTCGAGATATTGGATCTTGACAAAGAGTAAAACTAAATTTTTTGAAGAAGAAAAGCTTGAAGGATTTAGTGAAGAAGAAAGAGATTTATTCATGTGTAACATGAGAGCCAAATAAGCTTTACTAATAGCTCTTCTAGAGAATGAATATAGTGAAGTAAAGTCACTTGAAACATCTTATGAAATTTAGAAAGCATTAGAATCTACTTTTGAAGTTGATTTATATGCATTGAGAATGAGAATATAGAATTGGATATGTACATTTCAAGATGCTAAAATGATGGAAGATGAATCTATAAAAGGTTATATTGGTAGAATATTAGGAATTATTGCATGAATTTGGTCTCATGGTGGAACCAAATAAGAAGATGAAGTTATATGGAAGATCTTGAAATTTTTGACACCACCATTCAATTAAGCATCTCAGATGATTCAGCTAGTAATTCCCTATACTAAGGATTTCACTAAGGAAACATTACTTGAAAAATTAGAATCTACAAATGTAAATCTTAGATAGTCTGGATATCTAGCTAGAGTTGAGATAGTTTTCAATGCAATAAACATTCAACTTCATCTGACAAAGAGTGAAAGCACATGTGGAAATTTTGATGGTAGCAACAAATCTGATGTGGACAAGAATATTGAGGAAGGAATAACCCTTCTTATGAGAAGATAAAAAGATGATAATAAAATGTTCAAATGTTGGACTTGTGATGAATTTGGTCATTATGCATCTAAATGTCCTAAATGAGAGAAAAATATAAAGAAATGTTTAAGCCTAGAGGAGATAGAGATAGAAATTGTTTATATGCAAATAAGGATGAAGAATCTAATGAGAAAGGTCAAAGTGAAAGTGATGATGAATTGGGATTTATGCCTATCAAGGAAGATGGCCTTGATAGAGAAATTAGAGAAGAAAGAGCTCTAATTTTCCAAGTGGAAAAGAAACTTGATTATATAATTGATAGTGGTTTTTCACACTACATGACTAGTGATATGAATAACTTTGTTAAGTTCAAGAATCATGATGGAGGTATTGTTAGATTTGGTAACAATGTAGCTTGTCATATAACAAAATATGATCCATTACTCTTGATGGTAAAACTAACACTGATGATGTTTATTTTGTTGATGAATTGAAGCATAAATAGTTGGTGGAAAAAGGTTATCAGTTCCAATTTACTGAGAAGACCTCCATTATCAAAGAAAAAGATGGTGGGCTAATTGGAATTGGCACTAGATCCAAAGGTAATCTATTTCAGTTGAATCCTGCTAAAATTACATGTTTGGTAGCTAAAGTGGATAATAGTTGGCTGTGGCATAGAAGACTATGTAACATAAACTTTGATAATATTGTAAAGGTTAGTAGCACTTTTGTAGTTAGAGACTTGCCTAATATTACAAAGCCTACTAATGTTTTGTGTAAGGAATGTATTTTGGATAAGCAAAAGAAAGTATCATTTTCTAGAAAGATGTTCACTACCATAGAGAAGTTAGATATTGATCACACATATCTAAGTGGTCCTTGTAGAACAAGAGGATTCTATGATGAAAGGTATTTTATGATTTTTGGTTGATGATTTTCAGAATGATGTTGAGCAAAGAGGAGAGCAAATACCTAAACCTAGAGAAGAGATAAGAATTGAGATGTCAACTCCTACCCCTAATAGGAATTTGACAAAAAATCATCCTCTTGAATAGGTAATTGGAAGCAAAGACAAAGGTGTGATGACAAGAAACTGAGTAAATGGGGAGATACGTTTGATACCTCAAGTTGAGCCTAAGAGCATAGATGAAGAATGCAATGATGATAAATGGATTCAATAAATGAAGGAAGAATTAGATTAGATTGTGCAGAATGATATGTGGGAGTTAGTTCCTAGACCTAAAGACAACAATGTGATAGGAACCAAATGGGTATTCAAAAATAAGATGAATAAGCAAGAAGAAGTTGTGAGAAACAAGGCTAGACTTGTATACAAGGGATATTCATAGAAAGAAGGCATAGAATATGAGGAGATACATGCACCTATAGCCATAATGGAAGCATTAAGGATGTTCTTGAATTATGCAATGAATAAGAAGTTCAAGGTTTATCAGATGGATGTTAAGTCAACGTTTCTAAATGGATAACTTTAAGAATAGTTATATATTGAGCAACCTTAAGGTTTTCCTTTATTAGAAGATAAAGACATGGTATGCAGACTAAAGAAAGATTTATACAATCTAAAGAAAGCACCTAGAACTAAGTATGCAAGGTTGGACAGTCATTTGGAAAAGCTTGGATTTGCTAAAGTTATGACATACATTAACTATATTTGAAAAAAGTTTAAAATGGTTTGCTGATTATTGTAATATTTATTGATGACATCATTTTTGAAGGTTATGATGAAGGAAGTGATAAGTTTTCTAAAGAGATGAAGAATGAGTTTGAAATGAGCATGATAGGAGAAATTAATTTTTTCCTAGGATTGTAGATTGTATAGAATAGTGATGGTATTTTAATTTCACAAGATAAGTACTTGAATATTTGTTGAAAATAATTGGTTTGGAAATTTGTAAGCCTATTGGTACACCTATGATAACTGGTCACAAGTTATCAAGCAAAGATGAGACACATACAGTAGAGAAGAAGAAGTACAAATCCATAATTGGAGGTTTGCAATATCTGACTCACACCAGACTAGATATAGCAAATGAAATTGGGATTGTAGCTAGATTTCAAGATGATCCTAAGGAGTGCCATTTTTTATTAGTGAAGAGAATATTCAAATATTTGAAAGGGTTATTTGACTATGGAATTTGGAATGACAGATTGAATGATTTCATTCTATGTGCATATACTAACACAGATTGGGTAGATAGTATAGATGATAGAAAGAGGACCAATGGTGGTATATTATTTCTTAGAGGAACATTGGTTTCTTGGTTAAATAAGAAGCAATTGTATTTCACAAAGTACTACTAAGGAAAAGTATGTTGCAGAAACAAATAACTATATTCAAGTTATGTGGATGAAGCAAATACTAAAGGATAGCAGAATTAAGTTTGAAGAACCTGTTATCATTTATTGTGATAACACAAGTATAGTGAGTATGTCAAAGACCCCTATATTTTATTCTAAGAATAAAAATATATCTATTAGCTATCATGTGCTAAGAGAGAAATCTTTATGTGAGTACTAAAGATTAGATTGCAGATATCTTTATGAAGTGTTTGCCTAAACATACTTTGAGTACTTAAGAGGTATACTTGGAGTTATGCCCCTACCTACTTTATGAGTAGGTGATGTAGAGAGTGCATTAGTCTAGTGGTGCAGATCACTATTATTAACTTGGACTGAATTGAGTATCTATGATGATCTGAGTCACTAAGGACTCTTGGTATTTGGTATTAAATAGTATCTTTGGACACTTGAGTTGTTTTAAGACTTGGTGTAGCATATTAACAATTATCAACTAGTATATAGTAACATTGAGATTGAGGTCCTTGAAATTGATGTTAATGGAGGAGAGTATGCATGAAAAAAAATATCCTAAGGCATGGGGGAGAGTATGGATGAAAAGAAACATCTCCTAAGTATGGTGGAGAGATATCTCTTTAGAGAGATTTAGAAAGATTCATGAAAGGAAGTAGGAATATGTGTATGATGTATTATGAATTTTTTAGTATGAAGTAAAAAACTGATGTTTAAGAAGAAGAAGTATGCACCTATTGTGCACCCATTATTTTTAGAATCTTTTTAGCACATGGACAACTGATGCTAGTCAACAAAAACAACAAAAACCTATTTGGTATTTGTTGTGGTTTTATAATGCATGCTCTATTTCTCCTAGAAATGGGGACCCCTAGTATATATTTTTAGTTTTCTAGATCCCTAGTCTAGGGTCTGAGTCTTTTTAGGACTCTATCTAGTGTTTAATTCTAGTTTGTCCCTCTACCAAAAAGACCCATTTGTTAGAAGTTGGATTTTTAAAGTGAAAAATGAACTTGGTATATGATGGGCTGGTCTAACGCACCTAGCACACCTACCACACCTCTCAAGGTGCACTAGTGCACTAAATTCCCTAGTGCAAAAGAACTTCCCTTTGGAAGTGTGGACATGCACATAGGAGTAGGTGTGCACTTCATCCTAGGTTTATAAAAGCCTGGAACGCCCCCTCTTCTTCATTCACTTTATTTTTCTACATTCAACTGAGTGCACATGTGCACTTTGTGAGGTGTGTTGATCTTCATTGAATCGACACCTCCACACATAAGCACTAAGTTAGAAGGTCCACACCTTGCACACCTATCCAAGGTCTACAAGGTGTACACCTTTTTTTTCATAAAATATTTAACAAACCTAAAAAACCTTAATCTAAGTTCACCAAGTGAAAGGTGTGCATGTGCTCACCTATCCAAGGTGTACACATGTGTACATTTATAGAGGAAAAGCATTCCCCAATATTCAAAGTAAGGGTGCATACATAGCGCACCCCACAAGGTGTGCTATGTGAACACCCTTTTTTTTTCAAACATGAAACTTTGCACTATAAGGGTGCACACCTAGCACACTCTTAGTTTTAAAGGGTTGCTTAGGAATGACACACCTAGCACACCCTTAAGGTGCGCAAGTGCACTAAATGTTGTTCATTAGAGTATAAATTGGGTTTTTAGGTGTTTTAATAGTTTTCAACATTATGGCTTATAATTTTTAGTAATTAGGGATTATTTAAATTATTTTTTTCCACCTTTTGGACTAAAAGAATGCCTATTTTGGGTAGATAAAATGGATTCCTCCTTGTCCTCCCTCACTACAAAGAGGCTTCAAAGCTGGTCGTCTTCAATTTTTGGGGTACTCCATCAAAGTCACACTTGTAGGATGCACATTCCAAGATCTAAGACATAGAGATGGGTCATATTGACTAGAATTCATTCCTAGTTTTATGCAACAAACCAAATAAGAGGCCCCTAATGGTGTCTTCATTGATCAGATTAGGGTTAGTAAATGAAGCTTCACACCCAGTTTCAGTACAATCTTCCAAATTGATCATAGTATTAATGGAGAATTATATTTCAAAGGAAAGGGTGGTAAAAAGCATAATTGGAAAGATCATTCTAGATCTGAGGCCTAAGAATATAGAGAAAGTTTTCCATCTTTTGAGGGTAGATCAATACATTAAATTGACATACCATCAAGTGGAAAGATGGTATAGAGAGCATGAACAAGAAGCCCAAAAAAATATTCAATCCTCGTATCTCATTGATAAGACCCCTCTAGGGTGAAAAGCATACAAAGTAGATATGAAAATAGATTATATGAAAGATGATATTAGATATTCCATACTACTACTGAGTAGAATCATGGGATTATCAATAGTGAGACACTTAAACATATGGATGGTACACTTCATTGAAACCATCAAAATGAGAAAGATGCTAGACTAGGCCTCAATTCTCACTGAGAATTTGGATGAATATATAGTGGTGGTGAAAAGTGATCAAAGGTTCTATATGACATCTTATTTGGTGTATCTATTAGCTGGAAGAGAAATAAATTATCTGAGATTGTTTAAGAGGGGCAACTTGCAAGATGCTGATGCATGGCTTTATGTGGGATACCTCCAGCTTGTGAGGAAAAAGCTTTTGGATCACAACAAGGAATATAAAATAGTGAATGATGCCTTCATTTTTACAATCATCTGGTTCATCAAAGGAGATTATGTGAAAAGGATGTTAGAAGAGGTAGCAAAAAAGATTATAGAAATAGGCACCTACTAGATCCAATTTAATACATTCACTTATTTGAGGGTAGCAGGTATAATTGTAAATCCAAATAAGCTCTCTAGATATCTGTGTGATAGACTCATATTGCTAGAGATTGCATGACAACTCTCATCTACATATGAAAGAGTAAGGAAGCAACATAAGAAGACCTAGGTATGGCACATAACTATAGGTCTATTTTGTGTCAAACAAAATCATGATATCATGACTTTTGAGTCTAAATGGGATCAATATCCCTTGGAGGATTATAACTCTTCTCATCCCTATTTTGATCACATTGGCAGAGTTCAGTAATTGGTAGGACAATAGTTCTAACATGAAGATGCCATAAGGAATCATTGGATGAATATAGTAGATGACTATGAGATCTAAATAAGGGATTATTGTAGGATGACTCTTTACTTGGAAGACAGTGTCTTGAAAATAAAGGTTCCAATGAAGATTTTGCAACAAGACACTAAAAAAGTCTTAAATCCCCTATATAATAGAGATAAGATATATGATCAACCTATCATGAATGTAGAGATTGATAGAGAAGAAAACACATATATCAAACATAGGCTGAGGCATATCATCTAGTTAAACAAGGAATGGGTTAGGAGACCATTCAAGCTAGATCCAATTCCACAAATAGTAGTTTTCCAAGATACAACCTACCCATTGAAAGGTAGAGGTGAAAAAGTGACAATGCCAACATTCATAGATTAGTCTCCAATAAGGACAAAAATGGTGCATCATCTTGATAGAGAATTTGGATACTTTAGGACATAGAAGGGCGAAAACAAAAGGAAAATAAATTATTCTTAGAAAGATGAGCCTAAAGAGGAGACAACTCAAGCACCTGAGAGGCAAGGGGTAGATAATGTAGAAGTCACTCAGACTTAGGATAATCCAATAGTGCCAACACTAGAACAAGGGCAAGAAGCTAAAGAAGAAGCATAAGAAGTGTCTTTGCCTACCCAAGAGGAAAAAGCATCTCAATTGCCTCCCAAGAAAAGAAAGATGCAAACTCTAATTAAAAGGACAAGGAGAAAAAATGTGATAAGAAAAGTTATTCCTTTTCCATCAGTCCCAGAAGTTATTCTAGAAGAAGAAGAATAGGTTGATGAAAATGAAGAGGATAACCTTCCCTTGAGTCAAAGGACTTGTCTTGCTAGGGCTACTGAGGTAGAATAGAAAAGGAGCTCCATTATAAAACCACCATACATTCCTATACAACCTATTCAAGTTACAACTTTAGAGGATGAGTTACAACAATGGATTGATGAGCAAGAGGACCAAGGGGCTGATGTGTTTATGATGTTGGATTTTGATTTCATGCCTATAGGCACTAAAGTTGTAGGAGATTAGTTAAGGGATAGACCAATAAATCAATGTCAACAAGAGAATTGGAGTCAATTGCCACCTTAGCCACAAGGACCTTTAATTTATCTACCATCATCAAGTCAAGATTTATCTTGAGTGAGTAAAGGTTCAGTCACTCCTCTCCCTCGAGGTAATAAAGAACATGTACAAGATGAATAGGAAGAAGAGCCACAATAAAAACCAGCTAATGAAGTATTAGAGGAGAGAAAAATATATGAGGAACCACAATAGACTTCCCAAGATATAGAGGTAAGGACTATGGAATCAACAGACACAAAGATACCTAATGTGGATCTCTCACAAAAGGAGAAGACTCTAGAGAGGAGTGATAAGGGAAAAGACCTAGTAGTACAAGCTCCCTCTTCATCTAAGGATAAGTCTCTGATGGAAGATGCTCCAAGATGGTTGAGAAAAGAGGTGATGGTTAGACACAATAGGTAGTTGTATTGTACTGAGGAAGAGGGAATGAGAGAACTAATCGAAGCCCTTAAGAAACCCAAGCCACCCATGGGTGATGCATGAACATTGGCATTCATTATGAGTAATCAAAATCAAAGCTTGTTTGCCCATGTTTCTATCCCTCCTCTTAGGATTTGAC
Source organism: Cupressus sempervirens (assembly GCA_028749045.1). Lineage (NCBI taxonomy): Eukaryota > Viridiplantae > Streptophyta > Pinopsida > Cupressales > Cupressaceae > Cupressus > Cupressus sempervirens. Next base: position 582,838,887 of record CM053783.1, on the reverse strand, counting down.
CCCAAAAGATTATCAAAACAAATAGGTCTTTCTTGGAAAACCCACTGTGGATACTGCCAAATTAATGGTCACTATAGGAATCAAAGAAGTGTTTAGGCACTTAGAAAAGGACATGTCTAAATTATTAAACCTCCAAAAGAAGAATGACATCATAAGAGGTTATTTGAATGAAGTAGTTGGTCCGTTGGATCCTAAAAATCTTGAGGATACTTTAGGTGCAACACTTGAAAAGATTGATAAGGAGACTGTATAATTAGATCCATTTTTGAATGCTTGTTAATAATGGCAAGAAAGTTTTGAAGAAAAAGGTGTGCAAATTATACGAGGAAATATTAAACCACTACATAGTAGAATAATTCAGATAAGTTGGTTGCTATAATGAACTAAGATTTTGGGTTAATGGATGAAGTACATACCTAAGGAAATGATCTTCAAGAATTATAGTTAATAAAAGGTCAAAGGTATTAGATACTGATGGATGTATATATAGTATATGAGTTAGATAAGTTAGATGATTGGATTGAGAAGATTGTGGATGGTAATATAGTAATGGAGAAATTAAATGTATATATTCATAAGCTCAAGGATCAAACCCAAGAGTAGATTTTGGAAGTAGAGATACATTACAATGATGCTTGCCTTGACATTTTTGAAGATGAGCCAAGGGATAGACTTATGACTGTGTAAGTAGTTGTAGAAAAAAATTGGAAGATTGTTGAAGAAGCTTCCACCAATGAGGATATTAGAGAAGCATTTATGACTGAAGAGGCATTGCTAGAATTGGATGATAAATTAGGAGATTTTGCAGAGACTCACATAGAGGTGAGCAACTATAAACAAAAGGTAAAGGATAAATATGAAGCTTTAGATTTTTTGGATGTGACCCAAGTGACAAAGATTATAGAAAAATTCAAGAGCAAATACTTAGACATAGTTTTGGTATGAAGTGGAAGAAAATCCATAAGCTAGAATTTCAGTTTTGACACTTCGTAAAATTTTGCATTTTTTGAACCTATCTCCAAAGGTGTACTTCTCCCAAGGTGCATAAGATTTTTTTGAAAATTTAGAGGTGCATTGATAGTTAATTACTAGTTCTAAATTTAGAGATTTCCATGCATCGGAAACACATTTTGATGATAATTTAACTCCTACAAATATCTAGAGAAGGTGGAGATTCTATTTTTGGCATCTCTGGAGACTCCTACATCATCTAATGGCTTTATTCTTCTTATTTCCTCACAATTTATTTGTTTTAAGACATATAAAGGCTCATGCACCTATTAAATAATATAAACAAGGGTGGAGTCCTACTTAGCACCAGTTAGAGAGTCAATTTGTGCATAAATAGATTTGTTTTCTTAGTTTAGAAGCATAAGTTTGCATAAAAAGATCTTTCTCTCTCAACACAAATTGAGGAGATAATTTCTTATAAATTTAGGAATGTAACATGTATTCTAGGCCATTATTTTGATGCAACAATATATGCTATTGGTGCTCTCATTCAGAGTGTAGTTATTCTTGCCTTAGTGTGTTATATTTTATGAATGTATGTTCATGGAATGTAATGGAGCTAATAGTTTTGCTATGTTATTTTGATTAAGAATTCTTTTAATTCTAGTGTTTACCACATTTTTACAAATTTCATTGATGTACTTAGTTGGAAAAGAGATCACCCTAGTATTCTTATATAGCTTTTTGTCTCGCATGAGTGCACTTTCCATGGTCTTGCAATCTAATGAAAAGTGAAATGTCTTATGGTTTGTGCATTTCCATCAATGATTGCATTAGTGGAATTAAGGAAGTGTTGCTCCTATTTTCATTAGTTACCTACCAATATTTTGAAAGGCTTAACTCATGAATGCATTGTTTCTATGGCTTATGTCCATTAGGAATTTACTTATCATTTGTCTAAACTTCTTGTTACCCTATCTTTGTTATTACTTTTACAAACACTTGGTTAATTTAGGAATTCATATAGTTGCAAAGTTAAAATTGCATTCATTATAAATAGAAAAATATAAAAACTAATATTTATTTTTTTGTGATTACTTGTTTTGAGATAGCAAGAAGATTCAACATCTTATCCAAAATTGGTCAGAACCAATAAAGGCCTCCTCATGAACACTCACATTTATCTTCTACTGAGTAGATTCTAGTAGGTCACAAGTTTTCCTAGAACCTTGGAGTTGATCCTAAATTAGTTTTTCAAGAGAGAAGTTTGAAAGGATTCCTATCATTAAGCATCATGAAAAATGGAAACTTAGTTTTTGTTAAGATTAAACTTAGACAGAAATAATAGTTACATGCAAATATAATGAATATCAAAAAATAATAGATTGCACATAAGAGAACACAAGACACCAAGATTTCACGTGGTTCACCCAATCCTTGGGCTACACCCACCAAAAACAAGTCCATTATTATTATTATTATCCAATGATTACAACCTAATTACAATCCCTAATCCCTTACAACTTAATACTACTACAAGAAGCAATTTTCACATCACACATTATGAAAATCCCTAACCCTAAGCCCTTTTTATACAAGCTTTCTATCACTTACAAAATTAGGGCTAGAATAATAGAAAAATACTAGCCAATGCCTTTTATAATATAAGGGTATTTTAATATTTGCAGGCATTTCCCCTTGACCCCACCTTGTCTGTGATAGGGAGCACACTTGGGGTGCTACTCTAGGATCCTGCAGGGGCATTGCACCCAAACCCCCATAAAAATAATCTGGAGGAAAATTGTGCCAAATAAACCTCTAAGTCTAATTAGATTCCACACCGCAACAATCTCCCACTTAGAAACTTATCAGGGTCCACAATAATAACCTCCCACTTGGAGACTAATCATGACACTACTAAACCTATAGCTCCCACTAGAATACAAAACCAACTTGGACTCTGTTGTTCTTTTATTTTGTCCAATTGAAAAGACCAACCAAACCTAAAGAGGAATTTAGCTTCTTACTTTTCACTATCTTCATAAACATATCCATTGGATTGTCATCCATATGTATCTTCTCTAGCTTTAACTATCCATCATCCAAAACTGACCGACTGAAATGGTACTACAATTGTATGTGTTTTGTCTTTGAATGTAGAGCTAAATTCTATGCAAGATGAATGGCACTTTGACTATGTGTAAATAAATAATCATCCTTCTAGGGGTTTTCCAATTCTTTCGAGAAAAATTGAAGCCATATCATCTCCTTAGCTACTTTTGTAGCAGCAACATACTCTGCCTTAGTAGTGGATAAAGCATTAACCATTTATAACCTAGAAACCTAGCTCAAAGCTACCCCACCAACAATAAATACACACCTTTTAGTACTCCACTTGGTATCAATATCTCCTGCCAAATTTGAGTAAACATATCCCTATAGGCTTCAGAATGTAAAAATTTACTAGATGTTCCTCTTAGATATCTAAGAATCCATTTAATTGCATTCCAATGCTCTATTCTTGGATAACTCATATACCTACTAGCAACTCCCACTACATGTGTAATATTTGGCCTTGTGCATACCATAGCATACATCAAGCTTCCTATAGCTGAAGTATAAGATACCTTGGACATCTTATCCTCCTCTTCTTGTGTCTTTGGACACATATCCTTAGTCAACTTTAAATGGCCAGGTAAAGGTGTGCTGACAGCTTTAACATTCTCCATAAAGAAATGTTACAACTATTGGAATTATGATATATTTGTCATTAGTGCAAACACTTATTCAGTTCTAAATTCTTATCTAGCTCATCACTTAGTCTCAAGTATATATTGAGCATTCAATGGTTACCTTATAAGTTTAGTAGGTAAACAATTCTCACCAAGCATTCCAGAAGATACCAAGTGAATGAGAAGTTCAATAGTGTTTACCGAGTGAAAAAGGTAAACAAAGTTCAGCAATGTTTACCGAGTGAAAAAGGTAAACAAAGGACTCAATATTTACTGAGTAAAGCAAGGTAAACAAAGAAGTTAGTTTCTACCGAGTGACACTATATCTACCTAGTCACTAATGGTTATCGAGTTCCAAGCAATTTTGTGTGGCTAGTATGAACCGAGCCTCCACTACTACCGAATGCATGATGATGTTGAGTAATGTAGTGGATTTTGAGTATCAAAAGGTCACCAAGTTAGTTCAATGAACTCAAGTTTTTTACTATTGGGCCAACTCAGTAATGTTTTGTTCACATGTGTTTTGGCCGACCTTGAAATTGTAAACATTGGAATGGTATATATGTAATGTATGATATCATTTGCAAAATGGTATGTATGAAAAATAAAAGGAAAGTTATGTTCGCATGTGAAGAAGGTATTGCTATATTTTGGGAAAAGTGAAAGCAAATCAGTAGCAGAGTAAAAGAAATACAACAAGGTCAACATAGGAGCAGAAAAGTTATATCTATCACATCAGGTGATCAATGCAAAAAGGATCTTATCAGCAAATAGTTGTAAGTAGATCCACTGCTTCATCCTAATAGGTGAATTAGTTTATAAATCCTTTAATAGGGTAGACTTAACAGTCTTTTTGTAAATCTCCTAACAGAGTGCATACTTCACTGTATGTTTGTAAATCCTCTAACAAGGTGGATCTAGCAGTTCTACTTGCTCCTAACAGGGTAGATCACCATAAGTGATCATTGTAAGCCTTAATAGGCCAACTTCATACTACAATAATGAAGTTTCATGGGCATCATCCTCACCCTAGTTTTACTTTCTAATTGGAAGGTTTCTGGGTCACCAAATCATTATGTTCATGTGTTATGAATGATTGATCTTTCATTTATGCAATAGATTAGATGAATGAATGATGAATGGTTAAAATGTTGAATTTCTTAAAAGTTTTTATAAGTTACTAATTCACCCCTCCCCTCTCATTAACATATCATGTCCTGAATATTTCCAACAATTGGTATCAGAGCATTTTGGTTCTCAGGACAAAGCTTGACAACTTGAGCAAAGATCAAGGTCAATGGAGATATTCAAACTTGACAAAGCTATTGAAAATGTAAATTTAGATCTGGAAATGGTCATGGCTCAACTCAAAGAAGCAAAGGAGCATCTTTCTCAATCTCTAAAAAGAAGGAAGGAACTTGCAAGAAAAATGAATGATCATCAGTATGTTGAAGAAAAGATTGAAGACCTTTTACCATCAACCAGTTCAAATGAAGCTAATGAGGCAATCAAAGAACTCCTAGCAAAGAATGGTTTCCTACAAGAAGAAGTAAGAAAACTTAAAAGAGAACGAGAAATCCAATCAATCAGGCTATGTGAAGTCTTGGAACAAAGAAACAAGGAAAATGAAGACTTAGAGGTAAGAAATAGTCTATCCCTTGAACAACAAGATCTTTTAATTCAATTATCCAATGCAAATGAATAAATTATGAATCTGAGATTTGAAAATGAAGACCTGAGGAATGAACTAATCACTGAAAGACAAATCAATGAAAGCTTTAAAAGTGACTTGAGATCTGAAAGACAAATCAATGAAAGTTTGAAAAATGACCTAAAAACTGAAAAAAAATCAATGAGAGAATGATGAAATCTCAAGCAGACATGACTCAATTAAATTAGTTAGGTGAGCAAAATCTTCATAGACAAAAAGGAAAAATTGGACTTGGTTACAAGGAAGAAGGTGAAACTTCCAAACAAGGTGCCCAAAGGAATCAAAGGCTTACTTGTAATCACTGTGGTAAGTTAGGTCACACATCAAACAATTGTTGGAGCAATGGAAAAAGTAAATTCAATGGTAAATGCTTCAATTGCAATTAGCATGGTCACAAAGCTAATGAATGCAAAGAAAAACCAAAATTTGAAGGCAAATGTCACAAATGCAAGAAACAAGGTCACAAGGCATCTGAATGCAAATAAAAAACATTCAATCTAGTAGAACAAATTATCAAAGCAATATTTGGTTGGGACTACAATACTTGGTGTAGGTGTCACTATTGTGGAGAATATGGACACATTGGGATAAACTATGCAAGACATCATGTAAGAAAGAGGGATACAACCATTAGATGTTACATATGTATTGAACTTGGTCATATAGCTAAGATTTTCATGAATACTGGAAGAATTGAAGATGAAAAGAAAGCTAAAGATGATAACATTTAGAAGTAGATGAGACAACAGTGGATTCCTAAATCTACCGAGCAAGACAGTTCAAATAATGGTCATGTCACTCAAGAAGTGGGTGACTCCACCATTTCCAATTAGATTTACGAAGATTTAGGAACTGTATCTTCTAGCCATATCTTAAACAGTTCCAGAATGAAAGAGTGCAAATGATCAAATCAGTATTTTAGATACAAGGATCAAAGAAAAGTTATCATTCACTGTGTTGCATTTACCAAGCAAGGTTGGCTAAAGACCTTACCGAGCTAGGTCGAGAGTATCAAAGATTTTGTTAGACCACCGAGTTGTAAGGTTTTATCAAGTAAAGCAATGACAGACTGGCACGCACTATGTCATCTTAGCTACCTTCGTACTGAGCTTTAATGATAGTATTTCATCAAAAGGGCAAAATTCAATTTCATTTTTCACCACCACTTAAGAATACTTAGAGCCAAAATATTTCTAGTTGCATGCCAAGCGATTTGAAGAAAATTTCATGTGAAGAATTTGTTTGAAGAATTTATCATCCACCAAGCATCAATGACATTTGCAAGCACCAGCAGGAGCAAGGTGAAGAGGGGTTCTAAAATGCTAGTGAAAGGAGTTGAATGGAAAGCCCCAAAATTTAAACTAGTACCCACAATTGTTGAATCACTTGACCCACGTGGAGCTCAATCACAAATTCCACCTAAGGTACTTCTTGTTAATGATATTCACACTCATTTCAAATGCACTGTTCAAGAAATTGGTACATTAGATATGGACAATGCCCTAGGACAATTATGTGTTGATGGAGCCCTAAAACTTGAGCATAAGCACTTAGAAGAAAAAGGCTTGACCCACATTCCACACCTACCAAGGAATTTCCAAATTAATTGGGTAAGATATGTTCTGAGCCGTGTACACAATGGTCAGTTGTGGTTGGAGCAATCCATATTGATAACCAAGAAGATGATTGATAAGATCACAGGTTTGCCTATGCTCAGTAAAGCCAAAACCACTAAAACCCTAGGTCAAGATGAGTTGCAGAAGAAAACCCTAGTAGAATGGGATGGTAGAGGACTAAAACTTAACAATATATCTGACATGGAACTTAGATTTGGCATTTCTGTAATTGCATATAAACTATACAGTTCCAACAAATTGAATAATGTACCATGTGAGGCTGTGGATTTAGCGTTTAAAATTGTAAAGAAAAATCTTGAATTTGATCTGTCAGAATTATTGTTAAGACAACTGAATAAAAATATGGAAAGTATAAGGACTTCAAAGAATAACCCTTGCAAATTTGGGTCTTTGTTAAATTTCTTGTTCTTTTATGTAGAAAAGTTTTTTCCATCCAAAGGATCTGTAGTGTGGAGAAAAGACACTCCAATTCTATATCAGATTAATGAGTTTATAGCATAAATGGTGAAAATTTTAACAAAGTCATGGGTAAATATTTTGAATATTTCAAGGAAAGGACAAATAATAGGTTCAAAATTCCTCCTAAGCTTGTTGAGGATTATAAAGATGATATATGTTTAATGGTTGACTGTGATCAAGTGTACATATAGGCAGTCATACCCCGAGTGGCATGGATAAAACCATTGCCTTATGAATTAAATATTGATGAAGCAAGAGACATCATTGAGGCACTAGTGAATGAACCAGCTATCCCTAACATCCCTGCCTTTGGAACTTATGATGAAGCAAAGGCCAGAATTGAGCTTGAAATCAAGCTACCACAAGCCATAAGCAAAGGCAAGAGGAAGATAGCCAAATTGAAAACTGCAACCGGTCCTCTCATGCTAACAGAAGGAAAAGGCAAGGACAAAGAGGATGATGAAGGAGGAGAAAAAGAAAAAGAAGAACAAGAGTCTAAAGAAGAACCTCCAAAGAAGAAAGATAAGGAAATCATTACTAAAACTAAGAAGAAGCCTACTATAGTATTCACAAGAAGAACCAGAAAAGGCAAGCAAGAACTTATATTGGTCAGGCCTCCACCCACATTTGAGGAATGGCTCAAAAAATTGGAAGAAGGAGTAGGCATCACAAATTTCAAGACATTAAAATTTGAAACAAGAACAGATGCTAAGAAAATGCAGATTGATGAACTAGTACTCTCCAAGATGGGCAAATGGAAATACTCCGCAGACCATCTTGCCTCTCAAATTTCAAAAGAACTACTGGAGAGATTGTAACTAATATGGGAGTCAGCCACCCAAATGGTAAAAGACATCTATGAGCAATCTCTGAAGAATCTTTGACCAAGTCTCACTAGAGTAGAAATAAAGACTGCAATGAAAAATCATGAAGGTAAAATGATGATCAGATTTCACACCTATTTGATTTTAATCAAAGACATTGAGCATGTTGTAAATGATGCAACAAACATGTGGAAAAAAATCTATCATCTACATAAGCCCAGTGAAGACCTAGTTGAAATCAAGGATGATGACAACAATGACAGTGATGATATTAATGAAACTCCATCCATTACAGTCTCACCAAGAGAGCTACATGCATTAATGGAAGAAGACAAGGAGGAAAAAGAAATGGAGGAAGAAGTTGAAGAGGAAAATAAGGAGGAAGATGATCTACTAAAAATTGTAGCAGTAGTTATTGCATCCCTTCTTGACTCTCCACCTAAAACTATCACATCATCAAGGTTGGAGTCAGCTTTAGCAAGTTTGATAGCATCTACATTAGATTTATCATCTACACCTACCACATCACAGCTCTAGGTATCATCAATGGAAGTGTCTACCACTTCATCTACCAAGCTGCAACCCTCTTCTTCAGCCATCGAGCCAGCCTCCTCAGCTCCATCATCATCAGTCAATATAACAGTAAGTTCAACAATTTTGTCAATTCTAGCCTATTCTACAATTTTGTCAGCATTATCTGCATCTACTTCAAATCCAATTAGTTCAGATACTGCTATTATGAGTGTATCATCATTTTTGGGAAGTATTCAAGTTTTTGATCCGATAAATACCTCTATTGGCATTCAATCTTCAAGTCCTATCTCAATTTTTACTATTAGTCCTTCCATCTCCACTATTGTGTCTATTCCTAAGATCAAACCAGTCATCACAGAATTCAAACAAAAGCATCCATTAAGACTTTTGATCATTGGAAAGGAAATTCCAGAAGATATTGACTTAGACACAGAGATAGTAATTCCAAAGATTGACTATGAAAATGCTACTATTGAAGAGATAAGGTTAGCTAGTCAACTAACAGAGATGAAAGCTATGCAGAAGTAGTTAAGGTCTGAAAGGGATAAGGAATAAAGAATAATTGAGAATGCCAAGAATATAATTACAGATGCTATAGGTGTTGAAGTAGACTCCACTCAACACATTTTGATTCAATTAGAAGAGGCTATAAATAAATTCAATGAGGACACCTTTGGTCAAGAAAAATTGATTGAAAAGGCTGAAAGGAAATTTGATAATAAGGTGCTTGAGCACATTGAAATAAAATAGGTAGAATTGTCCACAATTTTGGCCAATCTTGAAAATTCCTTTAATAATGTAACTTCACTTTTTGCCAAACTTTGTGATGTTACCGATTACACGAAGGAGATCAAAGAAAAATTAAATAAATATGATGAGGATATGAAGGTCAGTGCCCAAATGCTGCAACTTGACCCCAATTCAAGTTCATCCCATCAACTCAAAATCATATTTTTGTTAGAAAAGCAGCTAGAATTGTTGAGAGAGGAAGCAAAGATTAGGTCTACCTTAATTGACATTCAGAACATGATCCTTCCTATCATGAACACAATGCAAAAACACATTCTCTACTCTAAAGCATTGATCCATGACAACAATTTCTCAGTTGCAGATCATATGGTTGAACTTTCAGCTGAAGTTCAAATAGCACTCTTCACCTACAAAATTTTACAAGAAAATTGGGATAAGACTTTGGTGCTTATTCTCAAGGTTCACTCATAGTTCATCTCGCATTTTGGTGTCTCTATGTAAATGCATGTTGCTTAACTTGGCATTATTATCAAAAGGGGGGAGATAGAGAAGAATAGAGAAGAGATAGAGATATTTGAAAATACTCTATGCATATTGTATGAGATAGAGAAGAATAGAGAAGAGATAGAGATATTTGTAAATACTCTATGCATATTGTATGGGGGAGATATATGTAAATCAGTATGTCAAATTTTGTAGATAAGTTTTGGCTCATAAGTGTTTTTGTCACTAATGCCAACAGGGGAGATTGTTGGAATTATGATATATTTTTCATTAGTGCAAACACTTATTCAATTCTAAATGCTTATCTAGCTCATCACTTAGTCTCAAGTATATACCAAGCATTCAATGGTTACCTTATAAGTTCAGTAGGTAAACAGTTCTCACTAAGCATTCCAAAAGATATCTAGTGAATGAGAAGTTCAACAGTGTTTACTGAGTGAAAAAGGTAAACAAAGTTCAGTAGTGTTTACCGAGTGAAAAAGGTAAACAAAGGACTTAGTGTTTACTGAGTAAAGCAAGGTAAACGAAGAAGTTAGTTTCTACCAAGTGACACTATATCTACTAAGTCACCAATGGTTAACGAGTTCCAAGCAATGTTGTGTGGCTAGTATGAATCGAGCCTCTACTCCTACTGAGTGCATGATAATGCTGAGTAATGTAGTGGATGCCGAGTATTAGAAGGTCATCGAGTCAATTCAGTGAACCTGAGTTATTTACTATTGGGCCAACTCAGTAATGTTTTGTTCACTTATGTTTTGGCTGACCTTGCAATTGTAAATATTGGAATGGTATATATGTAATGTATGATATCATTTGCAAAATGGTATGTATGAAAAATAAAAGGAAAGTGATGTTCGCATGTGAAGAAGGTATTGCTATATTTTGAGAAAAGTGAAAGCGAATCAGCAGTAGAGTAAAAGGGATATAGCAAGGTCAACATAGGAGCAAAAAAGTTATATCTATCACATTAGGTGATCACTAAAAAAAGGATGTTATCAAAAAATTGTTGTAAGTAGATCCACTGCTTCATCCTAACAAGTAAATCAATTTATAAATCCTTTAACAGGGTAGACTTAACAATCTTTTTGTAAATCTCCTAACAGAGTGCATACTTCATTGTATGTTTGTACATCCTCTAACAAGGTGGATCTAGCAGTCCTACTTGCTCCTAACAGGATAGATCACCAGAAGTGATCATTGTAAGCCTTAACAGGCGAACTTCATACTGTAGTAATGAAATTTTTTGGGCATCATCCCTACCCCAGTTTTACTTTCTAATTGGAAGGTTTCTGGGTCACCAAATCATTGTGTTCATGTGTTATGAATGATTGATCCTTCATTTATGTAGTAGATTAGATGAATGAATGATGAATGGTTAAAATGATGAATTGCTTAAAAAAATTTATAAGTTACTGATTCACCCCCCCTCTCAGTAACATATCTTGTCCTGAATATTTCCAACAACAACACCACCTCAATATAATCAGCCTGAGATAACATCAATTTCTTGTTCTTTCTATCTTTACAAATATTCATATCAAAGATTTATTTTACTACCCCCAAATCCTTCAAAAATGCATGTGCTAACTATTCTTTTAACCCCTTAATATGATCCATGTTAGACCCAACTACAAGCATATTATCAACATATAAATGTAAAATAATGTAGTTTTCATCATCTAAACTCTTAAATAAACACAATGATTTGAATGACACCTACTATATCCATGCTTATGCATAAACCTATCAAATTTTAGATACCATTTCCAAGGTGCTTGCTTCAAGCCATATAAACTTTTCTTCAATCTACACATTTATTTCTCCTTACCGTTGACCTCAAATCCTAGTGGTTGTGCCATATATATCTCTTCATCAAAAGAACCATGAAAGGAGGTTTTTTTAACATCAAAATGCTCCAAATGGAAATCTTCAGTAGCCACAATATTTAAAATAGTGTAAATAGAAGTCATTTTAACAATAGGAGAAAATATATCATCAAAATCAATGCCTTTTTTCTGTGCAAAGCATTTTACCACTAACATAGATTTAAATATTTTCTTACCTCCATCTTCTTCTTTCAACTTGTAAATCTATGTATTCTATAAATCCTTTTAACCTATAGACAACTTGGATAAATTCCATGTCTTATTTTTTAGAAAATAGTCCATTTCTTCTTTTATTGCAAACTTCCACTGAATCTTTGTATCCACCTACATACCTTCATCATAACATTTAAGTTAACCAACATCAATAAGTAAAATAGAAGACAAGGAAAAATAAAATCTTCCTACATGTCTACTTTCCTTGTTGACAATCTAACATTTACTAGGGTGTGTGGTATGTTTTGTTGCGGTTGTTGCACATCATGAGGAGCTATTGGAACATCATCTTTTGGAGTTTCATCCAACACTACATAATCATTTTCTCTCTTCTCATGTTGCTACAAGAAATCCTTTTACAACATTTTCTTATTGAATATGACATCCTTGCTTCTTACAATTTTATGATTTGCAAAACTCCAAAGCTTGTAACCAAATTCATTAATGCCATATCCAACAAATATACATTTCTTTGACTTAGCTTCTAGCTTGGTTCTATTTTTAGAATCTATATGAGAAAATGCTTCACAAGTAAAGGTTTTGAGAAAAGAATAATTCACCTTATTATCAATCCATGCTTCCTCTTGAATACCACATCCCAAAGGAGTAGAGGGACCTCTATTAATTAAATATACATCAGTATTGATAGCCTCCACTCACATATTTAAGAGAAACCCAACATGCAACCTCATGCTTCTTGCATGCTCCATTATAGTCTTGTTCATGTGTTCAGCCACTTCATTTTTTTGTGAAGTCTTTGGAATAGTTTTTTTCTATGAATACCATTAGTGGAGAAATAATCTTCACATTCATGACTGCAATACTCACCATCATTATCAGAACTAGGATATTTTAGTTTTCTTTCTACTATCATTTTCAAGCAAGCATTTTCATTTCTTAAATGTTTGAAATACATCAGATTTTTGTCTAAGGAAATAAACCCATACTTTTCTAGTTGCATCATAAAAAAATTTAACATAATAATGAGAGCCACCAAGGGAAGATACCTAAGCTTGTTCCCATACATCTGTATGCACAATCTCTAATTTCTCACTTTTATTTTCCTTCCTAGTTTTCACAAAACTCACTCTCTTTTGTTTTCCATACACACAACTTTCACAAAAGTCCATATTAACAGATTTTAGACTTGGTAAATTTTTTTTTAAATGAAGTAATTTCATACCTTTCTCATTCATGTGCCCAAGTCTATTGTGCCACATTTCTATATTAAAATCTACAATAGCTATTTGTTCTCCTTGCTCAACTGCATCATTTGTTCTTGAATATTCATTTTTCTCTGAAACAATCAAAATAGAAGGAAAAATATGACCTATATAAAGATATAAGGTGCCTACTTTCACATTTTTTTCTACTGCAAGGGAACCTTTTGAAACTTTCCATTTTTTATCATTAAAAGTAACTACACAAACCTCATCATCAAGTTTTCCTACTAAAGTTAAATTCTTACTTAGCCTTGGAACATGTCTTACCTCATCTAGTAGCCAATGATTCTCATTCTGTAACTTAATCTTAACTCTTCCCTTTCCAAAAATATGAGAATGTTCATTATCCTTCAAATAAACAAGCCCAAAATCCCCTTGGGCATAACTAATGAAATAACCTCTATGAAGTGTAGCATGAAATGAAACACCAGAATCTAAAACCCATGAATCATTAACACTTTCTTAAGATAGAAGCAAAGAATTCTCTTCAATTTTGTTATTTACCACATTTTCCTCCTTGTTCCCTTTAGGTTTATCTCCTTTATTATTCTTTTGAGTCCAACAATCTTTCTTCTTATGCTCTATTTTATGATAGTACCAACAATCTCTCGGTCCTCTAGATTGAGACCTCTTGCCCTTTGAATTCCCTCTTGATTTCCCATGATATCCAGAATTATTTTCTCTCTCATTTGTTCTACCTTTTCTTTGTGTATTCAAAGAACTTCTTGATGTAGATCCACCTACAGATTTTCTATGAGTTTTCTCACTCACAATAACATTGATCACATCATCATATTTTAGGGTATTATATCTAGAAATAGAATTACTCACAGCCATTACCAAACCATTCCAACTTTCAGGAAAAAAACATAAAATTATGACAGCCCTAATTTCTTCATCAGAATTGATACCCACAGAAGATAACTGACTAGTAATAGTATTAAACTCATTTAAATGTTCCATAATAGATCCACCTTGTGTCATTTTCATCTTAAATAAACACTTAATGATAAATACCTTGTTTGAAGTGGAGGGATTTCATATAGTTTTGCTAGGTTTTACATCAAGTCTTATGTCATATTTTCTATTGTAATATTAAATACCAATAATGGTACCAAGCATAATTGAATGCTTACAAGTGCCTTTCTATCTAAAAGATCCCAATTGTCATTTGCCATAGATCCCTAATTCTTGGATTTTCCTTCCAATGGATTTCATAAATTCTTCTAATAAAGATAGTCCTCCATTTTCATTTTCCATAACTAAAAGTTCTACTAATTAAACTTTTCAACCCTCATCTTACCCTCATCTACCATCACTCCCACTCAACTATGAGACTCTCACTCAACCGTGAGACCTTCCTGCAAAAGATTGCTAAAAGAAAATGATGACATTCTAGCCAAAAAATGATGACAACCTAACTTTGATACCACTTGTTAGGATTAAACTCATACATAAATAATAGTTACATGCAAATATAAGCAATATCAAAAAATAATAGATCATACATAAGAGAACACAAGACACCAATATTTAATATGGCTCACCCAATTCCTAGGCTATGTCCACCAAGAACAAACTCAATATTTTTATTATCTAGTGATTAAAACCTAATTAAAATCTATAACCCTTATAGCTCAATACTACCACAAGAAGAAATTTTCACATCACACATTATGAAAATCCCTTATCATAAGCCCTTTTTATACAAGCTTTTTGCTGCATACAAAATTAGGGCTGGAATAATAGGAAAAATAGTAGCCGATGCCTTTTACAATATAAGGGCATTTTCTTCCCTAGGACCCTACAAGGGTGTTTCCTCTTGACCTCATCTTGGGGGTGCTACCCCCAAAAACTAGTAGAAATAATCTAGAGGGAAACTACATCGAATAAAGCTCTGAGTCTAATTAGGCTCCACATCACAATAATATTCCTAGAACTTAGATGTTTTCTAATCTATGTTGCCATTAATGCCAAAGGAGGAGATTGTTAGCTTGAATGTATATGATGCTACATTAGAGGAGTATCCTAAGTATTGGAGAGCATTGACATGTTGCATTCATAACTATTTTTTCTTTGATGGCAACTTATCATGGTTTTTGTAAAGACTGGTTGAGTAGTAGATAAAAATCTTAATGGTACAAAAAATGGTTTGATTGTATAGTGATGTGTAGTTTTGGATACATTCAATACAATATCCTAATGATGTGGTCAAGTTTGTAGAGTCTGAGTTGAAGACATACAAATGTTGTACCTGATTTACAAAGAGTAGTTCAGAGATAGAATATTGGGAAATTAGTTCCTAATGTTTGTTTACTAGATTAAA
Source organism: Cupressus sempervirens (assembly GCA_028749045.1). Lineage (NCBI taxonomy): Eukaryota > Viridiplantae > Streptophyta > Pinopsida > Cupressales > Cupressaceae > Cupressus > Cupressus sempervirens. The sequence continues at coordinate 582,823,137 of CM053783.1, read as the reverse complement.
TCTACAATGTAGTGAGAAGATGCATAGTCAAGTAGTGACAAAGGATAGTCAACTAATGATGTCAATGAGTACACAAGCCCTAGTATCACATGCATGAAGTTTTGTAAATATTGTTAGCCAATAGTGTTATTGTATTTATAATAAATAATTATCTTATTATATTTAATTGGGAAAGCCTCAAGTTTGATTCAAAGAATTATCATGAAGATATGGTATAAAGGAAAGATTTTTCTCCTTAATTTTAAGTTTTTGGAAAATTTATTTGAAGTGCAAAGTGCGAAAAGGAGAAGAGTTCTTATTGAATGTGTATAAGCAATCCAAGGGATTATTGGATACGATATTTTTGATCTAGTTACAAGATGAAAAGGAGAAGCAATCTAGTTGATAGAACAAAGGAAGAGGAAGGAACAGTTCAATACAATTCTATTATTATGCAAGGAATAATATAGAGATAATTTTGATAGTAGGTTCATTGGTATTTCCCTTGAAGTTGTTTGTATAATGGGTCCAACTATGTTCCACAACTCCTAACATGGTTGATACAACTCTTAACAGGGTTGGAATCTTCAAGCAGGGATTCAAAGTCTCATAATAGGGACTCATATGTACTAAATGTATTCATAGACTCCTAATAGGGTCCATCATTTAAAAAGGAAAATTCATATTAGTAGTTCATCTTATGGGTACCATCCCCACTAGGGTTTTCCCTTTGATCAATGGTTTCTATAGTTAAAATATGTTGATCTCAAATTAGTTTTAACAATCGAGTGTCAACAAACTTAAGATATTTACTAAGTTCATGCCAAGCTAGTAACACATGCCAAGTATAATATGTATAATTTCCAAGTTGCAATGAGTTTCGAGTCACTCATATGCTTGTAATTAAAGTTTTGAGTGAATAATTGATGCCAAGTGAGTTCAAGTGTCAAGCAAGATAGAATTATAGCAAGTGTCGAGCATCAGTATTATCAAGTGCTGAGTAACATAAAATGGACCTAGTTATTTGTGATGGCATAAACAACTATGTAAACCATTTTAATGCTGACTTATGGATAGATCTTGAAGCTTTAAAGATAATATCAAATCTATTTGATTTTCCTATGTGATCAACATGCAAACCAATCAGAAAAATGGAAGGAATTAAGAAAAAAAATGAATGAATCTAAGTCATAGATTCATACCTAACCCTAAGCCACCAAATTCTTTTTAAGGGAGGTGAAGACCCATAATTCAAGTTATGTCTGTGTATGTGAGAAAGTGATGTGAGCAAAGAATTGAAGGAAGTGAAAGGGGTGAATTGATCAGAAAACATTCAAGGTGACTTAGAAATGTGAAAGAATTGTAGAATTAGTTTGCAGAATAGAGGAGAAGCTATACAACATTGTTGTAACAAATCAAGAGGATCAAGATGGATAGAACTGTGATTTGAAATCAGTAAGGTAAAGTTGTAAGTTATCAGCATTCTACTGTTACTTTCTAACAATTGTATCAATAGGGTGAAATCCTTTGGACTAAGGTTGATTTGATAGTCATTGTAAAATCCTTTAATAGGGTGACATTCCAAGTGAGTGTTTTAGAGCCCTTTAACTAGCCACACTTCTAATAGGGTAGGATCTAACAATCCTTTGTAAGCATTTAATAGGGTAGGCCTTTCATAAGGTAGATCATGAAAATGGTCAAACCATGTAACCTTAATAGGTGACACTTTATTACTATAGTAGTGAAGAATTGTGGGTTTCATCCCCACCCTAGTTTTACTTTCTCATTGGAGGGTTTCTGGGTATTCATATCTGGTGTCAAGTGTTTATGTGGATGCATTTAATTTATAAGTTATTTCAATATATTAATGCATGCATTTTTTTATGTTAAAAGTTTTATTGGTTAAAGACTAGTACTTCTAATTCACCCCCCCCAGAAGTATATATATTTTCCATTTTTATTTCCAACAATTTGTATTAGAGCTGAGTTCTCATTAGGAGAAGCCTTATAGCTTGGAGAAAATATCTTGTAATGGATGTTTACAAGTTGGGAAAGACCATTGAAAACAAGAAGATTGAGATACATCTCATACTACAACAACTAAATGAAGCCAGAGATGCTTTGAGAAGTTTCCTCAAGAGATGGTAACTCTTGTGAATTTGATGCAACAATTGTAGATCTCATGGAAAATAATAGAGCAAAAGTCGAAGAAATTATAAATCTCAAGTTGGAACAAGAATCACAAGCTACACTACTATGTGAGGTGACTAAACAAAAGAAGAAAGCTACATAAGACAAGGCTATGATTGAAGAAGACAAAAGAATTTGGCAAATAGATTGGAAGAAAAGTCAGTAGAGCTATCTAGAATCTCAAACATGCAATTAGACAGCCTAATCCAAATGATGAATGCTCATCGTGACTTGAATGTCAAGGACATCGAAATAACTACATTGAAGTTGCAGAATGAATAATTGCATAATGACCTAAAAAGAGAAAAGGAGTTTGCTAAAAGTTTCAAAAGCCAAATGAAGCCATTAAGTACTTTGAGCAATTACTAGAATCCCCTAGATCTAGTAAAGACACATTAGGATTGGGCTACATAAGCACTGAAGAAGGAGAATCATCCAAAGTTGCAAAGCAAAGAAATAATAAAGGTAAGGATTCTAAACCTACTTGTCATCATTGTTGTAAGAAAGGACATACAACCAATGTTTGTAAGAGCAAGAATACTAGTTAAAATGCAAAACCTAAGAACATGACTCATTGTCACAAGTGCAAAAAACAAGGTCATTAGACATATGAATGCAGAACCAGAGCCATGCATGCACCAAAATTTGAAGGACATTGCTATAATTGTCAGAAGTTTGGACACATAGACTTTGAATGCAGATCCAAGTCCACATGGTCATCAAACAAGCCAACAAAGGTAAGAAGCTATGAAAAATCCTACAACTAGGATTAAAATAAAAGATATAGCTATAATTATTTTCAAGAGCATGGAAACATCCCCAAGAATTGCATAAGGACACACTTTAGTGGTAACTACAACAAATGGTTGAGTCAAACTACAAGCCTTAGCTATTTGAAGATTGGTTATCTCAGCAAGCACTACCCAACAAGGAAAAAGGCAGGTAACTCAGATTTCAATAAAGGAAAAGGCAAGGTAGATGTTGAACACACTAGAGGAGAGATGAATAAAAAATGGAGGAAGAAAGATGGATACAACACATCAAATGAAGGGATCACTTCACTTGATAGGTCAAGTGATCACATCTCTTCAAACTAAGCAAAAGGAGTTATGTGGGACTGATATTTAATTTTTTTTATCATACATTAGTTTCAAAATAAGTTAGTACTAAAAATGATATATTAGCATGAAGAAAGATGCAAGATAATAAGCAAAATCCAAAGTCAAATCTTCAAGTTTTCACAGTACTGGCAAGTGTGAAAAGTCCTCTTCAATTGCCAAGTAAAGTACTGGTATGTGCTCGGCTGTCAATGAAAGTCAGTTGAAGCTGAGTCAGTAATAGCTATTGAGTGATGGTCAAATCAATGAATGTCAAGTGAAACAAATTTTTTATTGAAGTTGAGTTTATAGCTATACATGTAGCATGCAATAAATGATATATTTTGAAAGGGTATAAGGTCAAATTTCACATCTTTTTTTCATTGCAAACATAGAGCAAGAACAAGTAGAGTGAAGAAGCAATTTACAAGTGAGATCAAAGTATTTGCATGAATCATAGTCAAGATCAAGTGTTAGTTCATCAATTTCAAAGGTATTCTTCACCTATCGAGCTACACGGTTTCATATTTGTTAAAACCCTAGCTTTCATAATAGCCTCAAGTTCTTAGAATGTAAAGGAGAAATAAATTTTTGAAGTTCAATTAGTTAGCAACAAGGTCAAACAACTAGGTTCCAAGGCCATACTAGAAGTCGCTTATAAAAATGACCTAGCAGGCACATTATCCATCATTCTACCTAAGGTTGTAATGGTCCAAGATGTGAGGAAATGTTATAATTCCAAGGTAGGAGGCATTGGAGACAAGGAAATTTGACAAGCATACAAAAAATTGTGTGAAAATGGTGCGTTGAAGGAGGAATTTAAAATTGTAGAGAGGAAGGGCTTAACTCATCCACTAGATTTCCCAGTAGTTTTCAAAACTGAGTGGATCAAAATTATTCTAAGCAAAATACATGATGGATGTCTATGGCTAGAAGGAGGACCTATTAAAATTTCAAAGAGAATTATAGATAGGGTTACTAGATACCAACCCTTGATCAGCCCACAACATTGAGAAGTGATTCTAAAGAGGTAATTGCGCAAAATATAGGAGCTAAGTGGAACAAGCATGGAATGACTATTGACACTATCATAGATCCACTTCTTGACTTTTCCATTAGAGTCATATCACATAAATTCTATCAGTCAAGCAGAGTAAATAGTGTTCCCTATATAGCAGTTGATGTAGGCTATAAGATAGTCAAGAAATATCATACCTATGATCTTGCAAAACTCCAGTTGCAATAGATACTAGAAAACCTAGGAGCAATAAGGGAGTCAAAGATTGCTTAATGTAAGTTTGGTTCAGTACTGATATGTATATTTTTCTATGTGCAAAATGAGTTTTCATCTTTTGGTAGAGTATGATGGAAGACCAATAGGTTGGTTGTTGTGCAAATCAATGAGTATATTGGGAAAATGGGAGAGAATTTTGAGTTAGTAATGACTACCTATTTTGAAGACTTCAAGAAGTCCTTGAAATAAAGGTTAAGAATTCCTATGTCCCTAGTAAATAAACATTACAATGATATTTTCTTTTTTGTAGACATTGACTACACTTTCATCTAGGCTGTTGTACCTAGAGTTAGATGGTTAAGGCCTTTAAGATATGAAATTAATATTGATGAAGCTTTAGCTGCTATCACTACACTACTTGCTGAAGAAGTTGATTAGACTACCAATTTTTTGGTAATTATGATGTTGTAAAGTCAAAGGTTGAGATGGAATTGAAGATAGCCTCAAATTTGAAAAATAAAGATAAAATGGTGAGAAAATTAAAAGCTAAGTTTAGGGAAGGTGTAGGAGATAACGGTAGAGAAGATGATGAAGAAGATGAAGAGGAAGAAGAGGTACAAGGTCAATAATCTCTTTATTTGACCCAAGGCATGGGTGAAGATAAGAAAGAAGAAGGTGTTGAGGGAGAAGATGCCGAGAAAGCACCAGTAAAGCCACAACCAAAGAAAAGAAAAGCCAAGACACAACCTGTTGCACAACCAAAGACAAAGAAGATTACAAAACCTAGTGTAACAAAGTCTACAACTCTAGCAACAAGATCTACTCTAAGGGAAACTACTCAAAAAGTTAAGGAGCAAGAAAAAGAGAAAACTAAGGCTACTTAGTAGACTAGTCCTGTATAGAAGAAATTGAGAAGAAATGTGTAGCACAACCAGAGATAGATAATGAGAAGACATAGTTTAAGGACACAAGCCAATTTAGAAATGTAAGTCATGCTCCCAAATTTGATCTTGAAAACATTTGTAAGAATGTTAGGGATAATGTAGATTCGATAGGTTTGAAAAACATTGAATTTGGAAAACTTGGTAGAGAAGACTAGAACATGATAGAAGAGTTAGTATATGCCATGATGGAAAAATTCAAGAACACTCCTCTTGAATTTGATAATACAATGCCTAAAGAATTGTATACAATTGTTGATAATAAGTGGCACTATTGCCTAAACATAAATAAATAAATAAGAGAATCGACATTAGTACAAGTGATGGTGGAGTTTTCAAAAGGATAAATAACTAAGGCAAATAAGAAATATGGTAGAAGATTTGCACCAAAGTATAGGGCATTCAAAATCTTGCAGAACAAAATTGAGGATGTTGTGAAGAAATCCATACAAATGTGGAGGTTAATATGTGGATTGGCAACTATCAAAGAAGGAGAAGCAGATCTTTTTGAGGGAAGAAAAAATGAGGAAGAAGGTGAGGACAAGGAATAAGAAACAAAGAGAAAAAAAGAAGACACCACTATGGAGGAGACATAACAAAAGAAAGATGAGATGCCAACAGTTGATGAGCATCAAGCTAAACAAAGTTTGAAAGACTCACAATTGCCAGCAATGAGCCCTCCACATGACACAAACACACCTGCAGAGACCATAATAGTGAAAAATGTTCCTGATAACTCACCTCAAAATAATAATCCATTAATTGTAGAGGATTTGAAAAAGATACTTGACCAATCCACATTACAAGCAAGATTATGTGAAAATCTTGTATTGGTCAGTGTGGATGAACTTCAAAAAGTAGTAGTTGATATAATAAGGGAAAAAGTAAACACATAAGAACCACCTTCTACCCTCCCTGTAGCTACCGGTGCTCAACAAATAATACAACTAGAGGATAAATCTACAAAGGTTTACACTATTGCAAAAGTTGATGTAGTTAATACAACTCAGACTGCAGAAGTAGATGAGCCTACAAAAGAACAAGTAGTAAAAACAAATGTTTCTATACCTAATGCACAAACACAAGGTCCATCTCAATTGATTGTAATTGATCAAGGAAGATCTAATGAAGAAATTGCCACACCTAAGGAGAAGGAGCAAGAAGCCATATAGACATTGGTAAACTTACCAACCTCTAGCATTCCTACTAAAGTCCTTTAGAGGCTGAGCACTGATGCAATACCATTATAAATTTCAGTACCAAGCTCCGACTCAACAAAGGTTGCTAAGGTATTTCACTATGGTGAAGCACTTTTAGATGAAGAAATAGTGATACCCAAATATGACTATGAAACCATGACATTGAAATAGATCAATATAATGCAAGAAGCATTGGAGGGAAAGAAGAATTAAGAAATACTTAGAAAAGAGTAAAAATAGAGGCAACCAATTCAGGAATCAAAGATATCTTTTTAGATGTTTTTATCTTGCAAACACCTAATAAATCTAAACCTATATTAGAAAAACTATTAGAAATTGTTGAATAGGTGACTAATGAAGGCCAGGATACTAATGTTAAACTTATGGAATGGTTTGAAAAGAAATTTCAAGGGAAAGTCAATGAGAAAATATCTAGTGAGATAACAATATCACAAGTTGAATTGGCTAAACAAATTGAGAAAGTGAAGAAAGTACTTGAGAACATATTCTCATTGTATACAAAATTGTGTGATCCCACACTCTTCACACAAGAAACAAGCCACATAATTCTAAGTTTGAAAAGAAACTTGAAGATTTTAGGTATGCAACTACCCCAAAATCCAGCTCAAAGTGAGAAGCACTTTAATTTAGTGCTTCATACACAAAATCAACTAGCTATGCTAACAACAAAAGAGGCTAACATAAGAGCCAAGTTGATTAATATACAAGTCTCCCTTACCCCTCATATGGAAATAATCCAAAAGGAATTAGCATATACAAAAATACTATTAAAGAAATATCCCAATCTTTACACATTGGATGGACTAGTTCATCTTGTTTCATAGACATCCATCCACATAAAATCCTTAGATGTTACATTAGACAACTGGGATGCTACTTTGAAGATTATAATGGAAGTCCACTAGAAACTTTTGGACAAATACATAATTAGTGTATATACTCTTTGAAATTAGTGTCACAAAGAGGGAGATATTAACAAATAAAAGGGGAGACAAATATGAAAGGGGGAGATAATAAAGAGGGAGATAACCCAAAAAGGGGGAGAGCAAGAAAAGGGGGAGCAACCAGCAAAAGAACAAAAACAAAGTATATCAGATAGAAGTAGAGTGTTAGCATTTTTGAAGACAAAGAGTATTAGCATGAAGCAAATCTACTTAGATAAGAGAAGAAATTTGGACACAAATTGGGCACATTAACTTAGCGGGGGTTACCAAAATTTTGAGCAAATTTTTTGAAGTATATGAGTCCATTACAGAGTTTTGAAAATTTTGAAGTTTTATATATATATGTCAAACTATGTATATATTATACTCAAGGAGATTAGATTTGTTATGTATAGTTAAGTTTTTTTGATACTCATGTCAAAGGGGGAGATTTTTTATCTCAGATTGGTTTTGACAATTGAGTGTCAACAAACTGAAGATATTTACTAAGTTCATGCCAAGCTAGTAACACATGCCAAGTATAATATGTATACATTCCAAGTTGCAATGAGTGCTGAGTCACTCATATGCCGAGTAATTCAAGTGTGAGTGAATAATTGATGCCAAGCAAGACAGAATTATAGTAAGTGTTGAGCATCAATATTATCAAGTGTCAAGTAACATAGAATGGACAAATATAGTAAGTGTCGAGCATCAATATTATCAAGTGTCGAGTGACACAGAATGGACCTAATTGTTTGTGATGACGCAAACAACAATGTAAACTATTTTTATGTTGACTTATGGATAGATCTTGGAGCTTTGAAGATAAGATCAAATCTATTTGGTTTTCCTATGTGATCAACATGCAACCAATTGGAAAAATAGAAGGAATTAAGTGAGAAAATGAATGAATCTCAATCGTAGATTCATACCTAACTTTGAGCCACCAAATTTTTTTTAAGGGAGATGAAGCCCCATAACTTAAGGTATGTATGTGTATGCGAGGAAGTGATGCAAGCAAAGAATTAAAGGAAGTGAAAGGGGTGAATTGATCATAAAGCATTCAAGGTGAATTAGAAGTGTGAAATAATTGTAGAATCAATTTGCGGAACAAAGGAGAAGCTATACAAAATTGTTATAATAGATCAAGAGGATTAAGATGGATAGAACTATGATCTAAAATCAGCAAGGCAAAGTTGTAAGTTATTAGATCAAAGATTCTATTATTATTTTCTAACAACTGTATTAGCAGGGTGAAATACTTTTGACTAAGGTTGATTTGACAATTCTTGTAAAATATTTTAATAGGGTGACATTCCAAGTGAGTGTTTTAAAGTCCTTTAACCAGACACACTTCTAATAGGGTGTTAAAATCCTTTAATAGAGGTAGGATTTAACAATCCTTTGTAAGCCTTTAATAGGGCATGCATTTCACAGCATAGATCATGAAAATGGTCAAACTATGTAACCTTAACAAGTGACACTTTGTTGCTGTAGTAGTGAAGAATTGTGGGTTTCATCCCCACCCTAGTTTTACCTTCTCATTGGAGGGTTTTTTGGTAATCATATCTGGTGTCAAGTGTTTATGTGGATGCATTTACCTTACATGTTATTTCAATATGTTAATGCATGCATTTTTTTAAGTTAAAATTTTTATTGGTTAAAGACTAGTACTTCTTATTCACCCCCCCCCTCAGCAGTATATATATTTCCCATTTGTATTTCCAACAACATATCTAGTATTATTGCATAGGTGTATCTTATTTTGGTTTCAATTTATATTACTCATATGCTCAAGTTTGTTTAAGGTTGATAATTGTAATAATAGTTGGATAACTAATTCACCCACCCCCCTCTCACTTATATCAGTGGACTATATATTCTAGCAATGACCTCATTGATTGAATTAGTTAAATCATCTTGAAAAGATAAATATGTTTTTATTCAAAGTATATTGAATGATTTTATATGTAACTTCTATTTGAAAAAAATAAGTATTATGTAATTATTTTCCTTTTCATGTGGTAAATGGTTATATAGATAGTTTGATGAATGAATCTAGTTATTATATATTTAAAGGGAACCTATTAGTACCTTGAAAATTAGTGTTAGGGTAGCTATGCGTAATAAGATGTGTTAACAAAATAAATAAATAAATTTATTCACCAAACCTAGGAACATTTAGCTTTGTGCTTTTGGGTTCGTTGGTGGGGAATTATAAGAAGAGACCAAAGGTATCAAAATGAAGTACATCCATTTTAAGATGGTACATTTAGCCCCCACCTTAGTGGGAGCATGACGTAAGTCTTACTCTTGGTAATGGAAGGAAAGAAGAAAGACAATGTCACATTAAGATAGAACATCATTAAGCTTAAGGACATGAGCCCCCAAACCTAGGATCCTAACTCCATTTGTATGCATAGGAGCACAAAAACAAAGGAAAGGAAAACCAAAGAAAAAAAAGGAAAACAAAACTAAAAGACACAAAAAAAGGGTTAGTACTAAAGCTCAAATCAACTAGTGAAATAGACCTTGGATAAGAAAATGTCTCACTCACTAACATAATACTTGGAAGGCTATTAAAAAACATAAGAGACCATATAGGTGTTGTAAATATAGATGGAGTAACTAAGAGGGGGGAGAGAATTAGTTACCACAAAACATTTCACAGATCCCTTAGATGTCTAATAAAACTATTTACTGCCCACACTTGGTAAGCATACTTAAAATGTCATAACTTGGTAAATGTAGTGTACGTTATATTTTAATAGTTCTTAAACATTCATAGTGATTAACATGCAAGCATAAAAGAAATAATGTGAACACATGAAACACCAGATTTAACATGGAAACACAATATGGAAAAAACCAACAAGTAGCTAGCTATTGATTTTTACTCTTCTAAAGTGAGCCCTGTTAGGAGCCAACCTGGTTAAAGCTTACAAAACACATTGTTAGGTGTGACCTTGTTAGAGGATTTAATCACCTTGGTAGGAGTGGCCTTGCAAGAGGTCTTTAGAAAAATTCAATAGAACTGTCACCTTGTTAGATGATTTACTATAGGCTATTAAATCAACTCTGCTAAGAGATTTTGGAATCACTTCTACAATGGTGAGAAAGTAACAATAAAATGACCTGAATGAGATGCAACTAAATTTATGATTACAAATCTTTTTTCTACTTCACCCTAGATCCTTCTTGATCGGTTATAACTTTTCTATTCTTCAAGGATATCTAACCATCCTTCAAATTCACTCACACTTTCTTCTCCAAACAATCAATACACTTTCATACTTGCTCATACACTTTAGAATCTCAACTTGACCTTTCATTTATACCATTTAGATTATCAAGTTAACTCAATTACAAGTTACAATGACCAATAAACATTACCACAATTGGCTAGAATCAATACTTCAAATAATTAAACTTCATTTCTCAAATCAACAAAATCCTTCATTGGTTGACCCTGCTTAGTAAACAATGATCATGAAATGATTTCCTATGTTAACCAATAGAAGCTTGGTTATCACCGTGAACTTGCAAAATCATTTGGAAACTGAGTGAACTTGGTGAACACTAACTTTCCTTTGTTAAGCCTGAGAGCTTGGTTAATACTACTTTTTGCCACAATTTCTTTCGATGCCTAAGTGAACTCGGTAGACACTATCTATGGAGAGTAATTTCCATGAATTCTCACTAGACAAGAAAAATTTCCTTGCTGACCAAGTGAGCTTGGTAAGCACTGACTACCAACTAATGTGACATTTTTCTAACATCAAAGACAATACACAATTAGACAATTGTATCCAACAATCTCTCTCTTTAGCATTAATGGTAACACAACACATTATAGCATAATAAAATTTGAAAACAAGTCTTTCTCTGATAGAAAATTTCTCCCTCTTATATTTTATGCTGCAAACTTCTCTAATGTGATAATCTCCCTCTGTGAAGAAATTACATAGCTTCTTTCTCAAAATAGTAAACTCTTGCTTAAACAAATTTTAGAAAGATATGACAGTAAACTCTCCCTCAAAAAAATTTCAAAAATATATGATAGAAAACTCTCCCTCTTTGACAACACATACCAAATGAGTATCAATGTACCTTGAGTACAGATTCATATGCAATGTTCCCTTGACTATTTTGCATCAACTGATAGATCTTCAATTTGGTTCCTATTGATGCATCACTAAAAACTTATTTTAGTGAGCTTTAGATAAGAGAATGACCCCTAACTTACCTCGTAGATATAAGAATGCATCCTTAGGTAATCGCTTGGTGAATATGTCTACAATCTATTCTTTTGTATGGACATATTCCAATTTGATTTCTTTGTCTTGCACCAATTCTCTAACAAAGTGGTAATTTATAGCAATGTGCTTGATCATTGGATTCTTTGATATGTTAATTGCACTTGTATTAGCAAAAAATATGACAACTAGTTCTTTGATCTCAACCTTCATTCCTTCCAACAACTATATATACCAAATAATATTAGAACAATTCACTTCTGCTGCAACATAGTTTGCTTCTACTGTAGATTGGGATGTGCAATTTTTCTTTTTGCTTGTCCAAGATACCAACCTTTTTCCAAGAAAGAATGCTCCACCACTTGTACTCTTCCTGTCATCAATATTTCCTACCCAATTAGCATTAGTGAATACTTTTAAGTCCATATTTCCTCTAAATTTATACCATAAGCCATAATCTTTAGCACCTTTTAAGTATCTCAAGATTCTTTTGATTGCCATTATATGATTTTCTCTAGGTTTTTCTAAGAATCTTGCCACTATACCAACTACAAGAGCAATATCAGGCCTTATATGAACTACATACTATAATTTTCCAATCATTGATCTGTATAAGGTCTGATCTACCTCTTTTGAATCATCATCTTTGGTAAGCTTTAGTCTAGTACACATGGGGGTTCCAACTAGTTTTGAATCTTCCATACCAAATTTTTTGAGTATCTCCTTGATATACTTAGACTGAGTGATGTAGATACCATTCATGCTCTACTGAATCTAAAGACCAACAAAGAACTTAATCTCACCAAACATAGACATTTTAAATTCTTTGTTTATTTTCTCTAAAAATTCTTTGCATAGATCATCATTCCCTATGAATAAAGTATCATCCACAAATATTTTTGCAAAAATAATCTTGTTATCTAATCCTTCCTTGATGTACAAACTACTACTATTATTAGTTCTCTAGAAACCAATCTGAATAAGGTAGTTATGCAATCTCTCATACCATGCTCTAGGAGCTTATTTTAGACCATACAAAGCTTTTTGTAATTTGCAGACCATGTTCCTTTTGTCTGGATCAACAAAACCTTTAGGTTGCTCAATGTAAACTTCTTCATCAAGAATACCATTGAGAAATGCAGATTAAACATCCATCTGATATACCTTAAATCCTTTATGTGTTGCATATGCAAGTAAGGTACTGACACCTTCCAATCATGCAATAGGAGTAAAAGTTTTGCCATAATCAATTCCTTCTTCTAAAGAATATCCTTTACACAACAATCTAGCTTTGTTTCTTGATACTTTACCATCTTCATTCAACTTATTCTTGAATACCCATTTTGTTCCAATCACATTTTTATCTTTAGGTCTAGGTAAAAGAGTCCAGGTTTTGTTCTTCTCTATTTTCTCTTTCTTCATTCATAGCCTTAATCCAACATTTATTTCCAATGCATCTTTGACATTTTTAGGTTCAAAATCACCAAGTAAATATGTACCTTTTAGCTTACTTCTTTTCATAGTACCTTCTAATTTGTCTCCAATAATCTAATTTGGTGCATGATGCCTCCTAACATACTTGGCCAATATAGGTTCCCTACCTTTGGAATGAATTGCATTATCATCCTCTTGAACTTCAACTTTAGGTTCTGGTTGCTCAGTCTCGGTAGTCATTGGCTCTATAGCTTCAAAATGTGACTCGGGTCCTTGTGACTTGGTTTGAACTTCTTGTAACTCAATAACTAAGGAAGACTCAAGAGTAGAAGTCTCCTTATTGATAGATGTGTCTAGCAATATATCAATTTCAATGTAAACAAATCTCTTGTAATCTTCTAGTTCCTTTTTTCTTTCTTTTTTAGTGTTTTCTACAAACTCATCAAATCTCACATGTGCACTTTCTATGATTTTATGAGTAGAAAAATTCAAACATTTATATGCCTTACTCTTGCAAGAATATCTTAAAAATATACCTTCATCACCTTTCACATCAAATTTTCCTTTTCTAGATTCTTTCAAGATATAATATTTGGGTCAGTGCAAGAAGTTGGGTCTCACTTTTGGCCAAAAAGTGGAAGTGTTTTTCCTGTTTTTGAAATATTTTGTCAATTGATGCCAAAATTTGAGCCATTTAGAGATTAAATATAAAAAAACTTCAGAAATAAAAATTGTAGTGCCTGGAATCTTCTTTTTGAATATGTAATTTATGTCTATACCCATATGATAGATTATTTTTTTGGTATGGATCTTTAAAAACCACTTTTTCAAAATGCATGTTTTAGGACCATACCATGCTCGTGTACGAACACCATAATTTGACACAAATGAATGAATTTTTGCAAATCCTTTTAAATGGAGTTACTTGACACACCAAAGATTGATGAGAATATTTTTCTTGAATTTTTTAATGAAGATTTTTTTTAAAATTAATTTTTAATTGGCTATAAATTTTTTTTTTAAAACCTCTCGTGTACGAACACCATAATTTGATCAAAATTTCACTTTTTTCAAATTTTTTTTTTTTTTAACTTCAAAAGAATTGAATGTAGATTGATGAAATATAAATTAATTTAAGCAAAAATATTTTTAAAAAAAGTTATTAAAGTTTTAGTAAACGTTGTTACATTTAGGTACCACCTTTGATTAAAAAATAAAAAATAAAATAGTAAATAAAATCATAACTCTATAAAATTTATATTTCTGAAATCAGGACAGTGAGAGCTCTAATGAGTTTTTGTTTCATAAAAAAATTTGATCGGGAAGACCCTCTAAAAATTATGGCAAGGCATGAATTTGTCAGTTCAATGCCTTAGCCAAATCTTGAGAGGCCAAGGCATAAGCTTGGTCTTACCAAGCCTATCCCAAACCAAAATCCGAGGCAGGAAAAAAAAATCTAGCCTCATGTTGTAAGAAATGAGCACTCATTATTTGAATTTTAAAAAATGGGTACCCATTTTGAAAAGCTAAAAGCGGCATGTAAAATCTACCAAAAACTTAAAAAATTGAATTTTTAAGAAACGGGTACCCGTTTTTTACTTTTAAAAAATGGGTACCTGATTTTAAAAAAATGAGTGCCCATTTTTTATTTTTAAAAAATAGGTGCCCGTTTCTTAAAAATTTTAAATTTTAATTATTTTAGAAATGGGTACCCCTTTTTTGAAAATAAAAAATGGGTACCCGATTTTTAAAAATAACAGGTGCTTGTTTTTTAAATTTAGGGTCGAGCACCCAAGCCAAAATTGGGTGCTCATTTTTTAAAATCAGGTACTCATTTCTAAGAGGTATCATTTCACGGATTTGACTTTCACGGAATTGCAACCCAACTTTGTGCATTCACCCATTTACTTCCAAATACTTTCAGGTAACTTACATTGGGTTTATAGCCATACCATAAGTCATAAGGTGTTTTATATGAGTCCTTCAATTGTACTCAGTCTAAAGTATGAACTGCAATATTGATAGCTTCCTTCCAATATTTGATAGCAATGTTCCTTTCAATCATTTGAGTCCTTGCACAATCCATGATAGATCTGTTTCTCCTTTCAGCTATTCCATTTTGCTTGGGAGTTCTAGGGGCTAATACTTGTCTTTTGATTCCTCTTTCAATGCAAAAGTTATTGAATTCATTGGAGATGAATTCACAACATCTATCTAATCTAAAGAATTTTAATCTTTTCCCTATTTCCTTCTCTACTCTTGCCATATACCATTTGAATTTCTCAAATGCTTCTAATTTCTCTCTTAGATACATAATAGTCATAATTCTAGATTAGTTATCAATAAAAAGAATGAAGAACTTTTCTCCACTATAGCTCTCAATTCTAATAGGTCCACACAATCAGCATGCACAATTTCAAAAATATCTTTAGATTGATAGTTTTTGCTTTTAAAACTAGTCTTTCCCATTTTGCCAATTTGACAATTATTGCATAAACCAAAATCAGGTTTCTTCAAACTAGGAATGCCTCTTACTTTCCTGAATTTTCTTATTTTCGCCATGTTATCAAAATTTACATGACATAACCTTCTGTACCATAACCAAATTTCTTCAATTTGAGCAATAAAATATGAGCGCTCACCAAGATCAAGATAAAACAAGTTACCTTTTGTTTGTTTGCCTGATACAATTAGTTTTTATTTGTCAGCCAACAGTCTTGCTTTGCCATGCATGAATTCCACCTTGAATCCAATGTTGATTAGCTATGCCACACTCAACATATTATTTTTTAGTCCTTCAACTCAATCGGCATTATCACATACAAGTTCTTTGGTTAATGAGATTTGACCTCTTCCTTTTATGCAACAAGGTTCATTCTTTCCAAACCTTATACTACCACCATCATAGTCTTCAAAGTGTTCAAATTTTGTTTTGTCACTAGTCATATAATGTGAAAATTCACTGTCTATGATCCATGAATCATTTTTCCTCACATGAAAGATAAGTGCCATCTTATCTTCTTCATCATCATCAGATTCATCTTTCATAGCAATGTAGACTATTTCATCTTCACTATTATTAGAATCCTTAGCCATAAAACATGTTTTCTTACCTTTGTCCTTGAATTATTGGAAATCTTTCTTGCCATTTCACTTGTGACCTTTCTTCTCATCCTTTCTTTCTTTGTTTGGGTACCTAGCTACAATATGACCAATTTCTTCACATGAAATATAGATTAGGGAAACTTTACCTTTGTATTTTCCTCTGCCTTTAGAATATTTCCTTGCAAGTAGAGCTTCAACAACTTCAAGATCATTTTCAGAGCATTCCTCTAATTCTTCTTCACTTTCTAACTAAGTGTCCTTTATTTTCTTTCCTTTTTTTAAAGTGAAAGCTTAGCCTCAAATTCCATTTCAATATTCTTGGAAGCTGGAACATAATTGTCATAGTTATCTAGCTCAAAGGTTGTCAATCTTCCTACTAAGGTATCCAAAGTTATCTTATGATTTCTCTCAAACCTTCTTTCTTGAATTGTAGATACTTTGATTGCATAAATAGGAAGCAATATTCTACGAACTTTACTTACAACTATTTCTTCCTTGATCTCTCCTCCAGAAGCTTTGATTACATTGACACTTGTTTTGATCCTTTTAGTATATTTGGCAATATTTTCATCCTCTATCATTCTCATCTGATCAAATCATCCTCTAAGGCTTTCTTCTTTGGCTCTCCTCACATTGTCATCACCACCGTAGATGTCTTTCAGCTTGTTCAACATTTCAAAAGCAGTTTTGCAATCCTTGATATTGTTTAATTCTTCATAGCTTAGAGAAGATGCAATATCTACCATCATGATGTTACGAGTCTTTTTATCAGCAATGTCACCAACAAATAATGTACCAGAAGGAGTTGTGTATTCTTCATCAAGGTATTTCAATCCTAAATCACTAATGGAAGCTAGATGAAGTCTCATGAAATCTTGCCATGCTAAAAAGTTATCTCTGTTAAGCCTTGGAATTTATCTCTTGTAAGACATCTTGATCTTTAGCTTAGGTCCTTGAAACCCTTCCTATAATCAATTACCACAAAACATTTCACAAATCCCTTAGATGTCTGATAAAATTATTTATTTTTGATACTTGGTAAATATACTTAAAATGTTGTAACTTGGTAAATGTAGTGTATGTTATATTTCAATAGATCTTAAACATTCACAGTGATTAACATGTAGCATAAAAGAAATAACATGAACACATGAGACACTAGATTTAATGTGGAAATCCAATATGAGAAATACTACCAAGTAACTAGCTACTGATTTTCACTCTTCTAAAATGAGCCCTATTAGGAGCCAACCTAGTTAAAGGTTATAAAACACACTGTTAGGTGTGACCTTATTAGAGGATTTAATTACCATGTTAGGAGTGGCCTTGCAAGAGGTATTTAGAAAAATTTAATAGAATTGTCACCTTGTTAAAAGATTTACAATTGGTTGTTAAACCAACTTTGCTAACAGATTTTGGAATCACTGCTACAATGGTAGGAAAGTAACAATGAAATGACTTGAATGAGATGTAACTAAATTGCTAATTACAAATCTATGTTTTGCTTCATGCTAGATCCTTCCTGATCAAATATAACTTTGCTACTCCTCAAGGATATCTAACCATCCTTAAAATTTTCTCACACTTTCTTCTCTAAACAATCAATACACTTGCATACTCACTCATACACTTTAGAATCTCAACTTGACCTTTCATTTATACCATTTAGATTATCAAGTTGGCTCAATTAAAAGTTACAATGACCAATAAACATTACCACAATCAGCTAGAATCAATACTTCAAATAATTAAACTTCATTTCTCACATCAACAAAAAAATTCATTGGCCGACCCTGCTCAGTAAACACTAATCTTGAAATTTTTTTCTTTGTTAACCAATAGAAGCTTGGTTATCACTGCAATCTTGCAAAATCCTTTGAAAATTGAGTGAATCGGTGAACACTAACTTTTCTTCGTTAACCATGAGAGCTCAGTTAACACTACTTTCTGCTACAATTTTCTTTGATGCCCGAGTGAGCTTGGTAGACACTGTCTATGCAGAGTAATTTTCAAGAACGCTTGGTAGACAAGGAAAATTGCCTTCTTGAAGAAGTAAGCTTGGTAAGCACTAATTGCCAACTAATATGACATTTTTGTAACATCAAAGACAACACACAATTAGACAATTGTATCCAACAATAGGAAAGGAAAGAGTACCACAAAAGACCACATCCCTCATGGTTATATCCTACAACATGAAATCATGAAGAGAGAGGGAGTTATTGATTATTAAGGTTTGTGCTCCTTACTATAAATCATAATTTGGAAGGATTGAATAGTCTAACAAGTTTGTGTGCTTGATAGTCAATCCTAAAAAATAAAAAATAGGATCAAATGATCTAGCGAATTTGTGTATTCGATAGTTAATCTTGTGTGCCTATCGATGGAATATGCATACATTCATATGTGTCCACCCATGGATCAATTTCCTAATATCATCATGAAGTAAGAGATATGTGTGTGTTACCCTAGAAGAGATTTAGAAAAGCAAAAAAAAAAGAAGATGTGTGTCCTCAGGATGGAGAAGTATCAAAAATACCCATAGAGGATTTAGAAATGTCATGAATTGCCCATGTGTATGAGATTTAACATATGTGATTTTGTGTGCAAAAGAGACATGAATCAATAATGCAAATATTCAAGGGTGACCTAGAAATCATACCAAGTTCTTAAGGTTGAAGTGCTTAGTGATAACTTTAAGAAACTCCTCTTGAAAAAAAAAAGTCTAAAATGTAGGTGAAATCAACATTTTGTGGGTAGGAAAATTTTAATGTTGAGGCGATTTTTTTGTTCCATATAGGGAAATAAAATATTATATCTTGGCAATTTTTTTCTTGCCCTAGCAAAAATTATTTTAAATGTGGTGAATTAATGTTTTTTCTTATTGACAAATAAATAAATGATGGCTATTTTTTTCCTTGTCAAAAATGAATTAAAAATATCAGAATTGAATTACTTGTTTTGTAAGAAAATGAATAAGAATGGTCTTGGCTAATCTTTAGTGGTAAACTGAAAAAATTGTTTAATCTGAAAGTGAATTTGCACATGTATTGGCTAGTGACTGTACTGATTACTAAGTAGTCACTTCAAGTTTCAACTTGTGTACTGTCTTAGGTCAATTATTAATAATTTTGTAACATTGTTACATTAGTATCACTATTAACAAGTTGGCTATTGTCAATTTCATATTGTTAATAGTAAATACAATAGTTTTATTGACCATTTATTAATTAGAGATCAATGATATGAGATGCATTTTGGGGCCACTCGTTTGAAAAGACCTGGAGTCATATGAAATTTTCTGGAATTGAGACACGTGAAAAGTTTTGCACAAAAATCATTAACTAGAATGTACTCAATGTCAGGCAATTTCGACTATCTGACATTAATACTAGTACATTTTGGCATTTTGTAAAATTGAAAATTAATAAGAATATGAAAAAATAAGATATAAAAAATCACAAATGCCAAATAATTTAATGCAACTACCATTAAATAGCCTCTTCAATTCCTCTTTCATTATCATTTTTCAAATTCTTCAATCTGAATTAAATTTGTAGAGTTT
Source organism: Cupressus sempervirens (assembly GCA_028749045.1). NCBI lineage: Eukaryota > Viridiplantae > Streptophyta > Pinopsida > Cupressales > Cupressaceae > Cupressus > Cupressus sempervirens. Next base: position 582,803,190 of record CM053783.1, on the reverse strand, counting down.
CTTGAATCTTAGTTATGGATATGCCAATTCGCCTAAAATGCACTACAATGGTTCTGCAAAAGTCCTTTTTGGGTAGGACTCTTGAAAAATGTCCTTGCTATGATTTGCAAACTAGATGCCCAAAGTCCTTTTATTTTCCATTCTATATTCATGGTCCTTGGCCATGAATTCTTAATAAATGATAAGAGGTACCATGTGTCCGTGAATATTACCTCCCACTTCCTCACATATCTTCTTGACCTTGGAGGTAGTCAAATAGACATTTTGATGCTTGTGTGTAACGTTTTTAAAGAAATATTTTTAGAAGATGATGTTAAAATTCTTGTATTGGCCAAACAAGTACTAGAGCTGGGCATTGACATCCCTTTTGTAGACGTAGTAGACAAGTGTTAGAAGCAAGGCATAGGGAGTATTGTATAGAAGCATATATTCTTGCTTGACATGAATGAATGATAATTGAATCGCCATCAGAAGTGGGTGTGGCTCAGAAGGGATTTTTTACAGAAGTGGTTCTTGTTAGATGATGTCAACAAGATTGACTTCACATGGCTGGATGAGTTCAACGACATCATCTTCTCCAACAGATTCATCGCAGAGGGATTTGAAGACCTTTCTGATTGAAGGCTTCAAGCTCTCAGCCCCTCGGCCCACTGATGCTTCTAGCCTCCCTATACCTTAGCTCTTTGTTCTCTATTTCCTTAACCATTGCCCTTTGGGAAAAAAATGTTTTTAAGATATCTATTTTTTCTTTGGATTGTGTCTTGCCCTTTAATTTAAATTACAAAACACTAAAATTAGGCTGGTTTAATCAACTATTTTGAATATCTATGCTATGAATCAGTATTATGTATATTGTACACTCTAAAATATTATCAATGAAAATAATAGTTTTTGGACTGTTCTCAAATCATTGTTCCTGTTAGTCTACAACTTTATTTTTGGCATCTCGATGCATTATTGAAATGTTAGTCTATGACTTTGTTAAAAATAATTAATTGCTAATAGTTGTAAAGTTAGAACTTAGAAAGAAAAAAATGGTTTCAAAAATCCCTTTATGGTTTCATATAATATATTTGATTAATGATTTATAGTAAAAAATTATTCAATTGAAATTTGTTCAATCAAAATTTTATAATTTCTAAAACTTTTTTTTTTTAATCTGATTGGTTAAAACACATGAAGCAATAAGAATGGATTTCAAGGAAAACTAAATATTATAACCTTAACAAAGTTAAATAAAATTTTGATAATTTATGTGTCAATTTTTTATTTCATACTTATCTTGTCACCTAATTTTTTTTCATTATGAAATATTTTGAATGATGAAGAATAGTTTATAAACAATCATCATAATTTTTAGTACATGTTAATAATTTATAGATAATTAAACTATATTACATTTTAATTTTGAAACTAAATAATAAATATGAATACAAATATAGCATTTGTAATTATATTTTTAAAATTTAATTATTTTATTTAAATTAAACTATTGTCATTATTATTTCATATCTTGCACCAATGTTATTTTATAAAATTTAATATATCTTCATTGGATTTTTCATATCATCTTTACAATAAAAAATTTATGATAGAAAAGAAAATCATTTCTATAATAGAAAAAAAATTTATTTATTTATATTATATTATAACTATTATAAATTATTATATATAATATTATATATAAATAATTAAATTAAGATCATGATTTTGACACACTCAAACTTAAAAATAAAATATAATAATTAATAACAATTTCTTTAACAATATTTATTTCAATATTAATTAATATGGTATTTAAATTCTTTTCATGCTAATATTTTTAAATAATATTTTTAAAATCAATTTTTTACTAATTCTATCAATTTTTGCTATGAACTTAGTTGCTATTGAACCTTGATTAAATAATTAATATTAGTTATTTGAAAGGTTTAAGTTTTAACGATTCATAATTTGATCTGGACTACTCAATGAACGATAGATCAATGACCATGACTCTATTTTGGGCTAAATTTTAAAAGATTGAAGATAAATTTTATTTGTACCTAAAATCAGAACACATGTACTCGAAAATTCTACCTGAAATCTTGACTATTTACTAAAAGAAAGATCAACGACCTAAGATGAATTTTGGGCCAATTTGGAGAATGTTTTCCCATGTGCCTAGATTCATCTAGAATTGTGATAGGTGTCTAGTCATTGCAAAGCTCAATTAAGTGTTAGGACTTGGTTAATATTAATAATAATTATGTTTATAAATAATTATCACAATTATCAATATATGTTAATAATTTATAGATAATTAAACTATATTACATTTTAATTTTGAAACTAAATAATAAATATGAATAAAAATAAAACATTTATAATTATATTTTTAAATTTTAATTATTTAACTTAAATTAAACTATTATCATTATAATTTATTATTAGTACTTGCCGGTAGACTAAGTACTATTGTGGTACATGTTGGATTTTAGACTTTAACTAGTTATTAAATTTGTTTCATGTTTTTATGAGTAAGAATAAATCATTGTAATTTATTTCATCAAACTAATATATTACATAACACAGATGCAAAATTTTAACTTAAAATTTTTTATAAAATATTTTTTTAAATTATGATTGGATGAATTCATTTAGCTATTATATTGGCCAGATATAAGAGCTAAATATTTCATTTTCAATGTGATTCATTAATGTTAATATTTTTTATTTTTTTAATGTAAGTGCATTGGTTTATATTTTATATTTTAATAATGCATCTTTTTTATAAATTATAATATTTTTTTTGTCATTCAATTAAAAACAATATTACTTATATCATATAATCATTTAAGATTTATTATTATTATAAAAATATTATTATTTTTATATTATAATTATTTATAATATAATATAATATAATAAATATAATTATAACTATATGATATATATGTAATAGAACACACACACACACACACACACACACACATCAATGATTATATTTATGAATAAAATTTAAATTTAAATTAACATCATTACAGAAAATATAATTATATAATATTTTTATTAATTAAAATATCTTATATATTATAATAAAATTATTAAGTTTAAATTAGATTTATATAAAAACTAAAGGCAACTATTAAGCCACCATGTGGCACTTGTTTCATATCTTGCACCAATTTTATTTTATAAAATTTAATATATCTTCATTGAATTTTTCATAGCATCTTTACAATAAAAAGTTTATGATAGAAAAGAAAATCTTTTATTTATATTATATTATAACTATTATAATAATTGTTATAAATTATAATTATATATATATATATATATATATATATATATATATATATATATATATATATATATATATATATATATTAACATCATGATTTTGACATTGCTTAAACTTAAAAATAAAATAATAATAATTAATAATAATTTCTTTAACAATATTTATTTCAAGATTTTTCTCAATATAATTAATATGATATTTAAATTCTTTTCATGCTAATATTTTTTAAATCAATTTTTAACTAATTCTATCAATTCTTCACCACGAACTTGGTTGCTATGGAACCTTGTTTAAATAATTAATATTAGTTATTCAAAAGGTTTAAGTTCTAATGAATCATGATTGAATCTAGACCTTTCAATGAATGATAAATCAATGACTGCGGCTCTATTTTGCATCAAATTGTAAAAGATTGAAGTTAAAATCTATTTCTAACCAAAATTGAGACATGTGTACTTGAAGATTCTTTCCAAAATCCTGACCATTGACTAAAAGAAAGGTTGATAGCCTGAGATGAATTTCATGTTGATTGGGAGAATGTTTTCCCATGTGCTTAGATTCATCTAGAATTGTGACACATGTCTGGTCATTACAAAGCTCAATTAAGTGCTAGGACTCAATTAATATTATAATAATTATCTTTAGTCATTAAAAAATTATTACTTAATCTCGACTCAATGATGCCATGATTATTAAATAAAAGGCAAATCAATGCTAATGGTAGCAGCCTGGGATGAATTTCAAGTAAATTTTGGGTCTACTATTGCTATTGTCAAGAAACATTAAGAATCATGACATGTGTCCTTGACAAGTGTCACAATTCTGGATGACTCTTGACAATAGCAATAACATTCCACAAATTGACCTGAAAATCATATCGATAATTAATTTCAATTTTTATTAATTAATTTATTTAAATTGAAAAATTTTCAAAATTGAAATGTATATTAATGTAATAAATTTTTACTTTTTATTATTAGTTATGTACATTACTACATTATTAAATCTTTATGTCGTTTACCTGTACATTGTACATACTATTAGTAAAGTACCTAAAACCATTAATTACTTAATACTTTCATTTTAACTTTTAAATATTCACCTTCTATGTTTTTAGAGTATGAAGTTGAAAGTTCTCCAAGTTGAGAGTCCAATACGATAGGGTTTTCAAATTTTAGCTTTTCAAAGACTGACTGAATTCTATTTTGTGTTCTAAAGAATGAAAGTGTGAAACTTAAGTATCATAAGACAACACTAATTATCGAATCTCAATTCTGGGGATTTAAATATTTTAAATTTTTTTCATTGCAATTTATACCAATAGAAATCTTGATTTTGATTGTCTTAGGTTTACACTTTACAATTTTTTTAAATAGGCCTTGAAGAAGAATTTTGTGTAATAATTGGTAGCAGGCATGGGAAAAACAAAGTCAAAAACCTCTAGTATGAGTGCAAGCATAAAGGAAAAGAAAGACATCATAGAACTCAGGAAAATGCTACAAACCCCAGGTTTCACCAATGAATGTCAAGATATTTTTTATCTTGTTATCCATGGAGATTTTGGAATAATGGGAATTAGACATTCATTTCTTAATAAGTGGAAAGATCCATAGAAGGGGAGAACTTATTACAAATATAACAACAATATTCATGCACATACAAATAAACTAGCTTCTTTGGTTACTAGATTAGCAAACCTCATTGTACCCAAAGTATTCCCTTTCCCTAAAATTGTAATGCCATGCGCTCAAAATTATGATGAAAATAGAAAGACAATTATAAACTAAAACACTCAGGAGAAAATTTTATTCATAACTAAGAGTGTATTTTTCACTTTGTTAGACCTAGGGCTAGGGTTTAAACTAAAAAGCTTTAACGAGCACATTGACTTGGATAAACTAGCACATGCTTATGACAAACTAGAAAGAGTTTTTCAAGATTAATATATTAAGGGTTTAATAAACTTAGAGTTTTCTACTAGTGTTACACTGGACATAGCATAAGCCTTCTTATCAGTATGATATTTTTATGCCATGGGTTTAAAATATTATTTCTTTGTTATCATTTTGTTTGGGATTGGATAGTAACAAGGAAGTGGGGGCTATTGTTCTTCAAATGATTTATAATATCCATTGGCAGGGTTAGTTAGTTGAGAAAGTAGAGGTGAGATATAATTTTGTTCAATACATTGTTGAATCTATGCAACAATAATTACCAATGATTAAATAAAGTACAACTATAGGCAAGACAAAGACATTAGGTTTATAATTTACTTATACTACCTTAGCAAAGCATTGCCCAATATTTGAGACAAAGAACAACAAGCTTGATATTAAGGTCTATAAGTTTGATGAGAAAACCTAGAAGAAATCAAAGACTCCAAGTTCAGTATATGAGTGCACATATAAGTTGAGGATGACTACTGACAATAAATAATTACAACCATTTTGTAAACTTTTTTTTGGCATCCATTTACCAAAAAATTATAGGCACTTCAACGTCTAGATTGTCTATGTCTTGTAAAGATTGCATTTAACTGGAAAGTTAGATTCAATTAACTAACTGGTTCTTCATGGAAGAGTACATTGTCTTAAGGTTTTATGGTTCAACGGTTGAACCATGCAATCTTCTAATACATGTTACAAAAAGGGTTTTTGCACTACAATATGTACGGTAGATGGAGAGCATAGAAACAATTTTCACTAGTTAATAAAAGAAAATGATATTTCCTTCCTTGCCTTTTACAATTGGAGGCCTCACATTTGAGAGAAAGGCTTTCAAAGTGGAAAATGAATTGGTAACTTTTTTTTGGCTTTGATTTTGTTAGTCACTAGAATTATAATCCACTAAATACAATAAAAACAAGACTTATTGCTATAAGAATTTGCCTAAGGAAAAAATTCACCCAAGAACTAAGAACTCAAACACAAGCACAACTATAGACCAAAAATGGAGAGAGTATGATCAGAATAACAATGTATTCAATAACTTGGTTCTCAGAGTACACTAGGAGTGCCTGAATATAAAGGCCTCAAGAGAGCTTCTGGAATACATAGAAGTTAGCACCATGAAGTGTCATACAACCAAGCACATGTCCACCAGATATGGGTTATCCTCCTTTAAGCACGAAAGTAAGTGCGTTGATGTGAGGATAAGTCTACAAGGGTGGGACACACAAAATAGTGTTATAGACACCATATGCTTAAATAGAGTTGCATACTCCTGTGTTGTCAACATAACAACTCACAAGGTGTGCAAACTCCTAAGTGTCTCACAAATAAAAATAATAAAAAAATGCAAAATAATTAAATAATACATTAACCTAAGTAAAATTAAGTAAGTGTAAATAGTAAAGTACTTATTTACACCAACACCCCCCCTTAAGTGCAAGTTAGGGGAATTCCCTTAAGCTTACGAACTAGGATGAAGATGCATAATGGCTCCCAACTACTAGGCCATGTAAGGTACCCATGTACATAATGAAATGCAATCTCCCATAAAGTGGGGAAAGAGGGAAAACCTCATGGGAAAAGCCCTCCCACAAAAAGAGAGATAGAGAAGGATGCATTGATGGATGGAGTAATCAAGACCCCCCCCATTACGACATGCATCCAATATATACAAAAAAGAATGAAAGAAGGAAGAGAGATAGAATAGGCTCCCCCCCCCCCCCCCAAAAGAAGAATGCCAACAAGTGAAAGCTACTTCGATGAAGAAGCTAGTCCAAGAATGTAGAATAGCGTTCTTCCCCGTAGGAAGAAACAATGCCCAAGGTACAATCCTGAAGATGGATGGTGGCCCTAAAACCTGCTCAATTATCCCTGTACTGATGCTGAAGTTCACCCCTTCCAACTATGCTAAAAAGAATGAATGCAGATCTGGCAAGGATGTCTGCTGAACCTATTCCACTGAACCATCTGTTTACTCTACTGAAAAAGAGACGTCCACTAATTGTTGTTTATAAGGATCCACAATCACACCAACCTTGAAAGATTGATCATGTAGAGAATGGACATGAGGGCCAGAGTGATCCCTAACAACAATTGTAGAAGAATCATCATCAATGAGAATATGTAAGTCCTCAAGTCTATCTCCCAAGTCAACTAATGCTGGAGCTAGAAGACGAGATTTACCATGATGTGATGGACCTTTCACTGTGGCAATGTAAGCAAGTGGATTGGACTGATGTGACCTCTCACTACAACTATCGATAGAACTCCATGTGTTTGAACCTATTGAAGCACTATCATTGGTGTCACTATCAGTTTCCACTGTGTATGAAGTGCAGAGAGGAGTAGAGGATAAGCTAGGAGAACTTTCCTCAAAGTGAACATCCGTCTCCACAAATATCTCATGAGTCTTAGGATCCATTAGTCTATAAGCCTTTGCATTGTCTTCATAACCAATAAAGGTACAAGGCCTAGGTGTCAGTGCCTTGCAACTCTTAGAAGAAAGGTTTGCCCATGCTAGACAATTGAAGACTCTAAGGTGACTCACAACTGGTTTTCTGCCACATCATGCCTCAAAAGGAGTCTTGCCATCTAAAGCTAGATGAGGAGACCTATTAAGTATGTGAGTAGCACTGCTAATGGCTTCAACTTCTAATGTAAGATTGAGAGACTTGGCCTTTATCATGCAACTTGCCATGGTCTTGAGAGTTCTAATCCTCATTGCGGCAAAATCTATCTTGTGCAGACTGAATGCTGGTGAGTTATGAAGATCAATCCCCTCAATTCTGAAAAAGTTCTTAAGTCTCCTGTCAACATATCTATTCTTGGTGTCTGCCCTTAATACTTTGATGGCTTTCCTTGACTTGTGTTCAACATGAGTCTTGAAGTTTTGAAGCTTATGAACCAATTCATTCTTATGATGAAGGAAAAAGACCCAAGTGAATCTTGAAAAGTCATCAACAAATGCAAGTATGTAGTAGCCTTGGCTGACTAAAGTCACTGCAAATGGTCCTGCTAATACCATGTGAACTAGCTAAAGAACAACTAGAGCTTGAGAAGACTTCCTTTTATCATACTTCTCCTTGAGATGCATATCCACTAAAGAAGATGAACACTCCCCCTTAGAAAAGATGATGTTGGGTAGACCTTTGACCATGTGTTTTGAGAAAAGTTGCTGAAGAGAGTGGAAGTCAAGGTGACCAAGCTGCTCATGCCATAGGTTGTTGTTTGAATTAGAGTGAGTTAACAAGGCTTGAGAAGAACTCTTAGGCACAAAGTGGGAGAAGGAGTAAAGCCTCCTGTCATCATTGACTTTTCCCATTGCTACCAGTGAATCATCTTTGAGACTTCACACCATCACAGAATCAGGAAGGAACTCAACCTTATGACCATCTCCAAGGTGAGTGATTTGGTAAACTGATAGGAGATTAGAGCTTAGATTTGGAACATAGAGAACATCTTTGAATTCCCCATCTTCCATTTCTACATGTCCTTTTCCTTCAACTTCCATCTTAGCATCATCTCCCATGAAGATGTGTGGCACCTTTGATTGCTTCAATAAAGAAAAATATTGTTTTGAAGAACCCATGTGGTAAGAGGCACCCGAGTCAAGTATCCATTTTGAAGAAGAACTTGTGTTGGCCATTAGTGCTTGACCTGTACCCTTTGAAGAGTTAGGAGTAGAATCCTTGGAAGTACTTGGCACTTGAATCTTATTCTTCTTGAGTAGACTTTCTAACTCATTGATTCTTTTTGTTTTGCAATAATGCTGGTCTTGATTTTGCTTTTTATAGTATGCATAAAAGAGTTTGTCCTTCTTGTCATTACTTCCTTTCTTGTTTGAAGAAGTACCGCCTTGTTGAGAGGAGTCATGTTGTGTCTCAGATTGTGTTTTCTACTTCCACTGCTTCTTCTTGTTGTTTCTTTTTCCCCCTTGACTAGATTTATGATCGTCACTAGCCACTAAGGCTTTGGTCTTAGATGACTTGAGAAGGCCAAAATCCACCAAGTGAGATTGTTCAACAATCAACATGTCTGCAAATCCATCAAAGGGAGGCTTCTGGTAAGCAGATCCCATGGTTAACCTATGAGTATTAAAACTTGAAACAAAGTTGGCGTACTCAGAAGGTAGCTTCTTCAAGATGTGATGAATCAACCTATCCTCCTTAATGGGATTTCCACAATTTTTAAGAAGTTCCCTATACTCATTGACTTTGATGATATAATCCTGAATTGTGTCATAATTTTTAGGATCTAAGAGAAGTAGATCATCCTCAATCTATAATCTCTTTTTTTCATCCACTTTACCATACAACTGTTCAAGTTTGTCCCAAGCTTCCTTAGAGTCTGAACAATTTTTAATGTGGAAGAGAAAATCGCTATGTACACAACTTTTAATTACACCTAAAGCTTGATGGTCTTGTATTTTCCAATCAATGAGTTCTTTAGCATCAGTAGGTTGGGTAATTGTACCATCAACATATAAATTATATCCTTTTTCCATTAATCTACTCCATGCAATATCTTTCCAGGTAGAATAGTTGCATGAAGTTAGAGGAGGACATTTAAAACCCATGATGGAAAAATGAAAGAGCACAAAATAGAGACACAAAAAACACAGTACACACCCCCCCTTTTCACTCAATCAAAAGACCCCCCCCCCCCCAAAGAGATGCTTTGGCACTTTATAAGTAGTGCGTTTACAATGGGCCACTTGTCAAAATGAACAAAGTGGACTTTCTGATTTTTTTTTTGCAACTACCTTATGAGGTTGAAATCTGTCACTTAAGCACTGTAGCTCAGATTTACAAAAATTTTGAAAAGAATCAAAGCTTTACAATGCCAAAGAAGGCCTAATTTTTAAAGTGAGAAATTTGTCCACAAAACCCTAGAATCTAACTTTAGATCTGGAAACTAGACAAAAAAAATGCACTTTCAAAAAAAATAGAACCTGAAAAAGTGACCAAATGTGCTCGTACGGAGCTTCTAAAGTTGCAAAATGCAGGATTATGCAAGTACAATAGCCAAAAAATGCAAATTCTATAAAATTTGTGCACCAAAACTAGAAAAAAACACCACCATAGGAAAATTCAAGAAATTTTACTTGATTTCAAAAAAATTTGCACCTAAATCGGAGTTTGAATGTCCAAAATACGAGCTTGCAAAGTCAGGCTACCAAACTGAAAAGCAATCTAGAGAGGGGTCTAGAGGAGAAACTGCGAGTCTAAATTTGACAGTCAAATGACCATCAACACAGTTCTAAAATGCCTTGGAATGACATCTAGACGGGCGTCAAATTTAACCTGGGCAAATTGTGATGTTAGCAAAAATGGATGCCCTTGGATGACGTGTCAGCTTAATCGATGTCCATACTATATGGACTATGTGACATGGTATAGATGACCATTTCCACATGGTGATGTGGTAGTACAGGTTGCTTGATGGGTGATGATGCCGCGTGGCACGAGAAGTTTAAAAACTAGTCGCAGACTATTTTTTAAAAAAATGGTTTTGTGGAAACAGGCACTATCCAATTGCATGCCAAAAATGAGATGAAAGTTACCACATTGTAGAAAAAGTATGCCATTCGCCAAAGTCAGAATTTTTTTTACACATGGGCAGGAAATACCCAAAAAATGCCACAGATGCCAAGCACTTGTCGTGAGCCAGAAACTGTAGATTGTCGGAGGTGAAGTTGCAGTCATCGTCGAAGATAAAAAAAAATTGCCAAAAAATGGAGTTGCTGTAGGCTGATGCAGGGCCAGGAAGCTTTGATGGTGGAAAAGTTAAAACTGCACTAGAATCGTTGATAGTCATGCTAGAATAGAGTGCAGATGTCACCAAATGGAAACCCTTGCTTGAGCTATCGGATCTACGATGCTGGAAGTATTTCAAACGCTGCGCAATGGGGGTATTTAATCCCACATCGCCAGTGGGTGGGCATTGGATGCTCTTTAAAACAGATACTCTGCGACCATATAAGAAAATAAGAAGCCACCGATTTATTGTGGGCATTAAAGGAAAGACTGTTGTGGGAGCTGACTTGTTGTTGCCGCTTGAAATATATCCACCATTGAAAAATATTCCTTGCGACAATAAAATATACTCCACAAATAGCAGATCTGGGGTGTCACTACCCAAGTCTACTGAAAAAATTTCTTTGTTGGGTGCCCAAAGGGCGAAAAAATTTCACAAAAATTACAGAGAAATTAAAAATGTAGATTGGAAAATAAATTCATAAATCTGCAAAAGATCATACCCATACCGCAAATCAGGCCTCTAGGTTCTGATTTGCAAAAAAAATTTTCCTCACAGTTGACTTTGGGCCAAGGTAGGCATGCTTATAATTGATCATCATTGGTTCAGCATTTTGGATGCAATGGTAAGGTCAGATCTGACATTGGAAGCTCCCAATTTTTGCAGTACTCCAAATTCAGGATGAGGTGATGAAGCAAACAAGAGGTCTCGAACGGCTTTTGATTAGAAAGTCTCCAAGCTCTGATACCATGTAAGAATTTTCCTAAGGGAAAAATTCACCCAAGAACTAAGAACTCAAACACAAGCACAACTGTAGACCAAAAATGGAGAGAGTATGATCAGAATAACAATGTATTCAATAACTTGGTTCTCAAAGTACACTAGGAGTGCCTGAATATAAAGGTCTCAAGAGAGATTCTAGAATGCATAGAAGTTAGCACTACGAACTGTCATACAACCAAGCACATGTCCACCAGATATGGGTTATCCTCCATTAAGCACGAAAGTAAGTGCTGTGATGTGAGAATAAGTCTACAAGGGTGGGACACGCAAAACAATGTTGTAGACACCATGTGCTTAAATAGAGTTGCGTACTCCTGTGTTGTCAACATGACAACTCACAAGGTGTGCAAACTCCTAAGTGTCTCAAAAATAAAAAAATGCAAAATAATTAAATAATGCATTAACCTAAGTAAACTTAAGTAAGTATAAATAGTAAAGTACTTATTTACACCAACAATTGCCAATGAAAAATTTGCGAGCAAATATCAACATTCGGAGATGCCATTGATAGAAAAGTTAAAAAAAAAGAATTCGTGGGATGAGGTTAAGAAAGAGACGGAGAAACATGCAACAAAGAGTAATATTTCAATGCAAGAATTGCCATCCCAAATTATGACATTGCACATATCAGAATCACACAAATCAAAGCCTCTAACATACTTAAATTTTTACAAGAAAGCATCTCAACCTTCTAAGAGGTCTATGCTGAAAGAAATTAAAGAGACATGCACATCTAAATTTGGGTGAACTAAAGACATCAATAGGTTTTGAGGAGGATAAACTTTTTAGCGATTGTTAGAATAAAGAGCATCCAACTGTACTTTATGATTTTGGCAGTTATAGTGATAGTGATATTGAAAGACAAAAGGACCTTGAGTATGATGCCAACATTCAAATTTTTTAGGATTTTGGGTCAACTAGGGGTAGACATATTGTTAAACTTCAAATGAGTGATTCTATTAAACAAATGTGTAGTAAAGGGGAAACTATGGTATAAAAAATGGGTTATGCAGGTATTGGGCCCATTAGTGCAGCTCGTGAAGGGATTTGGAATCTAGTTTTAGTACTAGACCTACCCAAAAGAGGAAGTACACCAATCATTGGAATCTTTGATGAGATTGAAGATGATTCATCTAGAAAGGGAAAAAAACATTATACTTCTTCTTCTTGTGGTCATCCCAACGCATTATTTTTTAAATCTTCAAATCCAGTTGTAGTTGATCCTACTGGCACTAACATGGATGACCCTTGTGCAAAAAAGAAAAAAGTTATGCCAATTACAATGAAAGAAATGTCAGTGGTTACTTCACCAATGTATGCACCAATAGCTTCTGTACAAGACCCTAAAAGTAGTCCTAAAACACTAAGATTTGGAATGGGCCATCTTTAGTATGTTGGAAATCCTCAAAATACAATTGTTGGTGGAGTAAGTTTAACTGGATTTGGAGGAGCATACAAAAATACAATTAATAATTCACCTTTCAAACACTCAATTGTGTTAGCAAACCCATATTTTAGTTTGAATGAGTTTGCATCAAAGTTTGATTAGACAAGTGAAAGAAATAGGCAAATTATGAAGACTTTGAAAAGTGATGTAGTTGCTAAAGGGATCTACTAATAGAATATTTCCAACATATGATCCAAACAATGAAATAATGAACTTCATGGCTGTTATGCCCCTAGCTAGAGATAATAATCCACCAGAAAATATAATAAATCATAATGATGTACAAGTTACCAGTCTTCAAATGGATTTGTCAAAAGTGAAAAATATTGACAAAATCAATATATCAAAAGAGAGCAACAAAATGGTCTACTCTACACTTTTGAAAGTGGAATGGAAAACAAAAGGCTTACAAAAAAAATAGAAAAATTACAGACAAACCTTGATAATGTGAAGGCAAAGGAGAAAGCAATAGACAATAGGTTCAAAGAATTGCAAAATAGGATAAAGAATTATTCTCCTATAGAGGCAATTGTTCGGCAAGAAAGGATGAATGAATAAGTGCAAAATTTGACTAAAGAGTTGGATGACTACCAAAAAAAGAATTCAACATGAAAAAGCATCTACTGCATAGTTGTTCAAGTTTGTAGAAAGTAGTGTACAGGTCAACAATAAATTAAAACCTGACCTAGACTCTACTATCAAGGAAAATAGTAATTTGAAGACTAAATTGGAGAATAAAAAGAAAAAAGAGGAGTCTAAGGCAAGGACAATTGATAATTTGGAGAAGGAATTAGGGAATGAGAAGAAAAAAAAAGAGTATAGTGCAAACACAATCCATAATTTGAAGAAGCAATTGGAGAATATGAAGAAAAAAGAGGAGTCAACTACAAAATAATGCTTGATTTGAAAAAGGAATTGGAGAATGCAAATAAAATGGAGTCTAGTGCTACTGCAAATAGTAAAACAATCCACCATATGAAGAAAGAATAAGAGAATGCAAAGAAAAAAGAAGAGTCAGCTGCAAAGAAAATCCTAGATTTAAAAAAGGAATTGGAGAACATGAAGAAAGAGGAACATCTACAAACACTCCATGATTTGAAGAAGGAATTGGAAAATGTAGAGAAAAAGGAGGAGTTGGCTACGAAGACAATCCATGATTTGAAAAGGGAAACTTGAGGATGCGAAGAAAAAAGAGTTAACCACTACAAAGACAATCCAAGATTTGAAGAAGAAATTGGAGGATGAGAGGAAGAGAGTAACTAATTGGCAAAAAAAACTAGAGGAAATATAGAAAAAGAGTGAAATAAAGATGTTTGAAATGAATAAAAGATGAAGAAAGTAATTGCACAAAATAGAACGACATCTTCCAAAGACCATAATGCAAGGATACTATAATAAACATGGTTAAGCTTATTAAACAAGAAAATTGGGACAAAATAATGAAGAATAGTGATAGTTTTTTTGACTGGCTTGATTTAAATAGCAATCTTAGACATGTCTTTGAAAATGTAAAAAAAATATTGAGTGATGCAGAGTGTTGGAAATGATTGAAAAAGATCATGAGGGAGATTGTTGGAAATGACTGAAGAGATTATACATAAAAAGTAATGGAATTGGTAAAGAATGTTCTCAATCATTGGTTTGTCATTGACATCAAACTTGCTACTTGAAGGAATGATAATTGCTTTAGTGATTCAAATACTATCAATTGGTTGATTGACAAGGAAGAGACAATCAGTAAGATGTAACTAGAGTACCTAGAGAAAGGTTGAAGTTATGATGTTGTAATGAAATACAAGGATCAGCTAAGCCATTGATGAAAAAGTGTATTAAAGACATACTCTAAGACATAGAGAATGGGCACACTGAAACATATCAAAGATGTAAGGTTTTAGCTAAGTCATTTGTAAAGTCTAACTAAGTTCATTAGAGAGAGAGAGCCAAGCAAGCAAGTGCAGAAACAAATTCTTAGTTGAATCCAAGCAAGTTCACTTTTAGAGTGTGCCGAGTAAATATCAAGTGCCAAGTAGAAAACAAGTGTCGAGTAAACATCAAGTGCTGAGCATGAAATAGGTGCCAAGTAAACATCAAGTGCCAAGCATGAAACAGGTGCCAAGTAAAGATATAGATGCTGAGTAGAAAACAAGTGCCAAGTAAACATCAAGTGTCGAGTATGAAACAAGTATCGAGTAAAGATATAGATGCTGAGTAGGATATAATTGCCGAGTAACACAGAACAAGCTGAGTATCAGTAAACCAATAATGCCGAGCTGCTGCATTATTTTGAAATTGAAGATTTGCTAGATTTGAGCCGATAAGGTTGTTACCTAAAAGTTTGTAAACTAGATAGAAGATAAGAGTGATGAGTTGGTGGCACAGAACACCATGTAAAAAGGTTTTTAGTGAATACAACTGGATGCTAGACAAGGTTTCTAGATGAAGAAGAAATATGGGGTAGATACATTGTATCCTACCTAATCCATTGAAACCCTAAAATTGGAGAGGGAGAATTGAGTGGGAAAGATATTTCAAATTTCTATTTAAGAATTCATAAGGTCATGAAGCAGAAGTGTGGTGGTGAGAAAGTATGAAATCATGAGCTGCTGAAGAAAAGTGTTAAGGAGTAAGAGAACAAAGAATACTCTGTTTCACTAGATGACCACAGATATGATTGCATTAGTTTGATGAGTAAAGAAGACTCAAGGAAACAAATCTTGAGAGGAAGACAAGCTAACAGAATTGAAGTGATTAAAATCCAAGCAAAGGATTGAACTGAAGTGTGATATGTAATCTGCAAGATATGCTGTAAGTTGAATCAGATCAAAGCCATTGTTGTTACTTTCTAGCAATTTTAATAGTTAAGATAAAACCTATGGACTTAGGTTGGTTTAATAGGCATGTTGTAAATCCTTTAACGGGGTGACATTCCAAGTGAATGTTCCAAAGTCCTTTAACCAGGCCCATTCCTAACAGTTTGGTGAAATCCTCTAACAAGGTCACATTTAGCAATGTGTTGTAGCCTTTAACAGGGTAGGCTTTTCACAAGGTAGACCATCAGAAGTGGTTTAAATCAATTGTACAGTTATTTTGTGGGTATCATCCCCACCCCAGTTTTACCTTCTTATTCTTGGAGGGTTTCTGGGATATCAAACTCTTAGTGCTATGGTGTGATGCATGTTTACTTGTCTTAGTTGTTTCAATATTTAAATTGCATGCATGATAAGTTCAGTTATGCACCATTAAGGATTTGTAAAGAAAATAGAAAAGTTTTATTATGGCATTTGGACCTTGAATAACTGATTCACTCCCCCCCCCCCTCTCAGTTATTCTAAAGAATTATAACACAGAGGTCAATGGTCAACCATTTATTGAATGCATGAGACAACTAATTATCCCTTTGTTTGTAACAATGCCCTTGTATCTTCCTCAAGGTTAATTGGAACAATGACCCAACCCACTCAATATTCTATTAAGGAACAAACTTGTAAAAGGTCTAACACACAGATCTCTATACCTTTGAATTCATAAGACTAACTACACTTCTAACTTCTTCAAGCAACAAGTTATCCAAGTTGCCCAAAGAATTTACAAACCCCATATGACTCCAAATGACTCCAAACATGCAAAAGACTTAACCAAGGTTTAAAAAAGACTTTTATGAGTTATATAATGTGTATTCAATTGGATTTAACCATCCACTTGGCTAGACCCAACCCCCAATGTCAAATTCATCCAATGCACCTTAGGAGACCTATATGATTATAACATAAAACCCTAAATAACTTGACATTTTCTCAAATCACTTGACAAGGTAATGGCACTTTTGGACACCCTTTTCAAAGTACTAAAACATATTAAAACCATCCTATAGACTTCCTTGAGCCAGGTCTGATTGTTCCAACATATTGACCTTCAAAATGGCGTAAAACCATGAATTATCAAAGCATCTATATCTTCCTTATACCCTTATCACTCTAAATCATCAACAAAGTATTATAATAGAAAAAATGAATAAACCTAAGAGAAATCAGCCTCAACACTTTGAGAACCCTAAAAACCCAAATTTTCACTCCTCAAACCCTCAATACAAGGGTTTCTCAAATCCACTATATTTGATCACTTCCAAGACCAACTGATAGATGTTTCACCATTACTTGTTCATTATATGATGATCCATATCATAATAGACACCCCTTTTTCAATTAGTTTGTTAGCTGCTATACTTGACCCATCAAATTCAATATGCTTTCACTATTTCACAACAATCATTGTTGTCAACACTGTTCCTGCACAAAACATGTTAGTGTGATATAATACATGTTAGAAGATTACTTCCCATGAATTCTAGGCCCTTGGATTTCATTGGAAGGCCATTTCTTGTAAAGGCTTGGACTAACACAAAACCCTTGCCTGTGAATTAACACTAGGCAACTAAATACTTAACACAAGGTATATAAAGTGGATTCAAGACAATAATAAATAATAGAGAACTTTTAAATCATCAAAATTAATAGAATAAAATTATGATATATGTTTATTCCTCCACAATGAAACTTGTCCAGTTTGCAAAGATCTAATACTTAGTTTTGTAGAAGAATGTATGCCTTGTTATTGCTTTTGATTAGTCCATACATGCCCCAGGCTTTATTGCCCATACAATGGATGTATTGGTCTAGTAATAGACCTCCCCTACCTATCATAACCAACTCTTAATGGTTGGAGGCTTAGTTTAAGCCTAATAACATTCTAAACACTAACTCCCTCCCAAATACATTCATGGCCATTTGTTTTTGAATTTTCAAACAACAACAAAAATGGCTTCATTTGGATATGTAATCCTTTTCTTATTGTTACCTACTATTTCAACCCATCCATACCTATCTTAGACTCCTAGAAACATTATCAAAAAATTATTGAAATTTGGACAACATTAGTCCATTACAACTAAATTATTAGTCCTTTGAGGGCCTTACAAATTAATTGAAGAAATACATTATGTTAGTAACATTATAGGTGCCAAGATCCTCCATTTGATTTGTTGACCCAGTTTGTATGTTCCATCCTTCAGATTTTATTTGAAGGTCTTGAAAGTTTTCCTAGTCCTTCTTCTCCAAATTGATTGTGTGAGATGCTCCTACACTATACTCCCCTCCCTGAAAAGAAATCCTTCCTTGAGAGTTGACTTGTGATCCATTGTTCATTGCTCCCATCTGCTGTTGCTGAGGGATGAAATTGTTCCCCAAAGTGATCTGCTCCTTCATCTAGGTTCTTGTAGTCACACACCAAGATTTAGATACAAAAATATTTGGGTTAGATTTTACTCTTGCTTCACAGTATCACTACTACACATTAGACTATTGGAAAGTCTTCATTTGTCTCTACTCTATTAGCATATCACCTTCATTTGTCTGCCCTTTCAAAGGACACTTCATATCTCCAACCAAAACAAAAGATTGTGTAAACAACTCTGCTTTCCTTGGACTATCCTATCTCTATCTCTTAATTTGACATTGCTTTAAACCCCAACTAGTATCATAATGTGGGGTGTGTTGGTCCTACACTAGAACATCTATGCCAAAACACATCAGTATAGATTCCTTATGGCTCCTCACCAATGGATGCAACTTATACTTCACCTTTCCTTGTTGAACTACATATGTATTTTCATAGCCATTATGCATGACTCTCCTTAAACATTACCAAGATCTTCCCAAAATGAAATGCCCACAAGTCATGTGCATGACATCACATAGTACCTTGTCCCTATAACTCCAAACTGAAAACTTAACCATCACTTGATCCTTAACCAACAAATTATGATTCTCATTGACCAAGTAGCATAATAAGGAGTAACATGTGCAAAAGTTTTCAAATTCAATTTCTTAACAACCTCATAAGATAACACATTATTACTTCCCCCTAAATCAATTATAAACTTTCATATCTTTCCTTGAATGAGATAATTTGATCTAAATATGCTTGGATCTTTTGGTATTTGATTGCTTCTTCCTATCAGTAAGCACTCTCCTTCTTCTAGAAGAATTTCAATGGGTTCTTTCTGCCCATCCTTTCTTGGCTCTTCATCAACCAAGTTCACTCTCCTATCTCTCCATTTGTCTTCTTGCCATTTAGGACACTAAAGGACTAATGGCCTAATTCATTACAAGTGAAGCATCTTCTTGTGAATACTCCACTTCCTCTTCCTCCACTTCTTCCACCTCTATAACCTCCTCTTGATTCTGAAAATGTTTTGTCTTTTTCTTTGTCATTTTGATTTTGAGAATCAGTAGTACCTCTTCCCCCTCTTCCTCTCATGGAAGATCCACCTCTATTTTTTCTTTTCTTCTCTTGCCTTCTCTTTATCTTCTCTTTAGCCTTCAAGGCTAACTGATAACATTCATCAACCAACCTCGGAGTAGCTAGAAAAAGTTCATCCTAGATATTGAACCTCAGTCCCCCCATATATCTTGCAATATTTTCTTCCATCTCTTCCTCATGATTCACTCTAATGTCAAGCTTGTGGAATTCCTCAGTGTACTTCTATACATCCATATCTTTTTTCCTAAAATCCCTCATCTTCTTGTACAATTGCACTCTATAATCTTTTGGCAAAATTTTTTCCTTCATCTTATCCACCATAGAATACCAAGATGTGTTTTTGGGTCTACCACTCTTCCATTTGTCTACCTGGATACAATCCCACCACAACAAAGCATGTCCCTTCAACCTAGACTTTTCTATCTTCAATTTTTCCTTCTCTTCTATCCCTTCACACTCAAAGAAATTTTCAATTACATCGAACTAGTCTATTAGTTCTTCATCATCCATATTCCCTCCATACATAGATAAGTCTATCCTTGCCCTTCTATCTCCATTCCTTATGGCTTTTTCCAACTTATCCATCCTTACTTCCTTAGGGTCCTCTTCCTCTTCTTTGGGTTCTCCTTCCTCTTTTTCATCTTTGATTTCTTCATCCAATCTAATGCTCTTATCCTTCTTCTCTAGTGCTAACATCCTCTCCATCATAGACTTTATCAATCTATCTTTTTCACATTCTCTTTTTCCCTTTGGTCTAATGATGCCCTTAATTTTTTTTATCTACCACTTGTTCTTTCACTATCTTTTCCAATTCCATATTTGTCAACCTTGTAGGAATCTCTTCTTCTCCCTTAGACATGGCTGCTTGATTAATTTGGTACAAGAATCTACTATAGCTCCTAAGATAGTTCAACTGCAAGGGCTCACTAAGGGATTCAAGAACCAACTTCACAAGACCAATTATACTTCCACAAGATCTTTCTAGCTTTAATACCACTTGATGCAGAGGTTAGTGGTTAACCATTTATTGGATGCATGAGACAACTAATTATCCCTTTGTTTGTAACAATGCACTTATATCTTCCTCAAGGTTAATTGAAACAATGACCCAACCCACTCAATCTTCTATCAAGGAATAAAATTTTAAAAGTTTAACACACTGATCTGTACAACTTTGAATTCACAAGACTAACTACACTTCCAACTTCTTCAAGTAACAAGTTACCCATGTTGCCCAAAGCACCTACAAACCCCATATGACTCCAAATGACTCCGAACATGCAAAAGACTTAACCAAGGTTTAAAAAAGACTTTTATGAGTTATATAATGTGTATTCAATTGGATTTAACCATCCACTTGGCTAGACCCAACTCCTAATGCAAAATTTATTTAATGCACCTTAGGAGACCTAATTGATTACAACATAAAACCCTAAATAACTTGAAATTTTCCCAAATAACTTGAAAAGGTAATGGAACTTTTGGACATGCTTTTCAAAGTATTAAAACATATCAAAACCATTCTATAGACTTCCTGGAACTAGATCTGACTATTCCAACATAGTGGCCTTCAAAATGGCATAAAACCATGAATTATCAAAGCATCTATATCTTCCTTATACCCTTATCACTCCAAATAATTAGTAGAGTCTTTTAATATCAAAAATGAATAAACCTAAGAGAAATTAGCCTCAACACTTCAAAAACCCTAAAAACCCAAATTTTCACTCCTCAAACCCTCAATACAAGGGTTTCTCAAATCCACTATATTTGATCACTTCCAAGACCAACTGATAGATGTTTCACCATTAATTAATCATTATATGATGATACATATCATAACAAACACCCCTTGTTTAATTATTTTGTTAGCAACTATACTTGACCCATCAAATTCAATATGCATTCATCGGTTCACAATAGTCACTATTGCCATCACTGTTCCTACACAAAACATGTTAGTGTGATATAATACATGTTAGAAGATTACTTCCCATTAATTCTAGGCCCTTGGATTTCATGGGAAGGCCATTTCTTGTAAAGGCTCAGATTGTTATAGACAAACACAAAACCCCTTCTGTGAATTAACACTAGGCAACTAAATACTTAACACAAGGTATATAAAGTGGATTCAAGGCAATAATAAATAATAGAGAACTTTCTAAATCATCAAAATGAATAGAATAAACTTATGATATATGTCTATCCCTCCATAATGAAACTTGTTCATTTTGTAGAGATCTAATACTTAGTTTTACAGAAGAATGTATGCTCTATTATTAATTTTGATTAGTCTGTACATGCCCTAGGCTTCATTGCTTGTACACTAGATGTATTGGTCTAGTAATAGACCTCCCCTACCTATCATAACCAACTCTTAATGGTTGGAGGTTTAGTTTAAGCCTAAAAACATTCTAAACACTAACTCCCTCCCAAATACATTCATGGCCATTTGTTTTTGAATTTTCAAACAATTTTTTTTTGGATATGTAATCCTTTTCTTATTGTTACCTACTACCTAGACCCATCCATACCTATCTTAGACTCCTTGAAACATTATCAAAACATTATTGAAACTTGGACAACATTAGTCCATTAAAACTAAATTCTTAGTCCTTTGAGGGCCTTCCAAATTAATTGAAGAAATGCATTATGTTAATAGCATTATAGGTGCCAATATCCTCCATTTGATATGTTGACCTAGTTTGTACATTCCATCCTTTGGATTTTCTTTGAAGGTCTTGGAAGTCTACCTAGTCTTCTTCTCCAAATTGATTGTGTGAGGTGCTCCTGCACCATTGAAGGTAAAAGAGGAATCTTCACCAATTCCTTAAAAAATCTTTCTAAACAATTTTGAATAAAGTATAGAGATCTAGTGACAAGGATTTGGAAAACCATGAAATAAACAACTGCTTGGATGCCTCTATAGTGACCTTTTCTATTTTTCACAATTGTGATCAAGTAATGGAAATAGATGAAGCTCTCAAATCTACTTCCTAAAACTTAATGAAGATGAATCACAACATATTGAACTTGCTAAATGTTGGATTACCAAATCCAACTTACTCAAATAGAAAATTTATTGGGAAAGAATATTACATAAAAAACTTGCAAAACACCATGAATTCTGATTTAGGAAACTCTCCTAAGGAAACCAATGCAAAAAGAATTTCGAGTTGCATCAAACCACTATCAACAATGAATGTAGTTATAGATAAATTCCTTGATTAATGTAAAATTGTCTCTCTAAAGTATTAATTGTTGATGAGGTTACAACTATTTAGCTACAACCACAAACAAATGGAGCTTCCAAATGATGCAAAATGGAGCACCCTAAAGAACTTCATTGGAGTTGGGTCATCTTCTCAAACTATTACTATTACTGTTAGTGGCAATCATAACTAATAGCACTAAGAAGTAACAACTTAGTAAGTTAGTGCTATAATCATTTTGTTACTTGTTGCTCTTTAATTTCAAATTTTGAATTTAATTTCAACTTTGGTTAATGTTAATTGTTACAGGAATCAAGAACCAACATATCATGATAGTTGGACAACTAGGTACTGGCAAACTATTACTACACAAAGTAGATGGAAAAAATTTCCCTAATTCTACTTTAAAAAATTGTACAATTGGAAATGTGATTGTACACACATAATGTAGTATGTAGTAATAATCTAATTATATATACAATTACAAACTGACCTACAACTATTGTTCATCCGTTGTATCTGAAAAAGGGAATTTTGGGTCATTTCAATTTGACATTGAGTCATTTGCAAAGGGTTGTAATTTTTTAAAATTGTTGAATGTATTATCCTACAGGCTGATTTATAATTAATAATTATAATACAATTTTTTTTTAAAAAATAGAGCTTATTCTGTTAAATGCATTATGTTACAATTTCTTAAAGAAACTATAATTAATGAAAATCTAAAAGTAAAAATGTCTAAAAACTAAAATGAATGAAAATTGTCAAGTTCAACATGTACTATTGTATTAAAACTAGAATCAATGAAAATCTCAACATTCTTAAAAAATACAATCAATGAAAATCTCAACATGTGTAGACTCTAAAAGTAAAAACTAGTCTCAATGAAAATCTCAACATGTAAGTTTGTAACATCAACATGTTCAAAAAAAATTTTAAGCATCTATAAAAGGACAATGAATGAAGGCTATAAATTAACTTCTACAAACATAATTAATTAGTAGATAGAGTCTTAGATTAGAGCTACTAGCCTAAAACTTGACTCATGTAGAAGTTAGAACTTGAAGTTGAGAAGCTGTTGTAGTTGCCACTTTTCTTGGACTAGCTCAGCATCACTATCATCAGAATGTTCTTCATTTATTGCATACAACATTTTAGTGTTCATTGTATTCTCTTTAGATTCATTATTAGTGTTAGTATGCATGCCAAAGTCAAAATCATCTTCATTGCTTTCAATATTAGGACATGAACCATTGCCACCACCACTGCCACTACCACCACCACTACCACTACCACCACCACTACCACTACCACTTGAGTTTGAAATATTGGCCATCCCTCTTCTTTGACATTGGTTTATCCAAATGCTAAGAGCCCTATCATAAGGGAAACTATCTACCTCATACCTAGAATTATAGAGCCTCAAAAATTATCCATTTTTTTTTCTAATTCATTTTCAACCTTTTACTTCAGGAAGCCCAAAGTACTAAAAAATTTCTCATCCTCCATTGAACCCAATATCATTGTCAAACATAAATTAGTAAGCTTGAAATATTCTATTATTGAATCTCTCAATCGATTTCTCTCACCAAGGTTTTTCCAAAGCTTTGTTACCACTCCCTTTTCATTTGAGTTCTCCATAAGATCATATTGCTCCCTCATTATGTTTAAAAAATAATATGATTGATCTCTCAATCAAGATTCATATAAAATTATATTTATAGTTACTTCATTGATTACTTTAGGTTTGCAAAAATGATGAATTAAAGTCATCATCCTTCTTTACAAATCAGTTAGATAGTTTAGAGACAAATATTGTGGAAAAACAATTGACATTGCTTCGAGCAGTTCCTTTGGAGGGAATCTTAATCTAATTTTTGATGAAAGATTGTAGCAAAATTGCTTAAAAGAGTTAGGCACAAAGTCTTTGATCTTCTTGAAATATTCACTTGTAACACGTGAAAGTACCTTTTTTGGTTTTGATTCTACTTCGCTTCCTACTTCGTTGGGGTTGACGCAGGCATAGTATTGCATTGATATGTCAACTTCACGTACCCTAGAACATACCTAATCATTTTCACTAATATGTAAAACCTTCCTAGGATTGTTCAAATCTGTGATTTCTATCCACTTTGCAAACTTTGATTCATCTAATAATAGTAATCAATATAGATTATCTAGGATATTACATGTCATTTCACGTAGCTTATTATATTCTGCAATGTACATAACCCTTTGTTGAACCTTTTTTAATAATATTACTCATGTCCTGTAGCATGGGGAGAATAGCTACTAAAGTTAAGAGTATCTTAACATTAGTTAGACTTGAATATAGCTAAGGGAATTTTTCTCACATAGAGTGGATTAGTCTAAGTAATGCCAGCTATTCAGATATTACTTGATGCATTGGCCCATCCAAAGAGATCCATCTAGTATCATTGTCTTTAAGAAGCTTCCTCTCATTAACAAGTCCTTGTGAAAAGTGTTAAAATTCTTGAACTTGTTTTCGACTTCAACAAAGTATTGGTAAATCTCTTTGATTAGAGATTCTACTTTACTTACACAACCAAAATTGCTGACAATTCCAAAAGCTAGACTCATTTGATGGCCATGCAACGAATGGGAATAGTGTAGGGTGCCAAATCATTCTTGATCTTTTTACAAATATCACCTTTATGACCTTGCATAACCGAAGCTCCATCTGCTCTAACACAAACCAACTTTTGGCAATCTCCATGTTATCCAAACCTCCAACTTTAATTAGAGTACTCTTTAACAAATTATGTGAATTTTTAGTTGTCACACTATAAATCAATTTAGCAATAGATAGTAGAAAGGGTTGATGACAAAGATCATTTATAGTATAAACATGCTTGCACACCCAAGAACTATTATCAATTGTTATAACTTCATCTAGAGACAATGCAATGAAATTTGAGAGTTTTATTTTTTTCCTTCATATCTTTGTTTTCAACTTGTGCAAGATATCTAGCCCATTTCTAGTTATTGTTTACTGACCAGTGATTGTTCAGATAGTTTCAAACTTTGAAAAAGTGAACTAAGATAGTAATTGAAGGGTAGTCCATCATAAGAAGTCCTCTACTCAAAATATAAAAGACCACACTTAATTGAACTACTTTTCCCATATTTTACACTTCTATTGCTTTCCCAATGAAATCTTCAATGGAACCTTTTACTATAGAACACTTCTCCTATAATTGATGGCGTAACTTGTATAATTAACATTCCACCCATTCTAATTGAAAATTCATTTTGGACGGATCCCAGCGAGATCGATCTTTCTTTGATTCCAATTTTCTTTTCCCCTTTTGTGCATGAACATGATTTATGGAATCACTTTTGGTTTTCTCACCTGACTGGTCTAGAATTGATTCCAACTCTATAATATCAATTTGTGACTCCCTAATTAGGGTAAGTTCCTCCAAATCATGTTTAAGTTCATCCTCGACTAAGATATCAGGTTCACCAACTTGAACTTCTTCAATACAGTTTGAGTCTCCAACTTGTGATGAATCTCCTTTTTCAATAAGCACTAGAGATCTAAATTATGAATCTTATAGGTTGCCAACATTTCCACTACCAAAATATGCTGATATGGTTCTATGTTTTGGTAATGGTGGCCTCTCTTGGCTTTCAAGGATCCTACTGGAACCCTTGTTACCCCTCTTGTTTGGCATTGCAAATTGGTAAAGGCTGCAAGAAATAAATAAATTTAATTGTTGAACAAAAGACTCAAATAGTGACAAGTCAAAGACCATGAACAATTATAGTAGACTACTTAGGCTACATATAATAAAAATAATATGATTCATTCTCAAAAAAAGGGTACTACTGCTATGGTACTATAGTCTACAATACTACCTAATATAATTTGCAAACCTTTAGGCTATCTTAGCATGTGAGATATCCAGTCACCAGTGGACACTGGATAGTAAAACTAAAAAATAACTAGTACCACTATCAACATAAAATATAAATTAAAAATCACTTGCCTTTTACAAAAACTAGGGTCCACGAGTCAATGGGAAATGCACTCAACACTCTGAAACTTTGGTAGCAATAAGAAATGCTAGTCTCTGGACTAGAAAAGAGTGAATTTTTTAGAATAATAATATCTTATAGTCTAATATAGGTTGGTAAATTACATGGGATTAACCAAAGGGAATGTCAAATATAGGAAAATGCACCTTCCTATGCAAGCCCATAGTAGGAAAAAATTGGCTAAATGGGGTTGGTGGTCGACACACATAAAAAAAATGGTAGATGATGCCCAACCCAAGGGAAAATTATTTGGTTGTAGTAATTTCAAAATAACATGGGCCAATAAGAAACAACAAGTAAAGGATGACAAAATGTTTAAACTAAATGTATCCAAAATGTATATTTCATTGGAGATTGGAGTGATATCTTTGACCAATCATGTGATAACTAATGGGAAACTACCATGGGTGTTGGACCCAAATCTAATAAATATCGAGCAATGTGGTTGACCTATGTTGCATGCACTATTCACTAAATGATGATTGACCCATGAGACAGGATTTCCAAATGGTGAATATTCACCACTAAAGTAATCTCTAGAAGTGCTCCAAGCCATACTAATAATTCATGTTGTGCTTCATAGAAACTATGTACAAAGAGGGGATACATATACACCCTCCTTAGAATGACTATGTATCCATAGACATCATAAGAAAAAGTATCGAGGATAACTAGTTCCATTGACAAGAAGATATCCTTTATCAATAATGTATACCATAAAATTAGCAAAGAGCTTGACCTCTTATAAGGTAAGGAAATAGATAAATTAGGAAAGGATATGTTACAAATGAGAAGAGACCCTTTAAATGAATAATTCTTGTGTACAATTCATCTTCCTTAAAGATAAATTTCATGAACAAAGATGCAACTTCAAACAAGAACAAACATGCACCTATATAGCCCATTGTGTACTAGTAAAATAGGGATACTTGGAAGAAGGATGGAAAAGTAAGGGAAAATATTTATAATGAACATAGTAAAATAAAGAAGAGGTGATGATCAATGAAATGCACCTCTTTTATAAGAGAGATTCATGACCAAGACACAATTCCTTATAGGAAAAGAATGTCACATAATAAACAAATACCACTATACTAAGGAAATTCAATCCTTAGACAAAGAGAGAAATAAATAATATACAAAGGAATCTTGCCCCCGACAAGCATAATCTATGGTAGGATTATATAATAAATTCTTGAAATATATAAAGATTAATCATAAGAAACAATCGATAATTGTGCATAGAACACAAACATTCCATATCAAATAAGAAGTATATAATAATGCAATACCATATATGATTAAAGAAAGAAGAATCATAGGATACCTAACTCTAAGCAATAGAAAATGTTATAAAATATATCACTTATTAATTAAACTATAGATTATTATTATATAAGAAACATTAGAATCCAAGGTATAATAAGACAATTACTAGGCAATAAACACTCAATCGTGCATATAAAAAAGTTTTTCATAGACAACCAACTTCATTATCATGAAATTAATCATAAAGGGATAAGGGACCCTTGAGAAAGGAAAGAGAAAGAAAATCCAATATATGCCCTAAATGAGAGATTCTATTATAATAAAGATGTACTTACAAACATAAGAAATGTATGCAAGAGATAACATAAAATTTCAAAAGAATGTAAGTTCATAAAGGATATTGGAAAAGATAAGAGAAGGATCATACTATACCTCCAAAAGTGATTTTAATTTATACTAGACATGTGATTTAAAGTAAACATAAGATTGCATTTGGGATGTTAGACCCCAAGTAATCACAATAAATGAATAGAAGACAATATATCATCACATAAAATAAAAATAGGAAAACAAAGAGAGAAAAATGTATCCTATTATATAGGTAGAAAGATGAAATAGGGCCTTGCCCTCTAAGTGAGGAGACAAAGGAAATGGCTATTATGTTACTTAGAAAGTAGGACACAGAGCCCAATGTTAAATTTCTAGGAGCAACATAATAGGGATGCAAATGTATCAAGTAAATGTATCATGAAAAAGAAACCATTCAACATTGAAATTCATATGAAACATAACACAAGAAAAAAATTGAAAATAAGGATGAAGCATAGATAAAGAAGTTCTCTTAGGTTTAATTAGATGGAAATTCATATACCCATCAAATAAAGGTTTTGAATGAACAAAATCAAGAGCTAATATTGTTGGTGTGAAATAGAGGGTTTCTTAATCTTTAAGAGTTAATAAACTACTCATAGAGTCAATGTGAATATGATGCTTAGGATCTAAATTTGAATTCATAAAAATAAGTTCATAAGAATCATGTTTTTCTACAAGAACTAAATCAAATTAAGATATATCATAAGAAGAAGAAGGGGAATCAAATGTGTGGTACTCTATCTCTAAGGTACTCTTAGGAGAAGGAAAAAAAAACCCATCAAATCCTCATCTATAGAAGGAATGTCAATAGGATGCATCAAAAGAGGTTGCTCATAAGGAGTAATAATACTATTATGAAAGTGCATAAAAGTGGCCTTATAAGGGAGGAAAAATTATCCATTATACTTAAGGGTTCACTCCAAATAATTTCAATATCATCCAAAGGTTGATCAACATCATCTTTAGGAAGATGAGTCTCAATAAAAGAACATATCAAAGCATCATCATATGCATAAAATGGAATATCTTGAAGATCAAGAAGATAACTTGAAAATAAAGATAACAACCAAATTTAAAGGAAATGCAATATAAAATGAAGTAGATACAAAAAAAAAAAAAATTCAAAATGAAAATATATGAAAGCGATATATATGAAAACAATGCAAAAGGAGATCTAAATACCACAAATGTAAATATCTAGATACACAAAAACCATAAAAAGAGAGATAATTCAAAATAAGGGAGATCCCAAGGGAGAAAAATCTAACTCCTAGAGAAGTGGGTAGGATGGCCAGGTCACCAAAATTTGTAATATTAAAATAGAAGCACTTCAAATAAGATATAGAATTCAACTTTATGAGGTCACTAAGCCATTCAATTACAATGTGAAAGGGAAAGGAGGGAATTTCCAAATATGATTCCACTTCTAACCCAAATTAGATTAGCTAGGAACCAAAAGAGGAAGGGTGCTAATACTAAATCTAGATAATAGGATGAATACAATACAAGGAAATGTGATCTTTGGCCCTTAGATAGGCTAATGTGAATGAAAAATTAAACTAATTGCTTAGGAAATGTAAATCTAGATGCTATGTGCATACAATCAACCAAATTAAGATACAAATATAAGGTAAAGATATGAAAGGAAATGAGATATGAAAGACTTATTTTGAAATGTATAGAGGAAGATGTGTTTTTTCTCAACAACTTTCAGATCTAAATCTTTTCTAAACTTCTATCCAAGATGTTAGAATGAAACGACAAAAGAAAAAAAACTCTAAAATCTCCCTAGAATCCAAGACCAAAGGACTAGGTTGACTTGGAAACATGTCCTACAACTAGATTTATGTAGTCTATGACTCTAAAGTTGATGACTCCAGAAAGCTTGCAAAATGTAGGTTCTAGATCTATAATCTTGTTCTGTCTGAACCTACAAATTAACACAGAAAAGAAAGATTTGGGGTTTGATGGGGGCTTGCCTTGGTCAAGTCCTAGGTTAAGGAATTATTCATAATTAAAACATGTAAATATAAAGGAAATTCTTGCATGTAGTATATCTAAATAATATCAAGTGAAAGATAGACTTCGAAAATACAATTATCTTTGATATGTGATCAAGGATGTGAGTGTAATAGTCTTGACTCAAGTAAACCATAAGGAAATTAAAGAAGCCAAAAAATAATTTATGAAAATGTATGTGACATTCCATGGATGAATAATAGAGGAAATTTTAATGGATTGGAATGATGGATCTTCTCCTTAGAGCTAACCTCCACTACCACCTTGAAGGAATAAGCTTGATGCAAGAAGTAGATGCTTGCATGAAGAAAAATGCCTTTAATACGTTCTTGTGGAGATGAGATAACTTGATAATGAGATATAAAAATGAAGCCCCTAAGCTTCCATTTATACTATCTTTTAGGTAGGAAAAAAACTCAGGCCTACTAGGTAATGATCACAAACTAATTAAACCCCCAAGGCCTTTTGGACCTCAAGCTCTAGAACTATCGGGGATTATGTCAACCTAAGTAAACTAGTTCAAGAATATTTGGAGGTGAGAGGACTAGGCTGACTTGGGTTGACCTAGTGTAGACAAGGTTGACCTAAGTCAACTTGGTCTAGGAGGACAAGTCTTAGGTGTCATAAAAATCTTCAGAAAGTGGTGTAGAGAAGATAGAGAGATAATGAATTGAATATGAGATATGGTCAAAAGGGTATCAAGATGGCACCTAAAAGACCATGTTCAAAAGAAAGAGATGATGAAGAAGCATAAAATAGAAGAGGAGAGGAGAAAAAGAGAGTAAAAACACACTAAGGGGGACTAAAATGTCTCAAAATAAAGTACATCCATTTTAAGATGGTACATTTAGCCCCCACTTTAGTGGGAATATGAGGCAAGTCATACTCTCAGTAAAGGAAAGAAATAAGAAAGACAATGTCACATTAAGATATAATATAACTAAGATTAAGGACATGATCCCCCACAATTAGGATCCTAACTTCATTCCCATGCACAAGAGCACAAAAAAAAAGAAAAAGAAAAAGAAAATAAATAAAAGGAAAACAAAACTAAAAGAGACACACAAAAAAGGTCAGTACTAAAGTCCAATCAAGTAGTGAAAGAGATATTAGCTAAGAAAATGTCTCACTCACTAACATAATATTTGGAAGGCTATTACAAAACATAATAAACCATATAGGAAAGGCTAGAGCACCACAAAGGACTACATCCCTCATGGTTTTGACCTACCGACATGAAAGAATGAAGAGAGAGGGAGTGATTGATTAGTAAGTTCTTTGTTCCTTACTATGAATAAAAATAAGGAAGGATATAATAGTCTAATAGGTTTTTGTTCTTGATAGTTAATCCTAAAAAATAAAAACCAGGATCAAATGGTCTAGTGGGTTTGTATGCTTGGTAGTTAATCTTGTGTCTTGTCAGTGGCTTATGCATACATGTTTGTATGTGTCTCCATCCATGGATCAATTCCTTGTTATCACTACAAAGTCAAAATATGTTTTTTTTACCCTATTAAGGATTTAACAAAACAAAAACAAAAAAGATGAGTGTCTTTGGGATGAAGAAGTATCACTAATACCCATATATGATTTAGAAAATATCATACATTACCCATATGTATGATATTTAAAATATGTGATTAAGTTTGAAAAATAGATGTGAATCCATAATGAAAATATTTGAGGGTGACCTAGAAATTATACCAAGTGCTTATGGCTAAAGTATTCCAAGCCATACTCAGAATCTGTGTTTGTGCTTCATGGAAACTATGTACAAAGAAGGCATATTTATTCCCCTTTCCTTAGGATGAATATGTAGGCATATAAATTTTAAGGAAGAGTATCAAGGATAACTACTTCTATTGATAAGGAGATATACTTTACCAACAATGTATATCATAAACTTAGCAAAGAGCTTAAACTATCATAAGATACGAAAATTGATAAATCATGAAAGGATGTGTCACAAATGAGAAGAAACCCTTAAAAGGAAGAATTCTTGTGTACACAACATTAACCTTAAAGAAGGGTGTCATGAAAAAATATTCAACTTAAATGAAGAGGAGGGATGCACCTATTTAGTCCCTATGTATAGGTGAAATAGGGATCCTTGGAAGAAGGATGAAAAAGTAAGGGAAAATGTTTATAATGAACATAATTTTGAAAATAAAGAAGAGGTGATGATAAAGGAAATACACCTCAAGATTGTATAAAAGAAACCCATGATCAAGAAAAAATTCCTTATAGGAAAAGAGTGTCACATAAAAAATAGTACTATACTAAGGAGATTAAATCCTTAGACAAAAAGAGAAATAAACAATACACAAAGTAACTTTTCCCCCCAAGCATTAGAAAAGAAAGAAAATATATGGTAATATTATATAAAAAAATATTGAAAGATATAAAGATGAATCCTAAGAAACAATTGATAATTGTACACAAAATGCAAACATGCTATATCCAACAAGAAGTATATAATAATGCAACACCATAGATGATTATAGAAAGAAGCGTCATAGGATACCTAATTCAAAAAAATAGAAAATGTTACAAAAGATATCACTTATGAAGTAAACTAAAGATGATTATTATATAATAAAAATTATAATCCAAGGTATAAAAAGATAATTGCTAGGAAATAGACACTCAATAATGCATATAGCAAAGATTTTCATAGCCAATGATAATATTGTATCATAAAATAATAAAATCTATAGAGAAATGAAGGAGGAATATTAAAGGATACAAAATTATGCCAACTTCATTATCATGAAATGAATCACAAAGAGATAACGGAACCTTGAGAGAAGAGATGGATGAAAAATCCAATATATGTTCTAAATGAGAGATTCTATTATAATAAAGATTCACTTACATGCTAGAAAATACAATTGGAACAATTTTTATGTTGTCATTGATGTCAAACCTTATTGGAAAGAAAATTTTCTATTTTATTTGAGTGTCATATCTATATGACTGATGAAGGGGATTTAAGAAGTTGGTCATTACAAAAAAACCAATAGGAAAGGTTGAGCTATGAGAAGAAAATATAATGGACACTTAATTAGTTAGACTTTAACAAGATAAAGTGATTATTTAAATCATGTTACAAGTAAAGAAAAAAATTGTACTCAAGCCTTGAAGAAGTGATAAAAATTTGACCAAATGCATAGGCTTGACCAAGGAATAAAGCATAACATTAAGGAACTTCAAGTATGATGCTAGTTTTGACCAAGCCATAGTATAAGTCGAGAATCAATAGTGTTGACTAAGCATTAGTATTGATTGAGTAACATAGTGATGACCAAGCATCATAACACAATGTTGGCCAAGGGACAATATTTTGATAGTTTATGAGAAAACATAATTTCTAGCCGAAAGAGTTGATTTCTTGGAATATGGAAATTATGTTGAAGATATGGATGGATGAACTGGAACATTGAAATTAAGAGCAACCATGTTTGTGTTTTTCTATGAAAGGATTCACAAAGAAGGTTGGAGAAGTTTCTAGAAGAGGAA
This sequence comes from Cupressus sempervirens, assembly GCA_028749045.1. Lineage (NCBI taxonomy): Eukaryota > Viridiplantae > Streptophyta > Pinopsida > Cupressales > Cupressaceae > Cupressus > Cupressus sempervirens. The sequence goes on along the minus strand of CM053783.1, from coordinate 582,769,200 downwards.
AGAACAGATGAGATGTTGGAGGGATTCAATGAATCTGACCAAACCTTATGATCTATGGTGGTGTTTAAGTGGTAAAAGATTAGGATTATCTATTTAAGGAGGTACAATGGCTAACCTTTAGAAGGTTGAAGGATGGAGAAATTGTTGATGCTATTGATTGCCAAACTTGAGTAGAAGGCTAAGAAGAGTTGAGAAGAGGACAAGAGTGATTTCCTTAAGGGTTTCCAAGTGAATCAAAGACTAAGAAGATAATGAAGGCTAGTTAGTGGATTAACTTTTGAGCTAAAATGAAATCTCTATTCACAAAGTGAGTTATATTTTCCAAATCAAAACCTACTATTACTTTCTAACCATTGTATCAATTTTGAAATCCTTTAATCAAGGTTTTCCTAATAGTCATATGTGAATCCTTTAATCAAGGTGGAATTCTAATGAAATCTTCTAAAGTCCTCTTACAAGTTCACTCCTAATAGGGTGATTAAATCCTTTAACAAGGTCACATTTAACAATGTGTTTTGTAACCTTTAATAGGGTTGGATCCTAATAGAGATCATTTCAAAAGAGTGAAAGATTGGTGACATGTTGTTGGTGTTTTTTCCCAAATTGGGTTTCCATGTTAAATCCTAGTGTCAAAATTGTGTTGATGTTATGTGCCATGATTTACTATTAATGATTGCATTCTATAAATCTATTATATTTTAGACAATGGACTACTAGTTTATGTTACTAAAAGTTTTCTATAGAAGCTTAAGATCTAATGTTTTTTATGGTTTTTTTTATTTATCTAGACCTTGGACAACTGATTCACCCCCCCACCCCTCTCAATTATTATAAACATGATAAAAATTGGTATTAAACCATTGGTTCTTGTAGAGAAACATTTAAAGGTACTTAAAGCTAAAGATCAAGATGTAAAAAAAGGAGTTTCCAAGGTTGAGCAAAGAGAACTTCCCTACATGGAAAAGTTTGATGAGGCTACATCTAGCAGGAATTGGAGAAGGTGCAATACACTTTTTGAACAATACATACATGGAGATAATAATAGTTCCTTTGACAAATCAACAACTAAAAGAGAAGCAAGAACACAACCAAGCTATGTTGGAGATTACATGAGCCCTAAGCTATGCCTATTTTGATGACATTAAATCATGCAAGACTGCTAAATAAATATCTGATACACTACATACCATCTATGGAGGATAAAAGAATATCCCAAGAGAAAAATGAAAGAGCTTGAGAGATAAGTTTGATGAAATGAGAATGATAGAAGGTGAAAATATAGTCCAATATTGTGGAAGAATCAAGGAGGTTGTAAATACTATAAGAGGAGCCAATGGAAATATTGATGATAAAAATATAATCAATGATGTATTAATAACTCTACTTCCTATTTATGATATTAGGGTTTTTACAATACAAGAACTAAGATGTACTCTAGGTAATAACCTAACTCTAGAAGGTGTGATTGGTAGGTTTACTACTTTTGAGATGCCAAATTGTGATAACTTTACTTCTACCTCTATTGAATATTCTTCTAAATCACAATTGGTTCTTAGTACGAAAGGAAAAGGAAAATATGTGAAAAGTGACTGTGATACTTCTAATGATGAACTTTATGACCTTGAAGCACTGATGACTAGAATATTTCAAAGAGGCAAAGGGAAATACAAAGGTAAACTTCCTATAATATATTTTTTATGCAACAAAGTTGGTCACATTTCTTCAAAATGTCATGATAGAGAATACAAGGATGAAAAGAGGGAAAGAAAATACAAAGGAAGAAGAGATGACTGAGACAACAAGAGAAACAAGGACAACAAAGAAAAAGGTTAGAAATATTTTTACATTATTGAAGAAGAAATTGATAATGAATCTAAAAGTAATGATGAAGAAGTTGTCTATGTTTCTTTGAAAGAAGATTCTGATGAAGATGAGAAAACCACATTAATCTCATATGTGAATAAAAGTGATAGGTGGATAATTGGTAGTAGTTGTTCAAATCACATGACTAGTTCTAAAAGTAGATTTTAGAACATTGGACCATACAAGGGTAGCTATGTTAAATTTGGTAATGATGTACCATATCTTGTGAAAGGAAAAGTATGAATATAATCAATTGATAAGATCAAATGTGATAGTGTTTATTGGGTTGAAGGACCTAATTATAACTCCTTGACTGTTTCATAGTTGAACAAATTTAGATACAGAGTTGAATTCCATCACATGAAGGCCAAAAAAATTTGATGTTAGTGGTGAACTAATTGGAAGTGGTGATCAACCAAGAGATAACTTGTTATATCTAGATTTATCTAACGAGACATGTTTTTTTGCATAATATGAAGAAATATGGTTATGTCACAAGAGGTTGTGTCATGTAAATTTTGACAATTTTCTTAGAATTAGTAAGATGAAAAGAGTATGAGGACTACTTAAATTAAAGAAACTTGATAATGCTATGTGTAAACAATTTCAATTGAGAAAAATGACAAAGTATAGTTTCAAGAGCAAGACATATTCATTTGATGATATTTTGGAATTGGTTCATACTTACCTATGTGGACCTAATGGTGTTCAAAGCTATTGTGGAGACATATATTTTGTTCTATTTGTTGATGACTATTCTAGAATGATGACTATGATGTTTCTTAAAGAAAAATATGATGCTTTTTAGTTATTTAAGTGATATTTGTCTAGAGCTAAAAAGGAGATGAGAAATATTTTGGAGTGCTAGTTGGAGAATTCATTTCTAATGAATTTAATAGATTTTGTAATGATAGAGGAATCAAAATGTAGATGCCAACACCAAGGAACCCTCCTCAAAATGGAATAGCTAAAAGGAGAAATAGATCAATCATGGAATGTGATAAAACATTGATGATGAAGAAAAACATGTCATAGAAATCTTGGAGAGAAGCTATAAGTATAATAGTTTATACATTGAACAGAGTGCAAGTCAAGAAAGGTACAAATGTAACACCTTATAAATTATGGTATTCATATGCACCTAATGTAAAGTATTTTAAAGTTTTTGGAAGAAAATGCTACATACTTAAGCATAATAGAAATGGAAAACTTCATGCTAAAAATGATAGAGGCACATTTCTAGGTTATTCCACTAAGAGCAAAGCTTGTAAGTGTTTGAAATCTAACACTAAGAAACTTGTAGAAAGTGCAAATGTGAAAGTTGATGAATATGAAAAAAAGAATGAAGTTGAATCCAAGATAGAACCTAAATAATACAATACATTCATATATGCAAATTACAGTGCTCCTAGCACCCCACTTGAGCAAGAGAACAAAGCTGCAAATCAAAAACAAAATGGGAATGCTGAGGCAACAACCAGTTGTTGAGAAATAGATAGTGGGTGCTGAGCAACAATAAAATGATCTTGAGTTACAGATAGAGGAAGCTAAACACTAGGAAGTCAATGATGAGCAAGTAGAACATGAACCAAAACTTGAACAAAAGAGATAAAATGAGCTTGAAATCATTTTTGAAGATAAACTCGTTGAAGAAGAGAGAAGAAAAGAAATTGTATTAGAAAAATATGTGAGAAGACATCATGCACCTAAGCAACTCATTGGAGATAAATAATCTGGTATTAGAATAAGGAAGAGACATATTTACTTTGTGATTTTAAACCCAAAGCTATAAAAGATGCTTTGGAGAATGAGGACTAGATACGAGCAATGAATGAAGAAATTGAGTAGATAGAAAATAACAAAACATGGACACAGATACCTAGAGATAAAGATAAAAATATTATTGGAATAAGGTGGGTGTTTAGGAACTATATATTGGAAAAAATTATTTAAATTGTATGTTGTCATTAATGTTTCACAAATCCCGGTATTAAATAAGAATAGTCAATATTAACTATGTAACTAGGCAATCAAGGAACTTAAGTGTTAACCAAGTAGTCAGGTAATAAAGAAATCATAATATTAGCCGAGTCTAGTCAAGCAATGAAGAAATTATAGTGTTAACCAAGAAGTTGATCATTGAAGGAATCATAATGTTAATTGATTAGTTGGGCATTAAAGGGATCCAATATTAACAATTTTAATTGAGTAGTTAATACCAATATTAACTGAGTATTGACAAATTACACTTGTTAATTAATTGACTAACTAAGGCTAATTGGTTGGATGTTTAATGATTATTTGAAAAGGTATTCAAGACAACTTAGAAAATCTTATGATATATAAGAGAGATAAAGAAGTGAAATGAAAAGCATGTGTGGAAGATGAATCAAGATGGATATGTGATCAAAGAAAAAGGAAGAGTAGGAATATGGAAGATAAGCAACAAAGAATGTTTTGATCATCAAGGATCCAAAGGTTAGGCCAAAACAATGATCTAACTATGGAAAAGAAGTGTCTTCATAAATTAGGTCAAATTAATATTACCTTCTAACCATTGTAGCAGTGAAGAAATCTCCTAATAGAGTTGACTTAACAATCAAATTGTGATGAAGGGTGCTCCCCTTAATACCATAAACACATAACAGAAAGAAAGAAATAATAATAAATGCAAGAACAAAATATGGACTTCTTATTATCATCGCAAATGCAAAATTATAGAATTCTTAATTATAGTATGCTAACCCAAATAGGTGCTTTCCTTATAGTAATCTACAAGATAGTACTATGAACTATCACCTAGAGTTGTTCTAGACAATGTTCGGGCCTTTCTTAAAAAGGCAATTTTATGCCACCAGAGAAGGTTCTAGATGCTCAAACTTATTATCTAGGGCTGACAGACCCTAAAAATACATATAGAGTTAGCCAAATATATTTTTGACATTTATTTTAGGAATTTGGGGTAGCCCAATTTTGAAAGGCCATAACTCTCGAATCATTTCTTTGATTGACTATTATAACCACTTTTTGAAAATGCCAACTCTTGATCTATAGGTTCAAAATGATGCCAGTGCCCTTCCATCAATTTTTTGAGCCTCATTTGGCACTCTAAAGCCTCCATTAGTGAGCCTAATGTTTTTTTTGTAATTTTCCACCAAAAATCTGCAATAATTTCTCTAATACTTAAGCTGGAGCAAAGAGATTTTTATGGTCGGCTTATAATTTTGAAATGAACCTTCATGTAAAAAAAATGAGAATATTTTGAGCTTGTATGACAAACTTGCTAAAAATAACATGTTTTCATAAATAATAAACACCCAACCTACTAGTCCTTATCAAAATAGAAAAGAGTGAATATAAATATTTTTGGGTGATGCAAGATTGCTCTTACACCTTGGATGCTCTTACATCATATATTTTGGGTAATTTGAGAAGTGACCCCATCACATTTCATGTGTTCATGGGAAAACTAAGGCTATTAACCTCTTCCCTTTCTATCCATGATGAATCCTCTATTGGCCTCCCTTTCTATTTGATCAAGTATTCCTCCTAAGTTCCATTCCTTGTAATTTTTCCAACATGACTATCTAGTATTTCCTCAATCTCCTTTATAGCCAGACTAGTTGCTGGAATACTTCACTACACTTCAAAAATTTATCTTCATCACCTCCTTCATAATACTATGTCAAATCTGAAATATTAAATACTCATGAAATATTCAATTTAGTGGGCAACTCCACTCCATAAGCATTTCCAGAATCATGCCTTTTCACTATCTTGCATGGTCCAAACTTCTTCATCTTTATCTTATTATATGTACCCACTGGAAAATATTCCTTTCTCAAATGAATCATGACTTCATCTCTAATATGAAATTCCTTATACCTCCTTTTCACATTTTCCTTAGATTGTCTATTTATTTTTATAATGTTCTTCCTCACCTCCTCATGGATGTTCTTCAGATGTTCAACAAATTCTTCTACTCCAACACTACTTATCTCTCCTTTATCCAACTACTACAATTCAGAAGTATTTTTGGGACTACTTGCATATATAATCTAGAATGGTGATTTACTACTACTCTTGTTGAAAAAATTATCATATGCAAATTTCACTAGTGTAAAATCATATCCCATCCTTTTGGCTTGTCTCCAACCAAACATCTCAACAAATTTTCCAAACTATGATTCACAAATTCTATTTGTCCATTAGTCTGTGGATGATGTGATGAAGTAAACTTCAACTTTATCTTCAATTTCTTCCACAATGTACCCCAAAAATACCCAACAAATTTCGTATCTAAATCTAAAACTATAATCTTTGGTAGACCATGTAGTCTTACTACTTCTTTGAAAAACAATGCTGCCACATAAAAAACATCACTAGTCTTCTTGCAAGGAATAAAATGTGTCATCTTTGAAAACCTATCAACCACCACAAAAATAGAATCATGCTCACATTGTGTCCTCAATAATCTAAGAACAAAATCCATGTTTTCATCCTCCCATGGTTTCTCTAGTACAGGTAATGGTTGATACAACACTGTATTATGCTTCACTCCTTTTGCCATCTGACATACTCTAAAATGTTGTACAAACTTCCTTGCATCTTGCTACAACTCTGGGTAGTAATAATTCTCAGCAACCAAAGATATAGCTTTATCTCTACCAAAATGTCCAACCAATCCTCCACTATGCTTCTCCTTGATGAGATTGTCTCTCATTGAACTTATAGGAATACATAACTGGCTTCCTTTGAACAACATACTATCTTGGATCATGCAATCCATCAACTTTTTCCTATCAAGTGTAATAGCTTCTATATAATCCTTCCATGCTTCATCAAAATCAATATCATTTGGATATAAAGTATTGTGTTCCTTGAACCCAACCACCTTTATCTACATTTCTATCAACAAAAGTTGTCTTCTACTAAGAGAATCTACAACTTTGTTAGAAATCCCACTCCTATGTTTTAAAAGAAATTTATAACTATACAAAAACTCAACCCACTTCAAATTCCTTTCATTTAATTTTCCTTAACTATTCAAATATTGTAAATCTTGATGATTAGTATACCAAACAAATTCTTTAGGAAGAAGATAGTGTCTCCACTTCTTCAATGCTTGAATTATAGCATGAAATTCGTGATCATAAACATAATATTTTTTTTCATCATTCATCTGCTCACTAAAATAAGATATAGGTCTACCTTCTTGGCTCAAAATAACTCCTATTATAGTACCAATAGCACCGTAGTCTACTTGAAACACCTTGTTAAAATTAAGAAGTGGTAAAACAAGCTGGTTAGTAACTTTCTATTTCAATAGATTAAAATTGTTATCTACTCCCACACTCCACTTAAATTCTTTCCTATCCCCTGTCATTGTTTTAGTCAAGGGTCCACAAATACTACTAAAACTTCTTATGAATTTTCTATAATACTAGCCCTTCTACTAAGACTATAAAACCCAGGTACACTAACTCCTTTAGAAAATTATACTTCTTCAAGTTTATCAACAAATTTTCTTCCCTCAACTTATCAAACACCTTGTAAATATGGATCAAATGCTCATCCAATATCTTACTAAAGATCAAAATATCATCTAGGTAAAAAATGACATACTTACCTAGTAACTCCTATAGTACCTCATTCATGAGCCTCATGAAAGTGCTTGGTGTATTGGTTAACCCAAAAGGCATGACTAACCACTTGTACAATCCTTCTTTTTTCTTGAAAGTAGTCTTCCACTCACCACCTTCTTTGATATGTATTTGATGGTACCCACTCTTTAGATCTATATTTGTAAAATACTCAAGTCCACTCAAGCAATCCATTATAAAAAGCCATCCTTGGCAATAGAAATCTATATTTGATTATGATATTGTTGATAGCTCAAGAATCTCTACACATCCTCCATTCTCCATACTTATTTGGTGCTAAAACAACTAGTACAAGACATGAGCTCAGATTCTTGTGAATCAACCCCTTTTGTAACAGCTCATGAACTTGTTTGTTCAACTCTTCACTTTCTGCTAGTATCATTCTCTGCATTGTCTTATTTTGAAAACTAGCTCCTGGAACCAAATCCATCTGGTGATTGATCTTCCTCACTGGGGGCAATCTATCAAGTACATTATCAGATACAATATCAAAAAACTTTCCCAACATATCTATAACTTCTATAGGTACCTCCTATACTTCTTCTTTACTATCTTTTAGGATTATAGCAAAACATATATGCTCATGCTTCATACCTTTTTAAAACTATTTTCCATCAACAAAACATATTATGGAAACACTACATACCTTTTCTTCTTTATCGTTCAATTACTTCAACTTATGTTTCATTCCATCCTTTGTCAAAGTGTAGGTATTTGCTTGCCCATCATGTACAACATGCTTGTCAAACTACCATGGCCTACCCAAAAAAATATGACATATAACCATAGGTATGATATCATATAGTACCTCATCCTAGTGGCTTCCAATCTTGAACTTTACTGAGCATTGTTCATTGACCATGACCTTATGGTCATCTTGCACCCAAGAAATATGGTATGTAATGGGTGTTTCTATGTCTTCAGCTTTAACTTCATGACCATCATTTTTGAAACTAGATTGCCAGGACTTCTACCATCAATGATCACATCACAAAACTTATCTTCATATCTGCACCTTGTGTGAAACAAGCTCCTTCTTTGATCAAGTTCATTCCCACCACTCAGTAGGACTCTTCTTATTAACTATGACTTATCCTCTTTCAACATCTTCAAAAAGTGATGATATGACATCTTCATCAACATGTTAAACTCTGACTTGACCTTTTCTTCTTCAATCTATCATTCCTTGGCACTGGGAACATTCAAATGTTGTATGCCCTTTTTCTCCATAGTGAAAATATTTCCCATAGAAGCCTCCTCTTCTATATCCTTGTCCTCTACCTCTTCCTCTCTAATCTCTATTGTTCTAATCATGGAAATGATTGGAATTGTTTGCCCTCTAGTTGACTACTACTTTAGCCTCATCCTTTTTCTTTTGATCATTATTTTAGCCTCCATAAGATCATCTACCAGATTTACATTATGACCTCTTCCATTATTCTTATTATCAAACTTTTTTCTTAGTTTCTCCTTAACCCTTAGGGAAAACTAATATGCCTCCTCAATATTGGTAACTTGAACAAGACTCATCTCATCCTAAATGCTTAGCCTCAATTCATTAAGATAATGGGCATATATGTCCTTATCAACTTCTACATGGCCAGTTCTAATGAGAACTTGGTAGAATTCTTTAGTATATTCTTGAATTGATTTTCTTGATTGCTTCAACCCTTGCATTTTCTTCAATAGATCAAGCTCATAATCCACATAAATAAATTGTCTATTGACATATTAGTCAAGTTTGTAATTAGTGACACACACTTATTCAGATTGTGTATAGCTACCAAGCTTATTATAGAGTTCATAGTGTTTGCAAAGTATTTTAGTTATCATTGAGTTGTACAGTTACTATTGAGTCCTTTGGACAAATTTTAATGGTTACTAAGTAGTTATAGTTATAGTGAAGATTAGCAGTGTAAATCGTGCATCTTAGTGTATGCTGAGTTTACCAGTGCAATACGAGCTATGTAGTGTTCACCGAGTTCATAGGGTATGTCATGCAAGTCCAGTGTTAACCAAGTGACTTAGTTTATACCAAGCTCAAGGTGAGAATGTTTACCGAGTCATGTCATGGTGAATAAGTAATTCAGTTTATATGACAAGTTTCACATTATCTACTAAGCCACCAGTGTAGACCAAGTTCAAGACTACTTGGAAGTGATCAGTATAGACTGAGCTTCTACATCTACCTAGTAAATGATAATGCTGAGCATTGATAGTGGATGTCGAGTATCAGAACTTCACTAAGTTAGTCTCTAGAACCTGAGTGTTTTCATGTGGGTTCACTTTGTAATATTTTTGTTAACTTGTATTGTGACCGACTTTGTAATTTGTATAATTGGATTGATATATATCTAATGAATTGTATCAAATCCAAGTGTGCAATAAAAGAATAGGAATTTGAATGCAATCAGAGAAAAGAAAAAAGAATGGATTATACAAAGGCTACAATAGTATAAGGAGCAACAAAGTCATATCTATCACAATAAGGTGATTAGTACTTAAAGGAATCTCATTCAAAAAACCAAGTTGCAAATTAGAGATCATCTACTATTTTATCCTAATAGGTAGACTAGTCAAATTCTTTCACAAGGTAGACCTAATAGTCTTTTGTAAATCTCTTTACCGAGTGCATACTTAATTGTATGTTTGTAAATCCTTTCACAAGGTGGCCCTAGAAATCCTCATTGCTCCTAACAGGGTGGATCATTAGATGTGATCAGTGTAAGCTTTAATAAGATAAATTTATACTGCAATACTAAAGTTTGTGAGTATCATCCCCACCCCAGTTTTACTTTCTATTTGGAAGGTTTTTGGGTCACCAAATCTTTGTGTCATAGTGTTATGAATGCTTTCATATTTTTAGTTTCTTATGCATGCAATTAGATAAAATTATATGTGATGGATTATATGCTAATGGGATTGCTGGATTAAGAATTGAAATTGTTAAAGTTTTAGAAGTTACTAATTCACCCCTACCCTCTTAGCAACTTAGCATACTTTTGAATATTTCCAACAATTGGTATCAAAGCATTGTGGTTCTTAGGAGAAAGCTTAAAAACTTGAGAAAAGATCAAGGCCATGGAGGTATTCAGACTTGACAAAGCTATTGACAATGAAAAAATAGATTTAGAAATGGCCATTGCCAAACTCAGGAAAGCAAAGGAGTAACTCTCTCAATCCCTAAAAAGAAGAAAAGAACTTGCAATTCAAATGAATGATCATCTCTATATTGAAGAATGAATTAAAGACCTTCATTCAAGGAATTTAGATGAAGCCAATGAAGTAATCAAAAAACTCCCAGAAAAGAATGGTTCCCTTCAAGAAGAGGTAAGAAAACTTAAAAGAGAACAAGAAATTTAGTTAGTAATGTTATGTAAAGTCATGGAATAGAAAAAAAAGATAAAAGAAGAGATAGATGGAAGGAAAAATGAAATTTAGAACCAATCCATTCATCAAGTAGACCTTATTGCTTAGCTCTCCAATGAAAATGAGGAAATGATGAGCCTAAGATTTGAAAATGAAAGAATGAAAAATGATCTAAATTCTAAAAGGAAAATCAATGAAAGATTACGGAATGATCTAAACTCTAAAAATAAAATCAATGAAAGAATGATGAAATCACAAGAAGACATGAATAAATTGAATGAGAAAAATCTTTATAGACAAAAAGGACAAGTAGGAATTGGATATACAAAAGAAGGAGAATCATCCAACAAAACAACTCAAAAGAACCAAAGACCTACTTGCAATCACTCTAGTAAGATAGGTCATACATCAAAAAAATGTTGGAGCAATGGAAAAGAAAAATTTAATGGAAAATTCTATAATTAGAATCAACATGGCCATAAGGCTAATGAATGCAAAGAGAAACCAAGATTTGAAGGAAAATATCATAGATGTAAGAAACATGGACACAAGTCATCAGAATGCAAAACTAAGGTATTGAATCCAGTAGAGCAAATTATGAAAGTAATATTTGGTTGGGACTACAACACCTAGTGCAGATGTCATTATTATGGAGACTTTGGACACATTGGAATAAATTGTGTAAAGCATCATTTGAGGAAAAGAGACACTACTAAAAGATGTTTCATTTGTATAGAACTTGGCTATCTTGCCAAGAACTGCATGAATACTAGCAAAATTAAAGATGAGAAAAAGACAAAAGTTGATAACATCCAAAACCATATGAGACAACAATGGATTCCTAAGTCTACCAAGGATACAAGTCCAAGTAACGATGATCAAGTCACTCAAGACTTGGGTGACTCTAAATTTTCTACTTGAGTTCTCAAAGAAGAAACTAGAACTAGGCTAGAAAAGAAGACATCCAAAATAGTTCCAAATAGAAAGAACAAAATTATCCATATCTATATTCAAGATACAAAAGGATCATTGAGTAAAAGGGGACTAGTGTCTACTGAGTTACCTTCTTTACTGAGTGAGGTTAGGTCACAAACCATACCAAGCAAAGTCATTAGTAACTAAAATTCCATGTGGTTACCAAATAATAGAAGAATCTACTAAGAAAGGTTAGAAGTGATAAAGATGCTTATGATTATCAAGTGTTCAATGCAAGCACAGTGGATGATAGTCTATCAACATGATTTCAGTCGATCTTGTAAGGAAAATCAGGTGCGGAAACAGCTTCCTACACTAATCTCATAAGGAAAGTATGGTGCAAATCCTTTGTTTAAAATCTTCTACATTTACAGATTCAATAACATGTAAACAACATTATAGCCACCAGCCATGCATACAGAAAATAGATAGAGAAAGAAACACATAACACAAAGAATTGCCAGTGGGGAAAAACCTTTCGGTAAAACAACCCCACCCCTCCAGAACCTACACAATGTATTACCTTCAACACAAGATTACAATACACTTGCAATTCAAGTTCAACATCAATGATAGAAAAATTCCAGCAGCACCTTAGTACTTGCAAACTTCCATCTATCACTCTACTGCATTACAACATGCAATGAACATCTTAAGACCCAATAAAATGCCCACAAAGAAATTGGGCATTTTTCATGGCCCAACCACCAAGAAACATGCACAATGCCACATGTACATCCCATACCAAGAAATGGGCATCCATCCCTTGAATAGGCAATGACAGCTTGTCATAGAATCCGCCAAAAATAGCAGTCACAAGAGAAGTGTAAGGGAATCTGTCATACCAACCTATTTTTGGCATATCCTCTTACACACACCAACCACTCTTTATTGGGTGCCCAAATAGGCCTCATGTCATAAGATGCTCTTACACCTATCATAGCATATTCCTTAAATAGCTCTTATGCATCATAGGAATCTGTCATAACCATTTCAGCCATGATCTCCTTCATACACTTCAAGATGCCGACACATGTAAGTGATCAACATGCCAACTAGACATGTACACTCACATTACATATTATTTGCAAAAATAAATTTTACAAAACAAATAATAATAAGAATAGGAATTATACAAGGTTGAGACACCTTATTCCTAACATTCTCCCACTTGTCGAACACCTTGTAAGAGCAACAGGAACATAACAGGAACTAACCGCTATAGGCCAAAAGGCGCATAGACTCCGAACACCATCTAAACTTCTCAGTGCCCACTGGTTTCGTTAATGCATCTGCAACATTCTTCATAGTATCTACCTTCTCCAAATTTACCTTTCCATCTTCAACCATATCTCTCACAAAGTGAAACTGCACATCAATGTGCTTCGTTCTGGCATGGAATGTTGGATTCTTCGCAAGGCAAATAGCACTCTGACTGTCACACCAAATAGTAATCTGTTCTGCATCAACACCAACATCAGAACACAATCTCTTAAGCCAAATGGCTTCCTTACAAGCATGAGTAGCAGCCATGTACTCAGCTTCTGTAGTGGACAAAGGAACCACAGGTTGTCACTTACTCATCCAACTGATGGCACCACCAAACATAGTGAACTCATAACCACTAGTGGATCTCCTGCGATCAATATCACCTGCCCCATTTGAATCCACAAACCCATGAATAAAAACTGAATGCAGAGATCTAGAAGAGTTACCATGATAACATATGGAGTAATCTGATGTACCCCTCAAATATCTGAATACTCGCTTAACTACATCCCAATGTATCCGTCCAAGATTAGCCATAAATTGACTCAGGACTCCCACTACTTGGGCAATGTCTAGTCTAGTATAGACCATAGCATACATAAGACTGTCAACTACACTAGCATAAGGTACTCTACTCATGTCCTCCACCTCACTAGGAGATTTTGGACAATCATCTACAAATAGCTTTGTTCCCACAAAAATAGGAACACATAGTGGTCTACAATCTGCCATGCTGAACCTGTCCAACACAGACTTCACATACTTACTTTGACTCAACCAAAGTTTTCTGTTAGACCTGTCTCTACTGATTTCCACACCCAAGATATACCTCGCTGCCCCAAGATCTTTCATCTCAAACTGTGCTGACAACTAAGATTTAAAATCAGAAATCAAACCCTTACCCTTCCCAAACAACGACATATCATCAACATATAATGCAACAAGAAGAAGGCGATCATTTTCAACTCTAAAATAAACACAATGATCTGATTTTGATCTTACAAATCCAATTGACAACACAAAGGCATCAAACTTAAGGTACCACATCCTAGGAGATTGCTTCAAACCATATAGAGATTTCTTCAATCTGCAAACAAAAGATTCTTTACCTTTAACAATGTAGTGCTCAAGCTATGACATATAAATTTCTTCCTCCAAATCACCATGAAGGAAAGCTGTCTTCACATCCATCTGTTCTATCTCTAAATCATATGATGTAGCAAGAGATAATAGAAATCTAATGGATGTCAACTTTGCAACAGGAGAGAATATTTCACCATAATCTATTCCCTCTACCTGTGAATACCCCTTTGCAACCAATCTAGCTTTGTACCTTTCAACACTGCCATCTACATAGAATTTCTTCTTGAACACCCATTTACAGCCAACAGGTTTTCTCCCTTTAGGCAAAGGTACAAGGTCCCATGTTTTTTTTTTCTCTAATGAAGCCATCTCATCATCCATAGCCTCAATCCAAGAACCTGCATCTGCCATGCCCAAAGCCTCTTTCACAGATCTAGGCTCATCAGTGTTAGTAATCAAAGCAAAAGCACAACTAGAATCTAACATAGAATAACCAAACCTTTTTGGTTGCTTTCTTTCTCTCATGGATCTCCTCAAGGGCTGAGGTTGAGGTTGTTCTTCCTCTTCTTTTGAACTGTCAGAGCTTCTAGAGCTCTCCTCATCATTACACCCAACATGGTCTCTCTGTTCAGTCTTCTCAGGGGTAGGAGGCAACTGAACAACATCTTTTTTCTTTTCTTTTTCATCTGGTTGTAGCAAAATAGGAGAAGATGTTAGCTCTCTAAAAATAACATTTCTTCTATACAACACCTTACTAGTCACAGGATCCCAAAGCTTGTATCCTTTCACACCAGTACTGTACCCAATGAAAATACATTTAACAGCTTTGTTTTCCAACTTAGATCTTTTCTCCTTTGGAACATATGCATAAACTTCACAACCAAAAACATGAAGATGTCTAATTGAAGGCTTCTTATCAGACCACACCTCCATGGGTGTCTTACCAACAATAGCTGATGTAGGAGATCTGTTAACCAGATAGCAAGCAGTGGCCACAGCTTTGGCCCAAAACCTTTGTTCTAAACCAGCTCCACTAAGCATACTCCTAGCCTTCTCCATCAGTGTCCTATTCATTCTCTCTGCAACTCCATTTTGCTCTGGGGTATAAGGAGTTGTCTTATGCCTCTCGATACCTTGTTCTTTATAGAACTGTTCAAACTCTACTAAGCAAAACTCACCACCATTGTCATTTCTCACACACTTAATCTTCTTACTAGTCTAATTCTCTACAAGGGCTTTAAATTCCTTGAATCAACTAAAGACTTGTGTCTTACTTTTAAGGAAATAAATCCATGTCCTTCTACTGTAATCATCTACGAAAGATACAAAAAATATAGACTTGGAGATCGACCAAATACATCAAAATGAATAAGATCCAAAACATCAGAAGATTTTTGAGAACTCGAGTAAAACTGAACATGATTTTGTTTACCATATACACAGTGTTCACATAAGTCAAACTTGAGATTGCAATCATTTAACCCCTCAACGAGATTTTTGTTTTTCAGGATTCTGAGACCCTTCTCACCAATGTGGCCAAGTCTCATATGCCACAACATTGTC
This sequence comes from Cupressus sempervirens, assembly GCA_028749045.1. NCBI lineage: Eukaryota > Viridiplantae > Streptophyta > Pinopsida > Cupressales > Cupressaceae > Cupressus > Cupressus sempervirens. The sequence goes on along the minus strand of CM053783.1, from coordinate 582,753,415 downwards.
TTTTCTGCAAGAAGCTTTCCTTCCAAAGTGTTTGCATTGCCATCGGAACCTATAACCACAAAATTCTTCACTGCTCGTTTAGATGGTGAGGATGAAGAACTATTACATAGAGGAATACATGCATCTAGCTGAAACAAAGTACCTCTCCTAGTACCCTTAGCACGCACCATCGATCCTCTAATCATCTTACATCCTTCTTTCGAAAAAACTTGCACACCTACATCATTCAGCATACTTACAGATAATAGGTTTCATGCTAGACCTGGAATGTGCATAACTCCATTGATTCCCTTTACTCGTCCATCAGGAAATTTGATAGTGACCCTTTCGCATCCAACTATCTTCAGGTGAGAATCATCACCCAAGTACACCTTTCCACCATCGAACTCTTCATATCTTGAGAACCAGTTTCAATGAGAGGTCATATGAAAAGATGCACCCGAGTCAACCAACCACACATCATCAAATGCATGGGCTGCCAAAGCTACGATGAATGCATCGCCATCTTCTTGAGATTTTTCAGAACTAGAATCTGAGGCTTTCTTCTTCTTCTTAGGCTCTTTACAGTCTTTACAAAAGTGCCTAGTCTTTTCATAGTTCCAACATTTTGCCTTGGACATATTGGAAGTCTTTGACTTCCCACAGGATTTGGATCTACCCTTATTGTCATTTTTCTTTCCTCTTTCCATGGATCTCCCACAAACAGCAAGGGCTTCTTTTTCCAAAATGGAAGCCTTTCTTCGCATCTCTTCTGATAGCAGCGAAGAAATCACATCATCCATTTTGAAGGTGACTAATGTGCTTCCGAGAGCCATCACAAGATGGTCCCATGAATCCGATAAAGAACACAAAAGTGTGTAGCAACGATCCTCCTCCTCTAACTTGACACCAGTAGATGTCAATTGTGCAGCCAGCAGATTAAATGCATTTAAATGATCCATTAAGGATCCACCTTCCTCCATTTGCAAAGAATACAACTTCTTCCTCAAGAACAACTTGCTCACCAGAGATTTGGCCTAATACACGGCCCCAAGTCTTTCCCACAAACTATATGCAGTTTTCTCATCTAGAACATTCAGAAGGACTGCATCAGTTAAATAGAGTCTTATGAGACCCTTAGCTTTATGATCTTTGATATCCCAATCTGCTTGAGTTATAGTTGCTGGTCTTGTAGCAGTTGTAGTCACTTCCCATAGGTCATGATCTATCAACATGTCTTCCATCTTGAGTTTCCACAACTCAAAATTAGTGCCATTAAATTTCTCCACCTACATTCTTCCATATGATGAACTCACCATCTCAATCTACAAATAAGATTTAGGATGCTTTGCACAAGACTCCCACTCAACTTGAGATTAGCTCAAAAAACCCTACCCAAAAACTAGGATCAAAAGTTGATCAAGCTCTGATACCACTTGTAAGGAAACTCAGGTGTGGAAACAACTTCCTACACTAATCTCATAAGGAAAGTATGGTGCAAATCCTTTGTTTAAAATCTTCTACATTTACAGATTCAATAACATGTAAACAACATTATAGCAACCAGCCATGCATACAGAAAATAGATAGAGAAAGAAACACATAACACAAAGATTTTTCGGTGGGGAAAAACCTTTCGGTAAAACAACCCCACCCCTCCAGAACCTGCACAATGTATTATCTTCAACATAAGATTACAATACACTTGCAATGCAAGTTCAACATCAATGATAGAAAAATTCCAGCAGCACCTTAGTACCTTCAAACTTCCATCTATCACTCTACTACATTACAACATGCAATGAACATCTTAAGACCCAATAAAATGCCCACAAAGAAATTGGGCATTTTTCATGGCTCAACCACCAAGAAACATGCACAATGCCACATGTACATCCCATACCAAGAAAGGGGCGTGCATCCCTTGAATAGGCAATGAAAGCTTGTCATAGAATCTGCCAAAAATAGCGGTCACAAGAGAAGTGTAAGGGAATCTGTCATACCAACCTATTTTTGGCATATTCTCTTACACACACCAACCACTCTTTCTTGGGTGCCCAAATAGGTCTCATGTCATAAGATGCTCTTACACCTATCATAGCATATTCCTTAAATAGCTCTTATGCGTCATAGGAATCTATCATAACCATTTCAGCCATGATCTCCTTCACACACTTCAAGATGCCGACACATGTAAGTGATCAACATGCCAACTAGACATGTACACTCACATTACATATTATTTGCAAAAATACATTTTACAAAACAAATAATAATAAGAATAGGAATTATACAAGGTTGAGACACCTTATTCCTAATAGATCTACCTTTCATACTAAGCATTTATGGAAAAATCTTAACAAAAGGCATGAAATCAAAGTCATTTCTTACCATGAAATTTTGAGTGCTATTGTGAAAGTGCAATCTTCAGAGCTTCCAAGCGATTTGAGAAAATTTCTAGTGAAATTTTTCAAATTCCCTCAAATCCTACTATGTGAAGATGGCATCTAGTACCAACAAGATTAAGTGAGGATCTAACATGTTGATTCATGGAGTGGAATGGAAAAAATTGGATTTTAAGCTCACTCCTATGATCGCTGAAACCATAGATCCGAGTGAAGCTTGTTCTCAAATCCCTCCAAAGGTAGTTCTAATCAACAATATTAACACTCATTTCAAATGTGTTATTCTAGAGATTGGTACATTTGAAATGGATGATGCCCTAGGCCAACTATGTGTAAATGGAGTTTTGAAACATGAGCATCAACACCTATAAACCAAAGGGTTAACTCACATCCCTTACATGCCTCTTGAATTTCAAGTTAAATGGATTAGATTTATCCTCAGTCGGGTGCATAGTGGTCAGTTGTGGTTGGAACAACTAGTGTTGATCACAATGAAGATGATTCATCGAATCACTAGCCTCCAAATGTTAACCAAAGCCAAAATGATAAAAACCCTAGGTCAAGTTGAACTTGAAAAGAAAACCCTAGCTTAATGGGATGATAGAGGAATGAAAATTAGCAGTATTTTAGATATGGAATTGAATTTTGGTATTCATATTATTATGCACAAGATATATAGCTCTAGTAGGTTGAATAATGTGTCATGTGAAGCTATGGACTTGGCATACAAGGTGGTAAAGAACAATCCATCATTTGACCTTACCAAGCTATTGTTGAAACAATTCAATAAAAATATGGAAAGCATAAGGACTTCAAAGAATAACCCATGTAAGTTTGGTTCCTTGTTAACTTGTCTATTCTTTTATGTTAATAAATTCTTCCCTTCAAATGACAATATTGTGTGGAGAAAAAATGTACCTATGTTATATCAAATAAAATAGTCTATTGCTGAAATGGGTGAAAATTATAATAGTATTATGGATATTTATTGTGATGCATTCAAAGAGAAAATGACTAATAGGTTTTGATTCCCCAAGAAACTAGTTGAATATCATAAACATATGTATGTTTCATGGTGGATTGTGACAAAGTGTACATTTAGGTAGTTAAGTCTAGAATTGTGTGGTTAAAATCTCTTGGTTATGAGGTTAATATTGATGAAACTAAAGACATCATTGAAGCCCTTGTTAATGATCCATTTGATCCTAAGGCTACATATTTTGGAACATATGATAAAGCAAAAGCTAGGATTGAACTTGAAATAAAGCTCTCTTAGGCAGTGAACAAAGGAAAGAAAAGGATTGCAAAATTGAAATTCAGTTCAACCCTTTTGTTAATTGAGGGAAAAGGTAAGGATGAAGAAGCAGAGGATGTGGAAGTAGAGGATGAGGTAGAATCTAAGGAAGAAGAACCATTAAGGAAAAAGGGCAAGGTGATTATCACCAAGCCACAAAAGTCATCCGCTATAGTTCTCACAAGATCCTCTAGAAAGAAATTTGACAAGGAAGGAGCAGAAATTATATTCATAAAACCTCCACCCACCTTCCATGACATATTGAAAGATCTTGAAGTAGGAGTTAGTATAAAAAACTTAAAATTATTAAAATATGAAACCAAGATAGTAGAGAAGCTGAAATAGATTGAAGATCTAGTGATGGATAAGATGGGTACATTGAAGTACTCTCCTAATCAGAATGTATCTCAAATTCGTAATGGTTTTTTGGAGAAAATAAATCCAAGATGGGATTTTTCCATGCAAACTACCAAAGACATATATGAGAAAACCTTGAGGTAGCTTATACCGAGCTATTAGATGCTAAGGTAAAAAAGTCATTAAAGAAAATAAAGAAAATTTGACTCTAAAATTTAATACTTTCTTAATTTTAATTAAAGACTTTGAACATGTTGTAAAGAATGCAACAAAAACTTGGAAAAAATCCATTTATTGAATAAACCAAGTGATTTTTCAGTTGATGTTAAAGACAATGATGATGATGAGGATAACGAGAAAGATGAAGAAGAGAATATTGAAGAAGTAACTCATTTTTATAATGAAGAAGATGAAAAGGATCAAGGAAAAGAGGCTACCAAGGAAGCAAAGCAAGATGATGAGGAGAGTGATCTAGTTAAGATAGTTGTAGTAGTCATTGCCTCACTTCCTCACTCTCCAAGCAAGCCAATGATAATATCAAGCATGAAGACAACCCCAACAAGTTTGATTATGACTACCAGTATGAATACAAATGTGCAATCACTCTTTTCTCCCACCCAACTTAGTGCATCACTAATTGAAGTGACCTCCACTTCATCTACCAAGCTACAAACTCTTCCTTCATTAACTGAGTTAAATACTTCATTTTTGAGCACTTTAATTTTCAACACAATAATTTTGGATTCTTCAGGTATTTCTATAAATATTCCTTTAATAAGCATACTATCAATTTTTACAATTAGTCCTAGTATTTCTATAATTTTTTCTATTCCGAGTACACTAGCATTAAGTAAAATTGAGCCCAAGATTCAACCAAGCACAAAATTTTTGGGAAAAGGAAAAGAGCTAGAGGAAGAAATTGATTTAGATGAGGAAATTGTAATCCCAAATTTGGACATTTCCAAGCTCACCACAAAACAAATGTAGTCATTTGGTGAATTCCTCCAAAGGAAGGCTAAACAAAAAAGACTGAGAGAGGAGAGAGAGAAGGAATTTAAAATAATTGAAGATGCAAAGAACATTTTGGCAAAGGCCATAAGTATTGAGGTTGACTCTTCTTAGCCAATTTTGTATTAGCTAGAAAAGGTAGTACAAAATTTTAATGAAAATACTAAGGGACAAGATAAGTTAGTACAAAAAGTAGAGAAGAAGTTTGATAATAAAGTGTTGGAGCACATTGCTCAACAGATAGCCATTTATCAAGTAGAACTTTTGACAATTTTGGGCAATTTAGAAGCATCATATACAAATGTGTCATCACTTTTTGGAAAGCTATGTGATGTTTTTGCATTTCCTAAAGAAATAAAGGACAAATTGTCCAAAATAGATGAAAATTTGAAAGCTAGTGCTCAACATCTGCAACTTGACCCTAGTTCAAGCTCTGCATATTTTCAAAAGATAAGATTTTTGTTAGATATGCAAGCAGAATTGCTTAGAGACAAAGAAAGGATTAGATCCTCATTCATAGATATACAAAATATGATTCTTCCCATCATGGATGCCCTGTAGAAACATATTGTACATTAAAAAACTCTCATCCATGACAATAACTTCTCCATAGCAAATAATAGGATAGAATTGTTAGTAGAAGTCCAAATTACACTTCACACATGTATCATCCTACAAGACAATTGGGATAACACCTTGGTGATCATTCTCAAAGTACATTCATCATTTTTATCTCATTTTGGTGTTACTATGTAGATAAATAGAATAAATCTTTGGCATTAATGTCAAAAAATGGGAGAAAAATATATGTATGGAGAAAGATATATGTTATGAAGGAGAAAATGTAATAAGTTATTAAAAAAATGGGGGAGAAATGTAGAGAAATATATGCCATATATAGTAGGAAGATGTATAGTATACTGTATGAAATAACTTTACCATGTACAGATATATATCCTACAAATCAATTTTGAAAAATCTCAAAAATAGTATACTCTATTGAGCTAGTATCACATGGTGATGGATAAAAGGTATTCAAGAAATTTTTTGAATTTAGTTGTGGTTGATAAGTGTTTTTTCCACTAATGCCAAAGGGAGAGATTGTTGACATATCAATCAAGTTTTTTATTAGTGACACACACTTATTTAGATTATTTATAGCTACCAAGCTTATTATACAGTTCACAAAGTTTTCCAAGTATTTCATTTGTCACTAAGTTCTACAATTGCTACTAAGTCCTTTGGACAAATCTTAGTGGCTACTGAGTAGTCATAGTTATAGTGAAAATCAACAGTGTAAACTATGCAACCAATTCAAACTGAGCTATGTAGTGTTCACCAAGTTCACAATGTATGTCATGTGAGTCTATTGCTAACCAAGCTATTTAGTGTTAATAAATTGACTTAGGTTTATTCCAAGCTTTAGGTGAGAATGTTTACTGAGTCATGTCATGGTAAAAGTGTGATTTAGTTTATATGACAATTTTCACAGTATCTACCAAGCCACCAATGTAGACTGAGTTCAAGACTACTTGGAAGTGATCAGTATGGACCAAACTTCTATGTCTATCGAGTGCATGATGATGTTGAGCATTGACAGTGGATTCCAAGTATCATAACTTCACCAAATCAATCTTCATAACTTGAGTGTCTTCATGTGGGCCAACTTTGTAATATTTGTGTTAAGTTGTATTGTGGCCGAATTTGTAATTTGTATAATTGGATTGATATATATGTAAGAATTGTGTCATATCCAAGTGTGTAAGAAAAGAATAAGAATGTGAATGAAATCAGAGAAAAGTAGAAAGAGCTGATTACACAAAGGCTACAATAGTATAAGGAGCAACAAAGTCATATCTATCATAGTAAGGTGATAAGTACTTAAAGGAATCTCATTCAGCAAACCAAGTTGCAGATTAGAGATCATCTACTATTTCATCCTACTAGGTGGATCAATTAAATCCTTTCACAAGGTAGACCTAACAAACTTTTGTAAATATTTTTATCGAGTGCATAATTAATTGTATGTTTGTAAATACTTTCACAAGGTGGGCCTAGTAGTCCTCATTACTCCTAATAGGGTAGATCATCAGAAGTTATCAATGTAAGATTTAACAAGCTAACTTTATACTATAGTACTAAAGTTTGTGGGTATCATCCCCACCTTAGTTTTCCTTTCTATTTGGAAGGTTTATGGGTCACCAAATCTTTGTGTCATAGTGTTATGAATGTGTTCACATTTTCAGTTTCTTATGCATGCAATTATATCAAATTATATGTGATGGATTATATGCTAATTGGATTGGTTGGATTAAGAATTGAAATTGTTAAAGTTTTAGAAGTTATTGATTCACCCCTCCCCTCTCAATAACTTAGCATAGTCTTGAATATTTCCAACACTATCACTTCATTTTAGCCACCATCCAATCCCATCTAGTGATTTTTTCCTTTCCTCTTTTATTTCAGTCAAAGTAGATCTCCTGCTACTAGATCTTTACATGACCCTATCTAGATCTTCAATATCTTCATATTCAAAGTATTCTTCAAATTCATTGATCTAGTTGATCACTTCCTCTAGGTTGAGATTTACCAAAAATGTGGGAACATTAAACTTAGGTCTTTTTCTAATATTGGAAATGGACCTAAAAATCTTCACCTGCTCTAGGTTAAGAACTTCCTCTAGTACATCTAGGTCCACATTTCCTTCTTCTTCTCTTTTATCCTCACTTTTAACATCTCCTATGGTAAGATTCTTTCTTCTAAAAATCTATTCTTGCATCACTTGCATTTTCCTTTAAAGGGTTCTAAGATCCTTAGTTGTAACACATTTGAATCTTCCAACATGCTCTCTTCTTGGAGGCATTTTTGCACTTTCATTAAAACCCTACCTCAAAAGCCTCACAAATGATGGTTTGTCTACACGCTCAACCCAAACCATATTTCTAGTGCAAACTACCTTATAGTCAGTTATCTATGTTGAAGGATGACTGCTAATGATATTCCCATGGGGGAATATTTTAGAAACATGATTAGATCATTATCATGATGGTATGTTACATTCATGACTATGTTTGTCATTGATGTCAATACAGTAATTTTTTTATGGTAGTTGATAGAAGAATAGTGGAAAGATCAAGTTGGTACAGACAAATCATTGAGTACTTTAACTAGTATGGTTAAAGGGAAATTATACTATGTATCTAGCATATGTAGCTAACCTCAAAAGCATAAGATATTAACTCTAGAAGAAGTTATGCAAGTTTTAGTGAAGATTGTTATGAGATGGATTTTATAGAGGCATGTTCTACTAAATTTGTGACGTCCTTTAGCATAATTATTATTTTGAGAAGCTGAAGTTAAAGATGTATAGAAGACATGCTGGTGATGATGTGGTTAAGTTCACTCATCATAACATTACATGTACAAAAAATTATTCAAGTTACAAGGTGAAAGATTCAATTTATTGCTAAGTGTAACGTGTTCTTAATGTGGTCCTATAATAATTAATTGAGAAGGTGTAATAGTTGAATAAGGGAATTGTTTTATGTATTTGGTATAAAGGAAGGAAATTTTCCTTTATCATGCAAGGATAGAAGTGAATGATTGTAAGCAACATAAAGAGTAGAATGTGAAGTTATGCAGAGTAGAGAAAAAGTGAAGGAAACTTCATTGTCGAGGTCTTATTGTGTGATTTGAAGTTTGATACTTGGATCTGAGGTTCATGACCTAGTCTACAAGGTATAATAATGATTTTTATACTTGATAGGATAGAGAAAAAAAGTAAGTACAATACATACAATTATTCTAAAAGGAATAGTTGAGAGATTAGTTGGATAATGAGTTGGTGATTTTGTCCCAGAAGATATTTGGATAGTGGGTCCTTTTGACTTCTACAACTACTAACAAGGTTGGGACAACTCCTAATAGGGTTGGAATCTTCCAAAAAGGTTTCAAAGTCTCCTAACAAGGAATCGTGTGTACTCAATATTGCAATAGACTCCTAACAGGGTCCATCCTCTAACATGAAATATTTATATGAGTACATCATCTTGTGGGCATCATTCCCATCAAGGTTTTCCTCTGATCAATGGTTTCCTTAGTTAACATATCTGGTGTAATTTTTTATATGCATCTTGTTATGGTTGATGTTTACTTTGGTTAAATGGTTAAGATTTTTTAATGTTGATAATTTTTTTAATCATTGGATAAATGATTCATCCCCTTGAGCTATCTTGGTGGACTATTATTTCTAGCAATTGGTATCAGAGCATTAGGTCCTTGAAGATAAAGTTTAATAGCTTTGGGAGATCCATGGTGAACATATTAAGGAAGGATAGCCCTAAGTTAGATAGAGGAAATTTTGACACCCAGATGATGGAAATTCTTGGTGAGTTATTAGGTCTATGTAAAGAACAAAGCACTGAGTGCCCAAATCCATAGTCCTTTTGTTGTATACAAGAGAATAGAAACACAAGCAAAGATAAGTCCATATCCAAAGAAGACATAAAGATAAAGGAAGGTATTGATCTACTTATGAAAAGAGAGTTATAAGGTATAAAAATTTTATTTGTGGACATGTAAAGAATTTGGTCATTTTTTGACAAGATATCCTAAGAGAATAAGAGAAATTGGAAAGAGTTTACATTTTGATAAAGTTGAAGAATTTTTAAAAAGTATGGGAATATTCTTGAATGACTATGAGAATGAGCCTAGATTGGTTATTAAAGAGGAAGTAATAGAAGAAACAACTTTGCTAATTATTATTAAGAGTGCAAATGTAAGAGTTGATGAGAAATTCAGGATACAAGAAAGAATAGTTAACTACAATTTAGATGATGATGTTGTTACTAAACCAAGGAATGATAAAGTATTCTTTGAGAGTAACAATGATTTGTAGAATGAAGAAGAGCTGAGGTAGGAAAAAAGCTTAGAACCTTCAACAGAGCTAAGAGTTGAGATAAAAATTCCTACTTTATATAAGAATATGACAAAGAATCATCCACTCAAGTAGATCATCGAAAGAAGAGATAAAGGTGTAATGACAAGAAGTAGAATCAATGAAGAACTATGTTTGATATCTCAAGTTAAACCAAAGAATGTATATGAAGCATGTAAAGATGACTATTGGAAGCAAGTTACAAAAGAAGAATTGGATTAGATAGTAAAGAATGAGACATGGGAATTGGTTCCCATACCAGTAGAAAAGAATATGATAGGAACAAAATGGGTATTATAGAACAAGATGAATGAACAAGGTGAAGTTGTAATGAATAAGGAAACATTGGTATTAAAGGTTACTCACAACAAGAAGGAATAAACTATAAAAAAACCTATGCTCTTGTGGAAATAATAGAAACAATTAGGTTATTCTTAGCATATGCAACATATAAGAAATTCAAAGTATATCAGATGGATGCCAAGTTAACATTTTTGAATGAAGAATGTGAAGAAGAGGTATACATAGAACAACATGTAGGTTGTCCCTTAATAGATGACAAGGACATAGTATGCAGATTGAAGAAAATATTGTATGGCTTAAAGCAAGCACCCAAAACTTGGTATGCAAGGTTCGACAAACATTTGCCAAAGCTAGGATATAGAAAAGCTATGACAGATAGTAATCTCTATTGGAAAAAAATTGATGATGGATTGATGATTTTGGTAATATTTATTGATGATATCATATTTGGAGGAAATGATGATGAAAGTGACAAGTTTGTAAAATAAATGAAGAAGGAATTTGAAATGAGCATGATAGAAGAAATGAAATATTTTCTAGGATTACAGATTATACAAGAAAAAGAAGAAATCTTTATTTCTAAGACTAAGTATTTGAAAGATTTACTGAAAAGGCTTGGTTCAAAAATATGTAAACCAATTGGAACACTTATGGTAACTAGACACAAGTTATCTACAAAGGATGAGACACCTACTGTTGGACAAAACAAATATAGATCTATGATAAGAGGATTGCAATATCTGACTCACACAAGGTTGGATATATCAAATGTAATTGGAATTGTTGCAAGATTTCAAGCTAATCCTAGAGAAGCACAGTATGTATTTAAATATTTGAAAGGAACACCACAGTTCTAATTGTGGTATGATAGATCTAATGATTTCACTTTATATGCTTATACTGATGTTGATTGGGTAGGCAATATGTATGACAAAAAGAGCATCAGTGGTGGAGCCTTCTTTCTTGGAGGAAGATTAGTTTTTTGGCTAAGCAAGAAGTGGGACTATATCTCATAAAGCAAGATGAAAGTAGAATATATTATAGCTGCAAAAAATTGTAATTAGTTTTTTTGTATCAAGAAAATTGGATATATTTTTGCTAAGCCTTTTCCCAAAGAGATTTTTGATAATTTGCGAGGTATGCTAGGGGTTATGCCCCTTCATATATCAGAATAGATGATGCAAGAGTGTATTAGTCCAATGTAATAGAGCACTATTGTTTGTTTGGACTGAATGTTGATGCTTCATGTATGGGGGAGTATCTATGATGGATAGAGTCATCTAGGACTCTTGTTGGATGTTTTTTTTAATAATGTCTTTGGACACTTGACGAAGTTAGAAATAATTGTTGTAGAGTTTGATGATTGTTGAAACCTTTGACATTGATGTCAATGGGGGAGAGATTACTGCAGGAAAAATAATTTGATTACATTTAAGGGAGAGATTACAACATGAAGAATAGTTTGATATAAGAGGTATATCAATGGGGGAGAATGATTAATGAAGAGGATTTGAAAAGAAAGGTTAATTATCTTTTGCAGTTGGTATTTTTTAGAACTAGATTTTTTTCATCTATGTTTCCATCAATGCCAAAGTGGGAGATTGTTGAAAGCATGAATGCTAATGATATTCATATGGGGGAGTATTGTAGAAACATAATTAGATCATTATCTTGATGGTATGCTACATTCATGATTGTGTTTTTCATTGATGTTAATATAACAGATTTCTATAGTATCTGACAGAAGAATTATGGAAATATCAAGTTGGTATAGACAAATCATTGAGTACTTTAACTAGTGAGGTTAAAGGAAGATTATAATATGTGACTAGTGTATATAGCTAACTTTGCAAGGATAATATATTATGTCTAGAAGATGTTATGCAATTTTTAGTGAAGATTGTTTTGAGATAGAGTTTATAAAGGCATGCTCTAGTAAATTTGTTATATCTCTTAGTACATTTATTATTTCAAGAATCCAAAGTTAAAGATGTACATAAGACATGTTGGTCATGATGTGCCTAAGTTTGCTTGTCATAATATTGAATTAATGGAAAGTTATTCAAGTTATAAGGTAAAATATTAATGTTATTGCCAAGTGTAACTGCAATTCGAATCACGTTGTTTCGAATCTGGAGAAAGGCGGGAGACAGGAGAGCACGTCTGCAGGAGGGCATGCAGCAAGCGCAGGGCAGGAAACAGAGGGGAAAGATGAGGATGCCTCAAAGGATGGGGACCCACGGGTTATGATGCCCCATCCAGGTGAGAAGATTCCCCCTCCCCCCCATGTGGGCAGTGGGCCGTCTGGGGCATGGGGACGCTGGTCGAATCTATTCGGGATAAAACCATCAGGTAAATTGTCTTTCCCAAAAGTCATTGACAAATCTGATAAGGAGAAAGGTATTTTTGCTCTAGAAATCCCTAGGGAAATTATTGACCACAATATCCTAAGCATGGCGAACACTCTGGTAGGAAAATTTGTAGGGCCAAGACCTAATATTGATGTAGTGAGGACATTTACCAGGAGAAAATGGGACCTTAAAGGGCATGTAGAAGTGACTGCTATGGCCAAAGGCTTCATGTCTTTTGAGTTCTCTTGCTCGAAAGATTTTTCTCGTATACTATGTGCTGGGAACTGGTCTTTGGGCAGATCCAACCTAATATTGCAAAAATGGACATCCAACTTGGATTTGAACAATGATTTCCAATCTCAGGTTCCAGTTTGGTTAAGACTTCCAGAACTTCCTTTGGAATATTGGCATGAGGATGTCTTTGATGGCATAGCCAGGACCTTTGGAGAGCTCCTCTTCATTGACCCTATCACAGCAGCTAAGAAAAGATTGAACTACGCAAGAATCTGTGTAGGAGTCATCGAAGGCCAAGACATGCCTCAAGTTTTAGAACTACAATCTCGTCTGGGAAACAGATCTCAAAAGATTGACTATGAAAGTGTGCCTTTTGCTTGTTTCCATTGTAAGAAGGTTGGCCACAAGGCTGGATCATGCCCACTTTTCAAAGGGAAGAGTACGGTGGGAAAGGCTCGTCCACAAGGGGGGATAAAAGATTCTCTAGATCCCAAAAAAGAATGGAGGAAAAAAGCATCGCAAGTCAAGGCAAATGGAGAGGCAGAAGGAAAAACAAATACTGCTCCTAATGCGCCCCAAGAGGAATCAGGGCCTCCTCGGGCGACTAGAAACATAGGAGGGGGAGAAGAGAAAGGAGTGAAAGACGATTCAACACCTCTCCCCAAAGTGAAGGAATCTGAGAAGAAACCTGAGGAGACAGGTGAAAATATGACTCTTCCCCCTCTAGATTCTCAGGAGGATGACTTGAAACTATCCTTTGTCCCGAACTCCATGGAAGAACTAAAGGAGGGGGAACCCATGTCCCAGGACCCTAACCTGGTGTGTTGTCCCCCCCCTTCAACAGTAAACAGAATCATAGAGAGGTTGTCTGCATCGACAATGGAAGATTTGGCGAGAATTGATGCTTGGCTGGACAAAGGACTAGAGGGAGAAGAGAATCCCTGGACAGATGTCAGGAGTAGAAAGAAGAAGAATAGCAGGGACCCTTCTTCGGTATCTCCCCCTTCTACTAGAAGCATGGGAAGGAAAAACAAGAATGAAATCAGGAAAGAGGAAGCCAGAAGAAACATTAAGGATGTTACACAGCGCACTATCCAGGAAGCATGTTCAGTAGTTAAATCATGAAGATCTTATCTTGGAATATTCGTGGACTCAATGGAATCCACAAGCAAGAAGTTATTAGAAATATGATAAGGGACCAAAGGCTTGATGTGTTTCTAATCTAGGAAACTAAAATGAAGAAGGAAAGGATGGAAAATATTAAGTTCAACAATAGCATGAAGGGCATAGCCTCTAACTCTGAAGGAGCGTCTGGAGGACTGCTGTTACTTTTCAATGATAAGTATTTCAATATAGTAGCTGAGTATGATGAAGATAACATTCTTTTCTGCAGAGTTCAACATTTGCACACCAATGATTCCTGGTTTTTAGTGAATATTTACGCCCCCAATAATAAGAGAGATAGAAAAAACTTCTGGACCAAAGTTGGTAATATGGTGCAAGATTGTGACATTAAGAAAGGTATAATCATGGGAGACTTTAACACATCGCTAGAAGATAAAGAGAAAAAGAGAGGTGTGCCCCCGGATTGGGAAAGTAAACAGGATCTTTCTAACTTCATAAATAATCTAGCCCTTATGGACGTAGAGCTTAAGGGCGGATCCTTTACCTGGTCAAACAAGAGAAAAGGCCATGATTGCATTCAGGTTAGGCTGGATAGAGCTCTTATATCTTCAGATTGGCGTCAATCCTTCAGCTGCAGACTATCTCTGCTTCCCAGAATTGGTTCGGACCACTCTTCCATTTCTCTTTTAGTTTCCCCTCTGGTACACAGGAGATACCATCCTTTCAAGTTTGAGAAAATGTGGACCTCTCACCCTGACCTCCTGGATAATATCAAGAAATGGTGGGGGATAGAGGTGGAGGGCTCAGCCATGTTCAGAGTCACCAGAAAACTTAGCAATGTGAAGAGGATGATTAAAATTTGGAACAAGTCTGATTTTGGTCATATCTTCCATGAAAAGAAAGAGTTATTTGATAATCTAACTATTATCCAAGATTGCATTCAGAAGGAAGGTTACACTGAGACCAACAGGGTTTCAGAGCTCAAGACCCTGTCTGAAATTCATAACATTATTAATAAGGAAGAAAAATTTTGGAGGCAAAGATCGAGGATCACCTGGCTAAAGGAAGGAGATTGAAACACTAAGTTTTTTCACCTAACCACCCTCAAGCACCATGCTAGTAACAGGATCTATGGTATCAGAAAGGGGCAGGAGCTGTTAACTGAAGAATTTGCCATCTCGGAAGAAGCTGTTTCCTTTTTCTCTAGCCTTCTCTCTGAGGACCCAATGCATTCCAATTTGGACCAGGAGGATTTGTTACACTGTATCCCTCAACTCATTCAACCTATCCATAATAAATAGCTCTGTGCTATTCCTAATGCTTCGGAAGTTAGAGAGGCTCTCTTTTCTCTGCCTGCTGACAAGGCTCTAGGCTCGGATGGTTTTCCCACTTTTTTCTTCCAAAGGTTCTAGCCGGTGATCATGGGAGAGGTTGTTCAGGCTGTCCAGGAATTCTTTGGAGCCAAATCTATTCTCAAGGAGCTAAACTCGACTTTTGTGGTTCTCATTCCTAAATCCCCTGGGGCAAACTCGTTGGACAACTTTAGACCTATTAGTCTGTGCAACTCACTCTACAAGATCATCTCTAAAGTTCTCACTTTAAGAATGCTCAAGATCTTGCCCATGATAATCTCGCAGCATCAATCGAGTTTTGTTCTAGGGAGACAAATTTTGGATTCTGTCCAGATGGTGCACGAAGTCATCCACTCTCTTGAGGCATCCAAACGGGAAGGTATGTTTCTCAAACTGGATCTTTCTAAAGCTTATGACAGGGTGGATTGGTCTCTCCTTGGGAAGGTCCTCTCGACTTTTGGCTTTGACAGTAAAGTTTGCAAAATTATCTCTTAATTGGTGTCCACCTCCTCCTTGGCTGTTCTGGTTAATGGAGTCCCTTCTAATTTTTTCAAACCTTCCAGAGGCCTCAGACAAGGAGACCCCCTTTCGCCCATTTTGCTCATCATTTTAGCTGAATGCTTAGGAAGGATTATAGACTGTAGAAAGCGTGAGGCTTGTATCAAAGGGATCCTTCCCTCCTCTAATTGCATTCCCTTCACTCATCAGCAATTTGTTGACGATACTATCTTGGGGGGGGAAGCTTCTGTCAAAGAGGCCAGAGCCCTGAAGAAGATTCTTGATACTTACTCCAGTGGGACGGGTCAGCTGATTAATTGGAACAAAAGCTCGCTCTTTTTCATCAACACCTCTGAGTTTAGACAAAGAAAAATCGCCAGGATTCTGGGTTGTGGGGTAGGCTCTTTCCCCTCTACCTATCTTGGTCTCCCTTTGGGATCCTCACCCCCGGAGTCTTTTTGGAATGGTATTTTGGACAGATTCAATAGGAAGATGGCTGGTTGGAAAGGGGTCTCTCTTAGTCAAGCGGGGAAATGCCTCTTAGTCAAATCTTCTCTTCAAAATCTGCCAATCTACGCCCTGAGCCTCTTTGGAATTCCAGGGAAAATAGCTGAAAGAATGGAGAAAATCTAGAGAGACTTCCTTTGGAATGGTAATGAAGGGAAGAAAAGATACCCTCTTGTTTCTTGGGAGAAGCTTTGCCTCCCTAAGAGGTACAGAGGTCTGGGCATTAGAAAGATCACCCACCTCAATAAGGCTCTCCTAGCTAAACAAATATGGCGGATCTTCAATAGCGCCGGTGAATGGAGGGACACCCTGGTAAAAAAGTACCTTAGAAGACCCACTCTTCTTTTCACCCTTTTTAATGAAGATATCCCAAAAGGATCGAACATTTGGAATGGGATCATGAAAGCCAGGGACCTGGCTAAGGCCAAGATATCATGGAAATTGGGAAATGGAAAGGACATCTTGTTCTGGTCGGATAGATGGCTTTCCCAAGATCCACTTATCAATAACCCTATTTTTGAGAGATGGATGCAAGCTTGTACTGATCAAATTGGGTCCAAAGTTTGTGATTATTGGAATGGCCAGGAATGGAGTGACCTATCCCTCATCTCTGAGGACTTGACTCCTATAATGCTTATGCTCAATTCCATGATTCCTATCAATTTGGGGGATGAGCTGGTCTGGAGGGATAATCCCAATGGAAGATACTTTGTTGCCTCAGGCTATAATTCCCTTTGGAGCTTAAAAGAGAAGGCCCCTTGGGCGGAGGCTTGGATTCTGAGTCTCACTCCAAAGATCAACATTTTTTACTGGCTGGCTCTTCAGAAAAAAATCCTTACTCATGACAATCTCATGAAGCGAGGACATGTTATGCCCAGTAGATGTCCCTTGTGTAAGAATCAGGCTGAGACCAGAAATCAAATTTTCATCTTATGTGACTATGCCAGGGAGGTGTGGAATTTCATCACACATGATAATGAAACCCTCTGGTGCAAACCAGATAATCTCATGGATTTTTTCCATCAGTGGAAAGGTCTTTGTAAGATTGCTGGTCGGCAGGATCACTCAGACTGGATTTTACCCCATTTTTGCTAGGGAATTTGGAAGGAAAGGAATAATAGAATATTTAGAGATAGAGAGGAGCTGGCTATAATCCTTGGCAGGAAGGTCTCGAAGAATATAAAGAAAAATCTCCAAGTGCTGAAGGAGGAAGAAGAAGAAGAAGGGGACAGAAAGATAGCTAAAGAAAAAGACAGGAACCTCAAAAGGCAGGATGCTAGCTGGCTTCTCCCCCCAGATGGTTGGTCAAAAGCCAACTTTGATGGGGCTTCTAAGGGTAACCCAGGCCCTTCAGGTTGTGGTGGAATCATAAGAAATAGCTATGGGGAGGGAATAGCTGCCTTTGCTTCCCCGCTGGGAATCCAGACTATTCATCTGGCTGAAGAAAGAGCTGCGAGTAAGGTGGTCAAGTTGGCTTTTGAAGCCAGGATTACTAAACTCTGGCTTGAGGGGGACTCCAAAAACATTATTAATACCATTAATGGTATTTCCCCTCCCTCATGGATGATTGCGAACATAATTGCTGAGACTTGTGCCACTCTCACAAAGTTCGATAAGGTCCATGTCACTCATGTTTACAGAGAGGCAAACCCAGTCGCTGATTGGTTTGCTAATAAAGGGGTTAACGCCACCAATAATCTGACCTGGCATGCCGGAAAAGATTTTTCGACGGAGGCAAAGTTTCATATCGACCAAGATAAAATTTTGGGAAGGACGGCTCAAATCCAATGCAATTATGGATAATAAAGATTGCTTAATTAATGGTAAGTGCCATTATTGGCATTATGATTTTCACTAGCAAAAGGGGTTTCCTCTGACATTTTGACACATTCAAAAGGACGATACCATTATTTTCAGAAAGGGGTATATTCATGGGTATCATAAAAGAAAAATCACCATTTTTTCGAATGCAAATAACTTGCACAGTTCAGAGTTCATGAGAATTGTGGAAGTTGATCAGGTAAACATGATGGGTGGGAGGAGCAGAAAGGAGCCAGTGGGGGAAGTTCAGAAGTGGAAGAACAAGGCCAAAGTTTGGAGAGAGCTGGAAAAGGGTGGGGTTACTAATTTCTTCGAGAAACTTCATGGCTCGGATCCTGAGATCATTAATAGCATGGTGAATTCGTGGAATAATGGTAAGGTTAAGGTGAATGGGGTCTACTTTCAAATTACTGAGGATGTGGTTGCTGAAGTCACGGGGATTCCGATGGAGGGGCATAAATTCTTCAGAGACAAGAAGATGTCTTCTAATGCAATCAAGGATTTTGTGAAAAAGACTGAAGAGCTGAACAAGCTGGGCAAGAAAGAGACGTTTTTTGTAACGGATACTATAAAGAAGCTCTGGAGGTATGTTCTCTACGCTGTCATTGAATATATAACCCTAGACCCCAGGTTTGATAGGGTTAGGACTCACCATTTTGTGATTCTGAATCATTTTCACCATGGTAGTAAGATCTCCTTCCCGTATTATCTTTTTAACTCGATGAACAAGGCCATTTCTAGTTTTAAAAAGAAAGCTACCGTCAACCCAGCACTGCATGAGGGTCTTCTGCTTTTGATTCATGAGCATTTCCATGCTCAAACCATTAGAAAAAACCCTATCTAGGGGGCGGATGTTGACAAGAGCAGCTCCAATTTTTCCTCAGATTCTGACGATGTTGAGAGCATCAGCTCTGATGAGGTTTTTGAGCATTTAGGTAAGAAGACTAAAAGCCATAAGAAGGATTACCCCTCTATCAAATTACCCAGTAGAAAGAGCCCTAGAGGTCATACCCCAGCTAAAACTGGCTCTGCTGAGGTGGAGGAGGAAATGGATACTGATGATTCTGACAAGGTTTCGAAGGAGGAGCTGGATGAGGAGAAACTGAGAAAAAGACAGAAGAGGGAGGGAGAGAGCATGGAGCACTCCAGTAGTTAGGGAAAGGATTCTCTGCCCATTCCCCTCTCCCCTATACATCCTTAGCCTCCTTTGGAGGAAAATGACAACTCTGGACAGATTGAGGGGGAAGTGCAAGTTAATAACAGAAGGAAGGCTTGGAAGAACTTCAATGTGAGAATGACCACTATGGGAATCTACAGAGAGGCGATGAACCCTCAACTCCTGGTGGATGACCTCGAGAAGCCTAGACTCAATGAGCTAATTGACTCGGCTATGGTGGCTATTTCTGATAATGCAAGAGAAACGGGCATGAATCTGTTGAACAATGCCCACAATAGCATGATCGACAACTTCAGATCAATTAAATGGCTTTTCCATGAGCTTGAGGATGTCAGAGATAGGGTTTCCCAAATGGAAAAAATCAAGAGCAAGATAGGTGCAGAAAGCCAAGGCGACCGGAATAGCTGGGAGACTCTGATGGAGAGGAGAGTAAAAAATATTGAGAATTACAATCACAACCTGGCAAGTCAAATGATCTCCCTCCTCGCTTCGATCAATGACAACATCCTCTCTCTCTTGGAAAATCTCAAAGACAGGAACCAGATGGAGGAAGATGATAAACAGAATAGAGACAAAGATAGGTTGGATGTGGATAAAGCCAAGGACAACACTATGGAGCAGGATTTGACGAACACCCAGGATCATAAGGCAGAAGAGCAACAAGAGTGCGCCGAAGCTACCCAGACCATGCTCGAGATGGAGAAGTAGTCTGCTAGGTTGGGCCTCTGTCCTTTGGTTTTTGTTTCTCCTGGCTTTGGCTTTTTGTCTGGTCTCTATTTTTTTGGTTGGTTCTCTGGCCTTTTTAGTGGGCAGTTGTTTCGGGCTAGGCCTTTGGGCTTATTTTCAGCCGTAAGGCTTATGTTTTGGCTGGGCATTTTTTTGCTTATTTTCAGCCTTTCTTGTTGTTAAACTTATGGTTTTCAGGACCCCTTAAAACCTGTTTACCTTATCAAAAACATGTTCTTAATGTGGCCCTATAATAATTATTTAAGAAGGTGTAATAGCTAAATCAGGAAATTATTTTATGGATTCAATATAAAGGAAGGACATTTTCCTTTTTCACATAATGATGGAAGTGATGGATTGTAAGAAACATAAAGAGAAAAATGCAAAGTTAAGAAGAGAAAAGAAAAACTGAAGGAAACTTTTTTGTCAAGGTTTTATTGTGTGATCCAAAGTTTGATACTTGGATTCAAGGTTTGTGACCTAGCCTACAAGGTTTGATAGTTATTGGTCTACTTGACAGGGTAGAGAAAAGAAGTTAAAGTATAGTACATATAATTATTCTGTAAAGAATAGTTGAGAGATTAGTTGGATAGTGAGTTTGATGATTTTGAACTAGAAGCTATTAGGATAGTGGGTCCTGCTATATTCGACAACTCATAATAGGGTTGGCACAAATTTTAATAGGGTTCAAATCTTCTAACAAGGATTCAAAGTATCCTAATAGGGACTCATATGTACTAAATGTTGTAGTAGACTCCTAATAAGGTCCATCCTCTAATAAGGAATATTTATATTAGTACATCATCTTGTGGGCCACCAGGGTTTTCTCTCTAACCAAAGGTTTTCCTAGCTAACATATCTGATGTAACTTTTTATGTGCATCTTGTTATGGTTTCTATTTACTTTGGTTATGATGAAGGGTGCTCCCCTTAATACCATAAACTTATAATAGAAACAAAGAAACAAAAAAAATGTGAGAACAAAATATGAACTTCTTATTTGCACCACAAATGTGGTATTACAGAATTCACAAGTACAATATATTAACCCACATGGGCACCTTCATTACAATAATCTACAAGACAAGCTGTGAACTATCACCTAGAGTTGTCTTAGATAATGTTTGGGACTTTCTTAAATAGGGAATTTTATGCCACCTAGGAAGGTTCTAGATGCTCAAACCTAATACTTAGGGCCAATAGACCCTAACAGTACATATAGAGTTGGCAAAATACATTTTTGACAAATTATTTTAGAAATTTTGGCAACGCGACTGTGGAAGGCCATAACTCTTGAATCGTTGCTTTGATTGGCTATTATAACCACTTTTTAGAAATGCTAGCTCCTAATCTATAGGCTCAAAACCACACTAGTGCCCTTTTGTTGAGTTTTTGGACCTCATCCAAGCACTCTAAGCCTCCAACATTGAGCCTAAAGATTTTTCTACAAATTTTTCTACTGAAAATCTGCAATAACCTCTCTAATACTTAACCTCTCTAATACTTAAATTTTTCTAACTTTAAAATGAACCTTCTTATAGAAAATGAGAATATTCTAAGCTCATATGAAAAACTTACTAAACATAGTAATTTTTCATAAATAGTAACCACCCTATCTACTAGTCCTTATTAAAATAGAAAAGATTGAAAAGAAAATATTTTTTTGGATGATGCAAGATTACTCTTACACCCAAGATGCTCCTGCATCAGACGCCCAAGGTAATTTGAGAAGTGACTCTGTCACATCTTAGGTGTTTAGAGAAAACTAAGATGGTTAACCTCCTCCCTTGCTAGCCATGATGTATCCCTTATTGGCCTCCCTTTTCATTTAACTAGGTATTCCTCATAAGTTTTGTTCCTAGTGCTTTTGCCAATGTAACATCCCACTCCTTATGCACTAAATAAAACCATAGTTTCGTATCTAAATTCTCTACTAAATAATTCTAAACATTAAGTAAGCAAGATGTAGTATTCCACCTAGAGTTTAAGGAAGATAATAAGTCACAATTATGTCTTCTTATGAAATATTGTTAGAACTTGTTTGAAGAAGACATAAAACTTTATGAACTTTTTTTTGATATATATATTAGGATACAATACAAATATATAATCATTGTTGGAATATTAAAATATGGAAAGAATACTAATGAGGGGGAGGGGGGTGTGAATCAGAAGTATTACACTTTATCCAATAAAACTTTTATCTAAAAGTAAATTGCATGCATGTAAATACATCATGAAAATATGAAACTAAGACATGCATCAACAACACATAAGATTGGAATTTGGTAACCCAGAAACCCTCCAGAAATAAGAAGGTAAAACTGAGTTGGGGATGATACTCACAAAAATTCACTGCAATAATATTGTTCAACCACTTCTGATGGTCTACCCTGTTAAAGGCTTCACACTATGTCAATAGTGACCCGGTTAAAGGATTTACAAACACTTAACATGGAGTGTCACCCTGTTAAAGGATTTAATCACCTTTTGATAAGGATATAAAAATAGCTGTTAAGCCAACCTATCTACATAGGATTTCCTTTCTAATAAAATGGTAAGAGAGTATTAGGTATTATAAACCTGATAGTTTGCAATCCTTGATTGTTGAATGTAGGCACTTGTTCTGGCTCTCTCTTTGATTTTGATCCTCTGAGATCTAATTTTTGTTTGTCTCCTTTGCTTTGTTTTGATCAACTAAATATTGAATTGCTACTCTTACTCTCTATGTCTTCTTTCACTGAATTCCATTATGTTTTTCCCTTAACACTATTCTCCTTCTCTCATCATCATTACAGTGAATCTTTTTATCTTCTTTAAAAAGACTTCGAAGACTTAGGGTTAGATATGGATCTATGATCCACATTAAATCTCAATTTCCCACTCAATACTTCCCTTTTTGCTGATTGGTTGCATGCTTTTCCAATTTTCCAATTGGCTGCATGTAGATTGCATAGGAAATGTAAAAGATTCATTCTTATCTCTAGATCTTTCAAGATTTACCTTATGTCAGCTACAAAAATGGTTTACATCATAGTTTTTGCAATCACAAACTCTTATGCTGATATCCTGAGTTACTCGACTCCTGAAGCATTACTGATGCTTGACACATGCTATTTCTTGGATAGCTCAGCACCTAAACAAAACTGTATCACTCAGCACCTTATGTTACTCAGCACTTGATATTACTCAAAACTTGATATCACTTGACACTTGATATTACTCGGCATTTGATATCACTCAACACCTACTCTTTGCTCGGCATATATAGTGAAAAATGGTTAAGTGTATTGACACTCAACTGTCAAAATTATTCTTTAAACCAACAATCTCCCCCTTTGACATGAGTGGAAAAAACACTTAACTAAGATCCTATGATATTGGCATTATTTCATGCATCCTCTTATTTGCTTCAAAAATTTTAGGAATAAATAACAATATACCTTATGACTCCCTGTGAGTTGATTATGCCTTGTACACTCAGTGACTTCTTTCTTGTTTCTACATTCTGACTAATATGTTATATCAAAATTTGTCAAAAATTCTAGATCTCCCCCTTTCACCATACTTATCATTTCATTCTGTACTTAACTCTCTCCATACTTAATCTCTACTTAACACTCACTCCATACTTATTCTCCCCCTTTTTGACACTTATGTCAAGGTTCCTATAAGGAAATGCCATACTTGGCCAAAAATATACTATTTACTTCAAGGAGTACCTTCAGAGCTGCATTCCAATTTGCTAGTGCAACATCCAATGACTTATGCTGGATGGCAATCTCTATTGCTAGGTGTACAAGTCCATCAGTTGTAGAAAGATTGGGGTCTTTCTTGAGGACTGTCTCTGCATTCATCTACTTCTTGTGAAGTATTTCCAAATGAGGAGTGATAGAGGATTGAATTTGCATCAATTTAGATTTTGTGGTTGCCTCCTCTACTACTAAGACAACTAACTCTCTTTGTGTGTGAAGCGATTGGACAAAATGCTTCTCACTCTGAGCTAGATTTGTAGGGAGTTGCATGCTAGAAATCTTTAGATTTTTCTCCAAGCTCAGTATCTTCTGGCTAGTGTCCTATGTGAATATGGAAAAGTCACACAACTTGTTGTACAGGGAAAATATGTTTCCAAGTACAATTTTGACTGTTTCAATTTTCTTAGCCAGCTCTACTTGTGATAGTGCTATATCACCAGATATTTTCTTGTTTACCTTGCCTTAGAATTTTCTTTCTGACCATTCCAGTAGTTTGGCATTTGTTTCCTGGTCAACTATATCAGATTGTTGCTCTACAACTGGCCTTGACTCATCTAGAGACTATAAGCAAAAAGCTTCTGTGCATATGTCTTTGATTTCATTCAAGGTAAGCATGTGCTTGTGTTCTCTTCTTAGTGCTTCTTGTCTCCTTCTTCTGTCCAATGCACTCTAAATTTCATTGATATTCTCTTTAGTGAGAGTGTTGGATTCATAATATGGAATCTTTATTTCTTCATCAAGCTTAGGAATTCCATGGTGAAGTTTCCTGACTACCTTTGATGAGCTCGAGCCTAGTGTCCTAATTTACAATTGTAACCTATCGGTGCTCAGCTGCTGAAGAGTCTATGTTGGAGTACCAAATTTGGGCAATGCAACCAATGTTTGTATTGCAGACTCCTCCTTCTTGCTTGTCTCATCTTTTTCTTCAGCTTGTATATGCTTTTGATGATCACTAGGTGAGGTTGAACTTGTTGGCTGTTCAGATGTTTCTTTAATTTCCCCTGCTACTATACTCAGAATCTAAAGTGTGTCAATGACTACACTTGGTGGAGGTGGTGGAGGAAGGAATAGAATACCAATAGGTTGTATTATCAAAGGTTGTTCTTGTGTTTTCACCTTGACTGCCTTTGTTTTGACTACTGGATTCTACAATTCATCAACACTGACCAATACAGGATTTGAAGATAATTTTGCTACTAGTGTTAATTGGTCAAGGATTTCTAAATCCTCTGTAGTTAATGGATTGATGTTTGGACTTGAAGTGTCTGTAACATCCTTGATTTTGATAATCTCTTTAGGTGTGATGGTGGCATGAGGAGGACTAGGAGGGGATACATGTGTGTCTTGCACACTTTGATCTTGTTGCACAACTGTATCTTTCTCTTCCTCTTTCTCCTTTGTATGTGCCTTTTTATCTTCCTTTTCTTCTTCAACCTTCTTCTCCACTTGTTCCTTTTCTTTTTCTTTGATTCCTGATGCCTTCTTCTCCTTTATCTTGACACTTGCCTCTGCCTTATATTCTTCATTATACACATCTTCTATTTTCTTGTAAACTATCTTCCACAATCTTGTGGATTTTGTAACTACCTCCTCAACTTTGTTCTATAAAATGCTGAAAGCTTTATGTTTGGGAGTGAATCTATTGTTATGCCTCTTGACTGCATTTGTTACCTGATACTTAGTCAAATTAGGCAACAATCTAGCTAATGTTGATTCCCTTATCTCCCTTTCCATTTGTAAACAAAAATGCCATTTATCCTCTAAAATTTTGTACAATTCTTTAGGCATTGATTCATCTAATTCTAGAGGTGTGTGCTTATACTCAACCATCATAGCATACACTGATTCCTCTAATTTATTTTGTTCTTCTTTGGTGAGCTTAGAAAAAGTTAGGTTCTTTAAACCTTTCAAATCATCATTCTTGATCTTTGAACATAATTTATCAATAGTAGTCTAAGGTTTGTGCCTTACCACTTGAAATTGGTTGTTTTCCTCTGACTCAGTCTTCTCCTCATCTATCTGAGGCTAGGCAAAAAATTTTCTTTTCTTCTTTGGCTCGGCAATAGTCTTCTTTGAAGTTTTCTTCTTCTCTCTTGCCTCTTCTTGGGATTTTTGTGCTACAGCCCTTGTAGTAGGTCTCTTTGGTGCTGGAGCAACTACTTTCTTTCCCTTGGGTTGAGGAGCAGGAGGAGTTGTGGCCTTTCTTTTTGTGACCTTGGTTTCAACTTGTGCTTCCTCAACTTCTTCTTCTTCAACACTTTCCTCTTTATCTTCTCCTAACCCTTGAGTTAGACCTTGTGGTTTATCTCCCTCATCTTCAATGTCTTCTTCTTTCTCTTTTGTTGTTCCTTCTTCTTCAACACCAAATTTTTGTTTGATTTGCCTTACCAATTTTTCTTTCTTCTTTACTGCTGAGGCAGTTTTCAAATCTGTTATCACCCTTGATTTTACAACATCATAGGTTGCAAAGGCTTTTGCATTCTTATCAACTTCTTCTGCAAGGAGGGTTGTTATTGCTGCAGAGGCTTGATCAATGTCGAGTTCATAGCCTAGTGGCCTAAGCCATCTTACTCTAGGTATGACTGCTTGTATATAGGTATAATCAATATCTACAAGAACACAAATGTCTTTTTCATATTTGTTAGTCAATGAGACTGGAATCCTCATTCTTTGTTTCATGGACTGTTTGAAGTCCTCAAAGTAACTAGTCATTTGGGCATCAAAATTATCACCCATCTATTCAATATATCCATTAATTTGTTCAACAATTGTTTTTTCTGGACTCCATCTCACCTTACCCACAAAAGGGAATTCTTGCATCAGATAGAAAAAAATGCACACCAAAACTGCTCTTCCTTATAGCTCCCAGATTCTCATTAATCTGTTGAAACATGAGCTCTGCTAGATCATAGGTATGATCCTTTTTAATCAATTTGTATGCAACATCAACTGCTATATAAGGCACACTGTTTAACCTACTTGACTGATAGAATTTGTGTGAGATGATTCTTACAGCAAAATCCAGTAGGGGTTTTGTGATTGTATCAATAGTCATTCCCCTATTATTCCATTTAGCACACGTGTTTCTCTCTATTACTTCCCTTTTGTCATTATGCAAGGTCTTTGGCCGATCTAGGGTTGGAATACTAGTAACCCTATGAACAGTTCTCTTGGTGAATTTCACTGGCCCTATTTCTAACCAAAAGGCTCCATCATGTATTCTGCTCAAAACTATGCGTACCCATTCAACTTTGAAAACAATAAAAAAATTTAGGGTTTTCGTCAATCCTTTTCTCTCGACTATTGAGAACTCATCTTTCAGTATCTTGTTCTCACATAGCTTGTCATATGCATTGTGAATTTCTAAATATCCTATGGCTCCAATTTTGCAGTTATAGCATCTACGAACATCTTGGACCATAACAACTTTATCAGGAATAACTGATAATGCACCTACGGAATCATTCTTATATGCAACTTCTGGAATGGGCTTGAATTTTGGTTGTGTAACTGCATTACTAACCAACTGTATCTCATGACTCTCTTTTCTCTTAGTGGTTCCAAACCTAGATGCCATTGTTTGCCAAACTAGGTTTTATAGTTTAAACAAGTTTATAAACACTACATAGCTTGACACTTAAGTAAAATACCTTAAATCGATGAGACTCATGCTGAATCACTGTGGAAATCTTCACAAATGGCTTCTAAGCTGGCCTTGATCTTCTACGCTCTTCTCATCTTTGCTTCATGTTTGAATGGTAAGAAATTATTGAAAATTGAACTATGTACTCTTCAAAATAGAGTAATTAATTCTTAGTGCGTTCACAACTATCTACTCGACACCTAAAGGATTTTGACATGACTCGACACTCATTGTGTTTCACTTCGCTCGGCTCCCATTGATATTTCATAGCTCGGCATCATCTATCAACTCGGTTGCTATTAGCAACTCGGCACCTGAAGACAATTTTGGTAGATTTTGCAAGACTATTAATTTTGACTTAGCATCTTTTCTTATGCTGATTTCTTCTTTGCAGTTCTTCTATGTTTTGGGACTAATGTATGATGTAACTTAGTTTATCAATCCCACACATCCATTCTTGCTTAATTTGATGAAGTGTGATCACTTGACCTATTAGGTGAAGTGATCTCTGCACTTGATGTGCTACACTCATCTTTCTTCTTCCATGTCTTATTCATCTCACTTCTGATGTGTTCAACATCTATCTTTGCCTTTCCATTGTTGAACTTAGAACTTGGTGCCGTTGACCTTGTTGGGCAATTCCTACTGATATGACCAGTTTTTAAGCAACTGAAACATGTGGTTTGACTCAACCATCTTTTATAGTTTCCCCTAAAATGTGTTCTTATGCAATTTTGGGGTATATGTCCATATTCTTGACAATAATGACAACTGTACCTGGTGTTGTAATCCCAAAATTCATGGTTTGATGTCTTTGCTGGTTGATTTGATTTCCACATAGGCTTTGATCTGCATTCAAAAGCTCTATGTCCATATTTCTTGCAATTATGATAGTGACCCTCAAATCTTGATGTCTTAATAGTCTTGGTTCTACATTCATATGCTTGATGACCTTGCTTCTTGCACATATGACAATAGTTTATGTTCTTAGGCTTATCATGTTGATGGGCATTCTTGCTTTTACATACATTAGATGTATGTCCTTTCTTTCCACATAAATGACATGTAAGTTTGACATTTTTACCTTTGTCGCTTCTTTGTTCAGCACTCTTTGATGATTCTCCAACTTCAGTGCTATTGTATCCAAGTCCTATGTATCATGGGTTGATCTTGGGGATTTCAGTAATTACTTAAAATACTTGATGGCTTCATTGGGTTTGTTGAAGCTTTCTAAAATTTCCTTTTCTCTTCTTAAGTCATTCTGCAATTGTTCATTCTACATCTTTAGTGTAGAGATCTCAATGTCTTTCACATTAAGTTCATGATGAAGGTTCATCATTTGGGCAAGTGTGTACATTTGCATGTTTGAGATCCTTGTTAATTTAGTACATTTTTCTTCAAGTTTATTAGCAAGATTCCTTTTGTCATTTTCCATCATGACTTTATCTTCAACTACTCTTTTCTTTTGTTTAGTGATTTCACATAACATTATGGCTTGTGATTCATGTTCCATCTTAAGAGATCTTATCTCATCTGTTTGAACTTTGTTTTTCTCCATCAGTTCTGCAATTGCTGCATCAAACTCTTTAGTATCTCCATTGGAAAATATATTTTTGGTATCAATCTCCTTGTAGTTTATCTCATTTTTGGCTATGGCTAAATCCTTCCTTCTTTTCAATGAGTTTCTCAACTTATCTCTAGATTCCTCCAAGCTATGCAGAGCAAGTTGCACATCTATCCCCTAATTTTCAATGATCTTACCAAGTTTGAAAACTTCCACCTTTAGATCTTTTCCTCCAAGCTGTTAGGCTTTTTCTTGTGAGAACCTAATCCAATCTGATACCAACTGTTGGAATATTCGAATATGGAAAGAATACTGATGAGAGGGGGGGGGGGGGGGGGGGGGGTGAATCAGAAGTATTACACTTTATCTAATAAAATTTTTATCTGAAAGTAAATTGCATGCATGTAAATACATCATGAAAATATGAAACTAAGACATGCATCAACAACACATAACACTAGAATTTGGTAACCCTCCAAAAATAAGAAGGTAAAACTGGGGTGGGGATGATACCCACAAAAATTCATTGTAGTAATATTGTTCAACCACTTCTGATGGTTTTCCCTATTAAAGGCCTGCCCTATTAAAGGCTTTACACTATGTCAATAATGACCTAGTTAAAGTATTTACAAACACTTAACATGAAGTGTCACCCTGTTAAAGGATTTAATCACCTTTTGATAAGGATCTACAAATAGCTGTTAAGCCAACCTATCTACATAGGATTTCTTTTCTAGTACAATGGTAAGAGAGTATTAGGTATTATAAACCTGATAGTTTGCAATCCTTGATTGCTGAATGTAGGCACTTGTTCTGGCTCTCTCTCTAATTTCAATCCTCTGAGATCTTATTTCTGTTTGTCTCCTTTGCTTTGTTCTGATCAACTGAATATTGAATTGCTGCTCTTACTCTCTATGTCTTCTTTTACTGAATTCCATTATGTTTTTCCCTTAACACTATTCTCCTTCTCTCATCATCATTACAGTGAATCTTTTTATCTTTTTTAAAAAGACTTTGAAGACTTAGGGTTAGATATGGATCTATGATCCACATTGAATCTCAATTTCCTGCTCAATACTTCCCTTTTTGCTGATTGGTTGCATGCTTTTCCAATTTTCCAATTGGCTGCATGCAGATTTCATAGGAAATGTAAAAGATTCATTCTTATCTCTAGATCTTTCGAGATTTGCCTTATGTTGACTACAAAAATGGTTTACATCATAGTTTGTGCAATTAAAAACTCTTATGTTGATATCCTGAGTTACTCGGCTCCTGAAGCATTACTGATGCTCGACATATGTTGTTTCTTAGATAGCTCGGCACCTAAAAAAAACTGTATCACTCAGCACCTTATGTTACTCGACACTTGATATTACTCAACACTTGATATCACTTGGCACTTGATATCACTCGACACTTGATATCACTCGACATTTGATATCACTTGGCACCTACTCTTTGCTTAGCATGTATAGTGAAAAATGGTTAAGTGTATTGACACTCAACTGTCAAAATTATTCTTTAAACCAACAATCATATTATTTTAGAAATTTATGTAGTTTTTGAGAAGTCATAACATTTCATACTTAATTAGGGTTATCGAGCTAGAGGCTATAAAGGTAGAAAACCAAATATTTAAATTAGGAGATCAATGGTAGATTAAATATTATTATGGACATAATCCTTGTCTTGTTAATTCTATTATCTTAATGACAAATGCATACCCTAGTAGTAGGATCATGGTCAATTGATTTGAATAAACCTTATCATGTGATGAACATGCCCTATATGAATTATTCACTTAAGAGTTTAATTATGTGGATTAGCATATGATGCAATTGTATATTGGAAGGTATATGAATTTGTTGAATAATGGATAGCATTAGGTAAATTTTTAGGTTAGTCCTTTTGATTCATATTTATGTTGATTTCTATGTAGTGTTATCAATTATGTGTAATTGTCTTAGAAGTCATAGGTCATGATTATTGATGGGAAAGAAATTAGAATTTAGCATTTTACATTTGATTCCCTATAAATAAGTACATGGACTGACTCTGTAATTGGAATAAATACAAGTAGTCATGATGAATGGTATTAACAATATGGATTAGAGATATTTCATGAATGTAAAGTAAGAAATGTTAAGATATGTGATGGACAATTGATCTATGAATTATATATGTAGATTTACATATTGATTATTTGGTCATGGACATTGGATGTATATTATTTTCCATGTATTTGATTTATAATGATTTCCTCATATGAGACTACTGGTGTTTCCATGGAGTGTGTAGGTAGTGCACCCATGGACATATGGAGAACCCTGACTAGATGCATTAAAGCCAAGGTTAACCCTAAGGAAGGTGTAACCTAATTTCCATTGTGGTCTATTAGTGAAGACAATTTGAATATAGTTGTGAATTATATTATGTAATTTTTGGTTTATTATTGTGTGATGTAATTTGCATGTGGATGTGATTAATTTTCTGATGTGTTGTAACTTATTTTTGTGTCACTTGACACATGTTCTTTGATGTGGCATGCAAAGAGGATAAATAGGTGGTTGAGTAAAGAAAGGGGTAGCCTAGTAGGGAAATTAGGGAAGGTACATTTGTTTATTGAACCAAGAGACCTTTTTCCCATGCAAAGTTCGAATGCAAACCTTTGGTGAGTTTTTAGGAGGTTAAAACCATCCCTAGGGTCAAGTTAAGGCCTTATTTTAAAGCCCATATGGTACACCTAGGGTTTGGGCTCATTTTTAAGTATATTTGGCATCCCTAGGCATCTTGGAAGTCACCCAAAAGTGGGGTTTTCCAAGTTGGTCGAATATGGGGAATGGGGAAACATAGGGAGAAGGGAAAGTTCTTGGGAGATGTATCTTGGGAAGTGTGGAAGGAAACCTAAAGGGAAGAATGTTTTGGAAACCTATAGAAGGAGTTAGTGGCTAGTTTTGGGTAAGGATCTTGAAGATTATGAGAGGGAAGGGGAACAAATAAGCTTAGGGAAGGAGAATGGTAGAAGGAAAAAAGCCCAAATCCATTTTGAGCAAGCTTGGCAGCAAGGTAAGTAACCTCCCTTGTGCATTTTTGTTATGTAAAACTTGTGCTCATATGTGTTCCTACTATTTTAGTAGTGTGATTTACTATGATTCTTATTGTGTGTAAGATGGTGGATGTGTTTATAAGATTTAAGAGTTCTTGTTACAGATTTTTGCATGGTGATGATGTATTTGATGTTGTGTTCACAAAGGTTTGAAGGTTCTTTTATTTTCAATCTTAGTGTATGGTTGTAGTGTATTTTCTTTATGTTGTGAGTTCTTTATTTCTTGTTTCAATTTTGTGTTATTGGTGTGACAAGGTGATCCTCATCCCTTGGGGCGGAAAGAGAGCCTTGTGAGGGTAAGGGGTGCATTGGGATTGTGTTGGGGAGAGTCTCTCCTTGGATTAGGAGAGGGATGTTGTATGGGTGTTATGGGCCCCATACACCACTCTGCTTATATTTTGAAGGGGCTATAAGGCGATAAGAATGCATTTTGAAGGTAGATATGCATGGAAAATGTGAAGTTTCCTTGTGAAGGTAGGTATGAGCTCAATAAAGATGCCTTGCAAAGGCACGTACATGACTTGAATAGCCTAGTAAAGGCATAAGTGCAAGTGGAGTCTCCCCAACATTCAAGTTCCACCTATACCCTTGATATGGATCAATATGTGATCCTAAGTGTTATACCTTGGATGGTACATTTCGTGTTTATATGTGAGTTGTAAGCATGTAAGAAGTTTTGTAAAATGTGAGCATTGTGATGTGAATCATTATTAGAAATGTATTTTTCCACCTAGTCATGGTTCTCCCAACTCGGTGGTGGCCTTGTATAAGTCCTAAGGTTGGGAGGAGAGTACACATGGGCTTATTGGTGTGTGTTTTATTGTAGGTTACTACCTATGAAATTGGAGAGCTTGAAGATAGACCTATTGTTTTATTTATTTGTGCAAAAAGGTGTTGGAAAATGAAGATGGGGTAACTGAGAGGGGAGGGGTGAATCAGTTACCACAAAAACAAATTCAACAGTCCCAAAGATGCCTTAAACTTAGTTGCTGCTGCTACTCGGTAAACACATAAATTACTGCTTAAAACTTGATAGATGTTTAGTTAATTTATTAAGCATTTACTGAAATAAGCGACCATGCAAAAGAAAGTAATCATGAACACAGTAGACACCATATTTATGTGGAAACTCAGTATGGGAAAAACCACCAGCAACTAGTCACCAATTTTCACTCTTCTGAAGTGAGCCCTGTTAGGAGCCAACCCTGTTAAAGGTTACAAAACACACTGTTAGGTGTGACCCTGTTAGAGGATTTAATCACCCTGTTAGGAGTGGCCTTGTAAGAGGTCTTTAGAACAATTCAACTGAATTTCCACCCTGTTAAAGGATTTATGGAATGGCTGTTAAACCAACTCTGTTAGGAGATTTTGGAATCACTGTTACAATGGTTAGAAAGCAACAATGAATGATCTGAAAATACATGCAACTTATCTTGCTGAATACAAATCTCAGTTTAGCTCCACAAGATCCTTACTGATTAAATATATCTTTGCAGCTCCAAGATTTCCCTCTGCTCAACTCTGCTTAGGCACACACAAGTCTCTTCCTTGCACTTCCTTGCACTATCCGTATACACTCTCTATTCCACACTTTTCCGCATCTTGAGCACCTCTTTATATACTATACATAATACCAGGTCGGCCCAACCAACTTGACAAAACATATTCCAAAGTCAGCTTGAACTAACAATAAAAACAAAATTCTTCACTGGCCAACGCTGCTCGGTCAATATAGAACAAAAAAACTGCTTCCTGTGTTAACCGACAGAACTCGGTAAAAACTACAATTACCGGGGAATTCGGTAAACCTGCCACTTCCTTTGGAAACTGATTAGACTCGGTAAAAGCTGTCTTCGACTACCAAGTGAGCTCAGTGAAAACTAAGCTTTCCTTAGCTTACCGTGCGAACTCGGTTAACACTAACTCACCGTGTGACATATAGGAACGCTCGTTATACACTGCAAAAGGCTTTACTGACCGACTGAGCTTGGTAGACTCTGTCTGATAACTGATATGGAATTTTTTTAACATCAAAGACAATACACAATTACTTAATTGTATCCAACAAAAGGCACACTTTTATGTGAAATTTTATTGTATATGGGTGAGTCTCCCATTTGAAGTAACCCCCACTTTTGTTTGGACAAATTTATGTGAAGTTTGTGACAACTTGTGTGTTGTAAAATGCATAAGGTGGTTTGTACTATTGTTAATATGTTGTGATTTTTTTTCTCAATGAATAAGTTATTGAAGAAATTACATGTTATTTACTGTTATTGTAGTAGAAAGAAATGAAGGAAAATTGTGGTATTGTATTTCTAAAATATTGTAAAAGAAAATATATCAATAGATATTTGAAGTCTTACTTCACTCTTATGTATGGACACTTTATGTTATTGATAATAGCTTTGTCATAAAGTTATAGTTCTAGATCTATTATGTTAATCAACATTAGTTTTATGAAGACAAAAAATTGCATTTTCTAGTTCTTTTAGCTATAAGTAAGTGGGCATGACAACCAAAATGACTATATATTATCTCCTCAATCTTCTTTGTAGCTTAATTGGTTACTGGAATACTCCACTGCACTTCTGCAACTTCATCTCCATCACCTCCTTCATAATACTCTATCAAATCTAAAATGTTAAATACCTATGAAATATTCAATTCAACAGACAACTCCACTTCATATGCATTTATAGAATCATGCCTTTTCACTATCTTACATGGTCCAAACTTCTTCATCTTCAACATATTATATGTACCCATTGGAAAGTTCTCTTATTTCAAATGAACCATGACTTCATCTCTAATCTGGAATTCCTTATACCTATTTTTCACATCTACCTTAGCCTTATACCATGTATTCATCTTTATGATGTGCTTCCTCACCTCATGGATTTTCTTCAAATGTTCAACAATTTCTTCTACTTCAACACTACTTATCTCTCCTTTATCCAACTTTTGCAATTGAGAAACATTTTTGAGACTACTCCCATATACAATCTAGAATGGTGATTTACCAATAATCTTATTAATAGAATTATTCTATGCAAATTCAGCCTGTGTTAAAATCATATCCCATCCCTTTGGCTTGTTTCCAACCAAACATCTTAGTGAGTTTCCCAAATTTTGATTCATAGCTTCTGCCTATCTATTAGTCTATGGATGATGTGAGGAACTAAACTTCAAATCTTTCTTTAAATTCTTCCATAATGTACATCAAAAATACCCAACAAATTTGGTATCTCAATCTAAAACTATACTCTCTAGAAAACCATGTATCTCACCACTTCTTTGAAAAATAACTCTACCACATGAACAACATCACTAGTCTTCTTGCAAGGAATAAAATGTGTCATCTTTGAAAACCTGTCAACCACCACAAAAATATAATCATGCCCATGTTTCATCCTCGATAATCCAAGAACAAATCCATGTTGATATCCCTCCATGGATTGTCTGGTACAAGTAATGGTTGCTACAACCTTGTATTTTGTTTTACTCCCTTTTCCATTTGACATACTCTACAACTCTGTACAAAATTTTTCACATCTTTTTGTAACTATGGCTAGTAAAAATTCTTAGCAACCAAAGAAATGGTCTTATCTCTACCAAAATATCCAGCCAATCCTCCACTATGCTTGTCCTTGATGAGATTATCCCTCATTGAAATTTTGGGAATGCACAATTGGCTTTCTTTAAACAACCTACTATTTGGATCATGAAATCCAACCACTTTGTCCTATCAAGTGTAATAGGTTCTATAAAAGCCTTCCACCCTTCACTAAAATTAGGATCATCTACATGCAAAGTACTGATTTCCTTGAACCCAACCAGCTCTATCTCCATTTCTGTTAGCAAAATTTGTCTTCTACTAAGATCATTTACAATTTTGTTAGACTTCCTACTCCTATGTTTCAAAAAAAATGTATAACTCTACAAAAACTCAACCCACTTCAAATTCATTTGGTTTAGTTTTCCTTGACTATTCAAATATTGCAAAGCTTGATGACCAGTATATAAAATAAACTCCTTAGGAAGAAGATAGTGTCTCCACTTCTTCAATGATTGAACTATAGCATAAAGTTCCTGATCATAAATAGAATATTTTCTTTTTGCATCATTCAATTTCTTACTAAAATAAGAAACAGGTCTACCTTATTGGCTCAAAATAGCTCCTATTGTAGTACCACTAGCATTAAAGTCTATTTGAAACACCTTGTTAAAATTAGGGAGTGCTAAAATAGGCTGCTCAATAACTTTCTATTTCAATAGAATAAAACTCTTATTTACTCCTTAGAAAGTCCACTTAAATTATTTCCTATCCCCTCTCATTGTTTTAGATAGGGGTCCATAGATACTGGTAAAAACTCTTATGAACTTTCTATAAAAACTAGATAGCACATGAAAATATCTTACCTTAGTCACACTCCTTGGAGTAGGGCATTCAAGGATAGCCTTCACTTTCTCTAGGTTTGTTTTTAGACCTTTTTCTGAGATTACAAATCCTAGGTATACTAACTCCTTCTTTACAAAATTGTAATTCTTGAGGTTTATCAACAATTTTTCTTCTCTCAACTTATCAAACACCTTGTGAATATGGATCAAGTCCTCCTTTAATTTCTTACTAAATATCAAAATATTATCTAGGTAAACAATGACAAAGTTACTCGAAAACTCCTCCAGTATCTCATTCATGAGCCTCATGATAGTGCTTGGTGCATTGGTTAGCCAAAAGGCATGATTAACCACTCTTACAATCCTTCTTTGGTCTTGAAAGCAGTCTTCTATTCATCACCTTCCCTAGTATGATTCTAATGGTACCCACTCTTTAGATCTATCTTTGTGAAATACTCACCTCTACTCAAATAGTCCATAATATCATCCATTCTTGGCAATGGAAATCTATACTTGATTGTGATCTTGTTGACAGTGTGAGAATTTGTGCACATCCTCCATTCTCCATTCTTCTTTGGTGCTAATACTGATAGTACAATACATGAACTTAAACTCTCTGAAATCAACCCTTTCTGCAACAACTCATGATCTTTCTTGTTCAACTCTTCACTTTTTGTTGGTGTCATTTTGTGGGTTTCCTTATTTGGAAAACTGGCTGCTAGAATGATATCCATATGGTGACTGATCTTCCTCATTGGGGGAAATCCATCAAGTACATTATCTAATACAATATTAGAAAAATCTCCCACATATCTACAACTTTTGAAGGTACCTCCTCTATTTGTTCTTTACTATCTTTCAGAATTATAGCAAAACACACATGTTGACACTTCATACCTTTGAGGAACTCTTTTCCATCAACAAAACATATTCTAGCAGCACTACATATCTTTTTTTCTTTATCCTTCAACGATTTCAGCTTATGTTTCACTCTATCCTTAGTTAGTGTACATATTTTCTCACCCATCATGTATAACATTCCTTGAAATTTCCATGGCCTACCTGACAACATATGACATATGTCCATAGGTATGATAGCACATAGTACCTCATCCTAGTGGATTCCAATCTTAAAATTCATGGAGCACTGCTCATTGACCATGACTTTGTGGTCATCTTGCACCCAAGCAATATGGTATGGATATAGGTGTTTCTATCTCTTTAGCTTCAACTTGGTGACTATCATTTATGACACCAGATCATTAGTACTTCCACCATCAATGATCATGTCACAACACTTATCTTCATATTTACATCTTGTGTGAAACAAGCTCCTTCTTTGATCAGGTTCATTCTCACCACTCAACAAGACTTTTCTATTAACTAGGACTTCTCCTCTTTCAAAATCTTCAAAATGTGATGATTTGGCATCTTCATCAACATGTTAAACTCTGGCTTGGCCTTCTATTCTTTGATCTATCCTTCTTTGGGATTAGGTACATTCAAATGCTCTATGCCCTTCTTCTCCATAGTAAAAAAATTTCCTACAGAAGCCTCCTCTTCTAGATCCTTGTCATCTGCCTCTTCCTCTCTAATCTCTATTATTTTGATTAGGGAAATGATTAGAATTATTTCACCTTTGGTTGTCACTACTACTTCTAGCCTTATCCTTGTTCTTTTGATCATCATCATGGCCACTATATGATTGTTCACAGATCTTCCACCACAACCTCTTCCACTATTCTTGTTGTCAAAATTTTTGCTCAGTTTTTTCTCAACTCTTAGGGGAAATTGGTATACCTCCTCAATACTATTCATTTTAACTAGACTCAACTCATCTTGAATACTTGGCCTTAACCTAGTAAGATGATGGGCCACTTTCTCCTTATTAGCTTCTACATGGCTAGTTCTAATGAGAACTCGGTAGAACTCTTCAGTATACTCTTGAATAAAATTTCCCACTTGCTCCAACCCTTGCATTTTATTCAATGGATCAAGCTCATAATCCATAGGAATGGATCATTTCTTTAGTTTAGCTATCATCCAATCCCATTTGGTGATTTTTTCCTTTCCTTTTCTATTTCACTCCAACTAAATCTCTTGCCACTAGATCTTTGCATGTCCCTTCAATTTTGCCTTCGTAAAATTGACCTTATCAGGATCCTCAATATCTTCATACTCAAAGTACTCCTCTAGTTCACTGATCCAATTGACCAACTCCTCTAGGTTAAGATTTCTCAAAAATGTGGAAACCTCAAACTTAGGTCTTTTTTAAATGTTGGAGATGGCTCTAAAAACCACTCTTCCTCTAGGTTTAGAACTACCTCTACTTTGGCATTTTCTTCTACTTTGTTCTCATTCTCACTTTCATCTCTTACGAGAAGATTCATTCCTCTATGCATTTTTTCTTCAAAATGATTGCCTTTGTCTTTGGAGGGCTTGGAAACCCTCAGGTCTAACACCTTGGCTCTTCTTTCACACTCTCTTCATGGAGGCATTTTCATGTCTCTGTTAAAACTCTAGTGTAAACTGCCTCACAATCAGTGATCTATCTGCATGCTTAGCCCAAACCATGGTCCTAGTGTAGACTACTTCATAGTCAACGATCTATCCACACACTCAAGAACATTATCTCTGATACCACTTGATGAAGGGTGCTCCCCTTAATGCCATAAAGTCATAATAGAAACAAAGAAACAATAGCAAATGTGAGAACAAAATATGGTCTTCTTATTTGCACTGCAAATGCGGTATTACAAAATTCACAAGTATAATATGCTAATCCACATGGGCACCTTCATTATGATCATCTACAAGACAAGCTATGAACCGTCACCTAGAGTTGTCCTAGACAATGTTTAGGCCTTTCTTAAATGGGAAATTTTATGCCAACTAGGAAGGTTCTAGATGCTCAAACTTAATAGCTAGGCCTGACAGACCCTAATAATACATATAGAATTAGATAAATACATTTTTGACAAATTATTTTAGAAATTTTGGCAGCCTAACTTTGAAAGGCCATAATTCTCAAACCATTACTTTGATTATCTATTATAACCACTTTTCAAAAATGCTAGCTCCTGATCTACAGGCTCAAAATTGTGCTAGCACCCTTTTGTCAAGTTTTGGACCTCATCAGGGTACTCGAAGGCCTCCGAACATGAGCCTGAAGATTTTTCTACAAATTTTTCCATCCAAAATTTGCAATAACTTCTCTGATACTTAAGTTGGAGCAATGAGATTTTTATGGTAAGCTTATAACTCTAAAATGAACCTTTTTGTAGAAAATGAGAACATTTCAAGTTCATATGACAAACTGACTAAAAATAACAAGTTTCCATAAATAGTAACCACTTTCTCTACTAGTCCTTATTAAAATAGAAAAGAATGAAAAGAAAATTATTTTTTGGATGATCCAAGATTTCTCTTACACTCAGGATGCTCCTACATTAGGTTGAATGGTTAAGATTGTTTAAGCTTGATAAATGTTTTAATTATTGGATAAGTGATTCACCACCCCCACGCCCCCCCCCCCCTTAGTTATATTGGTGGATATTTTTTCTAATAACCTATCCACACACTTAGGAGCTCTAACTCTAATACCACTTGATGAAGGGTACTACCTTTAATACCATAAGCACATAACTAAAATAAAGAAATAACAACAAATGCAAGAATAGAATATGAACTTCTTATTATTGCTGCAAAAGTGGAGTTAAAAAAAATCTTAATTACAATATGCTACCCCAAATGGGCACCTTGATTATAATAATTTGCAAGGTAGTTTTGCAAACTATCATCCAGAGCTATTCTAGATAATGTTTGGGCCTTTCTTAAATAGGCAATTGTATGCTGCCTAGGGAGGTTCTAGATGCTCAATCTTAATAACTAGGGCTAACAGACCTTAACAATACATATAGATTTGGCCAAATATATTTTTGACATTTATTTTAGGAATTTCAAGTAGCCCAACTTTGAAAGGCCATAACTCTTAATCTATTACTCTGATTGGCTATTATAACTACTTTTTGGAAATGCCATCTTCTAATCTATAGCCTTAGAATGGTGTTAGCACCTTTCCATCAAGTTTTTGAACCTCATTCAAGCACTATAAGGCCTCCAATGGTGATCTTGAAGATTTTTCTATAAATTTTCCCACCAAAAATCCATAATAGCTTCTTTGATACTTAAGCTAGAGCAATGAGATTTTTATCAAAGGCTTATAATTCTAAAATGAACCTTCATGTAGAAAATAAGAACATTCTAAGCTCGTATGAAAAACTTATTAAAAATAACAAGTTCCCATAAATAGTAACCACCCTATCTACTAGTCCTTATTAAAATAGGAAAGGCTAAATAAAAATATTTTTGTGTAATGCAAGATTGCTCTTATACCCAAGATACTCCTGCATCATATTGTAAATCCTCTAACAAGGTGACATTTCAAGATTGAAGTGTTTGAAGACCTCTAACAGACCACTCCTAATAGGATGAACTAAATCCTCTAACAAGATCATACTTAATAGTGTGTATTGCAACCTTTAACAGGGTTGGCTCCTAACAAGTTTCACTTTAGAAGGGTGAAAAATATTGTAACTAGTTGCATGGTGGTTTTCTCAAATTGGGTTTTCACATTAAATCTTGTTGTCGTCTATGTTCATGTTATTTTCTTTATGCTTTATATTTTTGCAACTAAGTTACTAAAGGTTAAAAAAAATTAACAATGATAAGACTACTTTGTTAAGCAGGATACAAAAAGAACTTGGTTTTAATCAAGTTGGATAAAGGATTGCATTATTAGTGAAAAGTTGGATTTGACATCTAGGGATAGGGAATTATTTTTGTGGTAACTGATTCACCCCTCACCTCTCAGTTACTCTCTTCATTTCCAACAAGAACAATAAGGTTAGACCAGTATGCAAAGGATATGCATAAGAAGAAGTAATTGACTATAGGGAAATATTTTCCCTTGTTCTAAGACTAGGAGTTAGAACACTACTTGCATATTTTTCTTAAGATAGATTTAAGGTATACTAGATGGATGTGAAATCTACATTTCTAAATGGAATACTTGAAGAAGTTATCTACATTGAGAAACCTAAAGGATTTTTTGACCCTAGCAAGAAGAATATGGTGTGCAAGCTACATAAGGCACTATATGGTTTGAAGAAAGCCCCTAGAGCATGGTATGAAAGATTGTACAATTATTTTGTGAAGACTAGTTTTGCAAGAACTAATGATAACAACAATTTATACTTGAAAAATGGTAAAAATAATGAGGTATTGCTATCTGAAATCTTTTTGATGATATCATTTTTGGAGGAAAGGAAACATTATGCAAATTATTTTCTTATGAGATGAAGAAGGAATTTGAAATGTCTATGTTTGGTGAGATCAAATTCTTGTTCGATTACAAGTATATGAAATGAAGAAAGGTATCTTCATTACTCAATCCTAATACATAAAGGAGATATTGAATTTTTTTGGAATGGAAGATTCAAGACCATTTAGTACACCTATGGCCATTAGACATAAGTTATCTAAGAATGATGTTTGTACTAATGTGAACTGGACATTGTATAGATCAATACTTG
Source organism: Cupressus sempervirens (assembly GCA_028749045.1). NCBI lineage: Eukaryota > Viridiplantae > Streptophyta > Pinopsida > Cupressales > Cupressaceae > Cupressus > Cupressus sempervirens. The sequence goes on along the minus strand of CM053783.1, from coordinate 582,711,280 downwards.
CAAAAATATAATATTTTGTTCATAGAAGACTTAATATTGTATTAGTAGTTGGGATAGTTGCAAGATTTTTTGCAAGTTCTAAGGAGAATCACATGATGGAATTGAAAAAGATATTGAGATATTTGAAAGAAACAAAAGACTTTGGATTGCATTACAAGAAGAATAATAAGTTTGAACTAAAGGTGTTTACTGACTCAAATTGGATAGGAAATATTGATGAAAAAAAAGGTACAAGTGGTAGAGAATTCTTTCTAGGAAAGAGACTAGTTTCATGGACAAGAAAGAAACATTAACTAAATTTCTAAATCAACAACTAAAGCTGATTATGTGACAACAATAATGAATTGTTTAAATATCATATCAATAAAGTGTTGAAAGGTATGAAGGAAGAGATTACTAATCTAGTTGTTATCTATTGAGATAAGAGTAGTGCTATAAACATATCAAAGAATCCTTTAATGCAAACAAATAATAAGCATATTAATATCAAGTATCATTACTTGAGAGAGCTAGTTTAAGACAAAGAATTAAAATTAGAATATGTGAATGCTAAGGAGAAAATAACTAATATTTTAACTAAAGCTTTACCTAAGGATGCTCATGAATATCTAAGAGGTAAATTAAGGGTGATTCCCCTAGACAAGGCTATCTAAGCCTAGTTATTTCTCTGCATCAAATGTGTTGATAAGACTATCTTACAAGTTGATGCAGATAGTCGTACTTTATGAGTTGCCTAAAGTAGTAGTGGAGGAAGAAGGATAGAGTGTTGTATCATTCATATACATAAGAAAAAGGATGAATTCAATACTGATATGAAGCTATCTACATGGAAAATATGCATGAGTTATAGTGTCTTTGGCATTGTTGTCAAAGAGGGAGATATTGTGAAGAAGTTACCATAAGGGGAGAAACTGAATAAAGATGAAACTTGATGCCAACAATATAGAATAATTTTAATGATTTCATGATTTAATATGATAAAGGGAGCATATGTGTTACATATCAGAGCTGCATGGATGAGAATTGTAATGAAACTAAAGAAAGAGACCGTTGGAAAAAAAGATGAGAATTATAATGAAACTAAGGATATTAATGAAGATATGATGCTATACATAGAGGAAGTTTTCTTGATGCAGTACATGTTTTGGATTGCATGTTAACTAGAGGTGTTTCCATTAATGACAAAGTGTGAGATTGTTGGAAACTACAATTAGGATAATTGTTATGTTTTTATTGATGTCAATCTGTATAGGTGAGATAGTTTGCTATCTAATTTGAGTGTCATATCTATATGATTGAACAAAAGAACCTAGAGGAAAGGTTGAGTTATGAAAATAAACTACATTTTATACTTAATTAATTAGACTTTGACAAGATAAAGTATTTGTTTAAATTATGTTACAAGTAAAGAAGATAGTTGTACAAAAGCCTTGAAGAAGTGATCAAAGATTGACCAAATGCATAGGTTTGACAGAGCAACAAAGTAGAAGATTTAGGAATTTGAAGTAGACACCGAGTGATTTTAGTATCAAGTGTCATATCTATATGATTGATGAAGAGGATTGAGAAGTTGGTCATACCAAAAGAACCTAGAGGAAAGGTTGAGTTATGAAAAGAAACTACATTTTATACTTAATTAATTAGACTTTGACAAGATAAAGTATTTGTTTAAATCATGTTACAAGTAAAGAAGACAATTGTACAAAAGCCTTGAAGAAGTGATCAAAGATTGACCAAATGCATAGGCTTGACAGAGCAACACAGTAGAAGATTAAGGAATTTGAAGTAGACACTGAGTGATTTTAGTATCAATTAAGCCACAATATAAGACAAGCATAAATAGTATTGACAAAGTATGAATATTGATGGAGTGATAGAATATGTGCCGAAAAAAATATTTAGTAGGGACCGAGTAACACAATGATGATCAAGCATTAGAACACATTGTTGGCCAGGGAACAAAATTTTGAGAGTTTATGAGAAATCATAATTTCTAGCCAACAGAGCTGATTTCTTGGAATATCGAAAGTGTATTGAAGATAAGATGGATGACCTAGAACATTTAAGTCAAGGAAAACTATATATAAACATTTCTTTGCAAGTATTCAAGAAGAAGTCTAGAGAAGTTTCTAGAATAAGAAATAGAAGATTAGAATGACCTTTTTAAAGAGGTACAATGGCTAACCTTTAGAAGGTTGAAGGTTGGAGCAATTTTTGATGCTATTGGTTGGAAAACTTGAACAAAAGGCTAAGAAGAGTTGAGAAGAGGAAAAGAGTGATTGCTTGAAGGGTTGAAAAGAAAATTAGAGACTATAGAAACAATGAAGAATAGTCAGTGGATAAAATTTTGAGTCAAAATGAGATTTGTATTTGCAAACTGAGTTGTATTTTCCAGATGAAAACTTGTTGTTACTTTCTAACCATTATATCAGTTTTGAAGTCCTTTAGTCAAGGTTGACCTAATAGTCATATGAAAATCCTTTAATCAAGGTTGCATTCTAATGGAATATTCTAAAGTCCTCTAACAAGGGCACTCCTAATAGGTGATTGAATCCTTAACAAGGTCACATTTAACCATCTATTTTGTAACCTTAATAGGGTTGGATCCTAATAGAGACCACTTTAAAAGAGTGAAAGATTAATGACATGTAGCTGGTGATTTTCCCCAAATTGGGTTTCCTCATTAAATCATAGTGCCAAAATTTGTGTGAATGTTATTTGTGATGATAATTATTCATCATTACATTCTGCAAGTCTATTATATTTAGAACAATGAACTCCTAGTTTATGTTACTAAAAGTTTACTATAGGGGTCAAGATTAAGATCTAAAGTTGTTTAAGTGTTTGTTGTTCAATTGGTACATTTGGACCTTGGATAAATTATTCACCCCCCTTTTAGTTATTATAAACACTCTAACATTACAAACATAAGAAATGTATGCAAGAGAGAACACCAAATTATAAGAGAATCCAAGTTCATAAAGGATATTGGAAAAAAAGAGAAGAAGGATCACATTATACCTCCCTAAGTGATTTTGATTTATACTAGACATGTGATTTAAAAAGAACATAAGATTGTACTTGGGATTTTAGTCTACAAGTAATCGCAATAAATGAATACAAGAAAACATATCATCATATAAAAGAAAAATAGGGCAACAAAGGGAGAAAAATGTATCTTATGATATAGATAGAAAGATGAAATAGGGCCTTGCCCCTCAAGTGAGGAGGAAAAGTAAATTACTATTATGATACTCACAAAGTAGGAAAAAAATCCCTTTAAAAATAGGCTAACAATGTTACATATCTAGGAGCAACATAATAGGACAGATGCAGATGTATCAAGTAAAATGATCATGATAAAGAAACCATTCGATATTGTAAGTCATATGAAGTATAACACAATAATGGATTGAAAAGAAGGATGAAGAATACATAAAGAAGGTCTTAGGTTTAATTATATGGAAATGGATATACTCATCAAATAAAGATTTTGAATTTTATAAAATCAAGAATGGATAATGTTGGTGTGAAATATAGGTTGGTTTCCCAATCTTTAAGAGTTCAGAAACTACTCATACAGTCATCATGATTAGGATCCTTAGGATCTAAATTTGAATTCATAAATATAAGTTCATATGAATCATTTTTTTTAACAAGACCTAAGTTAAAGTAAGATATGTCATAAGAAGAAGAATAAATGAAATCAAATGTGTGGTCCTCTATCACTAAGTTATGATTAGGAGAAGGATAGACATAACTCATCACAGACTCATCTATAGAAGGGATGTCAATAGGATGCATAGAAAGAGGTTGACCATAAGGAGTAATAATAATATCATCAAAGTGCACAAAAGTTTCCTTATAAGGGAGGGAATTATCCATTTCCTTAACTAAGGGTTCACCCCAAATAGTTTCATTATAATCCAAAGGTTGATCAACAACATCTTTAGGAAGATGAACCTCAATAAAAAGAACATATAGAAGCATCATCATATGCTTAAAATGGAACATCTTGAAGATCATGAAGATAATTTGATAATAAAGACAATAACCTCATTTAAAGGAAATAAAATCTAAAATAAAGTAGATGCAAAAAATTTGTACTTTCAAAATGAAAATATATGAAAATGCAACATAGATTAGAATAATACCAAAGGAGATCTACATATCACCAATGAAAATAATGCAAAAGGAGATCTAATGAAAATGATAGCATAAATATAAAATCTAGATACACCAAAATCATACAAAGAGAGATAATGCAAAATAAGAGAGATCTCAAGAGAGAAAAATGTAACTCCTATACAAGTGGGTAGTATGTAAGGTTCACCAAAAAATTTAGTGGTAAAATAGAAGCACTTTGAATAAGTTGTAGGTTTCTAGATTACATTATCACTAAGCCATTTAATTGCAATATGAAAGGGAAAACGGGGAATTTTCAAATATGATTCCACTTCTAACCCTAATCAGATTAGCTAGGAACCAAAAGAGGAAGGGTGTTAATACTAAATCTAGATTATATGAAGAATAAAATACAATGAAATATTCTCTTTGAACCTTTGATAGGATAATGTGAATGTGAATTTGAACTACTTTCTTAGGAAATGTAAATCTAGATGCTTTGTGAATACAATTGACCCAATTAAGATACAATTCTAGGGTAAAGTATGAAAGGAAATTAAATATGAATGACTCATCTTGAAATGTGTAGAGGAAGATGTGTTTTCACTCAATGACTTTTAGATATAAATATTTTCTAAACTTCCATCCACAGATCTTGGAATCAAATGACAAAAGGAACAAAACCTATAAATCTTTCTAGAATCTGAGACCAGAGGACTAGTTTGACTTGGAAAGATGTCATACAACTTTGTTGATGTAGTCCGTGACTCTAAAATTGACAACTCTAGAAAGCTTGTGAATTGTGGGTTTTAGATTTGTAATCCTTTAAACTCCAAACCTGCAAATCAACATAGAAAAGAAAAGTCTTGGGTTGGAGTTTGATGAGGGCTTGCCTTTATGAAGACCTAGGTTAAGGAATTAACCATAATTGAAAAATATAAATGTTTAAAGGAAATGATTACATGTAGTATAACTAAATGATATCAAGTGAAAGCTATAATTACCTTCAAAGATGCAATTGTCTTTCATATTGATCAAGTGTGTAAGTGTAATAGCCTTGAATTGAAGAAACCATAAGAAAATCAAAGAAGCTAAAAACTCATGTATGGAAATGTATGTTACATGCCATGAATAAATAATAGAAGAATTTTGAATGGATTGGAATGATGGATATTCTCCTTAGAGACAAACTCTACTACCACTTTAAAGCAAGAAGCTTGATGCAAGATGGAGATCCTTAGCCTTGAATGCTTGAAGATGCTTCCTTGAAGAATAATGTCTTGAATACTTGCTTGTGGAGATGAGATAACTTGAGAATGAGATATGAAAATGAATCCCCCAATCCTCCTTTTATACTAGATTTCAGGCATGAAAACAACTTAGGTTGACTAGGTAATGGTTACATACTAATTAAACCCTTGAGCTCTTTTAGGGGTTGAGCTCTAGAACTAGCGAGGACTAGGTTGACCTAAGTCAACCTAGTCTAGGACTATGTCAACTTGGGAGGATTAGGTTGATCTATGTTGAACAAGTCTAGACCAAGTTGACCTAAGTTGACCTAGTCCATGAGGATAGGTCTTGGGTGCTATGAAAAGATCTAGAATATGGTGTAGACGAGATAGAGAGATAGAAAATTGAATAGGATATATGATCAAAAAGTTATCAAGATGATATCTAAAAGACAATGTTAGAAAGAAAAAGATGATGAAGGAACATGAAATGGAATAGAGGGGGAGACAAATAGAACAAAACTAGACTAAGTATGGATAAAAGGTCTCAAAATGAAGTGCATCCATTTTAAGATGGTACAATAAGATGATGCTAAATGGATACAAAATGAGTGCTAAAATGACTAAAATAGATTATGATTTCTAGGGATAGTTTTGCATTATAATGTTATCATGCATGAAAAGTGGATGAGTTATGAAGGTAAACAAGGGGATTATATGTGAATTGGAGATAATGTGAGGGGTCTTTGAAATGGAATTCTTTTCCTAAAAGAGTCCAAGTGACATTGCAAATGGTGACATGTGGAAGAGAGACCAAGTATCAATTTTGAAGAATTACCACATAAAATTGAGTTTCTTTTCCTATTTAATAAAAATAAGAATGTGAACATATTTGGAGGGACTATTATAGGGTGGTTAGGTGGGAGGTTTAAAAATATGAGTTTGATTTGAACCCAAGAGTGGTTGATTGATTAATTATTGGGTTGAGGGTTGGATGGAGGTTAAATGAGATAAGGTTGATTCAAATCAGTGGCTAGTGGGCTTGCTTAGAAAAAAAGTTAGGGGTGGTTATGGTTAAAAATCATGTACAAAATTAGGAATTAATTAATTCAATTCAAAATTGGAGCAAGAAGGAGAAGTACCTAATGAATTATGTATGAAAAATAATTAATTAATTTGATTTAATAGAGGAAAGTAGAACAAATTAATTGATCAAATGAATGTGGGTTACCACTGATTAATTAATAAGGTCACAACTTAATTGATTTAATTAATTTAGCTAGTGGTGACATTAATTAATTAAATAATATTTAATCATTCAACTAATTGATGCAATTAATCAAATTTAGTTTTCTACAACTAAAAAGGAAAAAACTCATAATTCTTGTCATTGACTTTGTTTATGTGGTGAAACTACAAAAAAAACCACCTTACACAAATTGCAATTATCATTTTGTTTAACTATTTATTTGAGGTAAATACAAACACCTTGCATTAGTTAAGTGTTGATAATTTAAACAACTTGTCTTTATGAATAGCGATGGTAAGGCTTTAATTTTATTTTTTGCAAGGATCAATTATCTAATTTCTAGACATTTTTATAATGGAATTTTAATCTTTATATGGAATTTTAGGAGCTTGCACCCAAAATTTAAATATGTTGCAATGCATTTTTATGCATGACATGATTTGGTGCCAAAATCCTTAAATACCCGCTACTAACTTTTTAAACTTTAAAAAGAATTTCAGCATGAATGATATTTTAATGATGTAATTTTCATTATACTATGCCTTTTGAGGTGCCTCAAACTTAAAAACTATCATCTAGTGTTACTTATACAAGTTAATACTAAGTCAATATACACTTTCACTTGACTCTAAAGCTATTAAGCACTGCATATTTTGATGAGTTTGAATGTACCATATATGTTAGGGGGATGCCATTAATTAATTAAATAATATTTGATAGTTCAAACAATAAATAAAATTAGAATACCAAAAGTAAATTGATGTAATTAATCAAATTTAGGTGCCTACAACTAATTTAAAGGAAAAACTTCATAATGCTTGTCATTAGCTTTGTTTCTATAGTGAAACTGCAAAAAAACCACCTCACACAAATTGCAATCATAAATTTATCTAGCTGTTTATTTGAAGGAAATACAAACACCTTGCATTAGCTAAGGTTTGATAAATTAAACAACTCATGTTAATTAATAGTGATGTTAAAGCTTTAATTTTTTTTTTTGCAATAATCAATTATCGAATTTCTAGAATTTATTATAATGAAATTTTAATCTTTATATGAACTTTTAGGAGCCTTCACTTAAAACTTAAAAATGTTGCAATGAATATTTATGCATGAATGATTTGTTGCCAAAATCCTTAAAATACCTACCAGTAACTTTTTAACCTTTAGAAATAATTTTGACATGAATGATGTAATTTTCATTATACTATACCTTTTGAGGTGCCTCACACTTAAAACTATCATCTAGTGTTACAAATGTACACTTTCACTTTATTCTAATGTTTTTAAAAACTATAGATCTTAATGAATTTGAATGTACCATATTACTTAATAAAATTTTGCAAGCCTTAGAGGTTATCAATTTTGTAGTCATAGATAATGTTTTACATTGATATGATTTGACAACATATATCATATTTTTAGATGAACCTAAGTATTACAACTTCATTTTTTTTAAACTAATAAACCATAGCTAATAGTATCCCCTCTATCTCTAGGACTGTAGATCTTATACTATATATTTTGGCCAAGGAATTGAACTTAAATTAGAAGAGATGTTGGAGAAAAATGATGACATGGTCATTAATATTGTCTAATGTTGAGTAACTTAATAAGTAGGGAGGGTGCTAGGGTATAAGCACTTTTAGGTATTTGATTATTTAACCATGAATTTGGTAAAGTGTGGCTAGTCTCCAGAGTTGCCAAACCTAGCCAAGAATTGGAAAATCATAAGCACATTATTACATATTGCTATAACATAGAAAAAATAATTGACAAGTAGGGAAAAACATTTGTATTGATAGTTTACTAAGTAGTTAGGTATAATGGTAGGGTATACAAACTTTACGGTATTTTTTTTATATTTGGCCATGACTACTATAAAGAGTTTGTAGACATCACCGATGCTAAACCCTACCAAAAACCTAGAAAACCATAAGAAACTTAGTACATACACAAGGGAGAAAGTGAGGTAGAATCTAAAAGGTATGGAACTTTTAGGCATCCATAAAATAGTAATTCCGTAGACCTTTTAATCCATATTTTGTACAACCTCCCAAAGAACAATTGGCCTACATTGATCTACATTAAGTTGTCATGGTAAATAAATTTGAGAAGGAAAAAAGTAATCCAATATGGTTAGAAAAATGATTCATTTAAATTTCTCTCCTCATCAAAGCATATTAATTTATTACATGTCATACCAATTTTAAAATTAACTAAAAATTGGAACAGATGTTGGAGAAAACTGTTGACATGGTTGTTAAAAACATCTAATGTTGAGTAGCATAATAAGTAGGTAGGGTGCTAGGGTGCAATCACTTTAAGGTATTTGAGTATTCAACCATGAATTTTTTAAATTGTGGCTAGTACCCATAGCTTCCAAACCCAAGCTAGGACTTGGAAAAACATAAGCACATTATTACATATTGCTAAACCCTAGCCAAAATAATTGACAAGTAGGGTGAATATTTGTATTGATAGTTTAATAAGTATTTAGGTATAGTGGTAGGGCATAATGACTTTTTGATATTTTTGTTGTATTTGGAGATGAATACTACAAAGAGTGTGTAGAACCCACCTATTCTAAACCTTAACAAAAAACTAGAAAACCATAAGAAACTTAGTACATACACAAGGGAGAAAGTGAGGTAGAATCCAAAAGATATGGAACTTGTAGGCATCCATACAAGATTAATTCCATCAACCTTTCGATCCATATTGTGTACAACCTCCCAAAGAACTATTGGCCTACATTGATCTAGAAATTTTTTTTTATGTTAAATGAATTTGAGAAGGGAACACTTACTCTAATATGGTTTTAAAAATGCTTCATTTCAATTTCTTTCCTTATAGAATCATATTAGTTTATTACACATGATACCAATTTTAAAATCAACTAAAAATTTGGCATTATCAAAAGTAGTTGAAAGCAACAAATTTAACATCTACTAAAAAGCGAAAGAAGTAGACCTCATTATTATAGAGTTGATTTGATAGCTATATCATGATAACAAAAGAAAACTAACACTAAATAAATTTTAAAAGTACCACAAAAGTTCCAATCTTCTAAGAATATTTCCCTAACCTATTAAAATTTATGTCTTTCCCTCCTCTAAAATCCCTTCTTTCCTTTAAATGAGCAACACTCCATGCTTTTTTCAGCATAAACACCCTTACTCAAACCAAAGTACTCTTAATATGATTTCAAACCAAAATACTCATAATATGATTTGAAACAAATGCCATAAATTTAAAGACTATGTGACTATTTGAAGACCCCTTTATAAATACCAGCAACAATCTTAAATGAAACATTAAGAAACCTATACCCATCATCTAGTTTCATGCATAGATACAAAACATTAACAAAAAAATTAGATTTCCTCCCGATACATTATGGATAACTTTTAAATTAATTAAGAGGTAAAAATATGTTCAAAATGAAATGTTAGAAACATTTTAAATTTTACTTGGCTCATTTCTCATTTCCCACATTGTTTTTGCATTATTTTTTAATTCAAAAAATTATAAAACTACTGAAAAAAAATAGAGAGTGGCAAATAAAGAAACTTTAAAGGAAACCAATTATGTTAATAATCAATATGTTTGAGACCTAAAATTCAATTTTTTTAATTGACACAATTTCTAAGAAGCAAGCCAATAGAATTTAGGAAACTGTCTACATAAGAATGATATTCATTAGTTTAAATTATAATGTTTACCATTTTTATAATCAAACAACCTTCATAAATAAGATTACCTACACCAACAAGTGAAAGATCAATGGGCACATGAGATTAATCATTCATTTTCATGATGTTGGGATGTGCATAGATTTTCGATAATTTTTATGACCACTTTACATCACTTTATATACACACACACGCGCGCACAGAGGAAAGGTAAGTTAAAAAATTGGGAGAAAATATCTACAACATTTTTTACTATCGAGTTAGTTATAATACAATCTTCCATATGCAAGGTACCACACATTTGCATATAATGAAAATTGTTCCTCTTAAAGTTGTGACTTACATGTATATTCGAGGATAACAAAAAGTTGGAATTATATGGACATTGAAGATTTTTTTTCTTATAGTTATCTTTTATAATAGTTGTTTTTTTTTTTTAATTAAGATACATTATTATGAAGTTTTATAAATGAGGGTATTATAAATTTAATTTAGTTTTGAATAGATATGAGATCTTTATACATGAAGAGGAGAGGATCTAATATTTGAGCATTTTAATTTTTTTCTTTTTAAAACTATGTGAAATTTTTCAAATCACTCTCACTTTTTACATCTTACTTGACAAGTTCTTTGGTTATAATTAAGATTTCAAGCTCATATTATCCAATATGATGTCATATTAGCATATGTTTTTACCAAGGTATTAGTATATCCTTTTCCTACCTCTCCTATTTATGATCTTTGATCTTTACATATTAACTACTTGAATGTACCATTATACTTTTTGATGCTTAATATATATGAATTGCATTATGGTGTATACAAAGAAACATCTTATAATAATTTTGAATAACAATAATATTTTCAATAGGGATATTTATTTGATCTCTCTTAGAGAGTTGGTCATAATCATAATATTGGAGAATTGATAACAATTCAATAACACGTGCTAAATATATAATATGTATGTTAGAGTTTAGAGTTTGAAAGTTATGGTTCAAGGATTAAATATTAGGTTTTAGTGTTTGATGTTTAGGGCTTGATGGTTATGATTCAAGGTCAAGGATTTTCTTGCAAAGAAATGACACTTTAAACTTTTGATAGAAATATAAATGAGTCCAATACAAATAAATATCATTTTTTATGTGGTTTCTTCATATATTAGTCAATAAGCTATTAGTTTGAAATTTTTATTCTAGAAAATTGTTTCATGTGATAAGAAGAAGTCAAATTTTGATGGTCAAAATTGGACTTCCCAATAGTGTGAGAATGACAAGATTATTTGTGTGTGCAAAAAATTTCTAATGTGAAGAAAATTTTAGGGAACAACTTTCCAACACATCCAACATTGCATTTATAGTTGGAAATGAATTACAATGCTAGTCATCTACATGTGGTCATACATTTGTAGGTTCCATTTATAGTTGAAATGACTCCACATAGATTGAAATGACATACTAAGTGTGCTTCACTTCTCTTTCCTTAGGATTTGGGTTGTAGATGCCTTCTAGACTTATTTATTGTAGCCATGGCTAAAACCCATTTGGGAAAATTCTATAATTTGTTATTGGGTTTCTATATATATTTTTATTATTCTAAATTTGAAGGTGATTTGAGATGCATATCCATCAAAACATTAAGGATTTTAGATGGGGTCGAGCTAGTTGTTAAGGTCAGAAATGCCCCAACAAATATATGTGAAATTTGTAGTCATAGGTGAGGCACATGAATAGGTGTAGAATGACTCAAATAAGTGTGATCTTACATATTCAATGATAGTATTATGAGAATAAAAATGAATCTATGTGGTTTCCAAAACCCCCTAACAAGTAAACTACATAGAGTCATGCATTTTGTAGAGAGTAAGTTCAATAATATTTATAAACCAAAGTGCCCTAGTAAAAAATTTGATCAAAATTTTCTACTTTAATATATTTTATCACACTTTTAGAGAGTTTTTGAGGTGTACGCATACCCTTTATCTTCCATTTATTTTATGCATCAATTTTATAGAAGTTTTTCTCAAAAATGACATCATTTTTTACTGCAAAGTTGTACTATAAATAGTTGAGAGAAATTTTGAGCTTTGTAAAAATCATTAGTTATAATCCATCTCCAAGATAGGTTTCCAATAGTTACCTTGCATATGTATCCCCTTCTTAGGAGTCATAGTAATCATAACTAGGTTATAACTTCAACCCATGTTGTGCTTGATAAAATCTTTAGGGTATTCACTTGAATATTTATGCATTTTACTAAAAAGTTAGCACATATAATTAGATTCTTAATTTATCCCCATTTAAGCAAATATATGTTCGACATTTATCAAAAATTTAAATTAATTTTGAAGCCTTGTGTTAATTCAAATTAGCCAAATATCTTTGTGATCCCTTATTTTTATGTGTTCATTTATTGTTTCTCCTCTTTTGTAATTTATTGGTGTACATGGGCCCTATATTATAATTTTTTGGGCTTTGTGCTTCTTTTCAACCTCTAAATAAGTGACACCTCTTATTGTGGCATCTACCCTAATTCCTTGACCTCCCATTTTAATTTTATCTGATTCACTTTAAAAAAGCCTACTATACTGTCTCTATCATTTTCCTCCTTCATGACATCCTAATGGACATGGATTCAAAATCATGTTGGGTTAGTACCTTTGTGAAGCTTGATGATATTTTTTTATGCCTTATTTTTTGATTGGAATTTTTTGCATGATTGTGTTGGGCCCATGAGAGTTTGTTACCTTTGGGGTGACCTGATTCATGTAGTTGCTTTGGCAATTTTTTAATGTTTTTATGCTTGGTTATGAGAACCATTGTATTACGACTTTTTTTATACCTTATACAAGGTGATAGACCTTCTAAGGCTATGACTATGAGCTATGTAGATTCATTGTGCTTTTGGTCATCAGGATCTGAGCTTGATTCATTTATGATTTTATATGAGCTTTATGGAATGAATTTTTTAATAATAATTTTGTTAGAAAATGTATACTAGGAAACTATATAGTATTTTTCATTGTTTTTTACATATCCTTTTGGTATAGCCACTAGTTATGATGACAAATTTTGGTTAGCTTGTTCAATAGAAAATGCCTAAGTCTAGGAAGAGTACACAAAGTACAATTGACTAGTTTTGAACAGGGATGGAAAAGGATTTATCAAATGGTTCTATAACTTTAGGAATATATAATATGTGATGTATATGATATACATATATGATCACCAATATTTTCAATTAATTATAAAAAATAGGTTTTGATGGGGCCCCAAAACCCTTTACAATCTCTAAGAAGATAGATTTTTAGTCATTTCACTAGAAACAACACTAAACCCAAGAGAAGGTTACACAAAATAACAAAACTAAACTAAACTAAATAGAAGAAACACCAAACAACTAGAACAAGAAAAGCAAAGACTAGCACCAAAAAAAAAACGACATCGAACAAGACCATAAAGAAAAAGCTAAATCAACTACATAAGGAGGACCTCTGTATCCTTTTCCAAATTCTCTAGCCTTTGCAATGAATTAGTGAGATTAATTTTCACTTTATGCTTCTTTGTTTTCTTAATCTCATTCTTATTTCTCATACTAGAATTAGTTCTATTACCAGTGCCAACATTAAAACTAGAGGAAGTTTTCTCTCCATTTTTCATATTTACTATCTCTTTTTCCTTGTATCTCTCTAATAGGGAAGGAAAACCTTTGAGATTAGTAGTCGAGGCTTTGATACCTTCATGTCCATGAGGAAGGATGCTTATCAGAATTGCCTCGTTCTTTTCCATCCTCTCATTCCATTAGAATATTTAGAATAACTATAGGTTGGGAGGGGAGGTTGAATCAGTTATCCTTGGGACCATATGTGTAAAATAAACTTTTAAATACTCTAGAAGATATAATAAAACTCATGGAAAATATATGAAATAAAAATATTCATCACCATTCAACTTAATCATTCCATTCTTTCTCTTCATTTAGTATATGTCAAATAGATGAATAATATCACAGTTAATAATCAACTTCAAAATTAAAATAGTGAGTAGCATAAACACATAAAAAAACATTCACACAAATGTTTGACACCAGTATTTAACATGGAAACCCAATTCGGGAAAAACCACCAAGTAACATGGTACCAATTTTCACTCTTTTGGAGTGAGCTCTAGTAGGAGCCAACTCTATCAAACTTTATGTTGACGCTCAAAATTATAGCCTTAATTTTGAGCATCGTTGAAAGTTTGGTCCTATAAATGCTTTTAAATGAGATTGTACTTGGTTGTCGGTCTGAGGCCTAAGAGGTGTTTAATGTTTCTAACACCTTTCTTTTAGTGTGTCTTTGTGTTCTCTGAAGTTAAATTGACTTTTCGAACCATTTGGAAAAGTCCTGTTTCAAGCATTTGTCAAATTTGCAATTCTGTCCTAAGTGTCAAACAATGACAGGAGGCTATGTTTGCCAATGAATATCTCGCACCTAGAAAGGTTTTGTGACCTTTTGCTTTGGGAGTATCTAGTGTCCATGCCTGAGAACCTATGTTTCAGATTTTGAGTCATTTTGAGTCCGTTTGACTAGGTTTTGAATCCCTCAAAGTTGGCAATTTAATATTTTCATGCTGATGCACATTGTGCATAATTCTGGGAGGCCCTGTTTGACGAGTAATAACTTTTGACCAGTTGATCCAAATGTTGAAATTCCTATTGCATTGCATTGTAGGCATTAGAGACTTGTTATTTTTCAAGTTTCATATCATGACTAATCCATTTGATCAGTTTCCAAGCGTGATTCCAAATGGAATTTCTGACTTTTTGCTGGTGTCAGTATTTGCAGATTGATTAGCAGCCCTCTTCGTGGCGTCTTAACTCCTAACTCATGATTGGTCAAGTCAAATGGTTTTTTCCCCTATATTGTCCACTGAAAATATTACAAGTGTGCCAATTTTTAGAACTTGATGAATCCGTTTGCATACTTTTCTAGATCAATTCCATTCACAAAAAATGCTTTGTATCAGCATGTCTAGTCTGCAAAATTTTGAGTAGCCCACTTTGACTGATCGCCATTTGCGCCCCATGATTTTTCATGAGCCCAAATCATCGAAGTACATTTTCCTCATGACATAGAATCAGTGTCCCAATTTCCAGATCCCCAAGTGCCCATATGTCCAGTTTTCCAGGCCATTTTCAAACGCACTTTCCAGTTTTCTAACATGTTTATCTGCAGGTGAATTTAAGTTGGAAACTTCGGAGGTCAATATCTTTTGACCCTAATGTCTTCATGCAATGAGATCTAGAAAGCCTGTTGAACATGTCAGAGAGAACATAGATCCTGAGTTCTAGAACCTGGTCAGGTGTTTGAATTAGTTTTTAAAGCCAGGCAACAAGCCTCCTGACAGAGATTTCATAGTGATGCAAAAAGGATTTAAAATGAGTTTCTGTGGCGTGTTTGTCTTCAAATTTGGTCCCAAACAGTTCAAGGAGATTATTGGATCAATTCAGTATATCAGTTGTTTGAAAATAAAAATTTTAGCTGGACCCATTTGGGGCCCAACTAAGTTTAGCAAGCAGTTATGACTCCCAGATGTTTTCAAATATGGAATAGTTATAAGTGATATTTGCAAGGTTGATGAAATTTGTGATTTTTTCCTTATAGAGACACATGAGGATGCAAATGTTGCAATTTCATCATCTCATAAGATTAAGGATTGTATAGCAATGCTCAAATTAATAGGTTGACAAATTTGGAGAGTTTAAACTTGGATTCATGTAAAATTGGAAACATAAGATTAGAATACTTGAGAGGGCTTGCCTTTTTGAAGAACACATAATTTGAACTCAGATTGATCAGAGTGATACTCCAAGCAGATCTAGGAGCCCCAACATTGTACCACCAAAAAGGTTAAGTAGGAGCTTGAGTAGGAGTCCAAGTATCAGACATCATCGGAGCTTAAGTAGGAGCCCTAGTAGAGGTCCTCCAAGGAGTATGAGTACAAGCCCTAGTGCGAGCCCTCGGAGGAGCTAGAGCAAGAGCCCACCCAAAAGTTTGAGCAAATATTCGAGGCAAAACCCACCTCTGAATCCTCCGAGAAGTCAAAGCAGGACCCCTAGTAGAAGACTGTCAAAAGGCCTAAGCCACAACCCTTTGGGAGAAAAGAGTACAACATCTCCCCCAATCGAAGTCAGAGTAAAACAAGGAGTCCTAGTGCAGAGGAAACACCTAAACGTGTGAGGAGGGGTTGTGGTTTTAGCCAACGCTATTCTTATGCTCGATGGTATCGCACTCCATCTCCAGAGCATTCTCCTCTAAGGTCCTGATTTACCACTAGAATTCCAGATAGGGACAGATATGAAAGTTACTGAAGTTACCCTGAACTCTCTCCTCCAAGGCACTACAGACATTTGCCTCGAGGCAGAACTCCTCCAAGGTACAGGAGGAGCCGAAGTTGAAGTACAAGTTACAACCCAGTTAATTATCGTAATCGAAGAAAGAACAGAACCTCCATGCATCAAAGGAAGCTGATGCCTCAATGTAGAGCATCCAATGTTAGGAAGGAGCCGCAGAGACAAGGAAATCTGCCAAGAAAAGGAAAGAAGAACTCATGTAGTATCATAGGCAGTCAATGCTAGCAAAGAGCACCCTACAACAAATTAAAATGGAGACCTTGTGCAAACAAGCGCTAGACAAAGAAGAGCTCACACATCAGAAAGGAAGCTTGCACATTGCAAAAGACAAGAAAAACACCTACACCCAAGCTTGGAGGAACCTACACTTTGAAGTCTACTCCATACAAAGAGCTCCATGTAGTCAAGTGAGAGGGTAGAGGCACCAAGCTCACCACATCCGTGCCCAAAACAATCTGAGATGACACAAAAATGGAGAACAAAGTTGAAGGCAATTGAAACTCATTATCCCACATTCTTGGCGGATGCTATTTTAGAGTTGTTTAAATACAACACAATAGTTTAAGTCAAACGAATTGAAAGTAGAGGCTTTTGGGAAAGCTGTTAGCTCACGGGTGGGTCCCATTCATCTGGCCAGTTGGATGATGACAAAGGTTGAGTTTTGAACAAGTGCACAGTCAGAGTTGATGATGTCAATGAGCTAGAAGGCGATCGAAAAACCAAAAATCTGGTGCCTCATTACTTCGCTAGCTAGAAAATCTTGGCAACTCCGGCTAGCGAAGTAGTGAGGTTGTTGAGAAATTCAAAAATCTGGTGAATACAAGCTGAGTGCAGGTAGAGGAACGAGAACATGACACATGGATGGTCGTCACCATTTCACCAAACAAGACTTGCATGATGATTCGCCATAGCGAGGTGGCGAGGGTTGTCGAGTTCATGCCACGTGGCACATGCTCGCTATCTCACCAAGTGGAAGTTGCAAGGAAGATAATATGGAAAAGTAGCGAGAAGATGACATGTGGCAGGTGAAGCAGAGGTGGACAAATCAGTGAATGACACGTGTCACTCAGTCAACGAGGGTTTGACCTCGAAATTCAAGGGTACTAAAAAAAAAAGTAAAAGTTTTTAAACAAAATGATTTTTAATCATTTTAAATGCACGTGATTGAGTTTTAATTCAAAAGGATGCATATTATAAAGTTTGAACATTTGATATTTTAAATTTTTGAAATTTAAAATCCAAATGTGCAAACCCTAAGTGTTCTATCAGAGGAGTGTTTTTCAAATCGAGATTCTGGGCATTTCTGGAAGGCAAAGTATGCCTTATCATATACCATCAGAATTGTGAAAGTCTAAATTTTTTTATTTTGAGGTTAGTTTCTGCATAGGAATCCATCTATTTGAGCAGTATGAGATTTTCTATCAACTATATTCAGGTATGGAGGTTCAAAATTGATTCCTAACATAATGATGACATGGGTATGGTTAAAAGACAATAAAAATGTAGTTGGGGTCGAATTGAATTAATTTTAAATCAGTTAAAGTTTGATTCCTTTAGCATTTCATGAAGATTTTAGATATTTTGGCAAGTAAAGAGATTTCATCATTAGGCAAGGATATTTTCAAGTTTGTTACAGATTAATGATGAAATCAAATCAGATCAGATAGGAGAAGGAAGGAATAAGTTTTCAATTGCTAGAAGATTGAATTTCAAGTGGACACTTGTCAAGTAAAGATCAAATTTTGAAATTCTTTCTCTTCTATATCTTTCTATCTTTCATTCTTAGTAGGGGTTCCAGTTTTTGCACTGAGAAACCATTCTTCATCATTTCTTCTTGCATTGAACATCATTTTGAGTTTTATACAAATAGTTCATGTCTGTTAGGTGATTTATGAAGTATTCTATACATCTTTCATGTATTTGGTTTCAAGGAAAGCAAATAAAGAGCAACAATGGTTTCAAATTCAGTCTAAATCTTGTCTCCTATTTGTGGATGTGTAATCTTTTCTAGTTTATGATCAAAGACCATAGATTAGGTTGCATCTCATTTAGTGATGTATGTGATTGAAATACCTTGCTTATGGAACAAAGAGCCATGTAACCGCTTGGTGTTTATCACAGGGTTTATTGATTTCATGATGAGATATTCTAAGTATAAGATTCATTTTGATGTAGATATCTATTCACAAGGTGAAAGATAGATCAGAGATCTAGACATAGTAATATGTCTGAGATTTTTAGGAGATGTATGGTTATAATTCATTTAATTGCCCAATAGATAAGGCACTCATCATAGATAGGATCATTAAATTTTGTTGCTCATACTTGGGTCTTGCTGTCATCAATCTATTAAATCATTTTCATTTTATGTTGAAAGGTATTCAAAGTATAACCCGTACTTAGCTTTCCAGTTCCATGAGTCATGTCCTTAGCTATTTCATGCTTGTGATCTCCTGGTTAAGCATAGAAGAATTAGGGGTTTCATCTGCTTTTATAGATTCTGATTATGTTTATTACATTGGTTCCATATGTCAGATCTAAAGAGGTTCACCTGCCCAGGTTCTGAAGAGCCTGAAGAAGAAGAAGAAGTGTCTAGCCTTATAGTTGGCCTGGTATCTGAATGGGCATGTTGAAAATGGGAGTTAGCTGCCCCTAGATGTACTTTGTTCTCATCAGGGTAATTGGAAATGGGTAACATTTTCAAACACCAATAGGTTACTGAACATATTGTTAGGTATAATGTTAAAGTATTTAGATTACCTTGTTAGGAGTGGCTTTCTTAGAGGACTTTAGAACATTCCCTTAGAATTTCATCTTGCTAAAGGATTTACAAATGACTATTAGGTCAACCTTAATCAGAAGGATTTTACTATTACCACAATGATTAGAAAGTAACAACTAGATTTGATCTGATAACATACAACTCACTTTGAAAATTTAGATATCCATTCAACTCAATTATGGTTCATTTACTAGACTCCATCTCTCTCAACAACTCAAATCTAATTAGCAACTCTTCAAGAAATCTCCCACGCCACAAAATTTACACTTCTCCTTTGCAAGTTTTTTCTCCACTTGTCTCTAAAAATTCCAGTCCAAAAAATAACCTAAAACATCTCATATGCCTCCTTTAATAGGTAACTTGGATCTTTTTCCACTTAAACATAACCATAGATCTTATGTTTTTGATTAGATTCAATAGATTCAATGAATTTATGTGAGGCCTCGCCCCGACCCATCCTAGCATCGATGATACATTATTATTTTGATACTCATGACTTGATACGTTAGAACAATATTTGATGGACTAAAAATTATTATGATATTTATGATGTGTGATGCTTTACTTTCAGATAGTTGATTTTGTCATTTAATGCTTTATGAAAATGTATGATGATTAAGTAAATGAATGCAAAACTAACACTTTGATTATGCAATTCTAATGGTCGAAAATATGAGTAGAATTAGATAAATAATTGATCATTAGAAAAAAAATGGATGTTTTAATTTATATGATCTTTTTGATACGTAAATTTCATAATGCATGTGATTTCTTGAACCTACTGATATGTGCAATGAGTGTGCAGGACATGTAGCTGGGAAACCTAAAGGAAAGATAGAATTGAACCCATTGTTTAAATGTGTTATCCTTGCATTGTCTATCTTTAAAAAAAGGTTGTTATTTGATTTTATTATTCTCCTAGCTTTTAATTGTTCCTATTACGTCTTTAAGGCTTAACAACATAAAATTTAAGTGCCCTAGGGGTAAGGGTATGGGTGGGGAGTACTTTCCACCCCATTAGCCTCTTAGTTTGACTTTTAGGGTCACTCAAAAGCCCTATTTTTGATGGATTGCAAAAATGGATTGTCATCTACTTGAGTTGTACTCAAAACTCCATCTTGAGTTGCTTGAAGTCTATTTGAGTTAAGGATGATACTTAGAGGATTTTGGGAGTAGTTTTGGGGTTGTTACCCAATCTCTAGATTTGGAGAAAGTTGGAAGATTGAAGGAAGAAAGGGAAAAGCTCTTCTCAAACCACCATTTTTGCTATCACTCTTTTGGTAAAGGTAGGAGTTCTTCACTCTTTTGGTTTTTTTCTTCATGTTTTCATGCTTGAATCTTGCATAAGGCATTGTGTTGTTTGTTTTTTTGTATTTCTTGCTTGTGTGTTGGGGGTTGATTGGGAGGGATTTTAACTTGTTTTCCTTTTGATGTTATTCTTATGCTTGCTTTGATGTTTTTTGTTTTGAGAGGATTTCATGGGGATTGTTTTGGCATCACTCACCCCTGGATAGGGAAGAAGTGGCCATGTACAAAGGAAGGGCCTTAGTTGGACCTCAATGGTGTAGAGTCTCCTCTCATGGTGAGAGGAGGGAAAGAGGGTAGGGTGTATGGGCCCCTACTTGTCATCACATGCCTTGGTTGATATTGTGAATTCTTGAATATGGAAAGGAATGAATATCCTTGTGGTATTAGCCTCAAAAGGGCCTTGTAGAAGAACATAAGTTCTTGAAGTTTTAGCCTTGAAAGGGCTATGTTATGGCATGGTGATTGATGTCTCCCATTGGAAAAATCCACCTCCCCCCTGGTCAGGTTCTATGTTTGGACCTAATGTGCAAAACTGAGTTAGGGTGCATGCTTGAATTATTCTTGATGTTGTGATGATTCACCCGGGTCATCTCTTGTCTTCTCCTTGGTTTTCCTTGAAGTTTTGAAGGTATTGGAAGAGAGTAATTGTGAAGGATTTTGAAGAGATTTCATTTGAATTGTAATAGTATGTAAATTGTATTTGAATTTTGATGAATTGGCAAAGACATTGGGTTTTCTTACTGGTTTTTTCCTGATGGAGCCTTGAACCAGGATGAATAATAGAGAAAGGAAAAGATTAGGAAATTCTCCTTGCAATGCTCTCATGTGATTTTAAATTTTGGCATATGTATGTGAGAAAATAGAATGATAGATAATGCCTTTGAATTATGAATTTCCAAGTTTTCAATTATGTTAATGGAAGACAATTTGTTATGTTGAAGTTTCCAAATTGATGTCTAAGTATTAAATGTAATCAGAATCCTACATTGTGATCACAAAATTATCACTTTCATTGTTAAGTTTCACTATGAACAAAATCAATTTGATCAAGAGATTATGTATTTCCTTGAATTAAATAAAAGAAGAAGCATACACCTTGTTACATGATGATTGATAAAACTTGAATTGTAGGATGAAAGACAAAAGAAAATATATAACTTGTCAACACTTAGTCAAAATTGGCCTTTAAAAAAAAAGTGCATCTCCAGGAGTGAAAAAAACCTCTCTGGAAAATGTATGGGAAAAAATTTAATCTTCCCCAAGGTCACAGAGAACATTCTCTGTATTATTCTTTTAGATTGCAACAAAAATCAATATTAAATTCTTAAAAAGGATATAAGTTAAATGCATTTGAAATTTAAAATATTTAAATGAACATTTTTTTGACATTCCTCAACAACAATACTTTTACATTAAATCCCTAGAGGCTAGGAGGCAAGGCACTAGCCTAGGACTTTATGTCCATTTTAATTTTTAAGTCAAAATAAAATATAATCCCACCCACTTTATTTTATTTCTCCCATCCCATTTAGGGCTAGGCATGGCCAAGTCCATCACCTACTAGCTAGTACTGTGGTTGAATCATGAGTAGGGGGGGTCAAGGAAGGCAAAAGATAAAATTAATTTTAAAAAAGTAACATCTTTAAACTCCCCCCAATCTTTCATCTCCCCATGCACAGGATTCAATGCATGGGCTTCTCCTATGCAAGGGAAAAGCAAGGGAGGGACAGGCCTGCATTGCACAGACCTCGAGCCGAGCGCTCTCCTTTGGGAGTTATGGACAGGCCTAGGAAAAAGGGAGTTAGAGGGTCTAGGTTAGTATAGGGGCAGGTTTAGGTTAGTAGATATTTAGCATTCCAATCTTGTTTATTTGTTACTTGTTAGTTTATGTACATGAAGTTAGGATGTATAAATTAGTTAGTGTTAGGTTTAAGTTAAATGTTAGCTATGTTTTAGGTTAGTATGTTTGTTTTCTTTTAAGTTTTGTTTAAAGGTTAGGTTCTTATAAAGTTAATATATGATGTTTAGGTTAGTAAGTTTAGTATTGGGTATAGATTGTTAGTTAGCTTAGTATAATGGAAATCTTAAAGTTAAGATAGTTTAGATTTAGTTATAATTTAAATTAGTATTAGATTTTTTTAAATTGAGTTAGTAGAAATTAATGTTAGTTAATTGATAATCGTTTGAAAGTTTTACTTTAAATGTAAAATATGATTAGTAGTTGGTATCATTATTTTGTGGGTAGATTTTATTGTTAGCTTCGATTAGATTCTTATTAATTTATTAATTAGATTATAATTACTTTATGAGATTAGAGAGCATTTAAATTGTCTCTTTTTTAATATTGAGCTTGGTTAATTTAGGATCTTTTGTGTTATGCATATATGCTTAGGTTGATAATTAAGCATTAACCATAATGTTATAATGGAGTTAGTATGGAATAGAAATTTAAATGTAGATTATTATAAGTTCTAATTTAAAAGTTTAAATTGATATTAGGACTTTTTATTTAAAATAGGTTTAATGTTTTATAACTAGTTTGATACTATTTTTTGAATTAGTTAGTTATTGTAATGTTGACATTCCGATATTGGACCTTAAATTATAATAAAGTTTAGTAACTTATAGATTTATTTGAAATTGTTCTAGTCATCAATTTTAATAGAAAACACTAAATTAATTAATTAGATGATTATAAGTATGTTGGAGAAAATTTTAAGGTTAAGTTTAGATTTTGGATTAAAGTTTAAAACGTAATTAGAAGGAAGTTGAAAGAAGTTAATTAATGACATTAAGCCTAAAGTAAATGATTAAAATTGAAATGAGGTTCAAGTTATCAATTAAAAAAATGGGCCTAGTTAATTAGATCATCTTTAAGGTTTGTAGTATTTAATCATAATTAGATTGGTGCTAAACAAGTTGTGTAATTAAGAGATGGAAGTCATTTCAGTTAGTAGGTCATTTTGACATAGTTAATAAGTCTTTGTGATAATCTATGTCAACCATATTATCTTTTGAATCTTAGTTCTTGTATTTAAAAAAAAATTGTGTGTGTGTGTTTTGCCCTAGATTTTGGGCATGACATTTTGGTATTAAAGCCCATGTTTCAACACTAGGAACCTTTAACCATTGTGCTTTTGAAACTCAAAACTAAACATTAAATTGTGTAGGATGCCTCATGTTACTCGAAGCAATCGATGAGGTAGAGGCTATAGGGTGAGAGGTGGTAGAGTGGGACAAGAGGTGGTCCTCCACCACCACTACCACCTCCACCACCACCTAACCTGAACAGGGACATTATAGATGCCCTTCAGACTTTGATCGGTGTAGTTCAGCAGAGGGTAGTACCTATAGTTTAGCTAGGTTAGTAGATTCTTGTAGTGGAAGCAGAGGGACCCAGAGGAGGTGGCCCTGGGGGCAAAGAGGACTAGGAGACACCCATCGAGGCAGATAGAGGGTTAGGGTGAGCATGAGGGTGAGTCAATACACCAAAGAGGACCCCCACTTGTTAGACCTCCTAGGCATATAGGAGATGATATCAGGGAGCTGATACGGCTCAAACCACCATTATTTACCAGTTCCACTAAGGGGACAATAGCAGAGGTCTGGTTATAGAGCCTACAATGATGCTTTGGATTACATCCCTATGGGAGTAATCTAAAGGCACATCTAGCAGTCCATCAGCTGAGAGGAGATGCCTCTAATTGGTGGCATCAAGAGGAGACTATAGGAGGAGTGAGGATGGATACCCTCACATGGGAGTCATTCTTGGAGAGATTTTGAGAGAGATATCTGTCAGAGCACTTCAGACAGAAATAGATAGAGGAGTTTCATTCTCTATATCAGAGGGGCCTTATAGTAGCTCAGTATGAGAGCAAGTTTCTTGAGCTCCTTCCTTATGTTGAATACATGAAGGATGAGAAATTGCGATTGCATCACTTTATCATGGGTTTGAATTTCTCATTTTAGGGTATAGTTCGTATGGCCTTCCCCACCACCTTTAGATAGGTAGTGGAGATAGCACTAGTTGCTGAGGACACTTGAGGTAGACAGGAGTCACGGGATCGATCCCAAAACTAAAACTCTACCCGACAAAAAACCCCTTGGAAAGGGAATCAAAACTATACACCAGGGTCCTCTAAGGGCCAACAGTCTCAGTAGCAATAGCAACGGGAACCCTCACAGGGTTATCAAGACTCCAAGCCCAAGTAGTGGGAGTCACAATAGGATCAGAAAGTACATGCCCCACAGTTACAGTTAGAGATGACTAGTAGTCTTCCAGAAGTGGATACAGTGGGTCTAGCAGGTCAAGAGGCCCACAACAGTCTAGATCATAGGGTGCACGATCTTATACATGAGGACCATGTTACACTTATGGTGGCATGGGTCATATTGCTAGAGAGTTTCCTTAGAGATAGTCATCTAGTGGTCAGAGAGGGGCTTCTTCAGAGTTGATAGTTGGAGACATGGGTAGGTCCCATAGAGTTTTTGTAGTAGTTTACAACCACTAGATTGAGCATCAGGCTACAGTTATTGAGGCTACAGGTGGATTCGAGTGGCTAGTTAGCACTGAAGCCTATCTGTATTATTGCCTGACAGACCCTAGCACTTCGAGGTCAAGAGCTGGACCAGGTTAGGGTCTAGTGGGATTTCTATGATGAGGTTATGGCTTCATGGGAGGATGCGGCATGGATGCGATCTCAATACCCTTATCTTTTGATGAACTCTAGGAGGAAGTTCATGCCTAGTGGGGTAGGATGCGAGGCCTCGCCCCAACCCATCCTAGCATCAATGATACATTATTATTTTGATACTCATGACTCGATACATTAGAACATTATTTGATGCACTAAACATTATTATGATATTTATGATGTGTGATGCTTTACTTTCAGACAGTTGATTTTTTCATTTAATGCTTTACGAACATGTATGATGATTAAGTAAATGAATGCAAAACTAACACTTTGATTATGCAATTCTAATGGTTAGAAATATGAGTAGGTGCATGACCATACCAAATTTCAAAAGGTGTTTTATTAGTACCTTTCTTCACTTGTACTCGATCCAAGGTATAAAAAATAGTACTTACAACTTCTCTCTAGAATTTATGTGAGATATTATTTTCCATCATTAGTGTTCTTTCATAATACATGATAGATCTATTCCTTCTTTCAAATATACCATTCTATGGTAGAGTTATAGGTGCAGACATTTGCCTTATGCTACGTCTATCATTGCATAATATGTTGAATTCTTTATATATAAATTCTCCTCCTTTGTTAGATCTCAAGCATTTTAAACTCTTACCTATTTCATTCTCAACCCTAGACAAATACAACTTAAATATTTAAAAAGCATCAAATTTATCTTAAAGAAATATTAGAGTCATCATCCTAGAGTAGTCACCAACAAATATGATAAAGTGCTTATCACCATATCAGCTTTGCACTCCAATAGGACCACATGAATCGATATGAACCAAATTCAAAACATCATCAGAAGAGTAAAAATTTCTCTTGAAACTAGACTTTTCCATTTTTCCAAATTGAGAATTTTTGTACATCACCTTGTTAGGTTTACTCAATTTTAGTAATCTCTTTACTCTCTTCTTCTTACTAATCTCAACAAGATTATCAAATTTCACATGACATAACCTCCTATTCCATATCCAATCTATCACAAGCTAGCATTATCATTGCACCAAAAGATTGACCTGTAAATGCTCGATATAACCACTAGACTTATAGAACACATGAGTTAGTTAATCCATGTCATGAATCTCAAAAGGGAACATTGCTGATTAGTCAAACAATCCCCCCTAGTGTTAGCTGAGGAGATTCAAACCTATGACCAAGCTCTGATACCACTTGTTGCAATCTAGGGTTGTCATTGTGCCAAAAGATTGACCTATTAATGCTTGATATAACCACTAGAATTATAGAACATAGGAGGCAATTAAGGCATGTCACAAATCTCAAAGGGGAATGTTGGCAATTAGTCTAACACAAACATCTACAAATTGTGCAAACAAGAAAGTTTCATTATATAGGTCTATATAAAAAAAATTATCTCTAGTTTTCTGTCCACTTCTAATTTTTTCACTAGTAGCATGATAGATTTTTTTTCCCATTATGAAACTCAACTCTATAAGCTGAAATGATAAACTATACCACATTAACAAGTTATATTCCATACCTTCAAACCAATATTAATTGTCATATTTTATCTTATCATTTAGTATTATTGATCCTTTAACTTTCACATAAAATGGTACATCATTTCCAAACTCGACAATGTTTCCTCTATAATGTACCATCTTATCAAAATTAGTTGTATCACTAGTCATGTGATGTGAACATCCACTATTAGTTATTCATCTATCATTCTTGCTTACATTTGAGATTAAAACCATTTTCTCATGCATTTTGTTATTAGATTCATCTTTCATAGCAACATAAATAACTTCTTCATCATTTTAATTAGTGTCACAATTGATAGTTTCTTTAGCAATGACACATGATTGTTACCTTTCCCTTGGTAGTCTCTATTTCCTTGGTTGTCTTTTTTGTCTCTCCTTCCTTGGTATTTAATGTCCTTCCATCTTTTTCTTCTTTTTTAGGACACCTTGCTACAATATGACCATCCTTGTTACATGCAAAATAAATGATATGGAATTTATCTTTGTATTTTCCCTCTCATCTTGGTAGCTTTATAGCCAATAATGTTAGAATATATAGTCTACCAATATAATAGAGAAGAGGGGTGGGGGGTGAATTATTTATCCAACTATTAGCACAATTATCAACCTTATTAAATCTTTAACCATATGAGCAATATAATTAGAAACTACAACAAGATACTCATGCACAATAACACCATATATGTTAACTAGGGAAAACCCCAGCAGAGATGATACCCATAAGATGATGTACTAATATAAATAATCCTTGTTAGAGGATGGTGTTTGAAATAGGGATTATTGGGGGGGGGGGGGGGGGGGGAGGGGGCGGGGGGTGGTGTGAATCAATAATCTACACACTTTAGTGACCAACTGGATATTATTTCTTACTTTAAATCATGCATAACAAATCAATTAAGTAATGCTAAATAGTAATAGTAACAATGCACAAAGATAATTCATAATACCATATTTTGTTAACTAAGGAAACCCTGGCCAAGGGAAAACCCCACTAGGGATGATACCCACTAGATAATATATTGATATATAAGTTCTTTGTTAGAGAATGGAACCTACTAGGATTCAATGAAAAAATTTAGTATAACGAGTCCATGTTAGGAGACTTTGAATCCCTATTTATAAGGAGATTCCAACCTTGTTAGGAGTTGTGGTACAATAGTTGCAAGATGAGCCCACTGCCTAAACATGCACTTCCAATTACAAGAAGAGCTCACTACCAAAACAAGTAATTAGACTTCTAGAATAGGTATTGTATCTTCTTCCTTGACTAATCTTTGATCTTCAACTCAATCTCAAATCCCTTATACCTCATATAAAACTTCACATATATCACTTTCATACAAGTTTGCATATAATCATAATTAAATGATAGCTCACTTCTTATTGCAAAATGTCCTTTTCCTAAATACCATGTCTTTTCAAAAATTTCTACTAGGTCGGCTAAGACCAAAATCCACTTTTCCAACTTATATTAAACATCCAGGATGTTGGTCCTAATTGGACAAGTAATTATTTTGTAAAAAAAAAAAATCTTTCCTTCAATTCTATTATCTTGTTTCACTTCAAACATGATTATATCTGTTTCATTCAATTTGTACTAACTTCCAAGGTTATACAATCATCAACAACATGTATACTATTTCCATGTAACTTTGATAGTCATAATATGACATGAACAACAAGTTATAAACAAAACAATACACTATTGTAACCCAAATTCTATACTCAGATAATTTTTTGATTACCAAACACTAAGTATCTTTATTTTGAGGTTTCTTGTGACCATGTACATCATGTGTTTCCATAAATGACAAAAATTACATATCACTATTAGCCAATTGTCAACAATCTCCCCCTTTGGCATTGAAGGTAACAAAACAAGGAAAATTGTTTAAGTGACAAAAAAACTATATAAAAAATAAGTAACACCTTACATAACATCTATTACAATTTTTTCATCTTTACATATGCTCCCCATTACAATATACTTTAAACTTTTATCTTCTCTTTACCTAATTTACAATTTTCACATTGTATCTCTCCCCTTTACTATTGCAAATTTTCTACTTTCCAATTTTCTACAACTAGTACTCCCTCTTTTACATCAATGACAAAGATCAAAATGTCAAGATCTATCCAAAAAAATGTTAGCCTTCCTTATGTTGATATGATCTTCATGAAATCATCAAAATTTAACTTCAAACTATCCATATCCTTAATCCATGTTTCCTTGGTAGACTTAGCTAAGGTGATTATTGCACATAAAGTATATGAAGCAATCTCAACTGCATTAAGATCTAAATATAAAATGTTGGTTCTTATCCTTGACATATTCCTCTAACTATTTCTCAACAAAAGATAATTTTAGAGAAATAGATTCTCTAAAAACTAATATCCTCTTCAAAATCTATTCCTTCTAAAGTTCTAGTTTCTTGATATCACTATGAATACTGGCCACTTGTGCTTTAAAACCATCTACTTTGCCAAATGGATGTTGGATCTAGCTAGATAAAACATCTATCTCATTCATCTTTACTTCTATCTAACTATTAATGGCTTTAGTTAGTTTGTATGATAGGGTACACTTAATATACAAAGTTTTCCCATCTTGTTCATATTTCTAAAATTCTTTTATACAAGTATCAAGATTGACCAAGTTATTCTTGATACTCTAATAGATGGTGCTAAATAAGTTAGCATCATGGGAAATCTATATCTTTTCCTCTACAACATTCAAAAAATTGGTAAACTCTTCATCAAATGATCTCAACACTACTTGTGCCCTCTATTTAGGATCTGATTATGTGTGTTGTACTACCAAAGTACTGTGCACTCTATCTGTAACTTCCATTCAAGATATTTGTAAGCTTTTCACTTTCCTATTCTTCTCAATGAGCTTGGTTAAGGATGATATCAAGTCTATTTGATCATCATCATTAGTAGATAAATTTGAAAGAGAGAGAAAAGTGGATGAACTAGATGTTGGCATTATATTGTATTTGTCATTAGTAACAACACTTATTTGATTTTGAATGCTTACCAAGCTCATCACTCAGTCTACAATTTATATCGAGCATTCAATGGTTACCTTGTAAGTTCAATAGTTAGGCAGTTCACACCAAACATTCCTAAAGCTACTAAGTGAATGTGTAGTTCAGTAATGTATATCAAGCTTACAAT
The DNA here is from genome assembly GCA_028749045.1 of Cupressus sempervirens. Lineage (NCBI taxonomy): Eukaryota > Viridiplantae > Streptophyta > Pinopsida > Cupressales > Cupressaceae > Cupressus > Cupressus sempervirens. The sequence continues at coordinate 582,681,114 of CM053783.1, read as the reverse complement.
GTTTATCGAATAGATAATGGTCACTGAGCTTCATAGTATCTATTGAGTTATCAATTTTCATAATATGAAGTCAATTTCTATTGAATGATGGATGTGTAGTGTTTACCGAGTGACAAAAAGGTAAACAAAGGATTCTATATTTATCAAGTAACACTATATCTAATGAGTCTCCAATGGTTACCAAGTTCCAAGCTATGTTGTGTGATTAGTATGGACCAAGCTTCTACTTCTACCAAGTGCATGATGATGCTGAGTAATGTTGTGGATGCTGAGTATCAAAAGGTCACCAAGTTAGCTTGAAGAGCTGAGTTTTCTACTGTTTGGCCAACTTAGTAATATTTTGTTTACTTGTGTTCTAGCCGACCTTGAAATTGTAATTATTGAAATGGTATATATCTAATGTATTGTATCATTTGCAATATGATAATAATAAGGAATGTTGAGGAATGGAGATGTAATGTTTGAGAAGAGTGAATGTAAATCAGTAGTAGAGCAGAGTATTTAGCAAGGTCATTAAGGAGCAGCAAAGACATATCAATCACAAGAGGTGATATGCACTTCAAGATTTATTTAGCAATCAAGTTGTAAGTAAAATCTACTATTTCATCCTAATAGGTGAATTAGTTTTCTAAATCCTTTAACAGGGTAGACTTAATAGTCTTTGTGTAAATCTCCTAATAGAGTGCATACTTCATTGTATGTTTGTAAAACCTCTAACAAGGTAGACCTAACGGTCCAAATTGCTCTTAATAGGGTAAATCATTAGAAGTGGTCAATGTAAGCCCTAATAGGCTAACTTTATACTATAGTAGTGAATTTTTGTGGGTATCATCCCCACCCTAGTTTTACTTTCTATTTGGAAGGTTTTTGGGTCACCAAAATACTATGTTCATGTGTTATGAATGTCTATCTTTTCTCATGCATGCAGTAGATTAGAAGAATGAATGGTGAATGGTTTATATGGTTAAGTGCTGAATTGATTTAAATTTTTGAGGTTACTGATGCACCCCTCCCCTCTTAGTAACCTAACTAGTCTTGATTATTTCCAACAATTGGTATCAGAGTATTATGGTTCTCAAGATAAAGTTTGATAACTTGAGCAAAGATCAAGGGAAATGGAGATATTTAAACTTGACAAAGCCATTGAGAATGAAAAGATAGATCTTGAAATGGCCATAACTCAACTCAAGGAAGCAAAAGAGCATATTTTCCAATCCCTAAAAAGAAGGAAGGAACTCGCAAGACAAATGAATGATCATCAGTATGTTGAAGAAAAATTTGAAGACTTTTTTCCATCAAACAATTTAGTTGAAGCTAATGAGGCAATCAAGGAACTCCTAACAAAGAATGGCTCTCTGCAAGAAGAGGTAAGAAAATTGAAAAGAGAACAAGAAGTTCAGTCATTAAGAATGTGTGAAATCTTGGAACAAAGGAATAAGGAAAGTGAAGACTTGGAGCCAAGGAACAATGAAAATCAAAATCAATCCCTTCAACAAGAAAGTCTTATCAATCAGCTCTCTAATGCAAATGAGGAAATCATGAATCTGAGATCTAAAAATGAAAGTTTAAGGAATGAGCTAATCACTTAAAGATAGATCAATGAAAGATTGAAAACTGATCTAATTTTTGAAAAGCAACTCAATGAAAGGATGATGAAGTCACAAGTAGACATGGATCAATTTACTCAACAAAGTGAGTAGAATCTTCATAGGCAAAAAAAGTAAAGCAAGAATTGGTTACAAAGAAGAAGGTGAATCTTCCAAACAAGGTGCCCAAAGGAATCAAAGACCTACTTTCTATTAATGTGGTAAGCTAGGGCATACATCAAACAAATGTTGGAGCAATGGAGAGACAAAACTCAATGGAAAATGCCACAATTGTGTTAAACATGGTCATAAAGCTAATGAGTGCAAGGAGAAACCAAAATTTAAAGGTAAATGCCACGAAAGCAAGAAACAAGGTCACAAGGCATCTGAATGTAGATCCAAACCATTTAATCTAGTTGAACAAATTGTCAAAGCAATATTTGGTTGGGATTATAATACTTGGTGCAAATGCACTATTCTGGAGAATATGGACACATTGGCATAGACTACACAAGGCATCACTTGAGGAAGAGAGATTCAATAGTAAGATGTTATACATGCACTAAAATTGGTCACATAGCTAAAAACTGCATGAATATTAGAAGATTTGAAGATGGGAAGAAACCTACAGCTGATAATATTAGGAAGTAAATGAGATAGCAGTGGATTCCTAAATCTATCGAGAAAAATAATTCAAATGATGGCAATGTCAAAGAAGTGGGTGACTCCACCATTTCCAATTAGATTCTTTAAATGAGGGACTAGAACTGTATCTTTAAGCTATATCTTGAGTAGTTCCAAATGGAAGAAAGTAGAAGATCCAATTTAGTATATCAAATACAAAAAGATCACATGAGTTCAATTCATACTGAGCTAGGTCGAGAGAAGTAAAGTTTTGTTTAATCACTGAGTCACAAGTTTCTACTGACCTAGTGGGTGGATGACAATCTGTCACACGCTATGTTAGTATGATACCTAGAATTAATGGAAAATTTTCATTAAAAAATAAAGAATTTGACTTCATTTTTCACCGTGTCTTTAGTATCCACAAAGCAAAGATATTTCCAGGTGCACTCAACCAATTCCAAGTGATTTTGAGAAAATTTGTAGCTAAAGAATTTGTTCAAAAATTTCTTTCACTTTCTGAGCAATGATGGCATCTAAAAGCACCAAAAATAGCAAGACAAAGAGAGGTTTAGAGATGTTGGTTAAGGGTGTGGAGTGGAAAGTGCCAAATTTCAAGCTAGTTCCAGCAGTTGCAAAGGCACTTGACCCTAATGGTGCACACTCCCAAATTTCACCACAGGTACTATTAATTAATAATATCCGTACTCATTTTAAGTGTTCTATTTAGGATATAGGAACCCTAGAAATGGATAGTGATTTAGAGGAAATGCATGTTAATGGCTCATTTAAACTCGAGCATAAGCATCTTGAAACAAAGGGTTGACACATATCTCACACCTACCGAGGAGTTTTTAGATAAAATGGATTAGCTATATTCTTAGTCATGTGCACAATGGTCAATTATGGTTAGAATAGCTCATGTTGATAACCAAAAAGATGATTCATAAGATTACTAGCCTTCCCATGTTAAACAAAAAAAAATCTACCAAAACCCTAGGTTAGGATGAACTCTAGAAGAAAACCCTAGCCGAGTGGGATGGTAGACTTTTGAAAATTAGCATCATTTTGGATGTAGGGTTGAGGTTTGGTATTCATGTAATTACCCTCAAGATTTATAGCTCTAGTCATTTGAATAGCATGCCATGTCAGGTAGTGGACTTAGCATTTAAAGTTGTGAAGAAAAACATGGAATTTGACCTGTTAGAGTTACTACTAAAACAATTAAACAAGAATATGGATAATATTCAAACATCAAAGAATAGCCCCTATAAATTTGGTTCTTTGTTGATGTGTCTTTTCTTTTATGTGCAAAAATTCTTTCCATTTAAAGGTTCTATTGTGTGGAGAAAGGATTTTCCCATTTTATATCAGATAAATGAGTTTATTGCAAAAATGGGTGTAAATTTTGAAAGCATAATGGAAAATTACTTTGAAAATTTTAAGGAAAGAATGAACAACAGGTTCAAGATTCCTCCTAAACTTGTTGAGGATTATAAAGATGATGTGTGTTTTATGGTAGATTGTGATAGAGTATACATTTAGGTAGTTAGGCCCTGAGTTGCATGGGTAAAACCTCTCCCTTATGAGGTTAATATTGATGAGAATAGGGACATCATTGAAGCATTGGTAAATGAGCTTGTAGACCCTAAGTAACTAGTTTTTGGCACTTATGATGAGGCAAAAGCTAGAATTGAACTAGAAATCAAGCTAACTCAAGAAATCAACAAAGACAAGAGGAAAATAGAAAAGATGAAAATTTCTACTGGCCCTCTAATGCTTATCGAGGGAAAAGGAGAGGATGAAGAAGAAGAAGAAGGAGAAAAGAAAGAATTAGAAAAGGAGGTAGAGATAGCCAAGAAGAAAGAGAGGGTTATCATTACAAAACCTCCAAAGGTCTCCACATTAATTTTCACCAAGAGAGGCAAAGGTAAAGGAAAAGGTGAAGTTATGCTTGGCAAGTGCCCACTTACCTTCTAGGAAAGGCTAAAATAGATGGAAGAAGGAGTTGGCATCACAAACTTCAAGGCCCTAAATTTTGAAACAAGGACTAATATTGAGAAGATGCAGATTGAGGAGCTAGTACTCTCCAAAATGGGAAAGTGGAAGTATTCCCTAGACTAGATTGCTCCCAAAATCTCAAAAGAACTATTAGTGAGATTGTAGGCAAGGTCGGAGTTAGCTGCATAGATAGCCAAAGATATCTATGAACAATATTTGAGGAAATTATTGCCAAATCTTAGTAATACAGAAGTAAAGGTAGTTATGAAACATAATGAAAGTAAAATGATGATTAGATTTCGCATATGTTTGATTTTAATCAAAGATATTGAGCATGTTGTGAGAGATGCAACAAACATGTGAAAGAACATCTATCATTTGCATAAGCCTAGTGATAATCTAGTAGAGATAAAAAATGATGATGGTGATAGTGATGATAAAGATGATAACACTCCATGTGTTACATTTGATGTTGAAGACTATTAGGCACTAAGGGCTGATGATGAAGAGAAAGAGGAAGAAGCTGATGAGGAAGGCAAGGAAGAAAATGAAGAAGATGATCCAATGAAGATTGTAGTAGAAGTCATTTATTCCCTTCCTCACTCTCCACCTAAGCTTGCAACATCATCAGGGTTGGAGTTAGCTTTAGTAGGATTGATTGCAACTACATCAGAAATATCATCTGGTATCTTCAATGGAAGTGTCAATCACTTCATCTACCGAGTTGTAGCCCTCTCCATCAGCTCCCAAGAAATCTACTTTAGCAATAATCGTAGCTGCCAGTTCTCAAATTGTGTCAACTTTTTCTACTCCTTGTTTAGTAAGTTTTCTAGTTTGTTCTACAATTTTGTCTACTACAGCTTTAACAACACCAATTTTTGTTCCAATTAGCTCTTCGATTGTAAATGTTCCAATTTTTACATTACCTATTGGTACATCATTTTTGGGAGGCACATCAATTTTGGATTTGGCTAGTACTTCTTTTAGTTTTCCTTTAGTTGGACCATTCAAGTTTTTTCTACTAGTCCAGCTACTTCAGCTATTGTTTCTATTTCTAAGTCCAAGGAAGTAAGCACAAAAGTAAAACCAAAGACTCCTCTAAAACTTTTGTTTACTAGAAAAGAAATTGATGAAGACATAGATTTGGACAAAGAAATTTTTATTCCTAAGATAGGTTTGGACACTACAATAGCTAATGAAATGAGATTAGTTAGTCAACTTTTAGAGCAAAAGGCAAGGTAGAAGCAACTTAGAGAAGAGAGAGATAAAGAATTTACTATAATTGAGAATGCTAAAAACATAATTACTGAGGCCATAGGTATTGATGTTGACTCATCTCAACACATTTTTTTACAATTAGAAGAGGCTATGAATAAGTTCAATGAGGACACATCTGGCCAAGAGAAGCTCATTGAGAAGGTAGAGAAGAAATTTGACAATAAGGTGCTTGAGCACATTGTTCAGTACATTGCAGTAAATAAGGTAGAATTATCTACAATTTTGAGCAACCTTGTTCAATCATTCATAAATGTAACATCACTTTTCGGTAAGCTTTGTGATGTTACCAAGTACACCAAGGATATAAAGAAGAAATTGAATAAGATTGATGTGGACATGAAGGCTAGTGCTTAAAGGTTATAGCTTGACCCAGGTTCAAGCTTAGCACATCACATGAAGGTGAAATTTTTGTCAGAAATGTAGATAGAGTTACTCAGAGAGGAAGCTAGGATCAAGTATATACTAATTGACATTCAAAATATGATCCTTCAAGTTGTGGACCCAATGTAGAAACTTATTGCATATTCAAAAACATTGGTCCAAGATTAAAAAAATTCAGTAGTAGATCATATGATTAAACTTTCTACAGAAGTTCAAGTAGCCCTCTCCACCTGCAAGTTTTTGCAAGATAATTGGGATAAGACATTGGCTCTTATTCTCAAGGTACACTCTAAATTTCTCTCACATTTTGATGTCTCTATTTGAATATATTATATATACCCTTTGGCATTATTGTCAAAAAGGGGGAGTATGAGATAATAAGAATAGGGGAAGTAAAGAGATAGTAAGAGACTTGTGGAGAAATAAGGGAGAAAATAGATTGATATATGTATCGATAAATGCTATGTATATATTATGCCATATGTATGAGAGAGATGTGTAAGATATGTATATATAGCACCTTTACAAAGATCAATTTTAAAAAATAAAAAATCAATATGTCAGTGTACATAAGTTTTGGTTCATAAGTGTTTTTGTCACTAATGCCAAAGGGGGAGATTGTTGGAATTATATTGTATTTGTTATTAGTGACAACACTTATTTTATTCTAAATGCTTACCGAGCTCATCACTTAGTCTATATTTTATACTGAGCATTCGGTGGTTATCTTATAAGTTCAATAGTTAAGCAATTCACACCAAGCATTCTTGAAGCTACCGAGTGAATGTGTAGTTCAACAGTGTATACTGAGCTTACAATGTTTAACAAATAGATAATGGTCACTAAGCTTTATAGTATCTACTAAGTTGTTAGTTTATGTAATATGAAGTCAATTTCTACCAAATGATGGATGTGTAGTGTTTACCAAGTGACAACAAGGTAAACAAAGGATTCAATATTTACCAAGTAACACTATATCTACCAAGTCTCCAATGGTTACCAAGTTCCAAGCTACATTGTGTGATTAGTATGGACTGAGCTTCTACTTCTACTGAGTGCATGATGATGCCGAGTAATGCAGTGGATGTCAAGTATCAGAAGGTCACCAAGTCAGCTTCAAGAGCCTGAGTTTTCTACTATTTGGCCGACTCACTAATATTTTACTTACTTCTATTCTAGCTGACCTTGGAATTGTAATTAATGAGATGGTATATATGTAGTGTATTGTATCATTTGAAATATGATAATAATAATAAGGAATGTTGAGGAATGGAGATGTAATGTTCGAGAAGAGTGAATGTGAATCAATAGAAGAGAAAAGTATTCAGTAAGGTTATTAAGGAGTAGTAAAGACATATCAGTCACAAGAGGTGATCTATACTTCAAGATCTATTCAACAATCAAGTTGTAAGTTAGATCTACTATTTCATCCTAATAGGTAAATTAGTTTTCCAAATCCTTTAATAGGGTATACTTAACAGTCTTTGTATAACTCTCCTAATTGAGTGCATACTTCATTGTATGTTTGTAAAACCTTTAACAAGGTGGACCTAGTAGTCCCAATTGCTCTTAACAGGGTAGATCATCAGAAGTGGTCAATGTAAGCCCTAACAGGCCAAATTTATACTACAATAGTGAATTTTTGTGAGTATCATCCCTACCCTAGTTTTACTTTCTATTTGGAAGGTTTCTGGGTCACCAAAATACTGTGTTCATGTGTTATGAATGTTTATCTTTTCCCATGCATGCAGTAGATTAGAAGAATGAATGGTGAATGGTTTATATGGTTAAGTGCTGAATTGATTTAAATTTTTTAGGTTACTAATTCACCCCTCCCCTCTTAGTAAGCTAGCTAGTCTTGATTATTTCCAATACTAGATGGTTTATTATCATCTTCCCTTTGTTTCTTCACTGCTTCTTTTGTCCTTCTCTCTTCTTCTTCTTTCTTTTCTCTATCCTCTCTTTCTCTCTTTTCTTCCAATCTCTTCTTCTCACCTTTCTCAATTTTCTATCTCATCTATTATTTTGCAATTCTTCTATTTTCTTCCTCTTCCTTTCTTTTCTTTTCTTCCTCAAGCAATTTCTACTTGGTCTCCTCTATTTTCTTATTTTCTTCTTCAAGTAGACTTTTCTCTTCTTCAATTTATCTCAATTTGTCCTCAATATCCTTGTTGTCTGGTTCATTAGGTTTAGAATCACTAAATTGATTGGTATCATCGATGTTAATGGTAAAATTGGTTTTATCAATTTTCATAGGGTCACTAGGCACTAACACTTCTGAGGTTCTAGGTGTTGGAGGAGATGCTTCCTTTGACTCTATCAATATTTAACTGATAGCTATTATAGTCTCACTTCTTAGCTTATCCTTTTCACAACCATAAATAGAAATGGTCTCAATTTGTTCCTTAAATATAGTGTGAGGTTATTCAACAATATTTTAACTTCTTCATCATTAGTCTTACAAATAGTTCTAAGCATAGACTTCCAAAGTTCTAGATCTTCTTCCCTTGTAGAAGCCTTCTTCTGAGTGAGTCTCTTATAGACATTATGGTTAATAATTCTCTCAAGATCCTTCAATTTGAGATTTTTTTCTATGATATATCTCATAGTAGATATATCAATCTAATTCTCCTCAAAACTATTATACAAATCATAAAACTTATTCATCTAAATAAATTTACCTTCATTAGCAATAACTATGTTGATCTTCTCTATCTTTGACTTCCAAGGTTTCTAAGCTTTGCCTACTAATTGCTATGATGGAGTCACTCTCTCTGCTTGCTTGATCTCATGTTCTTCTTCTTCCTCATCACTAGAATCAATTGTCAACAATGTTTTCTATCTTTTTCATAGTTTGGTGACTTGCTATTTGACTCTCTTTTTTTTAGTAGTTATTGCTTCCACCAATCTTTTAGATTTTCTTTTTAGTTCACTAGGCTAAACATTGAACACTACTACATATGGAATGCTCTACTCCAAAGATGTTTCTGCAATTAATATTGACAAAAGTTGAATTTTTAGTATTCCTTGCTTCATTGTTTGTCTTAGAGCCTTAGATTCACTCTCTATCATTCCAGCCTCTGACAGTGCCTTCTTCATTATAGATACTACTTTCTTGTGTGATGAATTCTCTAAGGTTTCCTAATGAGCTGACTATATGATCTCATCATATGTACCAAATTTGTATTCTACTTTGTCTCTATCATCATTTAATTCATAACTCAAGGGATCAAGAAATGTTTCCTGAGGTTGCACTACTTGAATATAGCTATTTATGTATCAACCAAAATACAAATGTCTTCCTTAAATTTGTCAATAATTGCAAGTGCAATTGTAAATCTTTGTTTCATTTCATTCTAAAATGTTCTCATTATCAGATTTCCACTATCTAATACCTTATATGCAAGGTGCCTTCTACATATCTCTGTAATCTTTTCCATTGTGCATCTATCACTATTCATTATGTCTGTAACTGATAAGTAAGGAAATATTTTAAGTTCATGAAATAATATGTGATTGATCAATGAATGGAATATAAACATGCCATTCTTTGTTCTCTTGATCTTTTCTAGGTTTTCTAAAAGTTGCATTCTTAGAATTTCACTAAGATTAATGTGTTCTTTCTCTTTACATGTCTTATATGCTGCATAGATGAATCCCATTGAAATTTCATCAATCTTAGAACTTGTACAAACAAAATAGGAAATAATTATACTCAAAAATCACACATCATCGCTTGATGGTGCTAATCACCATACCTTTCCATTATACATTGCCTTAGTATAACCTTCAAGTTTCTTCTTGATCAATTTCTCACCTATAGGTACACTACCTTGTTTACTAAGACCAATTACCTCATGAATAAGGTTGGAAAAAATATCAACTACATTGTCTTGCATCCATAATTTTCCATCGTGTATCCTACTCAATATTATCTATGTCCACTCATCTATATCTAACTCATAGTAGAAATGATATTTAAACAAGTTTAATTCCCTTAGATGTTCAAATTCAAGCTTCATAGTCATGTCATGATTGAAAACCAATTCCATATCTTTGTTCATGAATTCACTACCAATTGATTCAAACTTAATATTCAAATAACTTCCTACATCTTCAACATATACTACCTTGTTTAGAGTGATAGACAATGTTATGTTAGAATTTCCTTAATTAGGTTTTATAGAAATAGTCTATAACTTAGGTCTATCTTTGTTCTCAACATTGTACACTACTGACATATCCATGATTCTATCAATTATGAACTTTTACTGAACAAATTTGTGGAAAAATTATAAAATAGCTCTTTCTAAATATAGGGTTTGCTTGGAAATCATTCTAACAAGTCAGTTCTAAATGTTGTTCACTTCAAATGTGTTCTCAATGAAGTGAAAATCAATTCTATACTCCATTTATTCCATTAACTTGAACTTGTATTAATTGCATACTTGCAAACATGAAAAAGCTATCAACTATGTTTTGTAATCAAATAACTACTCAAGATCATCTATCCAATGTTTAGATGTTACCCAAGGTTTTCCACAACTAGCTTCTATTATGACAAAATTCTATTGAAATTCATATCACAAAATTCTCTGCAAAAACACACTCTTCATCTTCTACTACAAAATTAACTTTTACTGTAATACCAGTAACTTTTAATTCCTTCATAACCTATTTAAATGAGCTTCAAATTACAAGAAAGATAAGGTACAACCTAAAATTAACTGAATACACCTTTTCCCAACTTCACTATCTCTAATTCAGATTTTGAATAAAGTTCTCAAATTCTAATTTAGTTGATTTAGGCTTGCATTTGAGATGTTCAATCTTTTCTTTCAATTGAACAATGTATGCTTTGGAGTCTTCATATTTGTCCTTTAGCTTATCTCTTTCTTTAGTAAGGAGATCAATTTGTTCAAGAGCTTCCTCAAGGTTCTTCATCAACTATTCCACATCCATAGGGATCTTACTTAAGCTATTAAGCCTCTTCAAAGTAATCATGCTTTGATACCAATGTTAGAAATAGGGATTACTGGGGGGGGTGAATCAATAACCTACAAACTTTAGTCACCAACTATATATTATTTCTTACTTTAAACCATGAATAAAAAATTAATAAAGTAATGTTGACTAATAATAGTAACAATGCACAAAGATAACTCATAACACCATATTTTGTTAACTAGGGAAACCCTAGCCAAGGGAAAACCTCGATGGGGATGATACCCACTAGATAATATACTAATATATAAATTCCTTGTTAGAGGATGGAACTTGTTAAGAATCAATGAGAAAATTCAGTATAAGGAGTCCCTATTAGGAGACTTTGAATCCCTATTAGGAGATTCCAACCCTGTTAGGAGTTGTGGTACATCAGATGCAAGATAAGCCCACTGCCTAAACATGCACTTCCAATTACAGGAAGAGCTCACTACCCAAACAAGTAATTAGACTTCTAGAATAGGTATTGTATCTTCTTCCTTGACTAATCTCTTATCTTCAACTCAATCTTAGATTACCAAATAGCTCATATAAAACTTCACATATATCGCTTTCACAAAATTTTGCATATAATTGCAATTATATGATAGCTCACTTCTTATCACAAAATGTCCTTTGCCTAAATACCATGCCTTTTCAAAAATTATTTCTAGGTCAGCTAAGACCACAATTCACTTTTAAAACTTAAACATCTAGGATGTTGGCCCTAATTGGACAAGTAATTATTTTGTAAACAAAATAATCCTTTCTTTGAATTCCACTATCTTATTTCACTTCAAACATGATTATATATGTTCTATACAATCTGTATTGACTTTCAAGGTTACACATGTCATCACCAACACATTTACTATTTCTATGTAACTTTTCTAGTCATAATATGATGTCAACAACAAGTTATAAACAAAAAAATACACTATTGTAAACCAAATTCTATACTTAAACAATTTTCTAATTACCAAACACTAAGTATCTTTATTTCTATAGTTTTCTGTGAACATGTACATCATGTGTTGCCATAAATGAGAATAATTACATATCACTATTAGCCAATTGTCAATAGATGGACCCTATTAGGAGTCTATAATGACATTCAATAAATATTAGTCCTTTTTAGGAGACTTTGAATCCTTGTTAGAAGATTCCAACCCTATTAAGAGTTATGCCAACCCTGTTAGGAGTTGTAGAAGGTAGATGGACCCACTATCCAAATGGCTTTAGGGCCAAGAACAATGAACCCACTGTCTAAATGATCTCTGTATTACTTCTTTTCCAAATATTAGAATTGCACTTTACTGCTCCTTCCTCTTTCTCTGTCCTATCAACTAGAGCTTTGCTTCTTTTAATCTCAATAACAGATCACAAACTTTACATCTAATAACCTCTTGGATCACTTACTCACATTCACTAAGAGCTCTGATCCTTTTTGCAATTCCATGATTACTTGACATTCAATATATCAATCACATTCACATTACAAACAAGGAAAACATATTTCCTTTATACTGTATCTTTAAAAATAATTTATTGAGTCAATCTTGAGGCTATCCTAATTAATTATAATAAGATAATTAATTATTTCATAATAATAATAACACTATTGGATCACATTCTATACAACTTCTGCAAACTATCTTCTGTCATTAACTATATACACATCTCTAGATTACATCTTTATTATAAGATATAATGCAATCATTAGAAACCATTTCTTGGGTAATTTGTCTCTATACTACTCACTGTAAATCAGGCATATCTTCTATACATATTTGACTTATTTTACACACATTAAACATTATCATTAGGACATAGTGTGGAACATGTCTTTACTCATGCATCATCAGAACATTAAACCTCTTTTTGTAAAATCTTGATCTATATTTTCTACTTTGCTAGTCTTCACAGACTTACTGCTATGTTGAAATCAATGACAAACATAGTCATGAATGCAACATGTCAATACTTCCACATGCTCACCAATGCCTAGGATACTCCCCCAAAGGAATACCATAAACATTCATGATAACAATCTCCCCATTTGGCATTAATGGCAATATAGATGAAAAACATTTAGGTTCCAAAAATACAAAACAATACTCTGCTGCCATTGTTGTTCTCATCTTTTCAAATTCTATGAAACACTACTCTGTTCTACATCTTCTAGATCAACATCATGATTTTTTCACTAAGAAACTTCTTAGCTTCTCCCCCATTCAATGGTACTCTTATCTTTTCCTTTGGCATTTATAAATCTTCATGCTACATATCTCCCCCATAGAAATATTCCTTCTCTTTTATATGAATCTTCCTAAATCTCCCTAATAACTATCTATCCTCCATACATAGTTAGGAGATGTTTTCATGCATTATCTCAACATTGACATCAATGAAAAAGGTTTCATTATATAAATTCATTGTTTCAAGTTTTCAACTAACTCAATTGTCCAAAGACTCTATTTAATACCAAATACCATGAGTCTTTAATGATTCTTCTCATCATAGATACTCCCCTATACAAAAAGCATCATCATTCAATGTAGTCAAACAATAGTTCTCTATACCACTGGACTAATGCAATCTCTATATCATCTAATCAGAAGTAGGGATGGATATAAGGTTCCAACCATACCTCTCAAGTACTCAAATGTATCTTTAGGTAAGGACATTGTAAGGATATCTACAATCTAATATCCTTTTTTGATGCCTTATCTCTCACGATATGCTACTATATATATATATATATATATATGCTTAATCTTAGAATGCAGTACACGATTCTTAGACATGCTTACTATACTTGTGTTATCACAGTATATGATAACAGGTTCTAAAAATTCTATTGCAATGTCCTTCAATATTTTCTTCATCCACATAACTTGATAAGAGTTATTTGTTTTTTCTACATATTCTACCTCAGCCATGCTCTGTGAAATACAATCTTGTTTCTTTCTCATCCAAGAAACCAATCTTCATCCAAGAAAGAATGCTCCACCACTGGTTATTTTTATATCATCCATACTATCTATCTAATCCATATTAGTATAAGCACATAGAGTGAAATCACTTGATCTATCATACCATATTCAATAATGAGATGTTTCCTTCAAACATCTAAATATTCTCTTTACTATCGCATAATGATACTCCTTAGGATCATCTTGAAATCAAGCTACAATCCTAACTTCATTTGTTATATCTAGTCTAGTATGTCAGTTATTGCAAACCTCCAATCATGGATCTATACTTCTTCTACTCAAATGTAGGTGTCCCATCTTTTCTAGATAACTTGTGACCAGTTATCATTGGTGTACTAATAGGCTTACAACTTTCCAAGCCAAATATCTTCAACAAGTCTCTCAAATACTTAGCTTGTAAAATAAAAATGCCATCACTATTCTATATAATCTACAAACCTAGGGAAAAAAACCCATTTCTACTATCATACTCATTTCAAATTCATTCTTTATTTCTTTAGAAAACTTATCACTTGCTTCATCATTGCCTCCAAATATTACATCATCAAAAAATATTACTATTATCAGCAAACCATTCTCAATTTCTTTTAAATACAAGTTACTACCTGTCATACCTTTAGAAAATCCATGTTTTTTCAAATACTTGTCCAAGTTTACATACCAAGTTTTAGATTCTTGCTTTAGACCATATAGAGATTTCTTCAATCTACATACCACTCTTTTGTTAGAGGAAAACCTTAGGTTGCTCAATGTATACCTCTTCTTCAAGTTCTCCACTTAGGAAGGCTAATTTGACATCCATCTAATACACTTTGAATTTCTTGTCTTCCATTTTGGCTATAGGGGCATACATCCCCTCATAACCTATTCCTCCTCATTGTGAATATACTTTGCAGACAAGTCTGGCCTTGTTTCTTACAACTTCACCTTGTTCATTTACCTTGTTTCTAAATACCCATTTGGTTCCAATAAAATTCTTGTCTTTAGGTCATGGAACTAATTCACATGTGTCATTCTTCACAATTTGGTCTAATTCTTCCTTCATTTCTTGAATCCAATGATCATCTTTAAATGCTTCATCTATACTCTTATGTTCAACTTGAGAAATCAAACACATCTCTTAATTAACTCTATTCCTTGCCATCACTCCTTTGTCTTTGCTTCCAATTATCTACTCTGGAGGGTGTTTCTTTGAAAAATTATTGTTAGAGGTAGGAGTTTCTAACTCAATGCTCACTACTTCTCTTAGTTCAGATCTTTCTATTCTTTGCTCAATAGTTTTCACATCATTCTGTAGATCATTGTTAGTTTCAAAGAAAACTTCTACATTGGAATTGTAATCCATCATATTTTCCTTAATTCTAAACTTTTCATCAACTTTTGCATTTGTACATTCAACTAGTGTCTTGGTTATATGATTAAAACATCTAAAAGATTTACTTTTCAATGAATAACCAAGAAACATACCTTCATCATTTCTGTAACGCCCTGCTCGGGAACCCAAAAGAAATAAACCTAACATGTTACAATGTTTACTGAACTATTTTTTTTTAAAAGTTTAAACAACATCAAGATAACATTAATGCAGAAGCAATATAAACATACACATCAAATACACATATGCAATTACAGATATAGTTTCAATTCCTCAAGGGTTCCTTTACGTTGAGTCACATTTAATAATTTTAAATTAATTAGTTTAAGTTACAAGTAAAATGTCTCAAGATCATAAAGATATGACAGATACAAGATTGCATAAGAAAATGCATAAGTATAACTAATACAATGAAAGTACATCCACTGCACATGTTGCAGGGTATGTGAGAATAGATACAATACATCAGGATACATGATAATGGATATACATCATCTGAAAAGAAGTCTCTGAGATAAGAAATAGGAATGATAAAGGTACATCTTCTGCAAAGAACATTCAATAGCTGGCAATGTGAGGGGAACCGAAATGGTAAGAAGGCACTACCTCTCGACCGCGTGGTTACCTAGTCAAGCTTCCACTCCCATCGTGCAAGGAAGATAATGAACGATCCACATACGGCTATCAAACATAAAACATTCCTAGGCATGGAATACCTACTAGCCAAAACTATCTCAAAGGTAACACATGCTACTCAAGAAGATAAAATAATCTAGAAGTAAGAACACTCAATCCAATACCAACACCACATAACCAAGCATCATACACAAACCAAGTATAAACCAAATACCAAGATCATAAGATAAAGTCAACGAAAGACAATCACCTCAAGTCAAAAGCCACATGTCAAAAGTACATCATCCATGAATCACCAATCATCATCAATGAAAGTAAATAACCATAATAAACACATCCGACAATAGATACACCACAAGAGATACACAAAATCTACAGAGGAGACTCAGGCTACATACTAGGGAGTGTCATCACATGGCTGCTTGAGTTACCCTGGACTGATCTCTTAATAGACCTCGGACCCTCAAGGGTTGAGTTACCCTGGACTGGTTACTCTGAATCCCAGACCCTCAACATCACACATATGGAAACTAGAAAGCCCTCTCAAGAAGACGAGGCACTCATGTCATTCCCATCCTTAGTCTATACAAGCACTCAAGGCATGGGTAGATCAAAAATCTCTAACTTATCTTTTTAGTGTGTTTTCCCCCCAAAATTTTTAATTACTAGATTATCACTTATTACATAACTTGCATTAGGTTACCCTAGTACCGACCACTTTGGGTCCCAGACCCCTATGCAAGCCACTCCCAAGTCACGTACCTAGACAACCTCTCCTAAGCACATAAAAAAATAGTTGTGTCCCATACCACAACACCCATAAAAATCAAACTTGGTTCCTTAATAGGCAACCTGATAACAAGATGGTTCTCCCATCCAAGTACACATAAATGCTCCATAAAGTAAACCTCATAAATATAATCTCAATTTGAATCACATAACACATCATGACAACTAGCCACATAATTGGTATAATAGAAATCCCACAAAACCTCTGGTGTACATCCTAGACTGGTCAACACCTACTCGACTCCAAAATTTGAAAGCATAGATATTACAAACAAACAATACAGTTCATAGTTGGGTTTGATTTGATAATACACAATAGGGTAAAGTTTCAATTTTGTGTTCAATGTACATTTCAAGTGTATACAATTCTTAGTTCTACTCATACAATACACTCGTATTTTTGTTTGAATTAAGATTTAAATCTTCAGTTTAATACATGTTTTCAAGTAAATAAGTTTCCCAGTGATACTAAGAGTTCCTTCGTTAACCTATTAAATTAAACCCTGTCCCGTTCTTATAGTAAAAGAAATTGCATCTTGGCTTAAATGTATTAATAATCATTTAAGATAAAATAATAATAATTGATTATAAAATAATCCCAAGTTCATTAATAAATTTTTAAATAATAAATATAATTATGTTATTAATTATTAATACCAATTAGTCCTAATACCAATTTACCTTACTACATTATTAACTATTAATTATCTATTAATTAATAATTATTAATTATTAATATCTATTAACAAAATTTTCCAAATAATATTAATAATCATTAATTAATTTAGTAACATTAATAAACCATGATTAAGATACATTTGATAAATAACATTTAATAATTAATAAATAATAAACATAATTAAAAAATTTAATAAAACTTACATTCAAATGTATATTATAAAAATTAATTAATTCACATATGAAAAAATGAATCTAAACCAATACATATAAAAAGTTTTGTTTTTAAAACATATTACCAAGTGATTATTACAATCGTTGTCTACACTTAGGAAATCGCATCACACGGCTGCTGTCGCAGTCGGCCCTGCGACTGCAGTCGCAGGTATGACTGCGTACAGCAGTCGCCTACGATGTACAGGTAAGGGGGGGTTAGGGGTTGGTTAAACCGCCCCTTTCTTACCATTTGGGTTCCCCTCACATTGCCAGCTGTTGAATGTTCTTTGCAGAAGATGTACCTTTATCATTCTTATTTCTTATCTTAGAGACTTCTTTTCAGATGATGTATATCCGTTATCATGTATCCTGATGTATTTTATCTATTCTCACATACCCTGCGACATGTGCAGTGGATGTTATTAGTGGATGTACTTTCATTGTATTAGTTATAATTATGCATTTGCTTATGCAATATTGTATTTGTCATATCTTTATGATCTTGAGACATTGTACTTGTAACTTAAACTAATTAATTTAAAATTATTAAATGTGACTCAACGTAAAGGAACCCTTGAGGAATTGAAACTATATCTGTAATTGCATATGTGTATTTGATGTGTATGTTTATATTGCTTTCGCATTAATGTTATCTTGATGTTGTTTAAACTTTAAAAAAAAAATAGTTCAGTAAACATTGTAACATGTTAGGTTTATTTCTTTTGGGTTCCTGAGTGGGGCGTTACAATTTCTTGGATCTAACTTACAACATCATCATCTCTCTTTATATTATATTTTCTTTCAAAGATTCTAAGATAATTTACTGAGGGTGAATGACCAAACCATAATTCATAAGGGGTATTATCCATAGCTTTTCTAATTTGTACTTTGTTCATAGTGTATATTGTTGTATTGACTACTTCTCTACAAAATTTCTTGGATACATCATTCTCAAATATCATTGCTCTTACTATCTCTTATACTAATATATTTATTCTTTTTGGAATCCCATTCTTCTTAGGGGTCTTAGGTGAAGAGAATTGTCTCAAATTCTCTTCACAAAATATGTTAAAACCTCTAAAGATAAAATTTCCTCCTCTATTTGATCTAATTTTTTTAAAAAATCTTAATACTAGATTAATTCTCAACTCTATTTTTAAATATCTTAAACTTCTCAAAGTTTCAAATTTCTCTTTAACAAATGCTACCCACATTATTCTAGTGAAATCATCAATAAAAATCATAAAATACCTTTCTCCATAGAGTCCTCTTGTCCTAATAGGGCCACTTAAATATTTATGAACAATCTCCAACTTCTCTATAGTAGTGAACTTCTTGCTAGGAAAAGATACTTTCTTCTTCTTAGCCAAGATACATTCTTTGCAAGGAATACTAATAGGCTTTATTATTTTAGGCTTATATCTAACTACAAATGTGCTACTAACCTTCACAATGTTATCAAAGTTTATATGAAAAAACCTCCTATTTCATAACCAACTATTATCCACTTTTGCAACCAAACATATCATCTCAATGGGATTCAATTGAAATACATTACCTTTGGACCTTGTTCCTATTCCAATTATATTACCATCTTTATTTTTGACAATGTAAGTCTTTTATGTGAATTGCAACTAATAACCTTTATCCACCAAATGTCCAACACTCAACAAGTTATGCTTTCATCCATCAAAAAATTAAACATCATCAATGTTAGTCTTTCCATCAAGAGTAATAGATCCTTTCATTATAATGTGATAGGCTACATTGTTACCTACTCTAACAATACCTCCATAATGATTCTTGAATTTAAAAAAAAAATTCATATCACTAGTTATGTGATGTAAACACCCAATGTCTATTATCCAATTAGACTTCTTTTCAATTTGGGAAACCATAGCTAATTTCTGTGTCAAGACCATCTTCTTTAATGGCTATGAATCCTAGCTCATCATCACTTTCACTCATAATTTTCATCAGATTCCTCATTTTCATTTGCATGCATATAATTTTTAGGTCTTCTAGGCTTAAATTTTCCCTTATATATTTTCTCTCTTTTAGGATATTTAGATGCATAAGGACCAAATTCATTATAGGTCCAACATTTAAAGATATTCTTGCCATCTAGTTCTCTTATTATAAGAAGGGATATAACTTCTTCAATCTTCTTATCTTCATCTGATCTAGTACTACTACTGCTAGCAAAATATCCATGTGTGTTCACACTTCTAAAAAAACTTGGCTAAACAAACTTGGCCGAACACTTAGGTACAAAAAATATTTTCAACTCTTCTCAATTCTCCATACCATCTCAAACATGCTTCTTTTTCTTCCAATCTTCCAAGAAAAGTTTCCCCAGTAAACTTCTTAGTATAGGGTATGAGTTGTTTAATCATCTGTGCTACTTGCCTGCATGGTTGCATCAAAGTTTTCAAGATCCTCCACACAACTTCATCTTCTTCCTTGGTTCCACCACTCGATTCTATTCCTACAAAAATATTAGATATCCTACCAACATAGCTTCTTATAGATTCATCTTCCATCATTTTAGCATCTTAAAATGAACATATCCAATTCTACAATCTTATCCTCTTAGTATGTGTATCACCTTCAAAAATAAATTCTAATGTTTTCCGAAGCTCATGAGATGTTTGTAGTGACTTTACTTGACTATATTTGTTCTCTAGAAAAGTTTATAGTAAGGCTTCTCTAGCTCTCATATTACACATAAATAGATCTCATTCTACCTCACTACATTCTTCAAGCTTCTCTTCTTTCACATTTGTCTTGCTACCTTTAGTTAAAAGCCAATAACCTTGACCCATACATAGCAGAAGAGTCTCCATCTTTTCTTTTCAACCATCATAGTTGACTCCATCAAATTTAGGATTATCCTTTTTAAAAAGATTTGACATTGATATCCCAAAGTTGTTAAGCTTTCTCTTCAAGGACCTGATACTCTAATACCAATTGTTAGAATGTATAGTCCACCAATATATCTAGGGGGGGGTTGAATTATTTATCCAACTATTATCATAATTATCAACCTTATTAAATCTTAACCATATGAGAAACAGATAAGAAACCACAAAAAAATACTCATGCACAATAACACTAGATATGTTAACTAGGGAAACCCTTGATCAGAGGGAAAACCCAAGTAGGGATGATACCCACAAGATGATGTACTAATATAAATATTCCTTGTTAGAGGATGAACCCTATTAGGAATATATAGAAACACTTAGTACATATCAGTCCCTGTTAGCAGACTTTGAATTCTTGTTAGGATATTCTAACCTTATTAGGAGTTGTACCAACCCTATTAGGAATTTTATAAGGTAGATGGACCCATTGTCCAAACATCTTTAAGGGAAAGACTAATGAACCCACTGTCCAAATGATCTCTATATTATTGCTTGTAGAATAATATAATTACACTGTAGTACTCCTTCCTCTTACTACTCCTTCTTCTTTCTCTATCCTATCAGCCAAACCTTTGATCCTTCTAATCTCAATACCAAATCACAAACTTTACATCCATTAATCCCTTGGATCACTTACATTCACCAAGCACTCTGCTCCTTTTTGCACTTCATTGATAACTTTGCATTTAATATATCAATCACACTCACAATACAAAAAAGGAAAACATCTTTCCTTTATACTGTATCTTCAAAATAACTCCTTGAGTCAGCATTGAAGCTTTCCCAATTAATTATAATAAGATAATTAATTACTTTTTGATAAAAATAGCATTGTCAACTCACATTCTATACAACTTCTCACACATGTGACTCTAGGCCTTGCACACTCACAGATGTCATCATAAACTGTTTTCTATCACTGACCATATGTGCATCTCTAGATTATATCTTTGTTAATATATATAATGAAATCATTAGAAACTATTTCTTAGGTACTTTGCCTATGTATCACTCACTATAAATTAGGTATATCTTATGTACATCTTCAGCTTAATTTATGTTCATCAAACCTTATCATTAGGACACAATGTGGAACATGTCCTTACCCATACATCACCAAAACAATAAACCACTTTCTATACAAACTTGATAAATATCTGCTACTCTACTAGTCTTCCCAAAATTATTGCTATGTTGACATTGATGAAAAAAATAGTCATGAATGTAACATGTCAATACTGCCACATGCTCACCAATGTGTAGGATACTCAACCAAAGGAATACTATCAACATTCATGCTAACAAATAATGCCTCAAGTTCATCATTTGATTCACTATCACTACTCACATGCTTGATTTTTTTCTTACCTCTAGATTCATCAAAATTAATTTTATCTTTAAAATCACTTTCAACATTAGAAGGTTTATAATTATCAAAATTAGCCAACTAAAACTCAAAAGTTATAAGTCTACCAACTAGACTATTCAATGTGAGATCATTAGTAAGTGTATATCTAAGTTCTTGTATTGCAGAAAATCTAATAGAATACATAGGAAGTAAGGTTCTCAATACCTTGCTAATCAATGTTTCCTCAAATATGATACCACTAACACTCCTAATTGCATTCATCACTTCTTTAATTCTCCCAATATATTGTGCTACATTTTCAGATTCTTTCATCTTCATGTCATTAAAATTTCCTCTTTGGCTTTCTACCTTAGCTCTTAGCACATTTGTGCCTCATCTATGGATCAATGCCAACTTGTCACATAGTTACCTTTTACTTTCATAGTCATTCACTTTTTCAAATTCAAAATAGCTTATGGAGGATGCAAGATCAATCATCATTTGATTATGCTCCTACTTCTATTTAATTTTCTCAACTGTAATAGGTCTAGGAACTTCAATGCGTTCATTCTTTTGATAGTAATGTGAAAAATCTCCAATACCAAATAGATGAAACTTCATTAGTCATTGTCATTCTATGAAGTTCTCCTTGTTGTACCTCTCTCTTATACATTTTGGTCTTTAGTTTTAAGTCCTTTAAAATTTTCACACAAGAATTAATGCTCTGAGACCAATTGTTAGAATATTTAGAGTAATTGAGAGAGGGGGGATGAATTAGTTATCCTCAAGTCAAGATGTGTAAAATCAACTTGTAAAAATTCCAAAAAACTCAATCAAACTCATGAACAACATATCAAAGAAAATTGTTCATCACCATTCAACTTAATCATTCCATTCTTTCTCTCTGTTCAGTAGATACTGACTAGAAATATTTTAGTATAGTTAAAAATAAACTTCAAAATTAATACAAGAAGTAGTTTAAAAAAATAACAAACATCCACATAAATGTTTGAAACTAGTATTTAATGTGGAAACCCAATTTTGGAAAAACCACAAAGTAACATCCTATCACTTTTCATTCTTCTGGAGTGAGCTTTTGTTAGGAGCCAATCTTGTTAAAGGTTAGAAAACACACTGTTAGGTGTGACCTTGTTAAAGGATTTAAAGCACCCTATTAGAAGTGGACTTGTTAGAGGGCTTTAGAACACTCCCTTAGAATGTCACCTTGTTAAAGGATTTACAAATGACTATTAGGTAACCCTTAATAAAAAAAATTTTACTACTACCAAAATGATTAGAAAGTAACAACTAGTCTTGATCTGATAACATATAACTCACTTTGCAATTTATATCTCCATTCAACTCAATTCTAGTTCATTGACTGGACTCCATCTCTCTCAACAACTCAGATCTTCTTGGTATCTCTTCAAGAAATCTCCCACATCAAAAAAACTACACTTCTTCTTTGTAAGTATATTCTCCACTTGTCTCCATAAATTCCAATCGAATAACCAACCTAAAATATCTTTTTCCAATTATACATAACAATAGAACTTTGGATTACAATTAGATTCAACATATTCAATAGATCTAGCCATCTTCTATTCTTCTTCTTCCTACTTGAAAGTTCTAGAAACATTCCCTCAAATATTAACCTTTGATTGCTCAACTAATCTTCCCCATGCATTAAATAATCCATAGCATTAATCCTTATTGTTCAACATGTTTTGATTATTTCAAGATACAAATGTGTTGGCCACAAATCTTGATTCTTTTTAAATTTTTAATTCGTTGACACATAGTCATAACTACATTTTGTTGTTTTGTCATCACTGAATCACTTGGTCATCACTAAAATATCTTTCTTGGTTCACATTATACAACTTGGTCATTATTGTCACTCTATATTCTCTATGACTTGACATTTTTTGTCACTCAACCAATAATGATATTTAGCCAACATTGTTCTACTCAGAAATACTAAGATCCTTAGTCTTCCAGTTTAGATACTCAATTGCTTCACAACTATTTTTCTTCTTAATTTATATTTCTTCATTTTTTAATGTAATGAATATACAACACATTATCTTGTCAAGTAATAACTTATCAAGTGCCCATTGTAATTCCATTACACTTTCATATAAACTCAACCTTTTACTAGGTCATTTTATTATCTATTCTTTTTTAAATCCTCTTCATCAATCAAATGATATGGCAGACTACACTATTAGTAAATGTCTTACAAGTAAGGTTTGACATCAATGACAACATAAAAATTGTTCCAAATTTTTAGTTCCAACACATTCATCCATTGTATGCAAATCTCCATAACATCATAAATATCATTATCAACCATAATGACATATTCCTTGCTTTTAGAACCCTTATGGGCATCTTTCATTTCTTGTGAAGATCCTATAGATTATTATTTAGCTTCTTGATCTCATCCACCAACTACTTATTAATCATAAAGGAATAATTATACCTATCCTTGATAGTTTGAAGCATACACATTGTGTTGTTGTCCTGCTTGTCATTAAAATCTTTTGAGTTCATGTTGATAGAGGCTTCCTTATTCTCTTTATCCCTTATCTTGAAATTATAAAAAAGGGAAATATCCTCCTTCCTTCTAGAGTGGGAGTGAGTATAGATATCCTTCTCATTCAAAGGACTGTGGTCCTCACCACCACAGTTGTGTTGGTTAGGAAGCCAATCATCTTTCTCAATTTCCTCATTTTCCCCAGTTCCCTTAGTGGCCTTATTTTTAAAAATTTTATGTAGGATAACAATGACATCTCATCCTAGTACATCTCCATATTGGCATTTTCCTCTAGATTTGTTTGTATCCTTATCTTCATTTTCATAGTCCTCCTTTTCCTTGAATTCTTCCTCTTCAACATTCTCCCCTTATCAATTTCCCTCTTCTTTTCATCATTTTTTAAATCATTACTATCTCCAATTTTTTCACTCTCTAAACTTTCTTCCATTTCAAACACCTTTTCCTTCTTTCTTTTTTTTCTTTTTCTTTTGGTTTTCCATTTTTTACTTTGGGGAAAATTCATCCAAAGAACCCATAGTCTCCTCCATGTCATGATCTTCCTTATTAGACTCATTCAGCTAACTTTTCTTACACTTTCTTTTCTTTTAAAGGACTTAAATCTCTTTAGCCCAATCTTTGGGACTCAAAATCTTCCCCACATTATGCTTTCCATAGTACTTTTATATTAGCTCCACAAGTCCCTATGAAGGATAAGTTTTAAAGGATTCTTATAATGACTACTAAGACTATTAAGTATTTAGTGGTAAGATAGAAGCACTTTAAATAGGATTTAGACTTCTACTTTACATGGTCACTAAGCCATTCAATGTGTGTGACAAAAAGAAGGGGATTTCCAAGTATGATTCCACTTATGATCCAAATTAGGTTAACTAGGATCCAAAGAGAGATAGGTACTAATATAAATCCAGGTGGTAAAGAGGAATTCAACACCAAGAAATACTCTCTCTTAGGCCCTTAATAAGATAACATGAATATGAAATTGAACTAATTTCTTAGGAAATATAAATATAGATTCCATATGACTACAATTATCCCAATTAAGATGTAAATCTAGGGTAAAGATATGAAATGAAATGAAATGTAAAAACCTCACCTTGAAATGGCTAGAGGAAGATGTGTTTTTTATCAAAAAGTCTTAGATCTTAATCTTTAGTGAACTTCTATCCACATATCTTGGAATTAAATGACAAAAGGAAGAAAACCTAGATATTCCCCCAAAATCCAAGACTAGATTAGGAATCTATATATAATGTAGATCTTGAATTAGGAATGTATGATATATCCACACTTTGTAATGGATCTATCATAACTTTTTCATGGTGCCATGGATATGGATATGCATCAATGAAGAGGGTGAATGCTTCAATGTGGATCTTGTCACTTGATGGCCAACAATAAACTAGATCTTGAAGAAGAAATGCTCATAAAGGATTCTCTAATACTAGATAAAATATCCTTGCTTGAATGCTTGAAATATTTTTGAATACTTGAACTCCTTGAATGCAAAAAGGTGGAATTTTTCAATAAATAAAAGAGCTTGATAATGATATGATTGAGATATGAATTAGATATAAAATGAAACCTCCAATTCTCCTTATATATGAGTTTTTTGGGAGGGAAAATAATACAGTCTAACTAGATATTGATCATTAACTATTTAAACCCTCAAGGACTTTTGGGCCCTAAGATAAAAAAATATCAGGGACTAGCTTGACCTAGGTCAATCAAGTCCTTGACTATGTCAAATTAGGAGAACTAGGTTCACTTGTGTTGACATGGTCCAAGTGGATAGGTCCTTTGATGCCATAGAGAACTAGGGAAGATGCCAGAAAGATAAGGTGGAAATGTGGAAGAGAGAAGAAGAAAATGAGGAAAAAAAGAGTGACCATGAACATATCCATGGTCCAAAGAGGAAATCATGAAGACAAGGGAGTTGAATGATCTTAAAAGGGAAGTACATCCATTTTAAGACGGTGCATTAAGCCCCCACTTTAGTAGGAGTATGAATTTCCTCAAAATCATGGTAAAGTAGCTCAAGAGAAAAAGAGAAGATCTTATTATGACTAAAGAGGAAATAAATCATTAATGACCCAACAGACTTGAGTATTATCACATCTAAAGTCAAAGTAAGAGAGATAAGTGCTACAAAATAAAGGGGTGTAGTTGTTTTCCCAATAAGGTTTGTGTGTCTTCTTGTGAACCCCACAAGGAAAAGAAATAAGATAAGAACTAGGGGAAAAGCTCTCTACAAAAGGGGATGACATTGAATAGTCTAGCAAGTGTGTGTAGCATTCTAGTCAACCCATTACAAATGAACCAAATGGTCTAAAAAGTGTGTTTGGCATGCTAGTCAGTCCATTGAGGGATTCAACTTCAAGGGAACTCCATGTCCCAAAAAGAAGAATCAAAAGGAAATCTAGGAATAAGGATTTATATGTCCTTGTGGGATCAAGATTAGGCTTCTTAGACTAATAGTATTTAAAATAAGGGTAAAAAAAAAGGATCAGACCAGGTTAGAGAGAGATCCAAAAAGAGACCAAGTCCCTTGGTACTATCCAATGTTCTTGAAAACTAAAAAGGAAAAATTAAAAAGAGAGAGGATGAAAGGCATTAAATAAAAATTTATAGATTTGGGCATAGCTTATAAATCATACCAAGCACTAAGGCTTAAGTACTCCAAGCTATACACATAATCCTTAGTTGTATTCCATGGAAAAGGGATGAACAGAGTGTATGCCCCCATGTTAAAGTGAATGCAAATGCCTTAATAGGAGAAATAACTTTAATGAAGTGTAAATGTATCCAAAAAAGAACATTTCCACTATGAGGTGCTCCTTTGAGGAGAAACATATCAAGGGAAACAAGAAAAACAAAAAGATATGGCACAAAAGGAATCTACTAACTAATGGGTCAGTGAGATCATATGATAATATATAATATTATGTCAAGTATCAAAATATCATTATTACCAAAAGGAAGTATGACTTATGACACAATGGAGGAATAGACACAAGAGAGATACAAAGAAGAATTTTTTTAGGGCAATAACATGGAGACAAAAAAGAATTAGTGCTAGCATATCATAAGCAAACAAGAAGACTAAATAAGACCACTAGTACAAACAATAGCACATGAACAACATAGAATGACATATAAAAGAAGATAGATACAAATAGAATAATATAGATGATAGAGCAATCATTTTATCCCCTTGCACTGAACAAAGTAAAAAGGAACATCTAAATCAATGAAAAAGAAAATAGAAGAGAAAAACACAACATAGGAGAACAATAACACAACACTAAAAACTACCATTATAGATGGATTTCACATCAAGCATTCCTAGTACTCCCCCCTTCTTAGTCCAAAATTATAGAGGAAGGATGAAAACTTGTGAGAGGAACTGTATCCATAATAGTAGGAATCACAATGAGTTCTATCCTTGATTTTCTTCTATCTAGAGCACCACTTTTACCCAATTGTTTCTTTCTTTTTCAAAGCTCTCATTATTGGACTCTACCTTTTTGACGATGGTAGAAATTTCTTTTGAAGCCTTATCCAAAAGTCTTATCTACTTTTTGGTCTCACTCAGGACAAATTGTAACCATTCCTTAAATATTCTTGCAACTGCCTTACACTTCTACAAATTTTTAAGAAGCTACTGGTTGGCCAAAGAAGATACATCGACAATTGTCAACATCTCATTCAGAGGTTTGGGTTTTGGGTGCAGGATAGCATTAATGTAATATGCCATGCTCCTCATCACTTCTTTCATATCCTATTTATCTTGAGCATCTTTCCAAACTCTATCTACAATCTTTTTGTTTGAAGCTTCAAAAATCTTCATATCAATTATGTGGCTCCCATTTCCAAGATCAATTCTTGAGATCTAATAGTCTTGAGGGGTGAGGTCTTCATGCATATTTATTTCTAGTGGTTTAGCTATTTTATTTGACCAATGCCCAAAACTCTTATCAAAATTTATCTTGGATTTAGTTTTTTCCCTTTTGGCTTTCAAAGGCTTTCCCAAGAACTTGCTAACGAGGTCATCAATAGGCATGGACAATGGTACCAAGCTCTTTTCTTCTCTATATAAGTTTCTAGACACATGGGCATAGTAGGTTCTTTACCTTTCATGGGGGAAACTTTAGTTATAGAAAGGGTGCCAGATTGAGTACCAATACTTTGAAAAGACTTCTAAGGATCTAGAGTATTGTCAGCCATCAAAGAAATAGGAGACTGCTCTAGACTTGTTTTTATTTTGGTAGGATCTAGATCAATTATAATTGTGCCCTTTTCTATACTTGGTATTGCCTTCTTAGTGCTCAAGTGTGTCACCCTTCTAACCTTCAACACCTCCTTATGAACTTGATGTTGAAGTGGCTGAAGAGTTACTTTAGCTTTGACTCCAAGAGAACCTGCAACAAGGTCAAAAATATTAAGGTTAGTGATGGCCTTTGGCTTGGAGTGTACCTTTTTTTAATTGGCTCTTGAATACTTCTCAAGGGCTCTAGGGGTGGGAGATTCCACATTCTTTGACTTTAACCATTTCTCAGTTCTTCTCAACACATCTGAAGTATAGGCAAGTAGATCATCCTATTCCCTCCTAATCCAATCAATTTTAGGGATGGACATGCATTCAATTTTATTTCCATAAAATGGGTCAATAACATCTTCAACTTTATCTTCTGTTATGCCCTGGGTGCTAAGGTTAACCTTGAACATATTAATTTGGCTAATTGTCAACCTACACCATAATATTTTTTTGAATTCAAATTCATTAGTACAATTAGCCCAATAATCTTCCAAATGTGGGAAATGAACTAGTGTAGATGCATGTTTGAAATTACCCTTAGCAAAACCCGCATAATCAAAATCTTCTCTAGGAGAATAGGATTTAAGGCATAAGCAAGACAATGCATTTTTTGCTAACACAACTTGCTTGAAGTTTGAACATCTGTAGTGACCAATTTCAATGGGAAATAGAAAAGAATATGACTTTTTAGTGCCCTCAAAAAACTCAAACACAACAAAAAACTACCTACATATCTTAGATAAGACAATATTGTCTAAACAATAGCATGGTAACCTAAGAGGTTCTCTAGAAAAAACCCCAACTTTGAAATATGTAAGTTTAGGAAATTGAACGTAAAAGAATCCATAAATATTGATAGCTTTCATTGACTCTTCTGATAACCTCTGATTCTCATGTCTTGGGAGCTCAAATACTAGCTTCGCAAGGAAAACATCATTGACTCTCTTGAATTCCTTGCAAAATTTAGTTGCCTAGAGATTTTTATAGTATTGTTATATGGTCATTTAATTAGTTTAGGTCATGTGTAGAATTCCCTCCCATTCCTTAGATGCCACTAAAATGTAGATTAAGAAGGAGGACATATAGGATGAGCTGAAACTACTCATGGCTATGAGACCTTTATTTAAATTTTCAGCTATTAAATCAGCCCAATAAATGAATTTCTCATCCTCAACAATCTTTTAAATAAAGAGGTACATCCAACTCTCCTAATAGAAGGAATGGTCATTACCCTTGACTCTATTTAGAAGTAACACAATATCTGCAATCTCCCTAATGAAATGCTTAACAGTTAAAGGTTTGTGCAATCTAGAGCCTCCTTTAGCTGATTTCAAAAGCTAGTTGTATGCCACAATAGAGTCATAATCCTTCTTCCTACCACCATATAGGCATTCTACTTCCTCAAAATTCCAAGGCTCATAAGGTTCTTTGTGAGAAATTGTTAGGGCTGAGCTAACACTAACCTTGTTTACCCTAACCACTATCTCCCTGGAAGTCTTTTTTATGCATCTAGTTTTAGGGTCATATTGATTTTCACATTAAAAAAATAATTATATACATTTTATGGCTAATAGGAAGGTGGTAACTTCAAGTAACCCATTACTAGCTAATTTCTGATGAATGGGCCTAGACTGAGCTTTTTTTGCCTGCTTAACTATACTAGTCAAGTCTTATTTACCATGAAAGTATCCTAAATTTTAGGAAGGGAACTAAAAAGAAATGGCTTTTTTAGCTTAGGAATCTTAGGGTGAAAAAGCATCATTATAGAAGTAGCTAAATGAAAACTAGGCACAAAAATGATAGAGTAGAGGATAATGCATTTACATATTTTAACAAAACTCAACCTTCCACTTGTCTTGCTTACTAGTTGATGTCGAGAGCTCAAAATGATTAAAGGAGAAATTATGCAAGATAGATAGGTAATTGTAGAATAATTTCTCAAAAATCTCTAGACAGATATGAGTGAGCAAAATTATTTATAACAAGCGTGTCACCTATATTTGAAAAGACTTGCAAGGTTGTTTGTAGTTAATGCCTGTCAAATCCACATGCAACTCTACATCTCATGATATCACAAAATCTAAATGGCACCTTTTCCCATAAAATTAGTTTTACATCAACACAATTTTTCATGGCTATCATATTTATTTCCTTTTATGTCATCAAGATAGCCACTGGGTGGGATCCATCTATTGCCTTGCAAATGAGTTCATGATTTATTAATATATAGCCTACGAGAAAAAAAGAAAACATTAGAAAACCATGAAGTTGAGGTTGAAGTTGAATTTTTGAATCAACTCCTACTTCAACTTCAACTTTGATAACAAAACTCGACTAATGGGAAAAGAACTTGCTAGGTTGACGAATAATGGGTGAATCTAAACTTGAACTTGAAGTAGGTAAAAAGTTCAAGTTTGACTTCAAGTTAAAAAAAGACCTTGGGTTAATAACATTTAACATTGTGAAAAATTGTATGGTAACAATTGCCTTTGACTAGGGAATGAGACTGAAAAGGATCATATACAAACTTAGGATTCTTTGTTTTCGCAAATCAACTCTGAACAAACTTAAACCAAAGGGACACAAAGTAGGAAAGACAAAGAAAAATAATAGGAAGGGGAAAAAAGAATGGAAAATGGGTATTTACAATGAAGACAAGTAGACCTAAAACTTGAAAAGCTTAAGATCCTATCTATTATATGATAGGGGCAAATCATCACCATTAAGGTATTTAAGTTTGAATATATTGAAGCCTAACTTAGTTGATATGATAAATGGCCCTTTCCAAAGGCTTTTGAATTTAGTATGTGCTCCTTTAGGCTCTCTTCTTTTGTCCTATAGTAATACTTGATCTCCTTCCATGAGCCTCTGATGCCTTGCTCTCTAATTAAAAATCTTCTTTACCCTCACCTAATGACTGGTAATGTGATCCACTTTTTCTCTCCTCTCTTCTTCTATCTTTTGAAGGTACAATATCCATTTTTCAATAGAAGTAGAGAACACCTCAACTTCAATTACCTTTTTCAAATTTAGAGTAGCCAGTTCCAGTGGTAGAGACAATTGTTCTTCAACTCCATATACCAACTCAAAAGGAGTCATACCAATAACTCTTTTAGGAGAGGTATTATCTTCCCAAACTGCTTCATACAACAATTAAAGCTAGTCTCCCTTTTTTATCCACCAATTTTCTCATGATATTAATCATTTTTTTATTAGTTGACTCGACCTACTCATTGCCTTGGGGGAAGTAGTTAGAGGAATGTGATAGAAGAATACCATGATCATAACAAAACATCTAAATTTCTTGAGATTATAAATTTTGACCATTTCCACTTAGGGTTAATCTTTCCAATAAATATTTTATTAAAACTACTGAAAAGCTTTGAATTATTTTATGAATACAAGGTAAATGTGAATATTGAAAAACCATTTGATTTTAACAATCAGTATCAACCACATGATTGAATGTTAAAACAAAGGATAACTAATGAGATAATACAAATTGCACCTCCCACAACCTTCAAAATTTAAAATAGACAATTCCAAAATATACAACAAATGAAACTTCACTCCTACATAATCATACACTCTCAAGTATGTAAATCATCATAAAGTAGACAATAGTATCTACTTTAGGAAGCTTCAGTACATAAAATTGTAGAATTTTACTTTAATTGCTGCTAATCAAAAAAATATTCTATTCAAAACTCAAAGTGCAGAGTATCAAAACAAAAGTATTTATGTTTTAGTCCATGGAAAGATTAACCCTATTAGATATTATCTATTACATATATACAGGGCATGGGGCTAGATAGCTATCCAAAATTACCCCACCAGGAGTAAATTGTCTCTTAGTTAACACAACTAGTCAACTAAAATGCATAAAAAAATAAATAAGAGGAGAAAATTAAAATGCACTTGTTAAATAAATGTGCATCATGTTAGGAGGAATTGTCCACAAGGGTCATGATTCTAGCAGCCTTTTATGTTTTGTATGTAGTGGTAAATGTAGAGATAATTGACTGATGAGGTAAGCCGATATATGTAATTCTTTGCTTCCAAAATTCCTTTTCCCTCTTCAATTTTGTAACCTTTCCTCCATGCATATCTAAATGTTTCAAATTTATTATCAACATAACTTCAGTATGGGCTACATTTGAGAAATCTTGTCTACATGGCATTTTCTTCTCTTGAATCTCTTGGAATTTCTTTTGGACTTTGCTTATTAATTCTTCCACCTGGGCAATGAAGTTAGTTTCTTTAACCACACAATGTTCGCTAAACCATCTCAAATCACCTCAATTTATTTCATCCACCAATTTAAGACTCTAAAAAATTTCTTTGATTTCACTTACTACCTAGAACAATGCCTTGTTTCTCCACTCAATACAATCTTTAATCACATACAAAGTTTTATCATCTAGGCCAGCTATAGGGTAGTCATCTTGGAACATTTACAATCCAAATCCTCTAATTTCTTCTATCCAAAGCACCACTTTTACCCAATTGTTTCTTTCTTTTTCAATGCTCTCATTATTGAACTCCACCTTTTTTATGATGGCAATGGTTACTTTTGAAGCCTTGTCCAAAATTCTTATCTGCTTCAATCTCACTTAGGAAAAATTGTAGCCATTCCTTAAATCTTCTTGCAACTGCCTTACACTTCTACAAATTATTGATAAACTATTGGTTAGCCAAAGAAGATACATTGAAAATTTTTGACATCTCATTTAGAGGTTTGGGTTTTAGGTGTAGGATAGCATTAATGTTCTATGTCATGCTCCTTATTGCTTATTTCATATCCTTTTTATCTTGGGCATCTTTCCAAACTCTATTTGTAATATATTTTTTTGAAGTTCAAAAATCTTCATATCAAATGTGTGGCTCTCATTTCCAAGATCAATTCTTGAGATCTGATAGTCTTCAAGGGTGAGGTCTTCATGCACACTACTTTCTAGTGGTTTAGCTATTTTAGTTGACCAATGTCCAAAAATCTTAACAAATTTTATCCTAGATTCAATTTTTGCTCTTTTGGCTTTTGAAGGCTTTCCTAGGCACTTGCTAACCAAGTCATCAATAAGCATGGACTATGGTACCAAGCTCTTTTTATTCTCTAAAGAAGTTTATAGTCACTTTGACATAGTAGGTTCTTTTTCTATCATGGGGGAAACCTTAGTTAAGTGAGGATGTCAGATTGAGTACCAGCGCTTCGAGGAGACTTATGAGGATTTGGAGTATTGTCAGTCATGGGAGAAATAGTAGATTTCTCTAGACATGTTTTTTTTTTATAGGATCTAGATCAACTATAATCGTGCCCTTTTCTATACTTGGTATTGCCTCCTTAGTGCTAGAACCCTTTTGACCTTCAACACCTCCTTATGAACTTGAAGTTGAAGTGACTGTGGAGTTACTTCAGCTTTGACTTTAGGAGAACCTGCAATAGGGTCAACAATATTAAGGTTAGTGATGGGTTTTGGCTTGGAGTATACCCTTTTATACTTGGATATTGAATACTTCTTAGGAGATCTAGGGCTAGGAGATTCCACATTCTTTGACTTTAGCCATTTCTCAGTTCTTATCAACACATCTAAAGTACAGGCAAGTAGATCATCCTCTTCCCTCCTGGTCCAATCAATTACAGGGATGGTCATGCATTCAATTTGATTAACATAAAATGGGTTAATAAAATCTTCAACTTCATCTTCTGTTATCCCTTAGGTGCTAAGGTTAGCCTTGAACATATTAATCTAGCTAATTGTCAACCTAGACCATAATCCTATTCTAACTTTGAATTTATCATGACAATTAGCTCAATAATCTTCCAAATGTGGAACATGAATTAGTGTATATAAGTGTTTGAAATTATCCCTAGCAAAACCTACATAATAAAAATCTTTTCTAGGAGGATAGGATTTAAGGCATAAGAGAGACAATTCATTTTTTGCTAACACAGCTTGCTTGAAGTTTGAACATCTGTAGTGACTAATTTCAATGGGAAATAGAAAAGAAGATTACTTTTTAGTACCTTCAAGAAAGTAAAAAACAACAACAAACTGCCTACATATCTCACATGAAACAATATTGTCTAAACAATAGCAAGGTAACCTAAGAGGTTCTCCAGAAAAACCCCCAACTCTGAGATACATAAATTTGGGAAAACTATCATAGAAATAGCCATAAATCTTGATAGCTTGCATTGAATCTTTTGATAACCTCTAATTTTCTTGTCCTTGGAGCTCAAATACTATCCTCCCAAGGAAAACATCATTGACTCTCCTAAATTCCTTGCAAAATTCAGTTGCCTAGAGATCTTTGTAGTATTGTTATATGATCATTTCATTAGTCTAGGGCATGTTTGGAAGGCCCTTCCATTCTTTAGATGCCACTAAAATGTAGATTAAGAAGGAGGATAGAAAGAATAAGCTAAAACTACTCATAGCTATGAGACCTTTATGTAAAATTTTAGCTATTAAATTAGCCCAATCAATGGATTTCTCACCCTCAACAATCTTTTGAATAAAGAGGTACATCCAACTATCCCAATGGAAGGCATGATCATTACCCTTGACTCTATTTAGAAGTAAATAATATCTAGAATCTCCCTAATGAAATGCTCAATAGTCAAAGGTTTGGGTAATCTAGAGCCTCCTTTATCTAGTTTCAAAAGCTAGGTCTATGCCACAATAGAGTCATAATCCTTCTTCCTACCACCATATAGGCATTTTTCTTCCTCAAATGTCCAAGGCTCATTAGGTTCTTTATGAGGAATTCTTATAGCTGAGTTGATACTAACCTTATTTACCTTAACCAATACCTCCCCAACAATCTTCTTCATGCACCTAGTGCAAGGGTCATAGTGATTTACACATTCAACAATTAATTCTAGATATTCTATGGTTGATTGGAAGGTGGTGACTTCAAGTAACCCTCTACTTGTTAATTTTTGATGAATAGGCCCAGACAGGGCATTTTTCACCTGCTCAACTATATTAGTTAGGTTCTTATTTACCATGAAAGTATCCCAAATTTTGGGGAGGAAACTCAATAGACATGGCTTTTCTAGCTTAGGCATCTTAGGGCAGAAAAGCATCATGGTTTGACTTGAAATATGAAAGATTTATAGAGATAAATGGAAGCAACTAAATGAAAACTAGGCACCAAAATGACAAAGTAGAGGATAATGAATTTATAGTTCTTGACAGATCCCAACCTTCTACTTCAATTTCTTACCAGTCGATGCTGAGAGCTCAAAATGATTAAACAAGTAATTATGCAAGCTAGACAGGTAATTGTAGAATGATTTCTTGAAAATCTCTAGATAGATATGAGTGGGAAAAATTATTTATAACAAGAGTGTCACCTATATCTGACAAGACTTGCAAGGTTTTTTGTAGTTAATGCCTGTCAAATCCACACACAACTCTACATCTCATTATATCACAAAATCTAAATGCCACCTTTTCCCATAAAAGTATCTATACTTTGGCACAATTTTTTATAGTTATCATATTTATTTCATTTTATGTCATCAAGATAGCCACTAGGTGGGACCCATCTATTGCCTTAAAAATGAGTTCATGATTTATTAATATATAGCCTGCAAGAAAACAAGCATACATAAAAAAACCATGAAGTTGAGGTTGAAGTTGAATTCCTACTTCAACTTCAACTTCAACAATAAAATGTGGCTAATAGGAAAAGGCCTTGCTGGGGTGATGAATAGTGGGTGAAGCTAAACTTGAACTTGACGTAGGTAAAAATTTCAAGCTCAACTTCAAGTTATAGAAAGACCCTTGGTTAACAATATTACACATTGCAAAAAATTGTAGGGTAAAAATTGGCTCCTACTAGGGAATGAGACTAAAAAGGATAATTTATGAACTTAGGATTCTCTATTTCCATAGACCAACTTTGAACAAGCTTAAACCAAAGGGACACAAAATAGGAAAGATAGAGCAAAACAATAGGAAGGGGAAAAAAGCATGGAAAATGGGTATTTACAATGAAGATAACAAGTAGACCTAAAACTTTAAAATCTTAAGATCTTGTCCATTATATGATAGGGGCAAATCATCACCATTAAGGTATTTAAGTTTGAATGCATTGAAGCCTAACTCAGTTGATATGACAAATGGCCCTTTCTAGAGGCTTTCAAACTTAGTATGTGCTCCTTTAGGCTCTCTTATTTTGTCCGATAGTAATATTTTATCTGCTTCAATGAGCCTCTAAG
The DNA here is from genome assembly GCA_028749045.1 of Cupressus sempervirens. Lineage (NCBI taxonomy): Eukaryota > Viridiplantae > Streptophyta > Pinopsida > Cupressales > Cupressaceae > Cupressus > Cupressus sempervirens. The sequence continues at coordinate 582,644,191 of CM053783.1, read as the reverse complement.
GCCTTTCTCTCTAATAAAAAATCTTCATTACCCTTGCCTGATGACTGGTAATGTGATGCACTATTTCTCTCCTCTCTTCTTCTATCTTTTGAATGTACAATATCCATTTTTTAATAGAAGTAGAGAACACCTCATCTTCAATTACTTTTTGCAGGTTTAAAGTAGCCTATTCTAGTGGTAGAGACAACTATGCTTCAACTCCATAGACTAACTCAAAAGGAGTCATACTAATAATTCTTTTAGGAGAAGTATTATCCATCCAAACTACTTCATACAACTATTTATGCCAGTCCCTCCATTTTTTATCCACTAATTTTCTCATGATATTAATCAAGTTTTTATAAGTTGACTTGGCCTACCCATTTCCTTGGGGGACATAGTTAGAGGCATGTGATAGTTGAACACCATGATCATAATAAAACATCTGAATTTCTCAGGATGAGAAATTCTAAGTATTGCTAGTTACTATCTTTCTTGGCATCCCAAAATGAGTTAGGATATTTTCTATTAAGAATTTGCAAACCACTTTAGATGTAGATTTCACTAGGATTGCTTCAACCCATTTGGTGAAGTAGTACATGGTAGTAAGAATATGTGTATGACCAATACTAGAGTTAGGATTGATTGGACCAATAAAGTCTAGTGCCTACTACTGAAAAGGTTCTTTTATAATGATTGACTTCAAAGGTAGGGCAGATAGTTGTGGTTTACCCATAAACAATTTGCATTTTTCACAATTGCCTAACCATTTATAAATAGACTCAAACATATCCACCTAGTAATACCCACTCCTTAGAGTTTTAAAGGTAGTCACTATGGATGCAAAATACCCTCCATAAACTTCATTATGAAAGGTCTTGAGTAGTTTCTCTTGCTAATAGGTATCAACACATCTCAAGAATATACCATCTAGTTCTCTTTTATACAAGACATTGTCTACAATCACAAATTTAGCTACTCTAAGCTAGAGGCTCCTTTGGTCCTTTCCTTTTAGATGGTTTGGACATTCTCCATAGATTAGAAAATATGCAATATATGAAAACCATTTGTCCTTTAAACCAACTAGCAAGAAATTAAGTAAGATTCTTCTTCTTTATTCTCTGACATAAGCTTGTAAAGACCTTGACCACTAACTAGCTTGGATGGTTTGATATTTAGGTTGAATTCCTACACTTTTGATACCTAGGTAGCCCTATTGTTTACTACTACATCTTGTTGTGCAAGAATACTTTTAACTATTGTAGATGGTACATAGACTACAGAATGTGAGTGCAAAATGTAGTATCAAAAGTGTTTCACATACTTCACAACAAAAAATGCTTGCTTCTAAACTAGAGAATAACATAGCTCATGTTTCTTTAGAGGAACACTCATAAAATAAATAGGCACTTCTTCTCCCTTTTCATTTTTGTAGAGTAGGATACCTGACATAGTATGATCTAATGCATAACAATACATTATAAAGTATTTCTTAAAATTAGGATGAAAAAGAGTGGGTACCTCTGTAATAGCTTCTTTTACTCTTTCAAATGTTTTAACTGCCAAGTCATCCCACTTGAATTTGTTTTTCTATTAAAAGCTTTGCAATATAAGGTTTTATGGTTTTAGAAAAGTCAAGTACAAACATTCTAAGTAAGTTGATCTAGCCAAAGAAAGATCTAATACTATTACAATTAACTAGGAGACATAACTATTGTATTTCCTTCACTCTCTCAGGGTTGCTCTTGATCCCTTCATTTGAAACTATATTTCCTAACAATTTTCCTTCTGTCATAGAAAAGAATACTTTATTGGGATTTAATGAGATGCCATGTTCTCTATGTTTTTCAAGTCTTTTCTTCAAGTCTTTTAGATGTTTCTTCTATATCCTAGAGAAAATAGTAATATCATTGAGGTAAATAGTGATGCATTTATCTAGAAGATATCCAAAAGTTGAACTCATTGAACATTGAAAAGTTGTGCCAACATTATTAGACCAAATGGCATTCTCTTATAGGCAAAGGTGCCCTAGGGAGTTGTGTATGTTGTGTTATGTTGATCCTCATCAGCAACTCCTACCTGATTATAGCCCAACAACCCATCAAGGAATGACATCATCTTTGAGCCAACTACTATTTGGAGAATTTGATCCATTATGGGAAAAGAAAAGTTATCCTTTAAACTTGCCTGGTTAAAGTTCCTAAAGTTTAGACAAATTCTTATTTCTCCATTCTTTTTTTTTACTAGCATTATATTTGCCACCCATGTGGAGTGATGTATGGGGAAAATTATATGAGCTTTGAGCATCTTATCAATTTCCTTGAATATTGCATCTAAAACTTTCAGGTTATAGGTCCTTAACTTCTATCTAAAAGGAGAAGCTCGTAGCTTTAGGGTGATGTGGTGCTTGAACTATCCTCCCCTACAAGTCTTTAAATATTCACATCACTAGGTGAAAACATCAATGTATTCTCTTAGTAGTTTATGAATCTTGTCTTCTCATCTACTTCACAATAGGTCCCTATGTTCACCATCTTAGGGTCATGTTTATCTCCTAAGTTGATCTTTTCATACTCACCACTTTCGCCCTCTTTAGAGAGTGAGATTTGGGATAAGAAAACATCCCATCTATCAAAAATCTTCTCAAGCTTGACTAGACCCTTAGGTATCACATTTCATTTCAATTTCATTATACCTTCTTTCTATTCATCTATTGAGTTAGGACAAAATTTCCTACATTCTGATTCAAATATTTCAAAACAATTGGTTGCAAACTTTTCCATACTTTGTAGGAAAGCATTAATGTGTGCATCATCTTTGAATACTTTCCATGAGTTATTCTTGTCAAGGACACTTAGTCTATGAATTATCTCTACAAAATACTTATTAGTTGTAAAATTAGGGTGAGGGATCAACAAGGAAGCTGATACTACCAAGGAGTCTACTCTAGTATTTAGCTCTCTAGGAATTGATTCTATTGAAAAAGCTTCAAAATATTCAATTTCATCCCATACCTAATTTCTATAGTGCTTCAATCTTTCATTTTTCACCAAAAACATATTCTTAACCTACTTTACTATCAATTCTACATCTACTCTAGCTTTTAACAACTTAATATTTTTCTTTTTCACCTCTTCTAGTCCTAGGAGTAAAGTTTCATACTTTGTTGCATTATTCATATTTTTGAAAGATAGTTTGAAAGAAGAGGGAAAAGTTTGACCTATAGGAGATACCAATACAACACCAACCCCAGACCTACTTGAGTAGTAGTTTCCATCAAATTCCAACATCTAAGGTGAATTCATATCTTCTAGACACATACCTATTTCTTTATTTTTAGACACAATAAACTAATTAGAAAAATACATTTCTTGATAAAGGATTTGAGACCTCAGGTCATTAGATGCGAAAACTATGTACTTAGACTTGTCTTTAGGAAGCAAGGTTACTCTCTCTTTCCTTATGGTTATGATAGCTTGGGACTAATCCATTTTGACTTCTCCTCCTAGATCTCAATAGAAAGTTCATCTAAGGAGCATGCCATAGCTAGTAGGGATGTTAGCTACTAGGATAGTGAGTTTTATTCTTTTCTCTAGAAAGGCTACTAAAGAGACTTGGGCATCTTTTATTTGGCCTATTAAGGGTACCTATTTGGAATCCATTGAATTGCACTTGCCAAAAGTCTTAGTGAGAGGAAAATCAAGGGATTTTGCCACTGTAGCTAGCATTATATTATCAATGCCCCAGAATCAATAATATAATTACTTAATTGAAAACTATGGAGAAAAAGAGATACATAAAAAGGATCATTTTTTTCATGGTAAGATAACTCAGGGCTTACTTTATCAGGTTGGATCAAGTCCTTATGGTGGTTTGGATTTGGAACTTTGGTCTCTTCATTGACAAGGGTTTTGCTCATCTGCTTAGTAGACACTTCTTCACTAATAGAGACTTTATTTGTCTATTTAGTAGACATATCTAGTAAGGATCAGTGGACATATTCAATCAACTTATTGAGTTCACTAGGGTTCACTCTCAAGTATTCTGTAGGATATATTTGAATTCTAGATGCTTTACAAAATTCAACTATATCAAATGTAGAGTATGTTGAAATCTAATTGAAAAGATTATTATTCACAAAGGGAGATTATTGATAAAGAATTTTTTAAATCATTATTTTTTCATTGATGTCAAACCTTCTATTTTCTAGAATGACAATTTCTTATAAGATCCAAGTACTATCACTTAGTTTATTGATGAAGAGGATTTAATCAATAAGATGTAACAAAAGCACCTAAGGGAAAGCTTGAGTTATGGTTTTGTAATGAAGTACAAGGATTAGTTAAGACAATGGTAAAATGATGTATTGATGATATACTAAAAGATACAGAGGTTGGTTACACTTAGAAACTCTAGAAAAATAAGTTTTAACAAATTTGTCTATAAAGCTTGACTAAATTCATCAATGGTGTTGAGCAAGTTAGCTCATACCAAGGTAATTAACAATCAGTACCGAGAAAATGAGAAATCTAGTGTGTGTCAAGTGAAAAAGAAGGTGTTGAGCAAGTTTAGGTGTTGAGCTAGACAAAAATGTAATAGGTGTCGAGCATCAATAAAACTTAGTTGATGCCGAGTGAATCCACAGTAGGTGTCGAGTAACACGATATATGTCAAGCATCAAAAAGTCAATAGTGTTGAGCTAATGCATTATTTGAAAAGTCAAAGATTTACCAAATTTGAGCTGACAAAATTTCTTACTTTTAATTTTGTGAACTAGATGGAAGATAAGAATGTTGAGCTGGTGGCACAGAATTCTAAGTTAACCATTTTTTAGGTGAATACAAGTGGATTCTACATGATGTTTCTAGAAGAAACAAGATAAGGGGAAGATACATTTTATCTTACCTAATCCATTTGAACCAAAAATAAGAGTGAAAATATTAGAGCGGGAAAAGTATTCCAGACTTCTATTTAAGGAGTTAGAGGTCAAGAAGCAAGAGTGGTTGGAGAAGAGTGTGTGGTGTCAAGAAGAAGGCATCGAGAGGGAGGAATAGAGTATAAAGACTTTGCTTTGATAGGTGACCACATAAGTTATTACATTGGGACAATGAACATGGAGACTCATGGAGACAAAGCTTGAAAGGAGGACAAGCTATCAGAGTTGCAAAGACTAAAAGCCAAGAAAAATTGTGAACTAAATTGAGATCTAAAATTTGCAAGTTATGTTGTGAGTTGTATCAGATCAAAAGCCCTTATTGTTACTCTCTAACAATTATATTAGTTAGGGAAAAATCCTATGGACTTAGGTTGGTTTAACAATCATTTTTGTAAATCCTTTAATAGGGTGACATTTCAAGTGAATGTTCTAAAGTCCTTTAACTAGGCCCACTTCTAACAAAGTGGTTGAAATCCTTTAACCAGGTCACATTTAACAATGTGTTTTGTATCCTTTAATAGGGCAAGCCTTTCACAAGGCATCACTTTAGAAGAGTGAGAAAGGAGTAGCATGTTACTAGTGGTTTTTCCTAAATTGGGTTTCCACATAAATCACTATGTTATGTGTTGATCTTTCATGTTTTATTCCTGCATGTTGATTTATCAGTAACATGCTAAGAAGAATGTTTAGCTTGGATGCATAGTTAGTTTAAATTGGCTCACTATACTTAGTGAAAAAGTTTTATTAGGACATATGGACCTTGAATAACTAGTTCACCCCCCCTCTTAGTTCTAACAATTGGTATCAGAGTCATCTATTGATTTGGTTTAAATGTACTAGAAGTAGAAAGATCAAGATGTCCAAGAGAGAAGTTCCCAAGCTCAACAGAGATAACTTCATTGCATGGAAAAGTTTAATGAATTTGCACCTTGTATTAATAGGTGATCATGCACAAACCTCAATCGAAGTGGAACATGTTGATCCAACTAGTCTCCCTACTACAAAAGATATGAAGAAAAAGAAGGTGCAAAATCAAGAAATGCTAGAGATTGCCTCTACCCTCTACTATGTTAAATTTGATGACATCAAGGGATGTACTTCTACATTCAAACTGTGGAAAGCATTGATAGATATTTATGGAGGAGATCAAAATATCTAAAGAGGAAAAAGAGAAATCCTCAAAGGAAAGTTTGATGACATGAGAATGGACAAAGGTGAGAACATTGCTCAATATGCCTCTAGAATAAAGGAAGTAGTAAGTGCAATAAGAAGTTTGGGTGGTCATTTAGATGATGAAACTATTAATAGAAAATTCTTAAGAACCTTGCTTCCCATCTATGCTAGTAGAGTATCAACCATCCAAGAGTTGAGATGCATACCAGGAAACAAGCTAAATCTTGAAGGTATAGTGGGAAGATTTACTACATTTGAGTTATACAACTTTGATAACTACAAACCTGGGAATCTTGAATCTACTTTCAAGGCCAAGTGATGCAGAGTAAGCACAAGAAGCAAAGGTCACTTCAACCTTCTATCTAAACCTCCAATTTGGAAAAGGGCTACTCCAAAGGCTTGATTCCCTTCCCCCACAAACTCTTCAAGAGGTTTACAAACCCAAGTCTTAAAGTATTACACAAAACCAACTACCTCCTACTTGAATCAACAAGGCCTACTACCCCCCAACTTGGCACAAAGTGGGTTTTTGATGTTCCCAACCTTCCTAACACTAATAGTGGTCTAAGGAAACTTTAACATGACCAAAACAAGAAAATAAATGATTGGATCCACTCCTAACAACCCCAAAAGAAAAATGCAACATTTGATCTAGTAGCCCAATTAGGCCTCCTAATTCAATTTTTCAGAAATAACACAAAAAACTTCCAAAGGACCTAGAAAACAAGGTAAAATTCAGAATAACCTTTTTATAGTATTGTAAGACTCCAAAGTTTTAAGGCTCCACTCCACTCTAGCATGACTTAACCCCAACCATGCACTCAGGCCTAATTAGTTACTTTAGGCATGGTCTACAAGGAAATGGCCAAGAGATGGGTTCATGGAATTAAACCACTAACTTCAAAGTGTTGTCCTAATCCAAGTAAAGATGTCTTACCTTTTCACCAAGTCCCCAACTTTCATACTTCACATTTCTTCACCAAATTGCATAAAAGAAGGTCTAATACATAAGAGATATTAGACCTAGGGCTTGCTCCCATAAATATCTACTACAACCTCCTACTTCAAGGCTTTCAAAATATGATATATATCACCCTAACTTTCTCCATGCCTATTTGGAACAAATTCCAATAGAGGAGTTTCAAGTTAGGGTCATTTCTTTGGCCAAACCTTGATTTTAAGGGTTTCATAGGGTAGTGACGAAGAAAAATCAATATCTTGTGTTTCCTGATTGGTATAGACTTAACATCAAATCCAATACTTCACAAATGAATAGGACTATCTAACCAATGCAAAAAGTTTCACTCCTCAATCATTAAAGACCATACTATACGAACAAATCAGAGAAATCTATCTTGAAATAATAGATTTTTATTAATTTCAAAGAGAAAGTACAATGTTTCTTCATATCACTCCTTGCTTCAGGTTTCTAAAGAATTTATAGGCTATTCCCAGTGGGTAGAAGCAACCCATGGCAGTTTTAGCTAATGGGGATGGTTTTTTGAAAAAGTTGTTAAAATATTGCAAAAGTTGCTAATGCAACTTTTGCAATTTTTGCAATTTTTTGCCTTATTAGCAAACCTTCTTTCAAATCTACTTCTAACCATTCCTAAAGATTTTTCTAAAGCCCTAAACACATAAACTACCCTAAAATACATTTAAAAAAATCAAATTCCACCTTATTCAGACCAAATGATGCCCAACTTTATATTAACACCTTGGGGTTCTGTATCCATTACATGGGTGGAAGGTCTTAGGAGGATCACATGATCAACCCCTAGAATTTATTACATTAACAAAAAAAAACTTTTTCTTAAGTTTTCTACAACATTCTCCCTTGCATAAAAGGAACTCCAATCTCTAGAGTGGTGTGGAGTGGAAGATCAACACCTTGAGCCTTAAGATCTTTCTCTATCATCCATGTTGCATCTACTATTGTTTGCCCCTTCCATTGTACTAGGCAATCATAATAAATCCTCCTCTTGGTCTTCTTACTGATTCTCTTGTCTAGAATGGCTTCCACCAATGGTTTAGGCTTTGGTGGGATGGTCTTCTTCAACTCTTCCTTGGGATTTGCAAGTGTACTTGCATCCAGACCATCTACAACAACACCCTTAAAAGCATACAAGTTAGAGACATTAAAAATTGGTGACAAATTAATAACATGTGGTAAATCAATTTGATAGGCATTATTGCCACACTTCTTCACTATTTTAAATGGGCCAATCTTCTTCATCTACAGTTTGGTATGCATTTTCTTTGGAAGTCTAGCCTTATTGAGATGGATCATTACCATATCCCCCACCTTAAACTGTAGTTCTTTTCTTCTTTTATCTTCCTGGTGTTTGTACTTGGTGGAGGTATCCTACAACTTATCTTGTACCTATTGGTGGACTTCTCTCATGACTTTTGTAATGTCCTCATCCTATGCACTTCTCCTTTCTATGTTTTGACTTCTCTAAGTTCCAAGGTACCCCTAGGGTGAGTGTCATAAAAAATTTGAAAAGGAATTAGGCTAGTGCTCCTATTAATGGAATCATTGAAGGAAATTTTTTCTTGTGGCAAGACACAATCCCATGAATGTTTCTTGGAAAGGCACCTTAGCATGTTCCCTAATGACCTATTGACTGCCTCAGTCTGCCCATTAGATTAAGAGTTATAGATAGATGAAAAACACAAGTTGGTGTCTAATTTTCTCCACAAGGTCCTCCAAAAATGCCCCAAAAACTTAGGGTCCCTATCTAATATGACGGATAATGGTAGACCATGAAGCCTAACAATTTCTTTGAAGAACAAAATTGCTACATGGGAGGCATCATGAGTGGTTTTGAAAGCAATGAAATGGACCATTTTAGAAAACTTTTCCACAACTACAAATATACTATCATATCCTAATTTGGTTCTTGGTAGACCAACAACAAAGTCCATACTCACTGAGTACCAAGGTTTATGAGGTATTGGAAGTGGGGTGTAAAGTCCTGCATTTGATGTGCCTCCTTTTACTTGTTGGCAAATTAAACACTCCTCAACATATCTCCTAACATCAGTCTACAATTTTGGCCAAAAGTAAAATCTCCTAACCCACACCAAAGTTTTATTCACCCCAAAATGCCTTGCTAAACTACCATAATTTTTTTCCTTTATGATGTTCTCTCTAATGGACCCCTTGGGAACACAAAGCTGACTCCCCTTAAACAAAAGACCTTCTTGTAAGATATACTCACCAAATTTAGTATGGTACCGTTCACCCATGGACTTGCAAACTTGGTATGCCTCCTTGAAGTCCCCATCTTGCTCATGCATGTCCTTCATTACATTAATTCCAATTCTTTCCAACTAAACCTCTTGAATGGTTAAATTCCTCCTGCTAAGTGCATTAGAAACCTTGTTAGTTTCACCCTTTTATGGTTAATAGTGAAGGTGTAAGCTTGTAGAAATTCAATCCATTTCATATGCCTACGATTTAACTTTTCCTGCCTATTCAAGAAGCTTAATGCATGATTATCAGTATATACAAAAAATTCCTTAGGCAATAAGTAATGCCTCCATTTTTTTAAGGGACTACACCATAGCATAAAGTTCAAGATCATAAGTTGAATATTTTTGTTTGGTCTCATTAAGCTTTTCACTGAAAAAGGCCATAAGCCTACCCTCCTAACTGAGAAGACCTCCAATTGCCTTATTACTTGCATCACACTCCACTGTGAACAATTTGTAGAAATCAAGGAGCTCCAAAATAAGTTGGTCTACAATTTTTCTTTCAAGATTTCAAAAGAGTCATTAGCCTTCTTGGTCCAAGAAAATATGCATTTCCTTCCTCCCTTAATAGTATGTATCATTGGAGCACACAAACCACTAAAATTCCTTATAAATTTTCTACAGAAACTACACATACCATGAAAGCTCTTTACCTCTGATGGAGTGGTGGGTGGTGGCTAGTTAAGGATGGCTTCAACCTTACAAGGATCCATCTCTAGCTCTCCTCCTAATATCACAAATCCCAAAAAGATTAGCTCATTCTGCAAAAATGAATGTTCTCCAAATTTATCATCAATTTCTCTTCATGAAGCCTATTCAAAACCAAATCAAGGTGCCTTAAGTTCTCATCACTATCCTTGTTGAATATCAAAATGTCATCTAAGTACACCACAACAAACTTGTTCAAGAAATGTTTTAGGACTTCATTGATTAGTCTCATAAAGGTACTAGGTTCATTTGATAAGTCAAAAGGCATCACAAGCCACTCATACAAGCCTTTTGAGGTTTTAAATTTTGTCCTCCATTCATCTCCACCCCTGATTCTAATTTGATGATATCCACTCTTGAGGTCCACCTTTGAATAGATGCTTGCCCTCCCCAAATAGTCCAAAAGGTCGTCTATTCTTGGCATAGGAAATCTATATCTAATGGCTACCCTATTGATTACTCTTGAATCCGTACACAACCTCCAAGTACAATCTTTTTTTGGAGCTAGGATTGCAGGGACTATACATGGGCTTATACTTTTCCTAATGAACCCCTTGGCTAATAGATCTTCAATTTGCTTTGCTATCTCTTCATCATGCTCCAAGCTCATCTTATAGGCTTCCTTATTTGGAAGTGTAGCCCTTGGGATGAAGTCTATACAGTGAAAAATATCTCTTTCAAGTGGCAAAGTCTCTGGTTGGCTGCCAGCAACTATCCCCTTATACTTCTCTAACAAATCCCTTACCTCCTTAGGCCCAACATTAATAACCTTGGGTGGACCTTTTGGTGGTTTAATGGGTTGCTTTTGAGGTCTAAAAATCAATGCATGGTAGGGTGTATCCTTCTTTTTAGTGACCCTCATGAATTCTTTCTCACCTACTAACATTACTCCATTTGTAACAGGGCTCCCATCATCAGGCAAAGGTGGCATGGTGTATTCAATCCCATCCTTTGAAATGGTGTATATGTTTTTCTTACCATCATGTTTGGAACACACATCATATTTCCATGGCCTCCCAAGAAGAAAATGACATGCATCTATTTCTACCACATCACATAAAACTCTATCATGATATTCTCCTATCTCGAATTCCTCCCATACCTACTCATTAATGAAAGTTTGTTTGTCTTTTGCTAGCCATGACACCTTGAAGGGCTAAGGGTAAGAACTTGTTGCTAGTTTAAATTTATCTACCATCTCCCTAGAAGCCACATTATTAGAGGATCCAAAATCCACTATGACTCTTGAGACTTTGTTATTCACTTTACATTGGGTTTTAAACAATGTTTTTGTCTATGGTAGTTCTATAGTTGCAGGGGCTCTAATCATGGTTCTTTGCATCATTAAGGATTCACCATGCTCTAGAAGTGTAGGCCTTGAAGTGGCAGATTGATAGGAAGTGACACTTTGACTATCCTACTCTTGGGTCAACTATATTCTCCTATCCCCTTGCTTGTTCCTTTCAGGGCATCTAAAGGACTAATGTCCTACCTTATTACAAGTCAAACATTTTCCTATGAACACACTAGGCCCCCTTCCACTAGATGTTCCTCTACCATTGGGTCTCTTACCCCTAAAATCCTACCCCTAAAATTTCCTCTATTAGTGGACTCCCCATCAGCATTTGATCCACTAGACTCTTCTTAGCTTTTGTTAAAGGATAATCTTCCATGGAACCTACCTTTACCCCTATTATTGTTATTACCTCTACCCCTACTACTGGTTTCTCCCTTTCTCTTATGATTCTCTTCAATTTTTAAAGCCATATTAAAGTATTGATGTATTGAACCCAAAGTAATCAATGTTAGTTCATCTTGAATACTATATTTTAAACCATTTACATACCTTGCAAGTTTTTGCTTCTTTTTTTCATACACCTTGGCTCTGAGGGTTAGATTGTGAAATTCTTGAGTGTAGGTGCTCACATCCAAGTCACTTTATCTGAGATTTTGCAACCTTTTGTGCAACAACACCTCAGAGTCTTCTAGTATTAACTACTTTCTTCTCTCTACCTTCACCTTCTTCCATGTAGCAATCTACTCCTTGTTCTCATCCAACCTTTCATTTTGCAAAAAGTTCCACCAACTCAAGGCAGGGCCCTTGAATTTAGCCTTGGAAATCTCGACCTTCTAATTTTTAGGGGTCTTGTCACATTCAAAAAGGTTATCTAGGGCTTCAATCTAGTCCATACACTCATCAGGGTCTAACTTACCATGAAAAGTGGGTAATTCCCCTTCTCCTTTCTTTTCAACCCTCTCTAATGTAGCAAGGAAGGGCCTTTAATCTATAGGAATGTTTTCTTGCTCCTCATTCCCTTCTATCTCCTAAGGCTCTGATTCATCATCACTCCCTTTACTCATCTTATTCTTGAATCTATCCAACTCCCTCTTCATGGTCCTATTCTCTTCTTGAACCACCCTACTCTCTTCCATTTTTTCTTTAACTAGGTTGGCTAGTTCCACATTGGTGATCCTCAAGGGGATCTCCCTCTAAGTCTCTTCTCCTCCATCATACATTTTTTCTCGACAAATTAAAGTAGCTCTAATACCACTTGATGCAAAGTAAGCACAAGGAAGCAAATGTTACTTCAACCTTCTATCTAAACCTCCAACATGGAAAAGGGCTACTCCAAAGGCTTTATTCCCTTCCCAAAGACTATACTCTGATCCCACAAACTCTTTAATAGGTTTACAAACCTAACTCTTCAAGTATTACATAAAACCAACTACCTCCTACTTGAATCAACAAGGCCTACTACCCCCCAACTTGGTACAAAGTGGGTTTTTGATGTTCCCAACCTTCCTAACACCAATAGTGGCATAAGAAAACTTCAACATGACCAAAACAAAGAAAATAAATGATTGGATCCACTCCTAACAACTCCAAAAGAAAAATGCAACATTTGACCTAGTAGCCCAATTAGGCCTCCTAATTCAATTTTTTAGCAATAACACAAAAAAATTCCAAAGGACCTAGCAAACAAGGTATAGTTTAAAATATCCTTTTTCAATTATTGTAAGAATCTGAAGTTTTAAGGCTCCACTCCACTCCAGCATGCCTTAACCGCAACGATGCACTTAGGCCTAATTAACTACTTTAGGCATGGTCTACAAGGAAATTTCCAAGAGAAGGGTTCATGGAATCAAACCACAAACTTTAGAATGTTCTCCTAATCCAAATAAATATGTCTTGCCTTTTCAACAAGTCCACAACTTTCATCCTTCACATTTCTTCACGAAATTGCATAAAACAAGGTCTAATACATAAGAGATATTAGACCTAGGGCTTGCTCCCATAAATTTGTCCTACAACCTCCTACTTCAAGGCTTTCAAAATATGATAGTACATCACCCTAAATTTCTCCATGCCCATTTGGAAAAAATTCCAACAATGGAGTTTCAAGTTAGGGCCATTTCTTTGGCCAAACCCTAATTTTAAGGGTTTCAAAGGGTAGTGACCAAGAAAAATCAATATCTTGTGTTTCTTGATTGGTAGAGACTAAAGACCAAAGCCAATACTTCAAAAATGAATAGGACTATCTAACCAACTCAAAAAATTTCACTCCCCAATCATTAAAGGCCATAGTATATGGAAAAATCAGAGAAATTCATCTTGAAATAGTAGATTTTTATTGATTTCAAAGAGCAAGTACAATGTTTCTTCATACTACTCCTTCCTTTGGGTGTTTAGAGCCTTTATAGGAAATTAAAAGTGGTTATAACCACCCCATGGTAGTTTTAGCCATTGGGAATGGTTTTTTGAAAAAGTTATCAAAATATTGCAAAAGTTGCTAATGCAACTTTTGCATTTTTTGCAATTTTTTGCCTTATTCGCAAATCTTCTTCCAAATCTACTTCCAATGATTCCTAAAGGTTGTTCTAAATCCCTAAAAACATAAAATTCCTAGAAAATATAAAACAAATCAAATCCCATCTTATTTGGACTAAATGATGTCTAGGTTTATATTAACATCTTGGGGTCTTGTATCTATTACATGGGTGGAAGGTCTTAGGAGGATCACATGATCAACCCCTAGAGTTTATTACATTAACAAATAAAATAAAATTATTAGGTGCTCTACACCATCAAGCTATTATTGAAAGAAACTAAATATGTCAAACCAAAAGAGAAGAAAAGAAAGATAAAATATGCATCTAGTGATAACAACATAGATGAATAAGATGTGGAATGATTGGAAGCATTAATGGCTTGGAGATTTCATATAGGCAAAGATAAATTCAAAGGTAATCTACCTATCATTTTTTTTAATTGCAATGAAGTAGGACATATTTCTGCAAGGTTTACATAGAAGAAGAATCATAGAGAAGGCAACAAGTTAAAAAATAAAAGAGAAGATTATGGCAAAGATTACAAAGATAAAGGAAAAAAGTGCTGCATTGTTGAAGAAGAGGATCTTGATGAAAATGATGATTAGAGAGTCTATGTATCCATACATGATGATTCATATGAAGATGAGGTAACAACACTGGTAACTTGTGTAAATAAGAATGACAGGTGGATCATAAATAGTGGGTGCTCACATCACATGATAGGAGACAAAAGTAAGTTTTTTACCTTAACTTAGTATGATGGAAATAATGTTAGATTTGGAAATGATGCTCCATGTATAATCAAAGGAAAAGGTTCTATAAAGCTTACAGAGAAGATTTCATGTGATAATGCATATTATGTTGAAGGATTAAAGTACAATCTACTGAGTGTGTCATAGTTAAGCAATGTAGGATGCAAAGTGGAATTTGGAAACAAAACTACCAAAATCTATGTCATTGATGGAAACCTAATAGGAAAAGGAGACCAAACTAGGAGTAATCTATTTTACCTAGATGTGGAGGATGTTTCCTATCTCATCCTAAGATTTGATGATGTGTGTATATGGAACAAAAGGCTATGTCATGTTAACTTTGATAATCTAATTAGCATCAGCAAGATGAAGAAATTCAGAGGTTTGTCTAAACTGAAGAAGCCTGCCAATACAATGTGCAAACAATGTCAACTAGGAAAGATGACCAAGTCAAGTTTCAAAAGCAAAACCTATACTTCCAAAGAAGTACTAGAGTTAGTCCATACTAATTTATGTGGTCCAATAGAAGTGCAAAGTTACAAAGGAGATAGATATATAATTTTTTTTGTTGATGACTACTCTAGGATGATGATTGTCATGTTCTTAAAGAAATAATTTGATGCATTTCATATGTTTAAGTGGTATTTGGCCAGGGTTGAGAAAGAAGTAGGGAAGATTCCAAAGTCCTTAAGATGAGACAGAGGAGGAGAGTTCACATCAAAAGAATTTGAGACATTTTGCAATGATAAAGGAATGAAGAGACAAATATTAGCACCTAGAACTCCCCCACGGAATGGCATTGTAGAGAGAAGGAATAGATTAGTAATAGACTATGTTAGAATATTAATGATGGAGAAGAATGTTGCTCTAAAGTATTAGAGAGAAGCTGTAAGTACAACTGTCTACACCTTGAATTGAGTACAAATCAAGAAAGGTACAAATGCAATACCTTTTGAATTATGGTATGGTCACTCACCCAATGTAAAAAAATTCAAAGCGTTTGATTGTAAATATTATATTCTTAAAGAATTTAGAAATGGCAAGTTTGATGCAAAGAGTGATGAAGGAATATTCCTTGGATATTCCACTAGAAGTAAAGATATAAGTGTTTAAATACTAACACTAACAAAATTATGAAGACTGCAAATGTAAACTTTGATGAGCATGTAGAAGTTCAAGTTGATGAATCCAAGAAACTATGAGAGTACATATCCTTTGTATACTTCTACCAAAGAATGCCTACTGAAGAAGAAACTACCAATCAAGTTGGGAATCAACAACAAGTTTTGGTATTAGCTGAGTGACAACCAGTGAATGTCGAGTTACATTCAGAAGCTAAGTTGCAAAATGAAGATAATGCACATTCTAATTCTAAAATTAGTACACATGAAAGAGATGCTAAGCTACCTGAAAGAGATGTGCATGGTGACTCTAATGCTAAAAGACCATACATGGAAACAAGGACAAAACCAAGGCTATCCAAGTATGTGAGAAGACATCACCTTTCTGAATAAATCATTGGTGATAAGGAAGCCAGACCAATGACAAGGAATAGACTAAGAAATGAATCATGTCTATTTAGCAAGATTGAACCCAAAATAGTGAAAGATGCACTACAAGGTGATAATTGGTGTAAAGCTACGGAAGAGGAGATTGATCAGATAGAGAAGAACAAAACTTAGACTTTAGTTCCAAGACTAGCCAATAAACATGTGATTGGTACCAAGTGGGTATTTAGGAACAAGCTAGATAAGAATGGTGAGATCACAAGAAATAAGACCAAAGTAGTCTATAAAGGTTATTCTCAAGAAGAAGGACTAGACTATGGGGAAACATTTTCTCCTGTTGCAAGGATGGAAGAGTAAGAACTCTACTTGAATATGCTTCCTACAAAGGTTTTAAATTCTATCAAATGGATGTAAAGTCTATTTTTCTAAATGGTATATTGGAAGAGGAAGTATACATAGAACAACCAGAGGGATTTTTTGATGACACCAACAAGGATATGGTTTGCAAACTACATAAAGCACTCTATGGTTTGAAACAAGCACCTAGAACATGATATGAGAGACTTCACAAATATCTTGTGAAGATAGTATTTGAGAGAATAGATGAAAAAAACAATCTGTATATCAAGATAGAAAAAGGTAAAGACATTATGATATCTAAAATCTTTGTTGATGATATAATATTTAGAGGAAAATATGCACTATGCAAAGATTTTGTTGATCAGATGAAACATGAGTTTGAGATGTCAATGTTTGGGGAAATCAAATTCTTTGTTGGATTGTAAGTACATCAATTGAAACATGAAATATTTGTGACTCAATCAAAATATATCAAGGAGATACTTACAACATTTGGCTTAGAGGATTCAAAACTAGTCAGTACACAAATGGTAATACGACATAACTTATCCAAGAATGACAAGTTAGCTGAAGTAAATCAAACAATATATAGATTAATGATTGGAAAGTTATAGTATATTGTACACAGTAGACTAGACATTGCATTATTTGTTGGAATAGTGGCAAGATTTTCTACAAATCTAAGAGAAAATCATCTTATGGTAGTAAAAATAATAATGAGGTACCTAAAAGGAATAGATGAAATTGACTTATACTAAAAAAGAATTGAAAATTTTGAGTTGAATGCCTACATTGATGCAAATTGGGGAGGTAATATAGGTGATAGAAAATACACCAATGGAGGAGCACTTTTTCTAGGTAAAAGATTAGTCACTTGGACTAGCAAAAAGAAAAGTTGTAACTCACAAACCATAGCTAAAGCTAAGTATGTTGCTACTACTATCAACTACACCAATATTGTATGGATCAAGCACCTATTGAAAGGTATGAAGGAAGAGAGAACTGAACCTATAATACTCTATTGTGATAACACAAGTGCCATCAACATATCAAAGAACCCTATGATGCATGCCAAAATAAAGCACATTGCAATTAAGTATCACTATGTAAGAGAATTGGTTGAAGACAAGCAAGTGAAGATGGAATATGTCAACTCAAAGGAACAAATTGATGACAACTTCACAAAACCATTACCTAAAGATGAATTTGAGTATCCTAGAGGTAAGTTAGGGTGATACCCCTATCCAAGGCTGCTTGAATAACAGCAAGATTATCCTACATCAAATGAGTTGATTGCTGAAATGATATAAGTTGATGTAGAGGATACTTACTTTAGATTTGTCTAAAGTAATTAAAACACTAAATTTTTAAATAAGTCACAAGCAAGGTGATAAAAGGAGAAATTGAAGTTCCTACAAATGCTACACTTGCATGATAAGATGCTAAAATAATATGTCTTTGGCATTGTTGTCAAAGAGGGAGAAATAGTAGAAACCGATAAAATCTATAGGATCAAATATGTAAAGGGAGAAATAGTAGAAAGGAAGGAGAGAAGAAAATAGTAGCTAAGAGGGAGAAAACAACTCAGACAAGAATCAATCAAGTTGACAAGTTTAGAGAGGGAGTAGAACAAAAAGGAGAAGATAGTGTATCAAAAAAAGAGATATCCCTAATACTTTGGAAGAGGGAGTTACTTACAAAATTCAGAGGGAGTCATAAGAAATTCAAAGTTGCTGATAGAATGAATAATTTTGGATGCAAAGTTTTCTTTTTGGCATTTGACTTACTATTTTAACCTAGTTAGCATTTTAATAACTTGGTTGATCAGTTTGGTTTACCTTCAATGCCAAATAGGGAGAATGTTGAAATCTAATTGAAAATATCATTATTGAAGAAGGGAGATTATTGATAAAGAATATTTTCAATCATTGTTTTGTCACTAATGTCAAACTTGCTATTTTCCAAAATAAAAATTGCTTATAAGATCCAAGTACTATCACTTAGTTGATTGATGAAGATGATTTAATCAATAAGATGTAACAAAAGCACCTAAGGGAAAGGTTGAGTTATTGTTTTTTAATGAAGTACAAGGATTAGTTAAGACAATGGTAAAATGATGTACTAATAATACACTTGAAGATACAGAGGTTGGCTACACTTAGAAACTCTAGAAGAATAAATTGTAACAAAGTTGTCTATAAAGCTTGACTAAATTCATCAGTGGGTGCCAAGCAAGTTAGTTCATGCTGAGAAAATTATTGGTAAATGTTGATCAAATGCAAAATCTAGTGTGTGCCAAGTGAGATAGAAGGTACCGATCAAGTTTAGATGCTAAGCTAGACAAAAATGTAATAGGTGTCGAGCATTAGTAAAACTTAGTTGATGCTGAGTGAATCCACAGTAGGCATCTAGTAACACAGTATGTGCCAAGCATTAGAAAGTCAATAATGCCAAGCTACTACATTATTTGAAAAGTCAAAGATTCGCCAGATTTGAGCTAACAAAGTCTATTACCTTGAATTTTGTGAACTAGATGGAAGATAAGAATGTTAAGTTGGTGGCATAGAATTCTACGTAAACCATTTTTAGGCAAATACAACTGAATTCTATATGGTGTTTTCAGAAGAAACAAGATAAGGGGAAGATACATCGTATTTTACCTAATCCATTTGAAAAAAAAATAAGAGTAGGAAGATTAGAGTGGGAAACATATTCTAGACTTCTATTTAAGGAATTACAAGTCAAGAAGCAAGAGTGGTTGGAGAAGAGTGTGTGGTGTCAAGAAGAAGGCATCGAGAGGGAGGAATAGAGTACAAATACTCTACTTTGATAGGTGACCATAAAGATGATTACATTGGGACAATGAGCATGGAGACTCATGGAGACAAAGCTCGAAAGGAGGACAGGTTGTTAGAGCCACAGAGATTTAAAGCCAAGAAAATTTGTGAGCTAAATTGAGACTAAAATCTGCAAGTTATGTTGTGAGTTGTAATAGATCAAAAGCCCTTATTGTTACTCTCTAGCAATTGTATCATTTAGCAAAAAATTCTATGGACTTAGGTTATTTTAACAACCATTTTGTAAATCCTTTAATAGGGTGGCATTCCAAGTGAATGTTCTAAAGTTCTTTAACCAAGCCCACTTCTAATAGGGTAGTTGAAATCCTTTAACTAGGTAATATTTAATAGTGTGTTTTGTGTTGGAAATATTCTAGAGATGACAAGCTATTGAGAGGGGAGGGGTGAATTAGTAACTTTAAATTCTTACTTTTAAATTTGTCACAAATCAATCTATGCTACTACATACATTAATATTGAAAGTTAAAACATTCATCACACAAAAGAACACAATATTTTGGTGACCCAGAAACCTTCCAAATAGAAAGTAAAATTGGGGTGGGGATGATACCCACAAAAATTCAATACTACAGCATAAAGATGGCCTATTAAGGTTTACATTGAACACTTTTGGTGATCTACCCTATTAGGAGCACAAAGGACTACTAGGTCTACCTTGTTAGAGGAGTTACAAACATACAATGAAGTATGCACTCGGTTAAGAGATTTGTACAAAGACTATTAAGTCTACCTTGTTAGAGGATTTAGAAACTAATTCACCTATTAGGATGAAGTAGTGGATCTACTTAAAATTGATTTCTGATAAGATCCTTTATGCATTGATCACCTTATGTGATGGATAGAACCTTTTTATACCTCTATATTGACCTTGTTGTATTCATTGAATTGCTGCTAAAAATCCTTCACACGTACTTCTCAAAAATATTTCATATTACTTTGCTATTACTTCATACATGTGATATCTTAAAATACACCTTACATATATACCTTTCAAATTTACAAAACTACAAGGTTGGCCAAAACACAAGTGAACAAATACATTACAAAGTCAGTCCAATAGTAAATAACTCAGATTCACTAAACTGACTTGGTGACCTTCTAATACATGGCATTCATTGCATTATTTGGAATTATCATGGACTTGGTAGAAGTGAAGGCTCGATCCATACTAATTACTTGATGTAGTTCTAAACTCGGTGACCACTGGTAACTCAGTAGATGTAGTGTCACTTAGTAGATACTACACATTGAGTTTACCTTGCTTCACTTGGTAAACACTACTGCTTCCAATGCTTAGTTAACACTGAATCTTCATGACACAAGCTTACTACTTGGTAGATATTATGAAGCTTGGTAGACACTACTGATCTTCATATTTTTTGGATTCACTTGGTAGCCACTACCTACTTGGTGTAAACTGCTGAACTCTTCAAAGCTTGGTTAACACTAAAATGCTCGGTGAGTGTAGAAAATTAAGTGTTGAACTTGGTAGCTATACTAATATGAATAAGTTTTGTAACTAATGGAAATACTAACTTAATGCAAACAATCTAGCCCTTTGGGATTAGTAATAAAACACTTATAAGCCAAAGCATATGTACATAAACTGACTCAATAAATTTTGGCTTTTCAAAATTGATCTTTGTAAAGTTGTTGCATTACATTTCTACATATATCTCCATGATGACAGATAATGTATATACAAAGATACTTATGCACATAGCTATACACATATACATGCTGACTCTATTGAGTGCTATCTCCCCCTTTCACTTATACTGATATCTCTCTTTATATACAAAATTTCTCTTTTTTCTTATATTGATATCTATCTCCCCCTTTTTGATAGCAATGCCAAAGGGCTACATATACTATCTATATAGTTACACCAAAATGAGAGAGAAATTCTTGATGTACCATAAGAATGAGGGTGAATGAGGTATTCTAATTCTCTTGCAAAATTTGGCAGGTGCAGAGAGTAATCTGAACTTCTACTAATAATTTGATCATGTGATCAGCCACTGAGAAGTTTTGATCCTAGACTAATGTCTTGCAATGAGTAATATGTTTCTGCATTTTACCCATTATTGGCAAGATCATGTTCTGAATGTCAATCAAGGTTGCTCATATTCTTGCTTCTTCTCTTAGATGTTCTACTTGCACTTCTACTAGATATTTCACCTTGGTGTGATGAGAGGAGCTGGAAGAGGGATCATCCTACAACTTTGATGAACTCGATTTCATGTCAGCATCAATCTTATTTGGCTTCTCCTTTATTTCATTGGTAAAACTGGACACATCACAAAGTTTGGAAAAAAGTGATGCTGCATTATTAAAAGAATTTTCAAAATTTCCCAAAAATGTGGACAACTCCACTTGTTTGATTGCAATCTATTGAGCAATATGCTCAAATACCTTATTATCAAACTTCCTTTCATCCTTTTCAATTAGTTTCTCTTGTCCAAAGGATTCCTCATTATATTTTTGTACAACCTCTTCTAATTGAATCAAAATATTTTGAGTGGAATCCACTTCAATACCTATAGAATCTATAATTATATTATTGGCATTTTCAATTATTCTATACTCCTTATCCCTTTCAGACCTAATCTGCTTCTATGTAGCTTTCTTCTCTATAAGTTGACTGGCTAACCTCATTTCTTCAATAGTAGTAGTCTCATAGTCAATCTTAGGTATTATTATCTCTGTGTCTAAGTTAATGTCTTCTTCAATTTCTTTTCTAGTGATCAGAAGTTTTAATGGTTGCCTTTGTTTTACTTCAATGATTACAAGTTTGACCTTTGGAATAGACATAATAGTAGAGATAGAAGGGCTAGTAGTGAAAAATGGAATAAGGCTTAAGGATTTAATGCCAATAGAAGTACTAATCGGACCAAAAATTGAAACACTTCCCAAAAATGGTACCACACTCGATAGAATACCCATAGAAGTGTTTGAACTAACTGGAATCGAAGTAGATGCAGAAAATGCTAATGAAAACAAAATTGTAGAGCTTATTGGAATTGATGATGTAATGTCCCTTTACTGATTTTTTTATGATATTTTCAGCCTCAAATCAGAACTTTAAAATCAAACAACCAATATTACAAAGATCTGCCAATTCTCCAATAAAACCCAAATCGGGTATGTCCAAATTAGTGCCAAAAAACTACACAACTTCACAAATTATTAATAAATCTGAAAATGGACATTTTTACAGAAATTTCAGCAGCATAACAGCCTAAAAAATGACATTTCCAGATTTGTACAGCCCTTACACAACAGATCACAAATGTAGAGCAAAACTATGCTCAATCGGGCTCCCGAAATTAACACAAAAATGCCCGAAAACACCAAAAAACACTCATAAATTATCTCAGAAGTTTAATCACGACCCAATACATATATTCAGCTCTATTTTAACATCATAAAGTCTAAAATACAACAGCAAACCAAACTGATATGAAACACTCAACTGAAAACCCAAATTCAAACCAAAAACAATCCCCGAAAACACCCAAATCGGCACTATTCAGCACAAGGGCAAACTTTGTATGAGCATGCACATGGAATGGCTTCAAACTCCCATCCTTAGCCTTCCTAGAAACCTGCAAACTCCCGTTCTTGGGTCTCCTTCTCCACAAGTTTGGCAGCCTCTGAAGAACAACAAGAAAATTAGCAAGAATCAAGATGTAGAATGAGCCCAAAATGCCTCCAAACCCCTTTTAAAGAGGGCGTAACCCTAACTCACGTCCAAGAGGGGTTAATAAAATATAATTTAATAATAATTTTTATTTATTAGTCCATTGGTTTCCAAAGATTAATCCTTTTTCCCGAAATTTCACCTTTTTGGAGCCTGCCTGCCTTAACAAAGTTTATTTATTTTTAATTATTTGAGTAGGGGACATGACAAGTCCTCCCCTCCAAAATATTGCTTGTCCTCAAGCAATGAAGGTTGGAATTCTCAAGAATATGTTCCCCTTCCCAAGTTGCATCCTCTAGTGGTAATCCTTTCCATTTGACCAAATGCTCTATGATGCTCCTATTTCTCAACCTTTTCTCTCTTGTATCCAAAATCTCTTCTGGTATCAAAACTAATTTCCCTTCATCATCAAGAGGTGGTAATTCTGTAGATACTATGGTTTGCTGGCTTAGAACCTTCTTTAAGCAAGATACATGAAAAATATTATGTATTTTGCTGTTTGGTGGGAGCTCCAATTCATAAGCTACCTCTCCTACCTTCTTGATGATTTTATAAGGCCCATAGAACCTTGGCTTGAGTTTCTCTGCCCCACTTCTCTTCAAGGTGCTTTGCTTATATGGCTGCAACCTAAAAAATACCAAATCTCCCACCTCAAAAGATCTTTCAATCCTTTTCCTGTCAGCATATATCTTTTGTTGGTTTTGTGCATGTTGTAGATTATCCTTGAGGGACCTTATTATGTCTTGGCTTTGCTTGATGAAATCACTTGCTGCGGGTACTCTACTATCGGAAAGTATTAGATCAACAAAGGAAAGGGCATCGTAACCATAAAGAGCATGAAAAGGAGGCATACCAATAGACATGTGATGAGATGTATTGTAACAATACTCCCCTAGGTGTAACCATTTCACCCAAGCATGTTGTTGATTTGAAACATAGTTCCTCAAATATCCTTCTATCCATTTATTAACTATCTCTGTTTGTCCATCTGTTTGAGGGTGATAGCTAGTACTGGGAGTGAGTTCAGTTCCTGCCAAATGAAAGAGCTCCTTCCAAAAAGCGCTGAGGAATCTACTATCCCGGTCACTAACAATATTTCTAGGCAAACCATGTAATCTAAAAATTTCCTTGAAGAACAATTCGGCCACTTGTGATGCCTTGAAATCAGATGTGATAGGAAAGAAATGTGCATACTTAGTTAGTCTATCTACCACCACATATATGCAATCCTTACCTTGAACCTTGGGCAACCCAGTGATGAAATCCATGGAAATACTTTCCCATTTTTGTTCAGGAATAGGAAGTGGCTGCAACAACCTTGCAGGAAAATTTTGCTCACTCTTGCTTTGTTGGCATACCCTACATTCCTTAATGTGTTTAAGGACATCCTCCTTCATACCCTTCCATGAAAACCGCTCTCAAATTTGCCTGTATGTCTTGAAGTATTCCTGGTGACCAGCCAAAGGTGTGTCATGAAAAGCCCTCAATATCCTCTCCTTAGTTTTTGACCCTGGTACTAAGAAGATCCTGTTCTTGTAATAAATTAATTCATCAACAACCTTGTACCTGTTATCATCCACTAACTTATCCAAAATCTTGGTGGCAAATGAATCTTTAGCATACTCTAAAATTATGGAGACTTTCCAATCAGCAGAGATAGATGATAAGGAACACAAAGTGGGCTTTCTTGAGAGAGCATCAGCAACCACATTATTCTTTCCTTTCATGTATTCAATAACAAAATCATAAGCTTGCAATTTGCTTACCCATTTTTGTTGACGATCATTCAAATCCCTTTGGTTCAAGAAGAACCTGAGGCTATTATGGTCTGTCTTTACAATGAATCTCCCACATACCAAATATTGTCTAAACTTATGAAGTGCATGCATGATTGCCAACATTTCCTTATCATAGATGGAGTACCCTTTCTCTGATTGATTTAATTTTCGACTCTCAAATGCTATTGGATGTCCCCTTTGAGTTAGGACAGCCCCTATACCTTCTCCCGAAGCATCACATTCAACAACAAAAGGTAAAGAGAAATCTGGAATTGCAAGCACAGGGCATGAACTCATTACCTCCTTAAGCTTATCAAATGTTTTTTGTGCCTCTTCTGTCCAAACAAAAGCTCCTTTCTTTGTCAAATCAGTCAAGGGGGCAGCAAGCTGAGAAAATCCCTTGGCAAATCTCCTATAGTAGCTACACAACCCGAAGAAACCTCTCAACTGTGTAAGATTAGTGGGTGGAGGCCAATCCAAAATTGCCTGGATTTTTTGTTGATCAACCTGTACTCCTTTAGAGCTTATAATATGTCCCAAATATAGGATCTCTGTCAAACCAAACTCACATTTAGATAGCTTAGCATAGAAGGATTGCTGTTCCAAGATTCCCAAAACAGTGTCTATGTGCTTTAGATGCTCTTCCCATGTTTTACTGTATATCAAGATATTATCAAAAAATACCAAAACAAATTTTCGAAGATGCTGACTGAATACCTTAGTCATACAAGATTGGAATGTTGCTGGTGCATTAGTGAGTCCAAATGGCATAACAAGAAATTCAAAGTGCCCATAGTGACATCTGAAAGCAGTCTTTTCCACATCTTCACTCCTCATTCGGATTTGATGGTAGCCTGATCTTAAGTCAATTTTTGAGAAGTATACAGCACCATGTAACTCATCAATGAGTTCATCTATGCGTGGTATGGGATACCTATTTTTTATGGTCTTCTTGTTTAGAGCCCTGTAGTCTATACACATTCTCATTGTACCATCCTTTTTCTTGACAAGTACCACAGAGGATGCAAATGGACTAGAGCTAGGCCTTATGAATCCCATGTCCAGGAGTTCTTTAATAGTTTTTTCAATTTCTTCCTTATAACCTCTTGGATGGCGGTATGGGGTTGTTATAACTGGTTTGGCACCCTGTTCTAACTCTATAACATGCTTAAAACCTCTATCTGGTGGTAATCCTGGAGGCAAGTCATTGAAAACTATACTATGCTTATCAAGAATATTTTGAATTTCAAAATGGAAATTACCTTGATTCTTGGGAGAGCTTGTTGGTTGGATTATGACTCCTGCTGCCCGTGTTACTTGTCCTCTTCGAAAAGTCCTCTCCATCCTCTTTGCAGAGACCGCCTTAGGTGCTCCGTTTGATAACCCTCTCAATATGACTTCTTTCCCATTGGAATGAAATTTAAACTCCATAGTTTGATGGTTCATGTAATAGCCTCCGATAGAGTGCAACCATTGAACACCCAATACAAGATCTGTCTCCCCAATACCAACCACATAGAAGTCATCACATAACTCATAATCTCCTAAGGTCATCTTGAGTTGTTTCACCACCCGTGTGCAAGGCATAGTGAATCCATCAGCTACAGTAACATTGAATCCCTCAAAATCTTCTGCTTTAAGCCCTCTTTTCATGACAAATCCCTCATCAATAAAATTGTGAGTTGCCCCACTATCAAGAAGAACAGTCAACCTTTGCCCTGCTAGTACCCCTCGAATTCGGAAGGGATGGTATCTTGGGACTCCTGATAATGCTGCTAAAGTGCCATCCTTGCTGATTTCTTTTACTTTCTCTTCTTCTACCTCCTCCTTAGTATCATGAAATTCCTCATGCTCATCTGAATCAGATTCTGAAGCAACTTCAATATAGTGCACTTGACCTTTCCCCAAACATCTGTGTCCTGGAACCCATGGTTCTCTACAAGTAAAACAAAGTTTTTTCCTTCGTAATTCACTCCTAGTCTCTTCATCTACCTTCTTTTTTGCCACATTTGTCACATCTTTTGGTGGTAGTGTTGGGAAAGTCTTTTTCTGAAAATTTCCCTTATGTTGCCAAAGATTTGGGGGTTTTTGATTAGTGATTGATTTCATAGGCACGCAAGTTTCAAGTTGCAAGCTTCTTTTGATAGCTTCCTGTAAGGTTGAGGGTGAGAAAGCCTTAACCAAACCCTTAATAGAATCTTCTAAACCATCAAGAAAAAGATAAACGATCCTCTTTTCACTCATATCAGGTACCATAACAGCCACTTTTTGAAATTCTTCTACATACTCATTAACTGATTTGGTTTGCTTCAACTTTGACAATTCTTTAAAGTACTCTTCATCATCCTTGAGGTCAAATCTATCTATCACCCTTTGACTGAAATCTTCAAATGTAGTTACCTGATCGTGACCTTGAGTAGTCATTCCATGATACCACCAATCATAGGCTGCATCTTCCAAGTGTAGACTTGCAAATTGAATAGCATCACTCTCTTTCATGGGGTTAAGTGTGAAGAAAGTTTGTAATTTTTGTAGCCATGCTCTAGCTGAAATTTTATTTGTTCCATCAAAAGTAGGCGCTGTAAACTTGCTTATTTTATTTTTGAGCTCTCTTCCACTTGTGTCATGCTCCCTCCTATTCTCTTTCTTGGGCATCAAAGCGTTCATCATATCCACATATTCTTTAAAAGGAACTGAACTACGAAAGTCATCATCTAAGCCATTGTAAGTAGCTCGTAATGTAATCAAATTACCTGTAACCTCTTCCACTGGATTAATGGCTGGATTTGGTACTGGTGGCTCATCTGCAGGCAAGAAAATAGATTTGGTTGATTTAGATGGTGTGGATCTCCCATTTCTCGGCTCCTCTGAAGTGCTCCCTTTCTCATTAATAGATGCAATTCCTTGTAATTTTTCTGTCAATATTCGCAAAGCCTCTCTAGTTTCCGCCAAACCATCCACTGTTTGCTTCTGAGTATTTTGGATGTCTTGGAAGAATTTCTTTGCCATCTCATCTGGATCAGCCATACTTTTTTCTTCCTTGGATTTTGTACTTTTGCTTTCAACTGGGGGTTTGATCAAAATTTCCTTATTCTTTTCTCACTGCAAATATCTTTTTTCTCTTTCACTTAGTTGCATGCAATCATAAAATATGACATGCAAGATCTGGGTAGTTATCAAAACTTGACATGCAAGATCTGGGTAGTTGTTAAAACTGACATGCAACTTCTACAAACCCTCAGGCTGGCAAGATCACGGCTCTGATACCACTGTAATGTCCCTTTACTGATTTTTTTATGATATTTTCAGCCTCAAATCAGAACTTTAAAATCAAACAACCAATATTACAAAGATCTGCCAATTCTCCAATAAAACCCAAATCGGGTATGTCCAAATTAGTGCCAAAAAACTACACAACTTCACAAATTATTAATAAATCTGAAAATGGACATTTTTACAGAAATTTCAGCAGCATAACAGCCTAAAAAATGACATTTCTATATTTGTACAGCCCTTACACAACAGATCACAAATGTAGAGCAAAACTATGCTCAATCGGGCTCCCAAAATTAACACAAAAATGCCCGAAAACACCAAAAAACACTCATAAATTATCTCAGAAGTTTAATCATGACCCAATACATATATTCAGCTCTATTTTAACATCATAAAGTCTGAAATACAACAGCAAACCAAACTGATATGAAACACTCAACTGAAAACCCAAATTCAAACCAAAAATAATCCCCGAAAACACCCAAATCGGCACTATTCAGCACAAGGGCAAACTCTGTATGAGCATGCACATGGAATGGCTTCAAACTCCCATCCTTAGCCTTCCTGGAAACCTGCAAACTCTCATTCTTGGGTCTCCTTCTCCACAGGTTTGGCAGCCTCTGAAGAACAACAAGAAAATTAGCAAGAATCAAGATGTAGAATGAGCCCAAAATGCCTCCAAACCCCTTTTAAAGAGGGCGTAACCCTAACTCACGTCCAAGAGGGGTTAATAAAATATAATTTAATAATAATTTTTATTTATTAGTCCATTGGTTTCCAAAGATTAATCCTTTTTCCCGAAATTTCACCTTTTTGGAGCCTGCCTGCCTTAACAAAGTTTATTTATTTTTAATTATTTGAGTAGGGGACATGACAGATGAAGACAAAATTGTAGAACTTATTGATGCACTAACTAAAGATGTAGAAGTAGAGGGAGCTAACTTGGTAGCTGAAGAAGTAATAGTCAGCTCAATAGATGAAGTGCATAACACTTCCATTGCAGACACTTGGAGCTAGGAGGTAGCTGGTGAAGATTGAGTAATTGATGTTGTTGTTGTGCTCAAAATCTCAATAGTAGAAGCTATCTCCATAGATGTAACAGTATGTCATGGAGTGTGAGGAAGAGGTGCAATTGCTTCTGCTACAATTTTGACCAGATCATCTTCATCCTTTTCTTCCTCTTCTGCTTCTTTCTCCTTTCCTTCTTCATCCATTTCTTCTACTTCCTCCTCCTCTTCTTCCTTCTCCTCCATTAGAGCATGCAGTTCACCTTCAGTAACTATGATGGAAGGAGTGTTGTCATCATCAGCATCATCATCATCATCTTTAATTATAAAAATTTCATTTGATGGTTTGTTGATATGATATACATCTCTCTAGATGTCTGAGGCATGCTTAACCACTAATTCTATGTTATTCATTAATATAAAACATGAGTTAAGCTTTAGAATCATTCTTTCTTCATGCTTTTTTATTGCCTTCTTTACTTTTGCATTAGTCAGATTAGGTACTAAGTATCTCAACTATTGTTCAAAGATCTCTTTTACAGTTTGCACAGTGTTCTCCCATCTGACTTAGATTTTGGCAAAAAGATTTGCATGGATTTGAGGTTGAATTTGAGCAAGGGAGTATTTCCAAATACCCATCTTCTCCATGACTAAGTCCTCAATCTCTTTCTACTCAACTAGAGTCCAAGTCTCATATTTGAGAACTTTGAAGTTACATATTCTTGCTCCAACTCTTAGATGTTTCATCCTTTCCTCAAATGTAGGTGGAGAGCGAATGAATATAGGTTCAGTTTTACCTTTCCTACCTATCCTGGAGAACACTATAGTTGGTTTCTTCTAAGGTTTAGTGATAATCACTCTAGCTTTCTTCCTTGCTAGTTCCTCTTTCTCTAATTCTTCTTCTTCTTCTTCTTCATCCTTACCCTTGCCCTCGGTAAGCATTAGAGGACCTTCAATTGTCTTCAATTTGGAAATTCTCTTCTTGCCTCTGCTAAGAGCTTGAGGAATCTTAATGCTAAGCTTTATTCTCTTCTTGGCTTCTTCATAAGTGCCAAATGTAGGAATATTTGGATTGGCTAGCTCATCTACTAAAGCCTCAATGATGTTTCTAGCTTCATCAATGTTAATTTCATAAGGCAATGGTTTTACCCATGCCACTTTCGATATGACTTCTTGAATGTACACTCTGTCCTAGTCCACCAAGAAGCATATGTCATCCTTGTAGTCTTCTGCAAGCTTGGGTGGAATTTGTAATCTATTTTTCATTTTCTCCTTAAATCCCTCAAAATAATTATCCAACACCCGTTCAAAGTTTTCACCCATTTCTTCAATGAATTCATTTATCTGATAAAGAATAGGGGTGTCTTTCCTCCATATGACTATACCCTTGGAAAAAAAAAAAAACATAAAAGAATAAACAGGTAAGTAATGAATCAAACTTGAAGGAATTGTTCTTGGAAGTCTTCACACTTTAAATTTTTTTGTTCAATTGCTTCAGTTTTACATCTAAAAAATCAAATTCAAGGTTCTTCTTTATAACCTTGTATCCTAGGTCAACTGCCTCACAAGGAATGTTGTTTGACTAACTTGAGCGATAGATCTTATGTGCAATGATATGGATACCAAACCTAAGCTCTAGGTTAGTGAGATTTTTTAGTTTCAAACCTCTACCATCCCACTTGATTAGGGTTTTCTTCTACACTTCCTCTCAACCTAGGGTTTTGGTTGACTTAGCTTTGCTTAGTATTGGTAGACCCATAACCTTGTGTATCATCTTCTTTGTAATTAGAATGGGTTGCTTCAAGCATAATTGACCACTATGGAACCGACTCGATATGTATCTTATCCATTTCATTTGGAAATTTTGAGGCATGTGAGGGATATGAGTTAATCCTTTAGCTTCCAAATGTTTATGTTCAGGTTTTAAAATTCCATCAACACACATTTCAACTAGGGCAGTATCCATTTCTAATGTCCATAATTCTTGAACAAAACATTTAAAATGAGTTTGAATGTCATTAATTAGGAGTAACTTAGGCAGGATTTGTGATTGAGCTCCATAAGGATCAAGTGATTCAGCAACAACCAGAATAATTTTGAAGTTTGGTGCTTTCCATTCAATGCCCTTAACCAACACTTTAGAACCCTTATATGGTTTAGTGCTCCTTCCACTAGTAGATGCCATCACTAGTCAATAGATGATAAAATTCATGAAGATCTCGTTGCTAAATTGGTCAAAAACACTACAATGCTCTTCGAATGTTATGGATGCGATGAAAAATGATGTTGAAATTGCCCCTTTTGTTGAGAAATTTTCATAAATGCTTGTGCCATTATGACAAAGTGCATGATAGACTGTCATCCACTAACCTAACTCGGAAAGAGTATCAACTAGATGAAAAAACCAAATTCCCTTTACTCCCAACCTTGCTTGGTAAGATCTACAACCAACTTTCCTCAGTGGAGTCTAATGTAACTTAGTGAAGGATAACCTTTCTATGATTCCTAGTGTATCTGGAATACTAATTGGATCATTTACATTCCTTATATTTCTTGGAACTGCTTATGATTTTCTTGCTGAGTAAAACTCCAATACATTCTTAGGAATTTAGTTTGAGGGGATGGAGTCACCCACTTCTTGAGTGACTTCACTACCATGATTCAAGCTTGTATCCTTAGTAGATTTAGGAATCCATTGCTACATCATTTTTTTCCTTATATTGTCAGCCCTTGCTTTCTTTTCTTCTTCAAATTTCCCTATATTCATGGAAAATTTAGCTATATGACCAAGTTTAGTACATGTGTAACACCTTATAGTAGTGTCTTTCTTTCTTAGGTGATGCCTTGCACAATTTATTCCAATGTGTCCATATTCTCCACAATAATGACATCTGCACCAAGTATTGTAGTCCCATCCAAATTTTGCCTTTACAAATTGTTTAGCTAGATTGAATGATTTGGATTTGCATTGAGATGCCTTATGACCATGCTTTTTGCATTTGTGACATTTACCTTTAATTTTTGGTTTCTCCTTACATTTATTGGTTTGTGACCAAGCTGATTGTAGTTGTAGCACTTCCCATTGAATTTTTCTTTTCCATTGCTCCAACATTTATTTGATGTATGACCAATATTCCCACAGTGATTACATGAGGGTTTTTTATTCTTTTTGCACCTTTCTCAAGGAAGATTCACCTTGTTCTTCATTTTATCCTAGTCCTGCTTTACCTTTTTGCCTATGAAGATTCTGCTCATTTTGTTGATTCAATTGATTCATGTCTTCTTGTGATTTCAACATTCTCTCATTAATTTTTTTTTCAATATTTAGGTCATTCTTCAATTTGTCAAAGATTTTTTTTTCACATCTCAGTTCTCTCATTAATCTTTCATTGATTTCCCTCTCATAATTTAGATCACTTCTTATTCTTTCATTCTATGCTTTGAGAATTTTGATTTCTTCATTTGCTCCAGTGATTTGATCAATGAGGTCTTCATGCTGATTGGATTGATTCTATTCTTCATTGTTTCTTGCCTCCATGTATTCATTTTCCTTATTCCTTTGTTCCAAAATTTCACATAGCTCGATTGATTGGATTTCTTGTTCTCTTTTTAGTTTTCTTACTTCTTCTTACAAAGAGCCATTCTTTTTTAGGAGTTCCTCAATTGCCTCATTAGCTTCATCTGAGCTACTTAATAGGAAAAAGTGTTTAATTTTTTCTTCAACATACTGATGGTCATCCATTTGTCTTGCAAGTTCCTTCCTTCTTTTTAGGGATTGGGAAAGATGCTCCTTTTCTTCTTTGAGTTGAGCTATGGCCATCTCTAGATCTAGCTTTTCATTTTCAATTGCCTTGTTGAGTCTGAATATCTCCATTTATCCTTAGATCTTTGCTCAAGGTAATAAATTTTTATCCTGAGAACCAAAAAGCTTTGATACCAATTGTTGGGAATATTCAAGATATGAAAATTTACTGAGAGGGGAGGGGTGAATCAATAACTTTAAATTCTTGCTTTTAAATTTTCCACAAATCAATCTATGCTACTGCATGCATTAATACTAAAAGTTAAAAAATTCATCACACAAAAGAACACAATATTTTGGTGACCTAAAAACCTTCGAAATAGAAAGTAAAACTAGGGTGGAGATGATACCCACAAAACTTCAATACTGCAGCATAAAGTTGGCATATTAAGGCTTACATTGACCACTTCTAGTGATCTACCCTATTAGGAGCACAAAGGACTGCTAGGTCCACCTTATTAGAGGATTTAAAAACATACCAATAAGTATGCACTCGATTAAGAGATTTGTACAAAGACTGTTAAGTCTACCTTGTTAGAAGATTTAGAAACTGACTCACTTGTTAGGATGAAGCAATGGATCTACTTACAACTGATTGTTGATAAGATCCTTCGCATGTACTTCTCAAAAATATTTCATATTACTTCGCTATTGCTTCATATATGTGACATCTTACAATACACCTTAGATATATACCTTTCAAATTTACAAAACTACAAGGTCAGCCAAAACAAAAGTGAACAAATACATTACAAAGTCAGCCCAATAGTAAATAACTTGGGTTCATTGAACTGACTCAATGACCTTCTAATACACAACATTCACTACATTACTCGGCATCATCATTCACTTGATAGAAGTGAAGGCTCAATCCATACTAATCACTCAATGTAGTTCTAAACTCGGTGACCACAGGTGACTTGATAGATGTAGTGTCACTTGGTAGATACTACACACTAAGTTTACCTTGCTTCACTTGGTAAACACTACTGCTTCCAATGCTTAGTTTACACTGAATCTTCATGACACAAGCTTACTGCTTAGTAGACATTGTAAAGCTCGATAGACATTGTTGATCTTCATATTTCTTAGATTCACTTGATAGCCACTGTCTACTTGGTCTAAATTATTGAACTCTTCGAAGCTTGGTTAACACTGGAATGCTCAGCGAGTGTAGAAAATTAAGTGTTGAGCTCAGTAGCTATACTGATATGGTTAAGTGTTTTCACGAATGGAAATACTAACTTAATGTAAACATTGTGTAGCCTTTAATAGGGTAGGCCTTTCATAGGGCATCACTTTAGAAGAGTGAGAAAAGACTAGCATGTTACTGGTGGTTTTTTCCAAATTGGGTTTTCACGTAAATCACTATGTTATGTGTTGATTTTCATGTTTTATTCATGTATATTGATTTATCAATAACTTTCTAAGAAGAATGTTTAGCTTGGATGCATAATTAGTTTAAATAGGCTCACTATACTTAGTGAAAAAGGTTTATTAGGACATTTGGACCTTGAATAACTGATTCAACCCACCTCTTAGTTATTCTAATATATTTCTAATAGAGTAAAGATCGAACCTTTTCAAAATTTAAGCAATAGGAGCCTGCATTTGAGATGATTTGTTTTCACCTTCCCCTCTAGCTTTGGAATCATTTGCTTGAGTAGGGATTGCAATGTTTTTGGATTGAGAATCAGTTTTTGTAGCTCTTTGCCCTTTGGGTAGAACTGAAGATGAAGCTTCTTCCAAAGTTAAATGAATGTCACTACCTCTATCAGAATTAAATTCATATTCAAGATAGTAACTTACATAGTCGCCAAGTCCTTTAGAAGACTCTTTGTCTACTATTATATTTTCCATGGTTGTTTTCTCAGCTTCAAGTTGCTCATGTCTCACATTCTTGGGACATGTGGCCCCTTCATGATCATTAGTGACCTGAAAAGACCACATGTTGGTCTTGCTAGGAGGAGGCTCAATTTGTAACCTTTGTTAACTTGGAGGTAGGGTAAATTTTTTCCCTTGGGAAGAAGCATTATGATTGGGATATTTCCTTGGAATGTCTTGATAAAGAAATGAGGATTTAAGGAGTTGCTTCTTTATCATCAGAAGAACATTAGCCAACTTTTGGATCAATGCATCATTGTAATATGATGATGTTGAGGGTTGAGAAATTGGTTTTTTCACATCTTTCTTCTACTTGTTGGATATAATAAGATCATCTTCTAACTCTATAGCAAGAGTTTGAGATGTCACAAGTGTCAGAGGGTTAACTCTTTTCATGAGAAAAGCAATGTTTGGGGGCATTGCATTAAAAAAGAAACCTTTATGATTCTCATCATTAGGTGTGCTAGTTGTAGGTATTTGATGCATGGCTTTATTAAATATGGCTACAAATTTACACATGGGAACATGTATTTCCTTTTTCATTTGACTTAATTGCAAGAGCAAAGAATTTGAATCTTTGACTACTTTGAATCTAGCCTCAAAAGCATTTTTCATAGTATCCCAACATGTGATTGATGCATTAGGAAAATGGTGAAACCAATTAGCTATTGAGTTTTTTAATGTTTGAATGAAAAATCTTACAGCAACATCTTCTATTGCTACAACCAAAACTCCACATGCTAATTTAAAATCATTTAGATGTTCTTTAGGTGATCTTTTTCCATCTCCACTAAATTTGGGAAAAGGTCATATCACAACACCACAGGGTTAATTGTGAAAAAATTACTAGTAAACTAAAATTAATAGGGAAGATTGTGATAGCAAAAGGGATTAAAGTTTTAGGGATGATTAAGGATTGCAAGGAAGTAGCAGGACTACCACCTTTAGGAGGTAATGATGGTCTACTAATTATCAGGATTGAAGTCAATTCTAGCTAAGGCTTCAAAGTCTTCATCTATCAGGCTTGAAAATCTATTAGTTTGCATATACCTTCTTGTAGCTAGGGTGAGATTTCAACTTGACCTAATCAATGATTTTCATGAGCAACTCTTTCTACTACAACTTCTTCTTGTATTATTCGTAAACCCCTAATCCTTTCAACTATTTCTTCTTCTCTTTCCAATAGCAATTGCACTTGGAGATATTGTTAATTATTGATTCAGTTAACCCAAGCATGAGAGTTTAGGTAAGAGACAATATCTTCTTGTGTATCTTGAAACCCTAGGTTAGGTTGTAAAATAGGCAACTAATTATGATTAGGAAGTACCATTTCACAAAACCATGAAAACTTGAAGGAATCTCGAAAAGAATAACTCTATCACTCTGAGTTACTCCCCGATAGAGTTGTCATAAATTGTTAGTAAATAGATTTTCCCAAGTATCTTGACAATTTTTGACACAAGGGAGAAAATTGTAAACTTACAATTTGAATTCCTATTTTTGATAAGGAATTATCTGCTTAAGTTTTTCTTTATTCAACACAAGGTGCAGCTAAGATTTATGAAAAGATAATCATGAATCCTCTATCAAGTGGAAATCTTTCCAATAAGTATTTTACTAAAAATACTAAAAAATATTTGAATTATTTCATCAATACAAGTTAAATGCGAATACTAAAAAGCTATTTGATTTTAACAATTAGTATCAACCACGTGATTGAATGTTATAACAAAGGATAACTAATGAGATAATACAAATTGCACCTCCCACAACCTTCAAAATTTAAAATAGATAATTTCAAAATATACAACAAATGTAACTCCACTCCCACATAATCATACACTCTCAAGAATGTAAATCATCATAGATGACAATAGTATCTACTTCAGGAAGGTTTAGTACATAAAAATATAGAATTTTATTTAATTGTTGCTAATCTAGAAAATATTCTATTCAAAATTCAAAGTGCAAAGTATCAAAAAAAAAGTATTTATTCTTTAGTCCACGAAAAGATTAACCCTATCAGATATTATCTATTACATATATATAGGACATGGGGCTAGATAGTTATCCAAAATTACCTTGCCAAGAGTAAATTGTCTCATAGTTAACACAACCAGTTAACTGAAATGCATAAAAAAAGAAATAATAGGAGAAAATTAAAATGAAGTTGTTAAATGAACATGTGCCATGTCAGCAGGCACTATCCACACTAGGCATGGTTCTAGCAACCTTATATGTTTCTTATGCAATGGTAAATGTAGAGATAACTGACTGATGAGGTAAGTTGATATATGCAATTCTTTTCTTCCAAACTTCCTTTTCCCTCTTCAATTTTGTTACCTTTTCTCCATGCATATCTAAATGTTTCAAATTTATTATCAACATAGCTTCGGTATGGGCTACATTTGAGAAATCCTGTCTAAATGGAATTTTCTTCTTCTAAATATCTTGGAACTTCTTTTGGACTCCACTTAATAATTCTTCCACTTGGGAAAAGAAGTTAGTTTCTTTACCCACACAATGTTTGTTGAACCATCTCAAATCACCTTAGATTATTTCATCCACTAGTTTAAGACTATCCAAGATTTCTTTTATTTCACTTACTACCTAGACTAATGCCTCATTTCTCCACTTGATATAATCTTTACTCACATACAAAGTTTTATCATCTGGGCCAACTATAGGGTAGTCAACTTGGAACATTTGCAATTCAAATCCTTGAATTTTTTTGTATCCAGAGCACCACTTTTACCCAATTTTTTCTTTCCTTTTCAAAGCTCTCATTATTGGACTCCACTCTTTTTAAGATGGTAAAAATTTCTTTTGAAGCCTTATCCAAAAGTCTTATGTACTTTAGTCTCACTTAGGAAAAATTGTAGCCATTCCTCAGATGTTCTTGCAACTACCTTACTCTTCTACAAATTTTCAAGAAACTACTAGTTGGTTGAAGAAGATAAATTGTCAATTGCTGACATCTCATTCAGATGTTTGTGTTTTGAGTGCAGGATAGCATTAATGTACTATGCCATGGTCCTTATCACTTCTTTCATATCCTTTTTATCCTGAGCATCATTCCAAACTCTATCTACAATATTTTTTTTTGAAGCTTCAAAAATCTTCATATCAATTGTGTGGCTCCCCTTTGCAAGATCAATTCTTGATATCTAATAGTCCTATGGGGTGAGGTCTTCATGAAAACTACCTTCTGGTGGTTTAGCTATTTTAGCTAACCAATTTCTAGAACTCTTATCAAACTTTATCCTAGATTCAATTTTTGCACTTTTCTCTTTCAAAGGCTTTACCAGGCACTTGCTAACCAGGTCATCAATAGGCATGTACAATGGTACCAAGCTCCTTTTCTTCTCTATAGAAGTTCCTAGCCACTTGGGCATAATAGGTTCTTTTCCTATCATGGAGGAAACCTTAGTTAAAGAAAGGGTGCCAAATTGAGTACCAGCACTCTGAGGAGACTTTTGAGGATCTAGAGTATTTTCAACCATGGGGGAAATAGGAGATTTCTCTGGACATGCATTTTTTTTAGCAAGATCTAGATCAACTATAATTGTTCCCTTTTCTATACTTGGTATTGCCTTCTTAGTGTTGGATGTTAGGATTAAACCACAGAAAAAAATAAAGACTACATGCAAATATAACCAATAATAGAAAATAATAGATCACATAGAAATGATCACAGGGCACCAAGATTTAACATGGTTCACCCAATCCCTAGGATACGTCCACTAAATAGCAAGTTCAATCTTATTACAATCCAATGATTACAACCTGATTACAATATGTAATCCCTTACAATTCAATACCACCACAAGAACCAATTTCACATCACATCATCATGAAAAATACCTAACCCTAAACCCTTTTATACAAGTATTTTATGCCATTTTAGGGTTATAATTAATAATTACATGTTGGCCAAAAATCTTGATAAAATAGGAACAAAAATTATTTTTGTTGAACTCCAAAGAATTATGGAGTATGTATAGTACTATCCTAATCAGTCACCACAATCTAACAATCTCCCACTTGGGGACTAATTAGGCTCCACACTAAACAATAATCTCCCACTTGGAGACTGATCCTATAGCAATAGTACTACCATATGGGGCTCCCATTGGATCAAACCACCCTGGACTGTACTATTCTTTTATTCATGTTCAGTCTAGAAGGCCAATAGAAGTTGAAGAGGAGTTCAACTCCTCCCTCGTTACAACCTTTGCCAACATATCTGATGGATTGTCATTTGTATGTATCTTCTCTAGCTTTAACTATCCATCCTCCAAAATTGACCAAATGAAATGGTACCGTAACTGTATGTGTTTGGTCTTAGAATGTAGAGCTGAATTCTTAGCAAGATGAATGGCACTCTGACTATTTGTGAACAAATAATTATCCTTCTGAGGATGTCCCAATTCTTCCAAGAAGAACTGAAGCCATATCATCTCCTTGGCTACCTCTATAGTAGCAACATACTCTACCTCTATAGTGGATAGAGCATTAATCTTCTGTAACCTAGAAACCCAGCTCACAAATGCCCGACCAATAGTAAAGACATAACCCATAGTACTCCGCTTGGTATCAATATCCCCTACCAAATCCAAGTCAACATAGCCTTGTAAATCAATAGTAGAGCCCCCAAAGTGTAAACACTTATTGGATGTGCCTCTCAGATATCTGCGAATCCATTTGCCTACATTCCAACGTTCAATGTTGAGATGACTCATATACTTGCTAACGACTCCCACTGCATGTGCAATATCTGGCCTAGTGCATACCATAGCATACATCAAGCTTCCTATAG
Source organism: Cupressus sempervirens (assembly GCA_028749045.1). Classification (NCBI taxonomy): domain Eukaryota; kingdom Viridiplantae; phylum Streptophyta; class Pinopsida; order Cupressales; family Cupressaceae; genus Cupressus; species Cupressus sempervirens. The sequence goes on along the minus strand of CM053783.1, from coordinate 582,604,559 downwards.
CTAAAGCATAGGGTACCTTGGACATCTTATCCTCCTCTTCCTATGTCTTAGGACATATCTCCTTAGTCAATTTCAAATGACAAAGTAAAGGTGTGCTGACAGCTTTAGCATTCTTCATAGAGAAACGTTGCAACACCTTCTCAACATAATCAGCCTAAGATAGCATCAATATTCTATTTTTCCTATCTCTGGAGATCTTCATACCAAGGATTTTTTTTGCTACCCCCAAATCCTTCATAGAAAATGCATGTGCTAACTACCATTTAAGCCCCTTAATATGATCCATGTTAGACCTGGCTACAAGCATATCATCAACATATAAACATAAAATAATGTAGCTATCATCATCCAACCTCTTAAAATAAACACAATAATCTGAATGAGACCTATTATATCCATGCTCATGCATAAAACTATCAAATTTTAGATACCGTTGCCAAGGTGCTTACTTCAAGCCATATAAACTTTTTTTTAATTTTTACACTAAGTTCTCCTTACCTTTGACCTCAAAACCCTATGGCTGAGCCATATATATTTCTTCATCCAAATCACCATAAAATATCTCATCAAAATCAATTCCCTTTTTCTGTGCAAATCCTTTTACAACTGACCTAGCTTTAAATCTTTTCTTACCTCCTTCCTTTTCTTTCAACCTATAAACCCACTTATTCTATAAAACCTTTTTACCAGTAGCAAACTTGTATAAATCCCATGTCTTATTCTTTATCAAGGAGTCCATTTCACCTTGCATTACAGACTCCCACTGAATCTTAGTATCCACCTGCACAGCTTCATCGTAACTTTCAGGTTCATCAACATCAGTAAGTAAAATAGAATACAAAGAGGGAGAAAATATTTGTGGAGGTCTAATTTTCCTTGTTGATCATCTAACATTCATCGATGTGTGTGTTATTTTTTGTTGCGATTGTTGCACATCACGAGGAATGGCTGGAACATCAGCTTTGGAGTATCATCCAACACTACATAATCATCTTCTTTCTTCTCATGTTGCTGCAATAGATCTTTGTACAACACTTTCTTATTGAATATGATATCCCTACTTCTTACAATTTTCTAATTTTCAAAATCCCAAAGCTTATAACCAAATTCATTCATGCCATATCCAACAAATACACATTTCTTTGACTTAGCTTCTAGCTTGGTTCTATTTTTAGAATCTATGTGAGCAAATGCTTCACAACTGAAGGTTTTGAGAAAAGAATAAATCACCTTCTTACCAGTCCATGCCTCCTCTAGAATACCAAAACCCAAAGGAGTAGAGGGACCTCTATTAATCAAATATATATTAGTATTGATAGCATCTTTCCACATGTATAAGGGAAACCCAACATGCAATCTCATGCTCCTTGCGTGCTCCATTAAAGTCTTGTTCAAATGTTCAGCCACTCCATTTTCCTATGGAGTCCTTGGAATAGTTATTTTTTTACGAATACCATTAGTGGAGAAATAATCTTCAAATTTATGAGTACAATACTCACCACCATTATCATATCTAAGACATTTTAATTTCTTACTAGTCTCATTTTCAACCAAGCATTTCCATTTCTTAAAAGTTTGAAATACATCAGATTTCTCTCTGAGGAAATAAACCCATACTTTTTTGGTTGCATCATCAATAAATGTAACATAATAATGAGAGCCACCAAGGGAAGATACCTGAGCCAGTCCCCATGCATCTATATGCACAAGCTCTAATTTCTCCTTTTTATTTTCCTTCCTAGTCTTTGCAAAACTCACTCTCTTTTGTTTTCCATACACAACTTTCACAAAAATCCATATTAACACATTTTAGACCTAATAAAAATTTCTTTGAATGAGGTACTTTCATACCTTTCTCACTCATGTGCCCAAGTCTATTGTGCCACAGTGCTATATCAGAATCTACAATAGCTATTTGTTCTCCCTGCTTAACTACAACAATTGTTCCTGACCATTCATTTTTCTCTGAAACAATCAAAGTAGAAGGAATAATATAACCTATACAAAGATATAAGGTGCCTAATTTCACACCTTTTTCTACTACAAGAGGACCTTTTGAAACCTTCCAATTTTTATCATTAAAAGTAACTACACAACCCTCATCACCGAGTTGCCCTACTGAAATTAAATTCCTACTCAGCCTTGGAATATTTCTTACCTCATGTAGTAGCCAATGATTCCCATTTTGCAACTTAATCTTAATTTTACCCTTTCCAAAAATCTAACAAGGTTCATTATCCCCCAAATAAACAAGCCCAAAATCCCCTTGGACATAATCAATGAAATAACCTCTATGAGGTGTAGCATGAAATGAAGCACTAGAATCTAATACCCATGAATCATCAACACTTTCTAAAGATAGAAGCAAAGCATTCTCTTTAGATTTTTTACTTACCACATTTTCCTCCTTGTCTCCATCTGATTTATCTCCTTCATTTTTCTTTCGATTCTAGCAATCTTTTTTTTTGTGCCTGGTTTCCCATAGTACTAGCAATCGTTTGGTCCTCTCGATTGAGACCTCTTCCCCTTTGACTTTCCTCTTGATTTCCCACAATTTCCAAAATTACTTCCTCTCTCAGTCATTCTATCCCTACTTTGTGCATTCAAAGCACTTCCTAATGTAGATCCACCTTAGGTTTTCCTATGAGTTTCCTCACTTAAAATAACATCGATCACATCATCATATTTTAGGGTACTAGGTCCTTGAACATAATTACACACAGCCATTACCAAGCCATTTCAGCTTTCAAGCAAAGAACACAAAATCAAGAGAGCCCTAATTTCTTCTTCAAAATTGATACCCATAGAAGATAACTAACTAGTAATAGTATTAAACTTATTTAAATGATCTGCAATAGATCCACCTTCTTCCATTTTCATATTAAATAAATGCTTCATGAGAAATACCTTGTTTAAAGCAGAGGGCTTTTCATACAGTGTCGCTAGGGTTTTCATCAATTCTTCTTTCATCTTTGATTTTGTAATATTAAATGCCACCAATGGTGCTAGGCATAATCAAATGCTTCCAAGTGCCTTTCTATCCAAAAGATCCCATTCATCATTTGACATAGTTCCTTGATTCTTGGTTTTTCCTTCTAACGGCTTCCATAAATCCTTTTGATATAGATAGTCTTCCATTTTGCATATTCCATAACTGGAAGTTATGCATATTAAACCTATCAACCCTCAACTTACCCTCATCTACCATTGCTCCCACTCAACCATGAGACTCCCACTCAACCATGAAACTTTCCTGCAGAGGATAACTAAAAATAAAACTAGGCTCTAATACCACTTGTTAGAATTAAACCACATATAGAAATAAAAACTACATGCAAATATAACCAATAAAAATAAATAATAGATCACACAGAAATGAACACAAGGCACCAAGATTTAATGTGGTTCACCCAATCTCTAGGCTACGTCCACCAAACAACAAGTTCGATCTTATTACAATCCAGTGGTTACAACCTGATTGCAATCCATAATCCCTTATAGCTCAATACCACTGCAAGAACCAATTTTGCATCACATCATCATGAAAAATACCTAATCCTAAACCCTTTTATAAAAGTATTTTATGTTGTTTTAGGGTTATAATTAATAATTACATGTCTGCCCAAAATCTCAATAAAATAGGGCCCAAAAATGTACAGTACCCCAAAGAATTATGGAGTATGTATAATACTATCCTGATCAGTCACCACAATCTAACATTGGATCCCTTTTGACCTTTAGCACCTCCTTATGAACTTGAAGTCAAAGTGACTATGAAGTTACTTCAGCTTTGACTTTAGGAGAACCTGCAACAGGGTCAACAATATTAAGGTTAGTGATGGGCTTTGGCTTGGAGTGTACCTTTTTTTACTTGGATCTTGAATACTTCTCAAGGGCTCTAGGGTTGCAAGATTCCTCATTCTTTGACTTCAGCCATTTTTCAATTCTTATCAACACATCTAAAGTATGGGTAAGTAGATCATTCTCTTCCCTCCTAGTCCAATCCATTTTAGGGATGGGCATATGTTCAATTTGATTATCATAAAATGGGTCAATAACATCTTCATCTTCATCTTCTATTATCCCCTAGGTGCTAAGGTTAACCTTGAACATATTAATCTAGCTAATTGTCAACCTAGACCATAATCTTTTTTTGACTTTGAATTCATCAGGAAAATTAGCCCAATAATCTTCCAAATTTGGAACACAAATTTGGAACTTGAACTAGTGAAGATGAGTGTTTTAAATTATCCTTAGCAAGACTTGGATAATCAATATCTTCTCTAGAAGAATAGGATTTAAGGCATAAGTGAGACAATGTATTTTTTGCTAACACAACATGCTTGAAGTTTGAACATCTATAGTGACCAATTTCAATGGGAAATAGAAAAGAAGATGAATTTTTAGTGCCTTTAGGAAAGTCAAACATGGCAAAAAACTACCTACATATCTCAGATAAAATAATACTGTCTAAACAATAGCGTGGTAACCTAGGAGGTTCTCTATAAAAACCCCCAACTCTAAGATACATAAATTTGGGAAATTGAATGTAGAAACATCCATAAATATTGATAGCTTGCATTGACTCTTTTAATAACCTATGATTCTCATGTCCTTGGAGCTCAAATACTAGCCTCCCAAGAAAAACATCATTGACTCTCCTAAATTCCTTGCAAAATTTAGTTGCCTAGAGATCTTTGTAGTATTGATATATGGTCATTTCATCAATCTAGGACATGTTTGGAAGTTTCTCCCATTCTTTAGATGCCACTAAAATGTAGATTAAGAATGAGGATAGAAAGAATAAGCTGAAATTGCTCACAACTATGAGACCTTGATGTAAATTTTTAGCTATTAAATTAGCCTAGTCAATAAATTTCTCACCATCAACAATCTTTTGAATAAAGAGGTACATCCAAATCTCCCAGTGGAAGGCATCATCATTACCCTTGACTCTATTTAGAAGTAATACAATATCTGCAATCTCCCCAATGTAATGCTCAATAGTCAAAGGTTTGGACAATCTAGAGCCTCCTTTAGCTAGTTTCAAAAGCTAGGTCTATGCCATAATAGAGTCATAATCCTTCTTCCTACCACCATATAGGCATTTTATATCCTCAAATGTCCAAGGCTCGTAAGGTTCTTTGTGAGGAATTCTTAGAGATGACCTAACACTAACTCTATTTACCCTAAACAACACCTCCTTAGAAGTCTTCTTTATGCACATTGTGGTAGGGTCATAGTGATTTGCACATTCAACACTTAATTTTGGACATTCTATGGCTGATGGGAAGGTGGTGGCTTCAAGTAACCCACTACTAACTAATTTCTGATGAATGGGCCTAGATTGGGTATTTTTCATCAACTCAACTATATAAATTAGGTTCTTATTTATCATGAAAGCATCCCAAATTTTAGGGAGGGAACTCAAAAAACTTGGCTTTTCTAGCTTAGGCATCTTAGGGTAGAAAATCATCATGGTTTAACTTGAAAGATGAAATATTTACAGAGATAAATGGAAGTATCTAAATGAAAACTAGGTACACAGATGATAGAGTGGAGGATAATGTACTTATAGTTCTTGATAGAGCCCAACCTTCCACTTCTCTTGCTTACCAGTTGATGCTAAGAGCTCAAAATGATTAAATGAGAAATTGTGCAAGCTAGATAGGTAATTGTAGACTAATTTCCTTAAAATCTCTAGATAGATATGAGTGGGGAGAAATTATTTATAACAAGAGTGTTGCCTGTATTTGACAAGACTTGCAAGGTTGTTTGTAGTTAATGCCCGTCAAATCCACACATAGCTCTACATCTCATGATATCAAAAAATCTAAATGCCACCTTTTCCTATAAAAGTAGCTATACTTTGGCATGATTTTTTATAGCTATCATATTTATTGCCTTTTATGTCATTATGATAGCCACTAGGTGGGACCCATCTATTGACTCGCAAATGAGTTCATGATTTATTAATATATAGCCTACGAGAAAGTAAGCAAACATCATAAAACCATGAAGTTGAGGTTGAAGTTGAAGTTTTGAATCAACTCCTACTTCAACTTCAACTTCAATAATAAAATTTGACTGATGGGAAAAGACCTTGTTGGGGTGACAAATAGTGGGTAAAGCTGAACTTGAACTTGAAGTAGGTAAAAACTTCATGTTTGACTTCAAGTTATAGAAAGACCCTTGGTTAACAATATTACACATTGCAAGAAATTGTAGGGTAACAACTAGGTGGTTTTTTAGGATGAGATGGCCAATAAAAATCAATCTCAACACAATCTCTAGGATGTGATGGTTTATAACAAGAATGATTAATAATGACAATGACTCCATCATGAGTAAATTTAATATAGTTATGAATAGGAGAAGAAAAAGTTTGCATGGTTGAAAGTCATGGAATACAAAACTTAACTTATAATTGATTAGAATTAGGAATAACCACAAAGGTATTAAAAATAATTTTCTTAAAAAAAGTAACAAATAAAGTGATAGAACCTTGAGGTTGGTAAAGAAGAATGTTACAAGTTTGAATCCATAAAGGGGTTGAACCATAAGTATCTCTATGAGCCACTCTAGCAGCAATGTACATGGGACAATTAGGTGCCTTAACCATATTAGATTGACTAAAGCTAATAATAGGTGGTGTTTGCTGATGATCAGGTGGAGAAGAAATCCAAGGTTGAGACTCTAACTCAACATGATTAACCACATGATTCACTTCTATCTTTTCATCATAAGAAATATGGCAATATGAAGAAGAAGGTTGATTAATGGTTTTCACTAAATGTGAAGGAAAAGGATTAGTATAAATTTGAAATTTTTGATTAGGCAATGTAGAAGACTTATTTGTAGGATTAAATTTGCAATCAATAAGGTCTTGAATAGCATTCCTCAAACCCTAACACTTTTAAGTGTCATGACCTAGATGATGGTAATATTGATAGAAAGATTTAGAATCAAATGACTTAGACAAAACTTTACTAGGATCAATAAGATGAATAAGAGGAATATTAATAACATGAACATGAATCAAATTTCTCATCACCTCAAATAAAAGCTGATATAAGTCAGTTTATGATTAGGATGACATAGAGAGGAAAAATTAGCCATACCTCGAGATCTAGTAGCCACTTGATCACCATATGTATGTGGAGATTTGATTTTGATAAAGTTGTTATATTTAGAGAACTTGTTTGAATGTCCAACAACATTATTCTTATTACTATAAATAGGAGGCATCGAAGTAGAGCTCTCAAGTTGACTCACTTGTAATTGGTAATGGAGAAGCACTACACATAGGTGTGAAAAGGAGGTATACTGAACAAGCAAAATCTTATCCCTAATGTCTTTTTGTCAATTAGAAAAAAAAAGGTCTTCAATATCATGATTATAAATAGGATAATAAATATGACCATACAAATGTTTAATATACCTATAAAATTAGTAACTTTGTATTTAACATTCTGATTACAATACATTAAATCAATTAAAGAAACTCATGGACTAATATTATTTTGAAATTGTTGAATGAAAGCATTTGCAAGAGTTTGAAAATAAATAATAGAATAATGAGGTAGAGAGAAATACCATTGCAAGGATTGATCCCTAAAGGTACATAGAAACAACTTAGCCATAAGCCTATAATCATGAGCATAACCACTACATATAGTTTGGAAAGTTTTAACATGAATCATGGGATTTGCATTACCACAATAATTCTCAAGATGATGTACCTCAACATGTTACTAATTAAAAACATGAAGGATATCTAAGGAAAGGAAATTATCCACATCACTTGTAAGAATATTGTACTTAGAATAGGTTAAATGAGAAAGTTGTTGTAAAGCATATATAGCTTGAACCTTGAGGTACTAACAATGGGATGAGAAGAAAAACTAGTAACTAGAATTATACTAGATGGATAAGGAAAGGTATAAGAAGAGAAAGGAATATACAAGGATGTCAAAAAATAATTTAAAGGAATAATTAAAGGGTTAAAATATATAAAAGGAACCACATTATATGAAGGCAATGAAGAAGGAATGGAATTAGGAGGAACACTCATAGGAAGTGAAAGACTATGAAGACTCACTTAAATGAGTGGAAACTTGTGTAGAAGTAGTCAAAAGAGGTAGAACATATGTAGGTATGCTAGAAAGAATGGTAGGAATTGGGATAGAAGGTTCAATGGTGGAAAAAGAAGGACTATATCATAATCCTTGAGAATATTCCATCAAAGACTTAGCACCAATATAAATAAGGTAATATATAACATGCAAGTTAGATATGTTATTATCATCATTATTAACAAGCATCTTAAGAGATTTAACAATAACAATGCTATCAGGATTCTCATTTTCTTGAGCAATCCAAGTTTATAATTTATCAAACTCACTAGAAAGCTTCTCATCTTGAAAAGGAGAAACTCTTAAAGAATCATTCTCATAATGAGGTGAGTGAGATGATTTTTTCTCTACGATAGGATTAAGATCATGAGAAAAAAAATGAGTTTGATCAAATGAAACTATGAGTTTATGAATTTTCCTAACAAGAATGCTATAGGTAGGGTTATATGTAATTAGGCTTATAAAAAGAGGAGATAAAAAAAAGAAAAACCTATTGAGATCTAACCAAAGGAAAGAAAATCCAAAGATATGTAAAATAACCCAACACAAAAAAGACAGGGAGTTCACATTAGGTTCACCAAAATATTTAGTGGTAAAATAGAAGCACATTAAATAATATGTAGACTTCCACTGTACATAGTCACTAAAACATTAAAATATGTGTGTGAGGGAAAGATGGAGATTTCCAAGTATGACTACACTTATGATTTAAATTATATTAGCTAGGACCCAAAGGAAGAAGGGTGTGAATACTAAATCGAGGTTGTAAAGATGAATGCAACACCAAGAAATACACATTGTAAAGCTGAATGAAACACCAAGAAATGCACTCTATTAGGCCCTTAATAAGATAAGATGAATGTAAAATTGAACTAATTGCTTAGGAAATGCAAACCTAGATTTTATGTGAGTACAATTACTCCAATGAAGATGTAAATATATGGTAGAGATATGAAATTAAATGAAATAAAATGTAAAAGAATCACCTCAAAATTCATAGGGTAAGATGTATTTTTGCTCAATAAATTTTGGATTTGAATCTTTTCTAAACTTTTATCCATGAAATTTGTAATGAAATGAAAAAAGGAGAAAAACCTAGAAATATTCCTAAAATCTAAGACTGAAGGACTAGGTCAAAATAGAAGGACATCCCATAACTAAGTTGACATAGTTTACAACTCCAAAACTAATGAATTTAGAAAGGTCACAAACTGTAGGTTCCAAATCTACAATTCTTTTTACTCCTAGCCTATAAATCACTAGGAAAAAGAAAGGTTTGGTGGTTTGGGTTTGATGAGGGCTTACCTTGGTCAAGACCTAAGTTAAGGAATCAAATGTAAATGTAAAGGACTATAAAGAAAAATATAAATGCTAGGATTCACATTTCAAATGTACATGTAATGTAGATCTTGATTTCGAAATGTAGGATATCTCCACACTTTGTAATGGATCTATCATAACTCTATAATGGTGTCATGGATATGGATATGCATAAATGAAGAGGATAAATGCATCAATGCATATCTCCTCCCTTTATGGCCAATGGTATGCTAAATCTTGAAGAGAAAATGCTCACAAAGGGTTCTCCAATGCTAGATAAAATATCCATTCTAAAATGCTTGAAAGAAAATTGAATACTTGAACTCCTTGAATGTAAAAGTATATAAATATTCACTAGAGAGAAGATCTTGAGGATGAGATGCTTGAGATATGAATTAGATATGAAATTAAGCTTCCAAGTCTCCTTATATATGAGTTTTTGAGCAAGAAAATAATACAGGACAACTAGATAACAATCATTAACTAATTAAACCCCTAAGGAATTTTAGGCCACAAGATCAAAACATTTTAAGGAGTAGGTCAACTTGGGTCAACCTAGTCCATGACTATATCAACCTACAAAGACTAGGTAAAATTGGGATGACCTAGTCTTTAACCTAGTCTAGGAGGACATGTCTTAGGTACCATAGAGAGCTAGGGAAGATATCAGAGAGATAAGGTGGAGAGATGGAAGATAGAAGAGGAAAAAGAGGAAAATAAGAGCAAGAACAAGCATATCCTATTAGCATAAATGATGATGACACTGTATTGGATGAGTATCCTAAGCATTGGAGAGTATTGACATGTTTCATTTATGACTATGTCATTAATGTCAATATAGCAGTAAATCTATGAAGACTAGTAAAGTCGAAGACATAGATCTTAGAAATACAAACAATGTTTTGATTGGTTGGTGATGTACATTCACAAACATGTTCAGTATAATGTCTTGATGTTAAGGTTCAATGTGTAGTACCTACATTGAAGATGTACAAAATATATACCTTATTTATAGAGTGAAGTACAAAGATAGAGTACCTAAGAAGTAATATATAATGTTTGTATGATATCATCAAACAAAGATATAATTTGGAGATGCACAATCAGCCAATGATATATGACATTTTTATGATAACATCAATGAATGTGCAAGCCCTAGTATCACATGTGTGAGAAATTGTATAGGATATGATCCAACAGCGCTATTGTAATTATGAATTAATTAATTATCTTATAATAATTAATTGGGAAATCCTCAAGGCTAACTCAAGGAATTATTTTAAAGATATAGTATAAAGGAAAAGATATTTTCCTTGTTTTTTACATGGAAATGAAAGTTGTGATCATTGTATTGAGTCCAAAGTGCAAAAAGGAGTAGATTTTTTGGTGAATATGACTAAGTGATCCAAGGGATTATTGGATGTGGGACTTGTGACCTAGTTACAAGATCTAAAGGAGAAAAAGTCTAGTTGATAGGACAAAGAAAGAGGAAGGAGTAGTACTAATCATTTCTATTAATATGCAAGGAATAATATAGAGATCATTAGACAATGGGTTTATTGGTCTTGCCTTGAAATTGTTTGGATAGTGGGTCCATATATCTTCCACACCTCCTAAAAGGGATTCAAATGTACCATCCCTATTGGGGTTTTCCCTCTGATCAATGGTTTCCCTAGTTAACATATCTAGTGCTATTGTGTATGAATATCTTGTGGTTTCTGATTATTTTTAAAGTTTAATAAGGTTGATAATAATGTTATTATTTGTATAATTGATTCACCCCCCTCTCAGTTATATTGGTAGACTATATATTATAAAAATTGGTATTAGAGCATCAAATCCTTGAAGAGAAAGATTAACATCTTTTGGAGATCATGGCAAGAAGAGATAGTCCTAAGTCAGATAGAGGAAATTTTGTCTCACAAAAGACAGAGCTTCTTGGTGAGTTATTAGATTTATTTAGGGAAAAGAGCATTGAGTTTCCAAATCTAGCATCCTTTTGTTGCATACAAAAGATCAAAAACACAAGAAATGATAAACTAGATCTAAAGAAGAAGGTATTCATCTGCTTACATAGCTAAAAGGTATGAAAATTATTGTTTGTTGTACATTTAAATAGTTTGGTCATTTTTCATAGAGATGTCCTAAGAGAGTAATAAATACTATAAAATTTTCTTTCTAATGAAGATGAAGAATTTGAAGCAAGCATGGAAAGATTCCTAAATAACAGTGATGATAAAGATAGTGAGCTTGAATTAGTTAAGTAAGAGGAAGTAGTGGAAGAGATAGCTTTGGTGAAAATTATTGATCCAAAGGATAACCATGAAAATGTGAAAGTTATCTTTGAGACTAACTATGATTTGTTGAATTAAAATTAGATTGAAGAGTAGACATTTGAGCTTAGAGAAGAAGAAAGATTTGGGTAGACAACTCCTAGCAAAAGTATATCAAACAAATGAATGAACAATGTGAAGTTGAAAAGAATAAGGCTAGACTTGTGTGAAAAGGATATTCATAGCAAGAAGGAATAGACTATGAGGAGAAACATGCCCCTATCACCAAATTGCAAGTAGCAAGAATGTTCTTGGCTTATGTAGAAAATAAAAAGTTTGAAATATATCAGATGGATGTTAAATCAACTTTCCTAAATGGAGAACTTGAAGAAGAGGTTTGCATTAAGAAATCAAAAGGTTTCTCTCTAATAGAAAATGAAGATATGGTATGAAAACTAAAGAAATCTCTATATGGAATGAAGCAAGCATATAGAACATAGATCTTAGTTGTTGGAAGATACCAAAGAGATAAGGTGGAAAGATGGAAGATAGAAGAGGGAAAGGAGGAAAAGAAGAGAAAGCACAAGAATATCATGTTAGTATGAATGTTGATTATATCATCTGAAAAAGGTATAATTTGGAGATGTATGGTTAGGAAGTCACATATGACAATTTGATGATGAAATTAGCTAATGTGCAATTCCTAGTATCGCACATGTGAGAATTTGTATAGACTACGAGACAATAGTGCTATTGTAATTATGAATTAATTAATTATCTTATTATAATTAATTGGGAAAGCCTCAAGGCTGACTTAAGGAATTATTTTTAAGATACATTATAAAGAAATGATGTTTTCCTTGTTTTTAACATGGAAATAGAAGTCATGATCATTGTACTGAGTGTAAAATGTGAAAAGGAGTAGAGTATTTGGTGAATGTAAGTAAATTATTGGATGTGAGATTTGTAATCTGATTACAAGATTACAAGGAGAAAAATTCTGGTTGATAGGAAAAAGAAAGAGGAAGGAGTAGTACTATTCATTTCTATTATTCTACAAGGAATTATACATAGATCATTTGGATGGTGGATTCACTAGCTTTTCCCTGAAGTTTTTTGGATAGTGGGTCCATCTATCTTCCACAACTCCTAATAAGGTTGGCACAACTCCTAATATGGATTCAAAGTCTCCTAACAGGGACTTATATGTGTTGAATATTGTTATAAAATTCTAATAGGGCCCATCTTCTAATAAGTAATATTTATATTAGCACATCATCTTGTGGGTACCAATCCCATCGAGGTTTTTCCTCTATTCAAGGGATTCCCTAGTAAACATGTCTAGTGTTATTGTATATGAGTATCTTTCTGTGGTTTCTGACTATATTTCTCATATGTTTAAAGTTTAATAAGGTTGATTATTTTGTTATTAGTTGTATAACTAATTCACCCCTCCCCCCTCTAAGTTATATTGGTGAACTCTATATCCTAAATATCCATGATACAAAGAGAGAATCACTAAGAGGAGGGAGCTCAATGGTCTTAATAGGAAAACACATCCATTTTAAGGTGGTACATTAACTAATGAGAAATGTAGATAAAATGAAATAAACAATTTATTCTCACGCTAAAATGGTTTCAAAACATGAAATAAAAATTATGAGATATGGTAAATCATCCAACTAAGGTAGTATATTTCATTGTAGCTTTCAGAACTTTCCTCTACTTTTTCTTAATCTGGGTCATCTAAAAGAAGCTCACATTTTTCTTAATCCATTTAACTCTTTATTTCTTTCTCTTAGGAAAAAATCTAACCACTTCCTTAGAATATTGTATGCCTTTGAATAATCTCTTACCTATGTTTAGAATTCCTATAATTTTCACAATCAAGTCCATCTTAAGATCCACTTTTATGCTCTATAAAACAATTTTCCCAATTCTCTAGTTTTCAAAAAAGTTCTAAGTAACTTCTTGATCAAAACCTTTCATCTACTCAAGGAAATTTGAAATATCACCCTTCTAAAGGATTTTCCAAACTCTCTTAATCTTTTTCCACTTATAAGTTCTCAACTCAATATAATTTCGGTCTCCACCCATTTTCATAGAAAGGCTATTATCTTTTAGTATTTGAAAAATATAAATGAAATTTCATAGAGATATGAACCCATAAAGCATGATAAATAATCACCACATTCATGAGAAGATATGTTTTGATCACGTCAATACTCAAAATCATTATTTCATAATAAGTTGTCATTTCCATCAATACTAGTGATGACCCTTGCTTCGAGGTTAATATTTCCCTTATTTGTAATATTTATAAAGTTCACCACTCATATTGATAGTACCTTTCCAAGTAATGATTTTATTACTAATGGTTCCTACATTGGCTAGTGTATCTACAACAAAGTTGTTTTCTCTAAAATCATTTGTAAAATGGAAGTTGCTAAAACTTTGAGCCACAACTTTAATTTTGTCAATTATATGTTTAATATCTTGCAATACATGATTCTCACCCTTTATACAATTCACCATATTTTTGGAATCTCCAACCATCCAAACTTTGTCACATCCCACCCTTTTAACAATTTTAATTATGTGGAGAGCTTTCATGGCTTTCATAGTATGGAAAGTTTGAACACCTAGAGGGACCGCAATCACACAAATATAGTTACCCACTTCATTTCTCATAATCCCCCAATGTTATTATTTTCTTGGGTTTGCCTTTGCAACATCATCAAAGTTAGCTTTAACTCAACATCATCTCTTGATATTTATAATCTCCCATATTTTTAAATTTTTAGTTTCTACTTTATTCTAATATTTGAAATGAGTTGTGTCTAGTTGCATATTTTAATTACTATTTATAATAATCCTTTCATTGATCACTTCCAATTGCATACTCTAGTTTTGGTAAATATGATTATTGCATTCTTTCCACACATTCCATATAGTGTGAGTGATTGAATTTTCATAGTGTCTCAACTCCCTTTTATTGAATTGGGCTTCTCCATTGTTCAAAAAAGTTATGAATAGAATTAAGAATCACCTTATGTAAGTGTAGTCTAGTGAACATAATCAACCAAATCTCTTAAGTGTAATCACATTCAAGTAGAAGGTGATTGAAATTTCAGCTTCTCTTTCAGAAAGATAGCACCTATTAGGAATATCAAAGCCTTTCTTCACAAGATTATTAGTGGAAAGATTTTTATTTTGAAGAAACAACCAATAAAACATGTTGATTTTTGGAATCAGATTTTCAATCAAATCATTTGCCCAAAATAGTTTCATAGAGTCTTTAAAAATACCTAAGAAGACTAAAAAGATTGAATACCTTCCATTGGGCTTTAGTTTCTAGGTCATTTTGTCATGGATTCTTGGTCTTGTGAACCAATAATATAGATTTACGTCAATATGAGTGAAATCAATATTGATAAAATTTAGTTTTAGCCATTTATTGTCCCTCCAATAAAAACTAGCTTTCTTTCCAATGAGATCAACACATCTATCCATTTGATGAGTAAGATTATGATACTCCTTTAGTGGTTTTTCTAGATCTAAGAATAATTTATAGTGATATCTAAAGTAAGGAAATTGATGCAAAGGCATCCTAGATTGCCTTGATATCTTGTTCATCTTTATTCATTCTGCCTATTAATGTTGAGTTCTAATGGTTGTCAAGTTGTAGTCATTGTTAAGTTCCTATATGTGTCAAGTTGTCTAGTATTGGCTAAGCATTCCTTCATGCACTAAGTGAACTTGATGTTTGTTGATGCTCAATTCCTTCTTTGACTAAGTTTTTCTATGATTGGTTCTTAGTTTGAGCTAACTTGAGCATTCAATTTGGATCATGAATTTAATGTAGTGATCTTTTCTTGGGATGATTGCAAACCATTTTAACATCAACCTTCTATTATGTAATGATCTAGAATCTTTTGTAAGCCATTTTGGAAAGTATAAATACAAGTGTTTAAGTTTAGGTTAGGCATAGCTTAGAGAGAGTTAGGGAGTAGATAATCCTAGAAGAGAAAGTTTAGATTTGGAATAATAGAGTTTTTGGATCTTGAAGATGGAATCTTTGTAAATCTTGTTGGTCATAACCCATAAGGCCTTATAGTTGGGCACGTATGTTGATACCTTGAGGAATCAATAAAGTACTTGTTAATTCTTCTCTCCTTGGTGTTTTTCTATATGTTGTTTTCTTCTTTGTGTTTACTTAGAAATGTGGTTGGATAGTTAGGTGTTTCTCTAAACCTAGCTTTTCATCCCTCCTTGCATCACAAAAAATCTAAGTTTGGAAAATTAGAGAGATATTTCTTTTTGATAGTGGAATTCTACTCCTTTTCCTCTTCATAGGTCCTTTAGATTTTTTTGGTATGGAGGGCCATGATGGTCAATATGGTCAATATAATCTTGAGAAATCCTTTATGTTTAGGATTACAAATATTTTTCCATTGAACTAGGAGAAAATGACTCTTTACCTCAACTCTTGACCAAAGTAAAGTTCTCTAAATTTTCTCTATAACATTAACATACTTAGCAAGAATTGAAAACAAAATGAGAGCATAGATGGGAATGGTAGTAAGATTAATCACTTGCTCATTTTTTTGTTACATCTCTTTCTCATTTTCATCTTTATGATGGATCATGAAGTGTGATAAAAAATTTTGATGCTCAAAATAAACACATAATCAAATCTAGAAAATTCTTATGATAATTATAATGGATTGTGGAAATATGATATTGGTGCAGGATCATTTCCAATAACTACCATTTCAAGAAAATTAGGAGGATAAAATAAAAAATGTTAGGATAGGATTTGATCTAGAATCCAATGCTAGAAATAATGTCCAAGTTGTAAGGCAAGGCGACATTAGGTGTGTTATAAACCTGATTATCTACATTAGTCATTTTACAGACAATTTCTATGTAGAATGAGGATAAGATGGTCTAGAAGGTTAGACAATGATTTATTATTTATTAAAACCTTCTTATTATCCTAGGTAGGGTATAGGATTGAAGTTAATAAAGTTTAGAGACATTGGACAAACTTTTGCAAAAAGTTGTCTATGTTGCATAATGAAACTTTTGTGCAAAAATGCAACTTTTGAATCCCAACATTCACAATCACCTTTATCAGTTGGAACTATTTTGGAATGGTAAAAAATAAGGTTGAGAAAATTTTCTCAACATAGAAGAGAAGAATCTATTGTGATCATTATTTTATATCAATAAAATTTTATTGTTTTTCTATTAAAATTGCTTAAGAAACTACTTTTACGAAATTGTATAGATTCATATGAAATTCTAAAATATTGGGAAATTTGAAGAATTTTCTTACGAAGTATTTTCAAGTGGTTTGAGGCTTCAAAGACATACTAGTCAAGAGAAAACAAATTTTGATTACTTGTTTGTCATAGGGAGGCTCAAACTAGGGTTTTGAGAGAAAATTGTCTTTCCTAGAGATTCCAACATGGGAAAAAGATAAGCTTCAGTGGAAAAAAGGGGGAGAGGATGTACATTAATATTATTTGGGTCTCAAAACAAGAAGCAAAATATGTTGGGAGAAAACACTAAATCCTATGGACAGGCATCTAAATGTGATTGTCCAATTTTGGATTTTTGAGACACAACTTGGCCTAGGGATGGAATAGAGCCATAGAAACTCAGAATTAGATGTTTTGACATGTCCCTAAAGTATTCCAATAAGATTTTCCAAAATATTTTTTCAATTTATTATACTTTCTTTGGAAAAGAGGCCTAATTAGCCCTAATAGGCCTAGGAGAGTTTTGAAAACAACTTGAGTTGAGAGATTGGTCAAGATTCCTAACTTAGCAAGGGTTTTTTATTTAAGGATTGGAATGTTTTAAGGTGGTTAAGACTTTTTATGGTGGAATTCCAAGAATGTTTCCTTCACAAAATCCTTGGTTTTTCCTTGTACTCTATTTGGAGTTTTAGGTGAGTAAATTGAATTTTGAAGTTCATGGTTGATTTTTGAAGTTCATAGTTGATTTTCTAAAGTACTTGTTGGGGGGACTTGTGTGTGAAAAAAATTTGAAACTACATATAAGGTTGGAAGAATCTCTATTTCATCCTTGAAAACTTGAGCTTAAAGTTTGTGTCTTGCTAGACCTCAACGAGGTGTCTTAGACTTTAAATTTGATCCACTCTAAAGAGTGTGAGTATTGGGAATAACATAATAGAGTCTAGTCTTATATGGTTGTGAATAATTTGTGCAAATTTAAGGGACACACCTTTGATATATAGAAGGGGACTCTACTCCAAGTGGTATCAAAGAAACTTAGTAGAGATTTGGAGAAAGAAAATTTGCAACCATGTCAGATGGTGGAGAAGAAAATGAAAATGAACTTCCTAACATAATGACAAATGCTAAACATCTAAGAGTGGTGAGAGAGCATGATGCTAAGAGGAAGAAAATTAAGAGAGAGATGGAAAAACTAAAAGAAGTCAAGAAAGGATTTAGTGGTAACTCTAAGAATAAGGAGGGGATTGATGAAGAAACCCCTTGGTAGGATGGAGAAGAAGAGGTCCCTATAGAATAGAGGTTGTTCCTTAAGACTTTTAAATCCATGGAGAGAAGGACCATGCACACTAAACTTGATCTTCATATCTACAGTAGGAAGATGGATCCAGAAGAAGTGATGGATTAGATTGATACATTCACTAGTTTCTTTTACTATGAGGAAATACCAAAGCATCAAAAGGTGAAACTAGAAAAATTCAAGTTGAAGGGGTCTACCTTAACTTGGTGGAACTTCACTCAAGAAGAAAAGGTGAAGATGAACAAAAACCAGATCAGCACATAAAAGAAGATGATGACCTTAATAAAGGAAGACTATGTGCTTGAGGACTATGAGATTCTACTCCATAAAAATAGGCATAGTCTAAGACAAAAGGAGATGGATGTCTCTAGTTACACTTAAAAGTTCCACAAACTCAATATGAAGTCCAAATTAGTGGAACATGAGTGTGTCAAACTTGCTAGGTATATGCAAGGGTTGAGGATGAACATCCAAGATGAAATGAGTTTGTTTTCTATTAACTTAGTCCAAAAATTCTTTCAAATTGCATTAAAAGTGGAGGAAAAGCTTAAGAGGAAACAAGACCAAGGAGGAAAAGGAAGAAATATGAGAGATTTTGGCAATAGAGGAAGAGGAACAAGTGGTGGTAGAGGACAAACTCTTAGAGACTACGAGGAGAACAATCAGGAAAATTTATTTATTGAGAACAATGCTAGAGGATCCCATAGGGGGAGAAGAGGAGACTAAAGGAGAATATTTGAAGGATGAACATTAGAACCTCCAAGATGTTATAGATGTAACCATCTAGGACACTTGGCATCTACATGTCTTGAAAATGCAAAGAATCAAACTAATAGGAGAGAAAACATAGTTAGGGAAGAGGATAGTCAAGAAGAGGAAAACCAAGGATCTTATGTAGCACCTAAGAAGGGAGAATTCCTTATGATGAGGACACTTTTTAATTCACCAAGAAAACATGAACCACCTTAGAGGAAGAATTTGTTCAAAACTACATGCAACTGTGGTGACAAAGTTTGTAGGATGCTGATTTTCAGTGGATCTATTAATAACTTAGTATCTAAGGAAGTAGTAAAGAAGTTAAAATTAAGGAGGGTACCATATCCAAACCATTATAAGGTGTCTTGTCTCACAAAGTAGTAGACCATCATAGAGGAGCAGGCTTGGTAGAATTCTAGATTGGAAAGTACAAGGACAAGGTTCTCTGTGATGTTGTACCTATGGATACCTATTATTTTCTATTAGAGAGACTATGGAAATATGATGTGGAGGAACACCATTATGGTAAGTTTAAGACATACACCATCAACCATAGAGGTGAAAAGGTAACTCTCTTACCCTTACCATATTTTATAAAAGAGAAGAAAGATTCAAAAAAAAAAAATATTAGATGGAAAAGAATTTCTAAATGTTGTGAAACAAGAAAAGGTTCCATGATATGCTCTAGTAATTTTTCCTAAGGATGAAAAACCTAAGAAGGTTGTGAAGGAAGTGAAGCTCTTGAGACATGTGGGTCCTAAGGAGGTTGCAGACCTATTGGACTAATATAAGGACATTTTCACCAAAGAGTTGCCAAATGAGTTGTGCCTAATCAAATATATAAGTCATAACATAGATATGATCCCAAGAGCAGCATTTCCTAACAAAGAAACATATAATTTAACCCTAGAGAAAAATTAGGAGATGAAAAGACACACAAGAATTCCTACATAAATAATTGATCTCAAAGAGCCTCAATCCTTGTATAGTACATACCTTGTTGGCACCCAAGAAAGAACACACATGGAGATTATACATTGATTCTAGAGCAATAAATAGAATCGCTATTAGATATAGATTCCCTATGCCCAAGATAAAAGATGTATTGGACCAACTAGGGGGAGAAAGGTACTATTCCAAGATAGAACTAAAAAGTGGTTATCACCAAATAAGGATTAGGGATGGTGATGAATGGAACATTCATGAGATTAATGAATAAGGTGCTTATGTCATTCCTTGGAAATTTTGTGATAGTATACCTTGATGACAACCTTAGTTTTAGTAGGAGTATGGAGGAAAATATGAAACATCTTAACTTGGTGTTGAGGAGATTACATGAAGAAAAACTTTTTATAAGCTTAGACAAGTGTTTTTTTTATGCAGGGAGAACTTGTTTATTTGGGATTTGTGATCTTTGAAGGTAACATAAAAATGGATCCTAAGAAGGTGGAAGACATCTTGAGTTGGCCTTCCTCTAGGACCATGACTGAAGTCAAAAGCTTTTATGAGTTTGCTTCTTTCTATAGAAGGTTCATCAGAGGTTTCAATCAGTTGTGTATTCCTATCCTTGAGACAATCAAGGGTGGGTAGAAGTGCAAGTTTGTGTGGAACAAGGATATAGATAAGGCCTTCCAAATATTGAAGAAAAAGGTAATGGAGAAATGTATCCTAGTGATCCCTGATTTTCAGAAAATATTTACTATTAAATGTGATGCTTCTAACATGGCAATAGGGGCTATCATGAGTCAAGAATGGAGGCCAATACCCTTTTTTAGTGAGAAATTAAATGAAACCAAGAGGAAATACACCTCTTATAACTTGGAAATATATGCCTTAGTCTAGTCATTGAAGAAGTGGAGGTAGAAGTACAAGTTTGTGTGAAAAAAGGATGCAAAGGAGGCCTTCCAAATGCTGAAGAAAAAGGTAATGAAGAAACCTATCTTAGTGTTCTCTAATTTTTAGAAAATATTTACTATTGAATGTGATGCTTCTAACTTGGCTATAGGGGTTATCTTGAGATAAGAAAGGAGGCTAATAGCCTTTTTTAGTGAGAAATTGAATGAAGACGAGGAAATACTGCTCTTATGTCTTGGATCTATATGCCTTAGTACAAACATTGAAGAAATGGAGGTGCTACCTCCTTCCAAAATATTTTTTTGTCTTCACAAACAACCAATCCTTAAGTTTCTTGAATAGCCAAGAGAAACTAATCCAAAAAGACATGAAATGGGTAGAATCCATTCAAGTCTACACCTTTTAAATAAAACAAAAGAAGGGAGTTGCCAATAAGGTGGCAGATGCACTAAGCAGGAGGAATCTAGTTGTGCAAGAAATCCAACTCCAATGTGTAGGAATGAATTCCTTGAAAGGCATGTATAAAGATGATAATGATTTTAAAAACATCTATAAGGTGTGCTCTAGCTTCTCTAAGGCATATCACATTGAATATGCTGACCACTAGACTCAAAAAGGGATACTATTCAAGGGGCATCAATTTTGCATTCGACAATGTTCTACAATGGAGAACATCATTAGATAAAAGCATGCAGGTAGCATGGGGGCACATTTTGGATTGGACAATGTTAAAATATGAATTGGAAACCATAAAACATCTAATTTATCCTAGGGAAAAAAAATCAATCATCTTCAATAAGTGATGGAAGAAGAATGCCCAAAGATGTTAGTTATCTAAAGTAGGACCCAAACAATATGTATAAGTATAAAACACCTATACACACATAAATAAAATATTTCTCCACAAAATTTTTAGTTCATATTATAATACATTTTAGCTCTTATTAATAATGATTTCTAGAATTTCATATGACACTAATTTTAACACTCCCACTTACCTAATATTAAATTTGAAGACTAAATAAGTATACAAACTTATATTTAACACAACAACTCAAATATTGACAATCATAGAATTGTACAACATAAAATTTTCATAACTAATAACCATGGAGTTTCTCAACATGAAAATTTGTAAGACTCATAGCTAATCCTTTTACTCATGAAATCTCTCAACATGAATAGTCATGGAATCTCTCAACATGACATTCAAATATTATCACAGAATTACTCAACATGATAATATCATGGACTCTCTCAACATGATATTCACTATCACATAGTGAAAGAGTTGTCATATTTGATTTTACATTATTTACTAGCTCACATCAAAAATGATAGTAGATAAATCTTACAAAACTAGACTTTATTCCATTTAAGTCTTAATATTTTCATACCAAGTTTATCTCTAAAATAAGAAAATTTCACCTTAGAAAGAGGCTTTTTGAAAATATCTGTAGTTTGATCATTAGTGCTAATATACTTTAGCTCTACAACCTTTTGAAGTACTATGTGTCTTAGAAAATGATTATTGATTTCTATATGTTTTGACTTGCCATGAAAAATTGGGTTTATAGAAATCTTTGTGCAGCTCTAGTTATCATAGAAAATTATAGTAAGTTCAAAGGAATTTACAAAAAATCCACTTAGATATTTTAGAATCCAAACTACTTCTTGAGTTGCTGAAGAGGTTGCTACATATTCAGCTTCAATAGTACTTTGAGCTATGCATTTTAGTTTCTTATTGTACCAAGAAATCATGGCTGATCCAAGACTAAAACAAAAACCTAATGTGCTTTTTCTATCTGTAATACAACTAGCCCAATTAGAATTTGAGAAGCCATGAAGTTGCAGATCATTAGAACAAGAGAAACTCAATCCAAACTGTAAAGTTCCCTTGGCATATCTCAAAATATGCCTAGCTACAATGAAATGGTATTGTTTTGGCTCACTCATAAAATAACTCAAAGTATTTACAAAAAAAAAAAATATTAGGCCTTGTATTAACAAGGTACATGAGAGAACCAATGAGCTATCTATAAGGAGTACAATTAATTAATTTTGAATTAGCTGAAACTGCTTGAAGTTTCTTCAAATTTGCTTCCATAGGAGTTACATTTGGCTTGCAATCAAGCATACCAAATATCTTAAGAATCTCTAGAGCATATTTACCTTGACTGATAATAATCTCATTAGATTGTTGCTGAAATGTCCCTTTACTGGTTTTAAATGATATTTCACACCTCTAATCAGATTTTCAAAATCAAACAACTAATATCACAAAGATCCACAAAATTTCTCAAGAAACCCCAAATCGGGTATGCCAGAAATAGTGCCAAAAGCTTCACAGCTTCACCTATTATTAATAAATCTGAAAGTGGAAATTTTTACAAAAATTTGAGCAGCATAACAGCCTATAAAATAACATTTACATATCTTTATAACATGCACACAATATCTCCCAAACGGAGGACAAAAACAATGCTCATCTGGCTCCCGAAAATAGCACAAAATAGCCCGGAATCACCACAAAAACTTAATAATCTATCACAGAAGTATAATAATATCAAAATACCTATTTTCAACTCTATTTTAACATTTAAATGTCTGATATAAATTATCAATCCAAACTGATATGAAATACTCAACCGAAAACACCAAACTCTTACAAAAAATACACCCGAAAACTCACAAATCTACACTGTTCAGCACAAAGGCAAACTCTGCATGAGCATGCACATGGAATGACTTCAAACTCCCATCCTTAGCCTTCCTAGAAACCTGAAAACTCCCATTCTTGGGTCTCCCTGGAAACTTGCAAACTCCTGTTCTTGGGTCTCCTTCTCCACAGGTTTGGCAGCCTCTAAAGAATAACAAAGAAATGAGCAAAAATCAAGTTCTGGAATCAGCCCAAAATGCCTTCAAACCCCTTAAAAGAGGGCATAACCATTACTCACATTCAAGAGGGGTTAATAAAACATATTTTAAAAATAATCTTCATTTATTAGTCCATTAGCTTCCAAAGATTATCCCCTTTTTCCAAAACTTCACCTTTTTGGGCCTGCCTGCCTTAGCAAAGATTATTATTTTTAATTATTTGAAAAGGGGACATGAAAAGTCCTCCCCTCCCAAAAATTTCTTTTCCTCAAGCAATGGCTGAAAAATAAACCAATCAATCCACCTGGATCCCAAATGTAGTCATGAACTATACTACTAACAATTAACACAGGCTTCTGCAATATCCTCTGCAATATGACCAAGAGGAATCCATAATCAAACTGACAATTATAGCTCAACCAAACTCCAAAATCACAACTTCCATAGTCAGAAACCCATGAGACACAAACTCTTAGAACATCAAAACCCAAGTAGAGTGGACTACCAACACAGTAAATACCATCAACGCATTCCACTGGCCTATACGGAATGTACAATCCAACTCTGCAACAATGGTGAATGCTCCTGAATGAAACTGTACCAAGTATGGAGAATCCACACACTATACAATGCCTACAGTCAACACAACTCTGTAGATTACCAACCACTATCTCATAACCATAACTACCATGCACCCCTGATGGTGAAAAGCCATCACAAGATAAACAACAAGAATTGGAACTCAAACCAAATTTTCCTGCCATCAACTCCTCAACACAAGGATCAAATGCTAACTGATGTACATACCTTGCAATATAATGTTGATAAAAAAAACCAACCTCAGTCAACAACTCACCATGAACAAGTGATACAACCCACTGTGACTGATCACCAGCTAATTCAGGAGATGTCATAGCCAAAAGAGTAGAATCAATAACAACACCCGCTGAAGCATCACTCTAAAACTCCTGCTCTAAGTCATGTATTATCAAGCTGTCAACTATAGAACCTATCACCATGTCATTCCCATAACAACTCTTATCCTGAGGCATTAAACTATCCCATAACTAATGATAAGCACTAGGAACCAAAGTACATCTTTGTATCATCATCTCATCAACATGGTCATCAAAGGTAAATTGATGAGCATACCTTACAATGTAATGCTGATAGAATGTGCCAATCTCAGTCAGTGGCTTAGACTACAATCCAGATGTAACTAACTGCGATCGATCAGTAACCAAGTTGGAACTGACTACTACCTCCAAAGACATCGCCAAGGGAGTAGTATTACTAGTAGGAACCATGCCAACTATCGGCTCACCAACATCACACATGGTCTTTGATACACCATCTCTAGTCTTCATGCCATTAGTGCTAGAGGTCACCACCATGTCAGGCA
Source organism: Cupressus sempervirens (assembly GCA_028749045.1). Classification (NCBI taxonomy): domain Eukaryota; kingdom Viridiplantae; phylum Streptophyta; class Pinopsida; order Cupressales; family Cupressaceae; genus Cupressus; species Cupressus sempervirens. The sequence goes on along the minus strand of CM053783.1, from coordinate 582,579,378 downwards.
TACCACAACAATCTACTATAGCACCCAACTCAACTAAACCTGACTCTAGTGGGGATGAACCCGATATGCCAATGTTAGTATCAAGGATGGATGCATCCCCATCTCCACTATCTTTGACAATCTTGACCATGAACATCCTCGGATCATCAGACACCATAGCTTGTGATTGTATAGAATCTAGCAAAGACTGTAGTTGCTCTAACTCCATGGTCGCCTTAGCCAAATGAAACTGTGACTCCTTGAAAGCCAACTGTGTACTCTCAAGAATCTCAGAAGCCACCTCAAGCTACTGAGTAAGCTCACTCACCTCATCTTCCTTGGCCAACAATGCATCGTATGCTGTATTGCCCCACTCCATAAGATAATCTCTATCGGCTACCAACTGCATATAATCCTGTCTCAGAATTCGGATAGCCTCCCATAAAGAGTGGAACTCTATCAAGGAAAGATAATTGCCTCCCTGCTCATCACTAGTAGGAGAACACAACTGATGAGTAGCATCAAAATGCTGGCAAACGATAGCAATGTCTCGCTCACTAACTCTCAACTGATTAGACACATGATGGCACTGGCTTGACTGTCTCCTACAAACCTCCTCTAATGCACTATCTAAAGGAGTATCCTCAGAGTTACTAGTCTCTAGAGTATTACCATCCATATCTTGTGAATCAACTCTAAAGCTCATATCAACATACGGAGTATCAAAAACTGTAGCACTGCTGTCCAACTCCTCTGTACCCAAGGAAACTAAGTCTTCAAAACTGTCCACTGCATCCTCCTGGATGTCATCAATGCCAATATGTTCCTAGGACTCGTCTATACACACTGCCAAATATGAAAGACCATCAACACATTCCAGCAAGTATGGTTGATGGTATATATGAACAAAGCCCAACACTGGTGTATAAAAACTAATACCAACATTGAACAAGCTACTAGCACAAGAAAAGACAACACCGTGCAATCTGCTAATCAAATCCATGATAGCACCCAAACAAACACTACTACCAAAAAGTGTTAAAGATCTCTAGTCAACTGAATTCCAAATGCCAATATAACAATCTTGAGTCCATATCTGTAAACTAGAATCAGTTGGTAGCTCAAGAAAAATCCTCACTTGAGTAATATGACCAATACCAACTAACTCCACATACCAATCTGACATTGTCCCTGTATCCTAGATGTGAATGCAAGATGAACTCGCAACATTATCAACAACCACGTATGATCTGCCATTCGCAAAAAGCTGAGTATCAGGAGTGTAAGATGAAACTAAACTCAACTCCATGCCATGCTTATCCCCATGTCTCTCCCAGTCTTTTAATGTTAATGGAGTATTCACCAAAGAAGCTCGAGTGTCCTCAAGCTTGTGAGAAAGCCTGTCAGCTTCCTCCTCCTTCCTCCTCAAGGCATCTGAATAGTCTCTAACAAGGCTAAGAAGATGGTCACGATCTGATAGAAGATGTAAATAACTCAACTTCATCATTCCCATTTCTTCCCTAATCACTTGTAAGTCAACACAAGAAGACTTTTCCTGAACTCCCTTATGTCTACCCTGTAACTGAATCATCTGAATGTGATCCTCTATCATATCCCGCATCCTATCATGATGAGATAATGAAGTCACAATACTATCTTTGTTCATCTTTAGCTGGCTTGACAAATCATGTGAAGTACTACCTGCCTCAACCTCATGTAATGAAGCATCTAGCTATGCTTGGTACTCTTTCTCAGCAAAGTCATGAATGCTCAATGTCTACTCATCTCTACTAGGTATCTCACCATCATGCACAAGAACATCCTCATAATCATCATTTGAACCCACTATGCTATAGTCACTACCTATTGTAACTATACCATCCTGAATACTTGTGACATCACCCTTTGATGAGTTGTATACAATTGTCTCAATTTGAGTATCAAGTTTACCATTACTATCAATCTGCGTAATATCCTTTCTCACTACCTCCTATGGCAGAGTAGAATCTGAGACTTCAACCTGGCTATAAGCTAGTTTCTCAAACTCCTCATGGAAGTTCTTGGTAATTGTGTCATCTGCCCTGTGAGAAAATTTTCCAAATAGAAATCCAGTCAACTTATCCACCTTAGCTGGGTCGGACAACATGTCATTCATTATACGGTGGTGCTCAACCAACTGTTCAGACATGTCATGGCTTATTTTCTTAAGTTTATCTCGAATGTCTAAATAACCATCATTTCTACTGTTTTGACTCTGGATATCAATTGTCCAAGATCGTGTCCTCTGAGACTCTGTACTATACCTGTCCATTCTAGATAAAGTAGAGTGTAACCCCAATAGGTTATAACTTCTTTAAACACCAATAACTAACATGCAATTGATTAGAAGTAGCATGTAACCATAGATTTTGACATGCAGCTGATTAGAAGCAACATGCAACCACCAAATTCACCAAGAATTGACATGCAAATGATTAGAAGTAGTATACAACCATAGATTTTGACATGAAACTGATTAGAAGCAACATGCAACCATAAATTATGACATGCAAGATCTAGGTAGTTGTCAAAACTGACATGCAAATTTTTACAAACCCTCAGGCTGGCAAGATCATGGCTCTGATACCACTAAAATTTCCCTTTACTGATTTTAAATGATATTTCACACCTCTAATCAGATTTTCAAAATCAAAAAACTAATATCACAAAGATCCACCAAATTTCTCAAGAAACCCCAAATCGGGTATGCCAGAAATAGTGCCAAAAGCTTCACAGCTTCACCTATTATTAATAAATCTGAAAGTGGAAATTTTTACAAAAATTTGAGCAGCATAACAGCCTATAAAATAACATTTACATATCTTTATAACATGCACACAATATCTCCCAAACGGAGGACAAAAACAATGCTCATCTGGCTCCCAAAAATAGCACAAAATAGCCCGAAATCACCACAAAAACTTAATAATCTATCACAAAAGTATAATCATATCCCATTAAATATTTTCAGCTCTATTTTAACATTTAAAAGTATTATATACAGCAGCAATCCAAACTGATATGAAATACTCAACTAGAAACACCAAACTCTTACAAAAAATACACCCGAAAACTCACAAATATGCATTGTTCAGCACAAAGGAAAAATTTGCATGAGCATGCACATGGAATGGCTTCAAAATCCCATCCTTAGCCTTCCTAGAAACTTGAAAACTCCCGTTCTTGGGTCTCCTTCTCCACAGGTTTGGCAGCCTCTGAAGAATAACAAAGAAATGAGCAAAAATCAAGTTCTAGAATCAGCCCAAAATGCCTTCAAACCCCTTAAAAGAGGGCATAACCCTAACTCATGTCCAAGAGGGGTTAATGAAACATATTTTAATAATAATCTTCATTTATTAGTCCATTAGCTTCCAAAGATTATCCCCTTTTTCCAAAACTTCACCTTTTTGGGCCTGCCTGCCTTAGCAAAGATTATTATTTTTAATTATTTGAAAAGGGGACATGACAATTGCCAAATTTCTAGACCAAAAAAGTAGTGCATTAAACCCAAATCTTTCATCTCAAACTCAAAAGTTAAATCCTTTTTGCATTTAACAATCATTTCATCATCTCCTATATAAAAAGATAATCAACATAGAGTACTAGAATCAACATAAGAGTTTCTTCAAAAGTAACATCTCTACTTAGCTCAAAAGATTTCTGACCTAGAATGTATATCCTATAAACTTTTGATGATTCACTATAGCCAACAAAAATTCCCTTCTTACTTGAAGGATCTAATTTGGATCTTTTATCTTTGGGAATATGAACATAAACTGATGAACCAAAAACTCTCAAGTGACTTACATCCAATTTAATGCTAGAGAAAGCTTCTTTTGGAGTTCTATCATTGAGAACATGATGAGGGCTTCTATTTTGAACGTAGAGAGCTATCATGTAAGCCTCTGCCTAAAGGAAAATCTATAAATTCTAATCATGAATCATAGCTTTAGTAGCCTTAACAATAGTCTCGTTCTTTCTTTCAACAACCCCATTCTGCTAAGGATTGTAGGGGATACAAAAATCCCTCTTAATTCTTGATTCAATACAAAAAGATTGAAAAGAACCTAAAATAAATTCTCCTCCATTGTTAGATCCAAGAGTCTTAATTTTATTTTCTAAAATGCTTTCAATTGAAGCTTTAAATTCCTTAAATTTGGATAAGACTTCATTAGACTCTTTGGATCTAAGAAAGTAAATCCATGTCTTACAAGAACAATCATCAAGAAAAGTGACATAGTGCCAAAATCCACTTAAAGAAGCTGATAACATTGGTCTACATAGATTTGAATAAATAAGTTCTAATACATTCTTAGATCTACTATCACTTGAATGAAAATGACTCTTAGAAAATTTTCCCAAAGAACATCCTTTGAAAACACCATCATGAGAGGGATTGAGAAGAGGAAGACCTACAACAAGCTTCCCTAGGGAAGAGAGTGATTTAAAGTTGAGGCAACTAAATCTCTTATGCCATAAAAAATTATTATTATAAGTAGCATGATTTAGAAAAAGAACTTGATTAGCTAAGAGCTTATAAAGGCTTCCATGACATTCTCCAATAATTTGAGCAGAATTGAAATCAAAATCTTTCTTCCAAGCAATCATACTTCCATTAGAAAAGGAAATATCAAAACCTTTATCTTCTAAAGTTGAGATGGAAATTAAATTCCTTTTAATACTAGGAACAAATAATACATCACTGAGATGAAGAGGAATACCAAATTTTAATTTTAAAAGAGATTTTCCTACCCCTTTGATAGAGTAAGATGCATCATCACCTATGATCACTTGAAGATGAGACTCAAATTCAATCAAATTCGAAATATGTTGCTTGAAATCGGAGTTGTGATGAAAAGCACCACTATCAATTAACCAAGTATTGTGATAAGCTTGAACATGACTAGATAAAGTTGAGATAAATACATTACCTTCTAAATGATCATAAGAATCCTTTAAAGGAGAAGAGTCTTTTGAATCAGATGCAGTCACATTATGAAGATTGAGTTTCACAGTGCAATGCTTAGCAAAGTGACCAAGTTTTTCACACCTAAAACATTTAATTTTGGAGAAATTCTTTTTTCTTTTAAAATTAGAAGATGGGGAAGGATAATTATCTTCAAACCTTTTGAAATACTTCTTTCTTCCTATCTTCCTTGAGGTGTGAGAAGTAAGTACTTGATTGTCTATATTATGAGATTTGTGAGAGCATCCTCTTGCCTCCAACTAACATTCCTCTTGAATACAATCATTCCTCAATCTTTCAAAGGATGGAAAATCACTTCTTCTACCGATACCTTGAATGAATGATTCCCAAGAAGGAGGAGGACCATTCATAGTGAACAAAATTAGTTCTTTGTCATTAACAGTCTCTCCAATTGTATTTAACTAATCCTTTAACTCAAAAAACTTTGAAAAGAAATATACAATGGAATCACTTTTACTCATCTTAATGTGTAGGAGTTGCATGCAAAGTGCCAATGTTCTACTAGTTTTATTTATCTCATACAAACTATGCAAAGAATCAAACATTTCCTTTGCTAAATTTAACTTGGAGACGATAAGAACTAAATGATCCTTCATGGAATCAATAATAATTATTTTGGCCAGATTTTTGTTCTTCTTTCAACTAAATTTTTCTATAGGATTAGCAGGTTCTTGAACTTCTGATTCCACAAAAGTAAGAAGATCATTTTCCTCAAGAACTAATAAAATTATAGATTTACAAGAAATAAAATTAGATGCTCCTTCCAATCTATCTTCAACCTTCAAACTAGGCACCATGATGGAAATGAGTAAGCAAGATTTAAAGAACAATATAATCCAACTTGAAGGATCAAAAACACTACTCTGATACCATGTTAAAATATGAACTGGAAATCAGAAAATGTCTAATTTATCTTGTGAAAAAATATCAATCATCTTCAATAAGAAGTGGAAGAAGAATGCCCAAAGACATCAGTTATCTAAAGTGGAACCCATACAATATGTGTAAGTATAAAACACTTGTACACACATAAATAAAAGATTTCTCCACAAAATTGTTAGTTGATATTATAATACATTTTAATGCTTATTAATAATGATTTCTAGAATTTCATATGACACTAATTTTAATAGATAATACCTTGGAATATGTGAGAAGGTTCTACTATTGACCAAAACTTTAGACTGAAGTGAGGAAGATTGTGGAAACATGTACAATCTATCAAAGGGCCAAGGGTACATCCACTAATGTAGGACTATACCAACTTTTTCCTATTCCTACATGGCCTTTGGAGAGTTACAATATGTACTTTATGATGGGATTTCCTAGATCACAAAACAAAAATTATAGCATATATGTTGTAGTGGATAGATTTAGTAAAATAGGCCACTTCATCCCTTTTAAAAGAACCAATGATGCATTGACATTTGCAAATTTGTTCTTCAAGGATATTTTTAGAATTCATGGTTTACCTTTAATCATAGTATTAGACAAAGATGTGAAATTTATTGGTTAGTTTTGGAGGACCTTATGAAAGAAATTGGAAACTAATATGAGTTTTAGCTCTGGCTACCATCCACAAATAGATGGGTAGAAAAAAGTGGTTAACAAGTCTCTTAGAAACCTACTTAGATGCTTAAGAGAACAATATGGAGACAAGAGGGAGTCAGTCCTACCACAAGAAGAGTATGCATTTAATGACTCTATCAACAAAAGCACAGGGAAGTGCCCTTTTCAAATAGTGTATGGGCAGATTCCAAGAGGTATATTAGAATTTTAGGGAACTACCTTCCAACACTCTAGCCAATGCTCATAGAGAGGAGTTTGCAGAAAGAAAGAAGGAGATTCATGACTCAGTAAGGTTAGCACTTGAGAAGAGTCTGCATAAATATAAGTAGCCTAAGGACAAACATAGAAGAGATGTTCAATTATAGCTTGGAGACTTGGTCTAGGCATACCTATAGAAGGATAGGTTACCAAAGGGAAAGCATACCAAACTAATCATGAAGAAAGTAGGACCTTGTCAAATATTTAAGAAGCATGGAATGAATTCCTATGAGATATAATTTCCCTCACACCTTGACATCTCTCCCATATTTAATATTTGTGATCTAACCCCATATAAAGGTGATGTGAATACAAGATTAGAAGTGTAGCTTAAAGAAATTGAAGAAGATATTGCAGGGATACCAACCCATGAACCAAAAAAACTTGACAAGATCTTGGACACAAAAGTCATAAACAAAACAAGGAAAAATACATACAAGAAGTATTTGGTTTAATAGAAAGGAAGTCCTAGGGAGAAGTCTATATGGATGAAAGAACAAGAGATCTAGAAGCATGGCCTAAGGTTGCAAGAGCTTATCTCAAGAGGACTTGAGATCAGTGCACCCCGGGAGTATGGTGTAGGAGTATTTCCAATATCTACCATTGAAAGCATATTAGGAGGATCAAACAAAAAGAGTTAGGATAGGATTTGGATCTAGAATCCAATGCTAGAAATAATGTCCAAGTTGTAAGGCAAGGAGACATTAGGTGTGTTATAAACCTGATTGTCTACCTTAGTCATTTTATGGATAATTTCTAGGTAGAATGAGGATAAGATAGTCTAGAAGGTTAAATAATGCTTTTTTATTGATTAAAACCTTCTTAGAATCCTAGGTAGGGTCTAGGATTAAAGTTCGTAAAGTTTGGAGACATTGGACAAACTTTTGCAAAAAGTTGTCGAAGTTGTCAATGTTGTGATGAGGCCAATTATTGCCTCTATTTTATGTTAATTTTAGTACTCTATTTTTAATGCTATCAATACATTTGTGAACTTATAACTAGCTAAACTTATTATAAAGTCCAGATAAAAACATTAAACTTGTAAGGACCCTCCTTGTATGAAATTATTAAATATGAAGTTCTTGTTAAATCTGTTCTAGGGATTTGAATGGACCTATAGTGATATTTATGTTGTGAAGGTCCTAATGAAATTAAGAGAGTGGTAGATCCATGTTTTAAATACTTAGTGATTTGGGAACTTCTACATTAACTCAACTGTTTAAACATTGAAATTTCACTAACAATGCTTTGAGGCACTGCCACCTAATGTTATAGGTGTTGATTTTGGTATCCTGATGATTAAGTTTTATGCTTCAAATAGTTCAATATTCTTTAACTGGTGTTGTTATGATGATTAGATGTATGCATGCCTAACGATGATTATTTTGGTACTTTAATATGAATTACCGAATAAGTTATGTTATATTTATGATGTGATTCAAATGATTAAATGTGGGTAGAAATGAATTAAATAGTCAATTTTATAAAAGATTTATATTTTGCTTTATGTGACTATCTAGATAAGTTTTGAATATATGCATGTGATTTTCTTAAGCTACTGATGTGTGCAATGAGTGTGCAGGATATTTTAGCTGAAACATTTAACGAAGGAATGAAATTGAACCCTATGTATTAATTGTGGAAACCAGGGTTAAATCTGATAAAAGATGCAAACCTCGTTGTTCATATTTTATTTGTGTCATGGATCAAATGAATGTATCATTCTGTAATCCTTAAATGTTAATGTTTCATAACAATGTTTTTATAGTGTCGTTTGACACTTGTGAATTGTATATGCATTCCAACCTGATAGTTAGGGTTAACCAAGTAACATAAAAGATCTAGGTCAGACTAGGTTAGTGACCTCTTTGCTAATTAGTGAGTAACTGAGATTAATTACCCCTAATCCAGATTAGTGTTTAATTTTCATTTTAAGAGTTGTTAAATAGTTCTAAAATATTCTTAGCTTTTTTTAGGTCTCTAAATAATCCTAAAAGCCTAAAAACATTAAATCTAAGTACCCTAGGGGTAAGGGTATGGGTTGGGAGTATTTTCCACCCCCTTCGCCTCTTTTGTTGACTTTTATGGTCACTCAAAAAGTCCATTTTTTCTTGAGTGCGAAAATTGATTGTTTCCTTCATGAATTGGTGACTTAAACTCCACCTTGAGGTTACCTAATGTCTAGTGGAGTCAGGATCATATTTAGAGGCATCTTTGAGAAGTTTTGGTGGTTGCCCAATCTCTACTTTTAGAGAAAGTTGAAGATTTAAGGAAGAAAAGGAAAAGCTCTTCTCAAATTATCATTTTACCATAACTTTTTGTAAAGGTAGGAGTTCTTGACTCTTTTGAATTGTTTCTTCATGTTGTTCATGCTTGAATCATGCTTATGGCATTGTGTTGTTTCTTTGTATTGCTTTCTTGTGTGTTGAAGTTGTTTTGGAAGGGATCTTAACTTGTTCTTGATGTTATTCTTATGCTTGCCTTGATGTTTTGTTTGTAGGGGATTTCATGGAGATTTTTTTGGCATTACTCACCCTTGGATAGGGAAGAAGTGGCCATGTATGGGGGAAGGGCCTTAGTTGGACCTCAATGTTGTAGAGTCTCCTCTCATGGTGAGAAGAGGGAAAGAGAGGTAGGGTGTTATGGGCCCCTACTTGTCATCACATACCTTGTTTGATATTGTGAATTCTTGAATATGGAAAGAAATGAAAATCCTTGTTGTATTGGTCTCGAAAGGGCTTTGTAGAAGAACGAAATTTCTTGAATTTTAGCCCAAAAAAGGCTATGTTATGATATGGTGTTTGACATCTCCCATTGAGAAAATCCACCTCCCCCCAAGTCATGTTCTATGCTTGGACCTATTGTGTAAAATTGGGTTGGGGTGTATGCTTGAATTGTTCTTGATATTGTGATGTGTTACCTCAGGTCAGCTCTCATCTTCTCCTTATTTTCCTTGAGGTATTGAAGGTATTGGAAGAAAGAACTTGTGAAGGACCTAGATGAAAATTCAATTGAATTGTAAAAATTATGTAAAACATATTTAAATTTTGATGTATTGGCAAGGACATCGAGTTTTCTTAATGGTTCTTTCTCGATGAAGCCTTGAACCAGGATGAATAACAGAGAAAGAAAAAGATTATGAAAACTTCCTTGAATTTCTCTTATGTGATTCTCAAATTATGCATATGTATGTAGGCAATTAGATTAGTAGATAATGCCTTCGAATTATGAATTCTCAAGTTTTCAATTATGTTAAGGAAAAGTAATTTGATATGTTGAAGTTTCCAATTCAATGTTTTATGTATTAAGAGGAAATGAAAATCCTACATTGTGGACAACAAAGTTATCTCTCTCCCTGTTAAATTTTATAATTGACAAAATCAAATTTGAATAAGAAATTATGCATCACCTTGAATTATGAATAAAAGGAACATATATCTTTGTCATATGATGATTGATAAAACATAAATTATAGGAGAAAAAAAAAAGAAAAAGAAAAAAAAAGGAATAACCTTTTACATATCCTTGTATTAGTATTCTCATTAAAAGGGAATCTATGTTGTCACTAGGATAGAAATCACTCCTAGTATAACACAAAAAAAATTATATAGCAAGAAGAATATATCAACACTTAGAAAATTTGGCTTCAAAAAAATTTGCATCTCCAGGAGTGAAAACCTCTATGGAAAATGTATGAGGAAAAATTTAATTCCCCCAAGTGTTGGGTGATGCGATGCGCTCCCTTGCCCATAGGTGGTTAATTATGTGGTGTTCCATGTTCACTAATAGTCATGGCTTTTGGTACAACACCAAATGGGTCCTACAATTAGTATCAGAGCCTAGTATTGACCTGGTAATGGGTTCAAATCTCCCCGGTGCCTTCTTGACCTGCATAAGTGCCTGGTATGCGTGTCGAGGGGGAGATTTTTGGGTGATGTGACGTGCTCCCCTGCCCACAAGTGGTTAATTATGTGGTGTTCCATGTTCACTAATAGTCATGGCCTTTGGTGCAACGAAAAATGGGCCCTACACCAAGTCATAAAGAATATTCTCTAAGTTATTCCCCCTTGAATCTCAACTAAAATCATTACTAATTCTTTAAATAATATAAATCAAATAAATTCAAAAATAAAATATCTAAATTTATATGTTAATGCATTTTTATTATTCCACCTCTCAACCATAAAACTTTTGGCATTAAACTCCATGTTGCATAGAAATGGGCAAGGTACTTAGGTCATTATATCTATGCATTTAATCAATCAAAAAAAAAAATCAATTTCAACCACTTAATTTTCCCCCCATTCTCTTACCTTTTTTTTTTCACCTTCCTATTTAAGGGCTAGGCGTGGGTAGAAGTACTGTTGTCTTGTCACTAAGGGTGGGGGGGGGGGGGGGAACAAGGAATGTTTTTATTAAACATAAATTCTATCAAATTTAACCCCCTTACCCCATATCTTCTCCCCTCCCTAAGAACTAACCTCCCCACATCACCCCTTTACTCACACAAGATGGGGGGGGGGACTAGGTCTGCATTGCGCAGACCTTGGGTAGTGTGCTCCCCTTTGGGAGTTGGCTCATGCATGTGGATAGGCCACTTGGCCTATGTGGAAGGGAGGGTAGGTCTTAGGATAGGGGGTAATATTATATTTATTTTTGTGTAGTGTAGTGGTTAGTTAGTAGGTATACTAGGTTTGCATAAGATTGATTGTTTTTTAATAGACAATTTTATTGATAGTTTTTAAATAACTTTAGCATTAAATTGTTAATTAGATTAGTAGCTATTTCTTTTGTATCATTATAGTTTAATATTTTTATGCTAATATAGATGTTAGTAAATAGGTTTTATAATGTGGTTAGCTTGTTAATCTTATGTTAATTAATTAGTTCAATTTTAGTTATCTTTTGTTATAAGTTTTATTTTAGTTTATGTTATTAATTAGTTTTTTCACTATTGTGAATTAGTTATATTAATTGTAATAATGACATTTTAATATTGGACTTAAATTTATAATAGTTTTGAATAAAGCTTAGTTTAAGTTATAGATTTATTTGAATTAATTCTAGTCTCAATTTTAATTGTAAATAATAGATTAATATAAATTAGATTGTTATGAGAACGTAGGAGATAATTTGAAATTAAAACATAGATAGTATAATTGATAATAATGTTTATCTATGTATATTAAAGGCTAGTTAAATTTTTTATTAAAGTTATAAACGTAGTTAGCTTGGTTGAATAGTTAAATTTTATTGGTCTTCTAGAGTTTTGGATTCTCTTAATGTTAAATGGGTTAAATTGTAATGTCAATCAAGTTATTAAGTTAATAGGAGGGACTAGTTAATTAGTTCATTATAAGGTTACTGGTATTTGATCATAATTAAATTGATGTTAAAAAAGTTATGTAATTAAGAGATAGATGTCATTCTAGTTAGTAGGTCATTTTGATGTATTGAACAAGTTGTTGTGTTAATCTATTGTCATCCTTGTGAGGTAATATTTAAGGAATTATTAAAACAAATTGATGGATTGGGACTTTAGTTAAATGGATTAGTCGTTTAATTTAATTAATTGATTCACTAAGAAATTTTCAGTTCACCCAAATAATCCCTTTACAAAATGTTCAAACTATGTTGTAACCTTTTATATCAATAGTGAACTTGCATCTAGTTTCAAAGTACCTATGGGTATCTAAATTTTAAACTACTTGAACAATTAGTTCCATTATAGTTAAACATTTAAAATCTTTTACGACCATATTATCTTATTAAATCATAGTTCTTATATTAAAAAAAAAAATTGGTGTGTTTTTGCCTCAATTTTTGGGCATGACAAAACCATGGGTAGATAGTTATGTCATATTTTGCCAATATTATACATATAATCCAGTATTCCATATAATAATTAGAATTTGTGTTCTAATATTTGGATTTAATTTGATTATGCTTATTTTCATAAATACTTCTACATCCAAACTAACTTGTTAGGAAAGGGAGAAGCTAGAGAATGGTCAACAACATTATGGAGCGACATCAAGGCCTAGTTGATGAAGGAATCATGATGGTACTAGGAGACATAGCTACTATAAAGGAGGAGTTATTTTTCCAAGAATGCAGGGATGAAGTGTTGATATATTCCCTCTGCATTTACTATTGTGTTGAATTTGTTACCCAAACTTTATTTCATATACTGCAAGCTATTATATTTCCTTCTTCTTCTCTGGCAGATTTTTAGTCAGTTTTTCTTTCTTTCCTATTTTACAATAAGTGTCGAACCTCTATTTACAAGGATTTTATTGATAGTTTTGGAGATTGAGAAAAGTCTATGGAAAAACATTGTTGACTCTTGTAGAGAGTTATTTATATTTTTATGTATTGTTCTTATGTAAGGAGTTTTTAAATATAATCAAGTGATTCTTGGTTTACGTTCTATGTTAGTATATTAGTAGAAGCTAACCAAGTGGGCCCACTTGTGAGGTGGATTAAATTAGAGTAGTGTATATTTACTTCTATCATTTCTAGTATTTTAGATAGAAGTTACAAGTTTCTTCCTACAACATCGTACTTTGTGAATGTTCTTGTAGCATCTACAAGAGCAATTATAGTGGATGCTCTGAGTTGAAATATAGGTTAGCATAGAGTTATATTTCCAACATTCATTTTAGTAAAGACTTAAGTCCATTACTTTCCTCTAGCATAAGTATAATGACTCTTTAAGAAACCTAGTGCATATACTATGCCAACCATTTCAAGTATATGTCCCTCAGCTAACAAATTAAATGCACCTCATGGTGGGAGAAGTAATCCTTATATTGAATAAACTATTCCTAACTAAGGCCTTGGGCATGATTGTCACACACCTATTGTGAGGAAAACCATTTTTGGTGTTGTTATTGGGGATGGTGTCAAGCTAGGAACATCTTTTTAGGTCATAGTTTTTTTAGCTAGCTTTTTAGAGATTTGCAGTCCTAAAAATTGCTTCATAAGTGTGAAGAATTCAATTGCATGCATCAAAGAGGAAGACAACAAGATGAATATGGTAGATTTCTTTCACGATGGTCCATTAATTTGAACAAAAAAATTGAAGAAGTTAAATTTCCTTTTGAGGATGCAATCCCTAATTTTCCTACATCTTCCTCTAGAATAGAACTTTTGGATATAAGTGGTCTTCAAAATTTTGCTAGGATATTGGCCAACTTTCTTGACAATTCTGGTCCAAATCCACCTGTTGTTAACAATCCCATACCCAATGCTCATTTTCAACAACCCCATAATCAAATACCTCCTGTAGTAGCACTCTCTACTTTTCCATTTCCTATCCCAAGCCTCATAAACAATGCTAATCTAAAAAATATACCTACATACGCTCTTCCAAAGTTGTATGGCCTTGTAACTAAGGATCCTGATACTTTCTTATTTGAGTTTTCCATACTTTGTCATAGATTTGACTATAACACTGATGTCCACAAGCTCAAGTTGTTTCTAGCAACACTAAAAGAATCAACCTTATAATGTTTCATGGGTTTAGGAGCCAATACAGTAGGTACTTGGGATGAAATAAAAAATCTATTTTTGGAGAAATACAAAGATTACTATAAGGAGACTGATCCAAGAGAAAATGACATTTTTAGAATATCAAAAAAGGAGGATGAAACATTGGAAGACTATGTTTCATGTTTTTTGTACACAATGTAGAACAACCCCTAGCATGTCTTGGTGAAGGATTCACAAAAACTAGTTTTCTTGAGAGGGGTAAATGAAAATTGTTTAGAAGTATTAAACCTAATGGTTGGTGGTGATGTATATTGAACTTCTTGGGATGACCTCAAGAAAATATGTCTTAACTATTAAAGGTCAAATGTGAAGAAAGGAAGAGGATATCGATCCACAACCACTAAAGGGATTAGTCATGGAACTTCAAAGCTTGAGATGTCTAATTTACTCTTAGATTTTGAGTAAGACATCATAAATGATGTCACTATACATCTTGACACCATGACTACAAAGAAGCATGTAGAAGTTGAATCACTATTGGTGGAGTATTATCCTTACTACCACAAACAAAAGCAAGATTGCACATGTAAGTTGGTAGCCAACCTAGAGAATCAACATTTTCCAACTGAGTACATGAAGATAGATGGGGACTATTGGTGTAAATATGTACTTTACTATTTACACTTACTTAAGTTTACTTAGGTTAATGCATTATTTAATTATATTGCATTATTTTATTATTTTTATTTGTGAGACACTTAGGAGTTTGGACACCTTGTGAGTTGTCATGTTGACAATATAGGAGTACGCAACTCTATTTGAGCACATGGTGTCTAAAACACTATTTTGCATGTCCCACCCTTGTAGACTTATCCTCACATTACCGCACTTACTTCCATGCTTAATGGAGGATAATCCATATCTGGTGGACATGTGCTTGGTTGTATGACACTTCATGGTGCTAGCTTCTATGCATTCTACACTAGTACATTAGGCCCCCATTTTTGTCCAAAATCTATTTGGGTTGTTAAATTCATTTTTTTTGAAAAAATGGGCCTGATATGGTCGAAATTTCAACCAAATTTTGACTATGGTAAAATTGTTTAAATTTTGACCTTTAGAACATAAGAAAAAAGGTCATGGCAGTGTTAATTTTGTTTTGGGGTGCACCATGACTGCAATGGGTGGGAGTTTGGTGCAGGGTCAACAAGAGAGGAGAAAGGAGGTAAGAATCTGGTCATTAGATATCATTCCAAGTTTTTTATCTATCAAAAAGTTATAGAGGCAGGTTCCAAAGGTATTAAATGCTTTTACATTTTATCTTTCTCTTCTACTCATTACAATTTAAAAAATAGAGCCACTGTTAATTCTTTCAGGTCACAAAGTTGTTTTTATAGATGATGTTTAGGTTCAAGGTTAGCATATATTTAAGTGCAAGGATAAAGTTGTGGAAAATTTATATTTTTGATATAATACACTATTCATTTTTTGTATTTCTTTTGCATGCAGGGAATCTTGAGATGTCTTGGTGTTGGAAAACTCTGGATTGAAAACAAAGAATGTAATATGCCATAGCTGCTCCCATTTGCTTTTTCACTCAAATTAGCAGCATTACCTCTAACAGAATTTGATCCAGACCCATTCACATAGGTTTTTGGCCATTTTAATGTATATTTCTTTGCAAGACATTAAACAAGAACTCAATCTTTGGGAGGATTGATATATTGTAGAACATCTGTATCTGCATTCCTTTCCTCTTCATTCTGGTAGTTTATTTTCATCTTTCTATATGGCTTGCATCCACAACATGACCTTGTTGAGTCAAGAGTCTTTTTCACTACTTTATTTAAAGAAGAAAGGAAGCTTAGCTTGCAAGTTTTCAAAAGAACTTCATTGTAGAGTTTGGAGCCCCAACAATGTAAATACTATGAGGAAACTATACGAGATGCATTGTTATAAGTTATACAAGCTTTCCTATTGCAATCTAGAAGTACCATTTTAAGGAACAGTTTCTCCAAAATAGAAAATTTAATGTAGTGATTCTAGCAGATGATGTGTAGATGGGTATGCTTGTGTGGGAGAAAAAAGAAGAAAAAAAGAAATTTGCTTTATCATCTCTAGCTAGAGATGCAACTCATACTCTTAAAGTTGTGTTATATTCTCTCATAGATAGTCCTACTATAAATAATTATTCATTTTTCCCTCATGCTTGTGCTTTGAATGATTAGGAGTAGCATGTATCTTGTTGGTGTTTCAAACTACTAAAACTATCAAGCAACAAAATGCTTAATATCACAGTGAAATGACTCACACAATCTAGGGATTAGCCAATTCCCAATATCAACTATATGAATGAATCACTATAACCCAACTTCAACAAAACCAAATGATGGTTTCCTACTCTTTTGGCTCTATTAAACTAAGGTGGGTATACCTAGGGATAATTCTAATGCAACTATGTATGAAATTATCTTAGTTTCATTCTAATTCTCATCTATTACCTTCACATACATACATAGCTCACTTCAATTCTTCAATTCTCTCAAACTTATACACATCCCTTATTAGTAGATTTGGTCATAATTCTCCTAAAATTTACAAATATTCTTGGAAATAACAGCTACCTAAGACTTAGGAATTAGATATAAATGAGTTGAGACCAACATTTTTAATTCTTGAATAGGATTGAATTAATTTTGATTTTATAAGATGACTTGATATGCAGCAGCAGAATTCATCCCTGTTTACTTCTGATTTATAGGACCAGTGCCTTATCCATTAGGCAAGAAATTGACTATTGGCGAGAGATATAATTCAAATAACTTGTATAAGAATTAATCAATTGTAATCACCCATCTCCATTCTTATTCAATATCCCTTTTATGAGCTCATAAACCCTACTGATTTACTAAAGCATTTATATAATTGATTGAATTAAAAGCAACAATAAAACTAGCATACAACCCATCCAGACTACATTCAGCCAAATAAACCTTATTTAAATGACTTCAAAGTAAACAAACCCATAAACTGGAGACAAAAATTGATGAATTAGGCAGGCTTCAAGATTTAAGTTTCTAGGTATTTATTTGACACCATTTCCCTATAGCCTACTTCCACTCTCCCAACTGCACCTAAAAACTACCAACTGCACCCTTTAGGACCTGAACTACACCATGGATGTAATATTCATTGTCTAAGCACAATTGGGGGCATCTTGAGTCATTTTGGTCTTTTGGGGTGTAATCTGCTCTATCAGAGCTCATTTGGTTCACAGAAAGCACCTATTTTGATCAAAATTCACATCTAGGGTTTCAATTTCATGTTAGGACCTGGAGTAGATGACTTTTTGTTAATGATGGTCTATTTACAATATGTGGCAATCATTGGGAGAACAAATTCATTAAAAAACTACTAATACTTGTCTGCAGGATGTTGTTGAAGACTTGTGTGTTTGTTCAAACTCTGTGCATGGTTTTTGTAGATTAGATAACACTTTATTTGGTTCACCAAAATTAACTTTCTATACTACTTGGTTTTTATGCATTTTTCAGAACCCTAGGAGTTGCATGGACATATCATCTCCCCTCGTTATTCATAGATCTTGGGTGCAAGAGGAATTTGTGCAATTTCTATAGAGAGGCCTATCTTGGACATAAGACTCATCACTTGGTGAGCCCCAGGGAGTGACCTTGAAGTGGTGATGGGCCAAAAGTAGGTTTCAACATTCCAACCACTATAATAAACTTGATACAATTAATGTCATGTCAATGGTATTGCTATGTGATAGCTCTCCTCCAATATCTATGTGGTGTATCAAACCCTAGTTCTTAGGGCTCGGAGACCTTCCGAGGAAGTTTATCATTCACTTTCCAAATGAAATGACCACACTAAATACCTTTTCTTAGAGACCAAAATCCTTTCTACCCACTAGTTTAAGGGGTCACTAATGCCCATGAAGACATCCCATATTCTCGCATGCTTAGTAGAGACAATAGTCCCTAGGGAAGTAATGCCCCTTGGGAACCAAATCTTGGTAGCCCCAAGAAGTGAGTTCACTATAAGGGAGAGCCTATGGTGCCAAGATTCTAAGTTTTCCACTCTAGATAAGCATGGATGAATTTTGGTTCAAGTGGGAATTCAATGGAATATATAGTCTTAAATCCTAGGTTGTGATGTAAAACTATTCTTGTCTTATTGTGCCTTGTGCGTGTGTAAAAAAAAATCAAGATAAAGAAAAACTTGTAAATTTACACCTTGGATACTATTCAAACACTTGTCAAAAAATTTCAACATTGTCAAGACATTGTAAACTTTGGTCCAAATCACTTGAAACCTTGAAAATATGGAGACTTGTAACCTTAGGAGTGCTTGGCATGACTTATATTACACCTTTGCATAGCATCCACTTACATTTATCATTCTTTGAGCTTCATGCTTGCATCCTATTAGTAAACAAATTTTTCCTTTGGATAGAAAAATAAAAGAGAACTCAACATGCCCAACTACGAAAGACAAAATACACTAATAGTTGGATCAGTTATCATTGATTGATAACTATCCTCTAAATTAAGAGGTATAGCTCCCTAATTTATATATTTGCAATGAATTTAATGATAGGATATGCCTTTAATCCATAGGTACTAAGGTTTTCTAACATTTACCCATAGACATAGGATGAATATAATTGCTAGATTTATAAACTGAATAGAAAGAGAAAGCCAAATAAGTAGCCACAGGACTATCTAACCAATGTTTTGTATTATAGGGGAGATATATATATATATATATATATAGAGAGAGAGAGAGAGAGAGAGCTAAAATTGTTATGTTTTGAAGGCAATTTTTGTATAGTTACTTTTATTTGTTTTTGTTATGTATGATATCATTTTGGGACTTAGAAATTTTTTCCCAAATGTTTCCATCGATGCCAAAGGAGGAGATTATTGGAAATATGGTCAGCTATATGTCTTGATGGTTTTCATTTATGGAAACATACATTCAACATTTCATTTATGCATTTAAAGATAGAAATTGTTTAAGTATTAAATAGTTTGCAACAATTCAGAGAATAGATCTTAAGAGTATGGATGATGCGTTGAGAGTTATCTTATGTGTAGTTGAGGAAAGCTTCATGAAACTATCATGATGATGTATTCCATTGTATAGATGTGTATGAACAATATGACACAAGTTATAGTAAGATTAAAAGTGTGGGTATTTAATAGTGCAAAACATAGCATAGCAGTAAACAAAGTTGTATGACTTAAGGAATTATTTTGGTTACAAAATAATTACTAAGTTATGTTGAGCTGACTATGTGGATATTATTCCATAAGTTATTTTATATTATTTCAAGCATGTGAAGACATGAAGGTTGCCAGTGCAGAGTTTTGTTAATGTGAAAGGTATAAGTAAAGATCTTATCTTGCACAGAGAAGGAGGAACTTGTGTGATTAGATGTGACATGTAAACTATTATGAGAAATATCTACAAGTTTTATGTGATGTGAAATTTGATGTAAGATCAAAGAATTTTTGAGTTATAGTAGCCAAGAAAGTATTGTATGTATACCTATTTTGTGAAGGAATTGAATTGTATAATTGCATGTTAGGGTAGTGAGATATTCTTGCATGTAATAGTTATACCAACTCCTAACAAGGTTGTAGCAAATCCTAATAGGGTTGAGGCTTCTAACAAGACCTATTCCTCTATTAAGGACTTGAAATAATATATGTACTTCATAGACTCCTAATAGGGTCAATACCCTTAATAGGATCCTATTGTTTAGTGAATCATCTAGTGGGTACCATCCCCACCAGGGTTTTCCCTTGGCTAGGGTTTCCCTAGTTAACAAATAATGGTGTTATGAGTTCTCTATGTGCATGTTTATATTTACTATTCAACCATTATGGTTTACTTCCATATGCAAGTTAGAAAGTAATTAACAATATCCCGTTGTGTGCAAAAGTTTGTAGAATATTGATTCACCACCCCCCCTCTCAGTATTATCTATTTCTAGCATAATAAAGATCTTTCCAAAAACATAAATAAGAATATATACTTTGAATATATATATATATATATATATATATATATATATATATATATATATATATATATATATATATATATATGCATATATTCCATTTTCATTAATATATAGAATATATTAAACACAAGATATATATGTTAATATATATACTCCCACACATGACATTAGCAAAAAAATAAATAGAAATAAGGAATGGGAATGATCATTAGCAATAAATTATGTATGTATACCTACCTACCTTTAATGTGTCTAACTTATTTCCTTCTCATGCATGGCCACACCACCTGGTTAAACACCTAGTGTACTTTTCTACTAACATATATACACTTAGGTCACTTTTAGAATGGCCTACCTTTTTTTAATTTATATGCCCGAATGCTTATATTCTAGGTGATAAGGACCAGTCAAACATGCAAACTTGAATGATGTACATGATGTGATTATAACACCAAACCCTTAAATGGGTCCAATCCAAGTGCCTTAATGTGCCTTGATTTTCACCATCAATATCAATTATTATAGTTAGAAGGCCTCCCCTTGTCTTTACTAAAAAGATTAATGATGACACGTCACTTATTTTATAACTAGCCAGAGAGTAAACTGATTCATCCTTATGTGTCTCTCATAATATAGGAGGAACTAATACATCATCTAAATGAGTGATAGGAGTGCATGAAATAAAGATTTTCTGCATCGTATTCAATCAGAGAGCATGATAATCTTTATGTAGAGGCATCATTTTGGTTTATATAGAATAGAGAAAATTTGTAGAGTTTTTTAAGTGATTCTTATTGCTTTCCACTCTACATATTGTTAATCTACATCTGCTACCAGTGTGTGTGATTAGCAGAGAACCATTATATATATATATATCCCTTATTCATTTCACACCCCATCATGATCATTAGGTGAGAGTCTTTCACTGCAATCCATTTGGTGTCAATCTTCCATTGGGATTCATTTGGTATGAGTATTCATTTGTTTCTAACCCACATTATGATGCATAATGTCAAGTTGCAACACACCAACACTGCCACAATACTCTTTGTAAATGTTGGAGATAGACCTTTATGGACCTCAATTGTAGAGATCCAATATCATTCATTAAAAAATATATTAAAGGAACCCTCTTCTTAGAGGAACAAGAAAGTGGTTCATTGTCCATCCATTTACTAGAGCTCTATATTGAAAAAAATGGGTTTGTTCTTCACATAGAATATTCCATTGAACATCCTTTAAGGTAGTTTATAGTGAAGCACTCCTAAGCATCCTTGAGTTCACACACTTGTGAGTTGGATGGGAAGTCTAGAAAGGATGCTTAAAATATTCAAGGTATTCTTTTATTTTCTTGCATTTATAGTTAGGCTTTGATACCATGTTGAGTAACATGGATCATTTTCTATAATTTTAATAACATTGCCAATGTTATTAATGATTTCAAAATGCAGATTTGGATCTCATATAAAGATGAGAGGAGGAGACATGTCTCTATAATTAATCATCATTATATTAATAATATAAATAACTATATGTATAACTCATCTTTAAGCATATATGTAATATGTTATTATATTATTATATAATAATATATAATGTATATTATATAAAAAATATATTACATTACATATAAAATATATAGGATATTTATCTTAAAGATGTTTTACCATCAAATCAATCTGACAGAAGCTACAACCTTAACAAAATGAATCATCACCTCATCACCAACTTCAAAAACATGATGTCTCTTAGAATTATTAACATTCACTGTATACTTTTGATTACTTTTTTCCAAGTTCAACTTCACTTCTTCATGAAAAGACTTCATAAAATCAAAAAATTCTTCCCCTTTTCTCTTCTATTCACTAGCAACATCCCTCAAATCTGATATACCTCTAGGTTACATTCTAATAACAATCTCAAAAAATGTTTTTTTTGTACTCCTATTCACAAAGCTATTATATGCAAACTCATCTTGTGCCAATACAATATCCCAATCACTTGGCTTATTTCCAAATAAACATCTCAAAAAATTGCCCAAGCTTCTATTTACAACCTTTGTCTTTCCATCTATCTATAGATGGAATGTAGAACTAAATCTCAACTCAGTACCCATCTTCCTCCACAAAGTCCTCCAAAAGTAACCAACAAACTTATAGTCTCTATTAGAAATAACACTTTTTGGGAATCCATGCAATCTAACAATATCTTTGAAGAAAATCTTAGCAATATGCACAACATCTCATGTCTTCTTACATGGTATGAAACTTTCCATCTTAGAAAATCTATCCAAAACAACAAATATGGAATCATATTTCTTGCTATCTTAGGTAATATAAGAACAAAATTCATACTAATGTCACTCCAAGCTTTCTCAAGAAGAAAAATAGGTATATAAAAACTAGTATTCTAACTTACTCCTTTTTCAATTTGACAAATTCCACAAATTCTTACAAAATTCTAAACATCATTATACATATTTTGTTGATATAACTTATCCTTAAGAAAAAGAAAAATCAATGTCTTATCAATTCCAAAATGTTCATCCAAACCACCACAATGTTTTTTGTTAATCAAATTAACTCTCATAGGACTTCTTGGTATACAAAAATAATTATCTTTGAACAATATACTTTCTTGAATGAAATACTCATCATACTTACTTATTTGATCTAATAGATTTGGTGCTCCACACTCTCTCCAAACCTTAGAAAAATAGGGGTAGTATCAAAAAATTCCTTCATTTCATCAAAACCAATAACTTTAACCTTCATCTCGATCATCAAAGAACATCTTATGCTCAATGCACTAGCAACTCGATTAGTAACTCCACTTCTATGCTTGATCACAAATGTAAAAACTTGCAAGTATTCAACCCGCTTCAGATGTCTTTGATTCAACTTATATTGACTTCCCAAATACTATAAAGCTTTATGATCAATATATCGCATAAACTCCTTAGGAATCAAATAATGTCTCCACTTCTTCAAGGCTTTAACAATAGCATACAAATCTTGATCATACACATAATACTTCCTTTTAGCACATAGATATAGTGTAAATAACCTGTTGTATTATCCTTTTCATATGACTAATACAATAACCAATAGAACACCAATTGAATGCCCAGAATAGATTGTCATTTCTATCATTTCAATTTGCTTATCAAAAAGTACAATGGAAGCAAACTCAAAACCCCAGCATACTATTAGATTGACTGTATATGTACTCTTCTTGAAAGAAAACAAAAAATTACACAAGTCTCAGACCATCACAATGCCTTGAAAACTCATTTATATAGATATGAGTTGCAACAAGAAAAGGAAAAATGTGATTGAGAGGTGTCCAAGGAACAAAACATTACACAAAAGACAAAAAGGTCACAACAGAATGCCGAGTGTATCAAATATTCTTTTAGGTAGGCCCATTCCTATTACTACTATACTTATCAACTTTTGATTTATCTCTCATTGTTTCAGATCCTCAAAATATGTGGCTGCTAGGCTAGCCAATGAGGGGTGATCTTGTGATGCCTTTAGATCAATTTGTTCTTATGGGTTTTCATTGCTTCCACCTTGAGTAGGCACTATTTCCTTTTCACTTTCTTCTTCCTTCAATTATGGTGCTGATGTGTCAATGACTTGCACCTTATCTTCCTGTTCCCTATCATTATCTAAATTGCCTTCCTCCAACTGCTGGTCTGAAGGAATATCTACCATCCATGTGTTAAACTGTATGTCATCCGACCAGCTGAACTACAGGATATCATCTTGTTTCTTTAATATATAATCAGCCTCCTTTTCAAAACCAACAAATTCTTGCCTCAAAGAATCAAAAAATAACTAGACTTTAACCAATTCTTTTGTCATGGTGTCCCACCAAGCATGCCCCTTTTTATTAACAAATTTATTTATCCTTATGTAGAAAAGGTCATCCAGTTCTTTACTCCATTCATCCTTATTTTTCAATTGGTTCTTTCTATCCAAAGCACAAGGAAACAGATCAAATTTTTTATTCTTGTATTTATTCAAATAAGAAACAATTTTTAATTGCAAAGCAACTCTCTTGTTATCAAAATCTGTCAAGTCATTAGCAATATCATATAATTTTTCAATATGGTCATTTGAAGACCTTATAACTTAATAACACAAAGGGTGATTTCTTTTTCCCTTTTTCCCCACTTGTTAACAATAGGCTTGAGGATTTCAGCATGGGTTTTTAGTTGCTCCCATATACTTATTACTCTTGCCAACTGATAAAAAAACAAGGGCCATTCAATCTTATCTACCAAATACATTAGGGCCTTTCTAAGCTTATCCTCATATTGTGTATTTAACTCTACATCTAAAGCCCATAGCTTATTTTTTTCTTCTTCAAAATCCTCAGTTGTATAATATTTTGGCCTTTGAGGTGTGTCTGGTAGTTCTACAAGGGGGGTGGATTTAAAAGGTTCCACTGGAGGACGGGGATATGTTATTCTTGGCCTTGTGGACTTCCCCATTACCTTGTTTTCAAGTTCAATTCTTCTTTTTACCTCCCTATTATAGACCTCAAGAAGTGTTTCATATTTACCTTGTAACTTAGACATGGCCTGTTCCTCCTTCTTTGTAGTATCTAAAAGAAACTTGGAAGATACCACATTCCAAGATGCTACCTGCACATGTGAGGTATTAGCAACTCTTCTCACAATTAAGCTTCCCATCAAGCTAGAGTCATCTGACTGCGATGATGTGGCTCTGGATGGTCTTCTCAGTGACCAACTGACCAATGCAGCTTGATCTTCAATGAATGCAGTCCCTTGAAAGTTCTCTTTATTCTGGTCTTGCAAAGTCAATTAATTTGAAATAGAACTAAAAACTAAAGCATCAACAATATCCCAATTTTTAAACAATAAAATGTTAGATGCCTTGACCATTTTCCTCCCTTCCTTAGGGCTTATATTCTGCAATTATTTTATCATTTCTTCTTTAGTTTGGTTTTGAATGGAAGTTTCTTCCATTTTTGGATGCTTTGTTTTCATCTTTTTACATTTCTCCTAAAAAATGTTCATGTTTTCCATCCATGCGAACTGTTGAAAAGCCCTAGATTTAACCAAACTATCATCAGTCAAAAATTTATGACTTGTCTGCTCTAACACAGGGTCCAATTCCTTGCCACTATAATTTGCTATAGTTAGATCCAAACTTGGGAGGGAAGGTTCTGGAGGGTTACCCTCATCTAATTCTTCTCGAGTAATAAAAATACCTCCCTATGATCCCATCTGTTCGATCTGTTCACCAGTGAGATGTTCTTCTCCAATCCTTAGAGGGGATTGAGTGGGCAAATATTCCTCAACTTGAGGCCTTTCTTATGTTATTACCTTTTGCTTCTTAGGACTAGGCTCATTAGCTCTCTCCTCTTGGGCTATACTAGTGGATCTTTTAATTTGTTTGCCCTTATCTATAGGAACCCTTTTATTCTAAATTATAGTATACCCAGGCCTCTTTTGTATAATTATTTTACCAGCTCCCACATTTGGGGTGAAAGCCAATCTCCTTATGACCTCTCTGGCCTTATCAAGATAGGAATCAATAAAAATTTGTTTCTTTTCATTCATGACTTCCATTATTTTAGAGAAGGTATTCATGAGTTTACTTATTTTCTCAGCGTCTATAACATCATTATCTAAAGGATCATATTTATTATCAAAACAATGAATTAATTCTAAGACCTAGGAATAAACTCTCCACTTTTCCTTTTTAGTTTCCTACTCCTACAATGAGAATTTATTCCTTATAATGTCCTCTGGATAATAAGAATCATGCTTGATCGGTCCCAACTCGATTCTATGCCTCAACATCTGATTGAAAAATCCCTCAGAATCACAAAAATGGGGATGAGAGATAGCCATCATATACTGCTCCAAAATTTTATGCAAAAAGAGCCATCCCCCTTTTGTAATCACAAACTAATGGGCCACTATGCAGGTAGGGAAAATTGACCCTAATTGCCTTTTCAACAAAAACATTTCTTCAACTCCCCCTAACTGCCACAAAACTTTAGCCACTCCTACCTTCAAAGGTACTTGGTAAGGCAAAACATGAGGACTCCCTTTAAAATCATATATTATAAAAATAGTAGAAATAGACTAAGGGATGATATCTCCCCAATTATGTGAAACTTTCAAGTCATGGGGGTTATCCATAGGCCTAATGAGACTCATTAGTGCTTTAGGGATTCTGGGATTGTCACTCAATATAAGGCACCTCAACATAGAAGCAAAATATCTATCAAATCTGACAAAACTAGCATTACTTGCATCCTAGGTCATATCTGCACTCCACAACTGGACTGGCAGTATTTCCCCATTCTCCTCTCTATTTAGTTCCATCTCATTACAAAAATATGTCATTCCTTTGAACAAAAACATATGCATTAATAGAGAGTAGTGACCAAAAGTTTTTTCCACCTTGCCCTTCGCAATCCCAACTAAACCAATGTGAATTTCTTTAGCCAAAAAGGAAGCAAAATCAAAAATAACATCTACACTGAAGGAAGCAATCGGATCCATCATGTACATGAAACCAATGGGCATAAATTCTTGCTCATCTTCACCAAAAACATGGCATAAGGTCTTCTATATCTCTATAGCCTGGGAAGTAAAAGGACTCTTCTTAAAAGGCTCTTTAGAGGCTGCAGTAATTACTAGAAAATTTCCTATTGTACCAATATGTGCCCTTAGTGCACCTCCCCTGATTACAGCCTTCTTTGTTTTATATTCATTCTCTAATTCTAGCAGATTGATTTGGACATGGTAATCTGATAATGGTTCCAGGTGAAAAACCTCTCTAATTTATTCAGGAGTAATCGAGACCAGAGGCACACCATCCTTTCTTCTTACAACCCTAATGGCTTGGTCATAATTCTTAGCAATGGCTTCAAGCAAATCATAATCCATGAAAAAACTTGGGACTACTAACTTTCCTAAATCAAAATTCTAGACATTAGCATGCGGGGCAAACAACTTCCTTTCTGGAAACCACTTTTTAAATAGGATAAGACTAGTTTGAGTAGTTGTTGCATCCCTTACCCAATTCCCCTTGTCATACAAGCCATCCACAATTTTAAGCCTAGGATTTAAGGAAATCAATTTTTTAACTTGTGCAGGCTCTACAGTAGACTCTAGGAGTAATTTTAATAAATCATCGTGGACATTCCTATCCATATAGTTAATTTGCCCAGAAAATGGCTTCTTAGGAGGTATTTTAACAGTATTGAGAGAACTGGAATGCCACAGAGGTTATAGTATGAGTAATTACTTGACTTGCTGAACTTGTTCTTCTCTAAACCTTTGTAATTGATCTTGAACAACTAAGGAATAGTTTTCATGTTCTTGCCAAGCTTAACACGATGAAATCAATAGGCTCTTGTGCTTAGAAAATCTATAATCTTTGTTCGCGTGGGACTGGAATTAATGAAAATCTTCTGTATTATAC
Source organism: Cupressus sempervirens (assembly GCA_028749045.1). Classification (NCBI taxonomy): domain Eukaryota; kingdom Viridiplantae; phylum Streptophyta; class Pinopsida; order Cupressales; family Cupressaceae; genus Cupressus; species Cupressus sempervirens. Next base: position 582,551,525 of record CM053783.1, on the reverse strand, counting down.
TCTATTTTTTCCACATGCAAAGCTTTCATTTATCATAAATGCACAGGACAGAAAAATAAAGTGGCATCACATTTCCTTTTTTAAACTTGTGCCATTGATCCATGAAAAATCCTACGACCTGGGAATGACAACTAGGCTAACTCAGCTTTGTTCTTAACATATTGGCAATCAAATCAATGAAATACCTCCATCTCTACCTTTTCTTTAAGGCTGGCACTTCAAAATGGGCCCACGGATGACCACAGACATGTGTCATCAACTCGCTAACTCGTTATACATAACTCTCGAGCACCTTTCCATAGTGAGCTAGCAATAACCATTTTTCTTACTTTAATTGTGTGGCAGATAATTGAAACAACCTTTAAGAACATAATAGTGGGTCCCTTTCTCATTAACTCACTATACTTATTTATTGCACATCTCCTCATAGCGAGTTAATGAGCATCGTCAATCTAGATTTGATCTTGCAATCAGCAATTTACTGCAACAATGGTGGGCCACCACTCACCAACTTGCTATACATAACTTCCAAGCACTTCTTCATAGTGAGCTAATGACGGCCTTTGATCTTGGCTCAATCTCATGATCAAAAATCTTTGTACTTTATACATGGGAAGTGGGTCCATGATACCGCTGTCACTGAGCTAGCTCAACACGCTAGCACATATATATATTTTTAAATCTCTTGATGACATCACATGTCTTGGGCCTCACCGTGTATATGAATTTCAGGTGGATCGCGATGTCACTACCAGCAAAAAAAAAAATCCAGCTAGCGACATGGCAAGCTCCGACGAATCAATTTTTTTCGGCTCAAAGATATTTCAATAGGATGCCACCATGTAATTTGATCTGCACAACTTAGCCTTATCATGCCACTCATTTGGGGCCCACCTTTGAGGATTTTTCAATTACATTACCATTTTTTGAGCAATCATTACATCACTACCAGCATAAAAACCACAAATTTGGCTAGCGATATGGCGAGTTTTGATAAGCACTTTATAAACAACGCCCAAAAAAAGAAACTACAAAAGACAATAACCTACAGAGGGACAAAAGTGAAACGTGCAGCATATCTTCCTTGAGATCCTCAAAATTACTTCTGATCTCAAAAAGACGTCGTCTTTGGAAAATCCAAGCATTCGCTATATCGCCATCGGCAAGTCGCAAATGTATTCAATTAGCGACTTGGTGAATTGCCAGATAAAATTAAACTCCGGTGACACCACTTGCAAATATTTCCACATGCCTTTCTTCTTGAAACTGACTAGTCTGGGACATAGTACATGGTCAATAGATCTTCTCACCAACACATTTTTCGGCATCAGACTTCACTTTTCAGTATCACACATAATTCTTTGATGGTCACTACCTCACTATGCATAACATACGAGCATCTTGCCATAGAAAACATGCGACAACCATAGATTCAAATCAGATCAGATGGCAAGATTAAAACCCCTTTTTCAAAAAACTTAACAACGGCAATCAAGTAGGCATTAAAAGAATATTCACTCCTTGTTTTTTTTTTCTTTTTTTTTAAAAAATTTTTGCACTAGGAAAAACCTAAGGCTTTTCACAGATTTTTCAAAGGTATCAAAATATACTATGCCAAAACATAAAGCCCTATGACTTATCAGAAACTTCTCATTTGATTTTTTTTATGATCCTAAGAAAATTTGATTCGCAAAAAATCAGACCAACATATCTGATGTACTCATTAAAAGATACTTTTTCCTCAATTGAGGGATCATTTTTGTACAATTTAATGTGAATAGCACACAAATTGTATTGCACATTTATCTACTAGATGTTGGGTACATTAATTTGACATAATAAATTTCTTAGAGGATATAGAAACTTACTGACTGTAAACAACAGGTATGTTCTTAGAAAAAAAACCCATACTCATTGTAAACAACAGGTATGGACTTAATGCATATTTCATGAGTTGTGGTTCATAAAAACCCATACTCATCAACTTGAATTGTTTATTTAATACCCAATGCATTGAGGTGACACTTACAATTTGAATTCATAACAACTATTTCTCATCAACTTAAATTGTTTGTTTAGTACCCATTGCATTGACGTGACACTTACAAGGTTGAGGTATTGCAACTTCCTAGAAGGTTTGCCTACTCAATTCCATGATGATCCAACTTTCCTTGATCCTTGGGAGAATGATGCAGGAGCATCAAGGTCAAGGTTGAAGGTATGAGAAGACATTAAGGTCTCAAGATAACCAACATGACCATGTTAGAACAATTGATGTAATAAGACCCTGTGAAAGTCCTTTTTGATATGTTTGTAATCATTTTAGGTACATTTGAAAACATTAATTAACAAAAACAATATGTGAAAATATAAACATTAATCACAACATGTCTAATTTATTTTTAGGTATATTTTCCTATGAAGAAAGACCATGCCTGACAATATGAACCCAGAACAAAATAATGAGACAATGGCTACATTGTGGGCTCAGTTCTGAAGAAAACTTGATAAATGTTATTGTTCTTGCAAAAAGTGTAAGGGCTTAAAGAATCAAAGAATTCTAATCACAACAGCCCAGAGTCATTGTAGGCAATATGGTCATGTTGAAGGGAGCCACGATTTTTGTCCATTTCTAAATGTGGATTTCCTACTGGAGGAACATGGAGGTTTGAATATCTAGCTAAGGATAACACTCCCATGGAAGAAGATGATAATGTGCCAGAGGACATGATTGAAGAAGATGGTATTGAGGCAAGTGATGAAGAGGCTCACAATTATGGTACTAGCAAATTTGATAATAATGATGAAGATGATCTTGATATACCTTTACTTGAGAAGGCACACAAGCCCTTATACAAAGGCTTCCAAACAACTCTACTGTCGGCTATAGTGTTGTTCGTGAACTTAAAGGTTATGAATAGTATATCCAATGTAGCAATGTCACGTATGCTAAGGTATGTCATTTTTGTCATCTTCAATGTTAGCATACAATTACTATTCATTATATTAATAATGCATATTTGTTGTTGTAGGTTGATTAGTGAGTTTTTGTTATCACAATCAAATATTTTGCCTCGTTCGTACCGAGAATTATCTAACATTATGGATCATATTGGAATGAAGTATCAGACAATACATGCATGTCCCAATGATCACATTCTATATCATAAACAACATGAATTTACAATAGAATGCCCTGATTGTCATGTTAGTAGATATCGGTTAGATCAAATAAACAAAAAAGTGCCTCACAAGGTTCTTCGGTACATTCCCATTATTCCACATTTTGAACGGTTATTTAGGTGCACTAGCTTGGAACAATTTATGAATTACCATGCACGCAATAGAAGTCAAGATGACATTATGTGAATGCCTACTGATGGTTCTGCATTTAGAGAGATAGAAGAAACATGGTCACACTTTAAAGAAGAACCTCGTAATCTGAAACTTTCATTAGCGGTGGACGATATCAATCCATATGGAGATATGAGATCTATTTACTTAGTATGGCCTTATTTTGTTATTAACAATAACATTCCTCCTTGGATGTCCATAAAGAGGGAGCACATAATGTCGTCAATGATTGTGCCAGGTATTTTTTTATTTTATAGTTATCTAAATTAATTTATAAATAGTGCATGAAAATGGTTATAATAATTACGTAATGTTTATGTTCATTCAATTGCTAGGTAAATACCAAGTTAAAAATATGAACGTGTATATTGAGCCCCTAATTGATGAGTTGTTGAAGTTATGGAATGGCATCACTATGTATGATATCTCTAGACTGATAGGACATCAACAATTTCAATTCCATGCAATGCTTGTATGGACAATACATGATGCCCTTGGGCTAACTCATTTTTGCAGTATGTTATATTGTTAAGATTACATATTTTTGGTATATTATAGTGGTTACACATTACTATCGAATGTTTAAGTTGTGCGTGATCATTGTATATGATCCAATTATACATGATCTTTTAAGTCTTCAGACAAAAGAAAAATTTGCATGTCCAGTTTGTGGTCCAAAGATGAAATGTTGTCATTCGAGAAGTTTAGGAAAGTAGGTGTTTGATGAGTTTAAACACTTTCTCCACCATAATCATAAGTATCGAATTGCTAAAAAACATCTTTTCAATGGGAAAGAAGAGACATCATCAAGGCCACGAAGAATGACACCTCATTTATGGAATTTGGAATACGGTCGACTAAATCGTCGAAGTAATGTCTAATTGGTCATCTGAAGTCTACAATTTGTATTTCGATATTGTCTTATATTTACTAATGCTGTAATTGATGCTCATGAAGGTCATCAAGGCATCAATGACCAACTTCCTAGAGGAATGAAAAGTTATCCTACTCAATTTAGTAGGTTACCATACTACAAGGATCTCCCAATCACGCATTTGTTTGATGCTATGCATATTGGAAAGAATGTAACAGAGACACTATGGAAAATGTTGGATGGAAGGTGTGATAGAGAACAAATTGATAAAATTTGTACTAACATTCATGAATCTAATCATGCACTAAAAGTTTTTATTGAATCAAATAGGAATGGAGACCACATAAATACAAGTGCCCTTCCTTGGTTATCAACGAAGCAACAAAGTGATGCATTAAAAGAAGTCATATAAAAAACAAAATTTCCAATAGGATTTGCTACAAATATAAGCACTCTTCTATCAAAAAAAGGTGATTTTGGGCCAGGGTTGAAGACACATGATTGGCATAACTTCCTCAAGGTAAGTCATGTTTTCTATTTACAGTATATTTGTAAGATTGAATGTAGTACCAGTTGCATTATTTAATAATATATTGAAATGATCATTTTTTAATGATTACAGTTCGTCCTACCTCTATCCCTTCCACAACAGTTTAACAGTATTAAACAAGTTATATATGATCTTGGAAAATACATGAGGTTAAAAGAGTGTTTTTTCTTAGATTTGTAGCTGTTTATTCAAAATCTATTGTATAATTTTATTTGAAATCTCCTCTATGTGTTTTTGTGTGTTGAAACTCTTTTAGGTGGTTATCATCTAAAGAAATTGATAAAAAAGATATAAAATATTGGAAGAGAAAAATTCCACAGCTTATGTGTGAAATGCAAGTGTTTACCTCCAACATTTTTCAATGCTCAAGAACACTATTGTAGTGCCTCTCATGTTTTTAGTTTGTACCTTGTCTATTTTGATTCGAGAGATACTTGATATTCTTATTGTTATTCATACATCAAGTTGAGGAGATTGAATTGTGTGGACCTATACAAGCTAGATCAATGTGGATGGTTGAGAGGCACTTGAAATTTATGAAAAGCTTGGTTCGACAAAGAGCACATCCTGAGGGTTCTATGATAGAGGGATATATGATATACCAAACCATGGTGTATATCAGTGAATATCTTCCAAAGTTTGCAGTAGCTATCCATGTAGATCACATTTGGGATCCCAACTGTAATGACAAATTCAAAGGGGAGTACCTAACGGGGAAAGGTAGATTGAGGAGGGTGACAGGTAATTATAAGTTTTTTTTTTGTAATTTAACAATTTTTATCCATCATCAATATATATAAGTTGTTTCTAACTGGTGAAATTTTCTTCTTTATAGTTGGTCGTGAGTGGGATGCACTACACTTGTACATTGAAAACAATCTTGATTGGATGATAGTGTGGATTGAATAGTCTTAAGAAAATGGTCGCTCATTAAGATGGGATGGTGTTGCGTCATTGGTTAAAGAAGCTCATCATAATGGAGATCCCAATGTTATGCCAATGGTACTTGATCTAATATATGGCTTAAGAGATACAAAGTATGCATAAGATCACTAATCATGAGACATAAGTTTAATATCAACTCACAAATCAATGAGAAGATTCTTGAAATGTTTGAATAATTTTAGGTCAAACACCACAAAGCTATGTAGTACCATGGCTATAAATTTTGCACAAAAAAGTTAGATCAAACGAAGAAAACGTGTGATTCTGGGATAAGTGTTGTCCTTACAGTCACCAATATTTTATCTAGAACTGACATACATCCTCAACAATCTGAAAATTGATACTATGCCATTTTGGATGATATACTTGAGTGCGACTTTGATTCATTCAAAATAGTTCTATTTGTCATCAAATGGTTTAGGTTATGACTGAATCGAAATGATCCTGATAGGATTGTTATTGAACACGAAAGTGGATTTACAATGATTAATACAAGGTCATTTGAGCTAGTCAGAGATGAGCCCTATGTTCTTCCAAGTCAATGCGAGCAAGTGGTTTACCTTGGTATTCCAGACAAACCAGGTTGGTTATTTGTTGTTAGACATGATCGAAGAGGAAGGCCAGTAAAGTATAATGTGATCAAAGACAAAGATATTGAAGAAGCACAAGAGGAAGTAAATGATTATCAGGAACAACAGTTACCCAGTGATGAAGAAGAAGAAGATGGTGATGATTTTGTTCATGCTAATGATAATGGCGATAATGATGATGATAATGATGATGACGATCATGATCATGGTGATGAAGATGGTGATGATCATGGCGATGATGGTCATGATTATGATAGTGATCAAGAGGATGATGATGGTGATGAAGATGGTGGTGGTGACGACGACAATCAAAGTGACAAATTTGATGATGATGATTATGACATGGATGAAGATCATGATGATCAATGAAATATTTAGATACGATCAATGTCAACTATGATAGGGTCTTGTATGACCAAATATTTCTTTCCAAACCATATGTGCACATATAAACATTAAGTAGAACATGTCAAATATTTTTTTACATATAAACATTACTTACACTAAATTTTTAACTTAAGACAAATTATTTACATATAAAATCTACTTTATTATTAATATTTTTTTTGGTAAGTCTATTACTTTAATTTCCCTGCTGATTTCTAAGACTTACTAATTTTTTTCACAGGACGATATGGATGCACCATCTCAGACACCTTCAATAGAGGTAAACATTAATTATTGTAAATTTTAATGTTAATATAGAAACACATGTCCTATTATTATGTTCTTTTTTTATGGCTTTGGAGTTATTTTGATGAAAGTATACAAATATTTGATGTCACAAATGATAGGAAAAAGCTACAATGATCGCTGATCAAATGCAATCTGAAATACAGGCATCATATCTACATGACATTGGCCTTAGTACTGATCCTGTATTCATCACCCAAAAAATTATGCAAAGATACACTGATAAGCTTGTTAGAATTATTATCAAGGGTGACAGAGGTGAGGAGAAAGAGGCATTGAGAATAGAATTGAACCGTAGAATCCAATCTTTGAAAGTAAGTAGTAATAGAAGTTCGATAGATATTAATCTTTTATAGTATCTTATGGATCATGATCTCTAATTTTATGTGTTCTTGTATAGACATATGTGCTAGTTGTGAGGTCACATGGTGAACATGGTCAGGATTGTTGTGCAGTACCTTCATGTAAGTAACACTTTCTTTGTTTTGATCAACATTATAACACTTACCTATTTTTTGTGGATGTTTCTTGCTAGTATCCCATTTGATATTTATCCATTGCAAATTTCTTTGCTAACAATATTCTATTCTTCAGTTCATGATGAAGTGTGGAATCCTCCTTCAATTAGCGGTCCACTATTGTCTGCTGCATTGTCAGCAACAAGTGTTAGAGTAAATAATTAATTACTAATTATTTATTCTATTACTTAAGCTTACTTAGGTAAATGCATTTATTTAATATTTTATATTTAATGCATGTAGTGGTTAGTTGATGACAACATGGGAGTTTGTTCCCTTCTAGCTTGTTCTACAAGCTTCCTTGAGGTCTTTATAAGCGACCTCTCTCTCATTGTATTGTCATAATCATTTGTGCATATTGTAAATACATTTTCATTGTGTTTGCATACTTGTTGTCTCTCATGTCCATTTAGGGTTTTACCCTTGCTCCATGCTCTTCCTCTTCTTGGCTTCTCTTTGACAGGTTCTCACATGTAGGTGATCTTGGGCATCTTTGAAGTTGGCTTTCTTCAACTCCAACATGGTATCAGAGCCTTCCTGTTGTTTCTTGGTTGAAGAAATTTTGAAGCCATGATTTGAAGTCACAAACTCTAGTTTGTTTGTGCATTTTTTCTTCAAATCAGGGGATCAGCATTTTTTCGGAGCACTTTGGGCCCAAACGGACATCACCATTGGATCCAAAAGGCCTTTTGCAGTCAAGATTCATATAAAACTTTTTGATTTTGGATACAGGGCATTTTTGGAGTTTTTTTGAAGACTACAGGGACTTTCATACGGACTGTACGGATGGATCGACATTTAAAAAATTTAAAAAAACATAATAGTGGGAGCGCCGCCACAGCAACACCCTCGCACCAACACGGTGCCGCCCCCTGCTCTTGGCTGCAACTCACCATTGGTCTTCGACCTTCAGCCCACCGCCCTCCGTCAGCACTAGCCAACTCCGGCCTCCACCGCAGGCTATTTCCGCTCGATGGTGCCCTCTGTTTTGTGTTCTGCCCTCCACTCTGACAGGGCCATCCGCACCACCTCTGCCCAGGGTTTTTTCATGCACCACTCGCCTGCATGGTAGTTTTTAATTTGCTACTTTTCTGCACAGTCAGTGGCCCTCCAGCGTTCGACACGTGTTTTTTGCTCAGCATCCAGATCAACAGGTTTTTCCCAGTCAGCACATTTGAGCGCTTGACATGTGGCAGGTCTGCCATGTGGTACTTTGCCACATGGCCCCTGCCACATCATCTCCTTTGCCATGTGGCACTCTTTATTGCTGCAACGGCCTAGACACCATCAAATTTAATCGTGCGACATGATGACATCATCGGCATCCAAGACCTTGCATGCACCTCTCCAAGTTCTATTTTGAACCTACTTGTGGTTTTTTGGCCATAACTTTTGCATATGGAGGTATTTTTCCAATCCAAAAGAAGCATCAGAAAGATTCCAAGACGAAGACTTTGGTGTAGGTATTTTTTGGTTTTGATGCATTTTTATTGCCTATTTTTTCAGTTGAGGTCTAAAGTCCTATTTTTAACTCTGGCAAGCATATCTTTTGCGTCCCATGCCTGTTTTTTGAAAACTTTATATTTTTGGAAAGTTGGTTCTGTCATCTTTTTAGAAATATAGTTCTTTTCTTCAATTTTTTAGCCCTTACTCTTTCTATCATAGTTTTGGCGTTTTAGCTATATGGTGGATATTTTGAGTGTTTTAGGCCCGAGGATCATTTTCCTGGCATGGATTCTCTTGTTTTTGACTGTACTTTCTTTTGTTGCAGCTCTTTTTTAGTTTTGATCATTGTAGCTATCATTTTGAATCACTTTTTTGTATCACACTGAGATAAAGAGCCACTTTTGCATTTCGGGGATCATGAACGTTGTTTTGAGTCAGTTGTACATGCACTATTTTCATAAAGCACCATGGGGGAGATATTTGTTTGTTGTTTTAGGCATTCTCCCTTTATCAAGTGAGTGTCCCTTCCATGGCATTAGCCCCATGTAGAGTCAGTTAGATCATGTCTTTATAGGTGTCTGTACCTCTTTTCCTCTCTCCTCATTCTTGGTTCGTTTGCAGGAGACTTTGGCCCACCTTCTCAGTTTCCTGTTATCACACTCCATCTACATTAAAGGGGGGTTATGCTGTTGTTCTAATGCATCTGTGGTTCAATGGTTTGATAGTGTGAACTATGTATTCAGTGGTTGATCTTATATACAAGGCAATTGCAGTGGCTAGCTACCTATGCATTTTGATGAGATGGATCATCTACCATATAGACATGCTCAATTTGTGCCTTCTTCTTCCATGGAGGTTCTTTAGATCAGCAGTTTGATAGATTTGTGGCTTCTTCATGCTTCAGTGATGCTTCTACATGATCATTCCTTATTCCTGTTTTAGGGGACATTCCCCTAGTTGGAGACTTCTTCTGTTCTTCACTGGGTCCTTACCTCTTTTTGGGGGAGGGTTTTTCCCACATGGTTTTCTCTCTTTCCCCATTTTTTAGAGGTTGCATCTTTTCTTGCATTGTACTTGGGTACCTAACATGGCCTCGTTGCTGGGACCCATTCTACATTCATCTTAGTTTTGTGAGCTTAAGGCATTTCCCTAAGTTGCACTTAAAGGGGGGTGTTAGAGTAAATAATTAATTACTAATTATTTATTCTATTACTTAAGCTTACTTAGGTAAATGCATTTATTTAATATTTTATATTTAATGCATGTAGTGGTTAGTTGATGATAACATGGGAGTTTGTTCCCTTCTAGCATGCTCCACCTTTTTGTGGATATGTCCTGAGTTGTCATCCTTATCTTCTACCACCTTCCAACTTGTTCTACAAGCTTCCTTGAGGTCTTTATAAGTGACCTCTCTCTCATTGTATTTTCATAATCATTTATGCATATTGTAAATACATTTTCATTGTGTTTGCATACTTGTTGTCTCTCATGTCCGTTTATAGTTTTACCCTTGCTCCATGCTCTTCCTCTTCTTGGCTTTTCTTTGACAGGTTCTCGCATGCAGGTGATCCTGAGCATCTTCAAAGTTGACTTTCCTCAACTCAAACAACAAGGACCTTGCAAACATCATCGTCTATGCCTAGTAGAACTAGTAAAACCTTGTTTTGCTATATTTTGTAATGTGTTATATTTTTTAATGTCTTTCTACAAGTTGATGAACAATGAAGTAGCATATTAGTGCTTAAATGATGTCTACAGAAGCTTGCATACACACAAACACATGCATACACACACCACACATACATACATACATACATATATATATAGCCACACATAGAGAGACATGGACATAGGCAGGGAGGTAGACCAAAAGAGAGTAGTACTAAATTTGTCATTTAATTGTATGATATTTTAGTTGATAGAGCAACAAAGAGTAGTACTACTAAAGTTGATCCATTTCTTGGAGCAATTCGTGTGATTAGTACTAGTTTATATGGAGGGACATTGTTGCTGAATAAGAAAACTATGTTTCCATTAAGAGAACGAAAGCTTCCAAGTGCTTTAAAATTGATATTATTCAAAGTGTAAATTTAGTTTACTTTTACATTACTCATTTTGGACTAATAAATCCTTTATGTTTTTGTAGGTAATAATGCTTTCTTTGAACATCTTTTTCATATGGAATTGAGACTATTTGGACCCACTGTACATAAAAGGTACACTGTTTCATATCATTGCTACATAATTTTTGTTTTCTTCTATTTATTGTAATATATTAAGGTTATTAATCTAAAAATCTATTTGTTTTTGAAAAGGTGGAATTTACAAGCTGTGGAATTAAAAAATCAGCTAATTGCATCCATTGAGGAGAAATTTGGGAAAAACATTTTTGACACTGGCCTACTTCTGAAAAGAGCAGCAAAGCATATAAAGACTATGAGGGATCAATATAGAAGGGCTCTTAAGGATAACCAAAAGTATGACCATCCTCCTATGATTCCACCGATGGAGTGGAATGAAATAATAGAAGATGCAAAGGAGAAAAGGCTATGTGAAGATAGAGATAATGAAGTAGCACATGGCAAAAAGAGGTATGCCATTATAGTATTAAGTACATTGTAATCATGTACTAATTATTGATATTTGTAAATATATAATCTAAGATGTTTGAAATTGTTCATAGATTGTACGACACATCTATGGCTACAAAAGTGAGAATAGAAAAAGGTTGGCCAACACAAACTTGGCTTTGGTGGCTATATGAATTTGCAGTCTCGAGTTGTAAGTAGAGTAATGAATTTTGTATTTTTTTTAAATATAATGTTGCAAATAGTTTTGTTTAATGAAACTATACATGGAAAACTAACATTATCAAGCAAAAAACATAGGGCACAGATTTCAATGTGGAGGTCACAGATGAAGATAGAAAAATTGCCTTGAAGGAAGGCTATAAAGTTGTGGTTGCACACCTACGTGAAGAATCTATAAGCCTTGCCCAACAATCTAGTGCACCAAATGATATCTCATAGGTAAATTGGTCAGATGAAAAGTAAATGAAATTAAATAGTTGAGAAGATTCTTTTTTGGTATTAGTTTTAAACGTAAATTGACTACATAACAATGTGCATACCATTTTACTATAGCTTTCATATCCTACCACAGACCTTACTCCTGACGAAGGCCATGATGTTCATTATAGTGGTGGAGGTATTAATTTTCTATTAGAAATTAATTACGCAATTATGAATACAATTTAACATCTTCAATTGGAATTTGACGTGTATCCTTTTTTTGAATATTTCAAAGCATGTTGAACATCATGCTAAAGCAGTGGACCATGCTCCAAGTGTTCAACATGTTGACACAGTGGCAGATCAAAATGTTAATGTATATGATGTGGCATTTTCAGGTAAGAAAATGCATTTTATGTTGTACTTGTACTTAATTACAAACTTGTAACAGTTAGAAAAAGAAAAAGAGTATGCCAATTTATCGCGTTCACTTGTTCTTGCAATAGAGCCCCTTTTAGTGTAGCAACCTCCTGCTCCTCCAAAAAGAAGGAGCCATCATAATTTGACATTACACATTCTAGAAGAGGAGGAGAATGAAGCAGATATGGATGCTCTTATGAGCATTTTTCTTAAGAGAGCTCAGAAAAACAAAACAAAAAAATGATGTTTTAAAAATCTTCTTTGATAAACATTGTTGGATAATGAAAGAACTTTTTTTAAAGTAATTTTGTACGAATGATGTATTAATAGAAATTTTTAGTTTATGTTAATGAATATTGTTATGTGTTAATGAATTTATGATTAGTATTTTGTATTAATGAATTTTATATCATATTAATGAATGTTATGTGATTGTATTGATTGAATGTTATAGTTCATAAATGGATGAATGAATGAATGAAGTATGTAATTAAATGATAATAGGTACTTTAGATTGGTGTTAGGGGGAGGAGGGTGAGGCTAGATGAGCTTCCATCTTCATGTGGTTGGCCTTGTTAAGTAGAGAATATTATAATATTCTTGAAACCAAGTGAAGCTCAAATTTGTTAAGTCTTCAAACACACATCCCAATTCTCTTTAACAAGACTAATGTTTTTTCGCTTGTAATAATCTCATTGCAGTCATCTTTTGGTGCCTTGAACATATAGTTCTTGCTTAGTTTAAATCCCAATTATTAGATATTTGTCCACATTGGAGTTAGTTTGGCATAGAAACCTGCATATTTTATTATATATATTTAGTCAACTAAAAGCAATGTAGAAAGCATTCACATAGTTGATGTCTAACAAAAGAAGACAAGATGGATATACCATTTAGCATGGAAATCCTTGTAGGTGAATTGTGTGTGTATGTACACACACACACATATATGTATGTATGTATATAACTTCAAACAAATGTGTAGACTCAATTAGCAAGAGACACCAACCTCAAATCCTGCAATGCAGAAGGAACTAACCTTTGAAATGCAAAGTGTTTATAATGTAGGTAGATTTTCCTTAGATCTCTTTCAAGGTCTTCAACAAATCTGCCTTGTACTTATGAATAATCCACCAAGATTTGAAATAGTGTTTTTCAATAAATGCTCTAAACTTGGAATATACCTCGATAAAAATTCTGTCTTAGATCTGCTCATCATATTCAAAATAAGCCTTCAAATGTCTATTCACTTAGATCTAATTTAGGTCTTCCACAAATTTGGCTTATAATTATGCTCTTGAATCTCTTAAAATCTTCTTTGTATTCAAATGATATTTAATGAATTGATTGATAAAAATTTCCTCATAATTGAATCCAAATATCATTATCATTGTCAAACATAACACAAACATAAAATCATTTTGGTTATTCACAAGTCATGCACTTATGCATCTTTGGGATATCCACAAGCTATTAGAGATGTTTGGATGGTTCATGTCCTTATTTTTTTGTGTTTTTTGTAGGGTTTTTGCCATGAAGTCTAAGGAAAGATATGTTGGATGTTTGTGATAGACATGTCCACCTATAAGAAAAGTATCAAATGTAGAAAAAATGCAAAGAAAAGCTTGTAAGGGTTTTAGGTGTCTTTAGGCCTAGTACAACTTGTAAGGGTTTTTGGTGTCTTTGGAAGGGTTAGTGAAGTTATAAAACCTTTGAAAAGGTTAGTGAAATATATTAAAGGCATATATGATTGTAAGTTGTCGAAGTTGACACTTTGTGTCAACTTAGACAACAAATTTTAGTTTATAAATAATTGGTAATAGTCAGATAGTTAGACAACAGTGGTTGTTTACTATTGTTTGGTTATTTAGAAGGGATTTTTTGAGTGTTTGGGGGAGAAGTAGAGTTGGTGTGGTGAGACAAGGCATTGTGAAAAAAATTTAATCAATAAAATAATCCTATTCTCTATAATTCAGTATTTGTCCCATGGAACAGTGAGTTCCTATGATGTATCAAATGCATTTTGACTAATATTTAATGTGAGAACATTTTATTATTTTTGTTATCTTGTCCATGCATTCTTTTAATTTTCATTGTGAGTTGAGTAAGGAATAATAGACTGGTGCATTCAAACTAGTGACTGGTTAGGCACAGTCAACTGTACTTATTCTGAAGTTTCTAATGTAGATTCTTTCCTACCACCTATAGTCACTGTTATTGGTGGGAGACAATGAGGTTGTGATAATTTATTTGTACTATATTAACCAAACTATATTAACCAAATGCAGGAGAGTGGGAAAACTTGGTGTAAGTGCAGTATTGGATGGTAATTGCTAATGAAGGTTTAGCCTAGATTAGACACCAGTCTAATAGACAGTGGATCATTTCATGTTTGAAGATGTTTGGGGGGTGAATCCTTCATGTTTGGGGGTGTCTCTGTTACCAAAAATGAGACAGTAGAGCATTGCTAGTGTTATGATGGGCAAAATATGTCTTTCATTGTGATAGACTATTTCTAAGTCATCTGTGTTGTTTCTTTCTATTGTCAAGCCGTCTTTTTTTTCCTTGAGACCATGAACAAAATTATCTACCATTTTTACTAATGATAAACTTTTGACTTGAACAATGATAAAGTTTATTATTAATCATTATAGTGGAACAACTTTTGACTTGTTCAAAAATTTTAGTCGAAGGTGTTGGAATTGATAGTGAACCCCAAGCTCCTAAAAATCATCTGCAACCAAAATGCATTTTACATTTGTGTCTAAGAGAGAATATGATCCAAAAAGCATGCCTACTTTGGTGATTTGGCTATTATTGCAGCACTACAAAGTGTCTTATAGTGTTTCTCATTTTCTTAAATAATAGGCAATTAGTTCATGATTTCATCATATCTTATAGTGGAACAACTCCAAGAATCTTGGGTAAATTGCTTGCTATAAGAATTTCTTGTATAGGACACTCAATAATGTGGGCTAAGTGGTGGGCACAAAGAGGAACAAGAAAGGATCTCTACAAGTACATGGTGCAGTAGAATTCAAAAATGAAATTGAAGTGCTCTCATATATTCATTATAAGAATCTAGTGAGGCAAATTGGCTTTCATCTCCATTCATGATGGAACTTATAATGATGCATATCCACAACAATCTTTAACTTCCAGCAAACAAGTTAAACCTGAAGATAAGCTATTTGAAGACCTAGTTAACTTTGCCAAGGCAAAAAGTAAAACTTCACCCAGTAAAAGCAAAAGTTTTTAAAAATTAGAGGTTGTTCTCTGGGATGGTTTGTACTACATATCTTCAAGTAGCTTGCTCTAAGTGATGGTTTAGGTGTAGCATTAGTTTTATTGAAGCCACTATATAGTCTTTTGTTCAATTGAGGTTTAGTATTCATTGTGTTATATTATTCCTAGTGCACTACAATTTAATTTATTTCTTGTTACTTTATTTTTCTAATATGAAATTCCTTTTGAAGACTTGTATATTATATTGCAATGTATTTCTGAATCTTGTTCTATTTTAGATGTCAAGTAGTGTGTGAGTTGTTGGTGTTTCAAACTACTGAAACTATCAAGCAACAAAATGCTTAATATCACAATGAAATGACTCACACAATCTAGGGATTAGCCAATTCCCAATATCAACTATATGAATGAATCACTATAACCCAACTTCAACAAAACCAAAGGATGATTTCCTACTCTTCTGGCTCTGCTAAACCAAGGCGAGTATACCCAGGGATAATTCTAATGCAACTATGTATGGAATTATCTTAGTTTCATTTTGATTCTCATATGTTACCCTCAGATACATAAACAACTCACTTCAATTCTTCAATGCTTTCAAAATTATACACATCCCTTATCAGCAGATCTGGTCATAATTCTCCTAAAATTTACAAATATTCCTGGAAATAGCAATTACCTAAGACTCAGGAATTAGATATAAATGAGTTGAGACCAGCATTTATAAGTCTTGAATAGGATTGAAAATGATTTTGATTCTATAAGATGATTTGATATGTAGCAGCAGAATTCATCCTTGTTTGCTTTTGATTTATAAGACCAGTGCCTTATCCATTGGGCAAGAAATTGACTATTGGCGGGAGATCTAATTCAAATAACTTTTATAAGAATTAATCAACTGCAATCACCCATCTCCATTCTTATGCAATATCCCTTTTATGAACTCATAAACCCTGCTAATTTACTAAAGCATGTATATAATTGCTTGAATTAAAAGCAACAATAAAACCAGCATACGACCCATCCAGACTGCATTCAGCCAAATAAACCTTATTTAAATGACTTCAAAGTAAACAAACCCATAAACTGGAGATAGAATTTGATGACATAGATATAGTGTAAATACCCCTTTGTATTATCCTTTTCAAATGAATAATACAATAACCAATAGAAAACCAATTGAATGCCTAGAATAGATTGCCATTTCTGTCATTTCAATTTGTTTATCAGACAGTACAATGGAAGCAAACTCAAAACCTCTGCATACTATTGGACTGACTGAATATGTACTCTTCTTGAAAGAAACAAAAAATTGCACGAGTCTCGGACCATCACAATGCCTTGAAAACTCATTTATATAGCATGAGTTGCAACAAGAAAAGGGCAATTGTGATCTGACAAGTGTCCAAGGAACAAAGCATCATACAGAAGACAAAAACAATCACAACAGAATGCCAGGCGTATCAAATGTTCCTTCAGGTAGGCACATTCTAGTTTCTATTGTGAATCATCAACTTCTAATTTGTCTCTCATTATTTTGGCTCCTCAGAATACGTGGCTACCAAGCTAGCCAAAGAAGGATGATCTTGTGATACCTCCAAATCATTTTTTTCCTACGGGTTCTCATTGTTGTCACCCTAAGCAGGCATTATTACCCTTTCCCCTTCTTCTTTTTTTAGTTTTGGTGTAGAGGTGTTAATAACTTGCACCTCACCTTCTTATTTCTCATCATCATCTGAACTATCCTCCTCTAACTGCTTGTCCAACAGAAGATCTTCCATCCAAGTGTCAAATTGTATATCATCCGGCCAGCTAAACTGTAGGATATCATTTTTCTTTTTTAAAATATAACCAGCCTCCTTTTCAAAATCAACAAATTCTTGCTTCAAAGAATTAAAAAAAATTGGACTTTAACCAATTCTTCTATCATGGTGGCCCACCAGGCATGCCCCTTTTCATTAATAACTTTATTTATCCTTGTGCAAAAAAGGTCATCCAATTCTTTACTCCACTCTTCCTTATTTTCCAATTTCTTCTTTCTATCCAAGGCACAAGGAAATAGATCAAATTTTTTATTCTTGTACTTATTCAAATAAGAAACAATTTTCAGTTGCAGAGCAACTCTCCCGTTATCAAATTTGACAGGTCATTAGCAATATCATACAATTTTTCAACATGGTGATTGGAAGACTTTATAACTGAATAACATAGAAGGGTGATTTCCTTTTCCCTTCTTCCCCATTTATTAAAAATAGGCTTCAGGGTATCATCATGAATTTTCAATTCCTCCCATATATCTATTACTTTTAACAACTGATCAAAGAATAAGGGCCACTCAATTTTGCCCACTAAATACATTAGAGCCTTTCTAAGGTTATCCTCATATTGCGTATTTAACTCTACATGTAAGGCCCATAGTTTGCTCTTCTCTTCTTCAAATTCCTCAACTATATAATATTCAGGCCTTTGAGGTGTGTTCGGTATCTCTACAAGGGGGGTGGATTTAGAAGGTTCCACTGGAGGATGGGGGTATGTTATTCTTGGCCTTGTGGATTTCCCCATTGCCTTGTTTTCAAGTTCAATTCTCCTTTTTACCTCCCTATTATAGGCCTCAAGAAGTATTTCATATTTATTTTGTAACTCAGACATAACCTGTTCCTCCTTCTTAGCAGTGGCCAACAAAAACTTAGAAGAATCCACATTCCAATATGTTGCCTGTACATGTGAAGTGTCAGCAACCCTTCTTACAAGTATATTTCCCATCAACCCAGACTCATCTGATTGTGATGGTGTGGCTCTAGATCCCTTTCTCAATGACCAAGTGACCAATGCAGCTTGATCTTCAATGAATGAAGTGCCTTGGAAGTCTCTTCTATTTGGGTCTTGCAAACCCAATCTACTTGAAATAGAATTGAAAATTAATGCATCTGCAATATCCTAATTGGGAAATAATAAAATGTTAGATGCCTTTATCATTTTCCTCCTTCTGATGCAGGAGCATCTTGCATGGAAAAATTAAATTATTAGAAAAAAAAAAGAGAAAAAAATAAAAGGAAAAAAAAAAAAAAATTTGTGGAGGAGTTCGAGAAATAGAAGCTCTTCTAATGGAAGTTGGAGAAATAGAAGTTCTCGAATTGTAAGCTCTTCAAATGTAATCTTTTCTAATGAATTTCAAGTATTAATGGATGCTTTATGAAGCAATTTTTTCATCTCTCTTGTCTCCATATTATTGCATTTTTGGTTGTGAGTTGGTACGGGTGGTGTGGCCTATCATCAGTGGTATCAGAGCAGGAGTTCCTGAGAGTGTGGACAGATCGCCGAACGTGAGGCAGTTTGCACCAGGACCTTGAGTTGGGTGAAGTTTTTGAAGAAGTTCTTGATTGTGTAGACAGAGCGCCGACTATGAGGCAGTTTGCACGAGGTTCTTGTGTTGCATGAGATTTTTCTTCTAAAGACTTGATTATGGAGAAGGGAAAGAAGAAGATGACTTTTGTGATTGGATGGATTCTGAGGATTCCTCAACTTGAGAAATTTAGAGCAAGAAATCAACAATTATTGCTAGTTGATTTGCAGAAGCAAGTGAATGAATTAGAAGCTGAGTTGCAGAAGAGAAGAGCATGTCACCAAAAAAGAGATGTTGATAATTCCTTGGATGTGGAAAAGAAAGATGATCCAGTGGAAGAGCAAGTGGATGAAGAGGAAATCATTTGCGAACCTAAAGTTGAAGAAGATGAACGAGAAGAGGAAGAACATAAAGATGACAAGACTTACGAACCTGAAGTAGATCAAGATGATTTGAAGATTGCAGAAATGGAGGAGAAGTATAGTGCCTTAGTTGGAGATCCAACAAGTGAAGTAGTTACATGCATGAAAGAGGCAAGAAAAGATGAATATGTCAAAGAGGTAAATTCTTATAAATTATATGATGCTGAATTTGAGGTGATTTTGAAAGATACTAATGATGGTTTGCATGAGGATCTTGTTCATGATGTATGGTATGCAAAGGAAGATTGGTATGGTGTTGCTGGATTTATTATAGGTGTAATTAATTCAACAAGATTGGATGAGGATGAGATTTATACTTGGATAGAGTCCATTGCAAAGGAGAAATTTCAGCATCGGATACTTGTTCCAGCTATGTGTTGGAGGAAGAGGAAAAAAATCTATGAACAGTGGCTCCTTCATTTTGTGAATCCATATTCACAAAAATTTTCCTACCATGGGAGTCAGATGCAGGAGCATCATGCATCAGCAAAAAAAAAATGTGGAAGATTTGCATGTTGGTTTTCTTGCCCCTATTGAGGTGGAAGCTTGTGGTGAAGATGAAGATGGTTCTATATCTCTCTTTTGACATCAAAGTGTGGGACACACTTTTCTATCTACCAAGGGAGTCTGATGCAGGAGCATCTTGCATGGAAAAAATAAATTATTAGAAAAAAAAAAAAAAGAGAGAGAAAAAAAAAAAGGAAAAAAAAAAAAAAAATTTGTGGAGGAGTTCGAGAAATGGAAGCTCTTCTAATGGAAGTTGGAGAAATAGAAGTTCTCGAATTGTAAGCTCTTCAAATGTAATCTCTTCTAATGAATTTCAAGTATTAATGGATGCTTTATGAAGCAATTTTGTCATCTCTCTTGTCTCCATATTATTGCATTTTTGGTTGTGAGTTGGTACGAGTGGTGTGGCCCGTCATCACCTCCCCTCCTCACGGCTTATATTCTATAATTCCTTCATCATTTATTCTTTAATTTGGTTTTGCATGGAAGTTTCATCCATTTTTGGATGCTCTATTTTCATCTTTTTACATTTCTCCTTGAAAATGTTCATGTTTGTCCTCCATGCAAACTACTAAAAAGCCCTTGATTTCACAAAACTATCATTAGTCAACAATTGATGACTTGCTTGCTCTAATATAGGGTCCAACTCCCTACCTCTATAATTAGCTATTGTTAGATCCAAACTTGGGAGAGGAAGTTCTTAAGGGTTACCCTCATCTAATTCTACTTGAGTAATAAAAATATCTCCTTGTGATCCCATTTGTTCAACTTGTTCACCAGTGAGCTGCTCTTCTCCAATCCTCAAAGGGCACTAGGTGGGTGAATATTCCTCACCTTGAGGCCCTTCTTCTATCATTACCTTTTGCCTCTTAGGACTAGGCTCTTCAGGTCTCTCCTCTTGGGCTATACTGGTAGATCCTATTATTTCTTTGCCCTTGTCTATAGGAACCCTTTTATTCTGAATTATAGTATATTTGAGCCATTTTTGTACAATTATTTTATCATTTCTCACATTTGGAGTGAAAGCCAACCTCCTCATGACCTCTCTGGCCTTATCAGGATATGAATCAATAAAAAAATGTTTCATTTCATTCATGACCTCCATTATTTTAGGGAAGGTATTCATGAGCTTACTTATTTTGTTAGCCTCTATAATAGCATTATCCAAAGGATCATATTTATTATCAAAACAATGAATGTATTCTAAGACCCGAAATAAACTCTCCATTTTTCCTTTTTAGTTTCCTACTCCTGCAATGAGAATTCATTCCTTATAATATCCTCTGGATAATAAGAATCATGCTTGATCGGTCCCAAATTGATTCTATGCCTCAACATTTGATTGAAAAATCCCTTAGAATCACAAAAATGGGGATGAGAGACAACCATCATATACTACTCCAAAATTTTATGCAAAAAGATCCATCCCCCTTTTGTAATCGCAAATTGATGGACCATTGTGCAGGTAGGGAAAATTGACCCTAATTGCCTTTTCAACAAAAACATTTGTTCCACTCCCCCTAACTACCATAAAACTTTAGCCATTCCCACCTTCAAAGGAACTTGGTAAGGAAAAACATGAGGGTTCCCCTTGAAACCATAGATTCTAAAAATAGTAAAAATAGGGTAGGGGATGATATCTCCCCAATTATGTGAAACTTTCAAGTCATGGGGGTTATCCATAGGCCTGATGAGACTCATTAGTACCCTAGGGATTCTGGGATTGTCACTCAATATGAGGCATCTCAATTTAGCAACAAAATATCTATCAAATCTGATAAAACTAGCATTACTTGCATCCTAGGTCATATCTGCACTCCACAACTGGACTGGCAGTATTTCCCAATTCTCCTCTCTGTTTAGTTACATCTCATTATCAAAATATGTCACTCCTTTGAACAAAAACATATGCATTAATAGAGAGTAGTGAACAAAATTTTTTTCCACCTTGCCCTTCGCAATCCCAACTAAACCAATGTGAATTTCTTCAGCCAAAAAGGAAGCAAAATCAAAAAAAACATCTACACTGAAGGAAACAATCTAGACCATCATGTACATGAAACCAATGGGCATAAATTCTTGCTCATCTTCACCAAAAACATGGCATAAGGTCTTGTATATCTCTATAGGCTGGGAAGTGAAAAGACTCTTCTTGAAAGGCTCTCTAGAAGCTACAGTAATTACTAGTAAAGTTCCTATTGTACCAATATGTTCCCTTAGTCCACCTCCCCTAATTACATCCTTCTTTGCTTTATATTCATTCTCTAATTCTAGCAGATTGATTTGCACATGGTAGTCTGATAATGGTTCCAAGTGAAAAACCTCTGTAATTTCTTCAAGAGTAATCGAGACTAGAGGCACACCATCCTTTCTTCTTACAACCCTAATGTCTTGGTCATAATTCTTAGCAATGGCTTCAAGCAAATCATAATCCATGAAAACACTTGGGACTACTAACTTTCCCAAATCAAAATTCTAGACATTAGCATGCGGCACAAAAAACTTTTCGAAAACCACTTTTTAAACAAGAAAAGGCTAGTTTGAGTAGTTGTTGCATCCCTAACCTAGTTCCCCTTGTCATATAGGCCATCACCAATTTTAAGCCTAGGTTTTAAGGAAATTAACTTTTTAACTTGTGTAGGCTGTACAGTAGATTCTAGGAGTAATTCTAATAAATCATCATGGACATTCCTATCCATATAATTGATTTTCCCAGAGAATAGTTTCTTAGGAGGCATTTTGACAGTATTAAGAGGATTGGAATGCCACAGAGGTTATAATATGAGTACTTACTTGACTTTCTAAACTTGTTCTTCTCTAAACTTCTAAAATTTCTCTTGAACGATAGAAGAATAGTTTCATGTCTTTACCAGGCTTAACACGACAAAATCAATCAGGCTCTTGTGCTCAAAAAATCTGCAATCTCTGTTCGCATGAGACTGGAATTAATGAAAATCTCTGTGTTATACTCTATTTCTCCCACATGTGAAGCTTTCACTTATCATAAATGCACCAAACAAAAAAATAGAGTGGTGTCGCACTTTTTTTTTTAAACTTGTGCCATTGATCCTTGAAAAACCCTATGATCTGGGAATGACAACTAAGCTGACTCAGCTTTCTTCTTAACACATTGGCAGTCAAGCCAATAAAAAACCTCCACTTGTAGCTTTCCTTCAAGGCTGGCACTTCAAACTGGGCCCATGGATGACTACGGACATGTGTCATCAACTCGCTAACTAGTTATACATACTTCTCAAGCACCTTTCCACAGCGAGGTAGCAATGATCACTGATCTTACTTTAATCGTGTGGTAGACAATTGAAACAACCTTTAAGAACACAATGGTGGGTCCATTGCTCATTAACTCACTATACCTAATTTTTGCACATCTCTTTATAGTGAGTCAACGAGCATCATCGATCTAGACTTGATCTTGTGGATAGTAATTTTACTTCAACAGTGGTGGGCCACACTCAGTAACTCGCTATACTTAACTTTCGAGCACTTCTTCATAGCGAGTCAATGCCACCCTTTGATCCTAGCTCGATCTCACGATCAAAAATCTTTGTACCTAGTACACAGGAAGTGCATCCATGATAACGCTATCGCTGAGCTGGCTCAACACGATGGCAAATATATATATTTTCTAATCTCTACATGACATCACATGTCTTGGGCCTCGCTGTGTCTGTGACTTTCAGGTGGGTCGCTATATCGCTACCGGCATAAAAACCAACAATCCGGCTAGTGATATGGTGAGTTCTGACGAATCAAAATAAGTGTGCAGATTTGTGTATTAATTTAATTCATTCTCTTTGTAATGTTGCATGTTTTAGTTTCAATTTTTTTATAAATTATAATAAATATTTAGCATCTAAGATAAAATTAATTCAATTAAATAATGTGAATATGCAATAATTAGTATTTTAATGATAAAATGATTTTTAATTTATCTTTATATTAATTTGAGCTACTCATTTTTTTATTATGTGAATAGTTATAAATGCTATAATTTGTGTGTTTTATTTTTTTTGTAAATTGATTAATTATATATATTTATTATATATATATAAACATGTATATTGTCTTAGTTTAATTTATTTTCTTATAGTATTTGAATATTAAATCAATTAAAATAATCTCTATTAGTAATCTGATATATGGTTCCTTACTCCTAACATTTTCTACTAACCATCCCTAAACTATACTATAACTATCCCTTACATCTTGCTTTACTTCCTACCACCCCTTATCTAATTTTACCACTAATTCCCTATCCACTAGACATTAACCCTTATATCCTTTAAAAAATAACAATATTTAAGCCAAATCTTTTATTTACTACATTTTACTTTACTTATACATCTCCCCATACAAATAACATTAATCCACTTAATGTCCCTATAATCCCAACCTAACGCCAACCTTCCCAAAATTCATGTGACATGGGTTCAAGTGAATCATTAATTTTTTTTGTTTTGTGTTTGATGAAATTGACTTATTGCAGGGAGGTTTGTCAATAAATATATGATAATACTAAGTCCCATAAAATACTTCAAAAATTCCTCCTTAAAATCATTCACTACACATCCATCTCACAATCTATGCATGTAAACTAAAATACCAAATTAAGCATAACTATTCATAGCTTGAAAGTAAATAAACATTCACACATATGACACAAGATATGATTACCCAAAAACCCTCTAATGAGAAGGTAAAACTGGGGTGGGGATGACACCCATACATCTTCACTACTACATTTATAAAGTATATCCAATGAATGTTACAATGTTTGATCATGAAATATGATCTACCCTATTAAAGGTATGCCTTGTTAAAGTCTTACAAAGCCTATTACGTCTTACCCTATTAAAATATTTCAAGACCCTATTAGAAGTGTGCCTAGTAAGAGGACTTCAACTTACAATGAAGTAAGAACCCTATTCAAGTATTTATCTCAGCATGTTAGGACTACTCTATTAAGAGATTTAAATGATTCATCTATTAAAATGTCTCAACAATGATCCTTTGTTAGCACTCTACTACTTGATGTTAGATCAGCCCTTTGCATGTATTCTTGATCCTTCTTTGATTAGATGTATCTCTTCTATCCTCTAACTCCTTTACTATGCTCTCCTCTAATATATTCTATAATTCATGTCTCTAGATCACAATTCCTTAGTCACACCTCGATTCTCTTTTTGCATGCACAAAATTCTCTCTCTACTCATGTCCTTACTTACATTCTATATTAGGGTTTACCCTCCTTATGAAGATCTTGGTGACTTAGGTATGAATCAATGATTGTGATTCACCTATTGCTTAATCCTTCTCTTTTTTCTGATTGGTTGCATGTGTTGCATTGGGATAATCAATCAAGATTCATTGTTATCATCTAGGATCTCAAAATATATCCTTAAGTTGGTTCCAAAATAATTTACATAGGAGTTTGTGCCATTACAAACAACTATGTCAAAACTATATAACTCGACACTAGAAGTCCCTGATGCTCAACATCAACTATAACTTCAATGCCAGAACTCAACATCTGAATAACTCAACATCCTTTGAGTACTCATCTCTTGAATCACTCGACATCATCTATCTACTCGACACTTGAGTGGATTGGCACCAACTATTTACTCAACATACGCTAAGAATCTCACTTGATATGCACTATCTGACTTGTTATGCTCCAAATGTATTACTTGTTCGACATGAACTAATCTTGTAAATGATTTAAGTATATAAACACTCATATGTCAAAACTAATTTGAGATTAACAATCTCCCCCTTTGACATGAGTAGAAAAAACACTTCTTCATGCATGAATATCTTTAACTTATAAGCATAACTTAGATAATCACTATCTTTACTCGGTATAATACAAAATTTTAAAATTTTGCAAAACTTGACTTTACTATCATACCTCAAAATCTTATAAATCCTTTTGAGTTGATTATTATATCTTGAATCTTGAACCAATACTATTGCTAAGTAAATATGCATATGCTATACTTTTATTATGTCTTTAACTCCCCCTTTATTTTGTCTCCCCCAAAACTGTATCTATTCATCACTTGGAGTCAATGTTAGTAAAAAACTTATTATGCTCTCCCTTTCTTATTTCTCCTCCTATCTTATTACTCCCCTTTTGGACACTTATGTCAAAGGGTTATACTTGAATAGTGTGTTTATCCAAAAAATATTTATGGATCTCAAGTATTAGCTTCAAAGCTACATCCCAATTATCACAACCTACCTCCAATGATTTGATTTGGATGGCCAAATTGGCAACAAGATAAACTAAGCCTTCTAGTATAGAAAGATGGGGATCCTTTTGCATTAGTGTCTCTACAAAGGCTAGCTCCTTGTGAAGTATTTCCATGTGTGGGGTCAACATGGATTGGATGCTAATTAGTGTGGTCCAAATATTTTCTTCTTGAGCATGCAGGTCAACCAATTGACCTTGGGAATTCATCAAATTCTTGAAGTGCTTCTAACTCTGAGCTAGAGAATTGGGTGGAGTAATACCTGTTAGCTTCATTTTTGCCTCCAAATTGTCAATATGGCACTGTACTTCTTGTGTGAACAAATTTGTATCACACAAATTGGTGTAAAGTAAGAAAATATTCTCTAAGATTTTATTTACACTTTTAGTCTTGGTTGCTAACTCAACCAAGACTAAAAGTGTAATAGAACTTGATACCTTGTCATTTACCTTTCCTTGAAATTTTCTCTTAGACCATTCAAGTAGTTTGACATTTGAATCTAGGTCTGCATCATTGATGTGTTCTACAATGAATACCAACTATTCCATGATAGGCTTGTCTTCTTCAGGTGTTAGCAGGCTGAATGCATCAATAAATATATTCTTGATGTCTTGCAATGCTTGCTTCTACCTATGCTCCCTTCTGAGTAGCTCTTGATGCTTTTTCCTTGCAAGTGCATATTTTAGTATGCCCATTTGTTCAATTTTGATTGTTGCAAGGTCAAACTTTGGTAGGAAAATCACTTCATCCAAGTTGACATCAATAAATGATGTAACCTCACCTACCTTGGATGTACTAGACCTTGGTGATTATAATGGTTTCAGTTCTATACTCGACCTTTGAAGTGCTTGACTTGGAAGAGTAGTAGTTGTTGGTAAGGTAACCAGTGTTTTTATTGACAATTTCTCCTCAAGCTTATTAGAAACAATAGTCCACCAAGATAACTGAGGGGGGGGTGGGGGGGTGGTGAATTAGTTATTCAATAATTAAAACACTTATCTTCTTTAAACAAACTTAACCATTCAACCAAAGTAAATAACAACAATAGAAAGATTCACATAGACAAATACACTAGATATGTTGACTAGGGAAACCCTTGATCAGAGGGAAAACCCCTGTGGGAATGATGCTCGTAAGATGATGTACTAATATAAATATTCCTTGTTAGAGTATAGACCCTGTTAGGAGTCGGTTACAACATTTAGTAAAATCAGTCCCTATTAGGAGACTTTGAATCCTTGTTAGGAGATTCCAACCTTGTTAGGAGTTGTGCTAACCTTGTTAGGAGTTGTGGTACAATGTATGCAAGAAGATCCCATTGCCAAAACATGCAATTTCAACTACGAGAAGAGGTCATTTCTCAAACAAGTAATTTACTGTTATTTATCTTCCCTACTTGTTCTTTCGTCTATCCTATCAACAAAACCAATTACTATTAGACCTTGTAGACCAATTCATAAACCTCAAATCCAAATACCAAACCTTGGATCATTCAGAAAAACCTTGGCAATGAAGTTTCCTTGACTTCAGCACTGCTTTGCTCAACTTCACATTCCATACTCTCTGCTACTTTCCAAACATTCATAATTCACATATATCCATGCCATGATAAAGGAAAATATCCTTCCTTTATACCAATTCCATTAAAAAATTCCTTGAGTTGGTTGTTAATCCTTCTCAATTAATTATTATAGGACCACATTAAGAGCATGTTACACTTAGCAATAGCACAAATCTTCCACCTTGCAACTTGAATAACTTTTTGTACACATAATATTATTACAAGTGACCTTAGCCATGCCATCCTTAAAATGTCTTCTCCAAGTCCTCAACCTTGATCCTCAATATATCAAATCTACTAAGAGATATAAGAAGTTTACCCAAACATGCCTCTATAAACTCTATCTTAGAACAAACATTACCAAAACTTACATAACTTCTTCTAGACTTAGCCTTTCTACTTCTGATGTTAACTAAATATGCTAGATACTCAAATGTATCTCTCATAACCATGAGTGGTTGTTATGTTCAACTAGTCAATCATATCAAATTGATCTTTCCATTGTTCTTCTTTCAGATACCACATAAGACATCAAACATGCTATATTGACATCAATGAAAAACTCAGTCATGAGTGTTACATATTATCATCAAACCAATATTCCAAAAATCTCTCCAATATTCTAGCAAGGCTATGTAGTCAAGTTTGAATCTTCCATCTTTTCTCTTCTTTCTTTTCAATTTCAATTGCATCTTGAACTTGTGTTGTAGGTAGATGAGTATCCACCTATCTTGTTTGAACTTGTATTCCATCTCATGCTTGAGTAGAAAATTTTGGTACTAACAAATTTTGCACCAATTTGTTGATGTTAGCCATGGTGGTTGTTTCTTTCCTTTGATACACTACAATGGGTAATGTAGGTTGCATCATAGTAAATTAAGGGGTTTTTGATGTCTTGAGTTTCCACCTCTATAAATGTCTTCTCTACCTCATTAAGCTCATCTACACTCACCAATATAGGGTGACTACATAAGTTTTCCTTGGTGGTGGTTTCTAGTAGTATCTTCTTCGTGTCCTCCTCTATTAGTGAATTAATGTATTGATTCATAGTGTCAAAAAAATCCTTGATCTATAGGATTTTAGTGTCTACTTTTGTCACATGTAGTGGATTGGCACTCAACATTTGTATATCTAGTATACTCTATTCTAGTTGCTACTCATCTTCAGTTATTGTCTATTTTTGTTCCCATTCTTTAGTGCCTTCCATATGTTCATCCTTCTCAATATCAACTTTAGTAACCTCAATTAATTCTTGCTCATCTTTATCTTCACCTACCTTAATAGGTTTCTCCTCAATTACCTTCCAGATTTGGGTACTTTTCTGAACAACATCTTCAATTTTTGTTTGGAGAATATTAAATGCATGATACTTAGGAGAAAATCTCCCTACATACTTCTTTATGGCTTTAGTCATCTTAGCTTTACCTAAATCTGGCATCACTCTTACAAGTGTAGTCTCTCTAATATTCCTTTCTATTTTAAGATTATATTTCCATCTTTTCTCAACTCTATCATATAAAGTATTTGGTAGAGAGTTTGAAATCTCAATTAGAGTCATCTTAAATGTTACCATCATGGCATATACTGAATCTTCTACTTTATCCATTTCTAGCTTTCCAAGTCTATCAAATCCAATATGTGAAAATCCACTCAAATCTACATTATTCTTTATATTTTCACATAGATAATCTAAATCAGAAGGATTGTGACTTACCACTTTAAATTGGCTATTATCATCAAATTCTATCCTCTCTTCATATGATTTAGTTGGAGCAATGTACTTTCTCCTTTGTCTCTTCTCAGACACATCAACTTGTATAGCTTTCCTAGCTTTGTTTTGTTTTTGCTTGGCTACTTCTTGAGCTTTCTTAGTAGTAGGTCTTGTGCTAGTTTGTGTAGCTAGAACTATAGGCTTAGGTTTTAAAACATTCTTTAATTGTTGACTACTAAGGCTTTATATTTTCTTTTCTTCTCTATAGCTATAGGTTCTTCACTAACTTCTTCTCCTTTGACACCTTCTTCAAGCTTGACTTCCTCTTCTCCTTGATCTTCTCCCTGACCTTGTGTTAGGGCCAATGGTGCTTGGGCTGGTACATCTTCTTCTTCATCATCATTATCATCTTCATCATCTTCCTTTTCCCCTTCACCATATTTTTCTTTCAATTTGTTGACAATCTTGTTCTTCTTCCTTATCACTAATGTTGTCTTTAGATCCATAGTTATCTTTGATTTGGCAACATCACAATTTACAAAGTCAGTAGCCTTATTATCTACTTCTTCTTTGGCAAGAAAGGATGCAATTATTATAGATGCCTCATCCACATTGACTTCATATCCTAGTGATCTCAACCATTAGCCCTTGGAGCTACAACTTGTACATTTGTGAAATTAGTATCAACTAGAAAGCAAACCTCATTGAAATGTTTATCAACTAGTGACACTAGTATCTTGTGTCTTTGTTTCATTGACTACTTAAAGTCCTCAAAATAGATAGTCATAATAGACTCAAAGCTCTCTCCCATTTTCTCAATGAATTCTCCTATTTGTACTACAATGGATTTGTTTGTCTTCCATGAAACTTTTCCAAAGGAAGGAAATGTGTTCTACACATAGAAAAATATACATACAAGTATTGATCCAAACTTGCATTGTGCACTCTTGATTTTCATCATAGCTCAGTATCAACTAGATTTCACTCGACAACTTAAGTGAAAATTTTCATGCTTGACAGTAACATGAAAATTGAAAAACTAAAAGATTTCTTCAAGATTCTAAACAAAACTTTGCATCTTTCTTCATGAAAATAAAATCTTTTCAAAACCAAGTCCTTGGAAATAATTATGATATATTATTTAAATATTAGTCTCACACATAACTCTTGATTTCTTAGTTGGAGGTGGTGTCATCAACTGACCCATTGGGTGAAGAGAACCCATCAGAACTTGATGTGCTGCAATCTTCCTTTCTCTTCCATGTATTTTTCATTTCATCTTTGACATTCTCAACATTTGCCTTTTCTTTGCCTTTGTTGAATCATTGCTTGACACTTTTGACCTTGTTGGGAAATTCTTACTTATGTGACCAATCTTCAACCAACTAAAACATGTAGTTGACTCAACCATTTTTTGTAGTCACTTCTAAAGTGTGTTCTTATGCAATTCTTAGGAACATGTCCATACTCTTGATAGTAGTGACAACTATACCTAGTATTGTAATCCTAATTATAAAATGTTCCATTGTGATTTACCTTTGTCTATTTATTTGATGACCACTTAGGCTTGGATCTGCACTCATATGCTCTATCTCCATACTTTTGATAGTTATAGGAGCCTCCTTCAAATCTTTGTATGCTCAAGGTCTTGGTTTTGCATTCATGTGCCTGATGTCCTTGTTTGTTGCATTTGTGGCAGTGACCCATGAACTTCTACTTAGGATTCTAATTTGTAGTCTTGCTCTTGCAAACATTAGTAGTAAACTTGTAATAAATAAAATTTTAAAAAGGAAATTAGGATATTTGGCAATAATTTAGGTATTATGAGTTGTTAATGAGTAGTATCAGATTTTAGATAGGAAATTTTATTATATAAATTTATTTTTAAAATAATTAAATTTAATAATTAGAGTATAAAATAAGTTTATTAAAGTTTCAGCTAAATATTATATTATTTTTTATTAAAAAAACTATTCACATAGATTTAGCATAGTAGTTCTCCAAGAGTTTATATCAATTAAATTTTAGAAAATTTATTTCAAAAATTTCCTATTTAAAATTTAATTTATTACAAGTTTACAACTTCACTATATTAATTATTAGTTTTTTTTGATAAATTTTAATTGAAAATAAGAATTAATAATATTTATATAATTGTCAAAATATATTATAAAGATAAATAGAGAAGTAAATTTATTATTGTGTAAGAAGAGATAATTATATGTTGAATTTGGTCTATAAGATACAATCCTAAAAAATAAATTAACAATGATACTATTTAATAATACTAACACAACTATGCTTTTAAAGAAATTATATTTGATTCCACTAAAAAAATAATATACTAATTAACATCATTTAAACTAACACTTTATTTAATACAAAACAAACAACTCTATTGCCAAATATCCTAATTTAAAAACATACCAAAAACCTAAATTTTTTTAAAACTATCTAAAATACAATACTACTCATTAACAACTCATAATGCTAAAATTAATAAAAAGTAAAAATAAAAATTAAGACATTAATACTACTAACTTAACTTTCAAACAATAAATTTTCAATGTTTTAAAACATTTAAATTAAACAACCTAACAATTAAAATCTAAATTTTAAGCTTATTTTAAATAACTAATCTATCTTTAAACTAAAACTAAATTAAATTTATACTAACTTAAAATTAAACTAATCTAATACTAATTTAAATTTAAAACTAATCTTAATTTAATATTAATTTAAATAATTTTAAATAAAAACAAACTAATTTAATTCTAAACTAATTTTTAAAAGACACATATTAATTAAATTATATATATATATAAACATAATCAAAACTAACAAATATATATATATATATAAACTAACTTATACTAAAACTAGAACTTACACTATAACCCCAAACCCCTAACACTAACCGCCCACGATCACAAACTTCCAACTTCCAACCACATGGGCTCAGCGCCCCATAAATATTTTTCCCCACCCTCATGCTGCCCCAAGCCTATTTAAAAGGACACAACCCAAAATCATGTAGCGCAGTACATTTTGTAGGAGTTGACAGAAGTAAGGGAGGTAACGGCACGGGCTATTTAGCTGGTGCATTTTCGTGGCTATTTAGCCACTATCCAAGCATTCACTATATTGCCACCGGCAAATCGCAAGTATTTCCCATTAGTGACTTGGCGAATTGCTAGACAATTTTGAACTCTGGTGACACCACTTCCAAATTTTTTCCCACATGCATTCCTTCTTGAAATTGACAGGTCTGGGACATATCACGTGGTCATACGATCATCCCATGAACACATTTCGTGGCATCGGATTCCACTTTTCAGTATCACAGGTAATTTTATGTTGATCGCTATCTCGCTATGCGTAACATATGAGCATCTTTCCATAGCGAGTATGCAATAATCGTGGATTCAAATCGGATCTGACGGTAGGACTAAAACCTTTTTTCATAAGATTCAACCACGACGTCCAAACAGGCAAGAGAAGAATATCCATTCTTTGCCCCTTTTTTCAAAAAGAATTCGTGCTAGGGTAAATTATATACACCCCATAGGAAGCACGTCTATGTTTCATAGCAGACCAGTAGTGCAGGGAAAATGTGGGGTACTTGTCGAGGTGCAAATCTTCAGTTATTTAGCCAACTAAAGTCATTTATCTCAACATATGGCTACTGAAGCTATTCATCTAGACAACATGATGAAGATGAGTGGTTAGTATGTTCTTCAAGTTCCTTTCTAAATTTTTTACTATGAATTTGTTCCAATTGCAATACAGTAGTTTTACAAACATATTTCCATGGATACTACATGGATCCTCAAACTTGAGTTTATAGAAGTCTTAGAAAGTGCATCTTTTAAGCTAAATTTCTCTCATGGATCATATGTTACAGCTATCAAATTATATATCAGATTTGTGTGATCTCCATTAGGCAATTTACGACAGGTCTTGCCTGGATTAATCACAACTACACACATTTGTTGGACCTGTTGGAAAAAAGATAGTGGGAAAGGACTAACACCATGCTGTAGAAAAACTACATATGTTGGGTTGTTTATTATTTGTTTCTTTTTGTTCATAAGTAAAAATGGATCTATCATGTAACTGTGCACCTCTAGCACAGTTATTTTATTATTTCTTTTTACTGCATAGTATTTCATGGAGTTTGATATATTTATAAATATTGTATGTTGTCAACATATTTATTCAATGGCTATAAATAGTAACACTACCTATGATTATGAGATTCATTCTTGCCTTATAGGTTTTATGAGATTGGTGTTGCAATTGCTCTATATGCAAATGTTGGATATTCTCAGTCTAATATATTTATTGCTTTGGCTCACCCAAGATGCAGTTCAGCGGGCCTTTTTAATCATTGTATATTTTGGTGAAAATGATTCTTTGGATCCTCACCCCTTAGGATTAGGTCCTCATGTACCACTTCTTGAATAAATTGAGAACATTAAGAGAATGACAACCTATCTCCAGGTATAATTTATATCAGGTTTCTGTGTTTAGATTTCTTCAATTTCATTTGAAAGATACAGATATTTCAATTTTTATGATGACAATTATTTAATTTGAGTTTGGGGTGAACAAATCAGGACCTCTTAGAGTCGACATGCTTGATTTTTTTAAGTTGCCCACCTGTTAATGAAGATTTGATTAGTAGTGCTTCAAGGTACTATTCTTCTTGTGTGTGTGTAATGGTTCAGAATTTCATGATTCTGTAATCTACCTGTTTGGCCTAACTTTTTTGGATTCTACAGTAGTATTTTTGCTCCAATAGTATGGACAAATGAATTGTGTCATTAGTATTCTGAAGCTTGTGTGCAAGTCTACAAAGAGATGGGTGTCAAGGTTATAGATTCATTACTACACTTAAGAATGGGCTCATCTTCAATCTTCAGAAGATTGAATATGAGCCCATTTTAGACTGTAGTAATGAACCTCAAAGCTCCTTCAGCATGAGCATATCATGTCCTTTGGATGATCTTTCTGAAGCTGCTCTAACATTGTATCCTTCAAAATTTAGTTTATATTTTCCAACAACAAGACTACTTTGCATCATTAGAATCATAAATAAGGAATGCAAAGGTAAGCTTTTCTAGGTTTTTGCTGAGAAAATGTTGATATTAAAGCAATGGGGTTGCTTGGCATTTTATGCAAATTTGTTATGCACAAATAGGAATAAAATGAGTTTGAAATGATATATATCAGTTGTTATCTCATTTCAAAATGTGGTTAGCTTTAGGAATTCTTTTATAAGATGTTATATGAAATGATTGCTAGCTAACACCTACCAAGGAAACATAACTTGCTTCTTCCCATAGTGAATTTTGCTCAAGGTTTTGGCATTGTGAAGTGTAGCCCAGTTCTTTATGTGCCAATGGCAATACTGAGAATGCTAAGAGATGGTATGGTTACTCTTGTTGATGTTATTTCTTTGTTGCATAATATGAGATTCATTACTACACTCAGGAATGGGCTCATCTTCAGTCTTCAGAAGATTGAAGATGAGCCCATTCTGAGTGTAGTAATGAATCTCAAAGCTCCTTCAGCCTAAGCATATGATGTCTTTCAGACGATCTTTCTAAAGTTGCATCAACATTGTATCCTTTAGGTGTTTGATTCTTCATCTTTCTTCTTTATTATTCTATAGAACAATTCTTATGGTTTAAGTTTTTTAGCATCAATTTGTAATTTTAGTTGGAAATCTCTATATATCTTTTCTTGCCAGACAGGGTTGCTTAGTTTTTATGTAAATGTCTTTGCTTTTGCACCTTGGACTTTAATTCACCACCAATGTTCTTTATACTTAGCCAACAATATATTTGTACCAAGTATAGTGCATTGTAATGGTATTGTTCATACAATGTTCGTGCTTACTCAAGAATACTATTTTTATTTAGTTTTATTTTCCAAGTTTCCTTTTCAGTTTGATTTTGAGCTGGTGATGCTTTAGAATCAAATGCCTACAAATACTTCATGCAATGTCCAGTCTCAAGCCTTGGTCACTAGGAAAGCTCCTAGCTCTTATTACAGTTTGCTTACTACAATGTCACATCCTGTTTGCATGTGATTCTACTAACCTAAAGGATCCTTAACCACAAAGAACAATAGTCTCCTCTGCCCAAGATAATACAACCTTTTTTGGATTTAAATAAGAAAATCACAGCAGCATTATTAGTAAGGATTTGTGTCTGCTCAAAAACTTCTTATCTAAGAAAGTCTTCCTGAGGGTTGTGAGCTTGTGTACTTCTCCCTTACATCAAAGGTTCAATGCAAGCATGTTGCTAAGACCTTGCCCAAGGTTACAAATGCAAAGTGAACTAGTTTTTAATGCTTCTCACTAGCAATAAAGCATGTTTTATTAGCCCATTATCTAGTTGGTTCACCTTTATTTCAAATTTAATGTAGGGACGAGGATCTTCTTGGTCAACGTCTTGCATTGAATGATGAATTAGATCGTGTGCTAGGGAAACACAACTCCACTACTATAAGGCCTCTTGTTACATGAAAAAGAACAAAAGAGAGTAAACTAGAATAAATTTGGTAACTTTTCACATTTCAAATGTGGATTATACCTTTGAACTATTGCATAGAGAGAGAGAGAGAGCGGGGTAGGGTGTTGCAGAACTATTGCATAGCCAAGGAGACAACAAAGGAGCCTCCTTGTCTCCCCTAACCCCACATGTGAGAGAGAACACTATTGCATAGAAAGGTATGTAGGAAATAGAGCAAGAACATGCACTAGATTTTTCCCTAAACTGGGTGTTCCCAAAGGTAAATAACAGAGGTTGTTCCACTTGTTTATTTTCATATTTTCCATTTGAATGTATGCATTAGAATCTATTATCAATAACTCGGCATAATATCTGTGTTGGTGACTTTGTCCATTGGAATTAGAATGTGGAAGATAGGTATGTGCCAACATTTTATTCTATTTGAGAGCACATGCTTTTCCCTCTTGTTTTATGGTCTATGGCAATCCAAATGATTGTTAGAAAAACCAATCTCAAAGTTCAGAATGGTAGAATGATAATATCTTCATAAGTTGATTTATAATCTTGTGTCATTTACATTGAAATATAAGTATAATAGGTTAAATTATAGGTTCAATTTAGGGAGGGGTTAGGGTACATCTTGTTTGTGAATTCTTGTAATCTTTAAACATAAAGAATTAGTTTCTAGGTAGATTTTTATTCATGATCTTTGCCTTTCCACTGGTCTATTGGCATTTTCTTTGCTAACATGGTGCTTCAGTGCCTAATATACACAAAACCTCTTGTAGCCTATCTACTCCATGGATCGCATTCTCAAAAATGTATGTTATCATTTCTTAGTAGATTTATCCTTAGACACATGCATTGCAATATTAGTTGTGGCTTGCAAAAACAATAACCTATACTATTTTTTGGGTCTGCTCAAGTCAGAAGAAAGACTGGTGCTTCATGTGTGAGCTTGAGTTTCTTGTCTCAAGGGTGAGAGGAGGAGATGGTGCCTTATCACCAATTAGAATAGTTTCTAGAATTAAAAACATTGGCAATCACCTTGGATATGGAAAATAGGAAGATGCTCATGAGTTTTTGAGGTAACATGAATTGCAAAGTGCTTAGAGTCTTTCAATTTTTAAATCATACCGACATATATCAAGATAGAAATGCTCATAGAAAGGAGTATTTAAGGATATGCTACAAATTATGTGCACACAAAAATTAATCTCCATTGATGTGCTTAAACATACTTACATGGCACACGCATGCATGCTCGCATGTGCACTCACACACACAGATTGATATCTTGTTTTTATTTTTCCTTTTAGATTCGTAGTTGATACTATGCAGTCGATATGCCTTGATGAAGTTGGTGGAGAGGAAGCCATTCATCCAATAGCACATGTGACTATGTTCATTCAAAAAACATTTGGTGGTTATCTTTAGTCAAAGGTGGTGCTAGTATTAACTTAAAAATGCAAAAATGTCAATTGAACAAATACATGTGATTTGTAGATTTTGATTATAAAATTTATTTCTATATGAGGAGTTTCGATTAGGGGAGTCAGCTTGGCGAGCTGACATGGTGAGTCAACTTAAAGTGGAAAATTAGTGGGGCAAGTGGTGGTGACTTGGTGAGCTTACCTAGAGAGTTGGCTTAGGGGGCGGACTTGGTAAGTGAACTTAGAGAGTCGACTTGGTGAGTGTACTTTAATTGTCAGCTTGGTGAGGTGACTTGGGGAGCCAGCCTGGCAATCTTAAATGGTGAGTGGGCTTAAAGTGGCAACTTGGTGTGGTAACTTGGTGAGCCGAATTAGCGAGGCCACTTAGAGACACGACATGGTGAGTTGACTTGGTGAGCAAGCTTGATGAGTGGACCTAACAACAGACCTTGATGAGGCACTTTGGTGGAGTGACTTGATGATTGAACTCAAAGAGTCAACTTGGTGAGCATACTTGCACTAGTACATTTGGGTTCATTTTTTGACCTTTATTGGTCAAATTTCTAACCCAATTTTCTACCAAATTCGACCAACCCATTGGTCAAAAATTTTTTGGTTGAAATTTTGACCAACTCATTGGTACATGATTTGTCTCAATCATATAACTAATTATATATTCTTCATATTAGTTACTATTGGTGTTTTTCAGGCATTCTATAAAATAGTTCGCATGCCTTGCGTATGATATGACATTTTGCATGCATCCTGCACTCTCTTTCATCTAGCTAATGATGGATTACGTAGAGTCCTCTATAACCATGATGCTAAAAAACACACAATCAAATCCAAAATGAACTTGCACTACAAATGGATTGTGGAAATCTGATATTGGTAAAATTGCATGCATGTCTACCAAGATAATCACAACTTAAACATACATTTGTCCTAGTAGACATGCATGAAAAATTAACAATATCAGATTTCCACAATCCATTTGTAGTGCAAGTCCATTTTGGATTTGATTGTGTGTTTTTTAGAATCATGGTTTTAGATCACTTTGCATAATCCATCATCAGCTAGATGAGAGAGTGTAGGATGCATGTAAAATGTCATATCATAAGCAAGAGATGTGAACTATTTTATAGAATGCTTGAAAAAAATTTACACCTAGCTGTTGGTGGAAATTTCCACCTTCATTGGTCGAAATTTCCACCAACGTCTAAATTTTTTTTCCACCTTTGCTAGTTGAAATTTCCACCTTCATTGGTCAAAATTTCCACCAATGCACAAATTTTTTTTCTACCTTTGTTGGTCGAAATTTCCACCTTCATTGGTCGAAATTTCCACCAACGTCTAACTTTTTTTCCACCTTTGTTGGTCAAAATTTCCACCTTCATTGGTCGAAATTTCCACCAATGTCTAAATTTTTTTCCACCTTTCTTGGTTAAAATTTCCACCTTCATTGGTCAAAATTTCCACCAACGCCTAAATTTTTTTCCCACCTTTGTTGGTTGAAATTTCCACCAACGTGCAAATTTTTTTCTACCTTTATTGGTCAAAATTTTGACCAATTCCTGTTTGAACCCATACAATGGATTTGGTAGGTTTTCAACCAATAGATTGGTCAAAATTTTGACCAAAAAAATATCCACCAACGGGTTGGTCGAAGTTGGTCGAAAGTTAGTCAAAAATTGGGTCAAAAATTCGACCAATAAAGGTTGAAAAATGAACACAAATGTACTAGTGCTAGAAGCTCTCTTGAGGCCTTTATATTCAAGCACTCCTAGTGTACTCTGTGTATCAAGTTATTGAATACATTATTATTCTGATCATACTCTCTATATTTTTTTGTCTACAGTTGGGCTTGTCTTTGAGTTCTTCATTCTTGGGTGAATTTTTCCCTTAGGAAAATTCTTACATGGTATCAGAGCTTGGAGACTTTCTTATCACAAACCGTTTGAGACCTCTTGCTTGCTTCATCACCTCTGCTCGAATTCAGAGTGCTGCAAAAATTGAGAGAGTCCAGCATCAGATCTAACCTCACCATTGTGTCTAGAACATTGAACCGGTGAAAATTGACTATAAGCACACCTACCTTGGCTCAAAGTTGACTATGAGACAAAAAAAATTTGCAAATCAGAACCCAGAGGCCCCAATTTTCAGTATGGGTATGATCTCTTGCAGATCTCATTCATTATTTTTGAATCTATAATTTTTTATTTTTTTTGCACATTTTCGTTAAATTTTCAGAATTTTTCGGCCCTTACGGGCACCAATAGAGAAATTTTTTTTGACAGACCCGAGCAGTGACACCCTAGATCTACCTTTGGAGGGATTTATTTAATTTAGTGCAGGGCATCTTTCATATAAACTATATATGGCACGCACGGTCTGTGGCTAAGCCTACCACACCTATAGTCAAATCTGATAGCCCACCCTCCTCCTATCATTGGTGGCAAGAATTTTGACAGTGCCCCCTTAGCCAATGGCCCATTCCCATAAACACCGTCAGCCTCAAACCACAACACTTAGCTTTGTTTGAAGTTTGTAGATCTGGGTATATAGATAGCGCAGAGCGCTAACACATGATAGATGTGGGATAATTCCCACATAAATCCAATGTCTGATCTGAGATCTCTGGGTGCGGAATACATATTCGCCCATGCATCTTCGATCTTCAGCAGTCCCTGCCCTATTTTTGGCGATTGGTGAGCACAGTCTATCATTCCTTCGGCATTGTTGGCAATTTTTGGTAACCTACAGCCCACCCATATTCTTCAGCATCTGTGTCCTTCCCGGCAATGGTTTTTAACAATTTTAGCTCCCCATCTTGTTTTTGGCATACGATCTATCAACATTCTTCGATGAGCCTAGACTTTCTCGGGCAGCTACATTGACTTATTTCAACGTCGACAGGTGGTCTTTCTAGCGATGAGTTTGTTTGCATCAACGATAGATTTTGTAGTTTCGACAAGGCACAAATCGGAGACAGTTTTCTGGTGGTGAGTGCAAAAATTGTCGCCCGTGGTCTTTCCCACCTGCGCATGACAGACTACCACACGACGTTAAATTATATGCCTAGTTGTACTCTACAAGCCCTACCTGCCCAGTAAGCATCCATGTGGACTATTCTTTTCACCACATAAGAAGATAAAAATTGCCATGTTGCCACGTGGATAGCTGGAATTTTGGCTCATGTATGTCCCAGTCAGCAGACACGTCATCTTGCCACGTCACTGGGCACCTTTCTTTTTGCTGATGTCATCATTTTATGGTGTTAAATTTGATGCCCTTCTGAACATCATTTTTAGACATTTTTCAACTACATTGATGGCCATTTGACCATCAAATTTAACTTCACAATTTCTCCTCTAGACCCCTCTCTAGATTGCTTTTCAGTTTGGCAGCTTGACTTTGCGAGCTCATAACTTGGACATCAGGACTCTGATTCAGGTACAATTTTTTTTGAAATTAGGTAAAATTTCCTAAATTTTCCATTGGTGATGTTGTTTTCTAGTTTTGGTGCACAAATTTTGTAGAAATTGCATTTTTTGGTGACTATACCTACATAATCCTGTGTTTTGCAACTTCAAAAGCTCTGTACGAACACATCTGATCACTTTTTTAGGTTTTGTTTTTTTTGAAAGTGCATATTTTTTCATCTACTTTCTAGATCTAAAGTCAGATTCTAGGGTTGTGTGGACCAATTTCTCACTTTCAGAATTAGGGCTTCTTTGGCATTGTATAGCTTTCATTTTTTTCAGAATTGATGTACATCTAAGCTACAATGCTTAAATGATAGATTTTGAGCCTCATAAGGCAATTGTAAAAGCCAAATCAGAAAGTCCACTTTGTTCATTTTGACAAGTGGCTCATTGTAAACGCACTACTTATAAAGTGCCAAAGCATCTCTTTTGGGGGGGTCTTTTGATTGAGTGAAAATTGGGGGGGGGGGGTGTGTATTGTGTTCTTGTGTCTCTATTTTGTGCTCTTTCATTTCTACATCATGGGTTTTAAATGTCCTCCTTTAACTTCACGCAACTATTCTACATGGAATGATATTGCATGTAGTAGATTAATGGAAAAAGGATATAGTTTATATGTTGATGGTACAATTACCAAACCTACTGATGCTAAAGAACTCATTGATTGGAAAAGACAAGACCATCAGGCTTTAGGTGTTATTAGAAGTTGTGTACATGGGGATCTTCTCTTTCACATTAAAAATTGTTCAGACTCTAAGGAAGCTTGGGCCAAACTTGAATAGTTGTATGGTAAAGTGGATGAAGAAAAGGGATTTCAAATTGAGGATGATCTACTTCTCTTGGATCCTAAAAATTATGCACAATTTATGATTATATCATCAAAGTCAATGAGTATAGGGAACTTCTAAAAGATTGTGGAAATCCCATAAAGGATGATAGGTTGATACATCACATCCTGAAGAAGCTACCTACTGAGTATGCTAACTTTGTTTTGAGTTTTAATACTCACATGTTGACCATGGGATCTGCTTACCAGAAACCTTCATTTGATGGATTTGCAGACATGTTGATTGTTGAACAATCTCACTTGGTGGATTTTGGCCTTCTCGAGTCATCTAAGACCAAAGCCTTAGTAGTTCATGATGATCACACATCTAGTCAAGGGGGAAAAAGAAACAACAAGAAGAAGCAGTGGAAGTAGAAAACACAATCTGAGACACAACATGACTCCTCTCAACAAGGCGGTTCTTCTTCAAACAAGAAAGTAAGTAATGAAAAGAAGGACAAACTGTTTTGTGCATATTGTAAAAAGCCAAATCATGACGAGCATCATTGCAAAACAAAAAGAATCGATGAGTTAGAAAATCTACTCAAGAAGAATAAGATTCAAGTGCCAGGTACTTCCAAGGATTCTACTCCTAACTCTTCAAAGGGTAAAGGTCAAGCACTTATGGCCAGCACAAGTTCTTCCTCAAAATGGATACTTGACTCAAGTGCCTCCTACCACATGGGTTCTTCAAAGCAAGACTTTTCTTCATTGACACAGTCAAAGGTACCACACATCTTCATGGAAGATGATGCTAAAATGGAATTTGAAGGGAAAGGACATGTAGAAATGGAAGATGGGGAATTCAAACATGTTCTCTATGTTCCAAATCTAAGCTCTAATCTCCTATCAGTTTATCAAATCACTCACCTTGGAGATGGTCATAAGGTTGATTTCCTTCTCGATTCAATGATGGTGTGAAGTTTCAAAGATGATTCATTGGTAGCAGTTGGGAAAGTCAATGATGACAGGAGGCTTTATTCCTTCTCCCACTTTGTGCCTAAGAGTTCTTCTCAAGCCTTGTTAACTCACTCTAATTCAAACAACAACTTATGGCATGAGTGGTTTAGTCACCTTGACTTTCACTCTCTTCGACAACTTTTCTCAAAACACATGGTCAAAGGTCTACCCAATATCAACTTTTCTAAGAGGGAGTGTTCATCTTGTTCAATGGATATGCATCTCAAGGAGAAGTATGATAAAGGGAAGTCTTCTCGAGCACTAGTTGTTCTTCAGCTAGTTCACATGGTATTAGCAGGTCTGTTTGCAGTGACTTCAATTAGCCAAGGCTGCTACATACTCACATTTGTTGATGACTTTTCAAGATTCACTTGGGTCTTTTTCCTTCATCATAAGAATGAAGTAGTTCATAAACTTCAAGAATTCAAGATTTGTGTTGAACACAAGTCAAGGAAAGCCATCAAAGTATTAAGAGTGGACAATGAAAATAGATATGTTGATAGAAGGCTTAATAACTTTTGCAAAATTGAGGGAACTGATCTTCAGAACTCACTAGCATTCAATCTACTCAAGACAGATGTTACAGCAATGATAATTAGGACTCTCAAGACCTTGGCAAGTTGCGTGATAAAGGCCAAGTCTCTTGATCCTACATTAGAAGTTCAAGCCATTAGTAGTGCTACTCACATACTTAATAGATCTCCTCATCCAACCTTAGATGGCAAGACTCCTTTTGAGGCATGGTGCAGCAAAAAACTGGTTGTGAGTCACCTTAGAGTCTTCGGTTGTCCAGCATGGGCAAATCTTTCTTCCAAGAGTTGCAAGGCACTAACACCTAGGACTTGTACCTTTATTGGTTATGAAGACAATGCAAAGGCTTACAGACTTATGGATCCAGAGACTCATCAAATTTTTGTGGAGAAGAATGTTCACT
The DNA here is from genome assembly GCA_028749045.1 of Cupressus sempervirens. Taxonomy (NCBI): domain Eukaryota; kingdom Viridiplantae; phylum Streptophyta; class Pinopsida; order Cupressales; family Cupressaceae; genus Cupressus; species Cupressus sempervirens. The sequence continues at coordinate 582,507,900 of CM053783.1, read as the reverse complement.
TTGAGGAAAGTTCTTCGAGCTTGTCCTCTACTCCTCTCCGCACTTCATACACAATGGAAACTAATAGTGACATCAATGATAGTGCTTCAACAAGTTTAGACACATGGGGTTCTATCGATAATTGCATTTAGAGGTCATATCAGTCCAGTCCATGTGCTTACATTTCCACAATGAAAGGTCCAACATAGCATGGTACATCTCGTCTTCAAGCTCCAGCTTTAGTTGACTTGGGAGACAAACTTGAGGACTTACATCTTCTCATTGATGATGATTCTTCTACAGTTGTTGTGAGGGCTCACTTTGACCCTCAAGTCTACTCTCTACATGATCAATCTTTTGAAGTTGGTGTGATTGTGGATCCTTATGAATAGCAATTAGTGGAGGAATCTTTGTCAATTGAGGAGACAAATGGTTCAGTGGAACAAGTTCAATAGACATCCTTGACAGATCTACATTCATTCTTTTCAGCACAATTGGAAGGGGTGAACTTCACATCAGTACAAGGATACTTGAGTAGGTTTCAGGGCCACCATACATATTCAGGATAGTACTTTGGGCATTATTTCTTCCTAAGGGGAGGAACACCATTCTGCATTCTTGGACCAGCTTCTTCCTCGGAGCAGCTTTCACTTCTTGGCATTCTTCTTTTTTCGGGGGGGGAGCCTATTCTGTCTCTCTTCCTTCTCTTATTCTCTTTTGTATATACTGGATATATGTCATAATGGGGGGGTCTTGATTACTCCATCCATCGATGCATCCTCTTCTATCTCTCTTTTTGGGGGAGGAGGTTTTCCCTCTTTCCCCACTTTATGGGAGATTTCATTCATTATGTACATGGGTACCTTACATGGCCTAGTAGCTGGGAGCCATTATGCATCTTCATCCTAGTTTATAAGCTTAAAGGCATTCCCCTAAGTTGCACTTAAGAAGGGGGGGGGGGTGTTGGTGTAAATACATACTTTACTATTTACACTTACTTAAGTTTACTTAGGTTAATGCATTATTTTATTATATTGCATTATTTAATTATTTTTATTTGTGAGACACTTAGGAGTTTTCACACCTTGTGAGTTGTCATGTTGACAACATAGGAGTACGCAACTCTATTTGAGCACATGGTGTCTACAACACTATTTTTTGTGTTCCACCCTTGTAGACTTATCCTCACATCACCACACTTACTTCCGTGCTTAATGGAGGATAATCCATATCTGGTGGACATGTGCTTGGTTGTATGACACTTCATGGTGCTAATTTCTATGCATTCTAGAAGCTCTCTTGAGGCCTTTATATTCAGGCACTCCTAGTGTACTCTGTGTATCAAGTTATTGAATACATTGTTATTCTGATCATACTCTCTCCATTTTTTGGTCTACAGTTCTGCTTTGGTTTGAGTTCTTAGTTATTGGGTGAATTTTTCCCTTAGGAAAATTCTTACAAGGAAAATGATCAATTGTTCTTTATTTCTCAACATCAACCATGGGCTTTAAGACAAGGTATGAGGCAAGATCCTCTACAATTTTCAAATCCTTACAATAATCAATGGAAAAACCAAAGTTATCAAAATTCTTTTAAGTACTCCCAACCTCCTTGACAAAAACAACAAAATAACTAGTGGCCTAATCAACAAAATAACCAGTGGCCTAATCAAAAAAAAAAATAGTGGCCTAACTAGAAAAACAAGCAGTAGCCTAATTAGCAAAAAAACCAATGGAAAAATCACCAAAATCAATGGCAATCACCACAAGGAAATTGGCAAAAAAATATAACCAATTAAAGGGACCTCCACAATGGCCTAACCAAAATCTTGGTAACCCACAACTACCACCTATAGTGTAATAACCTACAATAATGCCACTTCCAGCAGCAAATGATACTAATCCTAAGCCAACCCAATTACCTACTCAATCTCAGCCAAATCCAAATAACAAAAAACAATTGTAGCAATTGTACACTACTAATAATCAGAAGTACCCTACATATTCACTAGAGATATCTAATATCCATTTGAGATTTGGTACAACTCTTCCTACACTAGAATATCCTATTATCATGGAAATTGCAGACACTCCTGCAACACCACTTCCAAAAGCTACATTCCCAAATACCAACTCACCAAATGATGCACCCAATAGGACTACTCACCATACCTTCACGAATCCTCCCTATCCACATAGGCTAAATAAAGAGAAATCCATTTCCCAAGAGAAAGAGACATTTGATATTATTGAGCAGTTGAAAAACATGCACATCCAAATTCCCCTATTCCAAGCTATCAAGGGTGCCCCTCTTTATGGAAAGGTTATTAAGGAAGCATGCCTTAAGAAGCCAAGGTGAAAGAAGAAAGATTCTCAAATCTATATACTCTCTCTTTGTTTGATTAAAATCTAGTAACCATAGTATGCAAGTGTCAAGTGCCATACCTTTATTCCTGAATAATTCCTCATTGTTAGACTAAGATGTGACCCAAATTAAATTTTGAAGTGATTCTCATATATCTATGATTTATTCTCATTAAAACTATATTATTATTGTTCATGATGAAATTCATAAAAAAGAATGTGAAAAGGGTCCATGGTTTTCAAAAAAAAAAAAAAGAGTATGAAATTCATAGAAGGGAAGTCTAGGAAAGAACACGAGGATTCTACTACACTTTCAGGAGTGATAGGTGAGGGAGGACTAAGGTTGGAGAATTTTGATCAATGGCAAAAGGATGCAATTCCTGAGGACAAGAATTAAACTTACCAGGGGCAAATGATGAGGCCAAATATTGCCTGTATTTTAAGTTAATTTTAATACTCTATTTTTAATACTACCAAGACATTTGTGAACTTATAACTAGCTAAATTTATGATAAAGTTCAAATAAAATTGTTAAACCATGGGTAGATAGTTATGTCATATTTTTCCAATATTATACATATAATGTAGTATTTCATATAACCATCGGAATGTGTGTTCTAATATTTGGATTTAATTTGATTATGCGTATTTTCATAAATATTTTTGCATTGCAACTAACTTATTAGGAAAGGCAGAAGCTAGAGAATGGTCAACAAAATTCAAGGAGGGGCATCAAGGCCCAACTATGGTGAAGGAATCATGATGTTACTAGGAGACATGGCTGCTACAAAGGATGAGCCATTGTTCTAGGAATGCAGGGATGAAGTGCTACTATATTCCCTTTGCATTTACTATTGTGTTGAATTGATTACCCAAACTTTATTGTTTATACCATGAGCTATTATATTTCCTTCTTCCTCTCTAGTGGATTTTTAATATATTTTTTTTCTTTCCTATTTCATTATAAGTGTTGATCCTCTATTTATAGGGATTGGGTCAATATTTTTGGAGGTTGAGAAAATTCTACGAAAAAACATTGTTAACTCTTGTAGTGAGTTATTTATAGTTTTATGTATTGTTCTTATATAAGGAGTTTTAAAATATAATGAAGTAATTCTTGGTTTACATTCTATGTTAGTAGATTAGTAGAACCAAACCAGGGGGGACACTTGGGAGGTGGATTAAATTAAGCTAGTGTAGATTTACTTCCAGCATTTCTAGTATTTCAGATAGAAGTTAAAAGTTTCTTCTTACAGCATCATACTTTGTGAATGTTCTTATAGCATCTGCAAAAGCAGTTATAGTGGATGGTTTGAGTTCAAATATAGATTAGCATAGAGTTGTATTTTCAGCATTCATTTTAGTAAAGTGTGTTACTTTCCTATAGCACTAGTGTAGGTTTTTTGTATGCATTTTACTTTCCTGTAGTATAAGTATAATGACTCTTTAAGAAATCTAGTGCACATACTGTACTAACCATTTCAAGTATACATCCCTGGGTTGAAAAATTAAATGCACCTCATGGTGGGAGAATTAATCCTTAGATTGAATAAACTATTCCTAAGTAAGGCCTTGGGCATGATTATCACACACCTATTGTGAGGCAGACCATGTTGCATAATTTAACTTTTATGCAAAATGCAACTTTTGAATCCCAAAATTCACAACCACCTTTATCAATTGGAACTATTAGGGAATGGCATAAATAATGTTGAGAAACCTTTCTCAATACATAAGAGAAGAATCTATTGTAATCATTGTTTTGAATCAATAAAATTATGTTGTTTTCCTATTAAAATTGCTTGAGAAACTACTTGTATGAAATTGTATGGATACATATCCAATTCTAAAAGATTTGGAAAGTTGAAATTCAAGTGGTTTGAGACTTTGAAGAGATATTGATTAAGAGAAATAAAATTTTGATTGCTTGTTGGTCACAGGCAGGCTCGACTTAGGGTTTTGAGAGAAAAATCTCTTTCCTAGAGATTCAACAATGGGAAAAAGATAAGATTTGGTGGAAAGAAAGGGAGAGGATGTACATTAAGGCTATTTGGGTCTCATAACATGAAGCAAAAGATGTTGGGAGAAAACATTAAATCCTCAAGATAGGCATCTAATGATTGTCTAGTTTTGGGTTTTTGAGACATAACTTCGGATAGGGGTGGAATAAAACCATAGGAACTTGGACTTAGATGTTTTGAAATGTCCCTAAAGTATTCCAATAAGATTGGTTGAAATATTTTTTTAATTTATTGCACTTTCTTTGGAAAAGAGACCTAATTAGCCCTATTAGGCCTAGGAGAGTTTTTCAAACAACTTGAGTTGGGAGATTGGTCAAGATTTCTAACTTGGCATGGGTTGTTGATTTAAGGATTGGAATATTTGAATTTGGTTAAGACTTTTTGTGTAGAATTATAAGAAGGATGCCTTCACAAAATTATTAGTTTCTCCTTGTAGTCTATTTAGAGTTTTAGATGAGTTGGTTGATTTCTGAAGTTCATGGTTTATTTCTAAAGTCCATAGTTGATTCTTTGAAGTACATGTTGGGTGGACTTGTGTGTGAAAACATTTGGCAAGTAAATCTAAGATTGGAAGAAGCCCTATTTCTTCCCTAAAAACCTCAACTTAAATTTTGTGTCTTGTTAGGGCTTAAGGAGGTATCGTAGACTTTGAATTCTATCTAGTCTAGAGAGTGTGGGTAATTGGAATCACATCATAGAGTCCAGTCTTATATGGTTCTAAAGAATTTGTATAACTATAAGGGACATGCCTTTCATATATAGAAGGGGACTCTACTCTAGATATCTTTTATAGATGGACATATTTTGAAGATTACTTTAGAATTTGAATCTTTCTAGATTGACTGAGAAGAGCTCCTTTCCAACAAGCAAGTTTAGATTTAAACCTATTAATGAGCTTATTCTAAAATGAATGTTTCAATATAAGGCCTAGAGGAATCCAAAGATAAGTAGTCAAGAATAACTAAATCATGCACTCTAAGATCCTATAAATTCTCCTTTGTCTTTGATCAGGGGTATTTATAAAAAAGATCAAACTTTTGTCTAGTTGATTAATATCTTAATAGAAGTAGTATACTTAATTAGAGGTTCATTCAACATTCTATCTTCTCAGATAGTAGAGCATACCATTAGCACCACTCCATCCATAAATATCTCATGGGAACAAGTATTAGATCTAGAAGAAGGTTGCAACCCCTTGATTTTTTATTCCTAAAAAAATTTACCCATGGACCTCCCTAATGATTCCACCATGATTGTAACATAAGATAGGTGAAATAGTTTCTCCTTATTTGAGACCTCTAGTATATTTGAAGTGTTAGAAATTAAAGTCCACCAAGATAACTAGGGGGGAGGTGGGTGAATCACTTATCCAACTAATAAAACATTTACCAACCTTAATATTTCTTAGCCATGTGAAAAATATAACCAAAAACCATAAGAAGATACACATATAATTACACCAAATATGTTAACTAGGGAAACCCTTAATCAAAGGGAAAACCCCAGAGGGGATGGTACCCACAAAATGTTGTACAAATATAAAATTTACTCATAAGAGGATGAAATCTATCAGGATCTAATGAAATACATTTAGTACATATCAATCCTTGTTAGGAGACTTTGAATCCCTTTTAGGAGATTCCAACCCTATTAGGAGTTGTAAAAGGTAGAAGGACCCACTATCCAGATAGCTTTAGGGTAAGATCACTGAAAATATTGTCCAGTTGATCTCTGCATTATTCCTTGTAGAATAATAGAAATGAAATAACTTCTCTTTCCTCTTGACTAGAAAAAACCTCTTTAGATCTCAATACCATATCTTTGACTTCACATCCAATAATCCCTTGGATCACTTAGTCATATTTACCAAGTACTTTGCATATGGTGTCACACAATCACTTCATCCATTTACCACAAGAAAAATAACCTTCCTATATAACATATCCTCAAAATATTTTACTAAGTTAGGCTTGAGAATTTCCCAATTAATTATAATAGGACCTCATTAAGATATTTAAAATCATTACATCTTTTTACAATTACAAAACATCATCAGCTCATAGTAAACACAATTTTTCATATGTATGACCTCAAACCTTATAAACTTGTTAATGTCATCATCACATTGTCTACTATCATTGTTTAACTTCACTCATCATGATTCTATCCTTGTATAAAGAAAAAAATCCAATCATTGTAAACCACTTCTTTAGTGATCTATCTGCATACCATCTTTTATAATTCTTGAATAACTCTCACATCTCTTTGACTCTCTGCACGCACACTTGTCCACTTTATCAAGATACAATTTATAATATATCCTTAATTACATTTTACCTTATCATTAATAGAAAATTTTCACTACCTCATTCTCATTTTTGTACTCTGTTATTGTTTATAGAAATAATACTATGTTGACATCAATGACAAACACAATCATGAATGCAACATGTCAATCATGCTAGCAATCTCTCCAACTATTCTAGTAATGCTTATGATACTCCCCCAAAGGAATGCCACCATCATTCAATATATATATAAATAATCTCCCCCTTTGGCTTTGATAGAAACATAGATGAAAAAACATCTAAGTTCCAATAATGCCAAATCAATCATTGATTTTTCTCTCTTATTTTCAAATCCTCTTCATTAATCAAATTTTAAACTCACATGAATAACTCTCCATATATGCTATCTAATTTTTACATAGAAGGGCATCAATTTTTCACACTTTCCCCCCAATCATACATCTCCCACATACTTGCATAAATTATTTTTTATGTACAACTCTTCCTCATTGATATCAGTGAAAAAGGCATCATTATGTCAATCAACTAGTCAAAGTCTTTAAATAGCTCAAGTATCCAAAGACACTATTCTATACAAAATACCAAGAATAATTGATGACTCTACTCATCATAGATACTCTCCCATACAAGAAGCATCAAAATTTAGTCTAAATAAACAATAGTGCTATGTACCATAGACTGGTGCATTTTCTACATCATCTACTCAAAAGTAGGTAGGGTCATAACCCCAAGAATACCTCACAAATACTCAAATGTATCCTTAGGAAAAGACTTCAAAAAAATATCTTCAATCTACTCTTTTGAATCTACATACTCTAGTTTGATTTCCTTCTCTACAAATTTCTCTCTCAAAACATGATACTTAATAGATATATGCTTAGTCTTAGAATGTAACACATGATTCTTAGACATACTCATTATACTCATGTTATCATAAAGTATGATGAAAGGTTTTGAAAAATCTATCCCAAAGTCCTTGAACATTTGCATCATCCACATAATCTAATTAAAATTGTTTGTTGTTGCTACATACTTTTCCTCTATTGTACTCTATGAGATATAATCTTGTTTCTTACTAAGCCAAGAAACAATCTCCCTCAAAGAAAAAATCCTCTGCCACTTGTACTCTTTCTGTCTTCCATACTACCTATCCAATCTGCATCCATATATGCACTAGACAAAGTAAAATCACTTTAATTGTCATACCATAGTATAAAATTAGGTGTACCCTTCAAATATCTAAATATTCTATTTACTATTACATAATGTTATTTTGTAGTATCTTCTTGAAATTTGGTTACTTTACCAACTGTATTTTCTATATTTGGCTTGGTTTGAGTCAAATATTGCAAACCTCCAATCATGTATTTATACTTCTTCTCAATTGTAGGTGTCTCATCTTTGCTAGATAACTTGTGACCAATTATCATAGGTGTACCAACAAGCTTACAAATTTCCAAGCCAACTCTTTTCAACAAGTCTTTAGAATACTTAGTCTATGATAGGAAGATACCATCATTGTTCTGCACAATATGTAGACCCACAAAATATTTCATCTCACCAATAATAATCATCTCAAATTCATTCTTCATTTCATAAGAAAATTTCTCACACACATCATCATTAACTCCAAATATTATGTTATCCAAAAATATCACAATAATAAACAATCCATTCTAAATTTCCTTCAAATATAAATTACTACTTGCAGTACCTTTAGCGAATCCCAACTTTGCCAAATACTTGTCCAACCTCGCATACCAGGTTCTAGGTGCTTACTTCAAACCATACAATGATTTCTTCAATCTAAATACCATATCTTTTTATTCTATCAAAGGAAATACTTCAACCTACTCAATGTAGACTTCTTTAAGTTCTCAATTTAGGATTATTGACTTTACATCCAACTGATACACTTTGAACTTCTTACTTGCTATAGAAGCCAAGAACATTCTTACTATTCAATTTTGGCAATAGGGGAAAATATCTCTTCATAGAATATACCTTCTTGTTGTGAATATCCTTTACATGTCAATTTTTCTTTATTTCTCACTCATTTACCTTGTTCATTCATCTTGTTTCCAAAAACCCATTTAGTTCTTATAACATTCTTATCTTTAGGTCTAGGAACCAATTCTCATATCTCATTATAACATTCTTATCTTTAGTTCTAGGAACCAATTCTCATATCTCATTCTTCACAATCTGATCTAGTTCTTCTAGTGTTGCTTGAATCTAATGATCATCCTTGCATGCCTCATCTATACTTTTTGGTTCAATTTTAGAAATCAAACACAATTATTCATGTACTTTGTTTCTTGTCCTAACTCCTTTTCTTTTCTTCCAATAATATGATTAGTAGAATGATTCTTTGTCAAATTCCTATTAGGTGTAGGCATCACTAACTCAACTCTTACTTCTTCTCTAGGTTTAGATCCTAGTTCTTCTTTTTGTTCCACAACTTGAACGTCATTTTGCAAATCATTATTAGTCTCAAAGTAAGTTTCAACATTTTCTATGATAATTCTTAGGATTAGCTTCCTCTTCATTAGAATTATAATCCAATATTCATTCTTTAACTCCAAAATTTTTATCCCTTTTTATATTTGTTCACTCAACAATAGTCTTAGTTCTTTGATTAAAACATCTACAAGCTTTTATTTTTAATGAATAACCAAGAAACATACATTCATCAGTTCTTGCATCAAACTTTCCAATATCATCATCTCTCTTTATGTAACACTTACTTCCAAAAATTATGAAGTACTTTGCTAAGGGTGCATGTTCAAACCATAATTCATAGGGAGTATTGTTTGTAACTTTTTAATATGCACTCTATTCATTGTGTATACTATTGTATTGACTACTTCTCTCCAAAATGTCTTTGATACATCATTCTTAAATATCATGGCTCTTGTTACTTCTATTACAGACCTATTTCTTCTTTGAGCAATTCCATTCTGCTCAAGAGTCTTAGGTGCTAATAGTTGTCTCTTAATTCCAATCACTTCATAAAAGGTGTTAAACTCATTCAAGGTAAATTCTCCACCACTATCTGATCTTAAATATTTAATATTCACTCTAGATTCATTCTCAACTCTATTTTAAAACAATTTTAATTTCCCAAATGCCTTATTTTTTTTTTAAGGAATGCTACCCACTTCATCCTGGTAAAATTATCAACAAAAAACATGAAGTATCTTTAACCATAGAATCCTCTTGTTATAATAGGACCCCCCAGATCTATGTGAACAATCTCAATTTTTGTTGTAGTAGAGAACTTCTTGCTAGGAAAGGAAACCTTCTTCTACTTAGCCATAACACATTCTTTGTACACAATGTTAGTAGACTTTACAATTTGAGGTAAAATATTTTACATTAAATGTAATAGTAGCCTATACAATATTATCAAAGTTTATATGAAAAAACCTTCTATGTGACAACCAATAGTTATCCACTTTTTCAACCAAACATGTCATCTCTATAGGGTTTAGCTAAAAAACATTACATGTAGATCTTATACTAGTTTCGATCAACTTACCATCTTTATCCTTGATAATGCATGTCTTCTCCATGAATTCTAACTAATATCCCTTATCAATCAACAATACAAATCATTTTTAGTCACAAAGAAAGTTTCAACATTTAATATGATAGGCTTAGGATTAGCTTCCTCTTCATTAGAATTATAATCCAACATTCTGTCTTTAACTCCAAAATTTTCATCCACCTTTACATTTGTGCACTCAATAGTCTTAGTTATTTGATTAAAACATATAAAAGCTTTTCTTTTTCAATGAATAACCAAATAAAATACTTTCATCTCTTCTTGCATCAAACTTACCAAAACCACCATCTCTCTTTATGTCACACTTACTTCTAAAAATTCTGATGTACTTCATTGAGGGTGCATATTGAAACCATAATTGATAGGAATTATTATTTGTACCTTTTTTGATCTATACTTTTTTCATTGTGTATACTATTATATTGACTACTTCTCTCCAAAATGTCTTTGATACATCATTCTAAAACATCATGACTCTCACTCCTCCTATTACAAACCTATTTCTTCATTTAACAATTCCATTATTCTCAAGAGTCTTAGGTGTTGATAGTTGTCTCTTACTATCATTCAATTCACAAAAGGTGTTAAACTCATTCTAAGTAAATTCTCCACCTCTATTTAATCTTAAACATTTATTCTTCACCCTAGATTCATTCTCAAATCTATTTTTAAACAATTCAAACTTCTCAAATGTCTCATATTTTTCTTTAAGTAATTCTACCCACATCATTCTAATAAAATCATCAACTAATATAATGATGTATCCCTAACCATAGAATCCTCTTGTTCTAGTAGGAGCACTCAGATATGTGTAAACAATCAACCAACTATTCAACACTCAATAGGTTATGATTTAATCCATCAAAAAATAGACATCATCAATGTTAGTCTTTCCATCAAGAGTAATAGATCCTATTCCATTGATATGACAAGTAGTACATTGTTACCAACTCTAACAATTTCTCCATCATAACTACTAAACTTCAAAAATTTATTCATTTCACCATTCATATAATTTAAACAAGTACTATCTATGATCCAATCAACTTTCTTTTGAACTTGCAAAATTAGATGTTTTTCTTCTCTAACTTCTTCTTTTATAGCTAAAAATCCTAACTCTATCATCACTTTCATTCTAAACTCTTTCATCAGGCTCATCATCTTCATTTGCATACAAAAAATCTTTAGGCCTTCTATACTTAGAAATTATTTTTATAAATTTTCTCTCTTTTAGGACACTTATAACCATAATGACCAAATTCATTGCAAGTCCAATAGTTAAAGATTCTCTTATTGCCTAATTCTCTTCTTATAAGAAAGGGAATTCCTTCTTCAATTCTTCTATCCTCCTCAAATCTAGATATGCAACTACTAGCATAGTCACCACTAGTGCATGCACTTCTTGACAAGGAAGGGTAAACACTTAATGCACTAAAAGTTATTTCAACTCTTTGCAAATCTCTAGATTGCTTCAAGCTCACTTTTTTTGCTTCCAATCTTCCAAGAAGAGTCTCTCTGGTAAACTTCTTAATGCAATGTATCATTTGCTCAATCATTTGTGTTGTCTATTTGAATGGTTGTGTCAAAATTTTAAATATCTTCCATACAAACTTATGTTCATCTTTAGATCCTTTGCAAGACTTAATTCCTACAACAATTTCTAATATTCTACCTATAAAAATTAATACAAATTCATCTTCCATCATCTTAGCATCTTGAAAAAAACATATCCAAATATATAATCTGATTCTCTTAGCATGCACATCACATTCAAAAGTATATTCTAAATATTTCTAAATTTCATGAAATGTCTCTAAGGATTTTACTTAAATGTATTCATCTACAAGAAGAGCTAGCAATAATGCTTCTCTAGCAAGCATATTGCACATAAATAGATCTCTTTCACCTTCACCACATTCTTCAAGTTTTCTTTCTTCCATGATCTTCATTGCATTCTCTATCATCAACCAATATTGTGGACCCATACATAGTCGATGAGTCTTCATCTTCTCTTTCCATCTATCATAGTTAACTCCATCAAATTTTGGACTTTCTATTTTGAAATGACCCTCCATTGATCTCCTTAAGCTATTAAGATTTTCCTTAAAGGACCTGGTGCTCTAATACCAATTGTTAGAAAGTAAAGTCCACCAAGATAACTAGGGGGGTGAATTAGTGTTCCAACTAATGAAATATTTATCAACCTTATGAATCCTTAACCATGTATTTAATATAACCAACAACTATAAGGAAATAAACATACAATAACACTTAGAGAAAACCCTAGTGGGGATGGTACCCACAAAAATGATGTACTAATATGAAATTTCCTTGTAACATGATGGACTCTGTTAGGAGCCAATAAAATAATTTAGTTTATATTAGTCCACGTTAGGAGACTTTGAATCCTTTTTAGAAGATTTGGACCCTTTTACGAGTTGTGTCAACCCTATTAGGAGTTGTAGAAGGTAGAAGAACCCATTGTCTAGATAGGTTCAGGACAAGATCACCAAACACATTGTTCAAATGATCTTTGTGTTATTCCTTGTAGAATACTAGAAATGAAATAACTTGAACTCCTTCTCTATCCACTTAACTAGACCAAACATCTTCGAAACTCAATACTAGATCTTTAACTTCACATCCAATGATTACTTGGATCACTTACTTGCATTTACCAAGTACTTCTCATATCACACAACCATTTCCTCCATTTACCACAAGGAAAATAACCTTCCTTTATAACATATCCTCAAAATTATTTACATATTTTTCCTTAAGGCTTTCACAATTAATTATAATAGAATCTCATTAAGATATTTCAATTCATTACAACTTTTTACAATTACAAATAATCATCGGTCATAGTAAGCATAACTTCTCATATATGCAACCTCAAACCTTTCACACTCACTGGCATCATCATCATCATTTCTACTATCACTATCTAACTTGAATCATCACAATTATATCCCTCTAAATAGATACAATCCAATCATTAGAAACCACTTCTCAAGTACTCCTTATACACACTATCTTTTGTAAATCTTGAATAACTCTTGCATGTCTATGACTCTCTACACACACACTTGTCCAATTTATGTGAATACAATGAAGAACATATCCTTAAATTTTCTTGACCTCATCATTAATAAAAAAGTATGTAATACCTCATTCTCTATATTCTACTCTTCTAATCTTTATAGAAATAATACTATGTTGACATCAATAACAAACACAATCATGAATGCAACATAACAATCATGCTAATGAATTCTCCAACTATTCTAGAAATTCGTAGAATACTCCTCCAAAGTAATACTATCAGCATTCATGATAACATGAAGAAATTAGAAGAGGCCAAATTCACCATAATTATAGCCATAGAGGAGGAAATAGTTTTCCAAATAAGTTTTTCTACTCTATTGTTATAATCAAAAGATTTAAGAAATTTACATAAAAAATAAATAAAAATTTTCATAGGCTTTGGAGAGGTCTAATTTTATTATAAGGCCTTCTTTTTTTGAGACTTCTAGAGAATGAAAGATTTTATGGATGGTAATGATACAATCAAGGATTTGTCTTCCTAGAAAAAACCAATTTTGTTGCTCTGAGATAATGCTTGAGAGAATAGATAAAAATCTTGAAGTAAGAACCTTGGATATAATTTTGTAAAGAGAATTGCACAAGCTGATCAATCTAAACACATCCACAACATCAACACCTATAGATTTAGGAATCAAGTTAATAAACATGAAATTAATCTCTTTGAGTAAAGATTGGACAATATTAAAAACATCATGGGATATAATGTGCCAAAACTTCTAGAAAGATGGAATGGGAAAACCATCAAGACCTAGTGGAAAAGTAGCATCTTTGATCTCTTCTTGAGAAAGTTTGACACTTAGCATTTTATTATATATTTTACAAATGCTTTTTGGTATGGATGATAATAGATCTTCTTGATATGGATCATTAGGATTCAAATCTTACTTTTGAGAGTTGGAGAAATAGTCCACCATCTCTCTTTTGATGTCTTGATCCTTATCCACTTTACCTAACAAAGTATTTAAGGAATTAATCATGCTGGAAACCTCATGTTTTAGGGTTGTCATATGAAACAATTTGGAATTTTTGTTTCATCTTCCAACCATAGGGCTCTCAATAGTTTCTTCTAAAAAATTTCTTCTTTAGAAATAACGTCATGATATTTAACCACTATCTCATTTTTAGATTGTTGACCTTATGTCTAGACTATTTGTTAATCAGTGCCAAAATACTTAGTCATTTGGTTGGTTACATTGTCACTAAGCACCACTAAGTAAACCTTGTAGACAATGTCAATTGAGCATGGAGTGTTAACTAAGCAGAGTAGCTAGCCATGTTAACCAAGCAGAGAAGATAGTAGTGTTGACCAAGCTACAATAGTAATTGATTTTTTGTAGTGTCAATTAAGCTCTTCATGTATTTTCTAGGACATCAGCATTAACTAATCTCATACCTACTCTTGAGTGATAAATGTGGACCAAGCACCAGTGTTCACTATGTTTTTGAGTATCAATATATCACCCGAGTGTACTTTTGAGCCCAAGTATTAGTACTAAGATGACTAGGTGAAGATTATTTTATATGATATTGTATCTAACTTTAGAAGGTAATAATTTCGATTGGTATAAATGAGAGATATCTTGTCATATCCAAATGAGTATGAAATTAAACATGATGATGAAGCACATGCAAGTTTGAAGGATACAAGAAGCATAAGGAAAAGAAAAGTCTCCTCTATCACATTAAGGTGATCATTCTACATCAAAGGAATCTCATTCAGCAAACCAAGTTGCATAGTAGAGATCAACTACTAGTTCATCCTAACAGATGCATCAATAAAATCCTCTAAAAAGGTGGACTTAGTAGACTTATAAAAAATCTCCTAACTGAGTACATACTTCATTATATTGTATAAATCCTTTTACAAGGTGGACCTAATAGCCCTTATTGCTCCTAATAGGGAAGATCATCACAAGTGATCATTTGTAAGCCTTATTAGACCAACTTTATACTGTAGTACTAAAGCTTGTGGGTATCATCCCCAACCTAATTTTACTTTCTAATCGGAAGGTTTCTAGGTCGCCAAATATCATGTCAAGTGTTATGAATATTTTATTGATGTCAATCTTTCATGCATGCAATTAGATTAGATTATTTTATGAAATAATTGATTGGTGAATTGAAGTAAAAGTTTTATTGGTTCTTGATTCACCCCACCCCCCCCCAGTCACCTAGCCTTCTCTACATTTCCAATAATTGGTATCAGAGCATTCGGTTCTCATATCAAAAGTTTAGTAGCTTGAGAAATGACCAAATGCAATGGAAGTGTATAGACTAGAGAAAGCTTGAAAATGAAAAGTTGGATATGTAGATGGCCATGGATCAATTCAAGAAACTAAAGGAGAAAATCCCTAAATCCTTGCAAAGAATTAAATAAATAGCAGCATAGATGAATGACAATCTCTACATAAAGAAAGAATTAAAGACATTTGTCAAGACAAAAAATTTAGATGAAGCTGAAGCAACAATTAAAGATCTACTTGAAAAGAATCTCACTCTACATGAAAAAGTCAAAAAAATGAAAAGAGAACAAGAAATTTAGTCAATCAGAATGTGGGAAGAAAATGAACAAAAATACATAGAGAAAGAAGAGAAAATATTGATAACTAAAAAGATAGAAGAAAAGGATAATTAAATTCAACACCTATCTCTTTAATAAGCAGATTTGATAAATTAACTCAATTGTGAAAATCAAGAGCTTATCAACTTGAGGATAGATAATGGAAGATTGCAAAATGATCTCATCATAGATTGGAAAACAAATGAAATGATGATGAAATCTCAAGAACGCATGAATCAATTGGAAAAATAGACTCAATTTAAACACAAAGGAAAAGTTAGGCTAGGCTATACAGACAAAGATGAATCATTACAGCAAGGATCTCAAAAGAACAAAATGCCTACATGTAATCATTATGGAAAGATAGGGCATACATCAAAAAAGTGTTGGAGAAATGGTAAATATAAATTCAATGGAAAATGTTATAGTTGTAAAAAACAAGGTCGTAGAGCAAGTAAATGCATAAAGAAAACCAAGTTTCAAGGAAAATGTTTCAAATGCAACAAACAAGGGCACAAATCTTTAAAATGCAAAACCAAGAAATGGAATCCAAAAAAACATTGGTTGGGATTATAATACATTGTAGAGATGTCACTTGTGTAGTGAACATGGACACATTGGAGTAAATTACATAAGAACTCACATGAGGAAGACATACCCTATAAATAGATGTTTTCTATACAAAGAACTTGGTTATCTCACCAAGAATTGTATGAACTAAGCTACAGTTGAAGATGAAAAGAAGGAAAAGGTAGAAAATATTAGAAATCAAATGAGGAAGAAATGGATAAAGAAATCTCCATAGAATGCAAGTCAAATTCATGAGATTATTGATACCGAAGTCAATGAATTGGGTGATTCAACCATTTCAAGCTAATTATCCATGGAGATCATTGAAACTATAATTCAAAGAAACATCTTATATCATTTTTAATCAACAAGAAAGAAGATCCAAATCAATATTTTAGATGTATTGGGGTCACAGAGTTGAATTTTAGTTTGAATCAATATCTTAGACCTTATTGATTAAAGTCAGGTTGTATGACCTAACTAAGAAAAGTCAAGCACAAGTTAGTTCTAATTGATCTTTACCAAGTTTGGAGACCTAATTGAGTATGGATGTAGATGGAATTTACCTAGTTGAAGATCTAAGTTGAAGACTAAAGCTATGAGACATCTATCAAGTTAAATAGGCTATCATTGAGCTATATATCATAAAATGCATTTATGGAGACTTAAAGAAAATAATTGAATCAAAGGAATAATCAAACAAATTAATTCTTCACCATAAATTCAAGAGTGAACATAGAAGAGCAACCTCAAGCCCCTGAGCATTTGAGAGTGGATTTTTTCAAGGATTATCCTTATGTCACCAAGAATTATCGCATCTTCATCTAAAAACAATATTAAGAAGCAATCTAAGATGTTAGTAAGGAACATTGTGTGTGAAGACCCAAAGTTCAAGCTTTGTCTTGCAATTGCATAGGAATTGGACCCAGTTAGTGCACACTCACAAATTCCACCAAAGGTATTATTAATTCATGATGTGAGATACTTTTATCACTATTTAATTCAACAATTAGGAGCTCTAGAGTTGAATCAAGTTTATGAGAGATTATGTGTGGATGAAAACCTCAAACTTGAGCATAAACACCTTGAAGTGAAGGGTTTAACCCATATTTTTCATATTCAAAATAATTTTCAAATAAAGTGGATTAGTTTCATCCTAAGACATGTTCACCATATGAAATTATAGCTCAATAAGCCCATCAAGATCATGAAGAAAATGATTCATATGGTTATCAAATTTATCATGCTTGATAAAGCCAAGACAACCAAACCCTAGGTCAAGTTGAGCTAGAAAAAAAGACTCTTATTGAGTAGGATGGAAGAGTAATGAAGCTAAATGGTGTCACTGATATGGAAATTAAGTTTGGTGTTCATGTGATTGCACATAAGATATACAATTCTAGTTGACCAAATAGTGTAGCATGTGAAGTTATCGACTTGGATTTCAAGGTAGTCAAGAATAATCTTTCTTTTCACCTCACTAATTTGCAGAAAAACTAGTTGAGAAAAAACATGGAAAGCATCCGAGAATCAAAGAAAAATCCATGTAAGTTTGCTTCACTTTTAGTCTTCTTGTTCTTTTATGTTAAAAAATGTTTTCCTTCCAAGGGAAAAGTAGTATGGAAGAATGCCAGACCCATTGTGTATCAAATTAATGAGTACATAACTAAAATGAGAGACAACTTTGAGGGCATCATGGATCATATTTTGAAACTTTCAAGGAAAGTATGCAAAGTAGATTTAGAATTCCTAAGCAACTAGTGGATGACTATGAACAAGACATATATTTTCTTGTAGACTCTAATAAGGTATATATTTAGGTAGTCAGACCTAGAATTGCATGGGTAAGACCTCTTGGCTATGAGGTAAATATTGATGATACTAAGGACATCATTGAGGCTCTTTTCAATGAGCCTATGGACCCCAAAGCACCTTACTTTGGAACCTATGAAGAGGCTAAAACTAGGATCTAACTTGAGATCAAGATTCCTCAAATTCTACAGAGAGGAAGGAAGAAGGTAGAAAAGGTTAAGAAAGATAATGAGAAATAGGAGAAGAACCACCTATGAAAAAGGTAAAATCTATATCAAGAAGAGTTACAAGGTCAACTCTTACTTTTACCACCAAAAAATCCATTAGATCAAGAAAGAAGCTCAGACTTGAAGATGATGAAGAAGAGAAACATATATCATTCAAAAGGTTTTCTCCAACCTTTGAATAAATACTAAAATGACTCAAAGAAGGTGGATCTATGGAATATTTTAAATTTCTTAAGTATGAGACAAGAAATAAAGAGGAGTAGATACAAGTAGAAGAAGCCTTAGTAGCAAAGATGAAAAAATGGAAATATTCTCCAAGTGAATTAAGAAGACAAGTTTTTGATACTCTACTTAAGGTAGTATCGCATTGTTGGGATAGTGAAATAATGGTTTCTAAGGATATCCATGACCAAACCTTGAGAAAGCTAATGCCAAACCTACTAGACAAAGAAGAAAAGGAGGCATTAAAAAAGCATGAACAAACATTAACTCCTAGGTTCAATGCATTCATAATCCTGTCAAATGATAATAAATCTATTGTCCAATCTAACACAAATGCATGGAAAAATGTTTATGGATTGAATTTTCTAAAGACCACTAAGGAAGTACTTCAAATAGATGATGTGAATTATGATGAAGAGGATAGGGAAGATTGAATAGTTAGTGAAGATCTACCTAAAATTTAGAACATTAAGATTTAGATACAAAAAATTTTGTAGTAAAGGTTATTGCCTCCCTTCCTAATTCTTTTGGAAAATAATTGATAAAATCAAGTTTAGAGAAGACAAAATCTAAGTCTTAGACCATTGAGTTAAATATTGTTCAACCAAGAACTCAATTGGCTATTGGATTTATCTTACTAAGTTCAGACATGAGTATAGTTATAACTACTTCATCTACTAAGCTACATGCTCCACTCATCTATAAATAAAGTTAGAATAAGTTACAACAAGGCACTATAAGTAATCCTACAATTTTTTATGTTTCTCCAATCAGTGATATTATTACTATTGCAAGTGATTCCATAGAAAGTGCAATAATAATTGAAATCAATCCTTAATCGAGCACTGAAGATATGAGTAAAGGTAAGGAAATCATTCCTTCACCTATTCCAAAGGTTAAAGGGAAAGAGATATAAGTTTTCATTAATGAATTTGATTTTGATGAAGACATACTAATTCTAGATTGGGATCTCTCCAATCTTACTCTTGATCAAATGGACACTCTTGGCGAAGTCTTTGTCATTTCTTGATTTGGGTATTTTTTGTAGTTTCACAATACACACACACACACACACACACACACACACACACACACACACACACACACACCATTTTTTACTTAAAAAATAGAGACCCTCCCTTTTTTGGAAGAAAAGATCCAAACAACAGAAGCTTAGAGTAGAGAAGAAGAAAATAAAACAAGTGTTGGAAGACATCAAAGGTATATTTATTGATGCACTGAGTATTAAAGTTAATGAAAAGAAATTTATTTTGGACCAGCTTGTTTACATAGTCCACAAGTTCAATGAAGATTTGAATGGTCAAGAGAAACTACTACAGAGTGTAAAGAGAAAATTTAAGAATAAGGTTTTGGATAATGTTGCACAAAGTATTCCCATAGATCAAGTGGAATTGTCCACTATTTTGATTTCTTTTGAAAACACTATAAATAATGGTGTTTCATTGTTTGTAAAATTAAGTGATATCACAAATTTTACAAAGGAAATCAAAGACAAGTTGTCAAAGATTGATACTAATTTGAAGGAAAATGCAAACTAGTTGTCACTTGACCCTAGTACTAGCTCAAAACATTTTGTCAAGATCACGTATTTGACTAGTTTGCAGGTAGAGTTATTGAGAGAAGAAGCAAGAATTAGGGTCACACTGTGAGAAATTTAGAGTTTGATAATTCCAAACATGGATGTAATGCATAAACAAACTGTTCATGCAAATACATTAATCCATGATAATAAAAAAATCTATTATTGATCATATGATGGATTTATCAATTGAAATTAGATAGCTTTGTATACTTCTAAAGTTTTGCAAGAAAATTTGGACAAAACCATGTCCATATTTTGAAGATACATATATAGTGATTTCCTCTCACATTTTGGTATTACCTTGTAAATATGCATTTTTGGTATTCGTATTAAAAATAAGGGGAAATAAAGCATGTGAAGAATCTAAGAGGGAAATATCATAATATAGAGAATTTAAGGAGTCTTTTGTACAAGGCAGAAAGAATCTATGTATATAAGAAAGTTAAAAAAACAATTTTGAAAAAAAATAGAGTCAGTATCAACACAATAGTCAAAATTGAGTTGTAGACCTAGGTACATTGACAGAGGAGTTTTGACTCATCATATTGAATATTCAAAATTTTTGGTATGATAAGTGTTTTTGTCACTAATGCCAAAGTGGGAAATTGTTAACCTTATGGCCAAACTATTTGTCAATCAATGCCAAAAGACTTAGTCTTAAGTCTTTTGGTTGGTTATATTGTCACAAAGTACCACCAAATCAACCTTGTAGACAGTGTCAACTAAGCATAGAGTGTTAACCAAATAGAGCAGATAGTAGTATTGACCAAGCTACAATAGTAACTAAGTTATTGTAGTGTCAACAGAGCTCTTCAAATGTTTTCTAAGTCATTACTATTAACAAAGTTCACACCTACTCTTGAGTGATCATTGTGGACTGAGCATTAGTATCAACTAAGAAGAAGTTAGATGGCTGGAAAGGAGCTACCCTCAGTTAAGCAGTTAAATGTACTTTGGTGAAATCTTCTCTTCAAAATCTTCCTACTTATGCCCTCAGCCTCTTTGGTATCCTAGTCAAGCATGCTAACAGAATGGAGAAGATTTAGAGAGACTTCTTATGGACAGGTGTTGAAGATAATAAGAGATATCATCTTGTTGCTTGGGATCATGTCTGTCTCCCTAAATGTTGTGGTGGTCTTGGCATTAGCAAAATCAGACAATTCAATAATGCCCTATTGGCCATGAAGATATGGTACTTTTTCAAAACTCAAGAGAATGGAGGGACATGATAGTGCAAAAATATCTGAGAAGGCAATCCATCAATTTTTTTCTTAGTGAGGTTGAGATACCTCAAGTATCTTACATATGGAATGGAATTTTTAAGGAAAACTTTTTAGCCAAGTCCAAGGTAGAATACAAAGTAGGCAATGGTGAAAACATTTTTTTCTGGTAGGATAATTGGCAATTATGAGAGATGGACAAAAATATGTATAAGAAGATTTGGTTTGAAATTTAGTGACTACAGAGCTAGTCAAGGATGGCAAAACCTATCCCTAGTCTCCTAGGAGCTTAAACCTTTGATGAGTACCTCGTATGCAATGATTCTTAATAACAAGAGGGATGAAATCATTTGGGGAGATAACTCAAATGGGCAATACTCTGTTGCTTTAGGTTACTTCTCAATGTAGTATAGATTGTAGAAACCTATTTGGACTAAGGCCTAGATTCCTAGTCTTTCTACAAAAATTAACATATTCTTTTTGCTTCTTCTCCAAAACAAAGTGTTTATCTTGGATAACTTGGAAAAGAGAGGTCAGATTATTCCTAATAGGTGTAGCCTTTATAAGCATGATTTAGAAATGCTTAACCACCTATTTATTCACTATCCCTATGCTTCTGAGGTTTGGTATCTCTTGAGTGGGGACTATGGGGTTAGTTGGTGCATCCTAACTAACATCCAAGAGTTATTTGGATAATGGAATAGTGTGCACATCAGAATGAAGACTCAAATGTTATGCTCTTGGTCTCTTTTGCATTTCTATTGGGGAATATGGAAAGACTGAAATAATCATATCTTCAAAGATAGTGAATCCCCTTCTGTTATCATTACAGAGAAAATAGAAGGATTAATGAAAGACAATTTTGCAACTAGAAAGGGAGGAAATATAGAAGAAGGAGGAAACAACATAGAAAATAAAAAGGATAGGGATAGGAAAAGATAGGAAGCTAGGTGGCTTCTTCCCCCAGAAGACTAGCATAAAGCCAACTTCGATGGGGTAACCAAAGGGAATCCAAGTCCTACTGGCTATGGAGAAATCATCAAAAAAAGTCATGGGGGTAGCATTGTAGCTTTTTTTTTTATCCTCTTGGGTCTCAATTGAACCATTTTGTTAAGGCCAATGTAGCCTATCACATTGTTAAACTAGCCCTAGCTTCTGGGATTGACAACCTTTGGTTGGAGGAGGACTTTTATATATTATCAATTGTTTAACTGGTCAATCATTTCCATCCTTGACTATTGTGAATGTGGTGGAGGAGACCAAAATTGACTTGGGAAAACTTAAAAAGGTCCATATAAGCCATGTGTATAGGGAGGCCAACTCAACCACGGATTGGTTTGCAAATGAAGCGATAATAAAAAATAAAGCAATGACATGGCATAACGGTGAAATATTTTCGGGAGCTGTGAAATAATTAATATTACTAGAATGTATCTAGGGAAGTACAAAAGAAATCCAATTATAATAATGGAAATATTTGTAAGGTTACACATCAGATAAGGAGTAAATGAGAATCATGCAAAGTTATTATATTTCCATCATATCAAGTACGTGTGGCACATTTTTTGGATCAATTTACCTTCTACCATTTTTCTTCCAAATGTAAAACTTTTTTTGGGGTTCAAAAATAGAAGTAAGCTAAAGTTTGTGAACAAACAAGAAGCAGTTGCAAGTTTTTTGAACAAGAGGACATTATAGTTGGAGAGAGAAGTAGGAAGGAGCCGATGGGGGAGATGGATGACTAGACTAATAACTTGAAGGTATGGCATAAACTACAAAAGGATGAAATTATTAAATTCATGGAAAAACTCCATGGTTTTGATAATGACGTCACCAAGACAATGGTAAAATATTGGAAGGATGGATGAGTTAAAATCGATGGGGTTACACATCAGGTTAATGAGGAATTGATCACCCAAGTCATAGAGCTCACCCTAGAAGGGATAAATTTCTTCAGAGATAAGAAAATGTTGACCAACACAATCAATGACTTTGTGAAGGATAAGAATGAAAGGAATAAAATCGTAAAGACTAAGACATACTATGAAACAAAGTCCATTAAAAAGCTTTGGAGGTATGTCTTAAGAGTTATTATCGAATATATATCCCTAGATACTAGATTTGATAGGGTCAAGACTCATCATTTTGTGCTATTAAATCACTTTAGGCATGGAATAAAGATTTCTTTACCTTTTTATCTTTTCACCTCCATGAGCAAGAGCATTGAAGGTTTTAAAAAGAAACCCACTGCTAACCCTACCATTCATGAGGGGTTGCTCCTTCTAGTATATGAGTATTTAAAGACTCAGACTAGGGTTGAATCCCTCATCAAATCTAGGAATATTTCTAAGGAAATTGAGAGCTTAGATTCTAAAGATGTTCAGAGCATTCATTTGGAAGATGAGGAAACTTCCACCTCTAAAGGTAAGAAATCTAAGGAAGGGGAGAAAGTCTCTCCCTCTACCAACATGCTCCAAGCAAAACTAGCCCTAGAGGTTTAACTCTTAACCCCCCCAAGATTGAGTAACAAGAGGACAAGGAGCATAGCAGTAAAGAAGAGGATACAAAATCAAAGGAAGAGGTGAAGGGGGGGGATAGTGAGAAGTTTGAGGAGGAAGTGACAATTACACTAGGGAACTTCAAGAAAAGGAACGTTGAGGAGGCTTCGCTGTAGGAAGAAACAAAAGACTAGAATCCTTTGTTCTCTGGCCTAGTTCCTACTATTTCACTAGTGCAAGGGAAGAAAATATCTCTGGTGGAAGATAGTGAGGAGGTAGTTTTAAAAGATAGGAGGGGGTCATGGAGAAATTTTAATTCTAAAATGGCAAAGGTGGGGATAGTCAGAGAGACAATGAACCCTCAAGTGATGGAGGAAAAGGATGGTAAAGTCCATTTTGATGAACTTCTTGACCCAGCTCTTGTTGTAATCTCTAGAAATGTGAGAGAATATGGGCTTAACCTACTCAATAGTTCTAAAAATAGCATGATAGATAATTTTTTCTCTATCAAATGGCTATTTCATGAGATAGAAGAGCTCAAGGAGAAAGTGAGCCAGAAGGATGGCCACATGAGAAGCAATAACTAGGGACACCAAGCTAACTAGGAGGATCATATCTCAATGGTTGAAAAATGAGTCTTTAGGATGGAGACTTCTAATTAGAATCTAGCTAATCAAGTGATTGCAACTCTGAACACCCTAAATGAGAATATCAATATTTTGGGTCATTCTTTAAAGGAAGTTGGCTTTGGCAGGGAAAAAGAAGATAAGGCCAATATGGACTATGGGAGAACTAAGGAAGAAAAGAAAGTGACCAAGGGACCAAAAAATGATCAGAACCAGGACCAAGTGAGTGTAGACAACCAAAGAGCCAATGAAGTTGCAAAACCTCTGTAGGTTCTAGATAGGGAGAACTAATAGTTTTAGTTTGCATTTTTTGTTTCGTCCTTATCTATGGTTACTAGTCTTTTTTTCTTAGCCACGGGCCTATCTTTTGGTTTTGGCTTTTTATAAGAAAATACATACTAGCTACACTTTACTTACTATTTATATTTCTGATATTATATAAAAATTTTGGGTTTCAGGATCCCTGTAAAACTTGTTTTACTTAACCAAAAATTGAGTGCCATAGATTGCAATGTTCACTATGTTTTCAAGTATCAGTATATCACTCGAGTGGACTTCTAAACCAAAGTGTTAGTACTAAGCTGAATAGATGAAGACTATTTTGTATGATATTGTAGCAAACTTCAAAAGGTAATTACTTGGATTGGTGTAAATGAGATAAATCTTGTCCTATCCAAATGAGTATGCAATTAACCATGAGTATGAAGCACATGCAATTTTGAAGGCTACAAGAAGTATAAGGAAAACTAGAGTCTCATTCATGACATTAAGGTGATCATTATACATCAAAGAAATCTCATCCAACCAATTGAGTTGCATAGCAGAGATCAGCTACTAGTTCATCCTAAAAGGTGCATCATTCAAATCTTCTAATGAGGCAGACTTCACAGTCTTATACAGAATCTCCTAGCTACTTACATACTTCATTGCATTATATAAATCATTTTACAAGGTAGAACTAATAGTCCTTATTGCTCCTAACAAGGCATATCATCAGAAGTGATCATTTGTAAGCCTTAACATGCCAACTTTATATTACAGCACTAAAGCTTGTGAGTATCATCTCTATCCTAGTTTTACTTTCTATTTGGAAGGTTTCTAGGTCACCAAATAGTGTGTCAAGTTTTATGAATGTTTTATTTCTATTCAACCTTTCATGCATAGAATTAGATTAGATTAGTTTATGAAAGGATTAATTGTTGAATTTAAGTAAATGTTTTATTGGTTCCTGATTACCCCCTCTCGCTCTTAGCCACCTAGCCTTATCTACATTTCCAAAACAAACTTTATCAACTACGTAGAGAAACCATTTTCTTGAATATGATCTTGGATATTTTTAAGTTTTGCAAGGGTCTCAATCTTCTCTTTGAAGGTATCCCCAGAAACCTCTTTATTCTATTTCTTAATCTTGATTTTAATATTTCCAAGTTTTTTGGTAACCTTATATGTAGTTAAACCCTTCACTTGAATATTTCACAATTCATTGGTTCTAGTTTCCAACTTAGGGTGAGCCAACCACATTCTTTCAAATAAAAAAGGGTGATTAGTTTTACAAGATAAGGGATCAACACTGAAAGAAAGGGGGAAGTAGTCTAAGCCAATACAAGAAAATGAAGAAAGGTTATGTGAGAAAGATGACATCTAATCAAGAGATATAAGATCTTTTTCTAACCTAATTATAATTTTATCCTTCCCAAATCTCTTATTAGACTAAGTGAATTGAGATCCTTGAAGGTCCACATCAAGAAGAGCTTGATTGTTTATTAAATCAATAAGATCTAATTTTCCATCAATTTGTGAAACTCAACCTATATATTTTTTAGTGTCTTTTAAAGGGGTATTGAAATCCCCCATAACCAACTAGCTCTTGTTAGGAATTAGAGACCTAGAATCAGTAATATTTTCCCAGAAGAAATTTCTACCATTCTTGGAATTGGGAGCATAAATTTTAGTAGCAACCCATTCAAATATATCTCTAATTTGATTGTACTTCAGTGCTATAATATTTTTACCAATAAAGATAGGCTTATCTTCTATATGGTTGAGGTTTCAAAAAGTTACAATGCATCCAGAAGCTCCTTCAAGATCACTCTGCTCAATCCCAAAAAAATTGAAGAGTTTGATTTTTTCAACTTTCTCTTTAGACATTTTGGTTTCTTGAATCATCACTATATGAGGCTTTTGGTCACAAGCCAAGTTTCTTAGCACATTTTATTTATGAGGACTATTTAATCCTCTTATATTCTAGGATTATCTTCATCTTTTATTGGATAAATATGCATCCTCAATGATCATTTGTTTCTCATCCATTATATTCTATTTAATTTATATTTCTCTTTGTTTTCTTGAAGAAAATCTTTCTGGTCCAATTTTTTAGGAACCCACTTCAGCTTTAATTTATTTAGTTGTGTTACCTACTTGGGAGAGTGATGATTCCAATTCTTCTCCCTTTTTACCCATTGTCTTAGATCCTTCTTTTTTCTTTTTTTTTTGATAAGTATCCATTCTTTTTTTATTACTTCTTGTTGCAAGACTTTCAATCTCTACCTTTTAAGCTCCTACCTTAAGGAACATACTATGCAAATATGTTTGAGTTCTTGATTATCTAGCTCCTAGGTCAATCTTTTCTCATCAAACATCCTAAGGGATTTTCCTTTTCAATATTCCCAAGATTTCCTTGCTTCATTTCCTACCTATACCTCTATGTAGGATTCTCATAATTCTTGTGCATTTTTGCCTTAGGGGAGCTAGGTTTGGGTAGGTTTTTGTTTGAGCATTTTCCTAATGAGAAGAAAGTTTTATTTGCTTTTGCAAAAATTTCCTATCTCCAAGGAAGTGCTCTTCATGGATTTCATCTCATTTTTTTGTCTTTCCATCACTAGCAAGCTTCATCACATTGGATTCTAAATATCAAAATGATAAAGGCATCTTCAAGTATGTTTTTAGTTGGAAAATGGTGAGATGATAAGGAAAGCATGGATTTACAGTTATGAAATTATCAAAGCAAAGGTTTGAACTCAAACTCTTGAGTCTATACATCAAAGTAGAGTTCCATTTGTTCAATTTCACTTCCTTTGGAAGTGAAACCCTTCAAATATATTTCTGAAGCATTACAAAAAAAGAATTTAAAGTCAATAATTTATTAGATGTTATAAAGAGGTAAATTTATAATCAAAAGTACACCTTAAAACTCAAGAAAAGTAACCAAAATGATAGAAATCCTTCTAATTGTTGAGTCATCTGGAAGGTATAGGTTCCCATGGTGTTTTTCTGCCTAAAGAGGCATCCATGAAGCTTGTCTTCTAGAGGTTAAGAAGAAGGATATTTTTCAAAGCCATGTCATCTTAGATACAAGGATTTTCTTCAAAGATGCTAATTTAATGCCATTTGTTGCAATAGTTGGCCAAGCTTGAGTCTGATGTAAAGGAGATGTTTCACTTAAATACGATGTAGAAAGGTTGTGTCACAACTTCTCCAAGTCATTTTGATAAAGTGAAAGAAAATCCTTGTATAAAAAAGTACCAAATGATGTCTCCCACGTACTAAAGTCAAAGCCCACATGATGTACTCCTGAATTGAAGGAAATCCATAGAAAAGATAGGCTTATGGAGAGATGGTAAAATGCCTTCTTTCCCATGGTTGATGAGTTAAATACATGTTAATGATCCAGATATCTTAGTATTAAAAAAATATGTATCTTTTTAGGAATCTTAACTATAAGGGGGTTTGGAAATGAAATAATCTCGCTACCCCAAGAGATTAAAGTAAGCTTATCTGTTCAAAATTGAAATCCATCATGTAGGTAGGCTTAATGTCACTTTTAGGACTATTAATCCTCCTAATTAAATGTGAATCCAATTTTTATCTTGGTAGATGTGACTTAGTTCATTTGTGTGGCACCAAATTTTGAATTCTTGAATCTATATGATCAGATTTCAGCTAAACGAAGTTCCTCACTTCTTAATGACTATTTTCTACAAATTTTTTAAGCATTTGATCTTTCTATGTGAAAAACTAAGAAAATCACAATATGATTAGTTGGGAATTATCATCTGGTTGGGCTAGAAACTGAACTTAAAAACTACACTGATACATCTCCCAAATTCTTTGATCTTTCTAATTTACATAGAAGATTGAACACTTAGCCTATCCATCCAATCACACAAAAGATAAAGCAACATGGATTTTTTGAAGTTGTCAGGTTTCCCATGACAATGCAAGAACCACAATTGGTAAAGGAATGCATTGAAAGGTACAATCTAGAGATGAAGTAGTTTCAATTGCTTGATCAATCTATTTTTCGTTTAGTAAACATAGAATTGTTACAGTCTACCTTTGGAATTCAAGTAAAAGAGAAATAGTGTGATATTGATTTTGGGTCCTCTATATCAATGTTTAATGAAAAGAAAAATTAGAGGAGAAGAGATATACAAAGCTAATGCAAGAGCATCTTGGGTGTAAGAGAAATCTTGCATCACCCAAAAATATTGTTATTTTTCAATCTTTTCTAGTTTAATAAGGACTAGTAGT
Source organism: Cupressus sempervirens (assembly GCA_028749045.1). Classification (NCBI taxonomy): domain Eukaryota; kingdom Viridiplantae; phylum Streptophyta; class Pinopsida; order Cupressales; family Cupressaceae; genus Cupressus; species Cupressus sempervirens. Next base: position 582,478,684 of record CM053783.1, on the reverse strand, counting down.
CAAGGGGTTACTGTTTCTAGGAACTTGCTATTTTTATTAAGTTTGTCATATGAGCTTAGAATGTAATCATTTTCTACATAAAGGTTCATTTTAGAATTATAAGTCTACCATAAAAATCTCATTACTCTATCTTAAGTACGAGAGAAGTTATTGCATATTTTTGATGAAAATTTTTGGAGAAAAATCTTTAAACTCAATTTTGAAGGCATTAGAAGCCCCAGATGAGGTCTAAAAACTTGACAAAAGGGTGCTTACACAGTTCTAAGCCTATAGATCAAAAGATGGTATTTTTGAAAAGTGGTTATAATAGCCAATTAGAGCAATGGTTTGAGAGTTGTGGCCTTCCAAAGTTGGGCTACCTGAAATTTCTAAAAAAATTATCAAAGATGTAATTGGTTGACTCTATATGTATTGTTAGGCTCTTTCGGCCCTAGATATTAAGTTTGAATGTCTATAACCTTCGTGGACAACATAAAATTTCCTATTTAAAAAAGCTCTAAACATTGTCTAGAACAATTTCAAGTGGTAATTCACAGCTTAGTCTTGTAGGTTACTGTAATGAAGGTGCCTATCTGGGTTAGCATACTGTACTTGTGAATTCTATAATACCACATATGTGGTGATAATAAGAAGTCCATATTTTGTTCTCCTATTTTTTTTTGTTTCTCTTTTTTTGTTATGTGTTTTGTTAGAATTCTTTAGAATAACTAAGAGGGGGGGTGAATCAGTTATTCAAGGTCCAAAATTCTCTTTTAATGCATTTTTACTACTTTTAATGAATCCATACACCTTTTATCCATCCAATACTTAAATCAATCATATAAGCAAGTTACTGTAAATCAACATGGAAAGATAAAACATTCAAGATCAACACATGACATAATGATTTACGTGAAAACCCAATTTAGGAAAAACCTCTAGTAACATGCTACTTGATTCTCACTCTTCTGAAGTGATGCCCTGTTAAAAGCCTACCTTGTTAAAGGCTTACAACACACTGTTAAATGTGACCTTGTTAAAGGATTTCACCAAACTATTAGGAATGGGCCTAGTTAAAGGTCTTTAGAACATTCCCTTGGAATGTCACCCTGTTAAAGGATTTATCTAATGGCTATTAAACCAACCTAAGTCCATAGGATTTAGACTTACTGTTACAATTGCTAGAAAGTAATGATAATGGTCTTTTGATCTGATATAACTTACAACATACTTTGCAGATTTTAGATCACACTTTTCAATTCAATCCTTATGCTTGGCTTTAATCACTTCAGCTCTAATTACTTGTCTTTCTCTCAAGCTTCATCTCCTTGAGTCTTCTTACTTATTCTACCAATGCAATCATCCTTGTGATCATCTGTCCAAACAGAGTTTCTATGCTTTCTTCTCCTTAGCACCTTCTTCAGTACTTCATGCTTTTATGCTCGACCACCTCTCTCTCTCTCTCTCTCTCTCTCTCTCTCTCTCTCTCTCTCTCTCTCTCTCTCTTTATTAACTTATGTCTTCTTAAATAGAAGTCTGATTTGCCTTTGTCGCTCAATTCTCCCTCTCCAATTTTAGGGTTTCAAGATGGATTAGGTAGGATACAATGTATCTACCCCATATCTTATTTTCCTCTAGAAACTTCACCAGTTGTATCCTTAAAAAAAAAATGTTCTACATGGTGTTCTGTGCCACCAGCTCATTATTTTTATCTTCTTTTTAATTCATGAATTTCTAGATAACAACCTTTTCGGCTTAGATCTAGCGAATCTTTGATTTCCAAAATAATGCAACAGCTCAACATTATTGAGTTATTGGTGCTCGACACCTTTGTGTTACTCGACACCTATACCTGCTCGACACTTGGTTCTACTCGACACTTGATTCTGCTCGACACTTGGTTCTACTCTGTGTCACTCGGCATCTAAAGTTTACTCGGCATCTAAAGTTTACTCGTCATCTTTAGTTTACTCGGGATCTAAAGTTTACTCGGCATCTAGAGTTTACTCTGCATCTTTAGTTTACTCGACATCTTTAGTTTACTCGGTATCTTTAGTTTACTCGGCATCAACTAGGAATTTGCTTGGCTCTTACTAGCTTGCTCAGCTCCTTCTCTCTAATGAACTTAGTTTGAGCTTTACAAAAGACTTAGCTAAAAAATTTAAATCTTTGATATGTTTCAGTGTGCTCATTCTTTGTATCTTATAGTATGCCATCAAATACACTTTTTCATCAATGACTTAGCTGATCCTTGTACTTCATTACAACATCATAACTTCAACCTTTCTCTAGGTGTTCTAGTTACATCTTATTGATTGCCTCCACCTTGACAATCAACTAATTGATAGTATTTGGATCACTAAAGCAATTGTCATTCCTGCAAGTAGCAAGTTTGACATCAATGACAAAATAATGATTGAGGACATTCTTTACCAATTCCATATATTATGCTAACAACTTTTCTCATGATCATTTCAATCATTTCCAACATGTTTATGGTATTAAGGGGAGCACCCTTCACCAAGTGGTATCAAAGCTAGAGTTCAGGAGTGTGTGGATAAATTGTTGACTCTAAGGTAGTTTTCACTAGGACCATGGTTTGGGTTGAGCATGTAGATAGATCGTTGATTGTGAAATAATTTTTACTAAATTTTTAGAAAAACTATAAAAATGCCTCCACAAAGGGAGCATGGTGTTGGAATTTACAAGTGGGAAGATTACTTCTGGGGGGGGGTGTGAATCAAAAGTACCAAACTTTATCCTCCAAAACTCATTTAACTAAAATCAATCACATGCATCTAACACATCTAATTAACATGAAAGTAAATACATGCATAAAAATAGATAACACAATATTTGATCACCCATAAACCCTCCAAAATGAGAGGGTAAAACTGGGGTGGAGATGACACCCACAACTTATCACTGCAGCAATATGTAACTGATTACGATTACAAAGTTTGAACATCATCAATGATCTACTCTGTGAAAGGCCTACCATGTTAAAGGCTTTACACCTTGTTAAAAGTGACCTTTTTAAAGGATTTACAAACACTCATTTGAAATGTCACCTTGTTAAAGGATTTACAACCCTATTTAGCATTTATAATATGGTTGTTTAAACAACCAATCATCATAGGATTTTCATTCTCCTAATACAATGGCTAGAAAGTATTATAGAATGTATTGACTTGATGACTTACAATCTTCAGTTGATTCCAGATCCTTATTCTATCCAATCTAATCTGATCCTTCTTGATCTGATATAACTATGTTCATAGTGTTGATGCTCTATTTTAATCAACTTGATTTTGCAATGTCATTCTTCCTCTAAGTCTTTACACTCCTTTCACTTCAAAACTTTTCTTGCATTCTCTCATTCATTCTCTTACAACTCTCTTACACACTTGAATTATGGGGTTTTGACCTCCTTTTAAAGGTTTCAAGACTTAGGATTAGGTATGAATCTACAATCAAGATTCATCCATTTTTCCTTCTTAATTCTTTTGATATTTCCTGATTGGTTTTATGTTTTCTCTATTTTTCTAATTAGTTGCATGCTGATTACATAGGAAATGTAATAGATTCGATCTTATCTTTTAGATCCTTCAAGAGTCATCTTGAGTCAGCTCAAAAATGGTTTACATCTGAGATTGTGAAGGCACAAAATCATATGCTAATTCTGTGTTACTCGACTCTTAGTGATTACTGATACTCGACACATATAGGAATTTTGTCTTGCTTGGCACCTATACTTTACTCAGCACACATAGTGGCTCGACATCTATTATCACTCCGCACTTGAAAGTTGCTCAGAACTTGAATAACTTGACACCTATTGAATTTCTAGTTTGGCACATATTGTAGCTTGGCATCTATATTATACTCAACATCAACTTAGAAATTTCTTAAGTGTGTTAAGACTAAATTCTCAAAACCAATCTGAGATCAAAAAACTCCCCCTTTGAAATGAGTGTCAAAAACACTTAACTAAGCATTATGAATCTGATCTCTATGAGGACAACATACATCTTGTTTGACATATGTACAAAACTTCAAAAACTTGTTCAAAATTTTGTAGAAGACAATATACCTCAAAACTTGTAACTTCCCCTAAGTTGATGTTCCATTTCTATATACAAAACTCCTTATGCTGGATTGGTTTCATGTTGTTTCATGCTTTGCCTTATCGTTCTGCTTTGCTCTATTTTGACTCCCACTTTTTACACATCTTCCCTTGTAGATTTTGTATCCTTTTGGCTTTATCTCCTTATCTCCTCAAAACTCAAAAGTTTATTATCTCCCTTAATTTATTATATCTCCCCTTTTTGGGTATCTCCTCTTTCTGGGTCTCCTTTATTATCTCCCTCAAAATGTATTATCTCCATAATGTATTAGATATTCCCCTTTTTTGATACTTATGTCAAAGGGTTCTTATGAATTAATTGAATATTTAGCCAAAATGGATTTTTTTACCTCCATAATAATCTTCAAAGCAACATCCCAATCATCTAATGTAATTTCTAGTTCTTTAAGCTAGATGGCTATCTCTACTACAAGGTGTACTAGGCCTTCCAATGTAGAAAGATTGGGATCTTTCTTCAAGATATTTTCTGCATAGGCCATTTCTTTATGCAAAACTTCCATGTGAGGGGTTATGATCGACTGGGTTTGTATTAATTTGGCCTTGGTGTTTGCCTCATCTACTGTGAGTACAACTAATTCCTATTGGGTAGTAGTTATGCATGAGATCAATGGCAGGAATCCATTGCACAATTCCTCTCTTGAAAAGCTAATCTTTTAGGGATCAACTCCAAGGTTTAGTATTTTTCTTGTACAACATTCGAAAATCCACTCAATTGAAGATAAATGTGATTGTTCACGAGGAGGCCTTTTTCGGTTCTATTATGATCTCAAAATGAAGAAAAAAATTCTCTCAAAATAACACACAAAAGAACAATATATTTTTTTTTCTTGGTTTTTTAATGAATACAATTCTAACAATGCAACTAAAATGAGTTCCTATTCTAGCAAGGGGTTAGCAAAGAAAATAACAAAATTGAAAGAAAATAACAAGAAATTGAAATAACTTGAAATTGAAATCCTAAATAGATATAAGCTATAGAAAACAACATGTTGTGAGTTAAAACTTTTGAAGAAATCAATAGGAAACCAATGAAAATAGGAGCAGCGCTTCCTAAAATCCACTGATGCAATCGTTGGTGAGAAACTTTAACAATCGTATGATATTTCACCTTTCATCAAATCACAAGGCCATGGAAAGTGTGCTCATGCAGGACAAAAATTTATGCAGGCACAATTTGATGATCTCTTATCAAGCTCGATATGTCAGAAGAATTCATAAATCTATAGCAAACACCAAAACTAAAAGATCACACAACCAAAAACAACACAATAAACCTTTGTCTCAATCAAAATTCCATGAACAAAATTCACAAAATAATGACACATTCAGGAAAGAATAACTACAATCCAAATGTGAGCACACATGATGGAAGTCCTTTCCTACCAAACTCTTTGCTCTCCCAACATTATCAAAATTGGGCTGGGGGTGGTTATATTCTTTAAGATGATAGTTCTCCCACTCCCACTCAAAGGATGGAATGTCTTGCTTCCACTTCACCTGATATGGTCCAATGACCAATGACCATGCCTAACAAGGTCTTTGTTTCCTCTTTATCTTCTCATAGGTTGACTCGAACCAATTTTTCACTTGGGTATCTTGGGAGCTTCTTAGGATTGATGGATGCACCAGCTACCCATAGGTAGGTAAACATTTTGAACTGGATGAAGTAGGCTCCGAGAGCTATAACTTGCACTTTGGCTTCATCAAATAACCTCTTCCCATAGTCTCCCTCAATGAATCAAATGATTGCAAAGATGAACACATCATTCATGATTTTGTATTCCTTTCTCTACAATGAGAGCTTGTTCTTCACCAACTAAGGGTAGACTATATATGGTCAAGCATTGGGGTCCTACATACTAGCTCTTTTGTACAAACTAGGATAGTTTGTTGCCCTTTCTGCAAGTAGGTATACCATGTAAGAAGTCATGTAAAACTTTTTCTTGTCCTTCACCATACTCAATTGCTCACACAAGTTCTCACTTAGTATGGTGGCCCAATCTAGTGGTATCTTTGCCTATCAGATGGTCTTAACAAAGTTGACCATAAAGGTGATGAGGTGGCCTGGTGTGGGTAAACCCATGACTCTACTTAGGAGAATGATAGAGCACTCAATATCCTCCTTCATGTATCCTTGGGTCATATCTACTTTTCCTATTATCTTTCTCCTTGTAGGCTTCTTAATGAGATAAGAAGATTGTATGATGTCTATGGCATATTGATGGTGTTTCTTGTACCATCTCTTAGCTACTTCATATGAGAGCCTTATGAATTGATCTACTCTCGAAAGATGGAAGACCCTCTCAATGTTTTTAGGTCATAGGTCCAACAAAACTTCCCTTGTGATGCTCTTGACCCTTCTCTCATTAGCAACAAAATGTTTCGCCAATATCATGATTAATTCTACTAACTACACTAACACTGGATCTGACACTATGTTCACCGAGCTAGAACAAATTAACATTGATACCAGTACAGATCTCTCTAATGGTTTGTTATACATTATGAGGAAATTTCCTAGATCCATGTGCCCAAGGTTTGTATCTCTAATTTCTATGTAATCATCGTGGAATCTCAACTTTGAAGGTACACCTTAAAATTTGAAGACTATAGGTTTGGGTGCCATTCCGGATGTGGATGCCATTTGATCACCTACATGTCATAAGAAAAAAATGTTTATTAATCAAAAGATAAAATGAAAAACTCTAAATTTAAATAAGAAAATAGAAAAAAAAAGCCCAATTTGGGCATTTTATTTATTTTTTATTTTTTATTTTTCAAAATATTTTTTATTTTTTATCTTAAAATTTTTTATTTGGGGTATAAAAATGGATGTGCATGTGCAACTAGGGTTTGCAAGGCCCCAGCACATGGCAGCAAAGGTTCGCGATGGAGGAGGTTAGGGTTTGAAGGTGGGCATGCGCAAGCATGCATGCACTGCATGTGTTGGCATAATATAACACAAGGTGGCACACATGGGTGTGTAGTGCAATGGACAAGTGCATATGATGATGTGAGAGAGAACAAATAGTAGTGCCATGTGGGTAGCATGCACATTGTCGAAACCAAAGGGGCGTGGTCAATGTAAATGTCATGTTGTAGCTGGAGCATTGAGCACGTGGAGAATGTGAGTGCTAAGCACATGGAGAATGTGTGCACCGAGTGCATAGAGAATGTGGGCACCACATTGTAGCTTGAGTGCCAAGCACGTGGAGAATGTGAGCACCACGCTATGTCTTAAGCACTGAGCATGCAGAGGGCACAGTGAAAAAACCACTTACCTTATTCACACAGTCACTCCAATCAAAAATGAAAAAATTTTAAGTGTTGAAAGGTTTAGGCGAGGGTTTTATAACTCCCTGTGCTAGGTTGGGTGCTTGAACCATCAGCGCAGTGCGCCCTTTGCCCACGTGCATGAAATTTTTTTATTTTATATTTTTTAAATAATTTTTTATATTTTTCTAATTATTTATTTATTTATTATTTTATTTTATTTTGACTAACGATTTGGACTCTAATATTTTTTGACTCTCAAACCATGAGTTTGGGAGTCAAAAAAAGTAGGGGGTCCCCATTCCTAGTGAGGAATGGAGCGTGTGTTGTGAGACCACAACAAATAGCCCTAAAAAAAGGAAGAAATGACCAAGACATTTCTTTATCAGAAAACATTCTTCCAACATGTATCAAACACCAATCAAACTTTGAACATCTTGAGCATCTTTCGGATGACTTTACAATCAAAATCTTAGAATTTGAAACCTTCAAACTCAGTGTGTGCACTGTGTATTCATTCCCTTTGACACCTCAAGATGTTGTATATCAAAGTTTTCTGACAACTTAAAAAAATCTTCCACTCCTCCTAGCTCATTCATTCAAAATCTCCATGAAGGCTTTTCATCAATCAATTGCTTGAGCAAATGAGAGAATCAGTTCCAGGGCTCTTGGTAGGATCCCACATTCTTTTAACTTTTTGAATAATTTCTCCATGTCATTCAGAATGTTACTTTTGACGAAGCAATATTTTGAATATGAGATACTTTATTTTGAGAACGTATCATTTGTCATTTCAAATCTTTAGAATCCTTCAGTATTAACACCATATTTTTCTTTTTTCTTTTTTTCTTTTTCTATATCTTGACTACACTTAGACTATGTAGCTAGGACATTGGTGTCATTTCTTGGATTCAATCTCTTGTGAACACCCCTTGAGTTCCTCTTTTGGATTTTTTTTAGAAATTCTCATGCCACTCAAGGATCTTAGCGACCTTTTGAGGAGACCCCTCATGTTTGAACCCATTGAAGTTTGGATCATCTCTCATCATCTTTGACTTCAATTCAACAACACCCAAAACAAGAAAAGTTTTAAATTTGCAAAGTGTTGAGAACTTGCAGGTCTAGACTTGTGATTTCTAAACTAAAAGTCCCCTATTTCCACAAGAAATGTTGGTTGCTTGGTTGGTATTCAAATGTTTTGATAAAGAAATACCTCTTCCTAAAATTGGAACCAAAGAGTGGTTAGTAAAATCTTGAGAAAAAATCTCAAGTACACCTTACCCCCTAGGACTGACACAACTTTGAAAGGAAACACATGACTGAAAGAAAACATGCTTGCAGAAATAAAAACACTTGCAAGAATAAAAAATTTAAGCTAAATACAAAAATAAAATCTAATTAATTTTTTTTTTTTTTTTTTTTGTTTTTTAGGCTTCAAAATAATGCTTCAAAAACTACCCATTTATGGGCAAGGGAAGAAATTTCCCCCTGTAAGGAACTGAGCCTAAAAGTGTTTTCTCCAAGAATTTCTATGATCTGATAAGGGCCAGTGTTGAAACTTGGTATGGCTACCCAGCTTTTTTGTTGCCTTATCCTAGAGTAGAATAAGGTTAGCAATCTTGAATGATTTAATCATGGCTCTCTTGTCAAACCACTTTTCATAGCAGCTTGATGTTTAGCTATGTGCTCCAATGCAACTATCTATTTCTCATCCATCTCTAAAAGATTCATCAATCTAATTTGTACTCTGTCAGCATCTTCAGCATGCCCACTCATGAATTTCAAAATAGAAATTTTAAGATTAAGTGGGAACACTGGTTCTTGTTCGTAGACAAGAAAATACAGAGAATTCCCCAAAGCATTTTTAACTCTCACTCGATCTATCCATAAGGCATATTTGAGTTGTGTATGCCAATCTCTAGGTTTTTCTTTCAACAATCATCTTATTACTATGATCAAGTTCTTGTTTGTAGATTCTGCTACCCCATTTCCTTGCAGGTAGTAATTTGAAGAGAACTTGATAATGACTTGATTTTCAAATGCCCACTGAGTCAAGAATGCTAATGCAAAAGTAGACCCATTATCACATACAAGCGCGAATGGCATTCGAAACTAGTAACAATGTGTTCTTCCAAAAAGTCAATCACCACCTTAATAGTGCAATTTTTGAATGTTTCTACTTCCATCCATCATGTGTTGTAATCCATAGTTGTGAGAATAAATGCATGTCTGGTTGATGATGGTGGGTTGACTAGACTATTTAAATCCATCCCCCACTTTGCAAAGGGGCATATCTTGTACATAGGCTATAAGGGCATTGCTAGATTCCTTTCTCTGTTGGCACTAGTTTGATATATATGGCAAGAATGTACATGCTCAAAAGTGTCTTTGAATATCGAGCGCCAAAAATAACTCAATCTTAGAATCATGTGGGTCATTGCTTCTGCCAAACCATGTCATGTACCATACTTATCATGAAAGTGTTCCAAGACTTCTTTTGCTTCCTCACAACCAAAACACTTTAAATAAATCCCTTCATATTTTCTCTTGTACAACTTGTTTTCATGTAGCATATAAGATTCACACTTCATTTTAAGTCCCCTACGTTGTGAACTGTTCATCCATTTTGGGTATTGGTCTTGTAGGAGATAATAAACAATGTCTTGATACCAAACATCTATCACCATGCCCTAATTAATGTCAACTTTTGATACAACCATCTTCTTCTAATCATCTTCATATGTCTCACTGTCAAACTTGGACTCCTTTTCATTTACATCGTGGTTATTAGCTATCATCTTTCACAACCCTTGACCTTTGACTAATTTCATAGATTGAATTTTGAGATCAAATTTTTGAAGTATAGCCATCCACTTTCCTCTTCTTTCATTGAGTTCATTCTGCATCAAAAGCATCTTTATTGCTAGATCAGGTACAATTGCATACAACTTACTTCTTAGTATGTAATGTCAAAACTTCTTTACTACCTTGATTAATGCAAAAGATTATTTATCAAGGTTTGAATAATTCAACTCTACATTCTTCAAAGGACAACTCATAATATCAATTGGTCTTTCATCTTCCTTTTCCCTTTTTTGTGTCAGGATCTATGCACAAGAATGTTTGAAAGAAAAGGAATAGATCGTAAAAGGCAACTCATAATCAAGACTCACCAAAACTAGGGCCGTAGAAATGGCAACCTCGTATCTTCAAATGACTTCTTTATCTCTGGAACCCATTCTGTATTAGCCTCCATTTTGAGTAAAACATTAAGGGGATGAACTATATGTACAAATCCACTTATGAATTTTTGCACAAAGTTTATCTTTCCAAAGAAAGATTTCAATTCCTTTTGACTATGTGGAGGTTCTAATTTTAAAATTTATTCAACTCTACCTAGATCATTGGAGATTCCAGCTTCAAAAATAACATGTCCTAGGAGTTTTCCTTTAGTAACGCCAAACAAGCATTTCTTGGGATTGAGAGATATGCCATATTTATGACATCTATTGAATACCTATCTTAGATCAACAATGTGGGTACTTTGATCTTTTGAAAATACAATCAAGTCATCCATTTAGATTATTATACATTTGTTAATAAATATTTTGAAAGCTTCATCCATCACTCATTGAAATGTAGCCCCCATGTTAATTAGTCCAAAGGGCATTCTTCTATAGGCAAAAGTTCCCCACTCTGTTGTGAAGGTTGTTTTTAGCCTATCTTCTTCATCAACCATCAAATGATTATATCTTGAATATCCATATAGGAAAGACATCATCTTTGAACTATTTACAATTTGTAGAACCTCATCTAGTGAGGGAAAAGGATAATTGTCTTTTTGAGATGCTAGATTCAAGTTACAAAAGTCAACACAAAGACAAATCTCTCCAGTCTTCCTCTGCACAGGAACCAAATTTGCTACCCATGTGGAATGGTAGATAGGAAATATGATCTTAGCATCTAGTAGTTTCTTTACTTCTTTCATGATCAATGGTTCTATGATAGGATTTACCAATCTTTGTCTTTGTTGGAATGGTTTGGTGTCTAGTTTGAGTAGGATATCATGTGTGATAATCTTAGGATCATATGTCTTCAGCTCTTCATAGCTCCAAGAAATGACATCCTTATACTTAGTGAGTAATTTGAGAATGTCTTCCCTTTCCTATGAGTTGCATTCTTTTCCTATCTATACCATTCTTGGTTCTTCATCAGTACCCAAATTGTATGAGTCACATTCTTCGATTCCCTTTTCTTGGGTTACCTTTCTATTGAGTGTTGATTCATCATGATCAAAGATGCATTCTAGTTCAACCATTCCTTTTGGAATAGTGTTACTTTTCAAATTTAGAATCCCATCCTCATCCTCAAGCTCATCATCTTCAGGTTTGTCATCTGGTGTCTCATCAATCTCTTGCTCCTCAAAATAGTGACTGCACATGATAAACTCAAGTATATGTTGATCATCTTGAAAGACCTGAAAGTTGGTGATATTGTTAGGAATGAATGGAACAACAACCAATTCTATTGAGAATCTTCTCAACTTGGTTCTTTCAACTGGCTGTAAAGCACTTGATGAAATGGCAAGAGCATCTTCCACCATGTTCTTTCTTCTTGGAATGGATTTGATGTTTAAAGCTTCAAAATCATCCAATATATCCCATACGCTTTTTCTGTAAGAAAGTAATCTTTTATCATTACAAGAGTATATGGATTTTTCTTCTTGTATAACCAATTGACAGTCTCCTTCGATTATGAGAGTTGTAACTCCTTTCTCTAGTGCAAAGAGAAGTCTTCAAATTAATGCCTCATATTCTACAGCATTGTTAGTACATCTAAACTATAATTGATATACAACATAGAAAGACCTACCTTTTGGGTTGACTAATTCGATACCTACACTGGCTCCCATCTTGCACCTAGAACTATCAAAGAGGAGTGTCCAAATTGCATTTTCCTTGGATTTTCTGACTTTATGCTTATTCATTCTTAACTTCTCTTTCACTTGAGCCTTGAATGACTATTTTGTAGGAATCTAGTGTAACTTTCCTTGTGTAGGACTCAATGATTCCCCTTCATAATCTATGGATAAAGGAAGTGTATGCTTTTCTTGTTTATCTTGATTTTTCCCTATTAGTTCTTTGATTTCCTCAACTTTGGGTTCAGGATGAATGACTACCAAAGTCCACCCTTTACCTTTTATATATCATCTTCTCCTTTGTACTTTAATCATTCCTGGAGGAGGAGAAGAAAAACCACCCCCATCTGACAAGGTACCACTATATGACACATTTAAATCTTTAGTTTCTTCTTTGATCTACTCAACAAGGTTAGATGAGTTCACTAAATTTTGGCTTTTTGTGAATTTAGCTATTGAGATGTTTTTATCCTTGTTTTCTATCATGTGGGTCAATACCTTTGCAACTAATTCTTGGCATGATGAGCATAAAAATTCAAAGTAACTAACTTTGTGTAACTAAAAAACTCCTAGAAGGAGGAGGATGTTAGGATCAACTTCCTCTCCTAAACATTGTAAACTAGTCACCATACTATCTGTGAGCTGTGTCATTGTTTCACTTTTGGGTACTCGTACCTTAGGTTCTTCATTCTGATTTTGAGGTGTATTAGCTGGAACCATATCAAATACCATCACTTTGTATGAACCCAAATCTTATTTTAAGAATGCTATCTCATTTGGGGCATTGTAATCTATAATCATCATTTTCAATTTGGCTTCAACATCTATCTTGATTATATTGTTCAATCCTTTCCATGTCAACCACAATTGAGTGAAGTCTATAGAAAACCATCCTCTTAGACATTTCATCCAGTCTCTACTTACAAGCAACCCATGTGTTTCTAGGATATCAACCACATGTATGTCAATAACATCCTAAATCTGAGGGTGAACTGTCAACTATATCCGCACATCTTTCAATACACCAATGACTTTTACCTTTGTTTTATCCAACTACATCACCACTCGATTAGAGGGTTGAGGACTAACTCCTAGCCTTTGAGCTATTGATAATAGCATTACATTACATGAAGCTCTTAAATCAATGAGGCAATTGTGAAGATTCTTCCCATATATCTTGATGCTAAGCAAAAATGGGGTACCTCAACTTTGTCTTTGAACATAGTGAGCATCGCTTCTACAACATTCACTTGTTGAGATACCGTCCTTTGAGGAATAGTATTTTTATTGTGGGAAACCTTTGTATGATCCAATGTCTTCATAAGAGCTTCTCATTGTTGTGGAAAATTCTATAATTTGTCAAAAAAGGACATATTCTCTTTAGTCCTTTTCAAATCCTCTATCACATTGTACTTTTTAGTGGACCAAGTGGGATTCTTTAGTATTTTTGGTACATTCACTTGATTCTAATTCTATTGTCCTCCATACACTGGTCTTACTGGTGGTGGATTGTTACTTGCTCTTGGATCAGGTGGAGTTGGTTGCAAACCTAGGGGAATCCCATCTTTCAAAGGTTCCTTTCTATTTCTGAGATAGTATGTATTCTGATAATCATTACAAAAGCCAAACATCTCATCATGCTGAAGGTCTAGTTCTTGGCTAAATGGGAATGAGAATTCCTCACTTGTTGGTTGTTCCACTTGTGCATTCTATGCAAAATCATAGGATTCCAATAGCATAGCATTGAATTGTACAGGAGGAGGATTTTCATTTACCTATGAATTTTGATTCATCTCTTGATTGCCATTATAATATGAACCATCATTGTTAAGCACATTTTGGCTATCATCGTACTAATTAATATTAGCATATTGAAGGTTATTGTTGTTGTTATCAGTAGGAATGCTTCCATTTTTCACATGAGTGTTCCACTATCAGTTTTGACTTTGGAAGCTATTGTTGCGATCAGGAGGATTGAAGTTGTTTCCTCCACTATTGTTTCCTGCATTGTTATTATTATTATTCCCATTGAAGTTCCTGTTGTAATTCTGACCAAAATCATTGTTGTAGGGGCTAGTGTGGTTTCTTTGGAAGTTGTTATTTTGTCCTTGTGACAATCTAAGAAATGTCAATTCATTGTTCATTTGTGACATAGTCTTCTTCATTTGACCAACTTCTAAAATAAGGTTATTGTCTATTTCCACAAGAATGGTGGTCTTCTATTCAAGGAAAGCTATTTTTGGAGGCGCATACCTTTGATATGTGATCACATGATTTTGTGGAGTGGGTGCCTGCTATAATGGAACTGGATTCATAGGTATGAACTGGCTAGGCACTGTGGGTGCTCCCATGGGGTATGTTGGTATTGTAGTGACTGCTTGTGTTGGAAGCATCATTCCTTCTCCATTAGGATTGTCTTGTTTAGTGAAGGTGATTGCCTCTATCAAGACTTTATCTAATGTGTCAATTTTTTTTGTAGGAAGTCTTCTCAGGAAAATTGCAATAAGATGGTCCATCGCATTCAGATAAATCTAAATAGCAGCTTCAACTGGTATAGTGTATGGCATTTTCAAATTGCAGCATGCCATATGAAAGTGGTGGTTGAAGTAGGAAACTATCTCAGCTAGGTCCTTTTGATTGATATGAATTGTTGATGTATCACAATTGGGTTAATGAATGTTTTGAATTGTTCCAAGAACAAGTTTTTCAAATGTGTCCCAATCTCCAATGCATCCAAGTGGCAAATTGATGTTCCAATTGAAGGTAATTTCCCCCAAAGAGTATGGGAATAAATGAAGAACCACATCCTCATTGGAAACCTACTTGTGGTTGCAAATTTCCTTGAATACTTTGACATGATCTTCAGCAGTTCATGTTTCACCATAAATGAATCTGAGGCAAAACTTCTCAGGATTCTTAGGGAGGTCATGGAGTGCACCTCTCAATTTTATTGGTAAGTCCACAACATTTGCAAAAAAGGCCATTGGAGGGTTTGGTGGACCTAATAGTGGTTTTTGAGGAGTAGCTAATTGGATATGTGGTGGTCCACCAAGTGGTTGAAGTGGAGGTGGAGTTGAAGAAGATGATAAAAGTTTGAATGGAAGTGGTTGAACTTGAGATGTTCCCTTGTCACTACATGGTTTGTAGAAGTGGGTGAGTTCGAGAAACTTGTGTACACTTGGTGTAGACATTAATGCTCACTAAAATGGGGATTTTGGATCAATATCCACCAACTTGCATCAATTATGGAAAAAGTGCATCTCTCTACAGAAGTACACTTTCTCACCTCTCTGAATTTTGTGAACCACAAAGTTTTGCATACCTGTGCACCTATGAAGTTGCAAATCTATAGACCTACATAGATGTAGACCTATGGACATATGTACCTATGAAGCTATAGAGCTAAGGACCTAAATTTCTCAAAGAACTCAAAAAAAATTTGAAATTATGTGAAGCAAGTTTTTTGTAGAACTATAAAATTCCAAAACTTTGACAAATTTTCTTCCTTTCTGGGAGTCTGAAAGCCCTCCTTCTAGCACCACTTCTGTTGAGTGGTCATTATGCATGAGGTCAATAGTAGGAATCAATTGGGAAATTCCTCTCTTGAAAAGATAATCTTTTGGGGATCAACTCTAAGGTTTAGTATTTGTCTTGTGATGTACCAAAATTCACTCAGTTGAAGATAAATGTGATTGTTCATGAGGAGACCTTTGTTGGTTCTATTATGATCTTATAATGAATTAAATTTGTTCACTGTCTCAAAATAACACACAAAATAACAATGTTTTTGTTTTTTTAAATTTTTTAATTAATGTTGTTCTATCAGTGCAACTAAAATGAGTTACTATTCTAGCAAGGAGTTAGTAAAGAAAATAACAAAACTAAAACAAAATAACATGAAATTGAAATAACTTGGAATCAAAATCCTAAACAAACATAAGCTATAGAAAACAACACACTGTGAGTTAAAGCTTTTGAAGAAATTGATAGGAAACCAACAAAAATAGGAGTAGCACTTCCCAGAATCCACTGATGTAATCCTCAATGAGAAACTTTAACAATCATATGCTATTTCACCTTTCATCAAATCTCAAGGCCATGGAAAGTGCACTCATGCGAGACAAAAAGTTATGTAGGCATAATTTGATGATCTCTTCTCAAGCTCAATACATCAATAGAATTCATAAATCTATAGAAAACACCAAAACTAAAAGATCACACAACCAAAAACAAGGCAATAAACCTTTGGCTCAATCACAATTCCATGAACAAAATTCACAAAAAAATGACAAATTCAGGCAAGAATAACTACACTCCAAATATGAGCACCAAAAGCATAATTTTATTGCATAATAATGGTGGCCATTACTACATATTACAATGGGGTATTTATAAGAAATTGTCTCCTCAATTTGTGTTGAGAGTAAGAGATGTCTTCATACAATAAAATAATTTTAAAACATTAAAATAAATTAAATATATACAGACTAACAATTAATCTGGTGCTTAAAGGGACTCCATCCATATTTTATTCTTTAATTGGATGCATGAGCCCTTTACATGTCAAAAATAGAGAAAATATGAGAGAGAAAGTAGGAGGAATCCTTCAATTGAAGTAGGAGTGTCTAGAGTTGTCAAAATTAGAAGTTGGTCCTTTACTAGGCGTGTGTTGAACTTAAACTACCACTAGAATGTGTTCCTGATGCATGGAAAGTGCTATTTTTGGAACAAGTAGTTAATTTTCGATGCACCTCTAAATTGTGGAGCTATAGACCTATGTAACTATGGACCTGTGGAGTTGCGGACCTTGACAGGGTACAAATCTCAAAATTTTACTAAGTGTCAAAATTGAAATTCTAGCATCTGGGTTTGTTTTCTTCTTCATCCCAAAGCTATGTAATTTAGATGTATGCCCTTGAATTTATCTATCATCTCAGTAATCTTAGCCACATCTGGAAGATCTAAAGCCTCATATTTATCTTTCACCTTCTATCTATAATTATCTACCTCAACCTGGGTGTTAGCAAAATCCGCAAGTTTGGTATGCAATTCTAACAAGGCTTCTTCTATCCTAAAGGCTTGTCGGATGTCCTCATCATTAGCAACCTCCACAAAAATCTTCTTTAAATTCTCCACTACTATCTCTATAGGTGACAAATTTTCTCATTCCTCATCTTCAAAAATATCCAAGCATGCATCACTATAGTGTCTCTTTGCTTCCAAAATTTTCTCTTGAGCTTGGTCCTTGAGCCGATGAATCTCCTCATGTAATGTCTCCATTACTTTATTGCTACTGCTATTTTCTCTATCCAATTATTAGTCATGTCTAATTCTTCTCTAGTATATACATCAATCAAAACTCGGTATCTTTGGCCCTTTATGGCTTGTAGTGTCTACAAATCCTTACTCCAGGCATGTACCTCATCCATGATACTAAAGTCCTACTTCAAAATTGTTGTGATCTTATTCACATTCTTCTCTATAGCATGCAGTAACTTCAAATTCCCTATGATGATGGTAACACCTTTCTCCTCAAAAATTTCTCGCCACTCTTGACAAGCCTTCAAAAATGGGTCAAGTTGCACACCTCCCCCTTCTCTAAGTATGATATTCAGAGTTTTCTTGAGGTGCTTAGGATCAAGAGGACCAAAAAATTTGGCTAGATATACTTTTAGGATCTCAACTTGCCTTTGATGTGCTTGGAGTTCAATCTCATCTTGCTTCATGTGCTTAAGAACCTCTTTAACTCCCATAGTCATCATTTGTTAGGTTGAATCCTATAATCACCTAAAAATGGTCATCTAGACTATTAGCCCCCTTTTCGACATTTTGGCTAAATTAATTTAATCATTTACCTAGACCAAATTGCTAATAATCAATTTATTTGATTATAACCTATAGTTTGACTATGCTATCCTAAGTTCATTATTTGATTAAAAGAACATGTTCCCTTTTAATTAAATAAAAGACCCCATTCTTCTAACCCACTTAAAGTGCATAGATAAAGTCCTTTTTCTATTTTGAAATTAAAAGAAAAGGCTTTGTGACTTTTGTCTTATATGACAAGTCAACTTATATTCTATTGGTTGACTTGTGTGTGCACATGGATCACTCCTCTTTTCAAATTCCACCGTTGATCATCCACCATCTTCATCTTGATCTCTACCATCCATATGACTTTAAAAGGGAGAGAGCTTTCCCCCTCAAAGTATCCATCCTCATTTTGAATATTTTTATGCTACAAGTTTTCCAACAGGTTTCTTTGGAGCTTTGTGGAGAACTTCTATTTCTTGTCTAAATTCTCTCATCCATGGCATCATGACATTCTAGCTTAGCTTAGCTTTCATTTTTACATGTAGCTTAATCTCACATAACTTAATAATGGTATTTTAACACTCACTCTCATCCATGCTTAGAATAGCTGCACTTTTCATATTCATTCTAATTTAATCTTTAGTTGCATTGCATCCTTGAGGAACTCCTTGGGACATTTGCATTCTTGCATCTTGTCTTTGGAACCTCCCATTGCATGGTTTACTAGCAAAAAGAGTATCTCTAAGGCTCAGCTAAGAGCTCTTGAACTTTAAATACACTCTCTTGCACTCTGTGGATAGGGAGCTCTAAGCCGGAATCCAAGCATTCCAAACTCATGGAATCGTTTGGATAGAAGAGTTTAGAGTGTGACACTTTCAAGGGTACATTTTTTGCGCCCACCGTGGGGCTTGAATCAAATTTCTAGCTCCATTTGCTTTCATTTCTTATCTCTAATTTTTTACAGCAGCATATTGGATCTAATCAAGTGCTTTTGTAGAATTATCACTTTGGTTTTAAGGCCAACCCATAAGTAGATTGGTTTGAAGGCCAAAAATCTAGTTGGTTTAAAGATTTAATCATATCTTTTAAACCTCTTGGATTTTTGTTCTAAATTTTTGTTTTCAAGTTTGATATGTGTTCAAAATGTCTCAGTCCAATTTTCAAAGCATTTTAACATGATTTACGATAGTTATAATTTTTTCTTTGTTTTTCATAAAAATCTGTTTTTGATCGCAAATCAGTGCATTTTTTGGAAAAACTTACATTTTCAGAAATTTTTTTGAATTATAAAAGGGGTATTATCTTTTTATTTTTACATTTGAGGTCATATTAGGGTTCAAAACCCCAATTTGATAAATCTGGCCTGTTTTGATAAAATTGGTCTCTAGGGCTCAAATGAAGAGAATTTTTTGAATTTCTTGCATTTTTGGAAAGCTCTCTAATTTTTAATAGGGGTATCTTCTTTTCATTTCTATTTTTGGATCCGAAATCATAGCAAAAGAGTCCAATCTTGTTGACTAGGTCAAAAGCAAAGAGTAAAAATGAGAGCATTTGTGATTAGTTTGCACTTTCTTTGCATACACTTGATTGGAAGATAAATTGGATATTTGAGGCAAGTAACCACTTTTTATTGCAGTATTTTATGTTATTTCACACTAACTTATGGTGCTAACAAGTTGTGATTGCAGGTTGTCATCCTTGTGAAAAAAAAATTGAAACATTGCATAAAAAGAATGCATGTCAAAGCTTCAAATGCACAAGGGCTACTAACGATTGTTTGTAGGGTTTCCCAATGCATAAAAACCCAATTTTTCTTGTTCTTTACTTTTACATGTGCAGCATATACTAGTTGTTTATTTTTAGGCACATTAAAACTTACAATTGGGATCTTTTGGTGATAGGAGAGTATGCTCTTCACCCTTGTGGTGAATCAAAAATCTTGACTTCCAAAGTTGATCCACTCTTTGTGTAGTTAGAATCCTTTAGAGGACCTTCTCTCGGACAACTTGAGAGGAACAAACCAAGTGGGGACAAGAAAATTACCCAACTCTTCCAACCCACTATAAACTCAAGGCTATCAAGGACACAAAAATTTGGTAGATGTAGTGTTTGTCTTTTCCTAGTGTGATCGCTTATGGGATTTCGACCATAGGGAGATCACTAGGCAAGAATGCTTAAGGTACTCTTGTGGTCGCGAGATCGATTACTCATCGCAAGGTGAGGTGTCTTGTAATTGGGAGCAAGAGGAACACTATGAATAGAAGCCCTATCTAAACACTCTAAGTTAGTAACTATCCTTTTTTAGCCACTCAACTTCTTGGTGCAAGGATCGATCCTAGTGTACTACCCGGATCACCCCAAGATTTACACTCACCATATGTGTTCCCTTGGTTGTGCTTATGGCACTTCTATGACAACCAATATCTCTTGTGGGTAACCACTTCGTGTGAGTCAAAGGAACATCAAGCATGGGCCAAGTTGTTGAGTAATGAACCATGTCCTTAAGGTAGATATTGCTTGATGTGTTCTCGAATGTGATATACCTGTGAAAATCTTTTGAACATACACATGACAATAATTCTAGGGATTTCTTTTGAGACCTCAGATATGCTTGTATCATGCAAGGTTTCTTTGTCCCTTGCTTGATTTTTTGAAGACTACTCCATGTGTTACTATCTTGCTTGCAAAGAAATTGCTTTTGAACATCAAACTTGCTATGCTATCAACTATTGTGAAACTTTGTCAACCAAGTCAAAATGTCAAGTGCAAACATTTTCTTTTGTTACTTACTAAGGGAGGTTTCATCATTTGGCTGTGATTTGTTATGTATCTAGTGCTTAAACATGCTTAAAGTGGCTCTTTGGTCTTAGCGCTCTTGGTCTTTCTATCTTCATGGTCTATGTCCACTTGCTAGTTATCTTTTTGCTGAAATGGTTGCCCTGATTTCTTGACTACACTCTTTCTTTGGAGAGTTGTTCACTTGTCACCCTGCTTTCTCTATCTATTTGGCTATTTGGGCATCTTGCCTAGCTATTGACTTGATTCATTCATGTCATAAGTTTCTTGGACATATTGTTTGAGAAGTCACTTTAATCTTTCTCTACTATCTTGGCAAGTGAACACTCTATCTCCTATAGTTTCAACATCAAGTTATCTTCTAGGATCTTTTATGCTTGGCTTTGCATCTAAAACTATGGGATCTAAAGCTTGTATTATTAAACCTCAGCCAAATCTAGATGATCACGATATCCTCCATGCCGCTAAAGAGTTCAAAGATCTATATGTGCAATACAAAGAACTAGAAGAGACAAATGATCTTTCTTACCTTCATCTCTCTAAGCGCATGACAGAAATGAAGTCTAAACTTGAGAAAAGGTTAGAGGAGAAGATTGCATCATTACATGAATCTTCCTTAAGGTTTTTACATGCATGTGAGTCACCTTCTCTAAGATCATCCTCTTCTTCTAGGTCTACATGCTCTACTTCAAGACATAAAATGTCTTCATCTTCTAGATCTAAAGACCTCTTTAGAGAACAAGCAAGTGATACCTCCTTTGAGCCTATGCTAAAATTTCATGATGGACCTATCTTTGACCAAGACAATGATGAAGACATGGATGCATACCATTCACTTGAGAAAAAAAAAAAGGACTCTAGACATAATTTTGATAGAACTTTTGCTCCCTTGGAAGATTCTTATGACGACACTTTGCAAAAACTTCTTGGCAATACGATCATCATGTTACCTAAGTATAACTCATATGGAAACCCATTCTTGGATATCTATTGTACTCATCATCAACATAATGAGCATAGTACTTCAAATTGCATTGAGATAAAACATATAATCCAAGATCTTATGGATAATGGAATTATTGGAACCTCTAGTGACTCATGTGCTGATGATACTTTTCTTGAGCAAGATTACATTAATGAACCTATGTCTAGTAGCAGCTCTATTACATCTTCCACTTCTTCCAACACTCGTGCATCTCCCAACACTTCAAATCTTTCCAACATGCCTCCATCAAATAAAGAACCTAATACTTTCCACATTGACTACGTGTATCCTCAAGGGCTACCTCTAAAAGAAACTCAAGCTAACCTTCACTTGGCGGCAAACCTTTTCCATGCTACCAATCTTAAACATCCTCAACCTTCATGCACTGATATGCCTAATCCAAGAACTACTCCATTCACTCTTCATTCTCCCTTGTCCTTAGAAGTGGCTCCATGTCAAGAGGACTCTCAAAAATAAAAAGCTATAAATGTCAAGAAAGATCAAGATCAAGCACCCTTTCATCTCTTTCAAGATTTTTCCCCTCCATATCTTATATCTTTTCCACCTCCTAAGTATGATGAAGATACCACTTCCATTATCTCTTCATATGCTATCCAAGGCTACTTGTCAAGATCAAAGCATCCCCTCATGTTCTACTTCTCCATATCCACTTCAAAATTGTGCTCAAGCTTCAAGTGCTACTATTAAAAATGTTATTCCTATCAAAGGTACTCATGAGTCTATTGATGGCTTTGACCATGTTGCTCACTCTAAAGATGTTGATGTCCCTTTTCACTATCCATTTGCATCTCCTAAGTGTATCCTTGGTCCTTATCCATAAAAGCTAAAGCCTTCAAAGCTTCCATCTATATTGGGACCTTATGTTCCATCATCTCCTACATTTTCCACTCCTAGCTCTCTCGTCATACCTCAAGATCAACAAAGACGCTCATCCTTGATGAATTATCACCCATCTATACATCTAAACCAGTCATATCATCCTTATTCATCCACAAATCCCAAGTCCTTTGGAAGTTAGAATAAACATAAGAATCCATTGAAAAATGAAGATCACTATGTCCCATCTAATCAACATGTGAATGCTAAGAAGGAGAATGCACAAAAGAGACCGCAAAGGTCCAGTATTAAAAAAGCTAAATCAAAGAAAATATGGGTTCCTAAACCCATTATTGAAGAAATGTTTTTTGAAGTATCCAAAGGAAAATCTAAAGCTATATGGATTCCCAAGTCTCTTTTAGAAGACTTGAATATTGAAAATACTTCAAAGTTGACATTCAAGCTTCCAAAGGCTTCTATTCCATCTTCTTCCAAAAATCTTCCTAAAAATATTCCAAAGCCTTCCACTCCACTTTTTTCCAAATCTCTTCTAGCACCTCATACATCTAAATCTCAAGCTATTTCATCCATGATTCCTCCATCATTCCAATACCCTTCAAGGTGTGTGTCAACGTTGATCTTGTCCAATATTTCAACTACCCTCATGAAATCCTTTAAAGCTTACACTTACTTTCTATACATGAACTCTTATCCTCCATATACTCTTCCTACTACCATTTCTCTTTCATCACCCTATCAACATCTTTGAGCATACCTTTCTATGGTCTTGGCTTATCATGACTTATCTTTCCTATAGGAGCACTATCTACATTCAAAAAGCTTGAGCTCTTTCTAAAAATTCAAAAAAAAAATGAAAAAAAAAAATGAAAATGTGCCTTGGTGAAAACCACTTCTTGTGGCACCTTGGTAGCAAAAGTAAAGAGAAATAAATTTATCCTATGGTGAAAACTACTTCTTGTGGCACCTTGGATAAGTACCATGATGAAAACCTGGCAAATAGGCATCATGCGTAGTTCTTCCACCATCCATCTATTCCCTCTTCTTTCTTTGATCTTGACAATGTTGAGTTGTCTTTGCATATTGGCTATCTTATCCATGAGATTCTCTATTTGTGCTTTCTCATTCCCTCATAGCCTCCATCTTGAGCTTTATTTTTATTGCTCTATCCCATCGCTATCCTATCTAGTTGACCCCTTGGTCTTGATCATAATAAATGAAACATGGTTCTCATAGGTCTCTTGACATGGCTACTCTTTTGGACTACACGCTTTCATGCTATCTTACTCATTAGCTTCCATCGCTTATCTCATATGCTATCGCACTTGTTGGCTTCACCGCTTAACCTACACGCTATCTTTCTCATTTCTTCTATTGCTTATCCAAAACCTACTTTATATGGCTATCTTTCCCTAGCTTGGGTACTCTTGAGGAGTGTGTCCTTGAGGATCACTTTCACTTGCTTCATACTCCTTTCATATCCATCTTTGTCTATCTACCAACTTTCTCCTCCATCATGTCCTATACCTTGCTAGACATTGGAAGAAAATGATGTGATCTTGCTTAAGAACTAGTGATCTCTAAAACCTTCTAAAAAATCCCAAAAGTTCATATATGATGCTGAAAAAATCCTAAAAATTAGAAAATGTCCTTAAAAAAAGATCTTCTTAGTGAAAACCTAGCAATAGGTACTTTGATGTATCACCAAAAAAATCAAAAAAAACTTTAAAAATACAAAAAAATTGAAAAAAGTCTTGAAAAAAATCTGTCAAGTGGTGAAAACCTGGAAATAGGCGCTACTTGAAATCCTTGCACCTATGTCTATCAGTCTCAATCATCCACTTCGCTACACATTTTCTGGCTTGGAATTGTTTCTTGTCCTCATCTCGAGGGCATAGCTACTTAGCGAATTGAGGTATTCTTGTGCATTAGGGTTTCTTTGACAACTCACAAAATAGTGTTTCTCAACACTTCCCCCACTTTGACATCAAGTGTTTTTTTAACACTTTACAGATAGTTTACCTACAGTCTCCGATGTCACGATATTTCTCACTATCAGAATCAAGTCTTGAAGAAATGGCCAAGTGACTTGCACACACGCACTTTAACACTTAAAAAACTGAGCTATGCTGATCTTTATCTACTTTGTTTGTTGTCTATGATGATTTCTTTGCCATGTGTTCCCTCCCTAATAGTCTTTCAAGGATGTCATTGACTAGAAGACTGGGGGCATGGGACATATTTTCTTGATTTCTGCTTGTGGGTATACTTTTTTTTTTCTATAGTTTTGTAAGCATTTATGCTGGTCCTATTCAACATGTTGACTTACAAATGTATCATCCTTGACTATTTTGAAAAACCACACTCAGGGTTTATCTTGGCGCTTATGCCTTGATACA
Source organism: Cupressus sempervirens (assembly GCA_028749045.1). Classification (NCBI taxonomy): domain Eukaryota; kingdom Viridiplantae; phylum Streptophyta; class Pinopsida; order Cupressales; family Cupressaceae; genus Cupressus; species Cupressus sempervirens. The sequence continues at coordinate 582,453,518 of CM053783.1, read as the reverse complement.
AGTGTAATCTTGCTAAATTAAACTTAGGGAATCTAATCGTGTAGTTATCTTGACTTACATGTCTCTGATGCTTAGATTGGATTTCCACATACCTATCTAATATCGATCATATTCATATCCTCATAGTTATACTAGTGATGGTTGTATGATCTTATGATGTCCCTAATAAATGCTCAATGATGAAATTAAGAGTCTAAATGTTATGCGCTTCTTGTTGGTAAACCACTTTGCATATTATCTTGCATTTTAGGTTCATTTTCTAGCTTAGTCTTGCATTCTTGCATATGGGGAGAGCTCTCTCTTCATCTTTTCATAGACATATCAGCTAACTCCTTTCATATATTTCTTTACTTTCTTCTTGTTCATGTCTTTTCTCCTTCTTAATCTTTCACTTCATCTCTTTTCTATCTTATCGTCACATTATATAAAGTTTTGACCTCTTAAATAATTTCAACATCCTAGATTCATTTTTGAGATCGAAATCCAAATTCGAGTTCATCTTGATGGTCAAAATTGTCTTTTAAAATTCTACTTTCTTCTAAGCAGTTAGCTAACCTTTTGATGTCTAATCTCTGAATCATCACTGGGGCATCTTCATTTCTTCATGTCTTCATCATTTCCATACTTCATATCTACTTCAATTCACTATTTCATGTCTAAAATCACCTTTCTACTCATTTCGACCTAATTTTTATGCTATATCCTTCAAGGTCAACTCTAGTCAAATTGGGGCATTTTATCATTTTTTTATAGTCATTCTTGGGTTCTAATCATCTATCTATCATCTTGGACATTGCTATGTTCTCAATTTTCTCATATCTAGCTTGCTTTTGCTTCCTCTTACCTCATTTCAATTTTGATCCCGAGGGGGCAGAAATACTCTATTGCTGATTATTACAGCTATCTATTTCTTAGGAGCATTTGTTTGAACTTATCACTTGCTCTCGATCTATTCGCTTTGCTAGGTGTTAGAATTCTTTTCAGATCCTAACATCATCTTCCTAGTGTTCAGTACTACTGCTATCAGGCTATGCATTCAAGACTTGCTATCTATTTCTCCATTTCGTTCTTCAAAATCAGATATCTATATCTATCACCGCATACTTGGCTTTCTATTTTCTTTGACATAATGTGTTCCCAGATCGATCATGCATTAGTCAAAAAGGGGCAAATGTAATCACCTAAAAATGGTCATCTAAACTATTAGCCCCCTTCTTAGCATTTTGGCTAAATTAATTTTATCATTTATCTAGACCAAATTGCTAATAATCAATTTATTTGATTATAACCTATAGTTTGACTATGCTATCCTAAGATCATTATTTGATTAAAAGAACATGTCCCCTTTTAATTAAATAAAAGACCCCATTCTTCTAACCCACTTAAAGTGCACACATAAAGTCCTTTTTCTATTTTGCAATTAAAAGAAAAGGCTTTCTGACTTTTGTCTTATATGACAAGTCAACTTATATTCTATTGGTTGACTTGTGTGTGCACATGGATCACTCCTCTTTTCAAATTCCACCGTTGATCATCCACCATCTTCACCTTGATCTCTACCATCCGTACAACTTTAAAAGGGAGAGATCTTTCCCCCTCAAAGGATCCTCATTTTGAATATTGTTATGTTGCAGGTTTTCTAACAGGTTTCTTTGGAGCTTTGTGGAGAGCTTCTATTTCGTGTCTACATTCTCTCATCCATGGCATCATGGCATTCTAGCTTAGCTTAGCTTTCATTTTTACATGTAGCTTAATCTCACATAGCTTAATAATGGTATTGTAACACTCTTATACATGTTTTAGCATAACTCCACTTTGCATCTCATTCTAGCTTAATCTTCATTTTCATTCTTGCATCTTGTCTTTGGAACCTCCCATTGCATGGTTTACTAGCAAGAAGAGTATCTCTAAGGCTCATTTGAGAGCCTTCTTATTCTTGAAATATACTCTCTTGACTCTGTGGATAGGGAGCTCTAAGCCGGCATCCAAGCATTCTAAACTCATGGAATCATTTGGATAGAAGTTTTTAGAGTGTGACACTTTCAAGTGTACTGATCTTATTCACATTCTTCTCTATAGCATGTAGTAACTTCAAATTCCTTGTGATGATGGTAACACCTTTCTCCTCAAAAATTTCTCACCACTCTTGAAAAGCCTTCAAAAATGGGTCAAGTTTCACACCTCCCCCTTCTCTAAGTATGGTATTCAAAGTTTTCTTGAGGTGCTTAGGATCAAGAGGACCAAAAAATTTGGCTAGATATACTTTTAGGATCTCAAATTGCCTTTGATGTGCTTGGAGTTCAATCTCATCTTGCTTCATGTGCTTAAGAACCTCTTTAACTCCCATAGTCATCATTTGTTAGGTTGAATCCCATGTAGGCCTTCCCAACATAACATCCTTTAACTCATAATCCTGGAGACTAAGGCCTTCTGCATCTATTCCTTCAGGAGGGAGAGCCACTTGTGTAAATAAGTCATGGTTCCTTATGCTGGTGACAAATGCCAATGGAGTTTCCTTGTGTGATGGAGACTCAAGTTTATTTTACATCTCTACAATATCACAAATGTCTTCCTCTGAGGCACAAAATTGAAGCTTAGTACTCCTCATTATTTCCTTTTGAATCCACCTAAGGATGCATCCTACTAAGGAGTTGGCTCTTGATGATGAAGGAGTGTGTTTTGCTATCTCCTTGCCCTTATTGCTCCTAGTTGGAGTTGTCTCCTATTGGGAGGGTTCCCCTTTTATAGCCTCAATCTCAATAGACCCTATAGCCTAAACCTTAGTGTCTTGGGAAAGTGGTTGAGAATATTCTACCATTTGTCCCTCTAACACTTCATGGGTTGCCATTTGTTTTGGTCTCTCCTCTAATGATAAATCCTTTTGAACTTGATCTTCCTATAAACTCTAAGGTGGAGGAGTCACCAAGCCTTGATCTACCACTGTAACTCATGGTGGAGATGGAGGAGTAAGATCAGGACCCTGTGTATCTAGTGGCATTTGTGTCCAGTCTTCTAGTTGAGGTTCACCTATAAGGGTGTCCCTGATATTAGCTCCAATCAAATCTATACCTATAGGCATGAAATAAAATCTAACATTGAGAAAACATCATCATTCTCTTCACTTTTCTCATCCACCCACTACTATAATTCATCTTCTAAAGAAGAGAGCTCTAAGAGTTCTACTTGAGTGGATGGTGGGGTACCCATGGCACTTTTTCTCCTTTGCAACTATGTGGCTCTAGGTAGCTGAGTTCTTCCCTATAGGGGCACTTGTTCCTCTTCTTCTTCTAATTCTTCTTCTTCATCCTCTTCATCTCCTTCTGAAATACTTTCAAGAATAGATGGATTGGGCACTAATCTTTTAGTGATCCTTTTCCTTTTCTTCACCCAAATCTCAATCCTCTTATTTTTTTCTTGGAGGTAGAAGGAGAAGCTAGCTCTTCTTGCATAGGAGGAATGGAGACCTATGGAATATCACCCTCTTCTGGTTGGCTAGGAATAATAGAAGGAAATTGTGGTTCATCCTGGACTTGGGTAGCTCTAGTATCATCAAAGCCTTATGGACTCTATTCCTACTACTAGGGAGGTGTCTATTCTATCTGAATCCTCTGAGGAGAAGTCCTCTTTCTTTTGTTCTTTCCTTTCCTTTTAGGAGGCTAATAATATCTAACCAGGTGATCAATCTAGTACACTATGTCTAGCATGATAGGAGACCAAGCTGCAAAGGGAGGAATTGTTACTTCTTCCCTCTACCTCCTTCTGGACAAGCATGTGCATGGAAGATTATAGTATCAAGAATTGGATCAAGTGGAAAAGGTTTCTTGATCCAATCCTTTGCCATTCTAATAACATGCTCGATGATTAATATCATTGGCCTCATCCCTGTTAAACTCAACATTCATAATGGATCTTTCACCAATTTTTTTTGTGTTGAACAAGGGGTCTAGTAGCTCCTTAGAATCCTATTTCTTTATCTCCTCTGGCATGTTCAACTAGAGAGCCTTTTCTGCTAGATACAAAGTCATCCTAAATAATCCCTAATGTGTAAATCATAGTCATTTGTGGTATTCATCCATTGATCTTCAACAACATCCTCATGATGGAAGTCCTTTCCTACCAGATTCTCCACTCTCCTTACATTATCAAAATTGGGTCAGGGATGGTTATATTCTTCAAGAGGATAGTTCTCCCACTTTGACTCAAAGAATAAAATGTCTTGCTTTTGCTTCACCTAATATGGTCCAATGACCAATGGCCATGCCCAACAAGGTCTTTGTTGCCTCTTTATCTTCTCATAGGCTGACTCAATTTGTCAATAAATCTCCAATAGCACTAGTTTGTCACTTGGGTATCTTGGGAGCTTCTTAGAATTGATGGATGCACTAGCTACCCATAGGTAGCTAAATGTTTTGAACTACATGAAGTAGGCTCTAAGAGCAATAACTTGCACTTTGGCCTCATTAGATAACCTCTTCCCATAATCTCCCTTGATGAATCAAATGATCACAAAGATGAATACATCGTTCATGATTTTGTATTCCTTTCTCTGTGTTGAGAGCTTCTTCTTCACCAAGGAAGGGTAGACTATATATGGCCAAGCATTGGGGTCCTACATACTACCTCTTCTATACAAACTAGGATAGTTTTTTTCCCTTGCTACAAGTAGGTATACCATGTAATAAGTCATGTAAAACTTCTTCTTGTTCTTCACCATCCTTAGTTGCTCACACAAGTTCTCACTTAGTGTGGTGGCCCAATCTAGTGGTATCTTTTCCTATCTGATGGTCTCAATAAAGTTGACCATAAAGGTGTTGAGGTGGCCCACTGTGGGTAAGCCCATGACTCTACTCAGGAGAATGATAGAGTACCTGATATCCTCCTTCATGTATCCTCAAATCATATCTACTTTGCCTATTATCTTTCCCCTTGGAGGCTTCTCAATGAGATAAGAAGATTGTACGATGTCTATGGCATGTTGTTGGTGTTCCCTATACCATCTCTCAACTACTACATATGAGAGCCTTATGAATTGAGCTACTCTTGAAAGATGGAAGACCCTCTCAATGTTGTTGGGTCATAGGTACAATACAACTTCCCCTATGATTCTCTTGACCACTCTCTTATCAACAACAAAATGTTGCACCAATGTCATGATTAGTTCTGGTGATTGCACCAACACTGGATGTGATAATGTCTTCACCAAGCTAGAATAGATTAATGTGATGTTGTCTCTCTATTGGTTTGTTACACATTCTGAGGAAATCTCCTAGATCCATGTGTCTAAGGTTGATATCTATAATTTTTGCATAATCATTGTGGAATCTTGACTTTAAAGGTACACCTTGGAATTTGAAGATTATAAGTTTGGGTGTCATTCTGGATGTGGACGCCATTTCATCACCTACACATCATGAGAAAAAAATGTTTATTAATCAAAAGATAAAATGAAAAACTCTAAATTTAAATAAGAAAAAAGAAAAAAATTGCCCAATTTGGGCATTTTATTTATTTTTTATTTTGTTGATTTTATCCCTTATTTATTTATTTTTTTATTTTTTTATTTTTTTTAATTTAAAAAAAAAATATTCTTTATTTTTTATTTTGAAATATAAAAAAAATTATTTGGGGTGCAAAAATGGATGCTCATGTGCGCGGCTAGGGTTTTGCAAGGCTGCAACATGCAACGGCAAAGGGCCATGACAGAGGTTAGGGTTCGAAGGTGGGTGACTACAGGCTTGCATGTGCTACGCACAACAATGCAATATAATGCAAGGTGGCGCATATGGGCTTGCAGTGCCATGGACGAGTGCGTGCAATGATGTGAGAGAGTGCATAGTGACACCCATGTGGGTAGCACACACGCTACCAAAAGCAAAGGGGCACAGTTATTGCAAATGTCATGTTGCAGCTTGAGCATCGAGTGCACAAAAAATGTGAGCACTGAGCACATGGAGAATGTGAGTGCTGAGCATGTGAAGAATGTGGGAACCATGCTACAGCTTGAGTGCCAAGCACATGGAGAATGTTAGTGTCGTGTTATGGCTTGAGCATCGAGTGTGTAGAGAGAGTGGTGAACAAAACACTTACCTTATTCACACAGTCACTCCAATCGAAAATGAAAAATGTTTAAGTGTTGAAAGGTTTGGGCAGGGGTTTTATAATTTATTTATTTGGTGAAAATTATTTATTTATTTATTTATTTTATTTTTTATTATTTATTTTTTATATTTTTTTATATTTTTCTAATTTTTGATTTTTTTTTTTTTTCTTTTCTAATTTTTTTTTCTGACTCTAATGATTTGGACTCTACTATTTTCTTGACTCTCAAACCATGAGTTCAAGAGTTGTAAAAAAGTAGGGGGTCCCCATTCCTAGTGAGGAATGTGGCATGTGTTGTGCAACCACAACAATTCCTTTTGTGTGTGAAGCATTATAGCAAAATACTTTTTAGTTTGAGCTAGATCCTTAGGTAGTTGCATGCTAGATACTTTAAGGTTCCTTTCCAAGCTCAATATCCTTTGGCTGGTTTCATGTGTGAACTATGAGGAATCACACAATTTGGAGTATAGTGAGAATATATTCTCAAGTATAGCTTTTACTTTTTCAACCTTTTTAGCCATCTCTATCTATGACAGTGCTATCTCACTAGATATTTTCTCATTTACCTTCATCTAGAATTTCTTCTTAGATCATTCAAGAAATTTGGCATTGGTGTCTAGGTCTTCATTCTATACCTGGTCCACTATGTTCAATAATTGCTCCATTATGGGCTTTGTCTCATTGGGTACTTGCAAGCTGAATGCATCAAGAAAGATGTCTTTGATTTTAATCAATGGTTGCCTTTGCTTATACTCATTCTTGAGTATCTCTTGTATTTTCTTCTTCTCTAGTGCCTCTTGCACTTCATTGATCTGATCTATGTTCATTGTTTTACAGTCTTGGCTTGGTATGACTATCTCCTCATCAAGTACAAGGTCTCCATAGTCAAGTACCCTTGCTACCTTGGTAGAGCTCAAGCCTAGTGCTAATATTTGCAAAGGTACTGCATCAATGCTTGGCTACTATGTTGTTCCAATGGGAGTCCCTATTGTAGGAAAGTTTATTAATGTTTGAATTGCCTCTTGTTTTTTCTCCTTAGGGGTCTTCTCCTCTTCTTTTTCCTCTATAGTTCGACCTTGATCAATTATAGTTATCTAAGGAGGTGCACCTTGACTTTGTGTTGTAGGAATAGAGGTATCCTTTTTTGCTATTTGCTCCTTTGCTTGCTCCTCGATAGTTGAAGTTATTGTGGCTATGGAATCAACCCTAGCAGATGAATCTTGTGTTGGTTTCTCTTGTGGTTGTTGACTTGTAGCTATTGGATTATGTGAAGGTGGTTCTTGTGGATTCACCTTCTTCTTTTTAATCTTAGCTACTACCTTCTATAGTTCCTCTACACTCACCAAGGCTAGATTGGTACACAATTGTGCTTGTAGTGTAGTCTAGTGAAGGATCTTTCTAAGATCCTCTACAGTTAGTGGGTTGATTTTCTGACTAGAGGTATCAAGAACATCTTTCACAATTATTGTCTCTATAGGTGTGGGTGTTGCATGTGGAGGACTAGGTGGTGGCATCTATATGTCTTGTACACTCTATTCCTATTGCTACCAACCCTTTTGTGTTTCCTTCTCCATTGTAACTTCTTCCTTTTCTCTCTCTCCTTCTTCCTCCTTTTCATTTTCCTCTTCTTCCTCATCATTATTCCTTCCCTCAAAGGGATCTTCTAGTCCTTCCTTAACTATTTGAAGGCCATTAAATACTTTCTAGATGAGAGTGGACTTCTTCATAACATCTTCAATTTTAGCAAAATATTGAATGCTTTGTATTTGGGTGCAAATTTTCTCCCATGTTTCTTACTTACTTGCTTATTTGACCTTTTTGTGAGGTTAGGCATCACATGAGCCAATGTTGACTCTCTTATTTTCTTTTCCATGTTTAGGCAATAATGCCATTTATTTTCTACAATTGTATATAGCTCCTTAGGCATAGTATTATCCAGTTCAAGTGAAGTATACTTGAACTTGGCCATGATAGTGTAGATTGATTCTTCCACTGTGTTTTGTTCTTCTCTACTTAATTATTAAATTCAATACTTTTCAATCTAGAAAAGTCTAAATTATCTTTTATATTGTCAAATTGGACTTAGTGGTGTGATTTACCACTCTAAATTGTCCATTGTCATCTGACTCTATCCTCTCTTCATCTGACTTTGGAGGTTCCACATATTTTATCCTCTTTTTTTCTACTAGTCCTCCTTGCTCTGTGGCTTTCTTCTTTTCTTTTTCTTTGGCCACCTTTTTTGTAGCCCTTGTATCTGCCCTTCTGGTAGGCTTTTTTGGGCTTGGCTTAACTTTCTTTTTACCTTTAGGTTGTGTTGCAAGATTCTTTTGTGCTTTCCTCTTCTTAGGCTCCTCCTTAGATGGTTCTTCTTCTTCAACATCTTCATCTTCTTCTTCTTCTTCTTCTTCTTCTACCTCTATTAAGCCTTCTCCAAATTTTTCCTTCAGCTTCTTTACTAATGTATCCTATTTCTTCAGTGTATAAGTAGTCTTTAGTTACATATCCACTTTGGACTTGACAACATCATATGTGCCAAAGTGTGGAGCACTCTTATCTACCTCCTCTACAAGTAGAGTTGTTATTGTTGTAGATGCTTTATCAATATTTATCTCATACCCAAGTGATTTAAGCCATCTTACCCTTGGTATGGCTACTCGAATGTAAGTGTAGTCAATATCAACAGGAAAAAAAAATATCATTTATATGCTGCTCAACTAATGAAATAGGTATCCTTAGTCTTTGTTTCATAGATTTTTTGAAATCTTCAAAATAGCTAGTTATAAGTGTCTCAAAATTTTCCCCCATTTGTTCAATATATTCATTCACCTAAGATGGGAATTCATTCTGTACATAAAAGAATGTACATATCAAAATTGCTCCAAATTTGCATTGAGCTCCCTTTGTTCTTCTTATAGCTCCCAAATTTTCATTGATCTATTGTAATTGCAGCTCTTCTAGATCATAAGTATGATCCATTTTAACAATTTTATAACCAACATCAACTGCAATACATAGAACACTGTTGAGTCTGCTAGATTGGTAGAATTTGTGGGAAATAAATCTAACAGAAAAATCAACAAGAGGATCCTAAATGGTATCTATAGTCATGCCTCTCTTGTTCCACTTGGCTCTAGAATTCTTTTCGATAGCATCCTTGGAGTCACTCTATTGGTGTTTTAAAACTACTAAGTGACAAAATGCTTAATACCAAGATGACAGTACACATACACAATCTGAAGACTAGCCAATTCTTATTAACAATTGCATGTGCAAAGCATTTGGACCCAACTTCAACAAAACCATGGATGGTTTTCTGCTCTTTTGGCTCTGTAAAACCAGGGTGGGTATACCCAAGGATGATTCAAGACTGGGAAAACTATATGACGATTAATTGTAGTTTCATTTTGATTCTCATCTCAAATCCTCAAATGCATACACAATTCTTGATAACTTGATAAACGCATCCCATATAGCAGATATGGCCAAAAATTCTTCTATAGATTTGCAGGTGTTCTCAGCAATAGTGGCTAATTGAAGCTAAAACATTCCATGCAAACAAATACTAGCCAACTTTTAGGATCTACGGGAAATAAAAGTAAAATTGATTTAATTTTGCATTTTTGACAACTATTTGTGATATATTTCTCTTTCAGTTGGATCAAATTTGATCAATGCCTAATCCATTGGGGTTCAGAGTCTACAGAAAATTCTTAGATCTAATTTGTTTCCTTACAACAAATTTTATCAGCAGTTCTTATCAGAATTCATCATTCAAAATCCTTTCCACTACTACAACAATCTTATCACATTCATCAAATCTTTTACTTAACCCTTTGAATTAACAGCAGTGATAAATAGATATACAACCTAATTGAATTGCATTCAATTGCATAAGCCTTTACTCATGCAACATCAAGATAACCAAGTAGTTAAAAGGAGACAAAGTTCAGAAAGAACTGATATGGGGAGAGTTCGTAATTTGTATTCATTTTCCTTGAAAATTGTATACAATTTACAGTAAACTCAGAAAAACTTTCAAAAAGAAACATAGATCATTCTATATTCATGTATTCTCAAGATCTGACAGAGAAAATACACCATCAATCTATTCAAAAAAATGGACCAAAAATAGACTAAGTATATCACTTAGAGAATTAGAATTCGGACCCTTTCTCTAGCCCTAGAATCTCACTTATCTAGTATGAGATGCAAGAAGCTTCAAGCTAAGAGAAAAAAATGACAAGTGTCCTTTTACAAAATTGGGTATGTTACCCCTTTTCACAAGGAACTGGACACCTTAACTCTAAAAGGAACAATCAAAACAATGGCAGATGATAGCTGGAGCATAAAATCTTTAATTTTTCCTTTTTCTCTAACTACTCCCTGTTGGTAATGCTTTGATCACTACAATTTCTTCCTAAAAAAATAGTTCTCTTTTGATGGGTCATTCACATTCCTTAACTGTTGTTAGTTCATCAATAGTTTTCTACCACCTGGCATCAGTAATTACCCTTCCTTTTATGGTAAACCTATTCATTTTAGTTTCAACCTTGAAAAAGTTATCAACTAATTCATTGAAAAGACATTCATCAATACCATCTTGGAAAATAGATACCACTTGTGGCAAGTCTATAATGCAATCAAAAGAACTAGACCACTCATTAAAATCTTTTAGCTTGTCATCAGAATTAGTAATAGAAAGAATTAAAGAATAGAAACCATTTGTCAGCACTTTCAATTTTCTTTGAATTACTGTCAGCTTCCCTATGAAGGTTTTCAATAAGTCTTTTACTTTATCCATACCATCCTTCATAGTAATAACTTTATCAGGGAGATCTAGCTTCTTAGCGAGCAAAGGTATTAACCTATCAAAGAATTGCATATATGGCCCCCATTGTTGAAAAATAGGCTCAACCATCAAACTGCATCCTTGCATACCTATTCTGCAAATTATAGACTAATGAATGTATTATAAGCATCTTGAGATATTCTTTTTAGAATGCTTATTCTATGATTTAATACATTCATCAAGGCATTTTTCTTGGTGTTATTGTCAGATTGGGAAACTTCTATTTCTACACTAATCACAGGCACTGACACTGTTACTCCTATAGGTATTTCTTCTATTTGGGCCTTTGCTTCTACCTTGTGCCTTCTTTCTTCCTCTTGCCTTGGTGCATGTTCTACCTCCACTTCTACCTTGAGTTGTTCTTTGAGGGATTTTATTTATGTTTCTAGAATTTTAATTTATTCCTCCAACTCTTCTATTCTTTGCTTCTGTACATGGCTCATTTTGAGCTCTTCTTCATATATTCTTCTAATATCAAGGCATTCATTACATGTTGCAGCTAGCTTATCCTCAATTTCATCAACCTTTTCCTCATTCATGAGAGCAAAGTGTTTAACCAGACTTGAAATTTCTTTCCTAGTAGTGCTCTCTAATGTCCACAACAATCATATTGCCCTACGTAGTCTCTTCTATATCCATCATTTTGGGCTTCTTAGTGTCAGGGGCTACACTCCATACTGCTAGGGTTTTTGTGTCTACATTAAAACCTAACCCTCTTTTAAAGCCTTCACTACTAGTGGCTTCATAACTGATGGCTTTTTCCTATCTTCTCATTTGATCTAGCACAAAGGCCTTCTCAATATCCCAATGTGGTATTTGAATCATACCAGTCCTATGTACCAATTCTTTGGCTTCTATGGCAGTCATTGTTTCACTCTCAGGATCATAAGCCAATAATTTTTCAACTAATTCCTTATTATTCTCTGGATCCTCTCCTAGTATGAGACTCAATGTGAGCTCATTTTGTTTGATTTTGTAAAGAAAAATTTTAAACTTTGATGATTTAATGAAATTATCATATTCCATGAACTTTTTAGATTGAATAAGTCTATCATCCAATATTGATGCTGCAACTTGTAAATTAGTAGAGGCCTTCCCTGCTTTTGTAGCCCTTTGGTGAAAATAATTTTGCCTAATATCAGCAAAATACTCACTATTCCCAGAGATTACTTGTATGGCTCTGCTTACCACCTTTTCAGGGATGTGCATTTTCTTTTGTCTATTATTTCCTTGTGGCACCCAGGCTGAAGTTGATGGTTACTCTTCTTCTAACTCAATTTCCAATTGTGTATCTAGCTCAGGGGATTCTCTATTTACAATGGCTTCCTCTCCCTCTGGCTCATGAGACATTTGTGACATAATGTGGTCAAAATTGTCCACCATCTTTCTCAAATTATTAGGGTATGGAATCTCTATATAGAAACCCTTAAAATCAAGGTTGGTCCTCTTCAAAGCATTCTCCACTCTCCTTATTTCCTCATATTTCCTTAATAACTCATCTACCTCCCCTATCACTACTATGTTGGCAATTAGGTCCTCTACAGGGATTGGCTTGCTTTGAGGTAAAATGAAACCCCTAATGGCCTTGACCTCATTTGCAATGTAACTATTAGGGTCATACATCCTATAGGGACCAATAGCAAATTTATACTATCCTAAATACTCACTTAATTCCTTAAATGCATTTTTTCCTATCTCAAAATCTCCTAGTTTAAAGGTTCTACAAACAAAAGTAGGCTTATGCAAAGAGGGAGGGATCATTTCTTTATCCATCAATAGGAATTGCCAAAATAATTCAATAATAGCCAATCTAGGGGGTAGATATTTAGGCAGTAGATGAGGAGGTTGTGGGCATGCATATACTCTGATTAAAGTACATTCCTTAAACAAAAAGATACTCCCCCAGTTATGATCCAATTTTGTTTTTTCATCTAAGAAAGAGGGCCTAAGCAGAGTTTTCAAAACATTGGGTGCCCTAAAGAAAGTATGATCTAATTGCCTCATGATAAAAAAATTGAACAAATTAAAGAACATAAGGGAATTTGAAAAAAAGAAATCCTTATGAAAAATATGAGTCTAGAGTTGCACAAGTAACTCACCAAATTCATCAAAAGTTTGATCAATGAAATCCCCATTGATGTATCCAATGTTGCTGTATAGGATAAGGTGCATAAACAACAAGTAATGGTGGAATTTGAAGTCTTACATCTCTCCCTTCTTAGCATCACAAATCTGCATGTGCATACTATCAATGATGAAGGCCACATAATCATACTCCTTATGGTGGAAAGGGTCATGTATATCACATGCCATCAGAAAAAGGGAACCATACACACAATCTTTTGCAACATCACTTCCCAATACTTTGTGCAACCCATATACTATATTTTTGAAATAATTCTTGAACCTACTCAAAGGTAGAAAGTCTCCCACCTTTTTGGAATTAATCCTACCTTTTTTACCCTATAAGGACTATGTGGCAGCATAACATTGTTCACAAAATAAATTTTATTTCTCTCAAACTTTCCCTGCAAATCTACAATGTCAATAGGTACATCCATTTGCCCCATTAATCCAAAGGCTTCAACAAAAGAAGTTCTATCAAATGTACATAATACACTCCCATTATGAATATGGAAAGTCCTAGTTATTAGATTGTAGGAGTTTATTAGGGCCTTTAACAAATCCACATCAATGATTACTTCTGGAAATATCAATTTTGCCATATTTCTGTTCTAGGGTTTACACACTAATACATTCTCTATTCTATTCTGATAAAAGTACATGAAAAGATCATAGCCAGTCACTCTAGGGAACTCAGCATCTCAAACAAAAACATAAGGGTCTCTAAAAATATGGTCATTTGCAGAAATTGCATTTGATGACCCTGGAAGGAGTTTTAGCCAGTCTTCTGCATGCTTGTTTGGTTTTCTGACCCTTGTCTTCTTTTCTGTCTTACCAATAGATTTTTTCCTTTTTCCTTCTAGTGTGACTTCTACAATTTCATCACCCTCATCTTTGACTTCCACTTCTTCTTCATGTACCTCTTCCATTTATTTGTCAGCCATGTTCTCTTCAAATTGTCTCTTGTATTCTTTTGCAATAGCACAAGACACACAAAACTCTATAATTTTCCAATTTTAGAATGAAATAGAAAACAAGCTTCTTCTTAGTGGAAAATATGTTGAGATTCAATCAAATCCTTGATGTTTTAATCATACATCTACCAATTTTTTTAAATAAATTTAGCATGCATGAGCTTTAAAACCATTAACGCAAGTCACCATCAAGGTATATCAGCCACAAAATTTGATTCTGATGTACTTTTCAAAGCTTTATTTTACTTGGCTACAGTGATTTTTTCTTTCTTTCTTACCTGGCATGACACATCACCTGTTTTCTCTCAAATGACTATCTTTCATTCTTACACTAAGTCAAACCTTCAATCTTCGTAATGCCAAAAATGCCCTTGATGGATTTCTATGTTTACTCAGAGAAGTTGTAGTATCTCCTATTTGTAAGAACATAAAAACACCTTAGCATTATTTTGAAAATCCCTTTTATGTTCTTATGATGCCCCTCATACCACAGGATTGGAAGCCTTTTGACTGTTAGCTTCAATCTCATGATTCAACTATTCCTCATATCAGTGGAAACCCTAAAAATCTTTTCTATGTCACTCCGCTTACTTCATTTCTCGAGACAACATAATTCTTCAAAAATCCAGCTTGAGTTCCTATTCTCTTAGTCTTAATTTTAGCATCAAAAAACTTTCTGGATCTCTTTTAATAATCCTTTATGTCTTTACGGGTTTCTTTTACCTTATATGCTCGGAGAGCCTTCTCAATTGACATCCCATTCTTACATTACCCTTTCTCATAAAAGTGTAAAGCCTTCTCCTTTGTCTTTCTCTATTTACCATTTTATGCTCACACACTGAGATTGAACCCATAACCATGGATAAAGGATGAAACAACCCTTCATTCATACACTTACCTTGCAAGCGTAAGGACATAATGACACAACTACCCTTTTTGAATATCAATGACCCAGATTTGATCTTAGAAAAACAAAAATGACATTGTCGTTGATTTCATTCACATGCAAAATTCTTATATGCCACGCAAGCTAAGCCCATCTGTCATGGATGTCGTGCCTTCATCCGATTCACTGCAACTGGGCCCATTTGACACTTCAACAGGTCCCAATTAACATCTTTACTACTAAAACAAGGCTTTATGGTTGTCCGCAAACTCAAGAACATATGCTCGTAATCACATTTGAACCTTACTTTTGTTCTTATGTGGAACCTTTTACCCATAGAACTGGAAAATCTTTCATGCACCTTTCAGATCAAGCTTTATGCCATGCTGAGGTATTAGGCCTTTTCACTATCCATTGAAAGGTATATGCATAGGTCACAACTCAATTTTCTCAAAATGCTTACTTGTATCCCCATAACAAGATTTTTAAAGCACAATATACCTTTATGCTTCTTCGCTTACAAAACCATTCATATGATCGAAAAGCCTCTGGCCAAACCATTTCGCTATTACGAAAAATAAAAGCGTATCCCCGTAGCATATGAAATCCTTTACACTTCTTTGCTGAACTATGAAATGTGACATGAAATAAAGTACTCCACTCTTATGTGAAGCCTTCATCTCTCATAAATGAACAGGGTGGCATCACCTTCTATATTCAAATTTACATCATAGATTTACAAAAAATCCTACGATCCAGGGATGCAAGTGAAGATGACTCATGTTCCTCTTAAGAAGCTAGCAATCAACCCAATGAAAATTTTCCATGTGTACCTTTCCTTCATTACTGGTGCCTCTAAACTAGACCCACAGAACTCTGACGACACGTGTCACTTAGGCGCTATCTCATTATACATAAAGAGTGAGAACCTTACCATAGCAAGATAGTGCCCGCCATTGATCTTGATTTGATCATGCGGATGACATTGGATGCATTACTTTAGAAAAGCATGGTGGGCCCTTTGTCGCTATGTCACTAAGGGTAAAATACTTGTATCTTTTCATAGCAACACAGCGATTGCCGTAGATCTTTTAGGGATCGGGTGATTAGAAATACAAAAGAAAAGATGTGACTCAGGGCACAGATAGTTTGAAAAGAATGGGAATCTTTGCATATTTTTAGTTTCGTACTCAAAAAAAAATTAAAAGGAAACAAAACCTGGGGTTTTGACAAAATTTTCCAAAGACTTAACAAAATATGACTTGGATAGAAACCCTACTCACCTTAGGTGGATCCCAATCTAAAAACTTTTATGCCTAGACAAAGGAATTCGATTATGCAAAAATTCAGACCAACACACTCCTCAGTGTTTTGGGTTGATCTAGGGTTGGATACCCTATTACCTTATGAACAATCATTTTTAATATCTTAACTAGCCCATATTCTAACCACAAAATGTCATCATGAATTCTATTGAGCACAATTCTAATCCATTCAGTCTTAAAGATGGTAGGGAACTCTACGGCATGGGTTAAGCCCTTCTTCTCAATGATTTGAAACTCTTCCTTCAAGACTCCATTTTTGCACAATCTATCACATGCTTCCCTTATTTCCATGTCTCCAATACCACCTATTTTGCAGTTATAGCATCTCCTAACATCTTGAACCATTAATACCTTAGGAGGAATTATGGATAGGGCTTTGATTGGGTCATTCTTGTATGCAACTTTAGGGATAGGTCAAAAATTGGGTTGCTTAACTTCATTTGACACTAACTAAACTTCAAACTGCTCTTTTTCTTGGGGTTTTCTAGAACTACAGACCATTTATGCAATCTACAATTTTAACACAAAGAGATTTTGAAACTACATAGCTCAACACAAGTATAAATACTTTGAATCATCAAAACAATGTTGAATCTCTGTTAAAATTTGCTTGAATGCTTCAAACTCTACTTGGAAATCATTCTGTGCTCTTCTTGTCTTTTACTCTTTGCTCACGATGGTGAAAAATGATTCAAAATGTGATCATATACCCTTGTCTCATAGCATTTAATGCTTAGTATGTTTACAGCTATCCACTCAGCTCCTTAAGCAATTCTACTTTACTTGACTTCCATTGTCTTTGTAACACTCAGCATTTACTAGAGTTTTCCTCACTCAATTTCAACTCAAATTTCCTTTCACTTGACATCTACTATTAACTCAACTACAACTAATCACTCAGTTTCTACTGAATTTGGCAAACAATTTGGCATGTACTTATTATTTTACTCAGCAACACTTGTGAAAACTTGAAATTTTAACTTTGCATCTTTATTTATGTTGATATCTCCTTTTTAGTACTTGTCTTAGAACTAATTTATTATAAAGCATTAAATATCAGTCCCACATACCTTCTTTTGCTTAGTTGGATGAAGTGTGACCACTTGACCTTTTGGGTGAAGTGATCGCTTCATTGGATGTGTTGTCTCCATCTTTCTTCTTCCATGTTTTATTCATTTCTCCTCTGATGTGTTCAACATCTACCTTCCCTTTTCCTTTGTTCAACTCTGAGTTAGGTGTCTTTGACCTTGTTGGGTAGTTCTTGCTAATGTGGCCAATCTTCAAACAAGTGAATCATGTAGTTTGGCTCAACCATCTACTATAGTTTCCACTAAAATATGTTCTTATGTAATTTTCAAGGGTGTGTCCATATTCTTAACAATAGTGACAACTTTTTCTAGCATTGTAATCCCAATTGTAGTGATGTCCATAATTATTTTCCCTTGCTGGTTGATTAGGTGTCCACATAGGCTTGATCTATACTCAAAAGCTCTATGTCTATGCTTGTTGCAATTGTAGTAGTGACCTTCAAATCTTAGTGTTCTAATGGTTCTAGTTCTACAATCATGTGCATGATGTACTTGCTTGTTGCACTTGTGATAGTGACCCATGTTTTTAGGTTTGTCATCCTGATTTCCATTCTTACTCCTACACACATTAGAGGTATGTCTCTTTCTACCACAAAAATAAAAACTAGGTTTAGTGTTCTTACCTTTGTCAATTATTTCTTCTACAGTCTTGGATGACTCTCCTTTTTCAGTTATAGTGTATCCTAGTCCTGTAGTATCATTACTGGATCTTGGTGATTTCATAAGTTGTTCAAAATACTTGATAGCTTCATTAGGTTTGTTAAAACTTTCTCTAATTTTCTTCTCCCTTCTCAATTCATTTTGTAATTGTTCATTTTGTATCTACAATGTGGATATCTCAATGTCCTTGACATTCAGCTCATGATGTGCATTCATCATCTCGCTTAGGGTTTCTAGTTGCATGTTGGAAATCCTTGCAAGCTCAATTGAATTTTCCTCCAATCTATTGGCAAGGTTTTTCTTGTCTTCTTTTATAATATCCTTTTCTTCAATGGCTCTTTTCTTATGTTCAGTCACTTCACAAAGCATGACAGCTTGAGATTCTTGTTCAATCTTGACAGTTCTGATCTCTTCTACTTGAGCTCCATTCTTTTCCATTGGGTCTAATATTGTTGCATCAAACTCCTTGGAATCTCCATTTTTAAACACTTTTGAGGTTTCAATCTCCTTTTACTATGTATCATTCTCAGCTATGGCAACCTCTCTTCTTCTATTTAAGGATTTTCTTAGTTCTTCCCTGGCTTCTTCCAAAGAATGTAGAATGAGATGTATCTCAATTTCTTGGCTCTCTATGATCTTCCGAAATTTGTAGACTTCCATTTCTAGATCCTTTTCTCCAAGCTATAAGGCTTCTCCTTGTGAGAACTCAGCTCTAATACCAATTGTTGGAATTTACAAGTGGGAAGATTATTTTTGAGAGGTGGGGTGAACTAGAAGTACCAAACTTTATCCTCCAAAAATTATTTAACTAAAATAAATCACATGCATCTAACACATCTATTAAAATAGATAACACAAGATTTGATCACCTAGAAACCCTCCAAAATGAGAAGGTAAAACTAGGGTGGGGATGACACCCACAACTTATCAATGTAGCAATATGTAACTGATTAAGGTTACAAAGTTTGACCATCATCAATGGTCTACCCTATGAAAGGCTTGCCCTGTTAAAGGCACTATACCATATTAAAAGTGAATTGTCTAAAGGATTTACAAACACTCACTTGGAATGTCACCCTATTAAAGGATTTACAACCCTATTTAGGATTTATAATATGGTTGTTAGACCAACCTATCATCATAGGATTTTCATTCTCCTAATACAATGGCTAGAAAGTATTATAGAATGTATTGACCTGATGAGTTACAATCTTCACTTGCTAATTCTAGATCCTTATTCTATCAAATCTAACCTGATCCTTCTTGGTCTAATATAACTCTGTTTGTAGTTTTGATTCTTTGTTCTGATCAAATTGATTCTACAATGTTGTTCTTCCTCTAAGTCTTTACACCCCTTTCACTTCCTTCAAAACTTTTCTTGCATTCTCTTATGAATTCCCTTATGACTCACTTAAACACTTGAATTATGGGGTTTTAACCTCCTTTTAAAGGTTTCAAGACTTAGTGTTAGGTGTGAATCTATGATGGAGATTCATCCATCTTTCTCACTCAATTCTTTCCATATTTTCTTATTGGTTACATGCTTTCTCCACTTTTATAATTGGTTGCATGTTGACTACATGTGAAATTTAATAGATTCAATCTTATCTTTTAGATCCTTCAAGATTCATCTTGAGTCATCTCAAAAATGGTTTACATCTAAGTTTGTGAAGGTACAAACTCATATGTTGATTCTATGTTACTCAACTCTTACTGATTGTTAATGCTCAACACATATAGGAATTATGTCTTGCTTGGCTCCTATAGTAACTCTATCTTACTTAGCACCTATACTTGGCACATATAGTGGCTCATCATCTATTGTCACTCGACACTTGAAATTTTCTCAACACTTGAATAACTCTGCAACTATTGAATTTCTATCTCAGCACATATTGTAGCTCGGCATCTATATTATACTCAGCATCAATTTAGAAATTTCTTAAGTGTGTTGACACTCACTTGTCAAAACCAATCTAAGAGAAAATCATGGTGGAAGAGTTGTAGGTGTTACACCTAAGGGTTTTAGAGCCCTCCAAAGACAAATGCAAGAATTGGAAAGAAAAATGCATAGAGGAATAAATCTTACCATAAGAGATGAAAGAAAGGATGAGGAAAAAGAAGAAGAAAATGTTGAAGCAAAGGAAGTTCTAAACCCATTGAAAGAGATGCTTTTGAAGGCCATCTCCAAGATTGGAAAAAGACCTAAGTTTGAGGTTCCCGTATTTTTGGGAAATCTTAACCCAAAGGAGTTGATCAATTAGATGAATGAACTGAGGAGTATTTTGAGTATGAAGATATTGAGGATCCTAATAGTGTCAATTTTGGGAAGGAAAAACTAAAGGGACATACAAATATATGGTGGCAAGATGTTCAATTGGAGTGAAATAGAAAGGGAAAGGAAAAAATCACCAAATGGGATCAGATGATAGAAAAACTAAAGTGATAATTCATTTTTGTGGATTATGAGCTTTATCTATTGAAGAAAATGAAAGGGTTGAAGCAAGCAAGAAAAAAATTTCAAGAGTATATCGGAGAGTTCTACCGAGTTCTCATTAGAACTGACCATGCAAAAGTTAATAAGGAGAAAGTGGCCCATTATCTTAATGGGTTAAGGCAAAGTATTTAGGATGAGTTGAGTCTAGTTCAAATGAAAATTATTGAGGAGGCATACCAATTTTTCCTAAGAGTTGAGGAGGAACTGAGTAAGACATTTTGCATCAAGAATAGTGGTAGAAGTTGTGGTGGAAGATCTAGTGGATGATCTTCTATGGGTGGTAATGACGATTAGAAGAACAAGGATGAGGCTAGAAGTAGTAGTTAGAACTAGAGGGGAAACAATTCCAATCATTTCCATGATTAGAATAATAGAGATTTGAGAGGAAGAGGTAGAGGACAAGGATTTGAAAGAGGAGGGGCTTCTGTGGGAAATGTTCTCACTACATAGAAGAAGGGCATAGAGAACTTGAATGTTCCTGGTGCCAAGGAAGGATAGATCAAAGAATAGAAGACTAGGATAGAGTTGTACATGTTGATGAAGATGTCACATCATCACATTCTAAAGATGCCAAAAGAGTTGAATCCATAGTTAACAAAAGAGTCCTACTAAGTGGTGAAAATGAACCTGGTTAAAAAAGGATTTTGTTCCACACAAGGTGTAGATGTGAAGATAAGTGTTGTGATGTGATCATTGATGGTGGAAGTAATGAAAATCTAGTGTTAGAAATGATGGTCACAAAGTTGAAGCTAAAGAGGTAGAAACACCTGCATCCATACCATATTGCTTGGATGCAATATGGCCACAAGGTCATTGTCAATGAGCAGTGCTCAATGAAGTTTAGGATTGGAAGCTATCAAGGTGAGGTATTTTGTGATATCATACCTATGGACATATGTAATATGTTGTTGGACAGGTCATGGAAATTTGATAGGCATGTTGTACATGATGGATGAGAAAATACTTACACTCTGACCAAGGATGGAGTGAAGCATAAGTTGAAGTCA
The DNA here is from genome assembly GCA_028749045.1 of Cupressus sempervirens. Taxonomy (NCBI): domain Eukaryota; kingdom Viridiplantae; phylum Streptophyta; class Pinopsida; order Cupressales; family Cupressaceae; genus Cupressus; species Cupressus sempervirens. The sequence goes on along the minus strand of CM053783.1, from coordinate 582,432,009 downwards.
TTGAAGGATAAAGAAGAAAAGTATGTAGTGTTGCTAGAATATGCTTGGTTGATGGAAAAGAGTTTCGTAGAGGTATGAAGTGTGAGCATATGCATTTTTCTATAATTCCAAAAGATAGTAAATAAGTAGAGGAGGTACTTGTAGAAGTTATAGATATGTTGGGAGAGTTTAATGATATTGTATCAGATAATGTACCTGATGTATTACCCTCAATGAGGAAGATCAATCACCAGATGGATTTGGTTCTAGGAGATAATTTTTCAAAGAAGGCAGCCCATAGAATGATACCATTAGAAAGTGAAGAGTCAAAAAAATAAGTTCATGAGTTATTACAAAAGGGGTTCATTCAAGAGAGTTTGAGTCCATGTGTTGTACCAACCATATTAGCACCAAAGACGAATGGAGAATAAAGGATATGCACAAATTCTCATGCCATCAACAAGATCACAATCAAGTATGTATAGTACTTCCTTGATTAGTCACTAAAAACTAACATCCATTACCAAGGATGGATGATATTACAGACTATTTAGGTGGGGCAAAGTATTTCAAAAAGATAGATCTAAAGATGAGTACCATCAAATTCATATCAGAGAAGGTGATGAATCAAAGACTGCTTACAAGAAAAGGAAAGGATTGTATGAGTTTTTAGTCATTCCTTTTGGGCTAACCAATGCATTGAGAACTTTCATGTAGCTCATGAATGAGGTACTGCAGGAGTTTCTAGGTAAGTTTTTCATTGTTTACCTAGATGATATTTTGATATTTCATAAGACACGGGAGGAGAATTTGATTCATATTAGCAAGGTGTTTGATAAGTTGAGGGAAGAAAAGTTATTGATAAACTTGAAGAAGTGAATTTTTGTAAAGGAGTTCATGTACTTGGGATTTGTAGTCTTAATATAAAGTCTAAAAATGGACCTAGAGAAAGTGAAGTTTGTCCTTGAATGGTCTACTCCAAGAAGTGCAATAGAGGTGAGATGTTTTCATGGACTGGCTAGTTTTTACAGAAATTCATAAGAGGTTATAGCAGTATTTTTTGACCCCTAACTGAAACAATGATAGGGGATAGGAAAGAATTTAATTGGACTATAGGATTAGATAAGAATTTTAATCTATTGAAATATAAAGTTACTAAGTAGCCAATTTAGCACTTCCTAATTTTAACAAAGTGTTTCAAGTAGATTGTGATGCTAGTGGTACTGCAATAGAAGCCATTTTGAGCCAAGAAGGTAGACTTGTTGCTTATTTTAGTGAGAAGTTGAATGAAGAAAAAATAAAATACTATGTTTATGATCATGAATTTTATGTTATAGTTTAAGTATTGAAGAAGTGGAAACATTATCTTCTTCCTAAGGAGCTTGTTTTATATATTGATCATCAAGCTTTGCAATATTTGAATAGTTAAGGAAAATAAACCAAAGGCATTTGAAGTGGTTTGAGTTTTGTAGAGTTATACATTTATTTTAAAACATAGGAGTGGGAAGTCTAATAGAGTTGTATATGCTCTTAGTAGAAGACAATTTTTGTTAATGAAAATGTAGGTAGAGGTGGTTGGGCTCGAGGAACTCAATTTGTATCCAAATGATCCTGATTTTGGTGAAGAATGGAAGGCTTGTACAAAACCTGTTATGCTTGACAAGATAAAGTGGTTGGATTTTATGATCCAAGATAGTATGTTATTCAAAGGAAGCCATTTGTGCATTCCTAGAAGTTCAATGAGAGAGAATATCATCAAGGAGAAGCATAGTGGAGGATTGGCTAAACATTTTGGAAGAGATAAAATCATAGCTTTGGTTGCTAAGAATTATTACTAGTCATAGTTGTAGAAAGATGTGAAGAAGTTTGTAAAAAGTTGCAGAGTATGTTAGATGGTGAAAGGAGTGAAGTAAAATGCAGGGTTTTATCAGCCATCACCTATACTGGTGCAGAGAAGTTGTGGGAGAATGTTAGCATGGATTTTGTTCTTAGATTACCAAGGATTTAGTGAGGGTACTATTTTATTTTTGGTTGATAGGTTTTCAAAGATGGTACATTTCATTCCTTTCAAGAAGATTAGTGATGGTTTTTATGTGGCAAAGTTGTTTTTTCAAAGTGGTGAGACTACATGGTTTGTCAAAGAGTATAGTTTTAGATTGAGATACCAAATTTGTTGGGTATTTCTAGTGTACATTATGAAAGAAATTAAAGATAGAGTTGAAGTTTAGTTCATGAAATCCTCCATAGAATGATGGACAAACCTAAGTGGTTAATAGGAGTTTGGGAAATTTATTGAGATGTTTGGTTGGAGACAAGCCAAAAGGATGGGATCTTATTTTACAATACATAGAATTTTTATATAATAATTCTATCAATAGGAGTACTAGTAAATCACCATTCTAGATTATATATGGAAGTAGTCCTAGAAATTCTTATGAATTGAGGTAGTTGGATAAAGGAGTAATAAGTAGTGCTAAAGTAGAAGAATTGTTGAACATTTGAAGAACATCCATGAGGAGATGAGGAAGCACATTATAAAGATGAATACATAGTACAAAGCTAAGAAATATGTGAAAATGAGGCATAATGAATTTCAAATTGGTGATAAAGTCATGGTTCATTTGAGGAAGGAGCATTTTCTAGTGGGAACATATAATAAGTTGAAGATGAAGAAGTTTGGATTGTGCAAGATAGTGAAATGACATGATTCTATAAATACTTATGAAGTGGAGTTGCCTGCTGAATTGAATATTTTACTATTATTTAATATTTCAAAATTGATAGATTATTATGAAGGAGGTGGTTGATATGAAGTTGTAGAAACATAATGGATTATTCTAGCTAGTTCGGCTACAAAGGAGATTGAGGAGATACTAAACAGTTGTGTTGGCAAAAGTACAAGGAGCAAAACTTATAAGGAATACCTAGTCAAATGGAAAGGGAGGCTAGTAGAGGATTCATCATGGCTAGCAAGGGAGGAGGTTTACCATCTTGGTTTCCCTCTTAATACTTGAGATGTAAGGGAGTCACTTCTCAAATTACCCTTAGTGTTTGATGTAGGAGCTTCTTGGGTGTAAGAGAAATCTTGCATCACCCAAAAAAAATTATTTTGTCTTTTCTATTTTAATAAGGATTAGTAGACTTGGGGGTTGTTATTTCTGGGAAATTTCTATTTTTAGTAAATTTTTCATATGAGATTAGAATATTCTCATTTTCTATATGAAGGTTCCTTTTAGAATTATAATCCTACCATAACAATTGCATTGCTCTAGCTTAAGAATCAAAGAAGTTATTGCAGATTTTGGATGGAAAAATTTGGAGAAAAATATTTGAACTCAATTTTGAAGGCCTTGGAGGCCTCGAATGACATTCAAAAACTTGATGGAAGGGTGCTTACAAACTATCAAGCCTATAGATCATGAGCTAGCATTTTTAAAAAGTGTTTATAATAGCCAATCAGAGAAATGGTTCAAGAGTTATGGCCTTCCAAAGTTGGGTTACCTAAAATTTCTAAAATAATTGTCAAAGATGTATTTGGCTGAATCTATATGTATTGTTAGGGTCTATTGGCCCTAGATATTAAGTTTGAATGTCTACTACCTTCTCGATAGGGAAATTAGCTATTTAAGAAAGGCGCAAACATTTTCTAAAACATCTTTGGGTGGTAGCTTGCATCTTAGCCTTGTAGATTACTATAATGAAGTTGTCTATGTGGGTTAGCATATTGTACTTGAAAACTCTATAATTCTACATTTGCAGTGATAATAAGAAGTCCATATTTCATGCTTGCATTTTTTGTTGTTTCTCTATTTCTATTTTGTGTTTATGGTATTAAAGGGAGCACCCTTCATCAAAAGCATATGATTCCAAACTCCTTGAAGTAAGAAAATAAAAATTCCAATGACTCTCTTTAAAGCTAATCCAAAGAGGGAAATTTTGGATATCTTGTCTCTATTGCTAAGATTAAAGGGAAAGGAGGAGGTCCTAGATTTCATAGAGAACCACTTTTTATTGGTTTAAGCCATTTGTGCTGATGAATTGTAAATTGACTATGCTCATATAATCTGTGATATTCTTTCCTAATGGCTTAGTTCATATAAGGCATTAAAAAAATTCTCTATGTCTTCCTATCTAATATATGCCTTAATTGTGCATCATTTATGGCCTAGTTTGCCTTGTATTCATGATTTCAGAGAATACCAAGGTGTATGAATTCTATCCATCTCTATAGATGGAGAAGATCTTTGAGGAATATGTGAAGGTGAATGATGCATTTCTAATGAGGCTATGCCATGAATTACAAGGATGCCTTGAACAAAGGTTTTCACCTAAAGCCATGTCTACAAAAAGCCAGTTCAGATGTTTTTTTAATCAATTTTCATCTTTCTCCTACATCAAGATTAGTGCATTCAATGCATTTCTAATGAGACTTCCCATGTATCTAGAAGATAAGGTAGTACTTGTTGATTTATGTACACATAGATTAGAGGTTAACACCTTATGTTCTAATGTGAAGAAGATAGCCAACATTTCTTTTCTAGTTCTAGTAGGATGTATTCTTGTGCCTCTAGGTCTGATACCCAAAATCTAATCAAGGCCTTTGAGAATAGAATTAAAGTGAGAGATTATGAAGTTATCCTATTAGCTTTGCAAAATACCATCTTAAGCTTAGGTATGTTCATAGAAATGTTCTAGATATAGAAGAATATTGCATTGGACATCATAATTAATACCAAACTAGACAGAAATATTGGTCTAGATTCAAAATTGATGAGATTTAATTGCATAATGATAAGGTTGATGTTAGTGATATTATAGATGATGGTTCCTACATGAGGCCCACTACATATAAAAAGATCAAGGACACTCTCATAGTATCAATTCTATCTAATAGTCCTCTGATTAATACGATGGAAGTCCTAATGGAAGGCATCATTAAGAGAATAAATAAATGAGTAGAATGGATAATAGCAAGGAAAAATAAAATAGAAGCCACAAGTTTAGCCAGTGGAGTAGCTCAATCCCCATCAACAACCACTTCCACTACTATAGCAACATCAACGTCAACTAGACTAGCACAATCTATTGGAAAAGGAGGAGACCAACCTCTTAAGAAGAAAATTCAAGTCCATCCAACCTATGGAGGAGGACCTCTACTAGATACCAAAAAAATTGGAGATGAAGATGCAGAGAAAAATAAAGAGAAGAAGAAGGATAAGTCAAGAATCATTGGTTCCTCCCCACTCAAAATCTTCAATCTTGATGGTGACAACAACCCTTTGGATGGTCAAGAGCAAGGAGCATCTAAGAAAGTTACATTAGCCTTATCTATTCCTAAGACAAATACCCTTCCATTTTCCAACAGGAACAAGGTGACACCCCTAGTTGCAAGGAAACTCTTTCATCCTTTATCCCTGTAATCCACACTCAATGTCCTTTCAACTAAATCTTGGTTGCAAGAGACTATTTATAGGAAGAAAATAATAGGTGAAGAAAGTCCTCAATCTAAATATCTAATTGTATAAGAAACTTAGCCCTAGCCACTATTAAAGAAGTAAAATAAACAAAAGCCCCTAGCAACATTAACAACTAATGCAACCAGTGGACACAAGCTTGTGGAGATTTCAAAACCTTACAAAGAGGGTAGGTTTTATAAGTTAACTCCAAATGATCTCACAATTAGAATATTGATATGAGTATGCCAATGCATGATTCTATGGTCAACATCTAGAAATCAACAAATGTGAAGATTGAAGACAACTTAGAGGAGTAAGGATGGAGAAATAGGTATTGAAGGCCTCAAACAAATAATTAATGGAGTGCATTAGAGAAGCATTTGGTGATACATCTATTAGTACTTTTGACCTAAATGAAGAGGGGAACAAAAATCCATTGACTAAGATACAAAAAGAGAGGAAATTTGGTCAACTTGATCATGCCTGGATTGAAGAAATGAAGACCCAAGGTCCCCCTCTCATAGTGAACCTTGGAAATTTTTTGTTAGAAATAGATAAACTAAGAGAGGTAGTGCTAAGTCACCAAACCTCAACAAGGAAGGAATCAAAAAACTTAACAAAGAAATTAGCCCTATTAAAAGAGGTCATTCATATAAAAACTAATATTGTTGTGACACATGGAATCCTTAAGTTGAGTCAAGAACCATTGCTTCATTGGAAGAAATCCATAGAATTTAAAGTTGAAAAATTAGTGAGGTCAGAAGAAGAGTTAAAGGGTGTCTATGATTTAGTAAAGAGAGTTATGGACAAAGTATTTGAATATCTAAAGGTTATACATATTGAATCATATGTCACTAATAATAACCAGCTAGTAGACATTGAGAAAATGAAGACTAAGTTTCTGGTGTTCATTACAGAAACTACTAATCTAGCAAACTTCCAAGTGGTAAAGATTCTAGAACTCACAACAATTGATTGTATCCTCAAGCATGCAAAAGAGAAGGTCCAATAAAAGGTCTCTAGAGTTGAAGAATTGATAGAAATGCATGATCAATGGGTTATTAGAGCTAAAATCATCCTTATCCTAAGTATTAAGGAGCTAAAGAATGTAACTAATGCTATGAAGGCACATAGAGCTAAATATGTAACTCCGAAGAAGAATTGATGATCTATTGTAAGTATTGCATTATTTCTAGAATGAATCTATTTCAATATATGATAAGTGTTTCCCCCTTCCCCCTTTATTCTTCTTCTTCTTCTTCTTCTTCTTCTTCTCTCTCTCTCTCTCTCTCTCTCTCTCTCTCTCTCTCTCTCTCTCTCTCTCTCTCTCTCTCTCTCTCTCTCTCTCTCTCTCTCTATCTCTAATTTTGTAGCCAAGTATGGCATTCTCCTCATAGGCATAATTTTTGTAATGGATGACTAACTAGTCAATCCTATTTTTTGATACATTTACCAAAGATGCTCTATATTATAATCACGAAATGTCACTACCCAGAATTTAAGTTCCTATAAATGTAACTCTTGAAGAAGTGAATAAGATCAAAAAAAATTTATTGTGAAAATACCCTTGTAACTTTGACTATTGTGTGAGAATTTGCATCTACACTTTAATTTTTCTATTCATGTTAGCATAGTTTAGTTATGTATATTTCTATCGAGTCAATTGTGTTGTATTATTGGGAGTTAAAAAAGAATCTTTGTTGTTTATCTCTCTATTCATTTTTTATCTCATTACAATTGTATTTCTCTTACATCTATGTGAATCATATCTAACAAAGATCGTGAGGTAAAATGGTGCTCCCTCAAGAAGGCCTTGTCCTACTTGTACTACCCAACCTTAGCTTACAAGATGAACAAGAAGATATTATTAACAATTGAATAAATGTGCCTAGAAAAATAGAAAATATGTTAGTGAATACAAATGAGTCATCTTTTTTCTTGAACAAGAAGAAGCCAACATTGAGTATTGGGAAGGCATGCTTCAGCAATAAAGGTTGAGGTAAGCCTAAAAGAGCACCAATCTTTGAAGAAGTTAGTTCATCTTGGATCCCAAATACACCAAGAGTGTCCATTATCATGTTCAAATTTACTTGGTATTTGAAGAGCTTAGGAAAGATAATTTTCCATATTAGAAGATCCCTTGAGGAGTGAAAGAGGTTGCTCAATAGAACCAATGTTGGAAGGTATCCATCGAGCTTTGTTTCCACCATCTCATCCTATTTTCTAGAGATGCAATAAGTCCTCTTCTCCCCCAATTTTTTGGGCACAAACTCTATCATTTTTTAACACCCTCACCTTATGTGGAGTTGTAACTCCAACCATTTTCACTTTCTAGCTAGTACCTATTATTTTACCTAAATCAATGGAAATATCATGGGGCAATGTTATTGGTCCTTTTGTACCTTACTACTAACAATGATCTACCAAGAGCTTCCCAAAAGAATTTTCCCAAATTTCATGGTGATGGGAAGGTCTCTACAGATGAACATATCACTTTTTTCTCTGCATCTTGTAGTGTTGTGTCCCCTCAACATGAATATGTGGCCATAAGAATGTTCTTTGAAACACTAGTTGAGAATGTTGTGGATTGTTTCCAACATCTTCTTGTAGGATGCTTCATACAATGGGATGACATGCAAAATTAATTTGAGACTCATTTCAAGAGCATAGAAGATGACCACACATTACTATCTCAACTCACTAGATCAAGAAGGAACCAAGTTTTCCCATGAGTGATTTCATAGTGAAGTTCAATAAGATAATCAATAGAATTCCTGCTACAAGTAGACCTACAAAAGATAATCAGATGATATTCCTTATTAGCTTCATGCCCTTGGACCTCATCTTTCAAATTAGAAAATAACATGTGGTGAACTTGCAAGATGCACAAAATTAGGTTGTACAACTAGAAGATGACTTCATTTCTATCAGAAAGTGGAAAAGAGAGATTTGGACTAGAGCTGCCACAAGCACTACTAGTAGTACTACCACCAATGCAAAAGAAATACTTCAAACAATATCAAATAAGATGATTTCCATGAAAAGAAAAATTATTAATGTTAAAAAAAATTCCCTCCCACCAAAAAATCAAATTCAAATAATAATCCACTTAATGGTCACCTAAGGTTTTAATTTAGCATTGGCTATAATTCATATTATGCCTTACAATATTTTAAGTTATGACTGTGCAATTCACATAGTCACAGTTGGTTGAGTGCTGACCAGGATCAAGATGACAAGGTAATGATTGCTTTGTTTCACCTAATCACATGGTTATATTAACATGCTATGGTTTAAGTCATGACAATGTGAAAATGGTAGATCTTCAATGTTTTAGATCTTTCAGATCTATATCCAGCACATGATCACAATAGATTAAGAAATAGTTAAGGTTTGATTTGTGATCAAGTGTTCTGTCTTGTTTTGCTTGGTTGCAAGGATTAGAAGGAAACCTCAAGTTAAGGTGGTAATGGTGTGGATGTGGTCAAATACACATCTTCACAAGGGTGCAGTGGTTAATGAAGAAGGTTAAGAGTGGGTTATGAAGTAGCATTAACTAGTGGGTCACAATTTCAAAAATAGGTACTATTATTGAAGAAAGGTGGTGGTAAAGTTGCAATCATGGGTGGTCAAACACAAGGCATAAAGTTGAATTGATGACAGAGTGGTAGAATGATAGGAAATGTTTGGTCCATGTAGAAAGGCTTGATGGTTAACCCCAGCTGACCAAATAACATGACTAAATTTAAAAAAATTAATTAGGGTAGAGGTAGCTCCTTGATGATGAATCTAATCTTTTTGATCTCCTACAACCACCTTTCATCATTCCCTAGATCTAGCAAATGAAAAGAGACACTTTATCATCACCCATTGATCCATCAATTTAGTCAAAAGTTAATGACTATCATCCCAAACCTCTTAGAGCTTTGTTTTATGAAGAAGTGATCTTCTCATGTATAGATTTAAATTGTGATTAGATCTTTTTGGTTTTGTAGTGATTATTCTCTGTAGATCTTATTGTAGTAGATGAATTTTGTATTACGATGGAATTTATCTAAGTTATGCTTGCACTATAAAAGAAAATGTTGTACTCTTTCTTAGGGTCAGATCTTCTATGTTTCTCTGGTATTTCCTTGGCATGCTACTATAAATTCACTCTTTGCCTCTGAGTTATATGAAATCCTATCTTATCTCCTTCAATCATTGATGTATTGTTCAAGCTTTGTCTACCTCTCTTTGATGTACTATGAATATCTATAATTTGCATTTCTATATCTCTTTTGACCCATGAATGATAAGAAGTGAAACATTTTTTCTTTGTGTCACTCATGTGATTGTCTGATCTATATGTTGTCAATAGATTAAAGCAAGTCTAAATCCATATATCTTTGGACTGTCATGATAATGGTATTGTGCATTTATGGGCAGTGATTGGTCTAAACACCCTATTTTGGTGTATCACCTCTTTAGAATAGATTAGATAGTTACTTTCATGTATTCCTTCTCCATTTTCTCTTCAAGAATAGCTTAAGTGCATCCTAATAGTAGAGGAAGCCAACCTTCTCTAGAGCTTCAACCTCATAGTTCAACTCCCACAGCTTCGAGGTTATTTCCATGTTTCACAAGGTTCTCCTTAGGTAAAAACTTTGGACAAGGGTGCAAGCTTTTATGACAATAGTTTTTGCATGCATGGAGGAACAATATTTTTAAACATTTAAAGTTCATAGGTGTTGAAAAGAGATTCCATGTTCATGCTATGGAGATAGTACTGCCTTCAATATAAAGCTTTTAAGAGTCTCATTGTTTAGAAGTACTTGGCAAGTTTAGGCTTCAAGCACAATTTGGTTTCTAGAAAAAAGTTGTGATTCATGCCCAAGAAGCACATAAGGGCATCTTCAAGAGGTAATTTCCAATACTAGGAGATTTCTCTTTCTAATCCAAAAAGAAAGGCTAGGGTATCTCTATCACCAGCTAGGAGTGTGATAGTAACACACACCCTTGCAAGATCTATTTCCACTCCTCCTATTGTTAGGTCTTAGCCTAGAATACCATCTACTCATATCCATAGAACACTTGCTTACATATATAAAGCTCATGCTTTCACTATCTTTAATGGTGGGATCCCCCTTCTATTAGCCCAAAGGCATGACATACCAATATCAAATCTTAATAGTATACCTGATTTTATTACTGAAACCTCCATCTCCCTTGTTGAGCATATTTAAGAAGTGTCTAACATCTAAAATATTCATAATATCACCAAGGATGATGTAGCAGTCATACTTTTGGCCTCATCCTTGAATGAAAAGTCACTACAATGGCATAGAGGTTTGCCTCATAACTCTATTACTAATTGGGATGGGTTAGGGGCATCCCTATGTAATCATTTTGAGGAAAAAAGTGATCACCTATCACTTTTATAGCATCTAAAAACTATCAAGAGGTCCTCTATGAATGTATGATCAATTTTAATTGTACATTTCAAAAGACATGGGATAGAATATCTACTGCAGTGAAACCCTCTCCTGGTAATTTATTCTTGTATTATCTTAGAGACTTCAATAGTTATATTTCTACCACTCTACAATCTATGGGATGGGATACTCTACCAAATGCTTATGAGGTTTCCATAAAAGCTAAAAATATTTTGATACAAGGAGGGAAGTTAGCTCCAAGAACCCCAATGCCTTTCTTCCCTAACTTGCCCAATCATTAGCTTACTATAGCCCCTATTCATGTTCTCTTTATAAATCAACCTCTTGTTGTGGTCCCAATAGCCTCTACATCCTGTAATGAAGTTGATAGGATTGAGGCTATGATGCAAAGACTAATGTAGAATGTAGATAGGAGGATGTTGGATCAAGAAAAGAAGATGGAGGACAATAATGCAAGAGTGCACAACATGGGAAATGAGTTAGTAACCATGAAGAGGCAACAAGCTCAAAATTGTATATGTGAAATGTAGGCCTCGAATCCTCACACACACTTCAACACAGTCATTACATTCAAAACCATCCCAAAATGAACATTGAATTGTTCATCTAAAATAGTTTGACAAATGGATCTATTGCCTTCTAACTAGAAGGATTTTTTCTTTTCTCTTAGAATGAGAAGCGGGCAACCAGACCTCTAGAATGAAGGATTTGAAGCTATATGAGATATGCAAGATTAATCTAGATGAGAATGCATTGTTAAGCTAAGAAATAAAAGAGCATACTATGCTAAATGGATTCATATTTAAAATCTAGATGATATTACAATGCAAGAAATAAAGCTATGAAAATGTGAGCAAGATGAGTAAGAATTCCAGCATAAGTTTGATGCAAATTCCAAAATTCTTCCTCTGTAATGAGGAATGGAGAGCTTCTTAAATAGAATCCAAGAGGTGATTGACTGTTGAGATTAATCTGGATGATCAAGATTGAAGATGAGACCCAATCATAAAGGAAACTTCCTCATTAAAAGGGAGTCAATTGGTAGCCTTTGAGTGATAAAAGAAGTTAACTTTTCGATAATGTTTAATTTAATAAAATAGAATATGACTTCATAAATGGATAACTTCAATTAATTGAATAATTAAATTCAATATTTAAAAAGAGGAGATATCTTATTAAATTAAATGTATTTAAATCCTTTCTCCATTATCTAAAGAGATAATTTTATTTTAATTTAAGTAGAACAATAATTAAATTTAATTTAATCAATAGGTTTATGTAGCTAATTTCAGTTGATACATAGGAATTAAATATATAATGTGATTAATGGAGATTAGGGTTTTTTGCATTTGACACCTAGGTCAAGTAGTGATTATCAAAATTAGAATTATGAACTAAAATAGGAATTAGGAACAATTGAATAAACCAAAGTTGATTAATATGTCAATGTGCCAATTTTGGGGTATTACATTTTCCCTCTTTGAATGAATGTACAAGCAACATGTTTGATTCAAAGAAATCAGAAGTATGAAGCATAGATCAAGAAATGAGATTGGTTCTGAAATTGATGATACAGAGACCAACTGATAAGCTTTTAAAGATTATCTTTAGAAGGAAGCTTAACCTTAGGGGATCTAGATAGAACACCTAGATACCAAGATTGATAAGCTTTTAAAGGTTATCTCCAAAATGAAGTTTACCCTTAGGGAATCTCGATAGAACACCTAGATACCAAAGTTGATAGCACAAAGATCAAATTTCATAGAATTATTCTTAGAATAAGACTCAACTCTCAATAGTCAAGGTTTAGACTATCTTGACACCTATCCATTAAAAGATGATTGTATTAATCGTGATTCATAGAATTATCCCTAGAATGAGACTTAATTCTCAGCAAGAGTTAGGATTATCTCCAGAACAAAGCTTAATCTTTAGCAAGAATTTGGAATTATCTCCAGAACAAAGCTTAATCCCCTAGAATTCAGATAGATCACCTAAATACTAGTCCATAAAAGATAGTAAGATCCAATCATGAGTCATAAAATCATCCCCAAAACAAGGCTTGATTCTAAGCATTCAGGGTTTAGACTGTCCCAATACCTATTCATCAAACTCTAACCAAAAATGTTATAAGATGTGACCAGCTGATCAAAAGATGAGATAGATGAAAAAGATTCTAGATAGAGGGGAGTGAGATGCCCTAAGTGATAAGATGCCCCGAGTGATACAATGCCTCTAGCAATAAGATTCCTTGAGTAATGAGGACATAAGATTCAGATAGAGTTGAAATTCAAATTCAATGATGTAATCATCCTACCCCCTCAGGAGTGAAATCAAAAGATGACACACCAAAAATGATATGTAGCATAGTCTGTGAATAGATACTGAAGAAATCTAAGGTTTGGAAGAATATAGAAAAGATCAAAATGATCAGAAGAAATTTTGAAGTCGAGTGATTTTGAGGTCTAGAAGACCAAGTTTGACCAAAGTTGACTAGATTTGACCAAATTTGACTTTTCCAAAATTTTATTGGAAAATTTTAAGAAAATGTGATTTGAAAGGATTCCAAGATTCATAAAGTATCTAAAAAATGGATTGCACAAGTGTTTGATCATGTTGGTCCCAAAATTTTATAATGTGATTTTGAGTTATTAAATTGTGCTAGATTTTGAATTCGATCCCAAAAATAGATTCAAAACAGTCAAATTAGCTAGGCAGTCAAAACCTATATAAGGGCCCAAAGCTCATTTTCACTTTTTCTTTAGTGAAGAAGAGCTCTAAGGAAAAAATGGTGGTCCCCTTGTTTATGCATTGATTTGAACACTCTTAATGACATAGTTGGTTGTCAAAGTACAGATCTCCAATGAGTAGTCAATAACATTGTTTTGCATTAAGTTTTTCATGCATTTCAAATCTTTTTAGCATGTTTTTAGGGCTTGTTAAGTGTTTTTGTGTCCCTCCTCACGTGAGGATGTCTCTCCTCACGCAAAGCCAATCTCTTTTCATGCAAAGAATCATCTTCTTTGCTGATTAGTGGGGATTCTCACATGGGAGATACCCTTGTGTCACATGAGGAGCTCTAGATTTTGGGCATTTTTTTGCTGAGTGTTTGATAGATCCTCATGTGATGAGTTGTATCCTCATACAAAGATGTGAAATATCACATGAGGACATGAAATTTTGCACAAAATACTAGTATTAGTTGCAAGTTTAAAAGTTGGAATTTTTATTTTTCATTGTAATTTTGCAGTTTGTTTCATCATATTTGTTTAGCAGAGACTGGTTGTTTTCCTGTTGTGTTTGTATGTGTAGGTTATATTTTAAGATATCAAGTTTTGATCACTCTATTTACCTTATAGGATGTTGTTACAATAGCTCGATGATACTGAAATGTCTCACATAGACAAACTGGGTTTATCATATCTATGTTGGATTCCACCAGTGTTGGCGAATCATGACTTTCTTACAGCACTAGTGGAGCATTTCCATTCAGAGATGAACACTTTTACTTAACCTAGGGGGAGATGACAGTGATATTGGAGGACATCTACAAGATTCTTTGCATATCATTCTAGGTGCTGAGAGTGGTTTATGACACAGTTCCACGAGTAGGTACAAAGGCATTGAGGTTCATCTTCCAAGAGAACTTGATTATGAGTGGAGCCATCACATGGGATGAGCTTGTGCATAGATATGGGTCCACTCACAAGTTGGCATGAGTTTTGGAGATATTTATTAGCTACTTCTTGATGTTGGATAGAGGTCAACATAGATTAGAGTGTGGATGGAGTAAGATGCTCTAGATGATGTTGGCAACCCTAGAGAGATATGGGTGGGGATAGTGCATGCTTGCACATATGTATCATGAGATGCACGAGATAGTCTACCATGAGAAGAAGAGCATGGCTTCCTGAGTGTATGCTCTATAAATCTAGGCATGGGAGCATCTTCTAGTCATGAGGCCCGTCTTTGAGGATGAGAGGGAGCCAATAGAGCTATATATATGTAGATATAAAGGATAGCTTACCCAGATAGCTCTAGGGAAGACTAATTAGTGGAGGGCCTATCTTGATGACTTGGTGTCTGTAGTATGGAAGCCCTAGAGAGATACTAAGAGTTGAGTCATATGTTTGATTCATGACCACTAATAGGTTGATCCATGTAGATAGTAGAGAGATTTGCTTTGACATGAGTGTGGTAGTAGTATGGATGGTCGCATGACATCTCATAGGAGTATTGATCCTATGCTCAACTAGCAATATATGTAGAGTGTAGATGGTCCATGAGATTGGATCCAAGGAGATCCATGACAGATGTCATCAAATGTGTTCTAACATAGTAGGACTACCTGTCAATAGTAGTAGATGGAGAGATGATGCCAGCTTACCAAGCATATTTTGTGAGTCATCCCTTCTCACACTTTACAAATCCAGTGGGGATGGTAGCTCCTAGACCATAGGGACCACCCTAGGGACCACCAAAATAACCACCATAGTATCCACCATAGGGACCACCATAGTAGCCAAAGTAGGTACAACAAGTGAGACACAAGATCAGATAGGTGTAGATCCCTCCTAGGTAGATGGGATTAGATTTGGATGTTGGTGGGAGTGGGAAATGTCAAAGGAAATGATAGAGAGCTTACACAAAGGATCAACAGCAAGCCAAGCAAAAGGCTAAGCAAGAAGATGAGGACATGCAAGATCAACCTATTGTAGGGACTTAAGATGTCTTAAGGAGGGCCAAAGAGTGTATACAACAGGCCTCATGATAGTTAGGAGAGCTATTGATAGAAGTAGTTGTTAGAGATACACAGATAGTAGAGTGGGATCATGAGATCCATGGGTTACAAGAGTAGCTAGAGATAGTAGAGAGGAGATCAGAGTAGTAGTAGGACAAGATCCAACTACAGTCATCTAGAGTGACATATTATTTTGTGGCATATACAATAGTTTGCTAGATGAGGCTAAGTAAGTGCCTCAATTTTCCTAGTATGTCTGAGAGTCTAGAGGAGCGTAGCCTACAGTGAGGCTAGACATGCCTCCTCCTCCTCCTCTAGGAGGTGAGGGAGCCGGAGAGAGTTAGTTTGATTCTCCCTTATTTTGATCTGGCTATGTATTAATTGGTGTGCTAGTGCCATTTGTATCATTTTGATATCAACAGTGCTTGAGTAGCATTCATTTTTACCCTAGATGTACACTTTATATATATATATATATGAGATTTTGATTCGAGTACCATCGCATGTGTCACTTTTTTCTTCATAGCTCATTTTATATGAGATGTTTATGCTTATGATTATGAATGAAAATATCATGTGATGTATGAATATAGTGTACATAAGATGAGTTATGATAGTATATATGAAATGCAAAATGTGAATGAACTAAAATCTCATGTAGTTTTTTATTTTTGTTATAAGCAATAGGTATCCTATGAAGATCGATAGGACAAACCAAAGACTGAATGCTTGTGCAGTCATGAAGAAACATGATACTTTAAAGAAGCTAACAATTTCTCATCATGAAAGATGTGAGTCAATCAATGATTGAACTTATGCAAGTAGAATATGCAATGTAGCCCTATGCTAGATGTAACCTTAAAGTAGATACAACCCTAGGTCTGGTTACCAAGCTTTGAAGATTTTCATCATTGAACATATAGCAAAACCCGATACATGATAAAATTCCCACTAACATTGTACTCATGGAAATATGAATAGGACATATGTTCTAGTTTTGTTAGGATTCAATGTAAGCATTTGAGGCACAAGAAGCTAGAATGACCAGAACATTTATCCCTTTTACTATAACAAGAAAACATAAGCATTAGAGCTTAAATATTAAAATGACCAGAATGTTTGTTGCATGAAAACACACTAGACACATGGGAGATCATTCTTATGCTAAGTAATCAGTAAGTATTTTTTCTGTAATGGCCTTTGTGTCTATAACTTGAGATAGATATACTCATAGTGACCCATACATTCACTTAGTAGGATGAGTATCAGAATTTACTATAGAATAAAGAGTTCACTCCAACAAGCAAGGAGAAGAACCAACCTCACTTATTTATGGATATAAAAGAAGTCAAGGTACATGTAGCCATCCAATACAAGATGGAGGCTCTTATAGTGGACACCCCATTTATATGTATGCTTCATATCATTGGAACTAAACCACAAACAAAAAGCAAAGTAAACAAATAAAAGCTCAGCATATCCCAAAAAAATTCATCCTTTTTAGTTGAATTTTTTGTGTTATAGGATTGATGTCAAGTGTCAATGTGCAGAAGATGTATGAAAGAAATCTCTTTAGTAGGAGGACAATAATAGATAGAAACAATTAGAACTAGTGACTAAATTCAAAGAGGAATCCTCAAATAAGAAAAATAATAATAGTAAACTAAGTGATAGTAGATGGACACAATTAGGACAACTAGTGACTGATATGAAAGATATCTTCCATAAGAGGAATCTCTAAGTGACACTTGTGATAGTAGATAGACATATTTAGAATAATTGGTGACTAACATAAGAGATTTTCCTATAAGAGGAATCTCTAAGTGACATGAGTGACAGTAGACAGATGCAGTTAGAACAACTAGTGACTAACATGAGAGACAGTCTATAATGGAATCTCTAGTGACACTAGCGACAATAGACAGACATAGTTAAAACAACTAGTGACTAACACAAGATATGTTCTATAAGAGGAATCTCTAAGTGACACTTGCGACAGTAGACAGACATAGCAACTGGTGACTGATGTGAGATATTTTCCTATAAGAGGATTTCTAAGTGACACAGTTAGAACAACTAGTGACTAAAACAAAAGACATTCCATAAAGGAATATCTAAGTGACACTAGTGACAATAGACAAAAACAATTAGAACAACTAGTGACTAGTGCAAGAGACATTTCGTAAGAGGAATGTCTAAGTGACATTAGTGATAGTAAAAAAATGCAATTAGGACAACTAGTGACTAATGTGAGATATTCTTATGACATTGCAGGGGTTGCCCCCAAGTTATGACAAGATTCAATCCATGGATACATGAGCAAAAGCAGCAAAAGAAAGTAGGAAAGCATCTATACAAGATCCATAAGATGCACTATGAGATATAACATTTTGAACAAGACACACCTATTTACTAGGTTTTCACCTTCTTGGTAGAGATTCTTTTTTTTCTTAGTATTACCAAGGTGCCTATTGCTAGGTTTTCACCAGGGTAATGATTTTTTAAGGACTTTTTGCAATTTTTAGAAATTTTCAGGACATTTAAGTATATATAGAGAGCTTTTGAGATCAAACCAACTATAGAACTACTTTAAGTGGAGAGTGTTGATGGGCTCCTTGAGAATCTCTCCCTTGGCTGTAGAAAGTTGGTAAGCACCAAATCCAAACACTACAATGATTATGTACAAACCAAGCTAGTTGGGTTTGAACTTCCCCTTTTTAACTTGTTACTACTAATTCTTAGGGTTTTCTCTCAAAATGAGATCACCTAGTTGGAAGTAACATGACTTAACTTTCTTATTGTAACTTCTAGACATATGTTGTTGATAAGCTCGAAGATGATCACACACCACTTGTCGATGTTCATCTAATAGTTCTAGCTCTTGAAGTAAGATATTCTATAGTAATCATTAGTAATGAGGCCCTTCATGGAGATTCTCAAAGTAGGAATCTCAACCTCAATGGGAAGCACAACATCTGCTCCATATACTAAAGCAAAGGGCATTGCACCCATTGGAGTTTTGATACTTGTTCTATAAGCCCATAAGTTGGATTAATCTAAAAGTGTCAATCCCTTCCAAATTTTTGACTATGCAATGCAAGATCTTAAGGATCACCTTGTTGGATGCTTCCACTTGACCATTACCCTGGGGGTAATAAATAGAAGACCAATGTTGTGTGATTCTAAAATTTTTATACAATTCCTTAAGATCCTTCTTTTTCAACTATCCTCCACTATCAGTAATGATGGAGAAAGGTACACCATACTTGCATATGATGTAATTCATGATGAACAAAATTATAGTTTTTCCATTTTCTAGGGAAAGAGGGACTACCTCTACCCACTTAGTGAAGTAGTCTATAGTGGTAATGATAAACTATGTCTATTTTAAGAGGAGGGTGAATCTAACCCATTGTTGGAATGGCCATAGTGTAACAAATAGAATAAGATATCTAGTTGGAACGTGAATGGGATTCCCATGGAGCTGACATTGTTTCCAAGACTTAGCATATTTGATTGCCTCTTGATCCATATTTGGCCAATAGTAACTAGCTCTAATAAGTTTACGAGCTAGTGTCAAGCCATTTGAGTGAGATCCAAAAATGCCTTCATGTACATCTATTAATGAAAATTTGGACTCATCAGGTTCTAGACACCTAAGGAATGTTCTATTAAGACATCTCCTAAACACATCATCAGCAGTAATAACATATCGTGAAGCATTACGACTAAGGTGACATTTTTCATTTTGAGTTAGATTTTTTGGGATGGTATGGTCACATAAGTAAGAGTATATATGGTGGTAGAGAGATGAGTCATGTCCTACTACAGAACAAATCATATTAGATTTGAGAGACTCATAAGTAGGGTAGAGTAATGTTTCCACTAGGAACTCTTGTCAGAGATCATTTTCTAGCATCTGTAACAAGGAAGCAAGAGTATCCATGGCATTAGTTGCTTTGTTGTCTGCCCAAGGAATTTGTTGAAAAGTGATATGAGCAAAGTATTTCTTCAAGTCATCCACCATGCACTTGTAAGGGATAAATTTCTCATCCTTTATCTGATATGCATTTTTGACCTAGTTGATTATGAGTTATGAATCACCAAAGATGTTCAATTGATCCACTCTCCATTCAACTGCATTTTTTATGCCATTAATGAGAGCTTCATATTTGACAATATTATTGGTATAGGGAAATAGGATCTTGTACACCTTAGGAAATGAGTACCCTTCTTGTGTGATAAAGAAGATTCCAACACCTAACCCCTATTGTGTGAAGGAACTATCAAAGAACATCACCCAAGTTTGATGTGTAATTGTTAGAATTGATTCATCAGGAAAATCAAAGTTGAATGGAAGAAGACTATGCATTGATGCTTTTGCTAACTGATCAGAAATCACTTGTCCTTTGATAGCCTTTCATTCAGTATATTGAATGTCTAACTCACTTAGTTTCATGACCCAGATAGCCAATCTTCCCATTAGAGCTACCTTGCTAAGTAAGTACTTCAGTGGATCAATTTTAGCAATCAGCGACATAGTATGAGCAAACATGTAGAGTCTCAAATTTTGAGAAGAAAATAAAACTACCAAGAAAGCCTTCTCAATGATACTATAATTCATTCCATAAGAAACCAACATGCAACTAAGATAGTAGATAGCTCTTTCCTTGTTATCATTGTCTTCTTGTGCTAGCAGGATACCCATAGATGATTTTGTTGCTAAAATATATAAGATAAGAGACTTCACATGAATAGGAGGCATCAATATTGTTGGATTAGAAAGGTATTGCTTTATTTTTGTTAAGCTTTGTTCATAGTCTTGACTCCATGTGTATTTCACACCTTTATGTGGAGTCTTAGTAAAAGGTTGTGACCTATCTGCCAATTGTAAGATGAATCTACGAATGGATTGAAGTCTTCCTTATAAGACCGTCATCTAGCTAATCTTACAAGGTGGAGGCATGTCCATGATTTCTTGAACTTTCTTTGGATCAACCTCAATTCCCTTTTTAGATGCAATGTAGCCAATTAGTTTCCTAAACATCACACTAGATTCACATTTCTTGGGATTAAGTCTCAAATTGAATTTCTCCATGTGATCTAGGATAGGTCCAAAATCTTGAAGGTGAGTATTGTGTTTTGTGCTCTTAACCAGTGTATCATCAACATAGTCCTCCATTTGCTTATGCATCATGTCATGAAAAATTGTAGTAACTACACTCTAATATGTAGCACCAATATTTTTCAAACCAAATGGCATCACATTCCAATAGAAATTTCCCTATGCACAAGTGAAAGCAGTCTTTTCTTGATCTTCAAGTTGAATTTTAATATGCTTACAACCAGAAAATCCATCCATGAGTGAGTACATTTCATATCCTATCATCATATCCACTATCATATCAATGTTGGGGAGTGGAAAATCATCCTTTGGACATGCTAAGTTTAGATCTCAAAAATTTGTACAGACTTTGATAGATTTTTCATGCTTGGAGAATGGAACAATGTTTGATATCCATTCAGCATAGTCAATAGGTCGAATGAAACCATCTTTCAAAAGCTTTTCTAGTTCAACTTTGACAAGTAATGCAACATGAGGATGCATTTTTTTGAGTTTTTGTTTGACTAGTTTAACTCTTGGTGCAATGGAAAAGTGATGAATTATGAGATCAGGATCTAATCCAAGCATGTCTGAGTATATCCATGCAAAGTTTATCTTTTTCTCTTAGAAGAAGGCAATGAATTTCTCTTTTTCTTCTAGATATAGTGACTATGCAAGATGTATCATGTGAGGATATTCTTTTGTTCCCAAGTTGATTAGTTGTATTGGCTATATCAACATTGATGATCATTCCTAAAAATAACTAGGAAGTGCATCAAATATCTCATCCACGGGTGCCTCAGAGAGGCTTTCACCCTTTGACACATCTTTTATTTTTACTTTTTTAGTTTTTGATACTACCACAATGTATTTTTCACCATCAAACCTTTTATTTCTTTTCTTTTTGATTGTATGATTGAGATATTTGATGTTAGATTTGGTCATGTTAACACTTTTTTCACTAGTGGAAGATGTTATAGGTTCAACAACGTTTAAGTAACAGGAAAGAGCATAGTCAGTCTAGAATGTAGGGACTTTTCTAGATGCATTAGAGTTCTAGTCTATAAGCTTGAGATAGGTGAGTGAAAGAGAAGTGATGGTTTCAATAGTGTTCATGGTATAATCATCAAATGCTTGGACAAGTAATTTGAGACCTAGAGTGGCTTCGCATGCAAGTTTTTTTAAATGCCTCTGAGTTCTAATGTCATTAATCAAAGACTCAATGACACTAGTTGGATAACACTCATCCAACCTAACCCTAGACATTTCACCTACTTTGAGAAGGTTTTCATAGACATGAACTTGATCTATATCTTTGTCTGTAGTTTCTTTTGAGAGAGAGTTGCTCCTGAGGGGTGAATGCACAAAGTTGGGTCACAATTCCATGGAAGTCAAATCTATGGAATAAGACCTCTTAGAAATAGGTACCCAATTTTTAAAAATGGGCACCCATTTTTGGCTCGGGTGCCTGACCCTAAATTTAAAAAATGGGCACCCATTATTTTTAAAAATGGGTACCCGTTTCTCAAAAAATTAAAAATTTGAGTTTTTAAGAAATGGGTACCCATTTTTAAAAAAATTAAAAATGGGTACACGTTTCTTAAAAATTCAATTTTTTAAGTTTTTGGTAGATTTTACATGTCGCTTTTAGCTTTTCAAAATGGGTACTCATTTTTTGAAATTCAAATAACAGGTGCCTGTTTCTTACAACATGAGGCAAGATTTTTTTTTCCTTGCCTCGAATTTTTGTTTGGGATAGGCTTGGTGAGACCAAGCCTATGCCTTGGCCTCTCAAGATTTGGCTAAGGCATTGAACTGACAAAGTCATGCCTTGCCATAATTTTTAGAGGGTCTTCCTGATCAAATTTTTTTACGAAACAAAAACCCATTAGAGCTCTCACTGTCCTCATTTCAGAAATATAAATTTTATAGTGTTATGATTTTATTTACTATTTTTGCATTATTTTTTAATCAAAGGTGGTACCTAAATGTAAAATAGAAATGTTCACTAAAACTTTAATAACTTTTTTATTTTATAATTTTTCTTAAATTAATTTATATGTCATCAATCTACATTCAATTCTTTTGAAGTTTTAAAAAAAATTGGAAAAAGTGAAATTTTGATGAAATTATGGTGTCCGTACACAAGAGGTTTTAAAATTTTCCTTTATAGCCAATTAAAAATTAATAAATAAATAAATATTCATTAAAAAATTTAAGAAAAATATTCTCATCAATCTTTGGTGTGTCAGGTAACTCCATTTAAAATGATTCACAAAAATTCATTCATTTGTGTCAAATTATGGTGTTTGTACATAAGTGTGGTATGGTCCTGAAGCAGGCATTTTGAAAAAGTGGTTTTTGAAGATCCATATCAAAAAATAATCCATCATATGGGTATAAAAATAAATTACATATTCAAAAAGAAGATTCCAGGTACTACAATTTTTATTTCTGAATTTTTTTTATATTTAATCTCTAAATGGCTCAAATTTTGGCATCAATTGATAAAATATTTCAAAAATAGGAAAAAAACTTCCACTTTTTGGCCAAAAGTGAGACCAAACTTCTTGCACTGACCCTGAGAGAGAGTTGAATTCATATTCCTTAGAATTTGTGCTACATAGTGACAGACTGTAGAATTCCCTAATAGTGATAGGAACAAATTCTCCTTCATCATCTAGATTTTTACAAAGATACTCAATGCATAAAGCATGATTAGAATCTCCTTGTTCTTGATGAGTAGGATGTGAATTAGTAATATCATTAGAAGAAATACTATCACCATCCATAGTACTGATGCATGGTACAAAATCATTAGGTTCAACCAAGAATTTAGAAAAATCATGAGAAATGGGTTAAGGATAAGGATCCTCATCATTGACATTGTCTTCATGGTCATCAAACTCAGCTTGTGACTCATTTTTAGATTAAATTTTTAGGTTTTGGCACAAATTTTGTTGATCCCTAGATGGAAGGGAATCTTCTTGAAGCCTAGACCAGATGTATCTTGGTTCCTCCTATATGCCTAAAATGTGAGCACACTTCTATGGGCCATTATATCCAAGATTGCTCAAGAATGAGGTCTCAAATGGTGGCTCATAGCTCTCTATTCATGGAGTGTAAGGGTTTGTAATGGAGGCCCTCAATTTGACCTAGTTTGTGCCCATGCAAGTACACCATGAAACAAGAGGTTCAAGGATCAAAATATGAATGCAAATGAAGATGCAAACTAATCTAAATGATGACAATGCAAAGCAATGAAAGAAAGAAAATCTAATCTATGAAAGGAAATAACAATGAAATATTAATCTATGAAAATAAATATGGATCTAAGCTAATATGAAAATGCAAGGATGGATAATGATGATGGAAGCCATGGATGCATGATAGAAGAAGACAAGAAGATAGAAGTTCTCCACAAAAGCTTTAATGTTCAAACTCCTCCAAAAACCGCTCTCCAGACCTATAGCATAACAATAGCATAATCATGGATGTATAATCATAGATGTCAAAAATAAGGAGAGGGCTCTCCCTTATAAAGAAGAATGTGGTGGTGGGAGGCTTCTCACAACCAGTATGGGATAATAGAGTTTGATCCATGTGAGACAAAATTCTAGCAATGAGAAAATAGAGGAAAATTAAATGAGGGAAGGAAAAAAAAGGATTTATTTAATTGTCACTTATTTCATTTCCTTTTTCACGTGGGAGAAGAGAGCAGGAAAATTAAATGAGGGAAGGAGAAAGGAATTTATTTAATTTTCATTTATTTCATTTCCTTTTTCACATGGGATTTTATTTAAATCTAAAAGGGAGCAAGTTCTTTTAATTAAATAGGAAATATTTAATTAAATTAAAAGAGGGGTTTTTCTCTTAATAATTAAATGTGGATTTAATTATTTAATTAAAAGAGAGGTTTTCTTTTAATTAAATTAGACGAGATAAAATGATCAAGTGTTTAGGAAATATTCAAATAACTAAATTAATTACAATTTGATCAAAGAAATTGATTTGAATTGATTTAATAAAATATTGCAAACCATTGATTCGGGAAATTTGATAAATTGAATAATGGGGGCCCATAGTCTAGGCAACCATTATAGGGTGCATACACCTCCTAGATGTTTCTTTGATAGGATCAGTTAGGCCATTTTTCTTGCATCAAATAGGACCAATTCCCTTGTAGTCAAAGTGTTTCATAAGTTTAAGACCTGGACCATACTTTTTAGAAGTAATTTTGTAAGACTCTTCTATGCGGTCAACTAGAGTTTTTTCTTTGTAGATCCATGCAACAATAGCTCTATTTTCACTTTCCTCCTCAAGAGGGAAAATAGCTTTAACAAATGTACCATTATACATAATTTGAGGTGTCAACATAAAATGTTTCTTTGCTTTAGATGCTCTCCCATAATCATGAGGAGATTTAGGAAGAGATGTCAATGATAGAACCAGATCTATGTGATATTCACCCATTCAAGTTTCTTTCAACTTGAGTAATTTCTCGATTTGCTTCAACTTATTATCATGATTGTCTATAGACTCCCTATTAGTGGGCACAAAGTTTTTAGTAGACTTAAACATGTTACAAGTATAGCTAGTGCTTGCAGGTATAGTGACTTCAAAGCTGTGAAATGGGAATTTTATGCACTGATGATAATTGGAAGGCATATCCCAAATATCATGTATCCATGGTCTTCCTAGAAAAATATTGTAACCTAAGGGAATGTCTAAGACTTGACAAGTGATATCCCTTTTCACAGGGCCAACTCAGAGGAGTAGCACAACAAGACCCAAAGATTTTCACTTGACTTCATCATACACTCTAATAGTTATCTTGTAGCAAGGGGCAAAAAACTCTTAAGGATATTCTAATTATCTAAGAAAAGTAGCAGAGATAATATTCAAATTAGCTCCATTATTCATAAGCACATGTTGGACATGTTTCCAGTGTATCATGACCTTAGTGTGTAGAGGTTGATTATGTGGATGACTTAGTAAATTTTCGTCCTCCTTAAAGAAGAGCATATAGTAAGGGGAATTCAGATGACCTACCATAGATTGGAACCTCTCAAGATCAAGATCTTGAGGAACATTTGCCTTAGTGAGGGCTTTGTCAAGAATCTGCTTATGAGCAAGCAAGTTTTTGAGCAATTTGAAGATCATGATTTGAGCATTTGTTTGTTGTAACTAATCAAGGATACTGTAGCTAGTAGGCATAGAAGTTGTTACAAGTTTTGTTCCTTTTCCAAATAGACCAACAAGAGGTTTGTTTTTGTGTTGTTCTATATTAGGAGTAGAAGTCACAACACCTTTTGAGTACTAACTTGGCTCAAGAATGCATGATAGTGTTGGCACAAGTTTATGATGACTCATTGTTTGATGTGTTGGAAGTAGGACCCCTTAGGACAAATGGTGTCTTAGGTTTAGCTTTGTCTTATTTTCCCTTGATGGTCATGACATTATAGTACTCAACACCTACTAGTTTAACCATGTGGACTATCTCATCATCATTGTTAGAGTACATATAGTTGACCTTGTTCTTAGGTTTCTATTTTGAGTTTTCTCCTTTTTCATATTGAGGGAATGGCTCCTTGAAATCCTTGTGATCCAAGTTCTTGTTATGTCCATCCACAACAATGTCACCATCGTTAATTAAATCTTGGATTTTGTGATGCAAGTTGATATAGTTATTGGTTTTGTGACATTTTCTTTGGTGGTATTTGCAAAATGAAGTCTCATTCCACCATGGTGGTTGTGGTTTTGGATCATAAGGTTGAGATTTTTCCTATGGAGAAATGAGTTTTTTTTGTAACAAAGTCTTGTAAACCACATCCAAAGCTTCACCAAGAGGTGTAAAATCTCATTTAGGGTGTGTAGCCAATGAGTTCCTTGGTTTTTTTCCAGATGCCTTATTGTCAGGAGGAGGTTTCTTGACATTCTTGGATGCTCTAAGATTATCTATAAGATTGAATTCTTCCTTAGTAGGTTTAGGAGTAATATTGTCAACAACTTCGTCATGTACAACTTCTCAATTTTTGTTCGCATATCAAGATTGTCCTTATTAGAGTTTGACCCTTGTTTAGTGCCTTTCTAAAGGGTAAGCTGACCCTTTTGACCATGAATTCCTCTATCTAGATTTCTTGTGTGACCATGTCTTCAAAGGTACGTGGACCTTGAAGTTGAACTCTATACCCAAAATCAAGCAAAAGATTATCTATTAAAATATCAAGTGTTTCTATTTCTAGGATTTTTCATGTGTATTTGGTGTAAAGTTGTCTCCATCTTTGAAGGAATGTGAGGAAAGTTTCCCCAACCTTCTATTTAAGGTTGCACAAGTCTCGAATGTTAATCGAGTGTTGTATGTTGTGAGAATAATGTTGGACAAACAAGTTAGCAATCTCATTGAATGTTTTGATACCAATAGGCAAGTGTGAGAACCACTCAATAGCTTGACCACCTAGACTTCTTGGAAATAAACACATGAGATATGTCTAATTATGCATAAATTCCATAGATAAGGTACCAAATTCCCACAAATGATCTTGGAGATCAATAGTTCCAAAGTATTTATCATACTTAGGTAACTCAACTCCTCTCAGAAAAGGAGGTATGTCTATACTCTTGTCAATAAGAAATGGACAAAGAGTGTCTAAGTTGTATGTTTTTTTAGGTTTGTCTTTATCATGCATCATTTGAGCTAACCGGTCTTGCATGATTTTTAGTTTTTTTTGGAATTTGGAAATTTTAGTTTCCTCTTCATGAGTAATGATAGTTTCAATGTCAAAATGATGAGGTAGCTTGGCTCCCTCTTGGGCAAGTCTGAGAAAGAATTTCTCTTTCTCTTTGTTAAGTAAGAATTTCTATTTCTCTTTGTTAAGTTAGATTTCTATGACCTTTTGGAAGTTTTTGTCCTTTTGATATTTTTCAATATGATCAGGGATTACTTCTTCCTCTTCATTATAATTAGTAAAGAGATGTTCCTTATGTCATTCATTCCTATTTGATCATGGTCTCTTCTTTGTTCTTGATGCAGGAGCATCCAGGGGTATAAGGGCAATCCTGTGTCACCGAAAAAAAATGTACTTGGACTTAATTTTTGTTTCATGTTTTTACATTTTTGGATACCCATTTGGGTCAAATAAAGGTTCCAACTCTTACAGTTCAACTATCAATGTGCTAGAAAATCTCAAAAAAAAATAGGAGCATGCAACTTGGCCATCATTTGGGTGACCTAGAAGGTGTGAATTGGCCAGATGAATGTAATTGTGATTTAGAGCAATCAAAAAAAAGAATCAAGTCAAAAGGCCCCATGGTTTGAAAGTTATTGCAATTTTTTGAGTTTTGGAGACCTCCTAAGAATGCTTCAAAGTCAAGTTAGGGGCATTAAATGACCTCAAAAAGGGCCAAAAAATGGGGGACGAGAAAAGCTTGTCCATAGGGCTATAGAGAACTTTGAGATCTTTTCAAAAATGTAAACGATTCATCAATCGGAGCTACGGTTCAAAAGTTATGCCTCCCGAAAGTTCAGTTACCGTTTCTAGATTCTTCTAGATTTGTGCTAACTTCTACCACAGCTTTCAGAACCTTCTATTTGGTCGGTGGATGCCTACTAGCACTTTCTAGAATTTATTTCCTAGTCCTTAACCCTTTGGGGTCTATTTAAGGAGATTTTTGGCATTGTAAAAGGCAGTTTGGAGTGGAGTTTGAGAGGAGGTACTGAAAGGAGAAATTATCTCCAGATTTATGCTATTGTAAGCCCTTAGGGCATGTTTTGAAATTTATTTTCTCTGTACTGTTTGTACTAGCTTATTTTCTCAGTCAATACAATTTCCCTTTTCTGTTGTGTCCATTCTATACTTGGGTGGTGTCCCCATCAAATGGTATCAGAGCTGGTTTTCCTGAGTGTGTAGACAAAATGCCGACTGTGAGGCAGTTTGCACCAGGACTGTGTGGTTGTGGGTTTGAGTTAAGAAGATGCCTCCATAAAGAGAGCATGGTGGAAGGGCCAGAGCTATTAATCTTGAGGAGGTTAGAGCCCTCCAAAGGCAGGTATAGGCATTGCAAGAGGAGCTCCGTAGAGGAGCAAATGTTGCCGCAGGTGACGACAGTGAGGATGACAATGAAGAAGAAGTAATGGAACCAGAAGGGGAATTTGACAGGGAAGTTTTGAATCATGAAGAGGAAAGGATTTTTAGGGCCATTACTAAGTTTGGGAAAAGACCTACAATTGAAGTGGGTGTATTTTCAGGAAATCTGAAACCAGATGAGTTGATCGATTGGATCAATGAACTGGAAGAATACTTTGAGTATGAGGATATCAGGGACCCAGATAGGGTTAAGTTTGCAAAGGCCAAACTGAAATGCCATGCCAAAATTTGGTGGCAAGAGGTCCAATTGGAAAGAAACAGAAGAGGAAAGGAGAAGATCACAAGATGGGATCGCATGGTGGACAAATTGAAGAAGCAGTTCATTCCTGTGGACTATGAGCTTGATTTGTTTAAGAAGATGCATGGGTTAAAGCAAGCAGGAAGATCAGTCCAAGAATATATAGAGGAATTTTATCGACTCTTGATTAGAGTGGAACATGTAGAAGAAAATAAGGAGAAGGTTGCTCCTTATATCAGTGGGTTGTGACCTAGCATCCAAGAGGAATTAAGTCTGGTAAGAATGACCAGCGTTGAAGAGGCATACTAGTTTTCCCTACGAGTTGAAGAGAAGCTGAATAAAAGGTTTGAAGGAAGACAAAGAGGGTATGGTCAAGGAGGAAGGGGAAGCAGTAGATCATCTGGAGGCCACAATGAAACCCAAAAGAAAAATGAAGATGTGGGCACTAGCAGGAACCAGAGGAATGAGGGTTTCAACTGCTCCCATGATCAAGACTTTGGAAATCAAAGAGGAAGAGGTAGAGGACATGGACAAGGAAGAGGAGGCTTTTGTGGTACCTATTTCCATTGCAATGAAGAAGGTCATCATGCCTTTGAATGCCCTCAACGATAAGGAAGGACATATAGGAGAACTGAGGGCCAAGCTAGGGTTGCTCATGTAGATGAGGATGCACAATCATCACATTCAGAGGATGCAGAAAGAGGAGAGACCTTGGTAAATGAAAGAGTCCTACTAAGTGGTGAGATTGAACCAGGACAATGGAGGAGTTTGTTTCATACCAGATGCAAGTGTGAGGATAAATTTTGTGACGTGATCATTGATGGTGGTAGCACTGATAACTTAGTATCAAAAGAGATGGTCTCTAAGCTAAAGCTCAAGAGGGAGAAACATCCCTAGCCCTATCAAATTGCTTGGGTAAAAGATGATCATAAGGTCTTGGTAAGTGAACAATGTTTAGTAAAATTCAAAATTGGGAGTTACCATGATGAAGTTCTCTGTGATGTTATTTCAATGGATGTTTTCCATCTATTGTTGGGTAGACCATGGCAGTTTGATAGACATGAAGTACATGATGGACATGCAAACACATACTCTCTGACAAAGGATGGAGTTTGCCACAAATTGAAGCCCATGAAAAAGGAAGGTGAAAAGGTATGTAGCAGTGTTAGGATTTGTCTTGTTGATGGAAGGAAGTTTTTAGATGGCATGAAACATCAACATATGTGCTACACTTTGATTCCTAGGAAAGATAAAGAAGGTAGTAGTGAAATACCAGTTGAAGTTTTAGATTTACTAGGGGAGTTTGGAGATATTATCTCTGATAATGTTCCAGATGGATTTCCACCAGTAAGGCAAATTAGTCATCAGATAGATCTGATTCCAGGAGCTAGTTTTTCTAACAAGGCTGCTCACAGGATGACAATAGACAGGTTCAGGAGGTGTTGAGGAAGGGCTTGATTCAAGAGAGCCTGAGTCCATGTGCAGTACCTGCAGTACTTGCACCAAATAAGGATGGAGAGTGGAGGATGTGTATATATTCTCGAGCTATAAATAGGATCACCATCAAGTACCAGTTTCCTTTGCCAAGGATGGATGATATTATGGACTGCTTGAGTGGAGCTCAGTACTTCACAAAGATAGATCTGAAGAGTGGTTATCACTAGATACATATTCGAGAAGGAGATGAGTGGAAAACAACCTTCAAGACCAAGGAGGGTCTTTATGAGTGGTTAGTCATGCCCTTTGGATTGATGAATGCCCCAAGCACCTTCATGCGGCTCATGAATGAGGTACTTAAGAAGTTCTTGGGAAAATTTGTTATTGTCTATTTGGATGATATTTTAATTTTCAGCAAGACTTTGGAAGAACATTTATTGCATGTTCGTAGTGTCCTTGAAAGGCTAAGGGAAGAGAAACTGTTAATTAATCTGAAGAAGTGTAACTTTGCAAAAAGGGAGTTAATCTATTTGGGGTTTGTTATATCACCTGAAGGTCTCAAAATGGATCTAGAGAAGGTAAAAGCCATCTTGGAATGGCCTAGTCCAAGGTCTGCTACTGAGGTAAGATCATTTCATGGTCTGGTTAGTTTTTATAGGAAGTTTATTAAGAATTTCAAAGGCATATGTGCACCCCTAACTGATACAATAAGAGGGGATAGAAAAGATTTCAAATGGACTGCAACAACTATGAGAAGTTTTGAATTGCTGAAGAAGAAGGTGATAGAACAGCCTGTGTTGGCACTTCCAAACTTTAGAAAAGTGTTCCAGGTGGATTGTGATGCTAGTGGTATCACTATTGGGGTTGTATTAAGCCAAGAAGGTAAGCCTATTACATATTTTAGTGAAAAATTGAATGATGCAAAGAAGAAGTATTTTGTTTATGATCAAGATTTCTATGCAATACTTCAGGCCTTAAAGAAATCGAGGCATTATTTATTGTGAAAGGAATTTGTTTTGTATACTGATCATCAAGCATTACAGTACCTAAATAGCCAAGGTAAATTGAATCAAAGGCATATGAAGTGGGTAGAATTCTTGCAGAGTTATACATTTGTGTTGAAGCATAGAAGTGGAAAATCTAACAAGGTTGCAGATGCACTAAGTAGGAGATAGTTGTTGCTTACAGTAATGCAAGTTGAAGTAGTTGGGTTTGATGAACTCAAAAATTTGTACCCCGAGGATCCTGATTTTGCTGAAGCATGGAAAAATTTTGAAGAACCTATTGCTATAGATAGAACCAAGTGGTTAGACTATTTGATTCAGGATGGCATGTTGTTCAAGGGTAGTCAATTGTGCATTCCAAGAAGTTCCATGAGGGAAAATCTAATTAAGGAGAAACACAGTGGAGGGATGGTAGGACATTTTGGTCAAGATAAGACCATTTCAATTCTTAGAGAACATTATTTTTGGCCTCAAATTTCACAGGATGTGAAGAAGTTTATACAGAGTTGCCAGGTTTGTCAAGTTGCCAAGGGCTTTAGTCACAATACTAGCCTATATCAGCCATTGCCTGTTCCATCAAGGCCATGGGAGGACATAAGTATGGATTTTGTTCTTGGAGTGTCGAGGACACAAAGGGGTAATGACTCAGTATTTGTGGTGGTTGATAGGTTCTCCAAAATGGCACATTTCATTCCATGCCACAAAACTCATGATGTTGTCCATATTGCAGACTTGTTTTTCAAAGAGGTGGTAAGACTACATGGTCTTCCAAGGAGTATAGTTTCTGACAGAGATACTAAATTTGTGGGGTATTTCTGGAGGACATTGTGGAAAAAGTTGAGAACAGACTTGAAATTCAGTTCCACGCATCACCCACAAATTGATGGCCAAACAGAAGTGGTAAATAGAAGTCTGGGCAATTTGCTGAGATGTTTAGTTGGGGATAAGCCCAAGGGATGGGATTTGATTCTACCACAAGTAGAGTTTGCTTACAATAACTCTATAAATAGGAGTACTGGAAAATCACCATTCCAAATTGTATATGGGAATAGCCCAAGGACTGCACCAGAGCTAAGGAAGATAGAACAAGGGGAAAGGACAAGTGCTAAAGCTGAGGAATTTGCTGGACATATCAAGTGTCTACATGAGGAGGTTCAAGCACACATTACCAAGATGAATCAAGAGTATAAAGCTAGGGCTGATCAAAGGAGAAGACATAAGGAATTCCAAGTAGGGGATCTAGTCATGGTGCACTTACGAAAAGAAATATTTCCAGCCAGTACTTACAACAAGCTGAAAATGAAGAAATTTGGCCCCTACAAAATTTTGAAGAAACATGACTTAGGAAATGCATATGAGGTGGAGCTGCCAGATGGTATTCATATTTCTCCCATTTTCAACATTTTTGATTTAACAGAGTATCATGATGATGGTGCAGATGAGGAGCTGGTGTTAGAGCCATGTCAAATTCCTGTTTCTAAGAAGGAGGAGATAGAAGACATTCTAGATCATTGTGTGGGTAGGAGTACTAGAAATAGGCAGTATGAAGAGTATTTGATCAAATGGAAAGGACGACCGATCGAGGACTCAACTTGGATTTCAGCAGCTGAGGTTTCCCATTTGGGATTTCCTCTACCATCCATAAAGTGACAGGGTCACTTTTCAATCTACCATGGGTGTCTGATGCAGGAGCATCCAAGGGTATAAGGGCAATCCTGTGTCACCCAAAAAAATGTACTTAGACTTAATTTCGGTTTCATGTCTTTACATTTTTGGATACCCAATTGGGTCAAATAAAGGTTCCAACTCTTACAGTTCAACTATCAGTGTACTAGAAAATCTCGAAAAAATAGGAGCATGCAATTTGGCCATCATTTTGGTGACCTAGAAGGTGTGAATTGGCCAGATGAATTTAATTGTGATTTAGAGCATTCTAGAAAAAGAATCAGGTCAAAAGGCCCCACGGTTTGAAAGTTATTGCAGTTTTTCGAGTTTTGGAGACCTCCTAAGAATGCTTCAAAGTCAAGTTAGGGGCATTAAATGATCTTGAAAAGGGCCAAAAAATGGGGGACAAGTGAAGCTGGTCCATAGGGCTATAGAGAACTTTGAGAGCTTTTTGAAAATGTAAACGGTTCATCAATCGGAGCTACGGTTCAAAAGTTATGCCTCCCGAAAGTTCAGTTACCGTTTCTAGATTCTTCTAGATTTGTGCTAACTTCTACTGCAGCTTCTAAAACCTTCTATTTGGTGGGTGGATGCCTACTAGCACTTTCTAGAATGTACTCCTAGTCCTTAACCCTTCAGGGTCTATTTAAGGATATTTTTGGCATTGTAAAAGGCAGTTCGTGAGTGGAGTTTGAGAGGAGGTACTGAAAGGAGAAATTATCTCCAAATTTATGCTATTGTAAGCCCTTAGGGCATGTTTTGAAATTTATTTATTCTATACTATTTGTACTAGCTTATTTTCTTAGTCAATACAATTTCCCTTTTCTTTTGTGTCCATTATGTTCTTGGGTGGTGTCCCCATCAGTTCTCCATGTTTGATTTCTTGATCAACCATTATAGGAATGTGATAAGTTTCAATGTTTTTTGGCTGAAAAGGTTGTCTAAATAAGATTTCAACTATATTTTTTGGAGACATGACCTTTTCTAGTTTCACGATCCTCTTGATACAAGGGGTTTCTATTTTGTTGTAAGTTTATAGAGAATGTTCTTCAAACATGAGGTGATCTAACAAGTGAGGGAGATCATGAAGATTCCTCACTACATGACCTAGAGATAGACCATGTATGAACTGAAGAGTGACCTCTACCATGATTACTACCACTAGCTCTACCTCCTCTAGGTCTTTCCAAATAAAATATGTGTCTGCTTCTTGTTGCCATGGTCATAGACAAGGACAAAAAGTGAAAGCTTAGATAGGAACCATACTAGAACATAGTCTCAAAAAGCAAGATAAGTGTACTATATACTAAGGAAAAATTTGTCTAAGTAATGGCTAGAATGGCAAAATACTATGACTATTATGACACAAAGTACGATAAGCACAAAAGACCAAGGACAAGGTAAAAAAGAGATAAGACTAGTTTGTGTCTAGGTCACAAGTCATTAGCTAAGCAAGAAGTCATTGTTTGACATTGTTTATAGATAGAGAAGAGATATAATGTTGTAGATAACAAACCAAATTTAGAATGCAAATATCTATGACAAAAAGAGTTGACAGTTCATATGTAAAGTTATGCACGAAGATTCTCAGGGACCCATGCAAAAAGATAGAGAACTAGGCAAATATTTAGAATAGTAGATTTTGCAAATTTTTCTCACATGAGCACATATGCAAAGTCATGTGATGATGTGCTATACTGACAAAAGTACAGGGTTCTAACAGGATGACAAATCTACAAGATCTCATGCAGAGATTCTCATAGGACCACATAAAAACTTGGATAGGGCCACATGAAGAAATATACAATAAAAGGTTCTCACGTAAAATTTTTGAAAATTGGGCATGAAAACAAGGACCAAATTGACAAAAGAGACTAAATTTTGAAGAGATTGTTTAAGTTTTAGAAAATTCTAGATAGATTGTTGGTTATTTTGAAAAATTTCAAATAAGTTGTAAGACCTTTTTTAAGTTTTTGAGCAACATTTCAATTATTTTGAATAAAACAGTTAGTTTTCAGATAAAATGGGAAGCAAGTAGTAGTTTCAAACAACCTAATTGAGGAAAAAGCAACTCGAAGGGGCAAGGGAATCTTGACCTTTAGTTTGTTTGACAGGTTTGGACAATGTTTAAAGACTTGATTACAAACATTCTTTTATCCCTAAAATAAAAATTGATAGAGAAGGGAAAACCTTTTTCCCACAGCTTATGTGCATGTGAGCACCTCACATAGCCAAGTCACCCATAGAGGGTGCCTGTGTTTTTGGTGTATTCCAAGGGCTGAATAATATATATGTTGAAAAAACACCCTTGTGGTAGGGGTCAAGCACATATACCACCTTCCAATGCCTAGGTACATGCCTATGGTGAGTTCTATAGGAGAGATTCTTCTCCCTCCTTGCCAAAAATTATGCCTCCTTTCGAAGGTGAACTAGGTAGCAACTAACTAAGAAGTTATTACTTGGCTTCCATTCATATTAACCCCCAGTGGCTTCACAAGTGAATTTGAGGCTAGTAGCCCACACCAACATCTATAAGTACACACACTTAACTAACAAGACTAGGGCCAGTGCCAACCAATGCAGTTTGCAGAGCCTCTTCTTGATATGTAATATCATAATGAAAAAGAAAAATTAATATGGCTTTGGAGTCTTTTGCTTAACAAAGCTTCTTTATTAGAGTGAGGTGGAATCTCTAATGAAAGGAGTGTGCTCACTTATGTCATTCTCGGAGGTTAGATAGCTTTGGCAAGCCCTCTAAAGGTTAACTCAAACTGATGGCTTAGATTTAAGGGTCCAAGATTCTAATTTTCCTCAAGGGGAAAGAGCATACTCTACCTCATTTCCTTTCCCAAATATGCAAGACATGCTAATCATCGTGTTAGCTTAATCGATCCCACCTTGGCCTATTCCAAGACTTTGATCTTTTAAAAGGAAATCATCATCTCTTTATGAAAGGCTTCATTTGGGACAACCACTAACTTGCTTGCCTCCCTCAGATATCATCTTTCAAAGGCTTCTAGGTTTTTGATTTACCCTTGGTCATGACCTCCAAGTGGTAAAGAGCATACTCCCTTATTCCCCTATCTTACACCCTACAAAGTTCACAAGCCCTATTAATACTATGTATAAAAAGAAATAAAAGAAGACACGACATTTAAGTGGGTTTGAAATAATTCTTCATCATGCATATCTTTGAGAAGCATCCTGCATTCACAAAATTGATATATGTTTGAAATGTTTAGATAAGGGTGTCTTTGTCAAGCATCTTGCAAACCATGGTTATGCTATAGAAAAATAGAAATCCAAAAGATTTGCTTCAAAGAAAAATTGTTAGTCAAATCATCATTAAAAACCATAATCTAGAAAACTGTGTTGTTGCATAATTTTGTGTGAAGTCATGCATAGACCCACATGAAGAAATAGAGTGCACCATGAAAAACACTATGCACTTATGCACTTTTTTGTGTGAGAAAGTATAGAGGAAGATGTGAAATCTTCAAGTCTTTGCATGAAAATCTAAAAACCTGTACAGACGAATGCAACAAAATAATAAAAATGCAAAAAATAGAGAAAATAAGGCCAAATTTTTTTATTTTTCATGCCCCATAGTGTGTGCCAAAAATGTATACATGAAATGCAGGCCTTAGATCCTCACACACATTTCAACACGATCATTATATGTGAAACCATCCCAAAATGAACATTGAATTGTTCAACTAAAATAGTTTGACAAATCTACCTATTGTCTTCTAGCTAGAATGATTTTGCCTTTGCTCTCAGAAGAAGTGAAAAACTAGATGCCTAGAATGAAGGATTTGAAGCTATATGAGATATGCAAGATTAGTTTAGAAGAGAATGCATTGTTAAGATAAGAAATAAAAGAGCATACTATGCTAAATAAATGCATATTTGAAATCTAAATTATATTACAATGCAAGAAATAAAGCTATAAAAATGTGAGCAAGATGAGTAAGAATTCTAGCATAATTTCAATGCAAATTCCAAAATTCTTCCTCTATAATGAGAAATGGAGAGCTCATTAAATAGAATCTAAGAGGTGATCGATAGTCAAGATTAATCAGAATGGATGATAAAGATTGAAGATGAGACCTAGTCATAAAGGAAACTTCCTCATTAAAAGGGAGTTAACTGGTAGCCTTTGAGTGATAAAAGGAGTTAATTGGTTCCTTTTTTAGTGATGAAAGGAGTTTAAAAAATTCCTTTTTGAATGATAAAAGGAGTTAACTGGTTCCTTTTTTAGTGATAAAAGGAGTTAACTGATTCATTTTTTAGTGATAAAAGGAGTTAATTGATTCCTTTTTTAGTGATAAAAGGAGTCAATCCCTGTTCGAGAGTATTTAATTTAATAAAATAGAATATGACCTCATAAATGGATAACTTCAATTAATTGAATAATTAAATTCAATAATTAAAAAGAGGAGATATCTTATTAAATTAAATGTATTTAATTCCTTTGTACATTAGCTAAAGAGGTCATTTTAATTTAATTAAAGTAAAACACTTATAGTTAAATTAAATTAAATCAATAGGTTTATGTAGCTAATTTGAGTTGATACTTAGGAAATAAATAAATAATGTGATTAATGAA
This sequence comes from Cupressus sempervirens, assembly GCA_028749045.1. Taxonomy (NCBI): domain Eukaryota; kingdom Viridiplantae; phylum Streptophyta; class Pinopsida; order Cupressales; family Cupressaceae; genus Cupressus; species Cupressus sempervirens. The sequence goes on along the minus strand of CM053783.1, from coordinate 582,394,194 downwards.
GATTAGGGTTATCTACATTTGACACCTAAGTTGAGTAGCGATTATCAGAATTAGAATTATGAACTAAAATAGGACTTAGGAATAATTGAATAAACCAAAGTTGGTTAATATGGAAAATCAATAGGTTTATGTAGCTAATTTGAGTTGATTAATATAGATTAGGGTTTTCTAGATTTGATACCTAGGTAAAGTAGCGATTATCAAAATTAGAATTATGAACTAAAATAAGACTTAGGAATAATTGAATAAACCAAAGTTGGTTAATATGGCAATGTACCAATTTTGGGGTATTACAAAAATAACAAGAGTCTCCAACTCCAAAGTCAAGGTCCCATCTATAGTAGACCTCGAAACCAAAATCATATCCCCTACAATCAGAACAGACCTATGAACAAACCTCATAATTAGAATAGACCTATCGACCACGCCTAGTCTTCAAACACTAACCTAAATAGGGCTTTGGTCCCTCAAAACAACCTTACCCAAGATCAAGATTTCTACCCTTCTTGTAACTACTCTAATGGATATTGCATGTGTCAAATGACAAAATATTACTTGGCTTTAACTGTGCTAGAGTGATTAGTTGCTCAGCAACATAATGCTAATCAACCTACTAATACTTTTCAGTAAGATGATTGTTCTTTCATGAATCGCCTGGTGGAAGAGCATGGTACTGTAACCCAAGATTCTTGTGCTTACAATACTAAAAGCAAGAGAAGAGTTCAACATCAAGTGCAACACCACATGTGCAAGAAATTGACTAGAAACACAATGTTGTTCAACCCACTAATGTCCCTCGGTAGCAAAGGTGAAGTGAAAGAAGAGATAATGTGAATAACCTATAGACTATCCCACCTTAATACTTATAAGACTTCTACTAGAACATTTAATGCTTCTTTTAGTGTGGTAGATCTAATGTGAACATTTCTATGCGGGATGTTGTAACTATTATACCATCACAAAGGAGGCTACTGTAGTAGGAGTTGGAAAGCATTGAACTTAGAGATCAGTTGCCTAGCAAGAAGTATGTTGTGAGTTTGATACAACCATAAAAGGAGGTAAGAACAAGTAAAATGATTAAACCTCCTCCTTTTTATGTTTCTTTCATTATAGGAGATAAGCTAGTCCATGACTATATAACTGATCCAGGGGCCAGTTGTTCAGTAATGCCCAAATGTTTTGTTGATATTTTAGAAGAGAAATATGGACCCATTGTTAAATATGTATTACTATTAGTTCGTAGTACTATCAAGACTATGGGAATCCTTAAAAATGTTGAAATGACCTTACATGCATTCATAGGTTGTACTGTAATTCATGATATATCAATTTTTGAAGTTAAATCCCACTTTTCCATTTGTCTTTCAAGAGACTTCACTATTCAAATAGGTGGTTACATATCTTCTGATTGGTTATAGATTCTTTTTAGAACTAGATATGGAATCAAAGCTTTGATCAGAGAGGGACCATTATCCCTCGATCATATTGAACCCTGCACTCCTAATCTCATCAATATGAATTGTACCATCCTAGAAGTAGATGAAATAGATGAAATATATGAATTGTACCATCCTATAAATTATACCTAATTTCCTCTTGGATGAGTGGGATTATGCATATCAATTTAATCCTATATTAGAAAACTTGGAGATAGGCCTAAGCACCTATTGTATATCAAAAAATGATGCTCATGTCCACAACTTAATAAAAAACAAAGAAGACACAAGTGGGATATGTAGTATGTATTTTGATAGATCAATAAATAGAAATAAATTAGGGATTGTTGTGATGTTGGTTTCTCTTACACTACAAAGGTACCACTTCTCATTTAGGCTTCAATTTAGTTGTGCTAATTATGTGGCTGAGTATGAAACATTGATTCAAGGTCTCTTACTCACTCAAAAGAGAAAAATTTGAGCATTAAGTGTTTATGGAGGTAGTGAGTTGGTGGTCAATTAGGTGAGGAATCAAAATGTTACTAAGAATGGTTTTCTCAAGTCTTATAAACATAGAGTATGGGATTTTTTGGAAGGTTTCAATGCATTTAATATTGAGATCATCCCTAGAAAAGGAAATAGACATGTTGGTAGACTTACGGTAGTGGATGCATCTTTTGATGTCCCAAGGAGCCTTGAAGATGAGAAGAAGGAAAAGATTAAAGTGGTGGTCAAGCTCGTTGTCCTTGATAATGATATCAATTGGTAGGTCTTTGAATCTAATATACAAATTGTGAGTTTTTTGTAGAATGAAGCAAATTTCTTAAATATAAATTAGTCAAGATTGCATGACCAATATAGTGATCAAATCATCAACCTCAACTCCAATAAGTTTCCTAAGGGTCTCATTACCTTAGAGAGTGTCTTCAATCCTGATGACCAAGTAAGGGATAGAGGCATGAATCCGGCTGCAAATGAAGGAGACCATATGACCATCACAGTTGTTGATGGAAGGATGCTAAACATGGGGAAGGTATATTCTAAAACCAAGAAAGAAAGTTTTGTACATCTATGTCAAGAATTTAATGATATATTTTCTTGGACATATGATGATTTAAAGGGTTTTAACTCTAGTCTTTTCCAATGTACTATAGATCTCGTTGATGATGTCAAGCCTATTAGGAAAAAATAGAGACCAGTAAACCCCAAGATTGAGCCCCTAATAAGAAATGAGATGTCCAAATTAATTAATGCCAATATCATTTTCCCTATTAAGGACTCCTCTTGCTTGGAAAACCTTGTCCCTATTAGAAAAAAGAATGGAGAAATTAGACTATGTGTAGATTTTAGGGATGTTAACCAAGCCTCCCTTAAAGATCATCATCCTCTTCCTTCTATGGAATGGACATTGTAAAAATTTAGTGGTTTAGAGATATTCTCCTTCTTGGATGGATTCTTGGGTTCTAATTAGGTGTTAGTCAAAGAAGCTAATAGATGTAAAATTGCTTTCACTACCAAATGTGGCACCTATGCCTATAATAAAATTCCTTTTGGACTAAAAAATGTAGGTATCATATTTCAAAAAGTAATGGAGATGGCCTTCAAAAATATGATTGAAAGGTTTATGTTAGTCTACCTTGATGATATCACAATATATTCAAAGGATGTAGCAAAGTATTTTGGTCATTTTAGACAAGTGTGTATAAGATGTAGAGAGTATAGAGTATCTTTGAATCTAAGAAAGTGTGTCTTTGCCACTAATAAAGGAAAATTATTAGGACATATTGTATCTAAGGATGGTTTGACTATTGATCCAGAGAGAACAAAAGAAATACTTTTCCTTTCTCTTCCTAGTCACAAGAAAGGTTTGCAAAGTTTTCTTGGTAGAATAAATTTTGTAAGAAGATTTATTCCTAATCTAGCTACCATGGTGAAACCTCTTATGGAAATGCTTAAAAATAATATGGTCTTCTCATGGACCAAGGAAGGGAAAGAAAGTTTTGAAGAAATCAAAGTGGCCATAGCTTTAGTCCCTACTCTCATCAATCCAAATTTTGATAAAGATTTCATTCTTTACACCTTAGGAGGCGAGTCAAGTATTTCTATTGTTTTGACTCAATTAAATGATAAAAATGAAGAACAACCTATTTCTTTCTTTAGTGAAGGGATAAAAGAGTATGAACATAAGTGTAACTATGTAGAAAACTACACCCTTGTGATCATAAGAGCCTTGAAGAAATTCAGACACCTTCTATCTCATAACAAGATCTATTTGTTAGTATCCCATGCCAATGTGAAGAACTCTCTTTTGAGAAAAGATATTAGTGAGATGAGAGTTGGTTGGATCACTAAGGTAATGAAGTATGATGTGGATATTCAAATTAACAATTTGGTAAGGTAGAAGGGGTTGTGCAAATAGATGATCTCATCTCATGATCTTGATGAGGAAGTTGTCTTGGTGTTGATAGAACAACAAGAAGCAAGAAATGGTAATCCAAGGAGTTGGATGGATGATATGAAGAAATTCTTAGCTAGGAATGGATATCCTCAAGGGTTGGATAAAGCTAAAATAAGATAGTTTAGATTGCAGTCCATCCCTTATGCTATAGTTGATGGTGTTCTTTTTAGGAGAGACTTCAATGGAGCCTTGCTAAAATGTATTGATGCAAATCAAGAAGAAAGAATGATTAAGGAGCTTCATGATGGTCCTAATGGTAGCTACTTATAAGAAAGAACCACTAAAATTAAGATCATGAGAGCTGGTTACTACTAGACATCCTTATTCCATGACTACCATAGACATGTAAGGAAGTATAAAAAGTGTTCTTTCTTCTCGGGTAAACAGAGACTTCACCCCATCCAAGTTGATCAACCTTTTCCTCAGTGGGGATTAGATATTAATTTTGTTATTAAGCTGCCTTCTAGCTCTAGTCATAGGTTGATTTTGGATGCAATAGATCATTTTACAAGATGGACCAAGGTAGTAGCCTTGAAGGATTCTATAGAGGCTTTAGTTGTGAAATTCCTTAATGGAAATGTCACAAGATTTGGTGCCCCTTCCACAATAATATCAAATAATGAAAAATCATTTGTAGGAACTCAAATGTGTGCATGGGAAATTGATCATGGTGTTTACTTAAGAACATATTATAATTACTATCCTCAAGGTAATGATTTTCTTGAGTCATCGAATAAGAATTTGATCAAAATAATCAAGAGGACTATTGAATATAACCAAAGGTGTTGGCACCAAAAATTGAAGACTATCCTATGGGCTAACATAATAACACCCAAGAGAGCCATAAGAAATTCTCCTTTCATGTTAGTATATGGTAGGGAAGCTAGGCTTCTTATCTCATTGGTTTCCTACACTTGAGCTAGCTCAACTAATTGAAAATGATGAGATGTATGTAAGAATGGTGGATTTGATGGAGCTAGAGGAGAAAAGAGGACAAGCAATATAGACCTTAGAAATACATTAGCAATAGATGAAGAGGAGCTTTGATAAGAAGGCTATGGTCAAATCTGTAAAGGAAGGTGGTCTTATATTGAAGTGGGATGTAGACAAAGAAAAATTGGGGAGCTAGTCAAAGTTTGATGCCCTATGGAGTGGCCCCTATGTAATCATCAATTACAAGCAAGCCAATGCTTTCCAGTTGAGCAATCCTAATGATGAAATCTTACCTATTCTAGTCAAAAGAATATATCTCAAGCCTTGTTTCTATTGGAAATAAATGTTTATGTACATAGTTAGAGTATTTTTCTTTCTATTCTTTTCATGCTTTCTAAGAAGTTCATGGGCACATGTTTTATTTTGTAACAAAGAATTTTGGTTCTATTTTTTTGCAAGTTACAGAGATGAAAGGCATGTTATGGCTCAGAATGCAGTAGAAATGATAAATTTGATGAGTTTTGTGGTTTTAGAGACTCCGTATCCCAATGTATCTTTTGGTGGCCACTAGTCATATGCCAAGCAGGCTGGCATCCCCTCTAAGTCTCCAGAAATGTTAACCAAAATGCCCTCCCACCAAAAAATCAAATTCAAATAATATTCTCAACAATCACCTAAGGTTTTCATTTATTTAGTATTGGTTATATTTCATATTATACTTAGAATATTTTGAGTTGGGACCATGCAATTTGCACAGTTGCGGTTGGTTGAGTGTTGACCAAGATCAAGATGGCCAGGGCATGATTGCTTTGTTTCACCTGATTGCATGGTTATATTAGCATGCTATGGTTTAAGTCATGACATTGAAAAAAGGATAGATCTTTAATGTTTCAAAGACACATTTTTTCACCATTAGATCTTTTAGATCTATGGCTAGCACATTATCATAGTATGTTAAGAAATGGTTAAGGTTTGAGTTGCAATCAAATGATTTCCCTTGTTTCAATTGGTGGCAAGGATTAGAAGGAAACCTCAGGTTAATATGGTGACAGTGCGGATGTGATCAGATCTCTATCTTTGCAAGGTCACTATAGTTAATAAAGAATTTTAAGAGTGTGTTGTGAAGCAATGATAACTAGTGGGTCATGATTTTGAAAAAAAGAATTATTATTGAAGAAAGGTGGTGGTGAAGTTGCAATCATGGGTGGTCAAACACAAGGCATAAAGTTGAATTTCTAACAAAGTGGTAAAATGGTAGTAAATGTTTGGTCCATGTGGAAAGGCTTGATGGCTAACCCCGATTGACCAAATAACATGGCTAAATTTGGAAAAATTAATGATAGTAGAGGTAGCTCCTTGATGATGAATACAATGTTTTTGATCTCCTACAACCACCTTTCATCGTTCCCTAGATTTGATTAATGCAAAGAGACACTTTATCTCTACCCAAAGATCCATCTATTCATTCAAAAGTTAATGATCAATGTTCTTGACCATTTAGAGTTTTTTTGGTGAAGAAGTGATCTTCTCATGTATGGATTCACACTATAATCAGATCTTTCTAGTTTTGCAGTGATTTTCTATGTAGATCTGACTGTAGTGGTTGAATTTTGTCTTATGATGGAAGTTATCTAAGTTATGCTTATATTGTAAAAGAAAATGTTGTACTCTTTCTTAGGGTTGGATATTCTTTGTTTCTCTAGTATTTCCTTGGATTGCTACTATAAATTTCCTCTATGCCTTTGAGTTATATGGTATCCTATCTTATCTCCTTCAGTTGTTAATGTATTGTGGAAGCTCTGTCTGCCTCTCTTCGATGTATTATGAATATCTATAGTCTATATTTTTGTATCTCTTTTTGCCTGTGAATGATAAGAAGTGAAATAGTTTTTCCTTGTGTTGCTCATGTGGTTGTCTGATCTATATGTGGTTAATAGATTAAAGAAATTCTAAATCCATATATCTTTGGACTATCGTGATAATGGTACTCTGCATTTATGGATAGAGATTGGTCTGAACACCCTATTTTTGTGCATCACCTCTTTAGAATAGATTAGGTAGTTTCTTTCATGCTTTCCTTCTCCCTTTTCTCTTTAAGAATAGTTTAAGTGCATCCTAATAGTAGAGGAAGTTGGCCTTCTCTAGAGATTCAACCACATAATTCAACTCCCACAGCTTGGAGGTTGTTTCCATGTTTCACAAGGTTTTCCTTAGGTAAAACCTTTGGACAAGGGTAAAAGATTTTGTGATAACAGTTAAGACTACTCCTTCATACCAACAACCTTATCAAGACATTTCTAGGAGACAATATGAAGGAAAGGTTATGCAACTACCACCTGATCAACAAAATCTTGCAATTGAGGCAACCCCAAAGAAGCAAAACATGTGTATTTTCCACTTAAGGGAAAACCATGATGGTGATTCCTACACATAGATGAACAAATCTATAAGAAGATGAATGCAAGAAAGGAACTAAAAGTGGAGTACCCTAAAAGAGAAGATGATTCTACTCCCCTAGCAACTTTGGAACATGTCACTTAGAGTACAAATCAGATTTAGAGAAAGGAGGTGAATGTTTCTCCACCTTGGATGGAGTACAAATGACTATAAAAATAAGAAATTAGAAGAACAAAGACCTGATAGATTCTAGACCTACTTAGAACAATGCTTTTGCAAATTCACTAGTCACAACTAGTATCTCTATCTCCTCTACTTCAAAGAGTGAGTAATCAAAAGGAGAATCAAATGGTAAATCAGATCTCTCATTTGATATTATTCAATATTATAAAGAATCTTGTGTTTAGTTTTCTCTTCTAGATTATTATAAGTCTAATCCCCAAGTAGCAAAAATTAGTTGAGAATTACAAAGGAGAAACCAATAGTAAGGCTCATTCTAATATTAATACAACTATTAGTAATGATACGTCTACTGCTAATGCATTTTTTCATACTGATAAAGAACCAAACTTTCTAGTTCTATTCAATCCAAAAGATTCCTTAGTCCTATCTATCTTCCTTGGCCAAAAGATTGATCCTTTTTATATGTCCTTATATGTCAATGCTCATAGGTTGAGTAATTGCATAATTTACTCAGGTGCATCAGATAATTTTGGGTTTTCCCTTAATGAAGACCTTTGGGCAATGTTATTCCATGGAAGCTAAGAAAGTTCCCCTTTTAGTTTAAGTGAAAGATGACCAAGTAGCTTTAGCTACAAACCCAAAAAAAAGAATGAAATTAACTATCTTCATAGTTGACATCCCTACCAATTATAGCATGTTTTTAAGTAGAAGCTTTTGTAGGGACATAGGAGGCAAAATTAAATTGGATTGGACTCACACTATTATCTCGGTTGGCAATAAGAAGATCAAGCTTGAACCAAAAGAGAAATCCAAATTCATTGTGATGAAATATGATGACACTAAAGAAAAAATCTTATATCAAGAAATGGAGTGTGGAAACTATATGGTGATTGTTAATTTAGGTGTTTTGGAAGAAGAGTCAGACCCCCCTAATGATTAGAGAATCTATTCTCTAGAATTTGGTAGTAGTTGTGCAAATGCCAAATCAAGAGCAAGTGTAGTATTGATCTCCCCTTAAGGAGAACTGACATAGTTATCTTACAAGATGTAATATAAGAATATTAATAACACTATAGAATATGAGGAATTTCTTTTGGTCATTGCTACAAAAATGCAAAAAGGAGTCAAGATTTTAAGGGCCCAAGGTGATGTCAAACCAATATTGAAACAAGTTTGTAATCAATATATTGTGAAAAACCTTAGACTTCATAATTATAGAAATAGATTTTGGGATGAAATAGAAGATCTTGATGTCTTCTCAATAGAAGTTGTTCCAAGAGAGAAAAATAAAAGGGCAAATCTATTGGTTGCCTCTTCTTCCCTTCTATTACCTCATCCATAATTCAAAGACAAAGAATATAAGGTCAAAGTTCTTTTTAGACCTAATATTATTGATAATGTAGATTTATGAAAAGTATTTAATAATGATAAATACATCTAGTGTTTCATTGAAGGAACCAAGCCTTTTACTAATTAATATTTTTAGGGGAGTGAAAAACCTTGCAAATAGTCCTCTCTTGATATCAAGAAGGATTTAGAGCTAGGCATTGTGCAATTAAAAGCTAATAAAATTTCTAAGACCTTATCTCTTTAGAAAATTTGTTCAATAGAAATGATGCATATATTAGAAGAGAAAAAGGTAGGAAAGGTGAATCTTTTGGAGATCGTGAGGGAATAAATATAGGTACTAAGTTTAATCCTAAAATGATTAACGTAGGAAGTGGTTGTACAGATAAAGAAAGAACTAAATCTAGAGGGCTTCTTACTAAATACCAAGATGTATTTTCTTGGGGGTATGAAGATTTGAAGAATTTCAAGAATGGTGAATTCAAGCATAAGATTCCCTTTAAGCCTTATGTAACCCCTTTTAGGAAAATGAAATGTAACTAAAACCTAATGATATAATATGCCATCTTCAAAGAGATTGACAAAATATTGAAAGCTACAATCATTTATCCTATATGTAATTCAACATGGATGGCCAATGTCATCCTATCAGAAAGAAGAACGGGGAGATCAGAATTTGTGTTGATTTCATAAACTTTAATCAAAAAATTCTCAAGGACAATTATGCTCTTCCTAATATGGATCATATATTGTAGACATTGGAAAGATCTAAAATGATGTCCGTGTTGGATGGAATCTTAGGCTTCCATCAAATAGAAGTAGAGTTAGATGATCAATATAAGACAACATTCACCACTCCTTGGGGAATGGTTTCCTATAACATGGTACCTTTTGGAATAATTAAGGTTAGGGATAATTTTTAATGAGCCATGAATATGTCCTTTTTTGATCTTAATGAAAAATAATTTTCATCTATCTAGATGATTTGACAGTATTCTCCAAGAAAAGATAAAACCATTTGAAGGACATGGAGAAAGTACGAAAGAGATCTAGAGAACATGGGATTTCCCTTAGCCCCAAGAAGTCTATTTTTTGTGCAATAAAAGGAAATTTTCTAGGTCACATAATCTCTCAAGAAGGCATTAAGATTGATCCTAAACATGTCGAAGCTATCCAACAACTCAACCTTCTAGGAAGCAAAACTAGAGTGAAATAATTGTTTAGTAAGGTAAACTTCTTGAGGTGCTTTGTTCTTGATCTCTCTAAAATAACAAATTGTATAATTGATATGATGAAAGGAAATAAAAACTTTCAGTGGAGTGACTTTGGGAAGAAGGCCTTTGAAAAATTAAAACTAACATAACCAATGCCCCTTTCTTAGTTCACCCAAATTATATCAAAGAGTTTATTCTATATTGCTATGCATGAGCTCATACATTGTTTGTCATATTCATGAGAGAGAATAAGGAAGGTTTCCAAGCTCTTATTGTATGCATGAGAACCCCTCTTAAATAACATGAAATGAAGTATTCCTAGATAGAAAAACATGCCTATGTTGTGGTAAGAGCTTTAAAGAACTTTAATTTTTATATGTTTCACTCACATTCAATTATTTATATTTCTAATTTAGTAGTCAAAAGTATCTTGACTCAATAAAAAAATGGATGTAACACTAGAGGATCCTTGATAGCCAAAGTCCAAGAATATGGTATTAAGCTTAAACCTACAAAATTGGCTTGTGGTAATGATTTGTGCAGAGTAATTATAGAAAATCAAGAGCCAAGTGAAGAAGAAAAAATTCAAGAGCATTAATGGTAAACCTCCAAGATCCTTGGTTCAAATATTTCTTATTGTCTTACATACGGAGAGTGTCTCAATGGATTAACTTATAAGAAAAAAAATATCTTATGACCAAGTCAACCAAATATGTTATTTGGAATGACCTATTGTACAAGAAGGCAATTGATGGCACATTTCTAAGATGTGTACATAAGCCCCAGTAGGAGAGGTTGCTTAGATGATTTAATGATGAATCTTATAGAGGGAATTAATCTTCTATAGTCATATAATACAAATTTTGAGGAAATTTTATTACTAGCCATGTATGTTCAAAGATTATTATAAATGGCTAGCCCAATGTGAAAACTGCAAAATCTTTACTAGTAAGCCTCAATTGGTTGCCTTGCCCTTTTTTAGTAGTGGTGGGTTGACTTTATTGGCCCAAATAATCCTTCCTCTATTTTTGGACATTCATATATAATCATAGCTATAGAAATTTTTACAAAGTGTGTGGAAGAAAAGCCTACAAAAAGAACCATTTCTGAAGTTGTCTGTGAGTTTATAAAAGAAAATGTTCTAGTTAGATTTGGTGTCCCACTGAAGCTAGTTATGGATAATGAAATTTTTTTTTCAGTGGAGATGGTTGAATTTTGATACTAAAAAAGTATCCATTTAAGTCATTCTTTAGAATGGTCAAGCAAAAAAAGCAAAAAAATCTAATCAACATCATGAAGAAACTGGTCTCTGACAACCAAAAGTACTGGCACAAGAAGCTATATGAAGCTCTTTGGGATGATAAAGTAACACCTAAGAGAGATATTGGTATCTCCCCATTTGAGTTAGTATATGGAATTGAATATAGTCTTCTCCTTCCATTGGAATTATTAGTCTACAAGTTACAGCAAAGAACTAAGGACCTAATTTTCCAAGACAGTCTAGAGGAATGAACTATGCAGATTACCAAGCTGGAAGAAGAGCATGAAAATTTATTTGACCACATCATAGAGCATCAAAAGTGTGTGAAAAAATTATTTTATAAGAGAGAAAGGCCAAGAAGATTCATGAAGGATGATATGGTCTTACTATGCAATAAGAGGCATGAACCTAAAGGTATGCAACATAAGTTTGAATCTCTTTGAAAGGGCCCTTTTAGAATCATTCAAGTAAATCATAATAGTTCATTTATATTAGCCTACCCCACTCATGAGAAACTATCATTTTCCTAAAATGACTAGGACCTAAAGTTATATCAACTAAGTAATTGATAATAGGTAACCCCTATAATTAGTTAGTTTAGGTTGGTTTTCCTTTTTGATGTGCTTTCCTTATCTTTTCTTTCTTTATTTCCTAGTTTAGTTCCCTTTCTTTTGTTTAGTTCCCTAAGGCTTTCCATTCCATCTAAGAAAAACTAGAGATACTAGGTCCCTACTTAGGCATTTGAATGACTAAATCCCCAGTGAAAGCCAGTTGTTGCCAGGATTTAAGTCTATACCTTTTAAGCTCCTAGACTAAGGAGTGTACTATTAAAATATGTTTTAGTCCTTGATTAGCTAGCTCCTAGGTGACTATTTTCTCAGAAAAAATCCTAAGGGATTTTCCTTTTGCATATTATTAGGATTTTCCTACTCCATTTCCTACCCACACCTCTACATAGGATTCTTGCAATTCATGTGTATCTTTGGCCTTAGGTGATCTATGTTTGGGTAGTTTTCTATTTGAGCATTTTCTTGATGTGAAGAAATCCATATTTGGTTCCACAACTAATTCCTATCTCCAAGGAACTATTCCTAATAGATTTTGTCTAATTTTTTTGTCATTCCATTATTGTCAAGCTTCATCACACTAGATTCTAAAGATCATAATGATAAAGGCATCTTCAGGTATGTTTACAATTGGACAATGGTGAGATGATCAAGAAAGCATGGATTTAAGGTTATGGAATTGTCAAAGTGAAGGTTTGAACTAAAAATTTTGTTTCAATACATAAAAGTAGAGTTCCATTTGTTCAATTGCTCCTCCTTTGGAAGTGATACCCTTCAAATATCTTTCTAACGTATTACAAAGAAGAATTTAGATTTAGCAGTTGATTTGACGTTACATAGAGGTAAATCAATGGTCAACAATCCACCTTAAATATCAAATGAGAAAGTAACTAAAATGATTTAAATCCTTCTAATTAGTGAGTCAATTAGAACATATAGATTTCCATGGTGTTTTATTCATGAAGCTTGCCTTCCAAAGGTCAAGAAGATGGAGATTTTTCAAATCTATGTCATCTCAGATACGAAGGATTTTCTTTGGAGATACTAATTTAATTCCATATGTTGGAATAGTTGGCTAACCCCAAGCCTAATGGAAAGGAAATTTTTCACTTAAATATAATGCGAAAAGGTTGTGTTGTGGCTTCCCCGAGTCATTGTGATAAAGTGAAAGAAAAGTATTGTGTGGAAAAGAAGTAAATGAAGTTTCCCGAGTACTAAAGGGGAAACCCACATGATGTGCTCCCAAATTGAAAGAAATCCATAGCAAAGCTAAAATTTTGGAAAGATAGTATAATGCCTCATTTTCCATGCTTAATGTGTTTAATGCACATTAATGATCTAGATTTCTTAGTAAAAGGAAAGGGTATCTTTCAAAAATCTTAACTATAAAGGGGTCTAGAAAGGAAATAATCTCACTATCCTAGGAGATTAAAGTAAATTTATTTGTTCAAAGTTTCAAGCCATCACATAGGTAGGCTTAATGTAACTTTCAGGACCATTGAACCTCCTAATTAAATGTGAATCCAACTATCATCTGGTTGGGCTAGAAAATGAACTTAATAAATACACTAATAGATCTCTCAAATTATTTTATCTTGTTGATTTATATAGAAGATTGAATGCTCAACCTATCCATCTAATCACATAGAAGCTAAAGGAGAGAAGATTAGTTGAAGATTTCATGTTTCCCATGACCATGCAAGAACCAGAATTGGTAAAGGAATGCATCGAAAGGTACAATCCAGAGATGAAGCAATTTTTTTTGCTTGATCAATCTATTCTGCTTTTAGTAAATAGAGAATTGTTACAGTATGCCTTCAGAATTTTAGTAAAAGAGGAATATTGTGATATTTATTTTGGAGCCTCTACATCAATGTTTAATGAAAAGAAAACTCAAAGGAGAGGAGATATACAAAGCACATGGTTCCAAACTCCTCAAAGTAAGGAACTAATCTAAAGAGGGAAATTATGGATATCTTGGCTTTGTTGCTAAGATTAAAAGTTAAGGAGGAGGTCATGGATTTCATAGAGTGTCACTTTTTCTTGTTCAAGTCGTTTGTGATGATGAATTGCAAATTGATTGGGATCATATAATTTGTGACAAGTTTTTCTCATAGTTTAATTCAATTAAGGCATTTAAACAATTCTATATGTGTTCCTATTTGATATATGCCTTAGTCTCACATCATTTATGGCTTGGTTTTCCTTGTATTGAGGATTTTGATGAAAATACCAAGGTGTATGAATTTTATCCATCTCTACAACTATAGAAGAGCTTTGAAGAATATGTGAAAGTGAATGGTGTGTTTACCATGAGTCTATGCTTGGAATTACAAGGATGCCCTAAAGGAATATTTTCATTTGAAGCCATATCTATGGTAAGCTAGCTCAAATGTTGTTTTATTGAATTTCCATATTTCTCCTACATCAAGATTGGTCCATTTGAGTGATGGCCAAAGAGACTCCCTAGGTATCCAGAAGATAAGGTAGTACTTATTCAATTATTTAGATAGATATTAGAGGTTAACACCTTATGCTCTAATGTGAATAAGATAGCTAGCATTTCTTTTCCAATTTTAGTAGGGCCCTATTCTTGTGCCTCTAGGTTTGATGCCTAAAATCTAATCAAGGCTTTTGAGAATAGAATTAGAATGATAAATTATGAAGTTATAAGGCCTGAATATGATCCTATTAGCTTTGTAAAAGACCATGTTAAGCTTAGGTATGCTCATAGGCATGTTTTGAATGTAGAAGATTATTGGGCCAAATGCCATAATGAATGCAAAACCAAAGGAAAATATTGGTTTAGATTAAAAATTGATGAAATTCAATTATATAATGATAAGGTTGATGTTAAAGATATTATAGATGATGATTCCTACATGAGGCCCACTACCTATGACAAGATCAAGGACACTCCCATAGTGACAATTTTCTCAAATAGTCCTCCCATTGGTACAATGGAAATTATGATGGAAGGCATCATTAAGAGAATAGATAAATGGGTAGAATGGACTAGAGCAAGGAATAAGATAACTAGATCCATCAGTTTAGCTGGTGGAGTAGTATTTGGAGCATCTTAGTCCCCATCAATAGCTACTTACACTACTACAACAACATCAACATCAACTAGACCAGCACAATCTATTGGTAGAGGAGGAGACCACTATCCTGAGAAGAACATTAAGGTCCCTCCAACCTATGGAGAAGGATCTCTACCAAATACCAAAAAATTTGGAGATGAAGATGCAAAGAAATATAAAGAGAAGAAGGAGAAATAAAAAGTCATGGTTTCCTCCCCATTTCCAGTCATCAATCTTGATGGTGACAATAATCCTTTGGACGGTCAAGAGAAAGAAGCATCTAATCAAGGTAATCCATTATCCTTACCTCTTAGTAAGATAACCACCCTTCCATTTTCTAGTAGGAACAAGTTAACACCCCTAGTTGCAAGGAAACTCTTTAATCTTTCATCCCTGTAATATGCACTCAATTTCCTTTCAATTGAACCTTGGTTGGAAGAGACTATTGATAGGAAGAAAAGGAGGCACAAGGAAATTTCACCATCTAAAAATCTAATTGCACAAAAAACTAAGCCCCAACCAATTTCAAATAAGGGAAAGAAAGAAAAGACCGTAGTAGCATTGGCAACTGATGCAACCACTAGAAACATGCTTGTGGAGATTATAGAACCTCAAAAGGAGGGTAGGTTTCATGAGTTAACTCCAAATGATTTCCAAATCAAAACTATTGATATGCATATTCTAGTACATGATTCTATGGTCAACATATAGAAATAAACAAATGTGAAGATTGAAGATGGGTTAGAGGAGTTAAGGATAGAGAAAGAGGTATTGATTGCATCAAACAAAGAATTAATGGATTACATTAGAGAAATACTTAGTGATACATCTATCAGTACTTTTGACTAAAGTGTGAAGGAGAACAAAAATCTATTGAATAAGCTACAAAAAGAGATGAAATTTGGTAAATGTGGTCATGCCTAGAATGAAGAATTAAATACCCAAGGTCCCCTTCTCATAGTGAACCTTGGAAATTTGTTGTTAGACATGGATAAATTAGGAGAGGTAGAGTTAGGTCACCAAGCCTCAATCAGGAAGGAATCAACAAGATTAATAGATAAATTGGCCCTATTACAAGAGGTTTTTGATATGAAGACTAATGTTGATGTGACACATAGAATCCTTAAGTTTGATCAAGAACTATTGCTTCATTGGAAGTAATCTATAGAATTTAAAGTTAAAAACTTAGTGAGGATAGAAGAAGAGTTAAAGGGTGTCTATGATTTAGTAAAGAGAGTTACAAACAAAGTATTTAAATATCTAAAGGTTCTACATATTGAATCATATGTCACCAATAATAACTAGTTGGTAGACATTGAGCAAATGAAGACCAAGTTTATGGTGTTCATTGAAGAAACTACTAATCTAGAAAACCTCCTAGTGGAAAAGACTCTAGAACTCACAGAAGTTGATTGCATCCTCAAGTGTATAATAGAGAATCTCTAATCAAAGGTCTCTAGAGTTGAAGCATTGATAGAAATGAAAGATCATTGGTTCATCAGAGCTGAAAACATCCTTATCCCAAGTGTTAAGGAGTTGAAGAATGTAATTGATTCTATGAAGGAATATAGAGATAAGTTTATAACTCCAAACAAGAATTGATTTTCTATTGGAAGTGTTGCATTATTCTCAGAATGAATCTACTACAATATGTAACAAGTGTTTCCCCCCTTTGTTCTTCTTTCTCTCCCTCTCTCTTTCTAATTTTGTAGCCAAGTTTGGCATTCTCCTCGTAGGCATTTGTTTTTAACAAATGATTGATCCTATTTTTAGATATGTCTATGAGAGATGATCTATAGTATAATCATGAAATATAATTTCCTAGAATTTAAGGGCCTATAAATGTAACTCTTGAAGAAGTGAATAAGATCAAGAAAAATTGGTGTGGAAAAACCCCTTTAACTTTGACAATTGTGTGAGAATCTACATCTACGCTGTAATTTTTTTTCATGTTAGCATAGTTTAATTTTTTATATTTCTTTGGAGTGAATTGTGCTATTAATGAAAACTTTGGCAGTAAACATAAACTTTGTATTATTGCTTTCCCTATAGTAATTTCACTATCATTTAGACTATCCTTCAATTTCCTTTTTTCTATGCAAATTAGTTTCATGTGCATTTTCATCATTATGTGAGGAAGTTGTGGGATATGATTGATTTGAGATGTTAAGTTAGAAGCAATATATTGTTGTGGAGTCTCAACAATTTAGGCAATCTGTGGGTTGTTTAGTTAATTATATTCTCTTTTCTTATGTAGTGTGCATCAATAGTTAACCTTGCATAGCTACATCATGCATTTAGTAGTTAGATTAGATTGCATGTAGGAGAAAGAAGAGCTTCAATGTGACTCATATAAATTCATGGTCATGGAATTTATGAGTCATCATTAAAAATTTCCTATGTTGCATGAAATTTTATACAATCTATTCATATCCTCTTCTTCTCTTTGGATAAGAGCATACCCCTAAATTCATTGGTCCACTAAAACATTATTCATTGTAGATATTTTCATATAAGGCATTTGTACCTTTCAATTCAAGGGTCCTCAATAGAATACATACATCGACCCATTCTATTGGTTTTAGCTTAATCTTCCACTTGGTGTTGGGTGTCAAAACAAAGTATTTGCAAGATTCATTAGATCCAATCAAGCATTGTGATTCTATGTATACTTCATTGGGTGTAACCCAAATTTTTATTTAATATGCTATTTTAATGGACAAGTCCTTGAAGGTGGATCTAACCTTTATCTTCAAGTAGTAAACTCACTTTTTGTTCTCACAATTCCTAATAGGATTGAAGACACATAACATGGTTTAGTATCTTAATCAAGACTTATATACTAGACATATTATATCAACTCCTAATAGGATTAGGTCTTTTGATAGGGAAATATTTACACTAGTACATTATCTTGTGAGTTCATTTACCATTGGGCTTTTCAATTGGCCAAGGTATCCTCAAGAAAATATCATGGTGTTATGAGTTCTCTTTTTTTAATGCTTTATTAATCTAATTTATCATTTTAGTTATTATATGGTATTGTGGTAAAAAGAATAATTTGATTAAAACTATTACAATTTTAATTCACCCCCCATTGTTGCTTGATCCTAACATAATTTTTTATTTATTTATGATATAACTTTGATTATATGATGGTATCTAGCATACATACATATATGTGGATATTTTAACTATGTGCATCTTATTATGAAAAATGACAATCACTGATGGTTTCTCCATTGGTCATTGAGATGTTTGGTTTATTCACTAAGGTATTGGCCAATGATTATTGGATTATGATTGGTTATCATGTTTAGATTTTATCATGATTTTATAATAGTTTGTCAATGGAATTGTGTTTTAGCATGAATGGATGTCTAATTTAGATTTTTTATTGCTATATGATTAAATATTATAAAATGCTTATTTTATGTTTTAATTTAAATAATATGTTTATTTATGTTTTACATTCAGGATTAAATATGGAATGACATGTGTGTTAACATTCTAATACATACAAGTTATTATTCCACTAGAGTGTCCTCTTCCATTATGTCTAATTTGATTTTATAAATTTAGGAATGAAAGAAAAATTACATAAAATATCATATCCAAAATAGCATAAACACTAAAAGAAAGCATAAGGATAGAGAAGTGCACAATGTTCTTGGTACTAAATCCACTAGATCTAGTCCATCGCATATACATAATTCCCCAACAATGGGATGTTTCATGTCATTCCCACCCCAACTATGCTCACAAGGATAGTCACATGCTTCAACAAGAACAATACACATAAGGATAAGTAGGCTATCACTCATGCCAAAAAAATGCAACAATAAAGGAAAGACACACAAATCCTAATACAATCTCATAGTCTTAAGGACAAGAAGTCGCATATACACAAGGTCAATAATTAGAACTAAATAAGGTTTTTTTGTAGAGACTCAAGAGTGGGATTCTCATCACTTGAAATATGGTGGTCATGCAACTTCACACAATCCTTCTCAAACAAGGAATCCTTACTAAGCCATATTATTGGTTTTATATGATTAATCTAATAATACCATATTAAAATCCATATATGATAAGTTATTGTACCTTATTATTATCCTCATATGAAAATCATATCAATGTCCCTAGATAGAAAGATACACATTAATTCTTGTTAAAATGTCTTTCCCCCATTATTTTAGTTTAGATATAACATATTAAGAACTCGCCCATGGGTTGCCTTGGTGACCACTTATGTCCCCAAATAACCATGGGAATCCATGACTTCACTCCACTACTACAAAAAATAAAGAAATATCACCAAGTAATTAAAAATTAGGTATAATACCAAACAAATTCAAGAAAGAAATAAAATCAAAGGGCTCAATTTGTCTGAAACAAGAATCTAGGTCTCGCAAAGATCATTTCAAGACATAATTTAATTACGCTTATGATATGGTCTCACATAATAACACTAATAAATCAAGTTGTGAGATAAAATTGAGCATCAAATAAGAAAACAATAAAAATAGGTAAAATACCCATACACAAGGGCACACTCAACTAGCCTCATTGCCAAGAGAAAAGATTTGAAGGAAAAATCCAAATAAAATACACAAGGAATACAAAATCCCCTAACCATGAGACTTAATCACATTATCCAAATTCCAACATCATAAAAATCATTTTTAGACTAAAACAAATCTCAAATTTTTCCTCCATTGATTATTCTTTGAAAAACAACAAAATTTCAAACTTGTATCAAGCAAATGGAGGAAAACCCATTTCTCTCTTGATGAAAAAAAATCACAAATATAAAATAAAATTATCATTCTATTCACACACATATATATGGGTCTCATAACATTATCTTAACATCAATTTCAAATTTCAAAACCCACCAAATACACAACAACCCAAACATACATAGAATTAAAGTGAAGAATAGAAAGGAATCCATCCCACTATGAAAGTTAAGAAAAGAAAAAAAAATGGAGGAATAAACATGAAGGATCCATAAAATCAATAGTTTCTCAATAAAAATAGAGAGATCTTGACACAAATCCAATGAGCCAATTTCCTAAACAATATGACAACCCAATCAAACCCAACAAGAAAAAGATTTGATTGCCTAAATAGAGTTGGGAGAAAAGATTACAATTACAAAAAAAAATGATAAAAATAAAACATTTTTCCCAACAAAGGGCACTTTTTCATCTAAAGCCAAAAGGGCTAAAATAAATCACTCAAAATCAATATTTAAAACTAATTGTGAAACCCACAAGCCAACATGGATTAATTTAATAAACTACAATTAGATGGAATAAAAATAGAACATATTCTATCGAAAATATAAAGAATTCATTAACATTGAGATCAATACATAGTTAAATCACTTAATCATAATATCTATGGATACAAGACTATGCACAAATAGTTAATGGTCTACTACAAATATGCAAGGTTAGTCCATATTTATCTACATGATAACCACAAGTATAATACTAAAGTATAGATATATCATCCATACAAGGATTGTATTGACTAAATTTTTTAAATGGACGATATAACTATCTCTTATGTAAGTGTATATGATAAGACACACTTAGAACTATGAAGCCAAGTAAAGTTAATGTTTGATACTTTTCATCACTAGAACATACAAACATCAACTGTAGTTTCTCAAATAAAAAATAGTTGAAGCACATATATAATAAATAATAATAATAATAATGAAATAAAAAATATTTATTCTATTTATTTAAATGTTACTATCTATTCCTTTTATATATATATATATATATTCTTTATTTTATCAGTAAGAATTCCTTTATATATAATTCTTAGTAAACATCATAAATATCAATTTATTTTATATTACCATTTATATAATATTTTTAGATTATGGTAAAATCAAGTTTTGAAGGGACTTGAAACCCTTTACAAAAAACTAAAGATAAGCATAAAGCACTACCAGTTGTTTTAAACAAAGAAACCAGGTTTTACAGGAACCTAAAACCGAAAGTATAAACCATTAAAATCAACCAAGTTTTACAAGGACCTAGAAACTAAAGTTTTTAAACAAGATGGAAAACATAAAAAGAAAAAACTAGTAAAACCACCTAGACTAGCACCCAACACACCTGCTCCATAACCAGCTCTTTTAACAACACTTTGATGATATTTACCACATCTTTACCTACTTTACCAGTACTCTAGATAATGTCTGTTGAAACTAGAACATGATTCTCGGTGGTATTTTTCCTCATGCTCTACCTTGTTCTCTTACTAAAACCACCTGGACTTCCCAACCCCACATTACTAGGAGACATTATCTCCTCATTACTCTTCTTATCGAGACTAGTCACTGCAACACACAGACTAGAAGTGACCTATTCCATTCTTTGACTACTTTCCTTAATTAGATAATGGAGCTCCTACTTGTTATCTTTGAGATTTTTTGGGATGTTGCCAATTTGTACTTCCATCTAAGCTCTCATAGTTTTTTTGTAGTCCAACTCTTTCTACATAACCCTCATTTTCTTCTTAAGAACTATTATTTCATTGTAAAGCCAGGAATTACCCTAAAGGGAAGCCTCTAATTTAAGCTTAGTAGGGTGAAGAAAGGATAATTTAGCCTCATGAGAATCTTTCCTACCATCGATGATAACCCTAACCTTAGAATCAATGGCAATAATAATTGTATTAATCCAGATATCAAAATGGACATCCTGCTTCTCCGTCCTCTCCTCATTTTCCTATTTACTTAGGTTTTTGTCCTTAGCTGTAGGGTCTTTATTCTCTATATCCTTACCAGTTTCCTCCTCCATTTTCTCCTCGATAACATTCCTCTTTGGGTGGGTGGGGTGAGTACATTGTTTCTCTTCATCCTCCCTGGGGGCTTCTAACCCAACATTTGAGTTAGTAATTCTATCCTTACTATCCTCCACATTATCTTTACCATTTGACACCCCTTTACTCTTAGAATATATATCCAAATTGGAACTAAGTTTCCCTATTTTCATCTTGTCATCATTGTCAAAATTCTTAGATTCAATGATCTGTTGGATACAATTGATAATTGCATGATTGTCTTTGATGTTACACAAATGTCATATCAGTCATCAGACAGAGTCTACCGAGCTCAGAAGGTAAGTACAACTGTTGACAGAGTTTACCGAGCTTGCAAGGTAAACAAAGGAAGTTCAGTGTTTACCGAGCTCACTCGGTAATCAAAGGATTTGTTGCCGAAAGATAGTGTTTACCGAACTCACTCGGTAAACAAAGGATATGAGATAGGTTGTCAGTATTTACCGAGTTGACTCGGTCATCGAAGAAAAGTACCAGACAGTGTTAACCGAGCTCACTCGGTCATCGAAGAAAAGTAGCAGACAGTGTTAACCGAGCTCACTCGGTCATCGAAGAAAAGTAGCAGACAGTGTTAACCGAGCTCACTCGGTCATCGAAGAAAAGTAGTAGACAGTGTTAACCGAGCTCACTCGGTTATCAAAGGAAAGTCAGAGAAATCGGTGTTTACCGAGTTCACTCGGCGACTGAAGGATTTCACGAAATTCTCTGTATTAATCGAGCTCAGTCGGTTAACACAGGAATTATTTTCTGTGCAGTATTTACCGAGTTAAGTCGGCCAGCGAAGGATTTCTCGAAGGTTAAGTAATTAAAGTTAATTACTTTATGTAATGTATGAAGCCGACTTATAGCACAATTATTTATAATTGTAACTTGTATTTGAGCCAACTTGATAATCTGAAAGGTATATATGAAGGATCAAGTTGCAAATTCAAGTATGGAAGTATGAATGTGAAAAAGCTAGCAGATATGATTGAATATCTAATATGCGAATTATAAGGAAGGTCAGAGCAAATTTTTGAAGAATCAGAGATGCAGAGTTGCATTTGATCAGAGAGGATCTAGAGGAATAGAACAGAGATCTGTATCAGCAAAGATAAGTTGTATTTATTTCAGATCACTCATTGTTACTTTCTAACAATTGTAACAGTGTTTTCAAATCTCTTAACAGAGTGGGTTAATTGCATGAATATCAAAAGAATTGAAGATGAAAAGAAAATCAAAGCAGATAACATTCGAAAGCAAATGAAGCAGCAATGGATTCCAAAATCTACCGAACAAGATAAGTCAGATAGGAGTGTCACTCAAGAGGTGGGTGACTCTACCATTTCCAATTAGTATTCATATAAGAAACATTGGAACTGCATCTTCCAAGATTTATCCTATGCAGCTCCAAAGGAAGAAGATGGATTAAATCAGTATTGTAGATACACTCTGACTCCAGGACGGTTCAATACTTTACCAAGTTTGGTTGGATGTAACAAAGCTTCATTAACCGAGTAGCAGTTACCGAGTTGAGTCGGTAAGAGACTTTACCGAGTTCAGTCGGTCACAACTAAGTTTCATTGACCATGTTGTGTCAATCGAGCAAGGTCAGTTTGTGACCTAACTGAGTAAGGTCGGTACTTCAATACTTTCTTTCGATCGCCGAGTTGATAATATCTACCAAGCTAGTGGATGACAACCTGTCATTTCTTCTGCCATCGTACCCAAACATTTATGGCAAATTTGTTATCAAAAGGGGCAAAATTTGATCTAAATTTTTACTGCGAACAAAGAGCTAAGGTATTTTCTACAATTTGGTATCAGAGCTTATTGGTGCTTGCAGGAAAAGATTTCAAGGATCTAAGCCAAAGATCAAGATGTCTTACAAGAGAGAAATTCCAAGACTCAACAAAAATAACTTCTCTGCATGGCAAGGATTGATGAAACTTCATTTGGCTACTATTGGTGATACAGGACTGAAATATCTTGATGAAAAATACAAAGAACCTTCTGGCACATTATCTGTCAATGATATTGTTGAAAAGAAGACTCATAACAATATGATGATAGACATTGCATCTGCACTAAGCTATGAAGAATTTGATGATATCAAGGATTGCCAAACCGCTTTTGACATGTGGAACAAGCTGAAAGAAATCTATGGAGGAGATGACAATGTGAAAAGAGCAAAAGCAGAAAGTCTAAGAGGACAATTTGACCAAATGAGAATGAGAGAAGATGAAAACATTGCAAAATATGTTGATAGAATCAAAGCATGTGTCAGTGCAATCAGGGCATCTAGAGGTGATATCAAAGAAGAAACGGTTATAAGCAAAGTTCTCAGAACCTTGCTTCCCATCTATGCAATCAGAGTTTCTGCAATTCAAGAAAGAAGGTGTGAAGCAAATCATAATATCAATTTGGAGGCTATAGTTGGAAGACTAATCGCATTTGAACTAGACAATTTTGACAACTATGTTCCAGCTTCCAAAAACACTAAATCAGCATTTGAGGCCAAACTTTCACTCAAAGATAGAGGCAAAAAGAAATCAGAGTCAGAAAGTGATGATGAATCAAACCATAGTTCAGACAGTGATCTTGAAGTAATTGAAGCTCTACTGGCAAAGAAATACTCCAGAGGCAGAGGAAAATATAAAGGTAAAGTTCCTCTAATCTGTTTTTCATGTGAAGAAATTGGTCATATTGCAGCCAGGTGCCCAAACAAGCAGAACAATGATGAAAAGAAGGGTCATAAATGGAATAGAAAGAAAGATTACAAATCATTCAAGAACAAAGGTAAGAAATCATGTTTCATGGCTGAAAATTCTAAGGATTCTGATAATAGTGAAGATGAAATTGTTTATATTGCTGTGAAAGATGATTCTAATAGTGATGAGGAAGATAAAATGGCTCTTATCTCTCATATAAGTATGAATGATACATGGATTATAGACAGTGGTTGCTCTCATCATATGACTGGTGATAAAACTAAGTTTGATCAGTTTGAAGATTATGATGGTGGCAGTGTAAGGTTTGGTAATAATGAACCTCGTTTCATTAAAGGAAGAGGAAGAATCTCTCTAACCAAAGAACTTATATGCAACAATGCCTATTGGGTTGAAGGTCTTAAACATAACTTGCTAAGTGTGGCACAGTTACTCAATACTGGATTTAAGGTGGAATTCATGCATGGAAAGGCAAGACTGTTGAATGAGCAAGGAAAGCTGATAGGATCTGGCACACAAACTAAAGGTAACTTGTTCTACCTAGAACTTGGTGAATGCTCATGTTTTATTGCTCAAATTGAAGAAAGTTGGTTATGGAATAAGAGGTTGTGTCATGTCAATTTTGATAATCTGGTGAAGATAAGCAAATTCAAAAAGGTAAGAGGCATTCCTAATATAAAGAAACCTGAGGTCGGTTTATGCAAGAATTGTCAGATTGGAAAAATGGGAAAGACTAGTTTTAAAAGTAAAAGCTATCAGTCTGAAGATATATTAGAAATTGTGCATACTGATTTATGTGGACCCATTGGAATTGAAAGTTATACTGAAGAAAAGTTCTTCATTCTTTTTGTTGATGATTACTCAAGAATGATGACTGTTATGTATCTAAGGAATAAATTAGAAGCTTTTGAGAAATTCAAATGGTACTTGGCAAGAGTAGAAAAAGAAACAGGGAAAAGATTGAAATGCTTAAGGTCAGACAGAGGTGGTGAATTCATTTCACATGAGTTCAATAACTTCTGCATTGAAAGAGGAATTAAAAGACAAGTTTCAGCACCAGGAACTCCAGAACAAAATGGGATAGCTGAAAGAAGAAATAGATCCATTATGGATTGTGCAAGGACCCTAATGATTGAAAAGAACATTGCTATCAAATACTGGAAGGAAGCTATCAGCACTGCAGTTCATACCTTGAACCGAGTACAACTGAAAAAGGACTCATTTAAAACTCCCTATGAATTATGGTATGGCTACAAACCCAATGTAAGTTATCTGAAAGTATTTGGAAGCAAATGTTATATTCTGAAAGAATCTAGAAAAGGTAAATTTGATGTAAAAGGAGATGAAGGAATATTTCTAGGTTACTCTTGTAAAAGCAAAGCATATAGATGTTTAAATCTATCTACTCACAAGGTCATAGAAAGTGCACATGTGAAAGTTGATGAGTTTGCAGAGAAATCAGAAGAAGAAAGCAAGAAGGTTCCTGAAGACTACAGAAGATTTATTTACATTGAACCTGATACTATACCAAGTACTCCAGTTAATTAGGAATCCTCAACTCTCGAGTCATCAATGACCGAGTTGCAGGAAGTTCAAACCGAGACACAGGAAGTTTTTACCGAGCTAAAAGAATCCGAGTCACTTTCAGACTCTACCAAGCAAGTATCTACCGAGTCTGAATCTACTGAGCCAGAACAGCAAGAATCTGAAGTACAAAGGGACAACAATGAAACTCATTCAAGAAGTAAAGAACCTATGTTAGCTAAATATGTCAGAAGGCATCATGCTCCAGATCAGATCATTGGAGACAAATCTGAAGGAACTCTGACAAGAAGTAAGTTAAAAGGCACTTGTTTACTTGCTGATTTTGAACCCAGAAATATCAAAGATGCATTGGCAAATGATAGTTGGATTGAGGCTATGAATGAAGAAATAGAACAGATAGAGAAAAACAAAACATGGACTCTTATATCTAGACCCAAAGATAAGAATGTGATTGGAACAAAATGGGTATTCAGAAATAAACTAAATGAAGATGGCAAGGTATCAAGAAACAAAGCTAGACTAGTATGCAAAGGATATGCTCAAGAAGAAGGTATAGACTATGGAGAAACCTTTGCTCCTGTTGCAAGATTGGAAGGTGTAAGAACCTTACTTGCATATGCTGCTCACAAAGGATTCAAAGTTTATCAGATGGATGTCAAATCAGCATTTCTCAATGGAATACTGGATGAAGAAGTTTACATTGAACAACCTGAAGGTTTTGTTGATCCAGATAAGAAGAACATGGTCTGCAAATTACACAAGGCGTTGTATGGTCTAAAACAAGCTCCTAGAGCATGGTATGAAAGATTGCATAACTATCTTATTCAGATTGGTTTTCAAAGGACTAATGATAACAGTAGCTTGTATATAAAAGAAGGTCCAGATAATAAGATTGTTTTGGCAGAAATATTTGTAGATGACACTGTTTTCACAGGCAATGATGATCTATGCAAAGAATTTTCAGAACAAATGAACAAGGAGTTTGAGATGTCTATGTTTGGTGAGATTAAATTCTTTGTAGGTCTTCAAATCCAACAAAGTAAGAATGGCATCTTCATCACACAGTCAAAATACATCAAGGAGATATTAAAAAAATTTGGTATGGAGGATTGTAAACCAGTTAGAACCCCTATGTGTACTGGATTGAAACTTACCAAGGAAGATGAATCCAAAGAAGTGGATCAAACACTGTATAGATCTATGATTGGAAAGTTGCAGTATATAGTACATACTAGGCCAGATATTGCCCTTGCAGTCGGTATTGTAGCAAGATTTTCAGAAAAACCAAGAGAAACTCATATAATGGCAATCAAAAGAATACTGAGATATTTGAAAGGAACTGAAGATTATGGGCTATGGTATAAATTTGGAGGTAATTTGGATTTGAAAGTATTTACTGATGCTGATTGGGCAGGAAACCTTGATGACAGGAAAAGCACAAGTGGAGGAGCATTCTTTCTTGGAAAGAGATTGGTTTCTTGGACAAGCAAAAAGCAGAATTGTACATCCCAATCTACAGCAGAGGCAGAGTATGTTGCTGCAGCAGTAAATTGTTCAAATATTGTTTGGTTTAAGCAGTTATTGCAAGGAATGAGGATGGAAATCAAAGAACTAGTTGTTATGTTCTGTGACAATACTAGTGCAATCAATATATCAAAGAATCCAGTGATGCATTCTAAGACCAAGCATATTGCAATCAAATATCATTTTGTCAGAGAATTGGTACAAGACAAGGAGATCAGAATGGAATATGTCAATTCAAAGGAACAAATTGCTGACATATTCACAAAGCCACTACCTAAGGATGCATTCTTGTATCTCAGAGGTAAGTTAGGGGTTACACCCCTATCCGAAATTCACTAAAAACAAGTTTTAGTGATGCATCAACGCATACCAAAATGAAAATCTATCTGTTGATGCAGTCAAATCTGGAAGCTTTGTATATGAATCAGTACTAAAGGTACATTACAATTCATTTAAGTTCTATTGTCTTTGGCATTTGTTGTCAAAGAGGGAGAGATTTACTTTTTTACTGTCATATGAAATTTGTATGAAAAAGAAAGTTCTTATGTAATTCCTTCACAAAGGGAGATTACTGAAAGAGGGAGAGTCTATCATCTTAGAGGGAGAATTGTTTTGATGACACATTGTGCTGATAAGAACTTGTTTTCAAATTTCATTCTGCTATGACATGTTGTGTTGCCATCAATGCCAAAGAGGGAGATTGTTGGATACAATTGATAATTGCATGATTGTCTTTGATGTTACACAAATGTCATATCAGTCATCAGACAGAGTCTACCGAGCTCAGAAGGTAAGTACAGCTGTTGACAGAGTTTACCGAGCTTGCAAGGTAAACAAAGGAAGTTCAGTGTTTACCGAGCTCACTCGGTAATCAAAGGATTTGTTGTCGAAAGACAGTGTTTACCGAACTCACTCGGTAAACAAAGGATATGAGATAGGTTGTCAGTATTTACCGAGTTGACTCGATCATCGAAGAAAAGTAGCAGACAGTGTTAACCGAGCTCACTCGGTCATCGAAGAAAAGTAGCAGACAGTGTTAACCGAGCTCACTCGGTCATCGAAGAAAAGTAGCAGACAGTGTTAACCGAGCTCACTCGGTCATCAAAGGAAAGTCAGAGAAATCGGTGTTTACCGAGTTCACTCGGCGACTGAAGGATTTCACGAAATTCTCTGTATTAACCGAGCTCAGTCGGTTAACACAGGAATTATTTTCTGTGCAGTATTTACCGAGTTAAGTCGGCCAGCGAAGGATTTCTCGAAGGTTAAGTAATTAAAGTTAATTACTTTATGTAATGTATGAAGCCGACTTATAGCACAATTATTTATAATTGTAACTTGTATTTGAGCCGACTTGATAATCTGAAAGGTATATATGAAGGATCAAGTTGCAAATTCAAGTATGGAAGTATGAATGTGAAAAAGCTAGCAGATATGATTGAATATCTAATATGCAAATTATAAGGAAGGTTAGAGCAAATTTTTGAAGAATCAGAGATGCAGAGTTGCATTTGATCAGAGAGGATCTAGAGGAATAGAACAGAGATCTGTATCAGCAAAGATAAGTTGTATTTATTTCAGATCACTCATTGTTACTTTCTAACAATTGTAATAGTGTTTTCAAATCTCTTAACAGAGTGGGTTTAACAGCCTTTTGTAAAATCCTCTAACAAGGTGGCAATTCAGTTGAATTGATCTAAAGACCTCTAGCAAGGCCACTCCTAGCAGGGTGATTAAATCCTCTAACAAGGTCGCACCTAACAGTGTGTTTTGTAACCTTTAACAAAGTTGGCTCCTAACAGGGCTCACTTCAGAAGAGTGAAAAATAGTAACTAGTTACATTGGTGGTTTTTCCCATATTGGGTTTCCACGTTAAATCTGGTGTCTCTTGTCTCTTGTTTCTTGTGTTTTCAGTTTGATTATATGAGTATCAGCAATGAGTATTTCCTTTGACATCTTAAGGGACTTGTGGGAAAAGTTTTTGTAGTAACTGATTCACCCCTCCCCTCTCAGTTACTCCATTCTCATTTCCAACATGATCTCCTTCACATTTTTCTTATTCTTCTCCCATTTGATAACCTTCTTAGTCTCACTAGTACCCCTCCTCACTTTTAACCTTAATTCTCTTAGAATGAGGATCATTACCAAACCCTTTCCTCTTCTCCAAAATTGAAGAGTGATTAATGGCTTTACCTTTACAGAATTTTTCAATAAGTAAAATTAAACCTTCATGAAGCATAGGGTGGGAATCTTTCTTCCTATGAGCATAGAGGCTTCGAAGCAGAGAATACTTTAGATAAAATGAAAAGGAAATCCTATCTTTGTGCTGAAAATGATTTAGGAAAACAAAGTGTAATTTATGGATTCACTTTACCCTACCATCAAGAATGAAGTATTTGCAGATACATGAGAGCATGTCCCTCCAGATGACCGTAATTTTTTTCAGGTCATAGAAGTCACCATTTTTCTCCAAGTTTTTCTCTTCAACTTCCATCTTTGGTAATTTCTTAAAATCCACATTTGAAATACTAGTCTCCATACTGAATTTTATCCCGTCCATGGGAAGCATCGTAAGCTCAAAAATAAACTCTTCAGTTCACCATGACCCCATGCAAAGTGACCCTTTCTTCAAACCAATTTTTGAAAAAATCTTTTATAGTGTGAGGTTTATACCCATGGAATCTCTTAATGTATACACAAAAACTTAAATTATATATTAGTCTCTACCATATCTCTAAATATTATATATTTTTCAAAAGCTTCTAATTTATCCTTACAAAATTTAACCTGCATAATTATAAAATAATCATCAATAAAAAAATGAAAAACTTATCTCCATAGTAGCTTTGTGTTCTCATAGGACCATACAAATCTGTATGCACCAAATATAATATCCCATTTTAAATATGTGTCTTGATTTTAAATGTAGATCTTATTACCTTTCCTAACTAACATTTCTTACATATTTCATTATTGGGCTTCAAAAATCTAAAAAAATCTCTCACATAATTTATAGATCTTATCTTTAAAATGATCAAAGTTTCTGTGATGGAATATATTATACCATTTTTGATCCCTAAGCCATGTTTTCTATTAGTGTAAAAAACTTAGTCATTCATAAGGCAAGATTATTCAATCATCATTGCGACCAAGTCATTCTATATAGGTTGAGCTAAGGAATGAATAAATGAATGAGAGATTTTTAATAACGTCCATGAGGCCATAAGCCTAAGGGACCTACATAAAACTCCTAGTCAGTCTGATGTGATTTCTCTAGCCTATATCTTTTGTTGTGAATTTGCATAAGTAAAATAGCCCCCTTGAGGGGTCTTGGCCCTTCAAAAAGGTCTTTATATTGTTTACTTTTCTTTTTTCTTTTTGTTGGTCATGTACCAACCAGAAGTTACTCCCGAGTGAGTTAATCATCGCTAAGTACTCCAATGATTATAAAGTTAGTCATAGATAATAAAAAACATCAAGTGATCTAGAGGTTGAGTTATTCAGTTAATGTCGAGCACACTTAAGGTTGAGGGACATCATGAAGAAATAGTTTATTTTGAGCACCAATTTGATATAAGTGTTGAGTAACATAGTTTAACATTTTTTTTGAATGGAATTGAATTATATGGTAACCATTTTTATCGAGCTAGATATGTGTTTTGAAGATTAAGTAGGTGATTACACATCCAAAGGAAGATCACTAATCCTTATGTAAGGTAATCCACTAATCAAAAAATGAAAGGAATAAAGGAAAAAAGGATTGATTATAGATCATTGATATGGATCTAGAAGGTTCACCCAATCATCTATTTAAGGAGGGTCTATGACCTAATTCATAATGTAATGAGTGTATGGATGTATGTGTGTAGAGGTTTTGATTACATGTGAATTTTTGGAAGTGAATTAGAGTGTAGAGACAAGTAGTGTGGTGAAGAGTTTTGAGGAGTGACATGGAAGATCTATCATAATAAGGTGATATAATTTTACATAAAGGAGATCTATTATCAAGCATTGAAGTACTAACCAAAGGATCGGGTACTAAAAATTCTAACAAGTATTTTAGGGTTTAATATTTTGGTCAAAGTAAATAATATGATGGGGTTATATGGAAGATCTTGAAAAAATTATCACTACCATTCAAGTAAACAACTCAAATAATTCAGCTAGTAATGTCCTGCACCAAAGATTTCACAAAGGAAACGTTGCTTGGAATATTAGAATCTATAGAAGTAGAAATGAGATGGTCTAGAGAAATAGCCAGAGCTGAGATAGATTTCAGTGCCTAAAAATTCAACCTAATCTATCAAGAAGTACAAGTGCAAGAGGAGACTTTTCCAGTAGTAGAAAATTTGAAGAAGATAAAAAGATTGAAGAAAGAATAGACCTTCTAGTAAGAAGAGATAAATATGGTAAGAAAATAGTGTTGGACTTGTGATGAATATGGTCATTATGTGTCTAAATTTCCTAAAAGAGAGAAAATTTAGAGGAAAATTTAAGCCTAGAAGAGGTATAGATAGAAATTGTTTGTATGTTAATGATGACAAAGAATCTAATGAAAAAGATCAAAGTGAAAGTGATGATGAATTACGATTTGTAGCTATTAAGGAATATAATCATGATAGAGAAATTAGAGAAGAGAGTGCTCTAGTTACCCAAGTCGAGAAGAAATTTGATTGGATAATAGATAGTGGATGTTCACATCACATCACTAGTGATATCAACAATTTTTTCAAGTTCATAAATCAAGATGGAGGTATTGTTAGAGTTGGTTCATATCACAGGGATTGGATCTATACTCTTGATGGTAAAAGTAACACTGATGATGTTTACTTTGTTAATGGTTTGAAACATAATGTGTTTAGTGTTGGATGGTTGGTAGACAAGGGATATATGTTACAGTTCATTGAGAAGACTTGCATTATCAAAGATAGAGATGGTAAGTTGATTGGTACTAGAACCAAATCTAGAGGTAATGTATTTTAGTTGAATCCTACTGAAATAACATGTTTGGTTACAAAGGTTAACAACAGTTGGTTATGGAATAGAAGGTTATATCACATAAACTTTTATAATATTGTGAAGGTTAGAAGTACATCTGTAGTAAGAGATCTTCCTTAGATTATTAAGCCCACTAATGTTATCTACGAGCAATATATTTTGGCTAAGCAAAGGAAAGTGTCTTTTCCTAGCAAAAATTTCTCTACTATAGAGAAATTGGAGATTGTTCACACAAATCTTAGTGGTCTTGCAAGAACCAGAGGACTCTGTGGTGAAAGGTACTTCATGATTTTTGTTGATGATTTCACTAGGATGATGTGAGTAGTATTTCTTAAAATGAAGTTTGAAGCTTTTGATAAATTCAAGATATTTAAGAATGGAGTTGAAAATGAATTTGGTGCCAAAATTAAATGTTTGAGATTAGATAGAGGAAGAGAGTTCACTTCTAGAGACTTAAACATGTTATGTGAAGAGAATGGAATCAAAAGTGTAGTGCCTACCCTCGTTTACATCTTTTCTAGACTTATTGTTGCTATTATTATCAGACTATGTAGACTAGTTTTATGTTGATGGTTTAGTGGTGTTTTTTTGACACTATCAGATATTATGATAGGGATTCAGTTGATATATGATGAGATCATTTAGACTTTATGTGTGTATGATGATCATTACATTGTTTTCAGTTATTACTAATGATTAGTTAGATGGTTTATTATCTCATGTGTTTTATTATGGTTACTTACCCCATACTTGCATGTGTATGGTGTGTGTGTTTTCTTATTGTATGGCATTTTGATGTGGTTAAGGAAGGGAATCGTAGTCACCTGCTTAGTCAGGATATACACGATGCACCACTTCCTGCCATTGTCTGTTTAGCTTAGCATTAGATATCGTATGTACATGCATGGTTTTTCTGCAGGTACCGGGTATCGACTTCCTTGAATTGCCAGGATGAGCATACCCTATTTTACTATCTCAATGATAAGAGAAGGGAGATAAATTCTCAAGTCCAAATCCCAAACCTAAAAACCATTTGTCCTAGTGAGTTAGGACAAGTATCAAAGTTGAATACCCATCGAATGTGTCGGATGACATATTTCATGATTTTTAACCCTTTAGATTTATTTTGTATGATTTGTTCTATGATGGGTTTTCATATTTTATCTTGGAATTATGGTGAATTTTCCATTAATTAAGTCTTAACAAATAGATTTAATTAATAAATTACTTATTTGAGAAAATTAATAAAATATCATGATCTTTGATATTTTGATTGTAATTAATTAAATGTGAATTATTGGGGAAAAGGAATTAAATTAAAAAAAACTAAAAATTAAAATTAATAATAATTATAAAATAATAATAAAGTAATAAATAAAATAATAATAATAAAAGTTATAAAAATTAAAATGAAAGTTATAAAATTTAAATAGAAATTATTTTAAAAGTAAATTGGAGTTATAAGCTTGCATGGGAATTAACATGTGTCAACAACACGGGGGTTAGTGCATCAATTAAGCACAAGGTGTCTACAACTCTATGACTCATTAAAAAGGTTGGAAAAGACCCATGCTTAGTTGGTGACACCTTCCAGCTATTTCAAGAAGCATTCCAAAGGTTTCTTGAGAGTTCTTTATATTCAGGCATTCATAGAAGCTTAGGGAGAGGGTGGAGAGCAATTGGAGCATTGGAGGACTCAAGAACTCTGAAGAAGGGAGCTTGTTCTACGGGTTTTCTGAGGAAGAGCGAATTAGCATCAAAATTCAGGTAGATTCTTGTGATTTTTCTTATGCTATTTCCGCATCATGCATTCCTATCTTCTTCGTGTCTTCCATATGTCTTCTGAGGAATTTTACATTTTTATTGTATGCATTTTCAATTTGGGCAATTAAATTTATTTGAGAATTTTATATGCATGGATTTTTTTTTTAAAAAGAGAAAACGGGGCTAGGGTTGAGATTCATAGCCAAACCCATTAGGTTAATTATTGGAAATTTTGGAGATCAAAGATCTATGGAGGAATTCTGAAAAATTGAAATTGTAATCATAAATTGTCAATTTTCTTATACATACATACATATATATATATATATATATACATACATATATATATATATATATATATATATATATATATATATATATATATATATATATATATATATATATATATATATACATACATATATATATATATATATATATATATATATGTTCATATATTGTGATATTTTTAATTTTGTATATATTTATATATATATATATACATATGTATATATAATATATATATTTGTTTAAAAAAAACCGATTACATACCATGGGCGAAAAAGTTTTAAGAAACGTTAAAACCAAATCACAAGTTTGTATGGAAATCGCTTAAGCGATTGTTAAAAATATATATATATAAAACGTTGGGCGGGCGGGTACTTCGTACCCCACCCATCGTAGGTACCTGCGGTGCGGCACTTTAATAGCCGCGCGATTTTAAATCGCATTGTGTTATATGCGTTGGTTTTAAATTATATTTGCAACGATTATTTCATATACGATTTGGATATGAATTTCAATTTCATCTTTTTTTTATAAGTTGCAATGTTATTAATTATTAAATGTTATTATATATATATATATATATATATTTATGTATGTATATATATATATGTATATGTATATAAGTATATATGTATATATTATTAATTATAAATGATTATTATAAAGTTCTCAATTAATGGATCACTTTTTAAATGAGTAAAATATTGCTATTAAGCTTGTCAATTATGAAGAGATATTAAGAATTAATTTAATTAAACTTAGTTTTTAATTAAGATTAATTATTAGAATATATAATTGAAGTTTTTATTCATTGAGAATGTCAATTTTCAAACAATGTCATATAAATCAATTAGAAAATTGAGTCTGATGGAGAAACTTTTATCTATCAAACGAATACTTGGGTTAGATAAAATGTGAAAATTCTCCACTTGATGTTAATTTGGGAATACATAAACTGAGACTTTTGAATTCAAATTTGAAAACTTAGAAAAACCAAAACATGTGTTTACATTGTGTATTCTTTATGCTATTGTTTTGGATTTTGGGTTGACTAGTGTTGACCAGTATAGGACGTCTACCAGAGGCTTGGGGGTTATGTGATTGTGATGCCATGATGATGATTTAATCTCGATCTTTATAACCCAACCATGGTTATGTGATGGAATTCCTTGTGTATTGGATGTGAATACTGATTGTTATAGTTGAGATTCTTATTTATGAGACACTTGACTTAACCATTATTCTTGGTCATCGATCAGTTATCCTTGGTTATTCTCTAGTCGCCATGATGGGACTGAAATGTGGATTTATTCTTGATGATGTCATGTTGTGATATGTTTGACTCAACCATTTTTTGAGTCTTCGGTCAGTGTGTTTGAGATATATTGTTGGTAATTGAGAACCATTGGATACTTTTGATTATCAATGATGCTTCAGTTGCCAATAGAGAGCTATTGTGGTCATGATTTTCTATGGATGTTTTCTCATGAAGATTTGATGCTTTTATACATATTTGATGATTTTATTATGGATTATTTTGTGATTTTGAGATTTATGATTCCATGAGCATTAGGGTAGGATATCTGCATGTAGTGATGGGAAGTGGCTTGCAATGGGGGTCGAGGCCCTAAGAGGCTACCAGGGTAACTCATTGTAAGTTGGATTAATAAGTGATAACATTCACACCTATTACTAACTAAATAACCTAAAAAGATAAGAGTTTTAGTTCTCGCCCATGCCTTGAGTGCTTGTATAGGCTAGGATGGGAGTAGTGAGAACGCATGGTTGCAACCCTGCATTCCATAGTATGCCTTGTCAGTATGAGAGGATACTAGTGGCCGCATGAGATCAGTATAGACTCGTGGAGTTTAGCTAACTACTAGGGTAACTTGTACATGATAAATGTGATGACACTTTTTCGCTTGCATAGTAGGTTCCTACAGGTCATTGTGTGCCTCTGGGAAGTAGATGTCAGTTTTGTGATTGGAACCTTTGAGTTAGTATACTTTCAGGATTCCTAGACTATAGAGATTTGTGCTATGTGTTATGGATAGCCTATTTGGGACTTGAGATTATCTCCTTAGCACGGTGGGAGTGGACCATTTAGGTACCACGCGGTTGGGTGGTAGTATATTTTCCACTCTTATCATTTGAGATTCATTGAGACATCGTGGCTGATGCGTCCTTCGTGATGGTGGATATGTATCCTTTCATTGATGATTAGCATATGTTAGATGATGTTATCTTATGCTTATATTTGCATGTTAGATTACTTTCTACATATGATGTTGTATATGTTAGGAGTGACATTCCTACTATGTTAGTATCGATGATCTCTTCGGTGATTTGGGATGTTACGCACGGAGGGATGGCTAGGGCCCACGATGGTCTAATGATGCTATTAACGGTTGGGAGAAGCTATGCACTTAGTTATGTTTGATCTTATGATGAATTTATATGTATTCTATGATGATGTATCATGTGTATCATGTGATTGTATTTGATGTATCATGGATTAGAATAGGATGATGTACCTTATTTCACATATGTATATTCTTTTAACCCTTCATACCCTATGACATGTACAGTGGATGATTGAGCATTTGGAAATGTAATGTATGAACATTGGACTTATCATTATTATTTCATGTGGATGTTGTACTAGATGGATTCATGTATGTAATTCAATGTTAAGGGATTTAAAGAATGTAATCTGTTATGTATGTTATGTTTACTTTTCAGATGGACATTGCTATTGCTTTCGTTATTGTGAATAAGTTATGTATGGTATTTACGTTCATGTATAAAAAATAATAAATAAATAAAAAGTTACCAAACTCAGTGAAACTCTAGGTTAATTCTTTGGATCCCTTGGCGGGGTGTTACATTTCGTATCAGAGCCCAAGTTTCTACATTGGGAGCTCTGGGTATTTTGGAACAACTAGAACTGTGAACTATTAAGTGTATCTCTTCAACTTGAAACTAGGTGAACTGAAACAGAACCTGAACTGTTACTTGAATATTTTTCATACTTCAACACTTAGTTTTCAAAACTGGAGATTTTACTTAAACCTGAACATAGAATTGAGCTTAGTCTATTGCAAACATGTGTCTTTTGATTGTAATAGTACCTTGTTCTGTTGTAAGATGGTGTTTGGGACTAGGTCTTCTATTAGAGGCCGTGGTAGAGGCCGAGGAAGAGTTCGTGGTCATGGTAGAGCTTTCAGTGCCCATGAGTTTTTCCATGAGGGATCGGCTCGTGTAGAGAGCAGGGAAGAGCACTCTAATAGGCAGTAGGAAGAGAGCCGTAGAGAGGACCAAGTTGAGTCTGAAGAGGTTGGTTTGAGATAGATGATGCAGACTATTTTAGAACATCTACCTCTTGTTCAAGAATGGCCTAAAGTGCATCAGATAGAACAAGAGCATAGACCCAGATCTAGAAGTCCTCGAAAGGATCGTCAGAGGTCCATTATGTCCACTCAAATGAAGGATCTTTCAAGATCCAAGGTCAAGCCTTTCAATGGGAAAGGTTCTGGTTATGTGGCCGAGCAGTGGATGATTTCCCTTGATAGAATTTTTGCCATGCAGGATTTTGACAGCAATGTTAAGGCAAGATTTGCAATCACTAATTTAGAGAATTTTGGGGTCACTTGGTGGATTATTGAGGAGAAGAAGCTGGGAATCGATATGAGCAGTGTCACATGGGAACTATTCTTAGAGAGTTTCTATGAATGATTCCTACTAGAGGAATGGAAACTACAAAGGGCAGATGAGTTTCATAATCTCAAGCAGTACACTTTGTTAGTGACTAAGTATGAGCGTAAGTTTTATGAGCTTATGCCTTTTTCAAGGTTCTATGAAAATTCAACTCAATTGACACAACACTTTGTTAGGGGTTTGAATAACTGTATAATTGGGGGTGTCAAGGTATTTGAGCCAAAAACTCTTAAGGATGCGGTACATTGAGCAATCCTTGTTGAGAAAAGTGTCAACCTTGGTCAAGGTGGTTTTGTAGGAGCACCAGTAGTTTCAAGATCTAAAGGCAACTTCAATTCAGGTGGTAACAAGAAGCCTTTCTTTTCTAAGGGAAAACAGTATCAGCAGCAGTCTCAGCAGATGCAGTAGCAGAAGGGATCAAATTCTCAGGCTCAAGGTGGTGGCAAAGGTTCTAACTTTAAGAACAACTGCAATGCTCAACACAATAAACAGAATCAGTCCAATCAGCCAGCTCAGAGTAGCCAATCTTTTGTAAGAAGGAACAGTCGCCAGCAATCTAATGTACCACCTATGGGAAGAGGATCTGGTAGGAATATAGAATGTTTTTCATGTGGTCAGATTGGACATTATGCAGCTCAGTGTCCACAGTGAGCACCTCGATTTTTAGGACCTAGGCCTACAGCTTCAGAACCCACAGTTGGTGATGCAAGGAGAGCTCATAGAGTTTTTGCAGCAGTTGATTAGCGTTAGGCAGATCATCAAGGAATAGTGGTTGAGACCACAGGTGCTATTTGAGGTATATCTCCTTCAGTATTGTTTGATTTAGGAGCTACAGATTCATTTATTTCACCATCTATAGTTTCTAAGTGTAAGATGGATGCGGTGAAGCAAGATCATGGTTGGCAAGTGGAACTAGCCTCAGGGATTAAGGCCTCCACGAATTCTATAGTTCATAAGTGTGGGCTTAGCTTAGGGAGCTTTGATATAGTAGTGGATCTTTGAGTCATACCGCTTGGTTCCTATGATGTG
Source organism: Cupressus sempervirens (assembly GCA_028749045.1). Lineage (NCBI taxonomy): Eukaryota > Viridiplantae > Streptophyta > Pinopsida > Cupressales > Cupressaceae > Cupressus > Cupressus sempervirens. Next base: position 582,354,879 of record CM053783.1, on the reverse strand, counting down.
GTTCTAGGCATGGACTGGCTTGGATCTCATAGAGCTAGTATAGATTGTAGGAAGAAGGTTATTTTGTGCCAAGATGACCAAGGGAATGATGTGAAGATAGTTGGGATACCGAGGTGTATATCTCTGCAGATGATTTTTGCTATGCAATTGAAGTGAAGTTTCTGTAAGGGATGTTAGATATTTGTTGTTATGGTAAATGATCTTGATGAGGAAGATCCTGTGAGGAAGACTTTAGATCACCCGATTTTACAGGAGTATGCAAATGTCTTTCCAAGTGAGATTCCAGGCATGCCTCCAAAGAGGGACATTGATTTTAGCATTGATCTAATTCCTGGAGCGGAGCCTATCTCTAAAGCTCCTTATCGTATGACTACTCAGGAACTAGGTGAGCTACGTCTTCAGCTAGAGGAACTTCTAGCCAAAGGGAGCATACGACCTAGTGTATCACCATGGGGAGCTCCAGTGCTCTTTGTGAAGAAGAAAGATGGTTCTTTGCACCTTTGTATTGACTACAGACAGTTGAACAAGGTGACTATTAAGAACAGGTATCCTTTACCTAGGATTGATGACTTATTTGATCAGATCAAGGGAGCTACAGTATTCTCCAATATTGACCTTAAGTCAGGATACCACCAGCTTCGTATTAAGGAAGCAGATATTCACAAGACCGCTTTTCGAACGTGCTATGGGCATTATGAGTTCACGGTGGTACCTTTTGGGTTGCCTAATGCTCCATCAGTGTTCATGAGTTTGATGAATTGTGTTTTTCGATCATATCTTGATAGGTTTGTTCTCGTGTTTCTTGATGACATATTGATATTTTCTAAGACTCAGAAGGAGCATGAGGAACACTTGCGGTTGGTATTGCAGTGTTTGAGAGGCAATTAGCTTTATGCCAATGCCGCTAAGTGGGAATTCTTCAAATCAGAGATTCAATATTTAGGGCATGTTATCTCACGTGATGGTATTTCAATGGATCCTGCAAAGATTCAGGTGATAATAGATTGGCCTACCCCGACTAATGTGTCAGAGATTCGTAGTTTCATGGGTTTAGCTGGTTATTATCGCAGATTTGTCCAGAACTTCTCTAGGATAGCACATCCTATCACTTCTCTTTAGAGGAAAGGTAAGAAGTTTGTGTGGACAGAGAAATGTGAGGAAGCATTTCAGAGGCTCAAGGAGCTTTTGACTAGTGCACTGATTTTAGTTGTACCTGAACCAGAAGGTGATTTTGTGGTGTGTACAGATGCTTCTCTTGAAGGAATTGGAGTAGTGTTGATGCAAAATGGTTGGGTGATTGCATATGAATCATGCAAGCTCAAGGATCATGAGTTAAATTACCCTACACATGATCTTGAGTTAGCAGCAGTAGTTCATGCTTTGACAAGGTGGAGACATTTCTTGTTGGGGCACAAATTTGAGCTACATAGTGATCATCATAGTCTTCAGTACATTTTTACTCAGCCTAATTTGAATGCTCGCTAGAGATGATGGATGGAATTTTTATGCGAGTATGATTTTGAGGTTAAGTACATTCAGGGTAAGGAGAATGTGGTGGCAGTTGCTTTGAGTTGCAGGAAACATGTGGTAACATCGATGACTCTTAGTGTGGATTTGAGGAGTCGGATTCTTCAGGCACTTCCTACGGATTCTTAGTATCAGGAAGTGTGTAGAGAGATAGATTCAGGAAGACCCTTGGAAGGTAAGTTTGCAGGTTACGTTCGAGAATCAGATGGTCTTTTGAGACATTTGGGGAGGATTTATGTGCCATTACTGGATGAGCTTCGCACCTTGATTCTGACAGAAGCCCATCATACACCTTACTCAGCACATCCAAGTGTCAAGAAGATGCATGCTGATTTGAGACGTTTGTTCTTTTGGTCTGGGATGAAGCGAGATATTGCTAATTTTGTGGCTAGGTGTCTTGAGTGTCAAAGAGTCAAGGCAGAACACCAGCACCCAGCAGGACTATTGCAGCCTAATCTCATTCCTTCTTGGAAATGGGATATCATCTCCATGGATTTTATAGTAGGATTACCTATGACAGTTCGACGTCATGATGCTATCATGGTTACCGTTGATCGGTTGACTAAGGTGGCACATTTTTCACCGATCAGGTCTTCCTACACAGCAGCTTCTGTAGCGAATGTCTTCATGCGTGACATTATGAGATTACATGGTATTCCTAGAAAGATCATTTTTGACAGGGATCATGTATTCACATCTGCATTTTGGACATCGTTGCAGCATGAGCTTGGAGCATAGCTAAACTTCAATTCGGCATATCATCCAGAGATTGATGGTCAGACAGAGAGGGTTAACCAGGTTTTCGAGGATATGTTACAGATGTATGTGATGGATAGGCAGACACATTGGGAGGACTATCTCTACCTAGTGGAGTTTTCTTACAACAATGGGTATCATAGTTCTATTGGCATGGCACCTTTTTAGGCATTATATGGACATCCTTTTCGTACACCATTGAGTTGGGATAGCCTTGAGGATCGCATTCTATTGGGTCCTGAGATGCTTTGTGATATGGAGCAACAGGTAGTGTGTATCCGTGAGCATTTGACTACGGCACAGGATAGGCAGAAGAAGTATGCCGATACTCATAGGATTGATAAGCAGTTTTCTATGGGTGATAAGGTTTTCTTGAGAGTGTGACCACAAAAGAGTCTGATCTAGTATAGAAAGGGTTCTAAGCTAGCACCTTGCTTTGTGGGACCATTCGAGATTTTGGAGAGGATTCGCCCAGTTTCTTACCATCTTGCTCAACTACCTAGTCTAGCTCGCATTCATGATGTTTTCCATGTTTCAGTGCTTAGGTAGTATATTCCTGATATTGTGCATGTTCTTGATTGGAATGCATTGCAGGTAGAGGACAAGCAGCTGGCTTTGGAGCCAGTTCGTATTCTGGAGTAGCGGGAGTTGACCCTCAGGGGTCAAAATATCGAGCAGGTAAGGGTCCAATGGGACCCTACTGATGATTCTTTAGCTACTTGGGAGGATGCAGCCAGATTGAGGGAGTTATATCCCTATTTGTTTGTAGGCTTCCAGGAGTAAGCCTAATTCAAGGGGGGGTGGATGTAGTGCCTACCCTCGTTCACATCTTTTCTAGACTTATTGTTGCTATTATTATCAGACTATGTAGACTAGTTTTATGTTGATGGTTTAGTGGTGTTGTTTTGACACTATCAGATATTATGATAGGGATTCAGTTGATATATGATGAGATCATTTAGACTTTATGTGTGTATGATGATCATTACATTGTTTTCAGTTATTACTGATGATTAGTTAGATGGTTTATTATCTCATGTGTTTTATTATGGTTACTTACCCCATACTTGCATGTGTATGGTGTGCGTGTTTTCTTATTGTATGGAATTTTTTATGTGGTTAAGGAAGGGAGTCGTAGTCACCTACTTAGTCGAGATCTACACAATGCACCACTTACTGCCATTGTCTATTTAGCTTAGCATTATATATTGTATGTACATGCATGGTTTTTTTGTAGGTTGCAAGTACCGGGTATCGACTTCCCTGAATTTCCAGGATGAGTGTACCCTATTATACTATCTCAATGATAAGAGAAAGGAGATAAATTCTCAAGTCCAAATCCCAAACCTAAAAACCATTTGTCCTAGTGAGTTAGGACAAGTATCAAAGTTGAATACCCACTGAATGTGTTGGATGACATATTTCATGATTTTTAACCCTTTAGATTTATTTTGTATGATTTGTTCTATGATGGGTTTTCATATTTTATCTTGGAGGTCTATGGTGAATTTTCCATTAATTAAATTATTTATTTGAGAAAATTAATAAAATATAATGATCTTTGATATTTTGATTGTAATTAATTAAATGTGAATTATTGGGGAAAAGGAATTAAATAAAAGAAAACTAGAAATTAAAATTAATAATAATTATAAAATAATAATAAAGTAATAAATAAAATAATAATAATGAAAGTTATAAAATTTAAATAGAAATTATTTAAAAAGTAAATTGGAGTTATAAGCTTGCATGGGAATTAACATGTGTCAACAACACAGGGGTTAGTGCATCAATTAAGTACAAGGTGTCTACAACTCTATGACTCATCAAAAAGGTTGGAAAAGACCCATGCTTAGTTGGTGACACCTTCCAGCTATTTCAAGAAGCATTTCAAAGGTTTCTTGAGAGCTCTTTATATTCAGGCATTCATAGAAGCTTAGGGAGAGGGTGGAGAGCAATTGGAGCATTGGAGGACTCAAGAACTCTAAAGAAGGGAGCTTGCTCTGCGGGTTTTCTGAGAAAGAGCGAATTAGCATTAGAATCTGGGTAGATTCTTGTGATTTTTCTTATGCTATTTCCGCATCATGCATTCCTATCTTCTTCGTGTCTTCCATATGTCTTCTGAGGAATTTCATATTTTTATTGTATGCATTTTCAATTTGGGCAATTAAATTTATTTGAGAATTTTATATGCATGGATTTTTTTTTTTAAAAAGAGAAAACGGGGCTAGGGTTGAGATTCATAGCCAAACCCATTAGGTTAATTATTGAAAATTTTGGAGATCAAAGATCTATGGAGAAATTCTAAAAAATTGAAATTGTAATCATAAATTGTGAATTTGCTTATGCAATTATATATATATATATATGTGTGTGTGTGTGTGTGTGTGTGCAATTATATATATATATATATATATATATATATATATATATATATGTTCATATATTGTGATATCTTTAATTTTGTATATATATATATGCCTTTATGTATATATATATACATATGCCTTTATATATATATATATATATATATATACACATATGTATATATAATATATATATTTGTTAAAAAAAACCGATTACATACCATGGGTGAAAACATTTTAAGAAACGTTAAAACCAAATCGCAAGTCTGTATGGAAATCGCATAAGCGATTGTTAAAAATATATATATATAAAATGTTGGGCGGGCGGGTACTTTGTACCCCACCCACCGCAGGCCTGCGTAATCACAGGGTACCTACGACCGCAGTGTACCTACGATCCGAAGTGTACATGCAGTGCGACACTTTAATAGCCGCACGATTTTAAATCGCATTGTGTTATATGTGTTGGTTTTAAATTATATTTGCAACTATTATTTCATATACGATTTGGATAGGAATTTTGATTTTGTCTTTTTTTTATAAGTTGCAATGTTATTAATTATTAAATGTTATTATATATATATATATATACATATATATATATATATATATATATATGTATATATATATATATATATATATATGTATATATATATATATATATGTATATATATATATATATATATATGTATGTATGTATATATATATATTTATGTATGTATATATATATATATATATATGTATATAAGTATATATGTATATATTATTAATTATAAATTATTATTATAAAGTTCTCAATTAATGGATCACTTTTTTAATGAGTAAAATATTGCTATTAAGCTTGTCAATTATGAAGAGATATTAACAATTAATTTAATTAAACTTAGTTTTTAATTAAGATTAATTATTAGAATATATAATCGAAATTTTTGATTCATTGAGAATGTCAATTTTCAAACAATGTCATATAAATCAATTAGAAAATTGAGTCTGATGGAGAAACTTTTATCTATCAAACGAATACTTGGGTTAGATAAAACGTGAAAATTCTCCACTTGATGTTAATTTGGGAATACGTAAACTGAGATTTTTGAATTCAAATTTGAAAACTTAGCAAAACCAAAACATGTGTTTACATTGTGTATTCTTTATGCTGTTGTTTTGGGTTTTGGGTTGACTAGTCTTGACCAGTATAGGATGTCTACTAGAGGCTTGGGGGTTATGTGATTGTGATGCCATGATGATGATTTAATTTCGATCTTTATAACCCAACCATGGTTATGTGATGGAATGCTCTGTGTATTGGATGTGAATACTGATTGTTATAGTTGAGATTCTTATTTATGAGACACTTGACTTAACCATTATTCTTGGTCATCGATCAGTTATCCTTGGTTATTCTCTAGTCGCCATGATGGGACTGAAATGTGCATTTATTCTTGATGATGTCATGTTGTGACATGTTTGACTCAACCATTTTTTGTGTCTTCGATCAGTGTGTTTGAGATATATTGTTGGTAATTTAGAACCATTGGATACTTTTGATTATCAGTGATGCTTCAGTTGCGAATAGAGAGCTGTTGTGGTCATGATTTTCTATGGATGTTTTCTCATGGAGATTTGATGCTTTTATGCATATTTGATGATTTTATTATGGATTATTTTGTGATTTTGAGATTTATGATTCCATGATCATTAGGGTAGGATATCTGCATGTAGTGACAGGAAGTGGCTTGCAATGGGGGTCGGGGCCCTAAGAGGCTGCCAGGGTAACTCATTGTAAGTTGGATTAATAAGTGATAACATTCACACCTAATACTAATTGAATGAACCTAAAAAGATAAGAGTTTTGGTTCTCGCCCATGCCTTGAGTGCTTGTATAGGCTAGGATGGGAGTAGTGAGAATGCATGGTTGCGACCTTGCATTCCATAGTATGCCTTATCAGTATGAGAGGATACTAGTGGCCGCATGAGATTAGTATGGACCTGTGGAGTTTAGCTAACTACCAGGGTAACTTGTACATGATAAATGTGATGACACTTTCCCGCTTGCATAGTAGGTTCCTACATTTCATTGTGTGCCTCTGGGAAGTAGATGTCAGTTTTGTGATTGGAACCTTTGAGTTAGTATACTTTTAGGATTCCTTGACTATAAAGATTTGTGCTATGTGTTATGGATAGCCTGTTTGGGACTTGAGATTATCTCCTTAGCACGGTGGGAGTGGACCACTTAGGTACCATGCGGTCGGGTGGTAGTGTATTTTCCACTCTTATCATTTGAGATTCATTGAGACATCGTGGCTGATGTGTCCTTCGTGATGGTGGATATGTATCCTTTCATTGATGATTAGCATATGTTAGATGATGTTATCTTATGCTTATATTTGCATGTTAGATTACTTTCTACATATGATATTGTATATGTTAGGAGTGACATTCCTACTATGTTAATACTGATGATCTCTTCGGTGATTTGGGATGTTATGCACGGAGGGATGGCTAAGGCCCACGATGGTCTAATGATGCTATTAACGGTTGGGAGAAACCATGCACTTAGTTAGTTATGTTTGATCTTATGATGAATTTATATGTATCCTATGATGATGTATCATGTGTATCATGTGATTGTCTTTGATGTATCATGGATTAGAATAGGATGATGTACCTTATTTCACATATGTATATTCTTTTAAGCCTTCATACCCTATGACATGTACAGTGGATGATTGAGAATTTGGAAATGTAATGTATGAACATTGGACTTATCATTATTATTTCATTTGGATGTTGTACTAGATGGATTCATGTATGTAATTCAACGTTAAGGGATCTTAAAGAATGTAATCTGTTATGTATGTTACGTTTACTTTTCAGATGGACATTGCTATTGCTTCCGTTATTGTGAATAAGTTATGTATGGTATGTACTTTCATGTAAAAAAAAAAAAAGGTTACCAAACTCAGTGAAACTCTAGGTTAATTCTTTGGATCCCTTGGCGGGGCATTACAAAAAGACAATTATCTTCACCTAGAACACCTTAATCGAATGGGATTACTGAAAGAAGGAATGAGTTAGTAGCAAAAGTACCAAGAGTGATGTTATTTGAGAATGGTGTCTCAGAGACATTTTGGAGAGAAGAAATTTACACTATAGTATATACTTTGAATATAGTACAAGTCAAAAAAGGTAGGAGCAAGACACCTTATGAGTTATGAGTTTGGTTACTCACCATCAATCAAGTATTTTAGAATATTTGGAAGTAAGTTTTACATAAAGAGAGATTGTGATATTGATAAGTTTGATCCTAGAAGCAATGAAGGTATGTTACTTGGTTATTAAAAAGTAAAGCATATAGATGTTTCAACTATAGAACTAAGATAATAGTTGAGTGTGCAAATGTAAGGATCAATGAAAATTGTGGTACTAAAGAGAAGATGGTAAATTATAATCCTAATGAAGAAGAGGATAATTTTGGAATTGTTAGATAGAATTTTGAAGTTCTTTCTTAGACTAAAAATGACTTGCAGAATGACATATCTATTGAGTAGAGAAGAACAATGATCTGAACCTAGAGAAAAGATAAGAGTTGAGATGTCAACTCCCACTTCCAATTGAAACATGACAAAGAATCACCCTCCAGAGAAGATAATTGGGAGCAAGGATAAAGGTGTTATGGCAAGGAATAGAGTGAATGAGGAATTATGTCTAACTTTCCAAGTGGAACCTAAGAGCACAAGTGAGGTGTGTAAGGATGATCACTAGATGTAAGCAATGAAAGAATAACTAAATCATATTGTGAAAATGAGATATGGGAATTAGTTCCTAGACCCAAGACATAAATGTTATAGAAACCAATTGGGTATTAAGAAATAAGATGAATGAGCAAGGAGAAGTCATGAGAAACAAGGCAAGACTTGTTTGCAAAGGTTACTCATAGAAAGAAGGCATAGATTATGAAGAAACATATGCACTTGTGGAAAGAATGGAAGCAATAAGGATGTTGTTGGGTAATGTAGCAAACAACAATTTCAAGGTTTATCAGATGGATGTCAAATCAACTTTTCTAAATGGAGAACTTGAAGAAGTCTACATTGAGCAACCTAATGGATTCCTTCTCACAAAAGATAAAGATTTTGTATGCAAACTAAAGAAAGCATTTTAGGATATAAATCAAGCACCTAGAACCTAGTATACAAGGCTAGATATGTATTTGTCTAAGCTTGGATTTACTAAAGGTACAATAGATGTTAATTTGTATTTGAGAAAAATTGTTGATGGTTTATTTATCAATGTAATATTTAAGGATGACATATAATTTGCAAGAAATGATAAAGAAAGTGAAAATTTTGCTGAAGAGATGAAAAATGAATTTTGAATGAGCATGATAGTAGAAATGAAGTTTTTCCCAAGATTGCAAATTGCATAGAAAAAATATGGGATATTTATTTCACAAACCAAATATCTAAAAGATTTGTTGAAAATATTGTTAAAAATAGATAATACTGAGATGGGGGGGTGAATTAGTATTCTCAATCCTTTTACCCACAACTGTATATTATTAATTATTTTTCCACATGCATAAGAGAGAGAACCAATAGTGTGAAACAATATGAACAACCACACAAGAAGAGAACTCATAACACCATATTTTGTTAACTAATGAAACCTTGGCCCAAGGAAAACCCTGGTAGGGATGGAACTCACAAGATGTTTCACTATATAAAGGATCCAATTCAGGATATTGACCCTGTTATGAGTCTATGAAGTATGTATAGTGTCTCGATTCCCTATTAGGAGACTAGGTCTTGTTAGAAGCCTCAACTCTATTAGGAGTTGCTAGATCATATACAAATGTCTACAAGAAGAGCCCACTACCCTAACATGCAACTATACAATAAGTTTTTCAAGAGAATAGATATACATACAATACTGGATTATTTGTTGTACTTCAAAAATATTCTAATTATCAATTCTTCATAGGAAGAATGACTGCACATATATCAATTCATATCAGATCTCTCATAGTATTACTTTGTATCACAATTGATAACATTACATTCACTTGTTACTTTTATTTCACAAGATCATATAAATTTTGCAATTATTGGTTTCATCTCCTCATTAGATTACTACACTTAAAAATTTCACAAATGAAGTTCTTTACTTATACTAAACATATTGGTAAATTCTTCCTTTAGTTGGCTCACATGATATACTTAGAGTCAACTCACCAAGAAATAATAATTAAAAAAATTAATCAATTTGTTTAACACATTCTATTGATATGCTATGTTCTACACTATAACAACACTACATCACTAATTCCTTCATAACTTGGACTCGGTTGATCATACAAACATGCACACTAGTATACATCATCAGTATGATGTCATGCATCTCTAGTTAACTACACAAAAGAATATTCCAAGGGAATACTTTGCTATCATTGAATCTATCATGTTGTTGTAATGTTGTTTAATACTTAGACAATTTTCCTTCACAAATAAACATGACTAATATGAAAAACAAATATGTTACCATAAATGAGAATCATAGCACTTACAATATTTGATTGATTGGATATATTGCCAAAAATCTCCCCCTTTAGAATTATGGCAATATTTTAGGAAAATTGGCTAAGTCCCAAACATGTTGTCAGACCAAAAAGAAAGATAACCATAACACAGTATAACATTAAATTAATTTTTTGAAAATATTACATCCCTTATGACTCTAATTACAAAGTTAGCAAAACTTACTACTATATTTTTCCTTATTTCTCCCCTTTACAATTATAATGAATTGCAATTTTCCATATATCTCCCCCTTTGACATCAATGAAAAAGGTGTCACAAAAAGAAAAGTCTATCAAAATCTAGTAGCTACATCAAGAATTGGAAAAGAAATCATTAAAGTTGGTTTTTAACTATGCAAGGTGTTTCTACAAATTCTTTTAGTGCATCAGATACACTGATTAGTGCACATAAGGCATATGCGGCTAACTCTGTTGCATTCAAGTCTATAGTCACAAACTTGTCATATGAAGATTTTGCTGACAAGCATTCCTCCAACTGATTTGCAAGTAGTGTTACCTATGGGAACAAGTGTTCTCTCAAAAGAGTGAATCTCTTCATAGCTTTCTCTTTTTCTACTTGGACTTCCCTTATGTTGTCATGAAGTGTCTGCATTGTATGCTCAAAGATACTTAACTTCTAATTCTACTTCAGAAAGTTGTCAGTGAGCATTTGAAGCTTAGTTACCTTTTCCTTGATTTGAGCATCAAACTCTTGAAGATGGATATATGCCAAGTTACACTTAACATAATTCTATTTTCCTTCCTCTATACACTATCTCAATGCCTTAATGCATACATTCAAGGTTTCTATATCATTCCTTATATTAGTACACATAGTATTAAGGAGTTTACCATCATGCTCTGTTTGTGCTTTCATTGAAGCTACACTAGAGAGTGTTGAGAATTCATCATCAAAAGCTTTACAAAAATAGTTGTGCCCTATTGAATATCTGCAATGGTGTCAACAGGGCTTACTATCTTTTCTATTATGTCCAAAACTGAATTCAAAGGCTTTTCAATGGACGTGACTAATTTCTTCTTCTCAATAAAGTTAATTAAAGAAGATATAATATTTTGCACTTCATCTTCTTCATCTGATTGAATTGCTGCTATTGTGACCATTGTTGCTTGAGTAGGTGGTGTAGGGGGTATTGTTACTACTACTACCAAGGTCATGCTTAAAGTAGCTACTTCAATGCTAGGCTCAGTCTTCTTCATAGAAGGTACATCTTTTTCTTAGGCTCCTACTTCTTTTCTTCATCAGATGAGCTACTATAGTCAATAATATTGCCACAACACTTGTACCAAAATCTTTAAATGGGTCCTCAATTTTATCAACTATCACATTGGTGTTATTTACTTTCTTAGATTCACTATCAATGGTGATATGTGGTGAATCAGTAGAGATTGGTATTGTTGTAGGTTGTTCAAAACTGTGAGTTGGACTTCCTATTATAGGAATAGCTTCCTCTATCTGTGCACACTCCTTAGACTCCTTAGGCATAGGGCTTTCCTTCTCTACACTCTTTTTTGATATAGTTCTTGCCTTATTTTTCTGCACACTCTTGTCTAACATGGTAGACATATATGTAACTATAGCCTTTTCAGTTTCCTTGTTCACTTCTTCATAATTTCCTCCCATGAGGAGAATAGATCTTTCTTTTGTTTTTCAATAAAGGTGCTATACCTTTCAAAACATCTCTTATCTCTTCCTCATTATTTATAATGTATATCTTTTTCACTATATTGATTCTTATTTTCTAATCTTCCTCTATTACTCTACTTTTTCCTATTTCTCAATCTATTATACAAGCCTTCAAGTATCTGTCCTCTTATACTATCAAACCTTTTATCTTTAAGAATCATATTTCTAACTATAGCATTCTCTAGTTATCTTCTATCCATATTACTATACAAATTATAGTACTTATTTAATTGCACAAAATTGTTTTGATTAATAATTTTCATGTTGATATTTTCTACCTTGGGTTTCCATACTTTTTGTTTAGCTAAAGTCTTAGCTTCTTGATCAGCTGGCTTTACTAGTATGTCACCAGTTTCTTCTTCTGATTTAGAAGAGCTAATCTAAAAATTTCTTCTCTTCTTTCTTGGACCACTCATTTCCTTCTTGACTCTTTTCTTAGGAGAAGTTTTGGTCCTTCCAAGTCTTGTAGACTTCCTGGGTGTAGGTGTTTCCTCGGTCTTTACTAGATTCCTTAGTGGTTGGTATTGTGCAACTATTGCATATGGTATAGTAAGTGCTTTCCCACTTGTCAAGGAAATTGTGACCTCTTCAGTAGGTCATGCCACTACAATGGGTGTAGGGGTTAATAGCTCAGATTGACCACTAGACTTCATTTCCATGGCTATCCCTTTTACGTCATCAAATTCTTTCCTTGTCATTCTTGATTCTTTCAAAATAGAATCAATCACATTTTCCACTTCTTCTTGGAGTCCTTTATTGTCTAATTAGCTTTGAATTCTCTCATTTTCTCAACATATGTTCCCCATCTAGGACATTTAGAATCAACTTCTAAGTGAAGGATTATCTGTGCATATCCTTCAATCAATTCCTCACTCATTTCATAGCCCATAGGTTCAATGAATTTGACTCGAGGAATTACAACTTCCATACAAGTGAAATATATCTCTATCATGAAGCATAATTCATCCTTGTATTTTTCCACTAGCAATGGAGGTATCATATACCTTTGCTTCATTTCTACTTGGAAAGACTTAATCATTCTATCAATATCATTGTCTCTGACTACTTCAGGTCTTGATCTATGTGTGTAAGTGATTGTCTACATTACGCACTCACTTCCATCCCAATTCATGATACTAGAAAACTTCTTAGATGTATAAAAGAATATGTGTTTTGGTATGGATTCAAACCTAAAGACTGCACTCCTAGACTTCTTGATTCTTGATATATTATCCAACAACTGTGTTCGGATAATGTCACATAAATTAACCTTTTACTACCAGGTAGATTGCATGAAGAAATCCTATAGGGACTGAATCTATCCTAGATCCATGATTGAATTTGTATCCCAAAATTTTGCAAATCAATCTTACTACATCATCCTAAATATTGTTAACCTTCATGTTTCTATCATTAAAACATGTCTTGAGATTGTCTCAACTATCTTGCACACATTCTTGATGTTTATTGGATTACTTCCTACATTACTTAGACCTATGACCTTGTGAATCAGGTCATTATCAATACATATGATAAATTCTCCCAACAATAAAAGATCATCATGTACTCTACTTAGAATTATCTGTGTCCATTCATGATTGTCAAAGTCTGTGTAGAACATATGCTTAACTAGGTTAGGTTGCTCTAGATATCCATATTCAAGTTTTAGTGACAAGTCATTTTTGTATATCTTCTCTAATTCCTTATCAATTTATGTGTCTCCTATGCTTTCAATTTTTTAGTGGATATAACCTCTTATATTCTCAATGTGAAGAACATTTTCTAGAACTTGCAAAAATGCTCCAATAGGGTCATCAAGAAAAGAAATAAATGGGTGTTTCTTGAAATTCTATCTAGGTCTATTGTTGACATTAAAAACCTCTTTTCTTTCCATTTCTAAAATATTATGCTCAAAAAAATTAGAAAATACCTTAGTTTCACATATTAGGGTTTCTGGTAACTTTGTGTAACTATAGACCTCTTTAATTCTTCAAAGCTTGCTTCAATCTCACACTCAGACTTCACACAAACAAATGATGTATGCAAATCAATTTGCATCCTTTAAATCTTTTGCAATTTGTACTTTGCATTAAATGCATGTTTTCCACTAGCTCAGTATATTATCTTTGTATAACAGAAAGTTTATTCTTCTTATATATCCTTATCCTGATCATATTAAGCAATGTGCACTTCACTATAGACTCATTTCAATGTCTACATCATACTATTATTTGTGCAACCTCTGATATTCTTCGTAACATCAATTATCAATAACTGACACTTTGTTCCATTGAGAATGCTTAGTTCTAGTAGGATGAGTCACAGACAATAAGTGACTTTACTATTTGCCAAGTACATTAAGATGAGCTTCTTCCTAAACTGAGTGAGAACTTCCAGCTTCTCTTGCTTTTAAAAATGTTTCCTTAAATTATTTTGTCAGCTCCTTCATTTCTTGCTTCAAACTATCATCATTTCTTCTGTTGTTCCTTCTATTATTCTGATTCTTGTTTAGGTTTCTTCTATCCATTCTACAAAACTTTGTTATGTGTCCAAAGTTATTGCATAATTGGCATATAGGTACATTCCTTCTTGGTTCATTATTCTGGTTGTTAGGTGCTCTAGAATTCCTTGCAATGTGTCCAAGATTGTTACATCTATAACAAACAATTTGTCTTCTTTCTTCACTTTCATTGCTATAAGATCTTCTTCTATTGCCTGCATGGTTAGTGTTCCTATACATTCTACTATTTACATTATTATTATCAAATTTAGGTTTCTTACAGTCTATTGCATAGTGTCCATATCCATTACAATTATGACAATAAAAATTTGAAATAGGTTTAAAAGACTTACCTTTGCAATCATCTTTAATGTGTTCAAGTTCATCACACCATGCATGAGATTCCTTTCATTTATTGACCTCATCTTGATTGGATTCTTTAGCCTTCTCAGAGTGAGTAACATTCTCTTTAGATGTATCATCTATCTTGCTTAGATCCTTATTGACTTTAGGAGTATCAAGTTCTTTTCTCTCAATAGATCCTTGGAAGATTGTCCAAGGAAGAATCTAAGCCTAGTCTTGTCATAACTGGATCATTGTGCACATATTTGTTCTTTAATCTTTCACTACTAGTATATAATTTCTCAATTTGTTGTTTGGTTCGTACGAACTCACCTTTCACAATAGTGTTGTATTTCTCTAATTCTTCATGCTCCAACTTGATAGATTCCAATTCATATGTGACCTTGCTTAATTGGGATCTTAGATCTGCATTTTCAGCTTTAATTTCATAGTCATTCTTTCCTCCATTTTTCTTAAGGCTTAGCTTAAGTTTAACTATTTTTAACTCATGTTTTAGGATCTCATTTTCTTTCTTCGAATCTTCAATATCATCATCAATAGTTTTCTTACTGAGTCCTTTTTGCTTCAGATCATCTATTTTGTCCTTTAATTCACCAATGGAAGCTTTAGCATCTTAATATCTATCTTTAAGGCCATCTCTTTCATTAGTAAGGAGATCAATTTGTTCAAGAGCTTCTTCAAGATTCTTCTTCAGTTGTTCCATATCTAGAGGGATCTTATTCAAGTTGTTAAGTCCCTTGTGAATAACTAGGCTCTAATACCAATTGTTAGAAATAGATAATACTAAGAGGGGGGGTGAATTAGTATTTTCAATCCTTTTACCCTATATATTATTAATTATTTTTCCACGTGCATAAGAGAAAGAACCAATAATGCTAAACAATATAAACAACCACACAAGAAAAGAACTCATAACACCATATTTTGTTAACTAGGGAAACCCTAGCCAAGGAAAAACCCAGTGGAGATGGAACCCACAAGATTATTCACTATATAAAGGATCGGGTTAAGGATATTGACCATATTAGGAGTCTATGAAGCATTTATAGTGTCTTGAGTTCCTGTTAGGAGACTAGGCCTTGTTAGAAGCCTCAACCCTATTAGGAGTTTCTCTATCATATACAAATGTGTACAAGAAGAGTCCACTGCCCTAACATGCAACTGTACAATAAGTTCTTCAAGAGAATAGATATACATACAATACTAGATTACTTGTATTTTGCAAATCTTTTGATTATCAATTCTTCATAACAAAATATGCATCTATCAATTCACATTAGATCTCGCATAGTATTTCTTTGCATCACAACTCATAACATTGCATTCACTTGTTACTCACATTTCACAAGATCATATCAATTTTGCAATTACTGATTTTGTCTCCTCATCAGATTACTATGCATACTAACTTTGTAAATGAAGTTCTTTACTTATACCAAACATATTGGTAAATTCTTCCTTTAGTTGGCTCACATGATATCCTTACAGTTAGCTCACCAAGAAATAATAATTAAAACAATTAATCAAGTTGTTTAACACATTCTGCTGATATGCTCTATCCTACATTGTAACATCACTGCATCACTAATTCCTTCATAACTTGGACTCATTTGATCATACGGACATGTGCATTGGTATACATCATTAATATGATGTCATACATCTCTAGTTAACTTTGTAAGAGAATATTTTAAGGGAATATTCTACTATCATCAAATTTGTTATGTTGTTGTAATGTTGTCTAATACTTAGACAATTTTCCTTAACAAATAAACATGGCTAATCTGCCAAAAAAATATGTTGCTGTAAATGGCAACCATATCACTTATCTTATTTGATTTATTGAACATATTGCTAACAAAAATTTGGTTTAGAAAGTTGCAAACCTATTGTTACACCCATGATAACTAGTCACAAGTTATCTAGTAAAGATGAAACACCTACAGTTGAGTAGAAGAAGTATAGATCTATAATTGGAGGATTGCAATATCTAACTCACACCAGACTAGATATAGAAAATATAGTTGGGATTGTAGCAAGATTCTAATTTTATCCAAAAGAGTATTGTTATGCAATATTAAAGAGGATATTTAGATATTTGAAGGGTACATCTTATTATGGAATTTGGTATGATAGATCAAGTGACTTGACTTTGTGCACATATACTGATGCAGATCGTCCAAGTAGTTTGTATGATAGAAAGAGCACTAGTGGTGGAGCATTCTCTCTTGGAGAAAGATTGGTTTCTTGGTTGAGCAAGAAATAGGATTGTATATCCTAGATTATAGTTGAGGAAGAGTATATTACAACAACAAATAATTACAATCAAGTTATGTAGATGAAACAAATGTTGAAGGATATTGGGATTGAGTTTACAAAATATGTTAACATGTACTATGATAACACAAGTACAGTAAGTATATCTAAGAATCCAGTATTGCATTGTAAGACAAAGCACATATCCATAAAGTATCATGTTTTGAGAGAAGGCAATAGAGAAAGAGATAAGGTTGGAGTATGTAAGTACTAAAGATCATATTGTTGATATCTTTATGAAACCTTTTCCTAGAGATACCGTTGAGTACCTAAGAGGTATTCTAGGGGTTATGCCCCTACCTACTTTAGAGTAGTTGATGCAAGGATTACATCAATCTAGTGGTATAGAGCACTATAATTAGATTGGATTGAATGTTGATGCTTCCTATATGGGGGAGTATCTAGCATGTACTGATTCATTAAGGACTCTTGGTATTTTGCTATTATGTATTAAATAGTATCTTTGGACACTTGAGATGATTGAAAGAGTTGGAAGAAGTATAATTGTGTACTTGTATTGATACCTTTGACATTGATGTCAATGGTAGAGAGAATGTGTGCACGAAAAATATCTCCTAGGCAATGGGGAGAGAAAATATAAAAGAGGCACCTATTGAGATGTCAATGGGGGAGTGTTATCTATTTAGGGAGATTTAGAAAGGTTCATGTAAGTGCATAGAAGAATATGAGAGTGCACAAAAGAATATGTAAGTGCATAGAAGAATATGTAAGTGCATAGAAGATTTATGTTAGTGCGCAAAAGGATATCTCTATGGGATAACTATTGTAAGTTTTTCATAACGAATAACTCATAACCATCAACCAAAATATTTCAGATTGATGTAGAGGATTTGAGAAGATGACAATAGCAACAACAGTAGAGTACAATTTGGTATTCTTGGAACATAGATGTTTATCATCTATGTTGTCATCAATACCAAAGGGGGAGTTTTTAGCATGAATTCTAATGATACTACATTGGGGGAGTATCTTGAGCATCTAAGAGTATTGATATGTTTGCTTCATGATTGTATTTTTCATTGATATCAATGTAGTAGTAATTATGTTAAAATTAGAGGAATAGAAATCAGTAATCTTAAGATGTGTAGAAGTTGAGGAAGTTTTAGATGAGGTGCAGTGGAGGACATGTTCCTAAGGTTTTCCTAATGACATGGTTAAGAGGACTAAGTCTGAGTCAATGGTGTATGAAAGTTACACTTGATTTACTAGAAGCAATGTAGAAATATAGTACTAGAAAATAGAGTTCTGATGATCTATCACTATCTTTCATCTTAGATGTACTAAAGAGATGCACAGTTACATAGTGATAGACTTCAATCATGTGATCATGCTAGCATGTTCATAAGACATAGTTTTACATGTGTGAAGTTTTGTATGGACTATGAGCCGATAGTGTTATTATAATTATATAATAATTAACTATTTTATTTTAATTAACTAGGAAAGCCTCAAGGTCAAATCAAGGAATTATTATGAAGATAAGGTATAAAGGAAACTTGTTTTTATTTCTTATGATGAGATCTTTATTTAAAGGATCAAGTGGAATGTGAAGTATTATTGTGTAGTGCAAGAAGGATCAGAATGCTTTTTGAATGTGTGTAAATAATCCAAGGGATCATTGGATGTGTAGTGTGAGATCTAGTTACAAGATCTAAAGGAGAAGAAGTATAGTTGATAGGATAGAGATAGAGGAAGGAAATACATTTTATTTCTATTATTATGCAAGGAATAATACATAGATTATTTGGATAGTGAGTTCTTTGATTTTAACCTTGAAGCTATTTGGGCAATGGGTCCAACTATCTTCCACAACTCCTAACAAGGTCAGCACAACTCCTATCAAGGTTGGAATCTCTTAATATGGATTGAAAGTCTCCTGATAGGGACTAGTATCTATTGAATGTTGTAACATACTCCTAACAAGTCTATCCTGTAACAAAGAATATTTATGTTAGTACATCATCTTGTGGGTACCATCCCCACCAAGGTTCTCCCTCTGATGAATGGTGTCCCTAGTTAACATATCTAGTGTTAATTGTGTATGAGTATCTTGTTGAGGTTTCAATTAACATTACTCATTTGTTTAAGATTGTTTAAAGTTAAATATTGTGATAATAGTTGTATAACTTATTCACCCCCTTGCCCCAATTATATCAATGGACTATATATTCTAACAAAGATTTTAAGGGCATCATCTCCACTCCAATTTTACTTTCACATTGGAGGATTTTTGCATTACCAAATATCTATGTTATTGTTTTATGTATTTATGAGTTTACATTTAAAAAGTTAGAAGGTAGATCTAATATTGTGTTCAGGTGAATGATTACATTGATATGAGACGAATGTTTAAATGAGGGTTTTTATGTGGTGATATCAAATATGTTTCATGTATGAAATGAAAGAATTTTTATAGATCCTAATTCATCCCTCCCTCTCAATATCACACTTTTCCTATTATATTTCCAACAATTAATATCAAACCATTGTACTCTTGGAAAAAGTCTAACCAATTGGGGGTTAAAGATCTTGAAGATGGAAACCTACAAATTGGGAAAGATCATTGAGAACCAAAAGATTGATGTTCAGCTTGCTTATGAACAATTCAAGGCTTCAAAGGAAAAATAAAATTAATCCTTGAAAAGAATGAAGGAGATGGCTATACAAAAGAGTGACACCCAATACAAAGAAGAGATTTTTGAACAACTATTTGATGAAGGAAGTTCTAGTGAATCTAATGCAACAATAACACATCTATTCGAGAGGAACAATACCCTAAATGAGAAAGTTAGATAATTGAAAAGAGAACATAAAATTCATGTAGTAAAGCTATGTGAAGTGACCAAACATAAGAAAAAGGATGAAGAAGATTAAAAAAAGGTTGAAGATGACAAGGCATTGGCTTATGAAGACAAGAGATCCTTGGTTACAAAACTTGATAAAAGGATCAAAGAAGTGTAGAAGCTGACCCATAATCAATTTGACATACTCAATTAGATACTAAATGAAAATCATGAGATTGCAAGAAATGAGTTTGAAATTACAAATCTAAATTCTAAGAATGACATACCAACAAATACATTGAAATTTGAAAAGGAATTTGTTGAGAGGTTGAATAAACCTAAAGAAGCTATGAAATTTCTGAATGAATAGATGGGTGCACCAAGGATACCTCATCAAACCTCTAGACTAAGCTATGTCAAGAAAGGAGAATCATCAAGCAGGGAGAACAAAGGAATGTGAATAAAAGCCAAAGAACAAGAAGCCTACATGCTATCACTATGGAAAACTAGGCCATACAAAAAATATTTACAAGAGCAAAATTGGGTAGTCAAACCCTAAACCCAAATCTAATGATTATCACAACTTTAATTGCAACCAGCAAGTTCATCAAGTACATGAGTGTAGATCAAAGGTCAATAAAGAACCAAATACTTCTATATTTGAAGGTTACTATTATACATGTCAAAAGTATGGTCACAAGTCACAAGATTTTAGATCTAAGGCAAAGAACAATTGGATACCTAAAGGTCAAGGTAAAGCAGAAAAGTAAGGTAATACCATAAATTGGAACTAAAATACTTGGGTAAATTTTCAATATTTTGGAAAGTATCAACACATTGCAACAAATTGTGCTAGGATACATCTTAGAGGAAGATATGGAAACTGGAGTAATTTGGACCGGTATGTTTCAATTTTTAGAAGTTTGGTCATCTAAGAAAGGATTGTATGAAATGAGCATTAGCACCAAATGTTGAGGTAAACAATGGAAAGGAAAAGGTCAATGTTGAAGAAGTAAGGAGTGAAATGAATCAAAAATGGAGAAAAAAGTTAGAGACAATAGTGCAAATGGAGAAGTTGTGATCTTTGAATCCAATGGATTAGGTGATTCCCCTACCTCAAACTAGATTAAAAGGTATGTATAGAACTATGTTTCAAATTTCTATACCATAAATTAGTTCCTAAAAATGTATGCATGAAAGCCAACATTTGCATGACTAGAGATGCATAAGGACAAGAGTTATTATTTGAGCTAAGATGAGTTATGATATCAAGTTAAATATTTGGTAGAGACCAAGTATCATTTTTGTATGTTAGTATAAACCAGGTCTTGATACTAACCAAGAAAAGTTTAAGGATGTGTGTGCACTGAGTTTCATTGAGTAGGTCGAGACAATTGTTATGCACCTAGTGTATACCTGATAATTAAATGAAGCAACCTATTTTATTTGATTTTGAAGTTCATTTTGACTCGCTGGGTTTTCAAATTTACAGATAAAAGGGTTCATGTAATTTACAAAGTTATTTGTATAGGATTGTGAAGAGATTCAAGTGTGCTTCATCAGCTTAGCAAGTAATTTGTGTAAAGTTAGTTGAGTAGAGTTGTGAAGTTATTTGATTTTGAAACCCTGGATTGGAAAAATAGCATCATCTACATATGTGAGTGAGAAGAAGAAGGCATTGAGGGATAGCAATGTGAAAATTGTCCAAAATGATGAATGCCCTCCACCAAAGGTCAAGGCATATCATGATATCATGTTGGCAGGAGATTCTTTAGGGGCATGATCTAAAATTCCACATAGGTTAATTTTGGTACACAATGTCAAATCATTTTATATGTGCAAGACTAGAGAGATAGGAAATTTTGAGTTGATAAATGCCTATGACAATTTGTGTAACAATGAGATAGTGAAAGATGAGAACAAGGTCATGGATGAGAAAGGGTTAAATATTTCCCCTAGAATTTCCAAAAGTATTCAAGGTTAAATGGATAAAGATCATGCTAAGAAGGATACACAAAATGAAGCAATGGATGGAGAATGGACTAGTCTAGATCACCAAGTCCATTATTCATCATGTGATTGGATACCCTATTTTGGATTGAGTGAATAATCTTTGATGTCAAACAGGAGATGTTATTGAAAACCTCATGAAGGAAAAATGGAATGATTGAGGTATGTCAATCAGTACTATTGAGGACCCTATGAATGAGATTGTAGTTTGGGTAATTGCTCATAAGTTTTATTAGTTGAGATGACTAAATAATATGTCATGTGTGGTTGTTGACATGGGTTACAAATTGGTTAAGAAGGACCACATCTATGATTTGGATAAGTTGTAACAAATACAATTTGTAGAGAACCTCAGAGCCATAAGGAAGGCAAAGAATACATCTTGTAAGTTTGGTTCTCTTATTATATGCATATTTTTCTATGTACATAATTCATTTTCTACTATTGGAGATATTGTTCAGGATAAAAAGAGATCAATGTCTAAGAAAATAAATGAGTTCATTAATCAGATAGGTGAGAACTTTGAAACCATAATTGATGGTTATTTGAGGATTTAAAGCAGAAGATGAAGAATAGATTCAAAATACCTAAGTTGGTTGTCGAAAAATATTATGATATACCTAGAGTGGCATGGCTAAGACATCTACACTATGAGGTAAATGTTGATGAAGTGTCAATCACCATTACAACTGTGTTAGCTAAGAAAATTGATAAGAATGTTGAACCCTTTGATACATATACAACTGCTAAAATCATAATGATGATGCAAACCAAGGTCCCCAAGATGGATAGGAAAAGGAAGATGTTGATCCAAGATTTTGAAGGAAAAATTATAGAGGCACCACTATAGATAATTGAAGGAAAAGGTGAAGATCTTAGTAGTGATGGTGATGAAGAAGAGCATGAAGGCAAAGGAAAGGAGTTAGTTTTTTCCAAGCCTAAGACAACCAAGGAAAAATAAATTATTATGGTTGAACCTAAAGTGATGAGAAACTTGAAGAAAATGATTGTTAAGTCCTCTACCACACCATAAAGAGGTACTAGGTAGAGATCTAAGGTAGCAAGTCTTGTAGTTGTCAAGCCACTAAAGAAATGAATTGTAAAGATCACAAAGCCAATTAAAGGCTAGGAAGAGGACATCAAATTCTATAGGAGTCAAGAAAGGCCAATAAAAGAATAATTCAAGGAGAAAATTAGTTGTTAAACTTGATGATCATAAGGAAGATGAGGTTGAATGGACTAAGTCGGATGACTTGAGTCAATTTTAAATTATGCCAAGGAAAAAGCCTTAAGACATTGAAAAATTTTGTGAAATTTTCATGAGTTCAACATGTTTAGTTGATTTTAAGTATATTAAATATGTAGCTTTAGAATAGATTGATAAATAAAATTTTGAACAAGGATTTATAGACATGATGATAAATTTTAAGTACACATCAATTGAGTTAGGCAAGGAAATACTAGAATATCTTTACAATAAGATAGATGTTAAATGGAAATAGGCTTTGACTATTGATAGAAAAATGAGAGAGGCTACATTAGCCTAGGTTACACCTAATTTAGGAAAACAACACATGTCAATAGCCATGAAAGACTATGTAAAGAAGTTTGTGCCAAAGAGGACATATAAAATTTTGAGAAATAAAATTGAAGAGGTTCTACAAAAAAGAAAAATAATATGGAAGAATTTTTTTGGACCTATGCCTATAGATGAGGAGAAAGAAGAAAAGGAAGAAAAAGATATAGGAAAATTGGAGCTAAATAATAAGGAATACATATATGAAAAAGTCACGCAATTAGTTGAGAAAGTTCATACGATGACTAAGGAGAGTGTGAAGAAGATAGAGGTAGTCACCATTGAAGATGAGATACTAGATAATACATTGCCAGATGTGACTACTATTGATCAAGAGTTAGAGAGTAATGTGTCTTCCAAGATAGAAATGGAGCAAGATCCTAAATCTATTAAAGACACATTGATGGAGACTAGTTCAGTGATTATGAAAAGCAACAAATATCCAAATATTGGCAAGAAGATGCAATCTCAATAGGTAATAATGTTGGAATATTCAAATATGGAAAGAGTACTTATGAGAGAGGGGGGGGGGGGGGGGGGGGGGGGGGGGGGTGTGAATCATAAGTATCACACTTTAGCCAATAAAACTTTTAACTAAAAGTAAATTACATGCATGTAAATACATCAAGTAAACATGAAATTTAACACATGCATCAACAACTCATAACACTAGAATTTGGTAACCCAAAAACCCTCCAGGAATAAGAAGGTAAAACTAGGGTGGGGATGATACCCACAAAAATTACTGCAGCAATATTGTTCAACCACTTCTGATGGTCTGCCCTGTTAAAGGCTTTACACTATATTAATAGTGACCTTGTTAGAGGATTTACAAACACTTAACATGAAGTGTCACCCTGTTAAGGGATTTAATCACCTAAATAAAGGATCTGATGAAATAGTTGTTAAGCTAACCTATCACCATAGGATTTTCATTCTAATACAATTGCCAGAAAGTATTAGGTATAATGAACCTGATAGATTACAATCCTTGATTGCTAAATGCAAGCTCCTTTTCTGCCTTCTCTGATCTTGATCCTTTGTGATCTAATAACCCTTGCTTCTGAAAATAGATATCCTTGTGCACCCTTGTATGTCCACTCATGTATATTTACAATGAAATTTTGTCTTCCTTATAAAGACTTCAAAGACTTAGGGTTTGATTTGGATCTACGATCCATATTGAATCTCAATTTCCCGCTCAATATTTATCTTTTACTGATTGGTTGCATGCCTTTATCATTTTTCTTATTGGCTACATGTAGATTGCATAAGAAAAATAAAAAATTCAATTTTATCATTAAATCCTTTGAAGTTTACCTTATGTCAGCTACAAAAACTATTTGCATCATAGTTTGTGCAATTTCAAACTTTTATGCTGATATTCTGTGTTACTCGGCTCCTAAAGCATTGCTGATGCTCAGCACATGTTGTTTCTAGGATAGCTTGGCACCTAAACAAAATTGTATCACTTGGCACCTATTAACACTCGACACTTGTTACTCTCGGCACTTGTTAATACTTGGCACCTATTAACACTCAACACTTGTTACACTCGGCACTTGTTACCACTCGGCACATGTTAATACTCGGCACCTACTATTACTCGACACTTGATATAGCTCGGCACTTCATCTTACTCAGCACTTAATCTTGATCTTGGTTAAGTGTATTGACACTCAGTTGTCAAATTTATTCTTTAAGCTAACAATCTCCCCCTTTGACATGAGTGGCATAAACACTTAACTAAGATCCTTGTGACTCCTTATTAATTGATCCTGTATGTACACTCAGTGAGTTCTATCCTGTTCAAAATTTTCCATCTCAAAATTTTCTATCTCCCCCTTTTATCATACTTATCATTTCATATATTCTATACTTAACTCCCCCATACTTAATCACTTCTTATCACACTATCTGCCCCTTTTTGACACTTATGTCAAGGGTCTTACAAGGAAATTCCATACTTGGCCAAAAATGTACTATTTACTTCAAGGAGTACCTTCAAAGCTCCATCCCAATTTGCTAATGTGACATCCAATGTCTTATGCTGGATGGCAATCTCTACTGCTAGGTGTACAAGTCCATCGGATGAAGAAAGATTGGGGTCTTTCTTGAGGGTTGTCTATGCATTTATCTACTCCTTGTGAAGTAGTTCCAAATGAGGAGTTATTGATGATTGAATTTGCATCAATTTAGCTTTTGTGGTTGCCTCCTCTACTGCTAAGATAGCTAACTCTCTTTGTGTGTGAAGCGATTGGACAAAATGCTTCTCACTCTGAGCTAGATTTGTGGGGAGTTGCACGCTGAAAATCTTCAGATTATTTTCCAAGCTCAGTATTTTCTGGCTAGTGTCCTGTGTGAATGTGGAAAAATCACACAACTTGTTGTACAGGGAAAAGATATTTCCTAGTACAATTTTAACTGTTATAACTTTCTTTGCCAGTTCTTCTTGTGACAGTGCTATATCACCAGATATTTTACTATTTACCTTGCCTTGGAACTTCCTTTCTGACCATTCAAGCAATTTGGCATTTGTTTCTTGGTCTTCATTAGTCACCTGGTCAACTATATCAGATAGTTTCTCTATAATTGGTCTTGACTCATCTAGGGACGGTAAGCAAAAAGCTTCTGTGAATATATCTTTGATTTCATTCAAGGTAAGCTTATGCTTGTGTTCTTTTCTTAGTGCTTCTTGTCTCCTTCTTCTATCCAATTCACTCTCAATTTCATTAATCTTTTCTTCAGTACAAGTGCTAGATTCATAATATGGGATCTTTATTTCTTCATCAAGCTCAGGAACTCCATAGTGAAGTTTCTTGACTACCTTTGATGAGCTCGAGCCTGGTGTCCTGATTTGTAGCTGTAACCCATCTGTGCTCGGCTGCTGAAGAGTCTGTATTGGAGTACTAGATTTTGGTAATGCAACTAGTGTTTGTATTGTTGTCTCCTCCTTCTTCTTTGTCTCATCTTTTTCTTCAGCTTGAGTATCCCTTTTATGACTACTCGGTGGGGTTGAACTTGTTGGTTGTTCAGATGTTTCTTTTATTTCCCCTACTGTTGTACTCGGTATTTGAAGTGTATATGTGACTAAACTTGGTGGAGGTGGTGGTGGAAGAAATAGAATACCAATAGTTTGTATGGTCAAAGGTGGCACTTGTGTTTTTACCTTGACTATCTTTGTTTTAACTTCTGGATTTTGTAATTCATCAACACTGACCAATACAAGATTTGAACTTAATTTTGCTACTAGTGATGATTGGTCAAGGATTTCTAAATCCTCTATAGTTAATGGATTGATGTTTGGATTTGAAGTGTCTGTAACATCTTTTATTTTTATAATATCTATAGGTGTGATGGTGGCATGAGGAGGACTAGGAGGAGATACCTGTATGTCTTGCATACTTTGATCTTGTGGCTCAATTGTATCTTTCTCTTCCTCTTTCTCCTCTGTATGTGCCTCTTCTTCCTTTTCTTCTTTACTCTTCTTCTCCACTTGTTCCTTTTCTTTTTCTTTGGTTCCTGACACCTTCTTTTCCCTTGTCTTGGCACTTGCCTCTGCCTTATATTCTTCATTATATACATCTTCTATTTTCTTGTAAACTATTTTCTACAATCTTGTGGATTTAGTAACTACCTCTTCAATTTTATTCTGCAATATGTTGAATGCTCTATACTTGGGAGTGAATTTGTTATTATGCCTTTTTACTGCATTTTTTACTTGATCTTTAGTCAAATCAGGCAACAATCTGGCTAATGTTGACTCCCTTATCTATTTTTCCATTTGTAAACAAAAATGCCATTTATCCTCTACAATTTTATACAATTCTTTTGGCATAGATTCATCTAATTCTAGAGGTGTGTGCTTATATTCAGCCATCATAGCATACATAGATTCATCTAATTTATTTTTCTCTTCTTTGGTGAGCTTAGAAAAATTCAAGTTCTTTAAACCTTTCAAATCATCATTCATAATTTTTGAACATAATTTATCAACAGCAGTCTGGGGTTTGTGTCTTACCACTTGAAATTGACTATTGTCCTCTGACTCTATCTTCTCCTCATCTGTTTCTAGCTGGGGAATAAATTTTCTTTTCTTTGACTCAGCAGTAGTCTTCTTTGAGTCTTTCTTCTTTCCTTTTTCCTCCTCTTGGGCTTTTTGTGTTGTAGCCCTTGTGGTAGGTCTCTTTGGTGCAGGAGCAGCTACTTTCTTCCCCTTGGATTGAGGAGTAGGAGGAGTTGTGGTCTTTCTTTTAACTGGTGCTTCCTTGGCTTCTTCTACCTTAGCACTTTCCTCTTTATCTTCTCCTAACTCTCGAGTCAGACCTTGAAGTTTATCTCCCTCTTCTTCAATGTCTTATCCTTCCTCTTCTGCTATTTTTTCTTCTTCAACACCAATTTTTCTCTTGATTTGTCTCACCATTTTCTCTTTCTTCTTTACTGCAGAAGCAATCTTCAAATCTATTATCACCCTTGATTTGACAACATCATAGGTTCCAAAACTTTTTACATTTTTTTTAGCTTCTTCTGCAAGTAGGGTTGTTGTTGCTACAGTAGCTTGATCAATATCAAGTTCATAACCTAGTGGCCTAAGCCATCTTACTCTAGGTATAACTGCTTGTATGTAGGTATAATCTATATCTACAAGAAAATAAATATCCTTTTCATATTTCTCAGTCAATGAGACTGGAATCCTCATTCTTTGTTTCATGGACTTTTTGAAGTCCTCAAAGTAACTAGTCATTTGGGCATCAAAATTGTCACCCATCTGTCCAATGTATCCATTGATTTGTTCAACAATTGTTTTGTCTGGATTCCATCTTACCTTACCCATAGAAGGGAATTCTTTAATTAGATAGAAAAACATGCACATTAAGACTGATCCAAATTTGCATTGAGCTCCCTTGCTCTTCCTTATAGTTCCCAGATTTTCATTAATCTATTGAAACATGAGCTCTGCTAAATCATAAGTGTGATCCTTTTTTATTATCTTGTATGCAACATCAACTGCTATACAAGGTACACTATTTAACTTGCTTGATTGATAGAATTTTTGTGAAATGATTCTCATGGCAAAATCTAGTAGGAGATCTGTGACTGTGTCGATAGTCATTCCTCTATTGTTCCATTGAGCACCTATATTTTTCTCTATTACTTCCCTTTTGTCACTTCGCAGGGTCTTTTTCCAATCTAGGGTTGGAATACTAGTAACCCTATGAACAGTTTTCTTGGTGAATTTTACTAGCCCTGACTCTAACCAAAAGGCTCCATCATGTATTTGGCTCAGAACTATCCGTACACATTCAATTTTGAAAATAATAAAAAATGCTAGGGTTTTGGTTAATCCTTTTCTTTCTATTATTGAGAACTCATCTTTTAGTCTTTTGTTCTCATATAATTTATCATATGCATTATAGATTTCTAAATCTCCTATGGCACCAATTTTGTAGTTATAACATCTGCAAACATCTTGGACCATAACAACTTTGTTCGAAATAACTAATATTGCACCTGCAGGATCATTTTTGTATGCTACTTCTAGAATGGGCTTAAATTCAGGTTGTTTAACTTCATTGCTGACCAACTGTATCTCATGACTCTCTCTACCCTTAGTAGTTCTTGACCCAGATGCCATTGTTTTCCAAACTAGAGTTTATGATTTAAACAAGTTTATAAGTTCTACGTAGCTCGACACTTAAGTAAAATACCTCAAATCGATGAAACTTGTCCTGAATCACTGTTGAAATCTTCACAAATGGCTTCTAAGTTGATCTTGATCTTCTTCGCTCTTCTCAGCTTTGCTTCTTGTTTGAATGGTGGAAAAATGATCAAAAATCAAATTTATGTACCCTTTAAAATAGAGTAATTAATGCTTAGTGCACTGCCAACTGTCTACTCGGCACCTGAAAGGTTTCAACATGACTCAGCTTCCATTGTGTTTTACTTTGCTCGGCTCCTATTGATATTTCATAGCTCGGCATCAACTATCAACTCGGTCATTATTAGCAACTCGGCTCCTAAAGACAACTTTGATAGATTTTGAAAAGTTCTCAGTTTTGACTTGGCATCTTTGCTTATGCTAATTTCTTCTTTGTAGTTCTTCTATGTTTTGGGACTGATGTATAATATGACTTGGTTTATCAATCCCACACACTTATTCTTACTTAATTTGATGAAGTATGATCACTTGACCTATTAGGTGAAGTGATCTCTACACTTGATGTGTTATACTCATCTTTCTTCTTCCATGTCTTATTCATTTCACTTCTAATATGTCCAACATCTATCTTTGCCTTTCCATTGTTGAACTTAGAACTTGATGCCTTTGACCTTGTTGGGAAATTCCTGCTGACATGACCAGTTTTTAAGCAACTGAAGCATGTAGTTCAACTCAACCATCTTTTGTAGTTCCCTCTAAAATGTGTTCTTATGCAGTTCTGTGGTATATGTCTATATTCTTGACAATAGTGATAGCTATACCTGGTGTTGTAATCCCAAAATTCATGGTTTGATGTCTTTGTTGGTTGATTTACTGTCCACATAGGCTTTGATCTACATTCAAAAGCTCTATGTCCATACTTTTTGCAATTATAAAAATGTCCATCAAATCTTGATGTCTTAGTAGTTTTGGTTTTGCATTCATATGCTTGATGACCTTGCTTTTTGCATCTATGACAATGATTTATGCTTTTGGGTTTATCATGCTGATGGGCATTCTTGCTTCTACATACATTAGATGTATGTCCTTTCTTTCCATAGAAATGACATATAGGTTTAACATCTTTACCTTTATCACTTCTTTGTTCTGCACTCTTTGATGATTCTCTAACTTCAGTGCTGTTGTATCCAAGTCCTATTGTATCATGGGTTGATCTTGGAGATTTCAGTATTTTCTCAAAATATTTGATGGCTTCACTTGATTTGTTGAGATTCTCTGCCACCTCTCTTTCTCTGTTCAATTCATTCTGCATTTTTTCATTCTGCATCTTCAAAGTAGAGATCTTAATATCTTTCACATTGAGTTCATGATGAAGGTTTATCATTTGAGCAAGTGTATCCATCTGCATGTTTGAGATCCTTGTCAATTCAATACATTTTTCTTCAAGTCTGTTTGCAAGATTTCTTTTTTCATTTTCCATCATGACCTTATCATTAACTGCTCTTTTCTTTTGTTCAATAATTTCACATATCATTATAGCCTATGATTCATGTTCCATCTTGAGAGATCTTATCTCCTCTGCTTAAACTTTATTTTTCTCCATTAATTCTACTATTGCTGCATCAAACTCTTTAGTGTCTCCATTGGAAAATATGTTGGTGGTATCAATCTCTTTATAGTGTATATCATTTTCAGCTATGGCTAGATCCTTCTTTTTTTTTAATGAGTTTTTCAACTTGCTTATAAATTCCTCCAAGCTATGCAGATCAAGTTGCACATCTATCACCTGATTTTCAATGATCTTTCCAAGTTTGAAAGCTTCCATCTTTAGATCTTTTCCTCCAAGCTGTTAGGCTTTTCTTTATGAGAACCTGGATAGCTCTGATACCAATTGTTGGAATATTCAAATATGGAAAGAGTACTTATGAGGGGGGGGGGTGGGGGTGGGGTTGTGAATCATAAGTATCACACTTTAGCCAATAAAACTTTTAACTGAAAGTAAATTGCATGCATGTAAATACATCAAGTAAACATGAAATTTAACACATGCATCAACAACTCATAACACTAGAATTTGGTAACCCAGAAACCCTCCAGAAATAAGAAGGTAAAACTGGGGTGGGGATGATACCCACAAAAATTACTACATCAATATTGTTCAACCACTTTTGATGGTTTGCCCTGTTAAAGGCTTTACACTGTATTAATAGTGACCTTGTTAGAGGATTTACAAACACTTAACATGAAATGTCACCCTGTTAAGGGATTTAATCACCTAAATAAAGGATCTGATGAAATAGTTGTTAAGCTAACCTATCACCATAGGATTTTCATTCTAATACAATTGCCAGAAAGTATTAGGTATAATGAACCTGATAGATTACAATCCTTGATTGTTGAATGCAGGCTCCTTTTTTGCCTTCTCTGATCTTGATCCTTTGTGATCTAATAACCCTTGCTTCTGAAAATAGATATCCTTGTGCACCCTTGTATGTCCACTCATGTATATTTACAATGAAATTTCATCTTCCTTATAAAGACTTCAAAGACTTAGGGTTTGATTTGGATGTACGATCCATATTGAATCTCAATTTCCTGCTCAATACTTGTCTTTTACTGATTGGTTGCATGCCTTTATCATTTTTCTTATTGGCTGCATGTAGATTGCATAGGAAAAATAAAAGATTTGATTTTATCATTAAATCCTTCGAAGTTTACCTTATGTCGGCTACAAAAACTGTTTGCATCATAGTTTGTGCAATTTCAAACTTTTATGCTGATATTATGTGTTACTCGGCTCCTGAAGCATTGCTAATGCTCGGCACATGTTGTTTCCTGGATAGCTCAACACCTAAACAAAACTGTATCACTCAGCACCTGTTAACACTTGGCACTTGTTACTCTCGGCACTTGTTAATCTCGGCACCTGTTAACACTCAGCACTTGTTACACTCGACACTTGTTACCACTCAGCACTTGTTAATACTCGGCACCTACTGTTACTCAGCACTTGATATAGCTCAGCACTTCATCTTACTCGGTACTTACTCTTGATCTTGGTTAAGTGTATTGACACTCAATTGTCAAATTTATTCTTTAAGCTAACAAATAATTAGTCTAACTAATACATCTATAGTTACTATTGACACTAATGTGCAAGTTCCAAAATATGAAAAGGATTATTCTATTGCCAAGAAAGAGAGTGGGCTAAAAAATGAGGAAAAAGATCAAGTACAAGAGAGAAAGGAACAAGAGAGTCAAAAAGATCAAGTAGAGAAATATACTACTAGAAATTAGAGGCCAAATGCCTTAGAACCTCTGATTGAGAGTGAAAAGGAGAAGGTGTAACTAATTTTAATTTGTGAACTTACAATGATTGAGAATAAGAAGCAAAGTATTAAGGGCACACATCCAATAGTTCAAAGATCGATCCTAGAGCTCCCAACACAAACCCTGCAACTATCCATACCGAGCTCTAGCACTCCAAGAAAGAGGAATAAAAAGAAGAAAGTCTAGACCCCAAGTTCATTTCAAGCTAAAATTGTTGCACTTGATGAAGATATTTTTATCCCAAATTAGAACAACTCAACTTTAACTAAAGAGTAGATGAAAATTTTGAGTGATCTATTTGCACACAAAGAAAAACAAGTAAAGGAGAGAGAACCAACACAAACAAGCACAAAAATAGGTTCTATATGATATAAAATATATATTTTTTAATTATTTTTTTATTGATAATTTGGATGAGAATTCTCCAATTGTTGAGAAATTGATTAAAATTGTAGAGACAATAAATGACCTATATGTAGATGCTAATGAAAAATTGATGGAATGGTCAAAGAAGTTTGAAAAGAAAGTAATGGAAAAGATTGTAGTAGAGATTTATGTAAGATGGGTTGAGTTTCTAAACTTGTGACTAATTTGGAAGAAGTTTCAAATGATGTAGATATAATGTTTAGAAAATTGTCAAATATCTCAACTTACACAAAGGATATTAGAGAGTGGATGAATCAGCTAGAAATTGAGTTGTAGTATAATGAAATTACATTATCCATAGATTCAAGTTCTAGTGTTGCCCATTTATCTAAGGTCAATTTTCAATAGGAAAGGCTTATAGAGTTGATCGTTGAATATAGCAAGATTTGGGAAAAATTGATCTCTATACAATCCATGACAACACCTCACCTTGAGGTTATGTGGTTGTATTTGAAGAGTGCAAATGAATTAGTCCATGTTGATCAAAATTTGTAATTTGTTGATAGTCTAGTGGACCTTGTCATAAAATTAGAGTTAGAAATTCAGTCTATTGAATCCATAAGGACTAATTGGGATAATAATTTAGCAGTATTTTGCAAATTCATAAACCATTTTTGGATAGGTTTGGTTTGACATCCCCTCCTTAGTAGACATAAGTGACAAAAAAAAAGGGTAAATGTAAAGAAAATAAGGGGGAAATGAGAAGAGAACATAACATGCAACAATTTTTTAATATTTTTTAGTTTTCAAAATGTATACGGGTGAACCCACAATAGTGGGTTACACTTTTTTGGAGGAAGAAATGTTGAGAATAGATTGAAGAACACTATTAAAGAGGGAGATTGTTGAGAACAGATTGATACAAGTATGATCAATATGCTCCAATCATTATTTTTTCATTGATGTCAAACCTACTATTTTCTAGTAAGACAACTACTTATATGATTTAAGCACTATCACTTATTTGATTGATGAAGAGGATTTGATCAAAAGATGTAACAATAGCACCTAGAGAAAAGGTTGAGTTATGACTATGAAAAGGAGTACAAGAATTAGTTAAGATAGTGATAGCATGATGCATTTATAATCTACTTAAGGTTACAAAGGTTGGTTACACTAGGAAAGTTTGGAAGAACAAGTTACACAAAGTTTGTTTGCCAAGCTTGACCGAGTGGATAGTAGGTGCTAAGAAAACTCAGCACAAGCCAGGCAGAAAATCAGCTGAAGCCAACTAAAAGTTTATCCTAGTGTATGCCAAGTGAAATAGTGGATGCTGAGTAAAGTTTAGTTGATGTTGAGCACCAATAAACTTTAGTTCATGTTGAGTGATTTTATAGAGGGTGTTGAGAAATGTAGTATGTGTCAAACATCAGAAGCTAGATAATGTTGAGTGGTTGCATTATTTAAAAGATCATGAATTTGATGGATCTAAGCCAACAAGTTTATTTTCATGGAATGTGTGAACTAGGTTGAAGATAAGGTTGATGAGCTAGTGGCACAGAATTCAAGGTAAACCATTTTTAGGAAAATTCAAAGAGGATTCAAGGAGAACTTTCTAGAAGAGGTATGGAATGTGGGATAGATTCATTATATCCTATCTAATCCATCCTAACCCTAAATTGGACAATGGAGAATAAGCAGCAAAAGATCTTAATTTTCTATTTATAAGAATGGTTGGTCAAAAGAAAAAGTTGTTATGTGCAAGAACCCAAGGAAGACAAGGAGTCAAGGGTTTCACTTCATCAAGTGACCTAAGAGAAGAGTATGTATTGACATGTTAAGCAAGAAGGCTTAAGGGTATGAATGTTTGAAGGGTGAACAAGCTATCAAAGCTGAAATGTATGAGGGCCAAGCAGAATGGAGGACTGAAAAAGAGATCTATAATCTACAAATGGAGTTGTAAGTTGTTATCAAATCATGCCTTACTATTACTTTCTAATAATTGTATTATTCTAGGGTAAATTCTTTGGATTAAGGTTGACCTAATAGTCATTTTTAAATTGTTTAACCAAGTGACATTCCAAGTGAATGGTCTAAAGTCCTCTAACAAGGCTCACTCCTAATAGGGTGATTGAAATTCTTTAATAGGGTCACATTTAACAGTGTGTATTGTAACCTTTGATAGGGTTGGCCTTTCATGGGGCATCACTTCAAAAGAGTGAAAAAGAGTAACATGTTACTAGTGGTTTTTGCCAAATTGGGTTTCCAGATAAATAATTGTGTCAAGTGTGTTCATCAATTTGTTATGTTTCATCTTTATATTTCTGCAAGTTGATTTGACAATAGCAAACAAGTTTAAGTGATTGCATGATCTTATGAATGAATGCATGAAGATAAATATTTTATGGGTTCACTAAGCTATGAAAAGTTTCATTTGTACATTTGGACCTTGGATAACTAATTCCCCCCCCCCCTCCCCTCAGTTATTCTAAAAGTATTCCAACAATTGGTATCAAAGCCATCTTCTTTAGAGGACTAGTTTGAAGGTACTAAAAACACAAAGATCAAGATGTCAAAAAGAGAAGTACCAAAGCTCAATAGAGATAAATTTCTAGCATTGAAAATTTTAATGAAGCTAAACCTTGGAGGACTTGGAGATCATGCACAATCTACCATTACCTCTAAGTATGTTGACTCTATTGGAGCCCCAACTACTAAGGATATGAAAAAGAAGAAAGAACATAACCAAGCAATGCTTGAGATTGCCTCTACCCTAAGTTATGCTGAATTTGATGATATAAAAGGTCTTGAAAGTGCAAAAAAAATGTGGGATGCCTTAGCCCTCATCTATGGAGGAGACACCAATGTTATAAGAGCCAAAGTTGAAAGTCTTAGAGGTAAGTTTGATGATATGAGAATGGAAGAAGGTGAAAATATTGCTCAATATGTTGCAAGGATAAAAGAAGTTGTTAATGTAATAAGAGGAGCTAATGGTAAAATAGATGATGATACTATGCTAAGAAAAGTCTTGAGAACACTACTACCTATATATGATATTAGAGTTTCTACGATTCAAGAACTAAGATGTATACCAGCAAATAATCTATCACTTGAAGATCTAGTGGGTAGACTCACTGCTTGTGAGCTCTCTAATTTTGATAGTTATAAACTTGAGAATATTGAATCTACTTTCAAAGCTAAGGTGTCACTAAAGGAACCTAATGAGAAGAAGAAAAAAAAAGATAAAGTATGTTTCTAGTGATAGTGATATAGATGAGGAGGATGTAGAACAGCTTGAAGCACTACTAGAAAGAAAATTCCACACAGGTAAAGGCAAGTTTAAAGTTAAATTACTTATCATTTATTTCAATTGAAATGAGGTTGGTCATATTGCTGCTAGATGTCTAGAGAAGAAGAATTATAGAGGTGGTGACAAGTACAAAAGTAGGAGAGATGAAGATAACAAAGACTATAAAGGCAAAGGCAAAAAGTCATGCTACATTACTGAAGAGGAAACAAAAGATGAATCTAATGAACATAATGATGAAGTGGTGTATGTTGCAATGAAGGATGAATCTAATGAAGATGACACAACTGCACTTGTGACTTGTGTGAATAAGAATGATAGATGGATCATTGATAGTGGGTGTTCATATCACGACTGGAGATAAAAGTAAGTTCATTACCATAAATTGTTATGATGGAAATAGTGTAATATTTGGTAATGATGCACCATGTTTGATAAAACAAAAATATTCTATCAAACTCACAGATAAGATTTTATGTGACAATTCTTACTATGTTGAAGGACTTAACTATAATCTCTAGAGTGTGTCACAACTGAATAATTTGGGATGTAAAGTTGAGTTTGAAAACAAGGCTGCTAAGATATATGACACAAATGAAAAATTGATTGGAAAGGGTGATCAAAATAGGATTAATCTATTCTATCTTGATATAGAGGATGCTACTTGTCTGGTTGTAAAATTTGAAAATGTGTGGTTGTGGCACAAAAGGTTATCTTGTGTCAATTTTGATAACCTAGTCAGTATTAGTAACATGAGAAAAGTTAGAGGATTTCCTAAGTTAAAGAAGCTTGATAATATAATGTGTAAACAAATTCAATTAAGAAAAATGACAAAGTCAAGTTTTAAAAGTAAAGCTCATACCTCTAAAGAAATATTAGAGATTATTCATATTGACATGTGTGGACCCATTCATGTGTAAAGATACAAAGGAGATAAGTACATTATTTTTTTTTAATGATTATTCTAGAATGATGAAAATTATATTTTTAAAATAGAAATCTAATGCTTTCCAAATGTTCAAGTGGTGCCCAATAAGAGTTCAGAAGGAAATAAGTAAAAGTATGAAGTGTTTGACATCTGACAAAGGAGGAGAATTCACATCAAATAATTTTGAGATGTTTTATAATGACAAAGGAATCAAAAGATATACATCTACCCCTAGAACCCCTCCAAAAAATAGAATTATGGAAAGAAGGAACAGATCTATAATGGACTGTGCTAGAACACTCATGATGGAGAAAAATGTTGCTTTAAAATATTGGAGAGAAGCTCTAAGTACAATTGTCTATACCTTGAACCTTGTACAAGGTAAGAGAGGTACTCATTCAACACCTTTTGAACTATGCTATGGATACTCACCCAATGTAAAATACTTTAAAAAATTTGGAAGAAAATGTTACATTCTTAAAGACTTCAAGAATGGTAAACTAGATGCAAAAAGTGAAGGTATATTCCTAGGATATTCCACAAGAAGTAAAGTTGATAAGTGTTTAAATACTAACACTAACAAAGTTATGGAAATAACAAATGTAAACTTTGATAAATATACAGAAGTACATGAGGTTGAACCTATGAAAGAACCACAAGAATAAAATTCATTTGTATACTCTTATGAAGGTATGCCTACTAAAGAAGATATTTTAAATCAAGCTGCAAACCACCAAAAAGTTTCAATTACTACTGAGTCGCACACTATTAATGTCGAGTTACATTTAGATGTCAAGTTATAGAATGAAGTTGAAGCACATTCAGATTTAGAGATTAGTGTAGATATTGAGCTACCTGACAGAGATGTACACAATGACTCTGAAGCTGAGAGACATATTGAAGAAACTAGAGCTGAACCAAGATTTTCCAAATATGTCGAAAGACACCATCCTACTACACAAATTATTGGAGATAAAGATGCTAGACTGAGAAATGATACATGTTTGTTGAGCATGAAAGAACCTAAATCAATGAGAGATACATTGGAAGATGTGTACTGGAATAAGTCCATGGAAGAATAGATTGAACAAATAGAGAAAAATAAAACATGGACTCTAGTTCCTAGACTAGAAGATAAAAATATGATTGTCACCAAGTGGGTATTCACAAACAAGCTAGATAAAAATGGTAAAGTCACAAAGAACAAGGCAAGATTAGTCTGCAAAGGATATGCATAAGAAGAAGAAGTTGACTATGGAGAGACATTTGCCCCTATTGCTATATTAGGAATAAGAACTTTACTTGCTTATTCTACATACAAAGGTTTCAAAGTTTATCAAATGGATGTTAAATTTGCATTTCTAAATGGCATATTAGAGGAAGACGTTTACATAGAACAACCAGAAGGATTTGTTGATGTTAACAACAAGAACATGATATGTAGATTACACAAATCTCTATATGATTTGAAACAAGCACCAAGAGAATGGTATGAGAGACTTCATAAGTACCTTGTGAGGATTGGATTTGAAAGGATTGATGATAACAAAAATCTATACATAAAGATAGAGAAAGGAAAAGGTATTTTGTTATCTAAAATTTTTGTTGGTGATATGGTATTTGGAGATCAAGACACTTTATGTAAGGCTTTTACAAATGAAATGAATAAGGAATTTGAAATGTCTATGTTTGGAGAGATCAAATTCTTTGTGGGTTTGCAAGTATATCAGATGAAATATGATATATATATCACTCAGTCAAAGTATGTCAAGGAAATATTGAAAACTTTTGGATTGGAGGATTCCAAACTAGTAAGTATACCTATGGTGGTAGGACACAAGTTGTCAAAGAATGATTATTTAGCTTAGGTGAATCAAACATTGTACAGGTATTGTACGATTGGTAAATTAAAATATGTAGTATATAGCATACTTGACATTGCATTATTTGTAGGGATGGTTGCAAGATTCTCTATTGATCCTAGGGAGAATCATTTGATGGTTGTAAAAAGAATAATGAAATATCTAAAAGGAATAGAGGAGTATGGTCTATACTATAAGAAAAAAATTTAAAATTGAATTAAGAGCCTACATTGATGCTAATTGGGCTAAAAACATTGATGATAAAAAGAGCACCAGTGAAGGAACATTTTTCTTAGGCAA
Organism: Cupressus sempervirens; assembly: GCA_028749045.1. NCBI lineage: Eukaryota > Viridiplantae > Streptophyta > Pinopsida > Cupressales > Cupressaceae > Cupressus > Cupressus sempervirens. Next base: position 582,315,629 of record CM053783.1, on the reverse strand, counting down.
CAGGTTGGTCATCTGGACCAACAAGAAATAAAATTGTACTTCACAATCTACTACTAAAATTGAATATGTTGATGCTATTGTAAACTATACAAATATTATATGGATCAAAGAGCTACTGAAAGAATGAAGAAAGAAATCATAGAACTAGTAACACTTTATTGTAATAATACAAGTGCTATCAATATATCAAAGAATCCTATGATGCACACAAAGAATAAGTACATTACAATAAATTATCACTACTTGAGAGAATTAGTTCAAGATAAAGAGGTGAAGTGGAATATGTCAACACAAAAGAACAAATTGTTGATATCTTCACAAAAGGATTACCTAAGGATGCTCATGAGTATCTAACATGTAAATTAGGATTGATACCCCTATCAAAGGCTATCTAAGTAACAAAATGAGTGTCCTACATCAAAAAAGCTGATTTTCATATTTTACACATTAGTGTAGTGGATCTTACTTTAGGATTTGCCTAAAGTAATCAAAGAACTGACACACCAAATCAGTCACAAGCAAGGTGACAAAGGGAGAAATAGAAGAAGTCCATATCTTCATGTTAAGATGACAAGTCTTTAGCATTATTGTCAAAGAGGGAGATAGTTACTGATCAAGGGAAATGCAAAAATGAGGAATTATTTTACTAATCAAGGGAATGATCAAGGAAGTAATTGTTGAGGGAGATAATTGCATGATCAAAGGATAGATATACAAGAAGATGGAAATTTACCAAAGAGGGAGAAATCCTAACATCTACCTAGTAAGAGGGAGATATAGTAAGAGGGAGATATGATAAGAAGAAATTCAGAGAGTGTTATTAAGGAAGAATTTTGTAACCTACTCAAAAGATGGAAGTTGTTGATAGAGGGAGATATTTCAATACAAGGAATTATTATTTTTTTGGTATTGTCTTATTATTTTAACCTAGTTAGTTTGGTTTTCCATCAATGCCAAAGAGGGAGATTGTTGAGAATAGATTGAAGAAGACTATTAAAGAGGGATATTGTTGAGAATAGATTGATACAAGTATGATCAATATGCTTCAATCATTGTTTTATCACTAATGTCAAACCTGTTATTTGCTGGTAAGACAACTAATTATATGATTTTAGTACTATCACTTATTTGATTGATGAAGAGGATTTGATCAAAAGATGTAACAATAGCACCTAGAGGAAACGTTGAGTTATGATTATAAAAAGGAGTACAAGAATCAATTAAGATAGTGATAACATGATGCATTGATAATCTACTTATGATTACAAATGTCGGTTACAATAAGAAAGCTTAGAAGAACAAGTTACACAAATTTTGTCTCCCAAGCTTAACTAAGTGGATAGTAGGTTTCAAGCTTCAAAGTCAATGCAAGTTGGGCACAAAATTAGTAGGATCTGAGTAAAAGTTTATCCTAGTGTATGTCGAGAAAAATAATGGATGCTAAATAAATTTTAGGTGATGTCGAGCACCAGTAAACTTTAGTTCATGCCGAGTGATTTTATAGAGGATGTTGAGCAATGCAGTATGTGTTAAGCATTAGAAGCTAGATAATGTCAAGTGGCTACATTATTTAAAAGATCTTGAATTTGATGGATCTAAGTTGACAAGTTTATTTTCTTGGAATGTGTAAACTAGATGGAAGATAAGGTTGATGAGATGGTGGTACAAAATTCAAGGTAGCCCATTTTTAGGAAAATTCAAAGAGGATTCAAGAAGAAGTTTCTAAAAGAGGTATGGAATGCAAGATAGATTAATTTTATCCTACCTAATACATCTTAACCCAAATTGGATGATGGAGAATGAGTGACAAAAGATCTTAATTTCCTACCTATAGGAATGGCTGGTCAGAAGTAAACATTGTTATGTGCAAGAACCTAAGGAAGAAAGGGAGTTAAGGGTTTTGCTTCATCAAGTGGCCTAAGAGAAGAGTATGCATTGGCATGTTAAGTAAAAATTCTTAAGGCTATGAATTCTTGAAGGGTGAACAAACTATTAGAGTTGAATGTATGAAGGCCAAGTAGAATGGAAGACTAAAATAAAGATCTACAATCTACCAATGGAGTTGTAAGTTGTTATTAGATCAAGTCTTACTATTACTTTTTAATAATTGTATCAGTCTAGGGTAAATACTTTGGATTAAGGCTGACCTAACAGTCATTTATAAATCCTTTAATTAGGTGACATTCCAATTGAATTTTCTAAAGTCCTCTAACAAGGATCACTCCTAATAGGGTGATTGAAATTCTTTAACAGGATCACATTTAATAGTGTGTAGTGTAACCTTTAATACGGTTGGTCTTTCATACGGCATAACTTCAGAAGAGTGAAAAAGAGTAGAATTCTACTGGTGGTTTTCCCCAAATTGGGTTTGCATGTAAATCATTGTGTCAATTGTGTTGATGAATCTATTATGTTTCATGTTTACATTTCTACAAGTTGATTTGATAGTAACCTACAAGTTTTAAGTGATTGCATAATCTTATGGATGCATGCATGAAGATAAATGTTTTATGGGTTCATTAAGTTGTGAAAAGTTTTATTTATACATTTGGACCTTAGATAACTAACTCACCCCCACACTCCCCTCCCCCCCCCCTTCATTATTCTAAAAGTATTTGAACAAGAAAATTCTCCAAAATTGCATGATGAGTAATTTTTCATTTCTTAGTTTCAATAGAAACTTTTTTTAAGTTTTGATAGAAACTAATTAGCTTCTATCAAAACTTTCCATGACATGTAATTTCAGTCAAAACTATGAACCTCGACCAAGGTTTGTTAATCTCATTGTCAGGCTTGTTAGTTTAAAATTAAGAAAAATAGAAATGTGCAAATAGTTATGCACAACCCCATATGTCATTTTTGATAGTGGACAGATAGTTTTAATCAAAAGCACAAGGAAGAGAGTGACATCTAAATTCACCAACCTTCAAAAAATGTATGATTTCCCCTTTTTTTACCTATTTTATATGTCTTTAGTTTCATTTTATATATTTTTAGTTTCATTTTATATATTTTTAATTTCAATTTATATATGTTTACTATATGTATGTATATATATCATGTGTATGTATATATCATATATATGTATATATGTATATATCATGTATATCGATGTATATATATCATATATGTATACATATATATCTTGTATATATGTATATATGCATATTTTTATATATACACCATGTGTATACATACATATATGTATATGTATATGCATGTGTGTATATATACATAAATATATATGTCATATATACATATTATGTACATGTATATATATGTATGCACGTACATATATACATGTATATGCATATATATGCATATATATACATACATATTGTGGATATGTACACATATATTTAAATTTTTAATGTATACATGTTAACTTTTAATGTATTAAAATTTAAGTTCATATATACATATATGTGTTTTTGTGCATTTAAATCTTCACCTTACCTCTAATAATTCAATTCCAATGAACTAACCCTAACATTAGTTCTAATGGGTTAGGTCATGATATGAACCCTAATATAACCTTCACCTTGACCTCCTCACCCTAATCTTAAAGGTGTAATTGAACCTTGACTATTTAACCTAATCTAAAAAATAAATATAACCATGCAATCCTAACCCTAAATTGCATGTAACACAATGCTAACCCTCATGTAAATTTAATCCTAATCTTAACTCTAAACATTATATATTTACCCTAGAATTAGTAGGTTGATTCTAACCATAACCATAAAATCTTAACCTTTAACATAAACCTCTAAACCTAAAGTTATATCATTTTAACTCAAGAGTTATCCCTAAACCTAACCATGATATGAAGACTAACTATAAAAAATTTCAACACAATCCTCACTTCTTAACCCTAAAAACCCCTAATTTATGAATCCTAATGAAAAAATTTAATCTATATTTACACTAACCCTGGACATTCAATCCTAAAGATCCCTAAATATTATATTAACTTTCCCTAACATTGATCATGGTTCGAAAAATATAGCTCTAGAAATCTTAACCATAATCCTAACCATGTAACTATAGCTCCATAACATAAATCATAATCCTAGGTAATACTAAACTAGGTAACTGACTTATTATATTAACTTACTCAACATTTAACACTGAATCCTAAACCTAATCATAATTATACTTATAACACTAACATAAGTCTCACACTAATATTAAACACTAATGATCTGACTATATAGACACAATTATATCACTAACCCTATCTCTAACCATAATAGCTCACTCAACATAGAACACTATCCTGAACACACACTCCTTTAACCCTAGCCCTAAATATTTTCCTAACTATAACTTAATGAAAATTTATCATGATTAAACCTTAATAACGGTCCCCTAAACTTAATCTTAATACTAAACTAGTTAACCCTAGAACCATAATATAAACTATAATCATGATAAAACATTAACCTTGAATGCCAACCCTAATCAAATTAGTTTATGCACTATCAGGCACATGCAACAAGAACAATATGTACTACTAATTTTATAACTCTAAACCTAACTATAACCCTAATAATAAGACTTAACCTACTCCTAATGTGTTAACTTTAAGCCTAATCCTAAAATTAACACTAACTCTAACTCTAACCATAGTCCTACTTGTTTCCCTAGTAATCTTAGCCATGATCATGATAATATAATTATTAAATTGTATAGTGAATCTAGTTCTATATTTAACCTAGATTTATGTGCCAGGTAGTCCACCCATGTGATCTAGACTCTATTTAGACTTAATTTAAATAATTTTATGAATTTTTTGCACACACACAATGTACACATGTACATGTGTTATGTGTGTTTCATGTTTATAAAATTCTATGTACATGTACATAACATATGTTTTGATTAAGTAAAAATAGGTTTTAAAGGACCCAAAACCCTTACAAAATAATGAGCGTCATGAAAGAAAAGCCTAAAGCTAGCAACAGAGTTTAAAGCAAAGATTAAAATAAAATAGACCTCCTAAAAGAGTATAGAGAAACATAGAAACACGAGGCCAACTAGAAACAAAGCTGAAAAGAATAGCAAAAAGATAGCAAAAGACCAGCATCCAAATAGCTATATAGTCTTTATTTGGTCAATAACCTAGTTTTCCAGAATGTGCATATTCTCTGTAGTGGCCTTTACCTCTTCTATCTTGTTCATATCCTCATTCTTCTTGGAATGAGCCCAAGTTTGTTTGCTAGGACCCTAGTTGTCAACCATAGAAGGGGAATCCTATCCTTTTTCTTGCTCAAGCTTTTTTAGGAGACAACTCATATTATCTGGGATGGTTTTTAAGGAATTACTATTATTATTAGCCATTTGCTCGATCATCTTTTCAATATTTTTCAGCTTGCTCTCTAGTCTAGTCACCTTCTTTTGATTATCACTATTGGCCTTCTCAAGCACCCTGTTATTAACTTCATTCTATGGAATCTTTCTCATAAGGATTTTAACCTCTTCAGCATTACTAATTACCCTAGAAAGCTGGTGAATATGTTGACCCAAAGTATGCTCCCCTCTGGCCAATTTTCTTACCTACTTAACCTCCTTCCCAATTAACTACATTTGTTGTTTCAGAATGCCAATCTCCTTCAAAATGGACCTAGGATTTCTTAAAAGGCCTTTGGTAGAACCAATCTCTCCCTTGGCCCTGTAAAAATATGGATTTTTCTCCTAATCCCCATAGTCCTCTCCTTCCATTGCCACATTCTTCATAGTATTTTGGGTCTTCTCCTCTCGCAATCTCATAGATCTTTGCTTCCTCTCCATTCTATGGGCAAGAAGTTCATCATCTGATGGAGAAAAAGTTGTATCATCAATATTACCCTTAATGTCCTTACCCTTACCTCTACTCCTCTTCTTTTTATAATCTCTCACCATTTCCTCAGCAAAATCACTTTCATGGTCAGAGTCACTCCCTATAAAAATCTTCTTCTTCTTCTGAAGACTACTCCCAATACCCCCTTTCAAATTCTTATTACCCACTCTCCATCATCTTCAGTGTCTGAATCATAACCTTTCTCCAGGAGATTGCCCTCTGTTTCATACTCCACCACCTTCAAATTGCCCCTAGGTTTATCAGCCTTTTTTGATTTCAAGCATTCACTATGAGAACCATAAGACCCTCATGACACACATTTTCCCCATTTAGATCATTTTGTATAGCTTCGATAGAGAAACTCAAAGATTGCCTCACGTAAAAGGGGAAATTGATCCTAACATCATGCCTAAAGTGATTAACCAATATAAAATTATAACCATAGAGATTTGTAAATTGGACATCCAGAGTAAGGTATTGCATTATAACAAATAATACAAATCTCCAAGGTCAAAAAATAGAGGTAGGGTTGTAATATGAGTTACCAATTTTCACTAGTCTATTTCGCTCTTTTTTTGACTCCATGAATTCGTCAATAGCCCTGTCTAACAACTTCCTATCATGATAGAAGTTAATGCCACCCATATCCAACCCTGTGGCTTCTGCAATTACCTCTTTAGTCACCTCCAACCAAAATAGAGTCATCCATGTACATAACATATGTTTTTTTCATGTTTAAATATGCATTATTTAATTCCATGTGTTTACAAAATTCTATTTTCTTAAATGTCGTCAAGTACAATAAATTTCAAGTTTATTAAATGTCCTATTTTAATTTAGGATTTACAAAAAACACATGTATTATTGTATATGCTATGTTAATTTCATGTTTAGATGTATTATATGTCTAATTTCATGTTTACAAAACTCTAGTTTCTTAAATGTGATTGTACATGACAAATTTCAATTTTATTAAAAATGTTATATTTTAATTTTAATTTTAGGTTTACACATTATATGCATGCATGCATTCTACATACATTGACCTTCACATGGTATATCAGCAGCCTCATATCCCCCCTACGTAGTAGCCTCCTATCCCCCCTCAAAAAACAGCCTATCCCCCTAGCAATGCATTATTCCCTTGTATCAGCAGCCTATCCCACCCGACATACTCTATGATTGCACTAACCAAGAGATTCATAGACTTCATGAATCCTTGGTTAGTGGCACATGCTCTGGTGTGTATAGTAGTGCATGTCAAGGCATCTTATGGAGCCTCACATATATTAGAGAAGAGATTCATTGCTGCTCCATATTCTACACATACTATACAAATTGTCCTTAATAGTAACAAACTAGAGGTCTCTTTAGTGCTTTTATTGCAGTAGGTATAGGGCTTAGTGCCCAAAGAGACACTGAAGAAGGAATTTTTCCCTCATTATCTTCCACAAAAGTATGTAAAGGGGCATTCTCCCCTTATTTTAGATTACATGCTCTTTTACATGTTAGATTATGTTACATTATGTTGTTTTATGAAATTGGTGTATACATATGAAATTGGTTAGGCTTAGGGTTAGATAATTAACTTTACATAATTCCTAACTAGTTACATAATTCCTAATTCCTTATAGTGCAAGAAATATTAAGATATGATTATATCTAGTCCTAATTTCATCCCATTAAGACAAGTGTTCAATTTTTTTCCTCTCAAGGCACATGCCCTAATCAGTTGCATACAAGTTCCCAATTTCTATAATTAGTTACAAATCACAAGTTAAATGATAGAGTAAAAGTAATGTATAATTAGTAACAAATCCTAATTTGATCCACTTAAGACTCAAGTCCTAATTTCATCCCCTTAAGACAAGTGTTCAAATTTCTTTCCCTCAAGGCACATGTCGTAATTAGTTGCATACAAGTTTCTAATTTCTATAATTAGTTATAAATCATGATTTAAAATTCACAAGTTAAATGAATGAATAAAAGTAATATATAATTAATTCAATGAAATTTCAAATTGAAAATGATCAAGTTCAACCAAATTTCAAATTGTTGAACCAAATTTCAGATTTTATATAGTTCAACCAAATTTCAAAATTTTCAAGTTGTCAAATACAATTGATTAATTTTGTGTTGTCTTTGATGTTACACAAATGTCATATCAATTGATACACAATGCTTACCAATATCACTTGGTTAGTGAAGATAGTTTTCCTTGTCTACCAAGCATTCACAGGTTTACTCTAAATAGATGACAGTGTCTACCAAGTTCACTTAGGCATCGAAGGAATTGAGGCAGAAAAGAGTATTAACCGAGCTCACTCGGTTAACAAAGGGAAACTTGGATAGAATCAGTGTTCACCAATTTCACTCGGTTTCCAAAGGATTTCTACAAGTTCACAGTGTTAACTAAGCTTATGTTGGTTAACACAGAGAATTGTTTCAAATTTAGTTTCTACTGAGCAAGGTTGGCTTACGAAGGATTTTTCTTATTTTGGCATATGAAGCTAAATTACTTTATGTATTGATTCTAGATAACTATGGTGATGAATATTGGTTATTGTAATTTGAATTTGGGCCGACTTAATAATCTGGAAGGTATAAATAAAAGGTCAAGTTGAGATTTCTAGTGTGTGTGCAAATGTGTTGATTCAATTGAAAAGAAAATAGAGGGAGCGAACTTAAAAGATAAGCAGGTATCCTTATGGAGCAAAAAATTGATATTCAATTAGGAAGGATCAAGTTTAAGCAGAATAGAGATCTAGATTCAGCAATTCATTTGCATCACAATCAGGTCATTTCATTGTTACTCTCTAACCATTGAAGCAGTGATTTAAAATCTCTTAACAGAGTTGGTTTAACAGCCACTTGTAAATCCTCTAACAAGGTGGAAACTCCATTGAATTTTTTTACGACCTCTTGCAAGGCCACTCCTAGTAGGGTGATTAAATCCTCTAATAGGGTCACACCTAACAGTGCGCTTTGTAACCTTTAACAAGGTTGGCTCCTAATAAGGCTCACTTCAAAAGAGTGAAAAACAATAACTAGTTACATTAGTGGTTTTTCCCAAATTGGGTTTCCATGTTAAATCTTGGTGTCTCATGTGTTCATATTATTTCTCTTATGCTTGCAAGTTAAGTACTATTAATGTTTAAGATTTTCTAAGTAATTCACACTTTGCATTTACTGAGTTATAGCATTTTTTGTATGTTTACCAAGTAACAACAGGAATCAGTTTTCTCAATCTAAATTTTATTATTGACATATAAGGGATTTGTGATTTATTTTAGTGGTAACTAATTCATCTCCCCCAACTACTCCTTCTATATTTCCAAAATTTGGTATTAGAGCTATTCGTGCTTGCAGGAAAGGTTTCAAGGACCTAAGCTAAAGATCAGGATGTCTTATAAGAGAGAGATCCCAAAGCTAACTAGAGACAACTTTTCAGCATGGCAGGGACTCATGAGACTTCATCTAGCTACCATTAGTGATTCGAGCTACAAATACCTTGATGAAGAATACAAAACTCCTACTGGTAAATTATCTATTGGAGATCTTGCTAAGAAAAAGAACCATAACATCATGATGATTGATATTGCATTTGCTCTCAGCTATGATGAATTTGATGAAATCAAAGACTGTAAAACTACCTTTGATATGTGGTACAAGCTAAAGGACATCCATGGTGGTGGTGACAATGTAAGGAGAGCCAAAGTAGAAATCCTTAAAGGACAGTTTGACTAGATGAGAATGAGAGAAGATGAAAATGTTGCCAAATATGTGGAAAGAATCAAAGCTAGTGTTAGTGTAATCAGAGCTTTTGGAGGAGAAATCAAAGGAAGAAATTGTTGTAAGTAAAGTTCTCAAAACATTACTTCCTATCTATGTAATTAGATTATCTACTATTCAAGAAAAGATATGTGATCCAAATCACAAGTTAAGCTTGGATGCCTTAGTAGGAAGATTGACAACTTTTTAGCTAGACAACTTTGAAAATTATGTTCCAACTTCCAAAAATGTTGAGTTTGCATTTGAAGCTAAACTTTTGCTCAAAGAGAAAGGCAAGAAAATAAAGGGCATTTAGTCAAAAAGTGCAGAGGAAACAAACGAAACTTCTGATAGTGATCTTGAAGTTCTTGAAGCTTTACTTGCAAAGAAATATTCTAGAGGTAGAGGAAATTTTAAAGGTAAAGTTCCTTTAATCTACTTTTCATGTGAAGAGATTGGTAATATTGCTACCAAGTGCACAAACAAAGAAAGAAAGGATGAGAAGAAAAGCCACAAGTATAAAGGCAAGAAGGAATCCAAAAGTCATAAATCCTTCAAAAAAAAGGTAAGAAGACTTGTTTTATGGCTAAAGATTCAGATAACAGTGAAGACGAAATAGTGTACATTGTTGTAAAAGATGAATTTGATAAAGAAGAAGATAAGATGGCACTTATCTCCCATGTTAGTAAAAATGACACATGGATCATAGATAGTGGATATTCATATCATATGATTGGAGACAAAAAAAAATTTGAACACTTTGAACAATATGATGGAGGTAGTGTAAGATTTGGAAACAATGAACCTTTTTACGTAAAAGGGATTAACCAATGAACTTGTATGTGATAATGCCTATTGGGTTGAAGGACTAAAACATAACTTGACATAGATAATCAACATTGGATTCATGGTAGATTTCGTGCATGGCAAGGCAAGACTGCTAGGTGCCAAAGGGAATCTGATTAGATCAAGCAAACAAATAAGAGGTAACCTATTTTATCATGATCTTGGTGATTTCTCATGTTTTATTCCTCAAATGGAAGAAATTTGGTTATGGCATAGAAGCTTATATCATGTAAACTTTGATAATATGGTCAAGATAAGAAAATTCAAAAAAGTAAGAGGTATTCCTAGTTTGAAAAAACCAAATGTTGGTTTATGAAAAAATTGTCAAATTGGAAAAATAGGAAAGACTAGTTTTAAGAGCAAAAACTATCAATCCGAAGATGTCTTGGAAATTGTTCATACAAACCTATGTGGACCCATTCGAATAGAAAGTTATAGTAGAGAAAAAAAATTATCCTTTTTGTTGATGACTATTCTAGAATGATGATTGTTATGTATCTCAGAGAAAAGGTAGAAACATTTGAGAAATTCAAATGGTATCTAGCAAGAGTAGAAAAAGAAATAGGAAAAAGATTGAAATTCTTAAGATCAGACAAAAGTGGTGGATTCATCTTCAATGTATTCAACAATTTTTGCATTGAAAGAGGAATCAAAAGGCAAGTATCAGCCCCTGGCACTCCTAAGCATAATGGAATAGCTAAAAGGAGAAACAAATCCATCATGGATTGTGCAAGGACTCTAATTATTGAAAAGAATGTTGCTATCAAATATTGGAAGGAAGCCATTAGCACTATAGTTCATACTTTGAACTGAATGCAATTGAAGAGGGACTCACATAAAACTCCCCACACTACTACATTTAACATCATTTTTCAACAAAAAATTTCGACCATCAACTAAATAAATTTAGGGTGGTCGAAATGTAAAGACAAAAATTTCATTTTTTTTACATATAAGACTCGTGTTGGTCAAAATTTTGACCAACACAAGGCTTATACATCTGCAAAGTTAAAAAAACATTTGCCCTATTATGTCTCTCATGCCTAGTTTCATTTGACATTTTTGGAGTATTTTTGCATGGATATCTCTGCATTTTCGCATGGTTTTCTCTGAGCCCAATTTCGTTTCAAGTTTTCTCCACCCACTTGATTAATGACACCTACTAGCCATGGGAATAATATGAAAGGGGGACCTGCATTTGCATCAATATAGGGGGGGCAGAATAGTAGTTCAAAACTCTCGATATTGCCTTTCTTTCATTCTTCCTGATGTGCTCAACTTCAAAAGCTCTTCCATTCACGACCTATAATCACACCTGCATCTTCAATGGATGAGGAGAGGGATTTCTCTTCGAGCATATTTCCATAGGTACATGTGTATTTTTGTTGTAGGTTTTTATGATAATATTGAAAATGGAAGTGAATACTATTACTATCATTATTATTTTTTATGCCAAAGTTCAGCCATTGTTGTGTAATATAAATGGGAGAGTCTCTGCTCAACTGTTAAAAAGAGTCTAGTTGCAAAAAGAATGTAATGTACTTGTTGTTTCATTTTATTGAAAGTTTTTAGATGCAAATTTATCATTTGGAATTTTGGTCTATTGTAACAACTATTATACTTTTTGTTATAGTAATGAAAGAAAAGAAAGGAAATGCATGTGCAGAAGCTGTAGTTGTAAAAGCTTAGAAGAAATAATAATGACAAATTTTTTGTTTTATAAATATAGTTGTGTTGGTATCATATTTTTCTTGTATTTTTGTTTTAATAATACATAATTATATTGTATCATTTAGACAAAAATTTCATATTCAAAAAAAGAACAAAAAGAAAAAAAAATTGAGTGTGTTTCTCTCTTCAAATCTAGAACATTCAACTTAAACATCAACACATAAAGATAATAATTTGAAATCTGGTGTGTTTAGTGGTTGGAGTTGTATCCTCAATACCTATTCCATGTGGGCTATAAAACATGATATTCATGTGATTCTATGTTAGATGATGATGATGATAATGAATAATCACCATCTACTACTAGCTCATGTAGTGATAAAAGGTCTTCAATGCACCTCTAACTACAAGTATGCCATGGAAAACTTGTGATGGAGATGACTCCTCAAACTAATTGACTATCATGGAAATTTTTTGATGAAGATGACACCTACAAATACTGGACTATCTTCAAAAACTTATGATGAAGATGGAACCTAAATTTACTAGACTATAATTGAATTGATGTACTTTGGATCCTTCACCGAAAGTCTCTGTCATTTTGTTAGAAGATGATTTATCTTCTAGTTCAACCAAAAGAATCTCTCTCCTATATTTCAACATTACATTTAATTTTTGCATTGAAATTAGGTATTCCCTACAAGGGTTTCCATTTGGATGAATAACAAACTATCATGGAAAAATTGTGACGAAGATGCCACCTGCAACTATTAGACTATCATAGAAAAATTGTGATGAAGATGACATTAAAAACTATTGGACTATCATGTGTACAAGTCACAAAATGATTCCAACATATGAAATTAAGTGTACTACATAGGATAGTGATGACTAAATTTCCATGCCCTCCAAATTTGGTGGTTGTAACATTTATACCAATTTCATTTGTGGGATACACACTCTTGATAAGTTAGTTAGCCTTGCCACTAAGGTCGATGGAGAATGTTGACACATACAACCTGGGCATTAGTTTGAATTTGGTATTTCCTTGGAGATATTTACTTATTTTCCAAATAGAAGGTATCATCTCCATTTTGTCTGTCATGATTAGTTGTCACAAGTTTTTTGAATGAATTTATTTTCTTATGTGTATTTCTTCTCATAGAATGAACTTAGCCAAATGAAGTTGAACATGTGAATGCTTGATGACCTAGTTCAAGAATATTGTGTATATAGAGGCCTTGTACGTTCTAGTATAATTTCTCCCTCATATAAGGTCACTTATGGATTTAGGAAAATGCAAGATGCATTTTCAAAGGGTGTCTTTTGTTGGTTTTGAGACACCAATAATTATTGAAATAAATAATTTATCCTCAGTAAGATATTACTTCAAATTGTCATAATCTGTGACTTTTGTTGACAGGTTTAGACATCTCTCTCACAAGTAGATCATTGAAGCTAATTACAGATGATACCAATCCAAATAATACATGCTCAAAGGAATTTTCTACTATTAACATTAGGAGTGGATAAGAGTAGGTAGTTATTAAAACCATTTCAAATGATGTGGTGATGTATGAACTCCCATTAAATTTCTCACATAAGCATGATTAAGATGTTGAATTGAGATCTCTAATCAAACATGTTCATGTTAGTGAAGCTTGCAGCTCCAACAAGACTTGTCATACTAATAAATTAGGAGTACATCTAGAAAATCATCCTAGGTGGAAAGGGAGACATAATCAGAGTGAATCACAAGGGAATTTAATGGTGGATTATACCAAACAAAGAGATCATAATCAACTTCTTTCTGGAATCAATAGTAAGACTATTGATCATGTACATGTGAGCAAAAAAAGTTCAATTTTCCCTTAAGGAGATCATGTTTTCTTAGATACTTACCCTCAATTATTTTTAATCTTTTATTTAGGGTATTTTGAATTACAATTATGCTGATAAAATTGAATTTGTATTGGAGATGCAAGAACTTGTAAATAAAGGCATATTTGTTATGGTCGTTAAAAATATCAAGTAGTGGAATTCAAAATTCTTTGAGGAAAATCTTATGTTTCTATTTCAACTAAAGAAAGTATTGAGATGTTCTCATTGATTATAATTTTTAATATATTTGATATAAAAGGATGGTCAATTATTTCTATGTTCACAATCATGACATTTTTAGACTACTAGTTATGATATACAGGTTGAGTTTCTTAAACTTGTAAGAGATAGGGATTATACGGGGACTCTTAGAGTTTCACGATCTAGCATGGGTTCTTTTTCTTAAAGATATTCAAAAAAGTTGAAACTTTTGAAAGAGATAATACTGACATTGACAAAGCTAGATTATAATGCATCAATAAATTAGTGCATTTGTTAATTTTTCTTGCAACTTCGCTTCAAGTATGATCTAGAATTTTAATGACACAACTATTAGTGATGTTATGACATGAAGGACTTTTTATTTTGGTGCATCATTTTCTTATTAATAAACTTGTGCTATATCAGAAATGCTATCATAGTACAACATGATTATTTTATCTCTAGCTTAACAATTTGTCTTATTTTATCACCGCATATTTCATCTCTAATAGTGGACCCTGCTTTTCAATCCATGTCATTTCTCAGATTACATACCATCTTATATCTATGTTGTATATTTATATTTGATGTCTTCATTGCTATGTAGAATCTTTACTCCTCTTCCACGTGAATGTGACAAGCAGATTCCATTCATCCATATCTGATGCACCACATATTGCCTTCAACTTAAGACTCATTTCACACATGGAGATATTTCTCTGTCATAATCATCTTTACCATAATCTTCATGTTGTAGATGTTCTTTAAACTCCATGACATTAAAGACTTCTTTTACTACAAAATTTTAGTAGAATATAATCATATCTTTCTGACATGCCCCATGTAGGGCCATGTCCCTACATGGCTTCACCCACATAGCATCTTATATATACTATCAACATTGCTGCTGATTGGAAAATGTAGAAAACAATATTGAAAGTGATTTCAAGAAGATACTTACAGTTCTAGCAGTCAAACTATATATGCAAAACCTGCAAGAAAAATTGATTAATCACATCATCAAGAAGATATGAGTTAGTGGATCCATCGCATTAAGGGTATTCATATAATTTAAGAAGGTATTTAATCTAATCCTAATTTCCTTAACAAATTCAAGCTGGGGACAACACACATTGGTAATAGAGGAATCTATTCATTAAGCATCTTTCCACATTGCTATATTTTCTATTAACATTATGAACACCCACACAATGCATAAAGAAGAAGGCATTGTATTAGATTTACACATGTAATATGAGAACTAAACCTATTCGTGAAGATCAGAATTAGCTAATACTTCTGTAGTTTCTTTTTCAACAAACATTTCAATGCAATATTTGTTTGATGTTTTAATTTTGAACACCCCTTTTACAAACAGCTTTATTTTTTACTCAGTTTTGATCAGTTTAAAAAGTCATTGAAGATAAATTGATGTAACAGCTCAAATGTTCAATCAGATTTATAGGGAGATTACTCCAAAATTTGGTTTGGTTTGGATCGATGACCTAAAAATTTGGCTTGATCTTCACAAGGAGAGTTACTAACACTGTGTGATTTGTCTGGGATGGTAAGCTTCCAAGAGAAAAGAACAACTTACCAAAGATTGGTTGAATGGTTTTCAGAATTTTGATCTTGTTGTGGAAACTTGACATCATTAACATTGCCTTCATGAATCTTAAGTCAATATTCAGTTGAAGATCTTGCAATCTCACTATTTTGATCCTAAATTAGAAATTGATCTCAAATTGTATTTGAGATCAACTGAAGCATGAATCTTCATGCATATTGTGTAGTATTTGACATTTTCTTGTCAATAGACATGAGCAAAAAGAGTAAACAAATGTTTCCTATCACCCCTATTCGACATGCCCATATTGTTCTTTCTCCCTTCGGATGGTTCCCTAAAGCCATGAGGCTCTACAATGGGCTTTCTAATGGTTTTATGTATTTTTATTTAATATTTATCTAATTAATAATATTATAATTTGATTGATCAATGTCATGTCCCCTATTCAAATAATTTTTTAAAAAAAAAAAAAAACTTTGTTAAGGCAGGCAGGTTCCAAAAAGGTGAAATTTCGGAAAAAGGGGTTAATCTTTGGAAACCAATGGACTAATAAATAAAAATTATTATTAAATTATATTTTATTAACCCCTTTTGGACGTGAGTTAGGGTTATGCCCTCTTTAAAAGGGGTTTGGAGGCATTTTGGGCTCATTCTACATCTTGATTCTTGCTAATTTTCTTGTTGTTCTTCAGAGGCTGCCAAACCTGTGGAGAAGGAGACCCAAGAACGGGAGTTTGCAGGTTTCTAGGAAGGCTAAGGATGGGAGTTTGAAGCCATTCCATGTGCATGCTCATACAGAGTTTGCCCTTGTGCTGAATAGTGCCGATTTGGGTGTTTTCAGGGTTATTTTTGGTTTGAATTTGGGTTTTCAGTTGAGTGTTTCATATCAGTTTGGTTTGCTGTTGTATTTCAGACTTTATGATGTTAAAATAGAGCTTAATATATGTATTGGGTTGTGATTAAACTTCTGAGATAATTTATGAGTGTTTTGTGGTGTTTTCGGGCATTTTTGTGTTAATTTCGGGAGCCCGATTGAGCATAGTTTTGCCCTACATTTGTGATCTGTTGTGTAAGGGCTATACAAATCTGGAAATTTCATTTTTTAGGCTGTTATGCTGCTGAAATTTTTGTAAAAATGTCCATTTTCAGATTTATTAATAATTTGTGAAGTTGTGAAGTTTTTGGCACTAAGTTGGACATACCCGATTTGGGTTTTATTGGAAAATTGGCAGATCTTTGTAATATTGGTTGTTTGATTTTAAAGTTCTGATTTGAGGCTGGAAATATCATAAAAAATCAGTAAAGGGACATTACAGTGGTATCAGAGCCGTGATCTTGCCAGCCTGAGGGTTTGTAGAAGTTGCGTGTCAGTTTTAACAACTACCCAGATCTTGCATGTCAAGTTTTGATAACTACCCAGATCTTGCATGTCATATTTTATGATTGCATGCAACTAAGTGAAAGATAAAAAAGATATTTGCAGCGAGAAAAGAATAAAGAAATTTTGATCAAACCCCCAGTTGAAAGCAAAAGTACAAAATCCAAGGAAGAAAAAAGTATGGTTGATCCAGATGAGATGGCAAAGAAATTCTTCCAAGACATCCAAAATACTCAGAAGAAAACAGTGGATGGTTTGGCGGAAACTAGAGAGGCTTTGCGAATATTGATAGAAAAATTACAAGGAATTGCATCTATTAATGAGAAAGGGAGCACTTCAGAGGAGCCGAGAAATGGGAGATCCACACCATCTAAATCAACCAAAACTATTTTCTTGCCTGCAGATGAGCCACCAGTACCAAATCCAGCCATTAATCCAGTGGAAGAGGTTACAGGTAATTTGATTACATTAAGAGCTACTTACAATGGCTTAGATGATGACTTTTGTAGTTCAGTTCCGTTTAGAGAATATGTGGATATGATGAACGCTTTGATGCCCAAGAAAGAGAATAGGAGGGAGCATGACACAAGTGGAAGAGAGCTCAAAAATAAAATAAGCACGTTTACAGCGCCTACTTTTGATGGAACAAATAAAATTTCAGCTAGAGCATAGCTACAAAAATTACAAACTTTCTTCACACTTAACCCCATGAAAGATAGTGATGCTATTCAATTTGCAAGTCTACACTTGGAAGATGCAGCCTATGATTGGTGGTATCATGGAATGACTACTCAAGGTCACGATCAGGTAACTACATTTGAAGATTTCAGTCAAAGGGTGATAGATAGATTTGACCTCAAGGATGATGAAGAGTACTTTAAAGAATTGTCAAAGTTGAAGCAAACCAAATCAGTTAATGAGTATATAGAAGAATTTCAAAAAGTGGCTGTTATGGTACCTGATATGAGTGAAAAGAGGATCGTTTATCTTTTTCTTGATGGTTTAGAAGATTCTGTTAAGGGTTTGGTTAAGGCTTTCTCACCCTCAACCTTACAGGAAGCTATCAAAAGAAGCTTGCAACTTGAAACTTGCGTGCCTATGAAATCAATCACTAATCAAAAACCCCCAAATCTTTGGCAACATAAGGGAAATTTTCAGAAAAAGACTTTCCCAACACTACCACCAAAAGATGTGACAAATGTGGCAAAAAAGAAGGTAGATGAAGAGACTAGGAGTGAATTACGAAGGAAAAAGCTTTGTTTTACTTGTAGAGAACCATGGGTTCCAGGACACAGATGTTTGGGGAAAGGTCAAGTGCACTATATTGAAGTTGCTTCAGAATCTGATTCAGATGAGCATGAGGAATTTCATGATACTAAGGAGGAGGTAGAAGAAGAGAAAGTAAAAGAAATCAGCAAGGATGGCACTTTAGCAGCATTATCAGGAGTCCCAAGATACCATCCCTTTCGAATTCGAGGGGTACTAGCAGGGCAAAGGTTGACTGTTCTTCTTGATAGTGGGGCAACTCACAATTTTATTGATGAGGGATTTGTCATGAAAAGAGGGCTTAAAGTAGAAGATTTTGAGGGATTCAATGTTACTGTAGCTAATGGATTCACTATGCCTTGCACACGGGTGGTGAAACAACTCAAGATGACCTTAGGAGAGTATGAGTTATGTGATGACTTCTATGTGGTTGGTATTGGGGAGACAGATCTTGTATTGGGTGTTCAATGGTTGCATTCTATCGGAGGCTATTACATGAACCATCAAACTATGGAGTTTAAATTTCTTTCCAATGGGGAAGAAGTCATATTGAGAGGGTTATCGAATGGAGCACCTAAGGCGGTCTCTGCAAAGAGGATGGAGAGGACTTTTCGAAGAGGACAAGTAACATGGGCAGCAGGAGTCATAATCCAACCAACAAGCTCTCCCAAGAATCAAGGTAATTTCCATTTTGAAATTCAAAATATTCTTGATAAGCATAGTATAGTTTTCAATGACTTGCCTCCAGGATTACCACCAGATAGAGGTTTTGAGCATGTTATAGAGTTAGAACAGGGTGCCAAACCAGTTATAACAACCCCATACCGCCATCCAAGAGGTTATAAGGAAGAAATTGAAAAAACTATTAAAGAACTCCTGGACATGGGATTCATAAGGCCTAGCTCTAGTCCATTTGCATCATCTGTGGTACTTGTCAAGAAAAAGGATGGTACAATGAGAATGTGTATAGACTATAGGGCTCTAAACAAGAAGACCATAAAAAATAGGTATCCCATACCATGCATAGATGAACTCTTTGATGAGTTACATGGTGCTGTATACTTCTCAAAAATTGACTTAAGATCAGGCTACCATCAAATTCGAATGAGGAGTGAAGATGTGGAAAAGACTGCTTTCAGATGTCACTATGGGCACTTTGAATTTCTTGTTATGCCATTTGGACTCACTAATGCACCAGCAACATTCCAATCTTGTATGAATAAGGTATTCAGTTAGCATCTTCGAAAATTTGTTTTGGTATTTTTTGATGATATCTTGATATACAGTAAAACATGGGAAGAGCATCTAAAGCACATAGACACTGTTTTGGGAATCTTGGAGCAGCAATCCTTCTATGCTAAGCTATCTAAATGTGAGTTTGGTTTGACAGAGATCCTATATTTGGGACATATTATAAGCTCTAAAGGAGTACAGGTTGATCAACAAAAAATCCAGGCAATTTTGGATTGGCCTCCACCCACTAATCTTACACAGTTGAGAGGTTTCTTCGGGTTGTGTAGCTACTATAGGAGATTTGCCAAGGGATTTTCTCAGCTTGCTGCCCCCTTGACTGATTTGACAAAGAAAGGAGCTTTTTTTTGGACAGAAGAGGCACAAAAAACATTTGATAAGCTTAAGGAGGTAATGAGTTCATGCCCTGTGCTTGCAATTCCATATTTCTCTTTACCTTTTGTTGTTGAATGTGATGCTTCGGGAGAAGGTATAGGGGCTGTCCTAACTCAAAGGGGACATCCAATAGCATTTGAGAGTCAAAAATTAAATCAATCAGAGAAAGGGTACTCCATCTATGATAAGGAAATGTTGGCAATCATGCATGCACTTCATAAGTTTAGACAATACTTGGTATGTGGGAGATTCATTGTAAAGACAGACCATAATAGCCTCAGGTTCTTCTTGAACGAAAGGGATTTGAATGATCGTCAACAAAAATGGGTACGAAAATTGCAAGCTTATGATTTTGATATTGAATACATGAAAGGAAAGAATGATGTGGTTGTTGATGCTCTCTCAAGAAAGCCCACTTTGTGTTCCTTATCATCTATCTCTGCTGATTGGAAAGTCTCCATAATTTTAGAGTATGCTAAAGATTCATTTGCCACCAAGATTTTGGATAAGTTAGTGGATGATAATAGGTACAAGGTTGTTGATGAATTGATTTATTACAAGAACAGGATCTTCTTAGTGCCAGGGTCAAAAACTAAGGAGAGGATATTGAGGGCCTTTCATGACACACCTTTGGCTGGTCACCAGGGATACTTCAAGACATACAGGCAAATTCGAGAGCGGTTTTCATGGAAGGGTATGAAGGAGGATGTCTTTAAACACATTAAGGAATGTATGGTATGCCAACAAAGCAAGAGTGAGCAAAATTTTCCTGTAGGGTTGTTGCAGCCACTTCCTATTCCTGAACAAAAATGGGAAAGTATTTCTATGGATTTCATCACTGAGTTGCCCAAGGTTCAAGGTAAGGATTGCATATATGTGGTGGTAGATAGACTAACTAAGTATGCACATTTCTTTCCTATCACATCTGATTTCAAGGCATCACAAGTGGCCGAATTGTTCTTCAAGAAAATTTTTAGATTACATGGTTTGCCTAGAAACATTGTTAGTGACCGGGACAGTAGATTCCTCAACTCTTTTTGGAAGGAGCTCTTTCATTTGGTAGGAACTGAACTCACTCCTAGTACTAGCTATCACCCTCAAACAGATGGACAAACAGAGATAGTTAATAAATGGATAGAAGGATATTTGAGGAACTATGTTTCAAATCAACAACATGCTTGGGTGAAATGGTTACACCTAGGGGAGTATTGTTACAATACATCTCATCACATGTCTATTGGTATGCCTCCTTTTCATGCTCTTTATGGTTACGATGCCCTTTCCTTTGTTGATCTAATACTTTCCGATAGCAGAGTACCCGCAGCAAGTGATTTCATCAAGCAAAGCCAAGACATAATAAGGTCCCTCAAGGATAATCTACAACATGCACAAAACCAACAAAAGATATATGCTGACAGGAAAAGGATTGAAAGATCTTTTGAGGTGGGAGATTTGGTATTTGTTAGGTTGCAGCCATATAAGCAAAGCACCTTGAAGAGAAGTGGGGCAGAGAAACTCAAGCCAAGGTTCTATGGGCCTTATAAAATCATCAAGAAGGTAGGAGAGGTAGCTTATGAATTGGAGCTCCCACCAAACAGAAAAATACATAATATTTTTCATGTATCTTGCTTAAAGAAGGTTCTAGGCCAGCAAACCATAGTATCTACAGAATTACCACCTCTTGATGATGAAGGGAAATTAGTTTTGATACCAGAAGAGATTTTGGATACAAGAGAGAAAAGGTTGAGAAATAGGAGCATCATAGAGCATTTGGTCAAATGGAAAGGATTACCACTAGAGGATGCAACTTGGGAAGGAGAACATATTCTTGAGAATTCCAACCTTCATTGCTTGAGGACAAGCAATATTTGGGAGGGGAGGACTTGTCATGTCCCCTATTCAAATAATTTTAAAAAAAAAAAAAAAAAACTTTGTTAAGGCAGGCAGGTTCCAAAAAGGTGAAATTTCGGAAAAAGGGGTTAATCTTTGGAAACCAATGGACTAATAAATAAAAATTATTATTAAATTATATTTTATTAACCCATTTTAGACGTGATTTAGGGTTATGCCCTCTTTAAAAGGGGTTTGGAGGCATTTTGGGCTCATTCTACATCTTGATTTTTGCTAATTTTCTTGTTGTTCTTCAGAGGCTGCCAAACCTGTGGAGAAGGAGACCCAAGAACGGGAGTTTTCAGGTTTCTAGGAAGGCTAAGGACGGGAGTTTGAAGCCATTCCATGTGCATGCTCATACAGAGTTTGCCCTTGTGCTGAATAGTGCCGATTTGGGTGTTTTCAGGGTTATTTTTGGTTTGAATTTGGGTTTTCAGTTGAGTGTTTCATATCAGTTTGGTTTGCTATTGTATTTCAGACTTTATGATGTTAAAATAGAGCTGAATATATTTATTGGGTCGTGATTAAACTTCTGAGATAATTTATGAGTGTTTTGTGGTGTTTCCGGGCATTTTTGTGTTAATTTCAGGAGCCCGATTGAGCATAGTTTTGCCCTACATTTGTGATCTGTTGTGTAAGGGCTATACAAATCTGGAAATGTCATTTTGTAGGCTGTTATGCTGCTGAAATTTTTGTAAAAATGTCCATTTTCAGATTTATTAATAATTTGTGAAGTTGTGAAGTTTTTGGCACTAATTTGGACATACCCGATTTGGGTTTTATTGGAAAATTGGCAGATCTTTGTAATATTGGTTGTTTGATTTTAAAGTTCTGATTTGAGGCTGGAAATATCATAAAAAATCAGTAAAGGGACATTACAATCAACAAGATAATAAAAGAAGTGCTAAAGAATTACTACGTGGAACCATTATAACGAGGGATATAAATACCAATCATGGAATTCCTCAAAACTAAAAGAATTGATGTTCATTCTTTGAAATTTTTAGTAATTTCAGCTCTGTTGAAGTGTCCATTATAAGAAACTTTCAATAATAATTTCAATACCATTACCGAATCCTCAGCACAATTCTATGGCAACCTTGAATCCTGAGTCTCTCTTGTCATATATTACTTAAAACAGTACTCCATGCACACACAATAATTGTTTATAAATACAATTTGTTCAACCACTTATGTCAAATCACTAGCAATTCAATCAATTATAAATGCCTTCCATTAAATACCACATTGCCACATTATCATTGGAGACAACAAAAATTCAAGTTCACTTTGAAATACACATATGCATTCTCATGAACTTGTAATCTACATTGTAAAACAACAAATAGTCAATGGTATGGAGTCTAGAGTTTAATTTTTATACATACAATAGATACAAAGTCTAGTTCTTGTTACCTTTATCAACTCTGTTGGGCATAGTACAAAACTTATTAATGATCCACCAAAAGCCATAGACGGAACAACAATCTAAAGTTTGGGCTTGCCACTGCCAGGATCTCCTCCCTTTCCAAAGAACCCCAAATAGTAAAAGAAAACAAACAAATTCAAGACCATTTAAGCTTTACCCAATAATAATATCCCAGGAGTCCAAGAACAACATTTGACTACAAGGGTGGTGACGACAAGTGTGGGGCAGCATCCCTTCAAACCATATAAATTCTTCTATAGTTCATTTTTTGAATGTCATAAAAACCTAGAATTAACATTAGAATCCATGGTTTGAATAATATAAAGTCTTAGAATCAATCGATACAAAATCCATAGTTTGATTGCTATGAAAACTTAGGACCAATACTAAATTTCATGCTTTGAATGCAATAAAGACTTAGAGTAGTCATATAATGTTTTGTAACTCAACATTGCACTCTTCCCTAGAACATCCAATATAAAACCCTAGGTCACATTGCACTCTTCCCTAGAACATCCAATATAAAAGTCAAAACTCGTAAACAAAAAATCAATCAATTTCATTTCTAGGGCTTTTATAATTCCTCAATAAAGTTTGACTCATGAGGCTTCACCAATATGTCACTTTAATGACTTATATAACTATTTTTTGTGTTTGAATTAAGTTATGTCATTATTAAAGGAATATTTTTCCATTAAATATAATGTCTCCTCAATAATACTTCATGAAGATAAGTAATAAATTTGCAATATAACCATTATAAATAGCTTTATTACTCTTACTATAATTTCAATATCTCATTGATTACTCATCATCTCTCTGTCTCATCTGAACCAATTGGTCAACCATTGCTTCCATCGCACAACCAACTGCCTTACTAAAAATATTAATGGTTCTCTCTATTAACTCCTAACCTACTATAACTAGTAATTCCCTAAATATTTTATAAAATTAGTAGTGCCAAGGGTCGTCACTACGTTGAGATCGGTCCAGGTGCCCTGCCAAGTGTAGAAATGTTGGATACATAACTTACTATAAATTGTAAGTGTAGCTAACTAAAACAAACGAGGAGCAATCCTAAACACTTCTATACTATAGAAGGGAAAGATCCTCTTATTTTTCCAGATGGGGCCCTCTAGCCACCAGCCTTAACCTACGAGGGCCAATAATAGGTCAATCCAAACATAAACCATGGCGAGCTAAAATGAGGACATTACACTTTATAACCAATCCTACTTGTCAAAAAAAACATAGGACACTTCAACAAACACTTTGACTTAAATACCTTTAGGAATTTTTGGCAACTTGACCACATTATGGAACCACAAGAAAGGTATGATGACACATCTAAGCAACTCTTGGCAAGGGAATATCCATTTGGTGTTTCTCAAATCAAATATCATGGTTAATCTAATTTGACATTCAAACACTTTTCAATACTATACATGAATTCGATGTTTAATAGTTGTGCATTTTAGGCATGTAACATGTATCCTTGTGATTTCACCACATGTTTTCATTATGAAAGTCTCTATGATTTAGCATTCAAGGTCATCCCATTTGACTTGACAGTCATAATATTTTATTAATATTATGAGATTTCAATTATAAGACAAATGTATTAAATATAGTTTGCTACCTACATTGCTTCTGATGTTTTGAAGAGTGTAATTTGGAGATTAGTTATCATACAATTGTCAAAGTGGATATGTAAGACCAAAATACCTTAAAATTTGAGAAAATAATTGCATAAAAGCTCTTGAATTCCTAGCTCAAACTTTGTTGCTTTAGAGAAGCAATTATTTGGATTTTGTGCCTGTACAATTGCTACAAGAGTCCATGTGGCTACTATAATTGGAGAGTGTACAAGAGGGATATGTTGAAGAGGGATAACTTGTGATCTTTACAAATACACTGAAATGTATTTCAGGTTAGTTTTGCTCAGCATATAGAGAAAAATGTTCAAGCATTCCTATTAGTGGATGAGAATCTCTCTCACTTTTATTTTCATGTTTACTTTTGAAATGATGATTTTTTCTAGTTACTTTAGACACTTCAAAGAATGTAATCCATGGTTGATCTGATATGATTACCAATTTTTGTAGTATTATGGAGCTGGCAAGGGAACAATTGTACTGATTTATATGACTGATTCTAACATGAATTTGATTGAAATTTTTATTTTAATTTATTTTAAATGTGTCCCAGTTGGGCACAATTTACAATAGTTTGTATGGTCTCTTTCACTTTAAACTTGAGCACATATGATATGTTATAGGAATTGATACCTTAGATTTTGTGGAACATAGAACTATTTTCAAGTTGACAGTTGTATTAAAATTTTAAAAAATCATTCTCTTTTTACAGAGACTACTCTCTGCAGCAAAACAATAGCTAGGGGAGATCATCTCAGCATTTGAATTTCTAGATCATTCTTCTCTGGACATGGTAAACACAAACTTCAATTTAAAATTATCTGCATGGTGGCAATTTCTCAATAATGATATTTGTTTATTTAATATTCAGACAAGGAGACTTTTGAAATATGTTTCAGTATTATTTTTCTCCATACTAACCTATTTGACATTTTGTCTATTAGTAGTGTTATTTAGTAGATGTAGTTTATAGGATATTCTTAGATGAGACTTACATTTGGGATGTTGTATGGTGAGCAGAAACACTCTGACCGAGCAGGCTTGCACACCTCTCTCTAATTTGGAGAGATATGTTAAAGACATTGAAGGGTTATTTGCTAAAATAGGTATATTTACCCAGGCCTTTTCAAAGATTCAAAATATTTTATGACATTACAATTCATAGATTTTTAGCTGGACATTTTTATGTTGATTGTGTCAATTTATAGAAATGGAAATCAATTTAGGGAATGGATTCAGAATTCCATATCTTGTAAAGTAGCAGTTCAGTGTTATGGAGGGTAATCATGTAGGGACACTGTGTGAATCAGGTTTTCTAGTGTTCCATGTACAAACATACCATTTTTGTAAGATGTTCCACACACTCATGTATTATATTGCTGCCAAATATTAGTCATCCTTATATTTTTTAACATAGATATTAATACTCATTCTATTAAGCATTTGAGATCTATTTTCTATAAGCTACATTGCAAGATTCTCCAAACCTAAATAATATGATAACATTTCACCTACTCACTACCATGAAACTATCATATGTAGTTTTGATAATTTTGATTATGTTATTCATAACTTTTAAACTATACATTATTACACCAATCATAATGGTGGGATTGTGGATATTCAGCCTTCCTAAAACATATCCAAAAATTAAAATCATCCAACAGTTAGATAGAAATTTATGGCCTCTGCACTGAGATCGATTATTATTGTCATAGAATTTATGAGTTCTGCCCTCTAGAATGTCAAATAACTTCCAAGATACAAAACCAAACAATATCAAAAAAAAATTATTTGAAAGATGCGTGAATCTTATTTCCCAAAAGGTAAAACTCAGCATTTTTCCATAGTCAAAATGTGTTATTTGATCAAACCCTTGTCACTAGGTCTGTAAATAAGAGTTCCAAGACAATTTTTACAAATACCAAAGGATTTGTCAATATATTTCTCATCCAAAACCTCTAATTTTCTTCAAATGAAAGAGGATTAAATATGCTTCACTTCCAAATAGATTGAACTTATTTATCAATCCATTAACATAACAATAAATGCATGAAAACGAGATGTAACATGACTGCAAACAAAAAGATAGTTTTGAATTTACACAAATCATATTTAAAATTTCCTTGAATATTCTTACAAAGTTTAGCCAAATGGTTTTATTCATATGTTGACCCTTTCTTTACTTCTTTAAAAGTCTTAATTCGCAAAGCTCCTCTAAGTCCCATTGTAGTTGGGTTATTCATTCCTTCTCTAACAAGATTGGTTGATTCTAAGTCTCTATGCTTTTATGCCTATAATTTCATGCTCACCATATAGGTCTGAAATGAGACAAGACCATCTTTAAAAGAAGTAATAGTACCAACATTAGATATTTCTCTTCCTTTGGAGGAATTGGCCTCATTACCATTGCTATCAATATAGAAAACTGGGATCTCATTAGATTATTTTTCTCCCTCTTAACTTCAACAAGCATTATTCATCTTTAGAGATCCCATTTTTCATCACCAAATCTCCATTAAATGATCTCTAGCTTCTCATGGAGTTCCTATATTAGAAGCTTCATACATAGTATCACTTCCATCATCTACAATAGCTAGTGATAATCTAGATGTAACCAATGCACGATTGCCAACTAAAGAAATACTAGAGCCAATGTTGAGATCTAACTCCACAATAATAGCTAATGAGTTTCCATGTTTTTTTATCAATGGTTTAATCTATTGAATTATTAGAAAAATTATGAGTTAATAAAAAAAACTCATCAAATCAAGCTCGATGTTATTCTCAATTATAACAATAACCATTTAGGCCAACTGTTCATAAACTACATATTGATATTTGGTTCAAACTCAATAGTTTGGATGGTGAATCTAATAATGTTTTTATGGTTGTAGAAGAAGAACTCATTTTTAGCATATCCTTGCTCAAAATAGTGTCCACAAAAATTAAGATCCACCAAATATTCTACACCTCAAAATAGAAAACAATCAAATGACGCTAGTTGTGCACACCATGTTTACTTTGGTTCTAATTATCTTCCTACCAAATAATAGTATAGGGTTTTTCTATAAAACAATGCTACTAGCTGCCACATTTCTAAAATGATCAATTGCATGCCACTATCGAGTATACTCTTGCACCTATGCTTGGTGCAAGCACTAGTATATAGTACTTAAGATACCACTGAATATCTAAATCAGTGTTTTTCAAAGAAGCTGTAAGGCATAATTCGAGTGAATTTAAATACTCGAGGCAATTCTTGAGTGCGGATGTTTTAATTCCTTAGTGTCAAAACTTGAATATATTTCATGCTTATCATTTCCTCTAGCAATTCTTAAGTAAAACATCATTAAAATAATTGTTCCCTTTGAAAGCGTCAAAGAGTGTATGAAGGGAATTGACATTAATTTTAAAAATACATTCAGTTTATACAATTTTACTCATGTTTTGGTGGATAAAAACTTAATGTTCTTCTACATTTCTTGCCCATTTTATTGCATATCTGAAATAAGACATAATCTTGTCATTTTCCAACAACTAAATGTCTTTAACTGTGATTGGAATTTGGCATAAAATGTATTTTTAAGGTTAGATTGTCAGCTAGTTCTGGTTGATCACCATTTGAAAATTAAAGGTGCTAATCCTTTCATTGAAGAGAAAATTTAAAGTGCACTACATATCATCACACTTACCCAAAAAAGTTGAGCCAAACATTTGATTATCTAGATTGAAAGTCATTGTCCACTTCATAATCTTAGCAAGAAGAACACCATAAGCGCTTGTGAACCAAGTATTTATGATGAAGCAAGAAGGAAAGAAAAATGAAAAAATGTGTTCAGTCGAGAGATAGACATTGGAAAGAAAGCCATTGATTATAAAAATTATTAAGATCAAGTTTTAAAATAATTTTTTAATTGAAAAGCACAAAGCAAGATTAGTAGCTAAAGAGCAACAAATTTTCCTTGTACATCTGTGCACTATCTCCATGATTCCATGTTTGGTCCTTAGCCTCTTTGCAATAACCACATGATCGATGATTGCCAAATAGTGCCAACATACTATGTGGAAAGGCCCTTTCTAGATTATATTTCAATGAAATAATTTATCAAATGATGGCACTTTGAGGGGACAATGAGCATCTTCAACCGTGTGACTTTGGCTCATTGCTTCAAATTTCTTAGAGGATATAGAAACTTACTGGCTGTAAACAATAGGTATGTTCTTAGAAAAAAAATGCATACTCATTATACACAATAGGTATGGACTTAATGCATATTTCATGAGTTGTGGTTCATAAAAACCCATACTCATCAGCTTGAATTGTTTGTTTAATACCCAATGCATTGAAGTGATGCTTACAATTTGAATTCATAACAACCATTTCTCATCAACTTAAATTGTTTGTTTAGTACCCATTTCATTCACGTGACACTTACAAGGTTGAAATATTGCAACTTCCTAGAAGTTCTGCCTACTCAATTCCATGATAATCCAACTTTCCTTGATCCTTGGGAGAATGATGGAGGAGCATCAAGGTCAAGGTTGAAGGCATGAGAAGACATTAAGGTCTCAAGATAACCAACATGACCATGTTAGAACAGTTGATGTAATAAGACCCTATGAAAGTCCTTTTTGATATGTTTGTAATTATTTTAGTTATATTTGAAAACATTAATTAACAAAAACCATATGTGGAGATATAAACATTAATCACAACATGTCCTATTTATTTGTAGGTATATTTTCCTATAAAGAAAGACCATGCCTAACAATATGAACCCAAAACAAAATAATGAGACAATGGTTGCATTGTGGGCTCAGTTTCGAAGAAAACTTGATAAATGTTATTGTCCTTGCAAAAAGTGTAAGGGCTTAAAGAATCAAAGAATTCCAATCACAACAGCCCAGAATCATTGTAGGCAATATGGTCATGTTGAAGGGGGCCATGATATTCGTCCATTGTTGAATGTGGATTTCCTACTGGAGGAACATGGAGGTGTGAATATCCAAGCTGGGGATAACACTCCCATGGAAGAAGATGATAATGTGCTAGAGGACATGACTGAAGAAGATGGTATTGAGGCAAGTGATGAAGAGGCTCACAATGATGGTACTAGTGAATTTGATAATAATGATGAAGATGGTCTTGATATACCTTTACTTGAGAAGGCACACGAGCCCTTATACAAAGGCACCCAAACAACTCTACTCTCGGCTATAGTGTTGTTGGTGAACTTAAAGGTTATTAATATTATATCCAATGTAGCAATGTCACATATGCTAAGGTATGTCATTTTTGTCATCTTCAATGTTAGCATACAATTACTATTTATTATATTAACAATGCGTATTTGTTTTTGTAGGTTGATTAGTGAGTTTTTGTTACCACCATCAAACATTTTGCCTCGTTCATACCGAGAATTATCTAACATTATGGATCAGATTGGAATGAAGTATCAGACAATACATGCATGTCCCAATGATCACATTCTATATCATAAACAACATGAACTTGCAACAGAATGCCCTGATTGTCATGTTAGTAGATATTAGTCAGATCAAACAACAAAAAAAGTGCCTCACAAGGTTCTTCGATACATTCCCAGTATTCCACGTCTTGAACAGTTATTCAGGTGCACTAGCTTGGCACAATTTACCATGCATGCAATAGAAGTCAGGATGACATTATGTGAATGCCTATCAATGGTTCTGCATTTAAAGAGATAGAAGAAACATGGTCACACTTTAAAGAAGAACCTCATAATCTGAAACTTTCATTGGCGGTGAACAGTGTCAATCCATATGGAGATATGAGATCTATTTACTCAGTATGGCCTATTTTTGTTATTAACAATAACATTCCTCCTTGGATGTCCATAAAGAGGGAGCACATAATGTTGTCAATGATTGTACCAGGTATTTTTTTATTTTATAGTTATCTAAATTAATTTATAAATAGTGCATGAAAATGGTTATAATAATTACATAATGTTTATGTTCATTCAATTGCTAGGTAAATACCAAGTTCAAGATATGAACGTGTATATTGAGCCCCTAATTGACGAGTAGTTGAAGTTATGAAATGGCATCACTATGTATGACATCTCTAGACCGATAGGACATCGACAATTTCAATTCCATGCAATGCTTGTATGGACAATACATGATGCCCCTGGGCTAACTCATTTTTGCGGTATGTTATATTGTTAAGATTACATATTTTTGGTATGTTATAGTTCTTACACATTACTATCAAATGCTTAAGTTGTGCATGATCATTGTACATGATCCAATTATACATGATCTTTTAGGTCTTTAGACAAAAGGAAAATTTGCATGTCCAGTTTGTGGTCCAAAGATGAAATGTTGTCATTCAAGAAGTTTAGGAAAGCAGGTGTTTGATGAGTTTAGACACTTTCTCCACCATAATCATAAGTATCAAATTTTTGAAAAAAATCTTTTCAATGGGAAAGAAGAGACATCATCAAGGCCACGAAGAATGACACCTCATTTATGGAAGTTGGAATATGATCGACTAAATCGTTGAGGTAATGTCCAATTTGTCGTCCAAGGTTTACAATTTGTATTTTGATATTGTCTTATATTTACTAATACTATAACTGATGCTCATGAAGGTCATCAAGGCATCAATGACCAACTTCCTAGAGGAATGAAAAGTTATCCTACTCAATTTAGTAGGTTACCATACTACAAGGATCTCCTAATCATGCATTTATTTGATGCTATGCATATTGGAAAGAATGTAACAGAGACACTATGGAAAATGTTGGATGGAAGGCGTGATAGAGAACAAATTGCTAAAATTTGTACTAACATTCATGAATCTAATCATGCACTAAAAGTTTTCATTGAATCAAATAGGAATAGAGACCGCATAAATACAAGTTCCCTTCCTTGGTTATTAACGGAGCAACAAAGTGATGCATTAAAAGAAGTCATAAAAAAAATTTAAAAAATTCCAAAAAGATTTGCTGCAAATATAAGCACTCTTCTATCAAAGAAAGGTGATTTTGGGCTAGGGTTGAAGACACATAATTGGCATACCTTCCTCAAGGTAAGTCATGTTTTCTATTTACAATATATTTGTAAGATTGAATGTAGTACCAATTGCATTATTTAATAATATATTGAAATGAGCATTTTTTAATGATTGCAGCTCATCCTACCTCTATCCCATCCACAATAGTTTGACAATAGTATTAAACAAGTTATATATGATTATGGAAAATACATGAGGTTAGAAGAGTGTTTTTTCTTAGATTTGTAGCTTTTTATTTGAAATCTACTGTATAATTTTATTTGAAATCTCCTCTATGTGTTTTTGCATGTTGAATCTCTTTATTGTGGTTATCGTCTAAAGAAATTGATAAAAAAAGATATAAAATATTGGAAGAGAAAAATTCTATAGCTTATGTGTGAAATGCAAAAGTGTTTACCTCCAACATTTTTCAATGCTCAAGAACACTACCTCATACATCAAGTTGAGGAGATTGAATTGTGTGGACTTGTACAAGCTAGATCAATGTGGATGGTTGAGAGGCACTTGAAATTTATGAAGGGCTTGGTTCAAAAAAGAGCACATCCTAACGGTTCTATGATAGAGGGATATATGATATACTAGACCATGGTGTATATCACTAAATATCTTCCAAAGTTTGCAGCAGGTATCCATGCATATCACATTTGGGATCCCAACTATAATGAAAAATTAAAAGGGGAGTACCTGACGAGGAAAGGTAGATTGAGGAGGGTGAGAGGTAATTATAAGTTTTTTTTTTGTAATTTAACAATTCTTATCCATCATCAATATATATAAGTTGTTTCTAACTGGTGTAATTGTCTTCTTTATAGTTGGTCATGAGTGGGATGCACTACACTTGTACATTGCAAACAATTTTGATTGGATGACAGTATGTATTGAACAGTCTCAAGAAAATGGTCACTCATCAACATGGGATGGTGTTGCATCATTGGTTAAAGAAGCTCATCATAATAGAGATTCCAATGTTACGCTAATGGTACTTGATCTAATATATGGCTTAAGAGATACAAAGGTATACATAAGATTACTAATCATGAGACATAAGTTTAATATCAACTCATAGATCAATGAGAAGATTCTTGACATGTTTGAATAATTTTATGTCAAACACCACAAAGCTATGTACTACCATGGTTATAAATTCTGCACAAAAAAGTTAGATGAAACGGAAAAAATGTGTGATTCTAGGATAAGTGTTGTCTTCGTGGTCACCAATATTTCATCTACAACTTACATACATCCTCAAAAATTTGAAAATTGATACTATGGCATTTCGGATGATATACTTGAGTGTGACTTTGCTTCATTCAAAATAGTTCTATCTGTCATCAAATGGTTTAGGTTACGACTGAATCGAAATGATCTCGATAGGACTATTATTGAACACGATAGTGGATTTACTATGATTAATACAAGGTCATTTAAGCCAGTCAGAGATGAGCCCTATGTTCTTCCAAGTCAATGCAAGCAAGTTTTTTACTTTGATGTTCCAAACAAACCAGGTTGGTCATTTTTTGTTAGACATGACCCAAGAGGAAGGCCAATAAAGTATAATGCGATCGAAGAAGAAGATATTGAAGAAGCACAAGAGGAAGTAAATGATTATCAGGAACGACAGTTACCTAGTGATGAAGAAGAAGATGGTGATGATTTTGGTCATGCTAACAATAATGGTGATAATAATGATGATGATGCTAATGACGATCATGGTCATGGTTATGAAGATGGTGATGATCATGGCGATGATGGTCATGATGATGATAGTGATCAAGAGGATGATTTAAGTGATAAAGATGGTGGTGGTGACAACGACGATCAAAGTGACAAGTTTGACGATGGTGATGATGATGATGATGATGATGATGATGACATGGATGAAGATCATGATGATCAATGAAATCTTCAAATATGATCAATGTCAACTATGATAGGGTCTTGTATGACCAAATATTTCTTTCCAAACCATATGTGCACATATAAACATTAAGTAGAACATGTCAAATTTTTTTTTAGATATAAGCATTAGTTACACTAAATTTTTGACTTAAGAAAAATTATTTACATATAAAATCTACTTTATTATTAATATTTTTTTTCATAAGTCTATTACTTTAATTTCACTACTGATTTCTAAGACTTACTATTTTTTTTCACAGGGTGATATGGATGCACCATCTCAGACACCTTCAATAGAGGTAAACATTAATTATTGTAAATTTCAATGTTAATATAGAAACAAATGTCCTATTATTATGTTCTTTTCTTTATGGATTTGGAGTTATTTTGATGAAAGAATACGAATATTTGATGTCACAAATGATAGGAAAAAGCTACAATGATCGTTGATCAAATGCAATCTAAAATATAGGCATCATATCTACACGACATTGGCCTTAGTAGTGACAATGTATTCATCACCCAAAAAATTACACAAAGATACACTGATGAGCTTGTTAAAATTATCATCAAGAGTGATAGAAGTGAGGAGAAAGAGGCACTCAGAATAGAATTGGACCGCAGAATCCAATCTTTGAAAGTAAGCAGTAATTTGACTAAAGAAATAATAGAAGTTCAATAGATATTAATCTTTTATAGTATCTTATGGATCATAATCTTTGATTTTATGTGTTCTTGTATAGACATATGTGCCAGTCGCGACATCACATGTTGAACATGGTTAGGGTTGTTTCACAGTACCTTCGTGTAAGTAACACTTTGTTTGTTTTGATCAATATTATAACACTTACCTATTTTTTTGTCAACATTTCTCGCTAGTATCCCATTTGATCTTTATCCATTGAAAATGTCTTTGCTAACAATATTCTATTCTTTAGCTCATGATGAAGTGCAGACTCCTCCTTCAGTTGGCGATCCACTATTGTCTACTGCATTGTCGGCAACAAGGACCATGCAAACATCATCGTCTATGCCCAGTAGAATTGGTAAAACCTTGTTTTGCTATATTTTGTAATGTGCTATATTTTGTAATGTCTTTCTACAAGTTGATGAACAATGAAGTAGCATATTAGTGCTTAAATGATGTCTAAAAAAGCTTGCATACACACAAACACATGCATACACACACCACACATACATACATGCATGCATATATATATATATATATATATATATATATATATATATATATATATATATATATATATATATATATATATATATAGCCACACATAGAGAGACATGGACATAGGCAGGGAGGTAGACCAACAAAGAGCAGTACTAAAATGTCATTTAATTGTTATGATGTTTTAGTTGATAGAGCAACAGAAAGCAGTACTACTAAAGCTGATCCATTTCCTAGAGCAGTTCGTGTGATTAGTACTGGTTCGTATGAAGGGACATTGTTGCTGAATAAGAAAACTATGTTTCCATTAAGAGAACGAAAGCTTCTAGGTGCTTTAAAATTGATATTATTTAAAGTGTAAATTTAGTTTACTTTTACATTACTCATTTTGGACTGATAAATCCTTTATGTTTTTGTAGGTAATAATGCTTTCTTTGAACATCTTTTTCATATGACATTGAGACTGTTTGGACCCACCATACGTAAAAGGTATGTAGTTTCATATCATTGCTACATAATTTTTCTTTTCTTCTATTTATTGTAATATATTAAAGTTATTGATCTAAAAATCTATTTATTTTTAAAAAGGTAGAATTTACAAGCTGGGGAATTAAAAAATCAGCTGATTGCATCCATTGAGGAGAAATTTGAGAAAAACATTTTTGACACTGGCCTACTTCTGAAAAGAGCAGAAAAGAACATAAAGACTATAAGGGATCAATCTAGAAGGGGTCTTAAGGATAACCCAAAGTATGACCATCCTCCTATGATTCCACCAATGGAGTGGAATGAAATAATAGAAGATGCAAAGGAGGAAAGGCTATGTTAAGATAGAGATAATGAAGCAGTATAGGGCAAAAAGAGGTATGTCATTATAGTATTAAGTACATTGTAATCATGCACTAATTATTAATATTTGTAAATATATAATCTAAGATGTTCGAAATTGTTCATAGATTGTAGGACACATCCGTGGCTACAAAAGCGAGAATAGAAAAGGTTGGCCAACACAAACTTGGCTCTGGTGGCTATATGAATCTACAGTCTCGACTTGAAAGTAGAGCAATGAATTTAGTTTTTTTTTTTTTAATATAATGTTGCAAAAAGTTTTGTTTAATGAAACCATACATGGAAAATTGACGTTATCAAGCAAAAAACACAGGGCATAGATTTCAATGTGGAGGTCATAGATGAAGATAGAAAAATTGCCTTGAAGGAAGGCTATAAAGTTGTGGTTGCACGCCTACGTGAAGAATCTGTAAGCCTTGCCCAAGAATTCAGTGCACCAAATGATATCTCATAGGTAAATTGGTCAGATGAAAATTAAATTAAATTAAATAGTTGAGAAGATTCTTTTTTGGTATTAGTTTTAAATGTAAATTGACTACATAACAATATGCATAACATTTTACTGCAACCTTCATATCCTACCACAGAACCTGCTCCTGAGGAAGGCCATAATGTGCATTATAGTGGTGGAGGTATTAATTTGCTATTGAAAATTAATTATGCAATTATGAATACAATTTAACATCTTCAATTGGAATTCGACGTGTATCCTTTTTTCAATATTTTAGAGCATGTTGAACATCATGTTGAAGGAGTGGACCATGTTCCAAGTGTTCAACATGTTGACACAATGGCAGATCAAAATGTTAATCTACATGATGTGGCATTTTCAGGTAAGAAAAATGCATTTTATGTTGTACTCGTACTTAATTACAAACTTGTAACAGTTAGAAAAAGAAAAAGAGTATGCCAATTTATCGCATTCACTTGTTCCTGCAACAGAGCCCCCTTTAGTGCAGCAACCTCCTACTCCTCCAAAGAGAAGGAGCCATCGTAATTTGACATTACACGTACCAGAAGAGGAGGAGAATGAAGTAGATATGGATGTCCCTATGAGCGCTTTTCTTAAGAAAGCTTAGAAAAACAAAAAAAGAAATGATGTTTTAAAAATATTCTTTGATAAACCTTGTTGGATAATGAAAGAACTTAGTTTTAAGTAATTATGTATTAATGATGCGTATTAATACAGATTTTTATTTTATGTTAATGAATATTGTTATGTGTTAATGAAGTTTTCATTAGTGTTGTGTATTCATGAATTTTATATCATATTAATGAATTTTATGTGATTGTATTGATTGAATGTTATAGTTCATAAATGGATGAATGAATGAATGAAGTATGTAATTAGATGATAATGGGTACTTTAGATTGATGTTAGGAGGAGGGGGGTGAGGATAGATGAGCTTCCACCTTCACGTGGTTGGCCTTGTTAAGTAGAGAATATTATAGTATTCTTGAAACCAAGTGAACCTCAAATTTGTTAAGTCTTCAAACACACAGCCCACTTCTTTAAAAATATCCTATTGCTCTGCTATTCCAACAACTATATTTAAATGCTTTAGATGGTATTGCTATGTTATGTGTAAGTCAATATATCATCAAGAAAAATGATCTTACTTGATTATTGATTGGCAATGGGTACATGACAAGAAAGTTGTTAGAGCATTTATCAGCCATAAGCCATGACCAAAACTCGTAGTACCCAAAACAGAATCTGTATGTTGTCTTGTGCACATCCTCATTGCACACATGGATTTAATGATATCCTAACTTGAGATCAATCTTTAAAAAATATATTGCTCCATGCAACTCATTGATAATTTCTCTATGCAACTCATTGATAAGCCATTCATCATGAGAGATAGATATTGATTCTTGATGGTAGACAAATACCTATTCTTGATGATTTTCCTGCTCAAGGTTTTGTGTTCTATGCACATCTCACATACCATCTTTTCTCTTTAGAAGAACTACATGTGATTTAAAAGAGCTATAACTTGGCCTAATGTGATCCATCTCCAGCAATTTCTTTGTAATGTTTTCTTTTTCTCCTCTATACATCTGTGCATGGTAGTAAAGGACGTTCATGACAAGCTTAGAACCTATTTCCAACTCTATGATGCATTAAAATACCCTATCCAATAGTAATCCTAGAGACAAATTACTAAATAGCACATTATGGCTATCCAATATTATATGAATGTTATTATGACAAATGAAGCTTACCCAATAGGCATGCCTTTTGCTAGAGAGCAATTGGTTACCTATGTAATTTTTCCCTTGTGGAGAATCCTCTCCATCCCCTAGGAGTGACCACTCATACTGATTAATAAAAAATGCCTTTAGGCACCATGTCTTTCCTTTTATATTTAAATTTTAATTCCATAGACTGATAATATTTTGTAAATTCTCTAACGAATGCAACCATTGGCTGCAACACATTTATAATTATGGAATTAGTTTCTTATCATTGTGCAGCTATTTATCTTAAACATCTTACAATCAAAAGGAACCTTTGACAATTATTTGGACATTTTGATCTTGTAGGCTAAGGGAAGGATTTTTGTTTATGGTAGGCCGACCTAAACTTATAAACAAAAAAATTAATGATAAATTGTTTGAACCCTATGAGGTACAATAATATCCTCATCATCCTAGATTTCTATTGATGATTGTGGAATCCTATAAAGAGTAAAATGATGAAAAGATGATGACAATATATACTATATGCAATTGTAATATCAAACATTACTTCTCATATGTTAGAAATAATCAAATGCAGATTGCTATTTTTTCTAACATATAAGAAGTGGCACATTTTTCACCAATCAGGTCTTCCTACAATGCAGCTTCTATAGCTAATGTCTTCATGCGCAACATTGTGAGACTACATGGTATTCCCCAAAAGATCATTTCGTATAGGGATCATGTTTTCACTTCCACATTTTGGACATCACTACAGCATGATCTTGGAGCACAGTTGAATTTCAGTTCAGCATATCACCCAAAGACAGATGGACAGACAGAGAGAGTGAATCAGGTTCTCGAAGATATGTTGAGGATGTACGTGATGGATAGGCAGACTCATTGGGAGGACTATCTCTACCTAGTGGAGTTTTCTTACAACAATGGGTATCATAGTTCTATTGGCATGGCACCTTTCCAAGCCTTATATGGACATCCTGTTCGTACACCTTTGAGTTGGGACAGTCTTGAGGATCGCATCCTGTTGGGTCCTGAGATGCTTCGTGACATGGAGCAATAGGTTGAGCGTATCCGAGAGCACTTGACAATGGCACAGGATAGGCAGAAAAAGTATGCTGATGCACATAGGATAGATAAGCAGTTTGCTATGGGAGAGAAGGTTTTCTTGAGAGTACGTCCGTGAAAGAGTCCAATCCGTTATGGAAAGGGCTCGAAGCTAGCACCTCGCTTTATGGGACCATTTGATATTCTTGAGAGAATTGGTCCAGTTGCCTATCGTCTTGCTTTACTACCCAGCCTTGCTCGCATTCACGATGTTTTCCATGTTTCAATACTTAGACAATATATTCCTGATGTTGTACATATTCTTGATTGGAATGCATTGCAGGTAGAGGACGGGCAGCTGGTTTTGGAGCAAGTTCATATTCTGGAGCAGCAGGAGTTGACCCTCAGAGGTCGAACCATAGAGCAGGTAAGGGTCCAATGGGACCCTACTGATGACTCTTCGGCTACATGGGAGGATGCATCTAGATTACGAGATTTATATCCCTATTTTTTTGTAGGCTTCCAGGAGTAAGCCTAAGTCTAGGGGGGGTGGATGTAGTGCCTGCCCCTTGTCTACATTTTTTTCTAAGTTATATTTCTAATATCATTGCCAAACTCTTTTAGGCCAAGTTTTATGTTTGATAATTAGTAGCATTATTTTGAGATTATTAGATATTATTTCAGACTCAATTGATATATGATGAGATTACTTGGTACTCTATATTTCATGGGTGCATGATGATTATTACAATGTTGTTAGATTATTGATGATATTTAGTTAGATGGATTATCCTATTTTTTTTCTAATGGATACTTAGCCCATACTGCATGTGTATGGTGTGCGTGTTTGTTTTCTTTATCTATGATGTTTATGATATGGTTAAGGAAGGGAGTCGTAGTCACCTGCTAGTTGGGATCTACATGATGCACCACTTCCTGCCATTGCCTGTTTAGCTTAGTATTTATTGTGTATGTACATGCGTAGATTTTATGCATGTTGTAGGTACTGGGTATTGACTTCCCTGAATTGCCAGGATGAGCGTACCCTGTCGCATTATCTCAATGGTAAGAGAGGGGAGATAAATTCTTAAGTCCAAATCCTAAACCCTTGAGCCATTCGTCCTAATTAACAATTAGGACAAGTATCTGAGTCGTTTACCTTTTGAATGCGTCAAAGGACGTTAATTCATGATTTTAACACTTAGTTGAATTTTGTATGTGTTTAACTATGATGGGTTTTCGTATTTTTATTTTATGATTTTTGGTGAATTTTCTGTTAATTAAGTCTAATTAATAAATTAATTTAATGGAAAATTATTTGTTATGTTAATATTTTATTTAATTAATTAAGAAATTAATTATATAAAAGAGTCCTATAAAAAGAATTAAATTTGAGAATAAATCTATAGGTTTAAATTTGAACATGATAATATTTAGTTAATTTAATAATAATATATATACATATTTGGAGTGCATTTTTAAATAAATGCTAAATAATATTATTATTAAAATTAATAGATAGTTATCAAAATTATTGCTCAAAAACAAATTTAGAAGTGGGAAAAGAAAATTAAATTATTAAAAGTTTTATGATTGCATAACATGTGCATGAGATTAAATTAAATAAATCAATTTAAAAGAGGTCAAGTAAAAATTAAATTAATTAATTTAATAGATTATTGTATGTGCATGGAAAAGATAAAAGAAATATAAATGAAAGTTAATAAAGAATTAAAAAGGTATGAGCAAAGAGTTCTCTGAGGGGAATGCACAATTAGTGCCCCGATTTTAGGGAGAGAACTCCTTTATCACAATTGGGGGTTCATTTTTGAGGGGTTGGGAAATTTTGGAGAAGGAGGAAGAATTTAAGAGAAGGGAAAAGTTCTGAAAAGGGGAATTGTTTTCTACAGATTTCTGGAGCGTAGCAGATTAACATCAGTGTCCAGGTAGACACTTGTGAAGATTTTCATAATTCAAATACGTTCTTTTAGTTCTTGTCCTCTTCATGTTTGCTAAATTATTGTCTGGATAATTCTGGTAAAGAATATATATCAAGCTTGTGAATTCTAGATATTGGAAAATTATTCTGTATATGGGTTGTTTTAATTGATCAACATAAATTCTTCCCAATAGATTGGAAATTGTGAAAACTTATCAGAAAGGGTAAAATTCTTATTGGAAAATCTTCTTAAAGATATTGAAAAAAAAATAAGAAATGGGGATCTAGATTTCTTGTCTATCAGATTTAATTCTGAATTATCAATAAATGAATATATATATATATATATATATATATATATATATATATATATATATATATATATATACAGTAAATATATATGTATATATTCATTTTAAAATAAGTTTGTTTATAATCAAATTCATTGTTTACAAGGTTGGTTGTTATACGTTTTTATAAAAATGCATTTTTCACAAAACATCATTTCTGGGAAGTTTTTTTTTATATTAAAAATAAATTATACAAAAAAAAAATTTTGTTGACATGACTTTGGGAGGGGGGGATTTTACCCCACCCCGTCCCCACTTCGTCCCTGCGGTATTGCTGCCGCTGACCACAATACAGACTGAGGCAACAGCAATAGTACGTAGTACTGTTGCTGCGGCCGACAGCCTTAAATTAAGCCACGCGGGCTATAAACGCGGTTTGGTTGTTTTAAAACTTTTTTTTATTTTAACATTTTTAAATCATTAAAATTTTGTTATAGTTTTTTATATGTATAAAATTTTAATTATTAATGTTATTAATAATTATTATTAATTTTATTAATAATTATTATTAATAAGATTAATATTAGTAATATATTTTTTTTTAAAATATAAACAAATATTACTTAATAATAATATTTTGTTTATAAGATATATATATATATATTGTTAACAATTAATTTAAGATATTATTATGTTAAATTAGGTGATCTTTTAATTTAAGTCTAGAATAATGGAAATCAATGGGAATCTTATTATCATCAGCTTAGAGTCAATATAATAATATTTACCTTAGTAAATTTGGGAAATTGATCATGGGGTAAATATTTGGTTTATACTTAAGCTATTATTTAAATTTACTATAAGGAAAATGATGAAAGTATTCCATCACTTGTTAGTAAATTCAAAAAATGGAAACTGAAACCCCACATTCAACTTAAAATTGAAAACATGTGCTTGTACCTTGTTTCTCCTAACTAGAGTGTTGACCAGTTATAGGACATCTACCAGAGGCTTGGGAGTTTTGTGAGTATGGTATCGTGTTGACTCGATCTTGGTCATTATTGCTCAACCATGTATGTGATGGTATGTTTATGATGAGTATTTTTTTTTGTTGAGTATTATATTTCAGTGTCTTGGTGAACTAGCGAAATGTATGCTATGAGATACCTAAATAACCATTATGAGTCATTGATCAGTATTGTTGAATTATTGCTGGTTGCTTGTTGAGAGCCGATGAATACTTTGATTTATCTTGTTGCTTTCCAATTGCTCGTAGAGAACTGATGTGATTACTATGATCATATTTCTGATGCTTTCCAGTCACTTATATAGGACTGAGGTATTTTTTCTATGATTATGTGATTTGTGATTTCATGAGTTTAGGGTAGGTTATCTTTATGCAGTGTCGGGAAGTGGCTTGCAATGGGGGCCAGGGACCCTAAGTGGTCCTGGGGGTAACCCATTGTGAGTTGTTTAATAAGTGATAACTTTACACTTAATACTAACTTAAATGAACCTAATAAGAGATAATTGTATGTTCTTGCCCATGCCATGAGTGCTATTATAGACTAGGATGGGAGTAGAGAGAACGCTTGGTTATGACCTTGCATTTCGTAGTATGCCTTGTCAGTGCGAGAGGATACTAGTGGC
The DNA here is from genome assembly GCA_028749045.1 of Cupressus sempervirens. Taxonomy (NCBI): domain Eukaryota; kingdom Viridiplantae; phylum Streptophyta; class Pinopsida; order Cupressales; family Cupressaceae; genus Cupressus; species Cupressus sempervirens. Next base: position 582,272,478 of record CM053783.1, on the reverse strand, counting down.
CGCAGGGATCACTAGGGACCCAAGAGTCCTAAGGGACTACTCGGGTAACTCTGAATGTGATTTGTGCGATGAAACTTTTTCGCTTACATAGTAGATACCTACATGTCTTTGTGGTGCCTTTGGGTTTAGATGTCGATCTATTTTAGGAACCTTTGAGTTAGGATACTTATAGGATTTCCTAGACATAGAGAGTATTTATGTTACATGTTTTGTTATCCTATTGGGACTTGAGCTATCTCCTCAGCGTGGTGGGAGTGGACCATTTAGGTTCCACGTGGTCGGGTGGTAGTGCTTTTTACTCTTACCATTGGGATCCATCCAAGACACCGTGGTTGGAGTACTCCTGTTGGCATATACCTTCATTCTGTTCATGGATCAATATGATAGATGGTTATATTATATGTTGGTTGTAGTATCATTTTATGATGGATGTATATCTCTTGATGTATGGATTTATTATGTATAATGGATGGTTTCATTTATTTTATTGCACCTGTATCATGGATCTGATGAGGGTGATGTATATTTATCTTGCTTATGTATATTATTTTAAGCCTTTCATACCCTGTGACATGTACAGTGGATGAATGAGCATTCCGAATTAATTTGCCAAGAGGCATTCGAAAAAATTGTATAATTTACGAACATTGGACTTTTTATTATTCTTTCATATGAATGTATTAAATGATGGACTTAGTTTTAGATTAGATTTTAAATGTGATTCAACATCATGGGATCTTTAAGGAATGCAACCTGTTTTGTATGTTATTGCTTCCACTACTTTTTGTTTGATGTTTATGTTATACTTTCTTTAAAAAAAAAAAAATGTTATCAAACCTAGTCAAACTTTAGGTTATTTCTTTTGGATCCCTTGGCGAGGCGTTACAAGGGCATTGTAATGTTAACATGCACCAAGGAGGCTATTGAAAGGTCAATTTTTTTGGGGATCTAAAGGCCTAGAAGGTCTAAAACAAATGTAATATGGCTTCTAAGGCCAATTAAAAGTTGTGAAAGCACTAAAATTGCTCAAAAGTTGCAATTTGACATATTGGCAATTTAGGCCTAGTAAAGCTTGTAAGGGTTTTAGGTGTCTTTGGAAGGGTTAGTGAAGTTATAAAACCTTTGAAAAGATTAGTGAAATATATTAAAGGAATATATGATTGTAAGTTGTCAAAGTTGACACTTTGTGCCAACTTAAACAGCAAATTTCAATTTATAACTAACTGGTAACAATCAGATAGTTAGACAGCAATGGTTGTTTACTATTGTTTGGTTATTTAGAAGGTATTTTTCTAGTGTTTGGGGGAGAAGTAGAGTTAAGGTGGTGAGACAAGGCATTGTGAAAAAAAATTAATCAATAAAATAATATTGTTCTCTGCAATTTAGTCTCTGTCCCATGGAACAGTGAGTTCCTATGATGTATCAAATGCATTTTGACTAATATTTAATGTGAGAAAATTTTATTATTTTTCTTATCTTGTCCACGCATTCTTTTAATTTTCATTGCGGGTTGAGTAAGGAATAATAGACTGGTGCATTCAAACCAGTGACTGGTTAGGCACAATCAACTGTACTTATTCTGAAGTTTCCAATGTAGATTCTCTCCTGCCACCTGTAGTCACTGTTATTGGTGGGAGAAAAACATTAACCAAATGTAGGAGAGTGGGAAAACTTGGTGTAAGTGCAATGTTGGATGGTAATTTCTGATGGAGGTTTAGCCTGGATTAGACACCAGTCTAATAGACAGTGGATCATTTCATGTTTGAAAATGTTTGGGGGGTGAATCCTTCATATTTTGGGGGTGTCTCTGTTACCAAAAATGAGACAGTAGAGCACTACTAGTGTTATGATGGGAAAAATATGTCTTTCATTGTGATAGACTATTTCTAAGTCATCTGTGTTGTTTCTTGCTATTGTCAAGCAATCTTTGTTTTCCTTGAGACCATGAACAAAATTATCTACCATTTTTGCTAATGATAAACTTTTGACTTGAACAATGATAAAGTTTATTATTAATCATTATAGTGGAACAACTTTTGACTTGTTCAAAAATTTTAGTCGAAGGTGTTGGAATTAATAGTGAACCCCAAGCTCCTAGAAATCACCTACAACCAAAATGCATGTTATATCTGTTTCTGAGAGAGAATATGATCCAAAAAGCATGCCTACTTTGGTGATTTGGCTATTATTGCAGCACTACAAAGTGTCTTATAGTGTTTCTAATTTTCTTAAATAATAGGCAATTAGTTCATGATTTCATCATATCTTATAGTGGAACAACTCCAAGAATCTTGGGTGAATTGCTTGCTATAAGACTTTCTTGTATAGGACACTCAATAATGTCGACTAAGTGGTGGGCACAAAGAGGAACAAGAAAGGATCTCTACAAGTGCACAGTGCAGTATAATTCAAAAATGAAATTGAAGTGCTCTCATATATTCATTATAAGAATCTAGTCAAGAAAATTGGCTTTCATCTCCATTCATGATGGAACTTACAATGATGCATATCCACAACAATCTTTAACTTCCAGCAAACAAGTTAAATCTAAAGATAAGATGTTTGAAGACCTGGTTGACTTTACCAAGGCAAAAAGTAAAACTTCACCCAGTAAAAGTGAAAGTTTTTTAAAATTAGAGGTTGTTCTCTAGGATGGTTTGTACTACATATCTTCAAGTAGCTTGCTACAAGTGATGGTTTAGGTGTAGCATCAGTTTTATTGAAGCCACTATATAGTCTTTTGTTCAATTGAGGTTTAGTATTCGTTATGTGTTATATTATTCCTAGTGCACTGCAATTTAATTTATTTCTCGTTACTTTTTTTTTCTGATATGAAATTCCTTTTGAAGATTTGTATATTGAAACAAACTTATGTTCTTACCTAGAAGGTAAACGATTTTAGTAACAGTACCAAAAGATCCATTTATATATATATATATATATATATATATATATATATATATATATATATATATATATATATATATATATATATATATATTGCAATGTATTGCTGAAGCTTGTTTTATTTTAGATCTCAAGTAGTGTGTGAGCATTATCTTTTCTTATCATAGTATTTGTGGGAAGTAATTGCCTGTGTGGCCTTCCACTATTCTCTAGTTCACAATTTGATTATGGCATTTTGTTTGAAGAAAAGCTTTATAATTACAAATCTAGTTTATTTTAATAGATCATTTACTTGTGTGAGGGGATAAAACCCATTTTGGTGCCTTAAAATAAGATAACTATATATAGAAACTCAATAATTGAGACATTTTGTATGAACTTGAGCTAGGCTCAGATCTATTTCTATGCATTTTCTATAACTATTTTTGGGCTTTAATCTGCAATGTGAGACACTTATTTTGTTGGCAGGTAATTTAAATAGGAAGCATTTTCTACTGCTAATGTCTGAGAGTTTTTTTTATAAATGATATCTAAGTTTATTATTATCAATATGCATGAAATCTTATAATAGGAGAATATTATCAATATGCATGAAATCTTTAAGTTCATACAAGATTTTCTTTCATCTAGAGTTGCATAGGTGTTGAAACTCCTTTATTATATACAGGTTGTTGTTGGAACTAATTGTTTGAAAACATCATAATGTGGGTTATTTTCATAATGCAACACTGTTAGCCAATCAGAAAAGATGTAGATTTGAAATCTGTTTCAGTTTTTTTTCATCCTAAATTAAAATACATCTACATTATTAATAGTCATTTTTTGTGTTTTAGGTGCAATTTATCAGATAACCACCTTTTTTATATGTCTTTTTAGTTCATCCTTTGCTCAAACAATAAATTAAAAGATCATTTTATTGTAGGGCCCTGAAGTCATAAGTGGAGATCTACCACAGCCTATCATGCTCACAAAGGGTCAAGAGTCTACTTTCACAATCAAAAGAGGAGTGGGCTCTGAAGACTGTGTAAGTGTGAATTATGATGATTTTGTGAATGATGTGGAGAAAGGAGACACACTACTTGTTGATGGTACATTCTCTTGTGCTAGCTTGAAAATTCATTTATTAGCTAAAAAGAATAGAGTTACTAATGTTATTCGTAACATTTTCATAGCTTTCTATTTCTTATCGTTATTTGAATTTCTCTAGGGGGGATGATGTCACTGCAAGTGAAGTCAAAAACATCAGATTCTATAATTTGTGAAGTAATCGATGGAGGAGAGCTTAAATCACGATGACACTTAAATGTGCGTGGAAAAAGTGCTACCCTGCCTTCCATTATAGGTTAAGACCATTTTATCAACTCTCAAGCATGCATAGCAAATTAGATTTTTGTTGCTTATTGACATGTACATCTCAATCTGCTTCTTTCTTAGGGACTTTTATTTCATTGTGATTTCCCTTTTTTGTACCTAATATTGATTGATTGAAGTTACCTAGAATATAATTGAATGATATGTTTATCAATCTTGAAATATGTGTAATATTTGTATTTTGTTGTTACTTCTATATGTGATGAGTTGTTTTGACCAACACAGCATCTGAGATAGCTTAATTTGGTATTTGATAAAATCTATTTCTTGTCTCTTTTTTTCACAGATAAAGATTGGGATGATTTTAAAATTTGGAGTTGAGAATAGCATAGACTATTATGTTTTTTCCTTTGTTAAAGATGCCAAGGTGGTGCATGAGTTAAAAGATTACCTTAAAAGTAAACCTTTGAAGCAAAATTTTAACTTTCCAGTGTAATATAATCCTTTGTAGATAGTATTGGGCTTGATATAGCATGGTCCCTTAATTTATATTTTAAATCAGAATTTGAAATGTGATAAAATATCAATGCATTTGTATTTGTAATCATGTGAAGGTTGTGGTGTGGATATCCATGTGATTGTGAAGATTGAAAGTGTTGATTCAATACCAAATCTTCATTCAATTCTTTCTACATCAGATCGGGTAAGTACAATCTCCCTAGATCAGAGGTTTTAGTTGGATAAGTTGTTACTTTATGATTGGTGATATTGCTTTGAATGGGGTTAATAAATTATGTGAAGTCATGCTTGTCAAGCATTATATAGAAAGTTAAATGCACATGCTAATTTATTTACTACTTAGTCATGCATGTATTTGTTTGGATGTTGGTGCTTTTCCATTGTTGGTTTTTGATGGTTTTTGTATGGCTTTGATGTAAAATACAAAATATAAAAGCTTTACTTGTGAATATGTTATAATCTTCTTTAAATTGTTGGCAAGGACTATGAGCTTCAGTAAAGATGTTTTTAAATCAATTTTTTTGATTGTCTATCATTCAGTGAAGTTAACTAGAATGAGACCATCATTTAGCTGCCTGACTGATTCCTAGCTATTGAGTTTTTAGATTGTAGTTTCCTCATAGAGAACAAGATGGTTATGTCAAGAAACGAGAGGAAAAAACTTAAATGTGGACAGTAATATCTAAATTGACACAAGGAGGGATAGATATATTCTTTATGCTATAATTTTCACATGAAATAAATTAATGTGATTTTTTTCTTGTGTGAGTAAAATCTATGAGGCCATATAGCCTTTGGAGATTTTTCTAAATGTGACATAAGTTGGTTAAAATGGCATAACTCTCAACTATGAAAATCTTGACATCTTTCTCATTCTGAGACTGTTTGCTTCTAATGGGCATTTTTATGTCATCACAACTTCTCATAATTGATTATACTAGGTACATTCCCATGCAAGACTTGTTGGTATCTTATGCTTATGAAATTTTAGTGTATGTATTTAAACATGGCATTCTCTTCAGATTCTACTGTCATAATTCATAAATTTGACATTAGTTCAATCTCATAAATTATGCCTTTGTTATCTTTGTCCTCTCCATCTTTTAGCTTAACAAAAAAGGTCTTAAAATTTGTGAACTATCAAGAAACATTCTTTTGCATGAGGAAATGCACTTTTCCAATTCCTACCAGAGGTGTTGTGGCATGCAAGGGCTATGGGTATTTTTGTGCAACTGTCATACCATGCATGGGAAAAGATCTTCTATTTGCCATAATTTTTGTCAGTGTTTCCTTGAGAAGAATTTAGGGTTAGCTTTAGGTTCATTCTAGATCTGATTCCATCTTGTCACCTTTTGTTTGGGTATGAGATGCCAGATTTTGAATACATAGGATACAAGCTAGGTTTTAAAAGCTAAGAAACATTGTCTTACAAGTTAGATTTCAACAGCTAAGAAATAATGATCTTATTGTTTTGTTAAATTTTACCTTATTTTGAACTTGGTATCCAAGATTTGTTGTTTTGTCTCTCGTAAACACCACTTAATAGTATTTGGCTAGTCTCTAGCATATCTCACACACCCAAATATTCAATCAGCTCAGTTGAGGTTGAAAGATACCACCTAGAGGACTGACCAAGACAGTCTCCCAAACAACAACACCCTTTTCTTTTGTCCCTATTCAGGTAAATATTTAGCTTTCTAGATGTCTAGAGTCCATATAGCAGTTTATATGTCAATCTGATGAAACTGTGAATGATCATGCATCTCTTAGTATTCAGGGCTCCACTATTTGTCCAGACACCAGTGTCAGAGTGTAGAATTTTTGTGGAGTAGTGTTTTTGCAAAATAGTTTGTGTTCTCGGTCTGTAGGATCTCTATTCTTTAGTACATGTGTCCAATTTTGTGATTTGTAGAGGGAAGGGCACCATTCTTTAATGCAAGTGTCCATTTCTGATGGCCATACAAGGTTGGAGCACCCAGATATTGTGCAAGTGACCTGTAGTGGTGAATATAAGTTGTGTGTCTTTGTCCTAGTCTCTGTCCTGTAGAAGCATCCATCTTGAATGCTAGTGCTTCATTTGATTCTCTAGAATAAAAAATTCCTTGGATCCTTGTTCCTGTGTTTCTATTCCCTTTTCTTCTATCTATTACTACCTACAATATGCAAAGGAATGCATACTCTCTCTCTCTCTCTCTCTCTCTCTCTCTCTCTCTCTCTCTCTCTCTCTCTCTCACACACACACACACACACACACACACACACATGCATGTGTGCATACATCCATGCATAGATTTACTTGTTTACATTTTACATTTCCTAACTTTGTATTGATTATAATCTTTTTTAAATCTGAAATGGTTTTAGAGTACGCTATCATGTATAATATGATTTATTTTAGATCCAAGTGAATATAGTCAAATATAGTGAAGGTTTAAATTTAGGCCTAGTTCGAATCTGTAACTTCTTGTGACCCAAGACTTAATTTATGTTCTTTTAGTAGCATAAGCTGCTTGTTTTGAGAACCCTTTTGGCTTTTTTTGCTAAATTCTTAGTTTCTTCTAACCATAAGGTTATTGCTTGGAAAAGGGGTTGGTGATATGATGGTGGTGAGAGCTTCTAAAAATGCTATCCTTCAAAAGCAATAAAGAAGCACAAGTATCATGACTCCCACAAGTTTACTTAAGAAGACTTAATTTCTATTCTTTCAATAGCATAAGCTGCTTGCTTTGAGAACACTTTCAGCTTTGTTCCTGAATTTTTAGTTTCTTTAAACATAAGGTTATTGCTAGTCCAAGGGTAAACTTTTTGCATGATTTTACTAAAAAGTTCATAAATGGATAGAAATTGTTGATCTAGACAGTTGTATAAGCTTACAGTTTTATGAAAGTACTTCGTTGGAGGTTTTTTGATATTTATATGCTAGTGGTCCCTTGGACATTATTGAATGTTTTCTTTCATTTAGTTTATTTATGACAAGCATTTACACACTGCTTGCATGCAAATGGTCATAGCAACCTTCATTTTTAACCACACTCATTCAAGTTATGCATGTATTGATTTTTTTATGGTATTTGTATGTTGTTTAGGATTCTAACAGTTGTCTCTTCCTTCCTCTTCTTTAGGCTATGGTAGCTCAAGGGGATCTTGGAGCAGAGCTTCCTATCAAGGAAGTTCCTTTACTCCTAGTAATTTTATAGAGTTTTTTATCATCAGTTAAAATGTTACACATATCAATGAAATTTATTTCTTGAATTCTGTGTTTGCAACCATTCTTATTGAATTCCTTGTTTACTACCCAAGATCAGGCTAATATTTCAAATCACACTAGGTATGATGCAGTCTTCCATGCTGACACAAGCAGTGTTAACTTGGAAGGGCTTTCTATGCTTCCCTTATCACAAGGTGCACCTTCTTCTGCCATGGAAGTCCAACTAGATGCTCTTGGGCTTGGAATTCAATTAAGCTTCTTGACATTATTCATCTTAATTTTTAATTATTTGCAAGCCAAAAAAGAAAAGATGGAGGCCAGTTTCAAAATGCCCTCTAATTTATCATCTTGCTTGGTTTTTTAAGAACTTTTTTATCCTTCATTGTACTCATAATGCAATTTCCTAAATAGAATTTAGTTTTAACTTTCTTGATTCGATAGAAGAGCAAAATTGGGTCTAGAAGAATAGAATTTAGTGTTAGATTGTTAATTCAGCCAGCTGAAGAGAACTACAGATTACTTAGCAATCAGGTTTGGAAGCCTATAATTGGATCCATGATGTAACGTGCAAGAGTGAATGATGGATTTAGCATTTAGACTTTGATCTATATTTTAATTTATTTTTTATAATTTCTAAAATGAAAACTACTTTTATCTATTTAGTATGTAACGTTTTGATATTTTTTCACAGCAAGTTAAATTATGATACTTCTAGAACTAGAATTTAATTGTGTAGTTTTTCAGTTAAATTTGTTGGTCTATTTTTCATAAGTAATCAGTGATAAGAACCCACTTAACTGATCCATAATAACTTGTCCATTTATTGCCTTCCTCTTTATTTATCTTTTCATTGCATCCATCTACTACCATCATTCTCATGAGAGAGATTCTTGTATACAACTACTCATGAGAAATGAATTCATAAATTCAACTAAAAAGTCATAGATTTTTATATACAGCCGATCATTTATTCATGTAAATGAATCAATAGATTGGATTCAAAAATTATATAATTGAATCCTAATAATTGTCTTATAGTTGGAATATATTTATACATAAGTAGAAAACATCAGTCCATAGTAAATTGGTACATATGAAACTGAGTTTAACTATGAAAAGCTTTGTGGTGCACAATTTGTTTGTTAAATTAATATGTACTGAGAATTGTTCTTTTTATTTCTTACCAGGCCAGTCTTTGCTTGAGAGCAGTAGGGGAGGTGGAGGAAAAGCTCATGGAGAACATCAATAAGCTAAAGGCAGAAATGGTGAAAGTGGAGGAAGTGGGACACATGGCAAGACTAAGAGATTATAGAAATAGATGTGTGAGGATGAAGATTGTATACTAGGATGCCTTCAAAGAAGTGATTTTCAAGGAAGAAAAAGAGAAGTTATATTTTCATGCCAACCTTAGCAAGCTTAACCTTGTTGCCTTTTATGATAAGTTAGAAGATATGGTGGAAACCCATGATCGAATGGGGATTATGAGTCAAACCAATGGGGATAAATATGATGGGCAATGGCTTGATGGGTTGAAGCATGACCATGGAGTCTACAGATGGGAAAATGGGAGTTTTTATATGGGGACCTAGAGTAAGGGGCTCAAAGATGGGAAAGGTACATTTTATCCTGCATGTGGCAATCAAACTAGGCTATGCCACCTTTTGGAATTCTCACCTTCCAATGTGGATCAGCATGACAATCTCTTTTTTGATGACCAATCTTGTTGGTAGGAGAGAAGCTCTTCTATGTCTGATTTTGAGGTTTATTTGAATACTTCTTATGCCCCTAGCTTTGAAACAACATCCACAAAAACCCTTGAATCCAGAATAGTAAGAACCTTTTCCTTTGATGGGATAAGAAGCTCAAGTAGTGAGGAATTTGATGATAATGACGAGGGTGTTAGAACTTGTGATCCCAAAAAATTTCTTGTGCAATCTGCTATCAAGAGAGAATATGTTCAAGGAGTTTTAATTAATGAGGTATCCAGAATAAATGTGCCTTCCAAGGCTGTGAAAAGAGGGCATAAATGGAAGCCAAATGAAAGTAAGAGATCGGGTGAAATTATCTATAAAGGGCACAGAAATTATGACTTAATGCTTAATCTACAATTGGGAATCAAGTTCGCATATTTATTTGCATATTCACGCATATGACTAGCGACTTGCTCAATATTTTACATTTATATGGATATGCCTTGTAATGTTTATTGATTTTGCTAATAAGAAATTCAGAGTCAGGCTAACAAGAGAATGAAAAATGTATATGTGTAATATTTGAATGATGAAAACAATATGATTTTAAAATGTGTATTTATTTTTAGTCAATTTCTTGCTATTGAAGAAGACTGTATTGAAATATACTATTGAGTTTGTATGTTTGTCCCTAGACATATTGGATTCACAAAATTTTGAATTTGCCACACTTGGTTTTGGGTGTACAAGAGATTTACATTTTAAACACCATGCATACTAATTTAGTCTCATCTATGCAATTTTTGCAATTAGTCGAAGAAAGTGGGAGTTACTGTTCTTAGTTTATTTGGCAATTTTTGTCAGCATCCTTGGAAATTGATGCATCTTTGTATCTTAAGATGCTAGCTGTAACTAAATGAGTCCTTTAAGCTATACATTTAGGTGTGGTAGCCAACTAATGCTAGTTGTAAGGTACACAAATTTTATATTGTGGGATTCCTCAGTTTGCCTTAATTTTCCATAGGGTTTCAGCATCCTATTGTTTTTCTTTTCTTCATTGTTTACCAGTGTGACCATTTTACAAGTACTTCTTCGTATGCTGCCAAATTACTATAATCATGTTCATACTTATGAAAGCACATTGATCACTAAATTTTTTGGTCTACATAGTATCAAAGTAGTAGGAGGAAAAAAGGTATTGTTTATACCTTCTTACTCTATTTTCCATTTAATCATTGACATAATATGTCAATTTTTGGTAACTAGACGTTATTTTCAAAATTAAACATGGTGAGTGGGCTTAAAGTGGCAACTTGGTGGGGCAAGTTGGCAAGTTGACTTAGCAAGGCCACTTAGAGATGTGACATGGCAAGCTAACTTGGTTAGCAAGCTTGGTGAGCAAACCTCAAGATTGACCTTGATGAGGCACTTTGGTGGGGTGACTTGATGACCAAACTCAAACAATAAACTTGGCGAGCATACTTGAACAATCGACTTGATGGGGCAAGTTGGTGAGCTGACTTAGCGACTCCACTAGGTGAGGTGAGATGGCGAGTCGACTTGGAGAGTTGACTTAAAGACTAACCTTGATGAGGCACTTTGGCGGGGTGACTTGATGAGTGAACTTAAAGAGTCAACTTTGTGAGCGTACTCGAACAATCGACTTGGTGACATGACTTGGTGGGCTGGCTTGGTGATCCGACTTAGCGTGCGTACTTGAACAATATACTTGGTGAGCTGACTGAAAGAGTCAACTCATTGAGGTGACTGGGTGGGAGTGACTTGGTGAGCTCACCTGGAGAGTTGACCTAGGGGATGGGCTTGGTGAGCAAACTTAAAGAGTTGACTTGGTGAGCGCACTTGAATTTTTGGCTTGGCGAGCGGACTTGAGGACTTGGTGGGACATGTGGGTGAGGTGATTTGGTGAGCTAACTTGGTGAGCAGATTTAAGTATTGACCTTGATGAGGCACTTTGGTGTGGCGAATTGATGAATGAACTCTGAGTCAACTTGGTGAGTGCACTTGAATAGTCAACTTGGCAAGTGTACTTCAATTGTCAGCTTGGCGAGTTAACTTGGGGAGTCAGCCTAGCGAGCTAACATGGTGAGTGGGCTTAAAGTGGCAACTTGGTGGGGCAAGTTGGCGAGCCGACTTAGCGAGGCCACTTAGAGACGTGACATGGCGAGCTGACTTGGTGAGCAAGCTCGATGAGCAAACCTAAAGACTGACCTTGATGAGGCACTTTGTTGGGGTGACTTGATGATCGAACTCAAAGAGTCAACTTGGCGAGCATACTTGCACTAATACATTTTGGTTCAATTTTTGACCTTTATTGGTCAAATTTTTGACCTAATTTTTGACCAAATTCGACCAACCCATTGGTGAAAAAAAATTTTCTTAAAATTTTGACCAACTCACTGGTACATGATTTTTCTCAATTGTATAACTAATTATATATTCTTCATATTACTTATTGTCAATTTTTTTGTAGCATTCTATAAAATAGTTCACATGTCTTGCCTATGATACGACATTTTACATCCATCCTACTCTCTCTCATTTGGCAAACGATGGATTACGCAGAGTGATCTGAAACCATGATGCTAAAAAACACACAATCAAATCCAAAATGAACTTGCACTACAAATGGATTGTGGAAATATGATATTGGTAAAATTGCATGCATGTCTACGAGGACAATCTCAATTTAAACATATATTTTTCCTGTTAGACATGCATGCAAAATTAACAATATCAAATTTCCATAATCCATTTTTAGTGCAAGTTCATTTTGGATTTGATTGTGTGTGTTTTTTAGAATCATGGTTTCAGATCACTTTGCGTAATCCATCATCAGTCAGATGAGAGAGTGTAGAATGCATGTAAAATGTCGTATCATAGGCAAGACATGTGAACTATTTTATCGAATGCCTAAAAAAAATTTACACCTTCTTGTTGGTGGAAATTTCCACCAATGCTTAGGTTTTTTCGACCTTTGTTGGTTGAAATTTCCACCAATGCTTAAATTTTTTTTGACCTTTGTTGGTGGAAATTTCCACCAACACCTAAATTTTTTTCTACCTTTGTTGGTCAAAATTTCCACCTTCATTGGTTAAAATTTTAACCAATGCTTAAATTTTTTTCTACCTTTGTTGGTCGAAATTTCCACCTTCATTGGTCAAAATTTTCACCAATGCCTAAAATTTTTTCTACCTTTGTTGGTCGAAATTTCCACCTTGATTGGTCGAAATTTCTACCAATGTGCAAATTTTTTTCTACTTTTGTTGGTTGAAATTTTGACCAATTCTTGCATACCTTAGACAATGGCTTGTTGGGTTTTCGACCAATAGATTGGTCAAAATTTTGACCAACTAATGAGTTGGTCAAAATTTTGACAAGAAAAATATCAACCAATGGGTTGGTCGAATTTGGTCAAAATTTGGTCAAAATGTGGGTCAAAAATTTGACCAATAAAGGTCAAAAATTGAACTCAAATGTACTAATGCTATGAATTATGGTATGGCTACAAACCCAACGTAAGTTACCCAAAAGTATTTGGCAGTAAATGTTATATCTTGAAAGAGTCTAGAGAAGGAAAGTTTGATGTGAAAGGTGATGAAGGTATATTCTTAGGATATTCCTACAGAAGTAAGGCATAAAAATGTTTGAATTTGTCGACACATAAAATCATAGAAAGTGCACATATGATAATTGATGAGTTTGTAGAAAGGACTAAAGAAGAAAGTAAAAGGGAACCAGAAGATTACAAAAGATTTTTTTATTTTGAAATTGATACATTGCCAGGCACATCTAACAATAAGGAGACTTCACCTCTCGAGTCTTCTACAACTACCAAGTTGCAAGAAGTACAAACTGAGTCACAAGGACCCGAGTCACATTCTAAAGCTACCAAGTCAATGCCTACTGAGTCTAAATGACTCGAGCCTAAAGTTGAAATTCAAAATGAAGATAGTACAATTCATTCAAAAGGAAAAGAAACTATATTGGCCAAGTATTTTAGAAGACATCATGCAATTAATCATATTATTGGAGATAAATCAGAAGGTACTATGACAAGAAGCAAATTGAAAGGTACATATTTACTTGTTATTTTTGAACCTAGAAGTGTTAAGGATGCTATAGAAAATGAAAGTTAGATTGAGGCAATGAATGAAGAAATAGAACAAATAGAAAATAACAAAACTTGGACTCTTGTTCCTAGGCCTAAAGATAAAAATGTGATTGGAACAAAATGGGTATTCAAAAATAATCTGAATGAAGATGGATGAGTATCAAGAAACAAAGCTAGATTAGTGTACAAAGGGTATTCTCAAGAAGAAGTAATTGATTATGGTGAGACTTTTACTCATATTGCAAAATTAGAAGGTGTTAGGACCCTACTTACATATGCTGCTCACGGAGGATTCAAAATATATCAAATGGATGTTAAATCTGCATTTCTAAATGGAATTCTTGATGAAGAAGTCTACATTGAATAGCCAGAAGGCTTTGTTGGTCCTGACAGAAGGGACATGGTCTGTAAATTACGCAAAACACTATATGGTATCAAACAAGCTCCTAGAGGCTAGTATGAAAGATTACATAACTACTTGATACATATTGGTTTTAAGAGAACAAATGATAACAATAGTCTATACATCAAGAAGGGACAAGATAACAAAATTGCATTAGCAGAGATATTTGTGGATGACACTCTATTTATAGGAAATTATGATCTATGCAAAGCATTTTTAGAACAAATGAACAAAGAGTTTGAGATGCCCATGTTTGGTGAAATAAAATTCTTTGTTGGATTGCAAATATAGCAGAACAAAAATAGTATCTATATCACCCAATCCAAGTATGTAAAAGAGATACTCAACAAGTTTGCAAGTATGGAAGATTCAAAATCAATTGGTACTCCTTTGTGTACTGCACTCAAGCTTATCAAAGATGATGACTCCAAAGAAGTAGATCAGACCTTATACAGATCAATGATTTGAAAATATTTAGTTCACATAAGGCTTGATATTGCTTTAGTAGTTGGGATAGTGGCAAGATTCTCAGCTAAACCTAGAGAAAATCATATGATGGCAATCAAAAGAATCTTGAGATATCTAAAAGGTGCTGAAGACTATGGCTTATGGTACAAACTTGGAGAAAACCTAGACCTAAAGGTATTCACTAATACTAATTGGGCAAGAAATCTTGATGACATAAAAAGCACAAGTGATGGAGCTTTCTTTCTTGGTAAAAGGTTGGTATCTTGGACAAGCAAGAAGCAAAACTGCACATCCCAATCTACAGCAAAAGTAGAATATGTAGCAGTAGCAGTGAATTGTTCTAACATTGTTTGGTTCAAACAATTGCTGGAAGGAATGAAAGTTGAAATCAAAGAGCCAATAGTCATGTATTGTGATAACACCAATGCAATTAGCATATCAAAGAACCTAGTGATGCATTCCAAAACAAAGCACATTGCTATAAAATATCACTTTGACAAAGAACTCGTGTAGGAAAAAGAAATCAAATTGGAATATGTCCATACAAAAGAACAAATTGTAGACATATTCACCAAGCCATTACCTAAGGATGCATTCTTGTATCTAAGAGGTAGGCTAGGGGTCATTCCCCTATCTAAAGCTCACTAAATAAAGTTTAGTGATGCATCAAAAAAAAAAAAAAGTTAAAGATCAATCAATTGATGCAGCATAATCAAAAAAATATTGCATATGTACTAGTACTCAAGGTACATTGATACAAATTTGACACATGTTGCCTTTGGCATGTGTTGTCAAAGAGGGAGAAGTTTATTGTCATATTTTTATCTTTCTAAAATTTTGTAGAGGGAGAAGTTTGAAAATAAATTATGCAAAGGAAGAATTCAACATAAAGAAGAAGTTCTTGTGTAAAATCAAGAGGGAGAAACTTTCTATAAGAGGGAGTCTTGTTCTCAAAAATTTCATTGTGCTATGACATGTTGTGCTGCCATCAATACCAAAGAGGAAGATTGTTGGATATAACTGATTAATTGTGTGTTGTCTTTGATGTTACACAAATGTCATATCAATTGACAAATAGTGCTTACCGCACTTGGTCAATGAAGATAGTTTTCCTTGTGTACCAAGCATTCACAAGTTTACTCTAAACAAATGACAATGTCTACCAAGCTCACTCGAGCGTTGAAGGAATTGAGGCAAAAAAGACTGTTAACCGAGCTCACTCAGTTAACGAAAGGAAAGTTGGATAGAATCAGTGTTCACCAAGTTCACTCAGTTGCCAAAGGATTTCTACAAGTTCACGGTGTTAACCAAGCTTCTATTGTTTAACATAGAAAATCATTTCAAAGTTAGTTTCTACCAAGCAGGCTTGGCTTACAAAGGATTTTTTTTATTTCCGCATATGAAACTAAATTACTTTATGTATTAATTCTAGCCAACTATGGTGATGAATATTGGTTATTGTAATTTGAATTTGGGCTGACTTAACAATCTATAAGTTATAAATAAAAGGTAAAGTTGAGATTTCTAGTGTGTGTGCAAGTGTGTTGATTGAATTGAAAAGAAAAGAGAGGGAGCAAACTTAAAGGATAAGTAGGTATCTTTGTGGAGCAGAAAAGTAATATTTGATTAGGAAGGATCAAGTTTAAGTAGAATAGAGATCTGGATTCAACTATTCAGTTCCATCAGAATCAAGTCATTTCATTGTTACTCTCTAACCATTGTAGCAGTGATTTAAAATCTCTTAACAAAGTTGGTTTAACAACTAGTTGTAAATCTTCTAACAAGGTGACAATTCTATTGAATTATTTTAAGATCTCTTGCAAGGCCACTCTTAGTAGGGTGATTAAATCCTCTAACAAGGTCACACCTAACAATGTGTTTTGTAACCTTTAATAGGGTTGGCTCCTAACAAGGCTTGCTTCAGAAGAGTGAAAAATAGTAACTAGTTACATTGATGGTTTTTTTCCAAATTGGGTTTCCACGTTAAATCTTGGTGTCTCATGTGTTCATGTTATTCTCTTATTGTTGCAAGTTAATTATTTTTAATGTTTAAGATCTGCTAAAAGTAATTCACACTCTACATTTATTGAGTTACAACATTTTTTGTATGTCTACCAAGTAATAGCAGCAATCAATTTTCTCAATCTAAATTTTATTGTTGGCATCTCAAGGATATGGGATTTATTATAGTGGTAACTGATTCACACCCCCCCACACCCCAGTTACTCCTTCTATATTTCCAACAAAATTTGTTTCAAATTACAAGTTTTTTCTATCTTGTATCAAGTTGGTTAGCTCCTTGTTGTATAAAATTTAATATTTTCCCGTGATCATCAATATCAAGCCTCCACTTACATATTCCATGTCCTTTGACTGGATAAAGAGTTAGATCAATGGCAATAACATGGTTACTATATTGATATACCTTATTGTTAGGTTGATAATCAGTGAAATGAATCTCATTCTTAAGTACTCTATTTTTCTTCTAGTATGTTCCATGTACAACAATATAACCTGAATACAGGTCAATCAAATAAGTCAATAAATTTGAATTCATAAAAAACATAGATGTACATACATATACATGATTCAACTATATACTAACCTATGGAAACATAATTCCATCACTTATTTTAGTATTTGTTAGCTTCTCTCTTTGTATGGTGCAATGCAATAAATAATAGCTAAACACTTTCTATGTTTTCAGATTTTACCATGACTACAAAACATTACCTACACAAAGTATATGTATATAAATTTTGTGTCATTTACATGAGTATATATATTAAATAAATTAACAAAAATTATGAAACAAATACACTTGTATGTATATACATGCATACCAACTCTGATCAATCCTGAAATATGGTCATAATCACTAGAAATCAATGGAATGTCATCATAGTTTCCATCCTCAAAATCATTTGTATTGATAACATCTAGTGGCACCAAAGTCCATTCACCTACATATCCACATTCTTGATTAATGCAACCATCATAGTTTTCAATAATGCAATCGGGACAAAAACATGAGTATTCTCTTATGTACAATGACCACACATTACTATCTATACTCATAATTGAATGCAAAGATCATGACTTCTCTACCCTATTGCATGCATGCATTGATCTTCTATCAAAACCTAAATGTAAGGTCCATACATACATATAAAAAATGAGTTTTAAAAATGTGTGTTCTATCATTTAGTTATCACATAACATATTAAATATAAAATTGATTCAATTATAATATTCAAATCATTTTATACCTAATACCTCCCATAACACTCTAAATGGTATGAATCGATTTGCTTGTGATGACGTGTTATTTGTATTTTCTGACACCATAAAAAAAATTTTGCACCACTCAACCACATCATGAGCATTATTAATGTGATCTCCTTTATAGTTCATTTGATACTTTCTTAAAGCACGTTTGATACGAGCTCATGCACCATCATGCTCACCCTTTCAATGTCCACTCTCAAAAAAAATTCAAATGTGTGGTATATTAAGGTATCGATTATATTTACATAATGCATAAAATGGTCTAGCTGATTTAAATTGTGTTGCACATCCATATAACCATACAAAATGTTTTTCCATTTTTATGCTTATGTTTTTCAAATAATCAAAAAATGTCTTAAAACAATGTTCCACAAAATGTGTGTCATGTTCTTTGTCATCCCTAATGTAAAAGCAATACTCTTTTATAATGACTTGTGTTTGATATATACTTTCCACACCATCTAAATCAATTTGTGCATGTCAATAAGAAGCTTGAACCATATTAGTAACCTACTCTATATAGTAGTATTCCATTTGAAGTTGTTTTTGAGAAATGAAGGAGTAATTCTCTGCAAAGTCAATAATAGATAAAAATTTCCTGAGTGGGAAAGTTTCTCTTAGTGTTTGAAAATGTTCTGCTTTCCACTTTAAAAAAATAGAATGAAGCATATATGGTTGAATCAATTTACAAAAATTTGACATAAATTCTCCAGCAAGTATGTCATCCTCTACATATTCCAACCTTATTGATTCTTTTCCAACATTTATTTCTAACTTCATATACTTACATCTCTTACATTTTACCATCCTCATCATATCAGTATCTTCATCTCTAAAAGTAAATTTATTCAGGTTACAACATGTTTTATAATTTCCTCTTATGCAATCTATTTCACCTATTGCATGATCATTTGGTTTGTTACATAAGATTGATGTTATGAATTGGCTCAGTCGTGTATGAAAAGAATTTTGAGAACCACCACTTTCTTTGATCATCTTTCTGAACCCTTGATAGTACATATCAAATTCAACATGATATCGACAACAACATGGTTTAAAAGATCTATTTATCTTCACAAAATAGGGTTTCAATCTTTCAAACATTGCTTGTCCAATCTCTGTGTCAAGATTTAAATTTAAAAATGAGATATACAATTCATGTTGTGTGACTTCCAACCAATGTTTTGCGCATTGAAGATGCTCCTTAGGCCCAATCCTCTGCTTGATGATATCTCTTCTATTTGGTGAAGGAAAATTATCATCAATCCAAAATTGAATGACTAACTTCTTAATTATTTCCACAATCCTATCAGATTGAGGAATTCTACACATTAGTGCCCAGTTTCCTTCTAATGTACTTGTTGGATATAAATGATTAATTTTTTTGTCTTTGATGTTACACAAATGTCATATTAGTTGATAGTTAGTGCATGTCAAGCTCACTTGGTCAATGAAGGCAGTTTTCCTAGTCTACTGAGTGTTCTTGAGTTTACTTTGTACAGAAGGCATTATTTATCGAGCTCACTCGGGCATCGAAGGAAGTTATGTACAAAAGAGTGTTAACCAAGCTCACTTGGTTAATGAAGGGAAATTTGAAAAAAGTTATTTTTAACTAAGGTCACTCGGTTACCAAATTGATTTTGTAAGTTTGTAGTGTTAACTAAGCTTCTATTGGTTAACATAGAAAATTGCTTCAGAATCAGTTTCTACCAAGTTGGGTCGACTACCAAAGGATTTTCTTATTTTGGCATGTATAGCTTAATTATTTTACCTATTGATTCTAGCCAACTATGGTGATGAATATTGGTTATTCTAATTTGTATTTGATCTGACTTGACAATATGGAAGGTATAAGTAAAAAGTCAAGTTGTGATTTCAAAGTGTGTGCTATGCATGTTGAATGAAAAAGGTAAGAAGAGAGGAAGTGAACTTGAAGGATAAGTAGGTATCCTTGTGGATCAAAAAGGTGTTATTTGATCAAGAAGGATCAAGTATAAACTAGAATAGAGATCTATAATCAGAAAATTCAGTTGCATCACAATCAAGTCATTTCATTTTTACTCTCTAACCATTTTAGTAGTGATCTAAAATCTCTTTACAGAGTTGGTTTAACAGCCATTCGTAAATCCTCTAACAAGTTGGCAATTCTATTTAATTGTTTCAAGACCTCTTGCAAGGCCACTCCTAATAGGGTGATTAAATACTTTAACAAGTTCACACCTAACACTGTGTTTGTAACCTTTGACAGGGTTGGCTCCTAATAGGGCTCACTTCAGAAGAGAGAGAAATAGTAACTAGTTACATTTGGTGGTTTTCCCAAATTGGGTTTCTACGTTAAATTTTGGTATCTTATGTTTTTATATTATCTCTTTCATGCTTGCAGGAAATTACTAATAACATCTTAAGATCTACTAAAGTAATTCACACTCTACATTTACCAAGTTACAGCAATTTTTGTATGGTTAACGAGTATTAGCATTAATTAGATTTACCAGTTTGAATTTTATTTGACATCCAAGGGATCTAAGATCTATTTTAGTATTAACTAATTTACCCCTCCCCTCTCAGTTACTCTTATATTTCCAACAATTGGTATCAGGTCTTTTGGTGCTTGCAGAGAAGGTTTCAAGGACCTAAGTTAAAGATCAAGATGTCTTATAAGAGAGAGATTCCAAAGCTGAATAGAGACAACTTTGCACTATGGAAAGGACTTATGAGGCTTCATCTAGCTACCATCAGTCATTTAGGATGAAAATATCTTGATGAAGAATATAAAACTCCCATTGGAACATTATCAGTTGAAGATATTGTTGAGAAAAAGAATCATAACATCATGATGATTGACATTGCATCTACTTTCAGTTATGCTGAATTTGATGAGGTCAAAGACTATAAAACTACTTTTGATATGTGGAACAAACTGAAAGAAATCTATGAAGGAGATGACAATTTAAGAAGAGCCAAAGAAGAAATCCTTAGAGGACAATTTGATCAAATGAGAATGAGAGAAGATGAAAATGTTGCAAAATATGTGGAAAGAATCAAGGCTAGTGTTAGTGCAATCAGAGCATCTAGAGGAGAAATCAAAGAAGAAACTATTTTATGTAAAATTCTTAGAACTTTGCTTCCCATCTATGCAAATAGAGTATCTGATATTCAAGAAAAGAGATGTGATTCAAATAACAAGATAGGTTTGGATGCCCCAGTAGAAAGATTGACAGCTTTTGAACTAGACAACTTTGACAACTATGTTCCTGCTTCCAAGAATATTGAGTCTTCATTTGAAGCTAAACTCTCACTCAAAGAAAAAGGCAAGAAAATAAAAGATAATCAATCAGAAAGTGAGGAAGAAACTAAAGAAAGTTCAAATAGTGATCTTGAAATTATTGAAGCTCTACTTGCAAAAAAAAATTCCAAGAGTAGAGGAAAGTACAAAGGTAAAATCCCTCTAATATGTTTTTCTTGTGAAGAAATTGATCATATTGCTACTAGGTGTCCAAACAAAGAAGGCAAGGAAGAGAAGAAAAGCCACAACTATAAAGGCAAGAAGGAATTCAAAGGTCACAAATCCTACAAAGATAAAGGTAAGAAAACTTTTTTTATGGCTAAAGATTTTGATAATAGTGAAGATGAAATAGTGTATATTGTTGTAAAAGATGAATCTAATGATGAAGGAGATAAGATGGCACTTGTCTCTTATGTTAGTAAAAATGACACATGGATCATAGACAGGGGATGTTCTCACCATATGACTAGAGCCAAATTAAGTTTGAACATTTTGAACACTATGATGGAGGTAATGTAAGGTTTGGGAACAATGAACCTTGTTGTATAAAATGAAAGGGTTGTCTCTCATTAACCAATGAACTTGTATGTGACAATGCCTATTGGGTTGAAGGACTAAAACATAATTTATTGAGTGTGGCATAGCTAAACAACATTGAATTCAAGGTTGAATTCATGAATGGCAAGGCAAGACTACTAGATAACCAAGGAAATCTAATTGGATCAAGAAAGAAAACAAAAGGTAACCTATTTTATCTTGATCTTGGTGAGTGTTCATGCTTCATTGCTCTAGTAGAAGAAATTTGGTTATGGCACAGAAGGCTATTCCATGTAATCTTTGATAATATGATCAAGATTAGCAAACTCAGAAGAGTAAGAGGTCTTCCTAATTTGAAGAAATTTGATGTTGGATTATGCAAAAATTGTTAAATTGGTAAAATGGGAAAGACTACTTTAAAAGAAAAAACTATCAGTCAGAAGATTTATTGGAAATTGTACATACTGATTTATGTGAACCCATTGGAATAAAAACTTATAGTGAAGAAATTTTTTTCATTCTTTTTGTTGATGATTATTCTAAAATGATGATCGTTATGTATCTAAAAGAAAAATCAAAAACTTTTGAGAAATTCAAATCGTATCTGGCTAGAGTAGAAAAAGAAACTATAAAAAGATTGAAATGCTTAAGATTAGATAGAGGTGGTGAATTCATCTCAAATGAATTCAACAATTTCTGCATTGAAAGAGAAATCAAAAGACAAGTATTAGACCCTAGTACTCTTCAGTAGAATAGAATAGTTGAAAGAAGAAACAGATCCATCGTGGATTGGGAAAGGACACTAATGATTGAGAAGAATGTTGGTATCAAATATTGGAAGGAAGCTATCAGCACTGTAGTTCATACTTTGAATCGAGTTTAATTGAAGAAGGACTCTGTAGTGCCTCTCCCATTTGACTTTTGTAAGTCGTCCTGATGGATGCAACCTTGCTGATCTTTTGTTGTGATGGATCATGATTGTGACCCTAAGTGGTCTACACCATCAAGGTGTTTGGATTTATGTTTCTATATCAGTTGCTTTGATTTTTTCTTTTGACTGATCTTTGAGATTATGTTGTGATTTATGGTTCACTAAGGTTTGTGCCAATGGTTACCAAGATCGATGTGGTATCATGAGGTTGTTTCATGATTACCTTGAGATGTGTGCAGAGATTGCACTATGTACTATTACCATGCTACACTAGACTAGGTTCCTATAGCAATGGTTAGTCATGTTTATGACTGTGTTTGCTTATGTGTTTTAAGTGTATTTTTGTTGATTCTGTAATCAATCATTATTAAATGCTTAAGTAATTAAATGGATTATTCATGTTGGATTATTTAGTTATGTGCTGCGGGCATTTACCTTGTTATATTTTGATCTGAGAGATATCTATTCTCATGTTATGCTTACATTTGAGATGACCCAAGGGTCAGATGTTATACTTTAATTTCAGTATCATAGATTTTAAACTACTATGCTATTTAGTTAATCATATTACACAACGATGCCATTTTGAGATGACAGTGTGTTTTATGATGATATCTGGTTATCTGGTATTTGAACATACCTATGATTATGTTATGTGATGGATTTAATGCTATGGTTATTTACTTCATTCCTGTGTTGTTATGCTTTATGCGAATGTGAGTGATGTAAATAGATTATTTTGATATAATTAAATAAGTGGTTAAATTATGTGATTTAATGCATTTATTGCTTCAGCTATGTTATTATATGCAATTGCACTTGATTGTGTTGTTTACTGTGCAGGATTTATATCCCTGGCAGTGACACATGGAGTTAGTGATTCAACCTCTCATATTTTACCAATGTCATCCTTATATGGTCGACGTATCCTTAATTAAATGTTTAATTTAAACCTTTCGATGATTATTAAATCTGAACTCATTTGCATTATGTGATTAGAACAGTAAGCGTGTCTATGCATTTAGAGTTTCGCATTGTCACGAAAGTTGGTTTGGAGATTTGTGTGTTTTTGGGTTTTTAGACCTTTTAATTAATTTATTTTAATTTCTGGCATCTTTTCCATAGATGAATTCCTATTTATAGGAATAGAATATTTTCGTTTGGGTCAATTCGAGGTTTAACTAGGTTGGCTGGTTATTTTCCCTAATCGATTATTCACTCGAAAAGTGAATAAATATCCAAAGAGGAATTTAATTCCTCACTTCTCACTTTCGAATTGGAAAGTTGGAGAGTAAAATCCAAAATCCTCTTCATGACAATTTACTGTTTTGTTCATTATGGGAGCTACAAGCGTGGGATCGTCATGAGGTTGGGCTCATTGGATCTAGCTTGGGGAAACCTTGGATTGCCGTGATTTTCAGCCACTTCTACGGGCATTTTATTTTCTAGTTCAGTTTTTCGTTTTGCCCTTTTGGCTGTGAGGTGGAGCTTTCCTGTTTTATTGTTTCTGCTTCGTTTCTACTTCTGTTGTTGGTAGCCATTTGTTTGGAGGCTGAGAACTAGTGTTCCCCTCCATTTTTGTATGTTAGTTCTACCCAGTTGGGTGGGTATGAACATTTCCCTATTTTTCGAGATGAGGGTTTGGGTTTTTGGGCCGTTATGCTGGCTATTTTTGCAAACGGTGTCCGATTTCATTTATTTTTGGATTTTTGGGGTTTCTGAACCCAAAGGTCAAATGGGTTTAAATTTTGAAGTTTTTCAAATTTTGGCATTTTTAGCTCGTTTTGTGTGTCGCCCTATTTTCTCGATTTTTCTGGGCACAATGTAGGTCCTGGACTTGGATGATCCATTTGGATATCAGTCAGACCACTTCTGCACTTTTATTATTGCATTGGGATGCATGTTGCATCAGTACTCCCGACGTTGTGTTCGGTTGAGTGATTTTATACTGGTTGTTTTGTTTCTTTTAGACCTTTGCTTTTGTTTCATGAATGCTAGGATTCGTGTAGAATCCATACTCTCAGATTGAGACCAGTTGAGCGAGTTCATGATGTTTTCTCTTGTTACATCATTTGGATTCGTGTAGAATCCATACTCTTGGATTGAGGCCAGTTGAGTGATTTCATGATGTATGATTTTATTGGCTTTGGGATTCGTGTAGAATCCATCCTCTTGAGTTGCTTTCAGTTGGGTGTTTTGTTTTGCATTATGTTCTCGTCCTGTCCTTGTGTTATGATCTTCGTGATGGTGGTGCACCACACACTAGTACGTGCACGTACGTTTGTTGGAGGACTTGGGGGTCTCGACCTTCCATGTCTTTTCTAGAAGTTTTGATCATTGGGGTTGGGATGGGAGTATGCATGCCCATGGGCACTTGTTGTAGGATGAGCATGGGTAGGGTAAGGTAGCATATGGATGGGGCTTCTATCTCGTAGCTCGGCATTTATGGCACCGAAGGTTGACGAAGGATATGAAGTTTTAAGTAAGTGATAACTAAATTTAAATGTGTGAGTGTTAATAAAATTTAAGATAATGAAAAGATCCTCATTCATGTGATGGTTCCAAGGAGTCCCTTGAGAGTGTTTCCATACATGATCCAAGCTTGGGCTTTTGGATGCCAAGCGACTCTCCATGATGTCAGCCCCTACTTAGTAGCCTTTTGAGTTTCTGACCAAGACCTGTACTCCTTGCATTGTCTTAGGTTCTTGCTTATAGCCATCATATTGTCTGGCATGAGTGTTAGCCATGGATGTTCATTTGTGTGTTTGTGGTTGGATCATTATCTCCATCAGCACGGCAGGTGTGAACCTATGGGTGCCATGTGTTTGGGAAGCATAGCTACCTTCGCCACTACTAGGAATCAGTGTATAGAGACGATCTTTGTCCTAGTGTGACTGTTGTTGGATATTTTCACTTGGTACTTCAGGTTTCAGAGTATGTTTTCTTGTGATTTATGCTTTCGGGATGCTTGTATATCATAATTAGATGATGTTAGTTTATTTGATGCATTCCCTTATCATGATGTTTAGCATATGATTAGATGATATGATTTTCTTTAGTAGTATATCTGTTGCTTACTTCTATTTAGCATGTGATAGGTGATGTTATCTACTGTAGGATTATCTTATGTGTTATCACTAGCATGTTAGATTTCCTTATGTTGATTTTGTGCATGTTTTAGTAGTGACATCCCTATTACAACAGTACTAACGATCTGGTCGGTGGCTTGGGATGTTACGCGCGGGGGATGGCTAGGACCCACGATGGTCTTATGATGCTATTGACGATTGGGAGGATTTGCGTACTTAGTTTGGTTGTTTAGTTTCTTTTGGTATTGTTGTTTACTGTGATGTTTATTTCAGTATGTTCCTTACTGTTATGGTTTAGATAGATAGATGTTCCTCTTTCCTTTCTATGACTACTCTTGAGTGTTTATTCCTCAATTTGCATGGATCTGGTACTCCTTGGTGTGGAGGTCCTTTGCTCTATTTTGGTCTTTTGTGTTTCTTGAAGTGTTTTCGTGTTCTTTGGGCGACATTTGTTCAGCATGGTGCGACATTAGAAAAGTATCGCACGCCCATGCAAACTGTGTCGTACGACACTGTAAAGTATTGCACGCCTTCTTGAGAAATGTCATATGACACTGGAAGAGTGTCGTACGCCTTCTTGAAAAATTTTGTACATTCCTGTAGAGTGTCACATGCCTTCTTGAGAAATTTTTTAATACATTGGAAGAGTGTCGCATGGCTTAAGGAGAAGTGTCGCCCTCCCCTAGTAAGAAGTGTCGAACAATTTTTTGCAAAAACCTATGCAAGCTGGCAACGGGCACTTTTTTTCGTGTTTCAAACTTTTTGAGGGTTGATTTGGCTACCCGTTTGGGTGTTCTTCAACCCTATGCTATTGCATTTTGCATTCTGGTAGTTTCCCTTCAATCCAATTTTTGTGTTTCTATTTTTGTCCTTCGAGGTTTAAAATATATCGTTTAAGTATAAGGACATTCCTTATACTTAAGATATATTTTAATATATGCGATGAATCTTTTGAGATAGGTTTCAAACCTCTCAGAGACAAGTTAAGGATTCTAGGAAATTTCAGGACTTCAGAAATCAAGACTTAGCCAATTTTCAGGGCTTCAGGATTTCAGGCTTGGCCAAATTTTAGGATTCTGCATTTTACCCCAGCTTGGTGTTTTGTTGATGAGTGGTCATTTCTTGAGCCCTCATCATGTGCGTTGTCATTGTTGGCTTTGGTTGTGTGTGTCTATTTGGTAGTGGCGTTTGGAGATTCATTGGTTGCCGGGATTGTGGTGAAGTCTTCCGTTGCAATCTTTGTGATCCCTGTATGATGTTGTCATGTGCATTCATACTTGTAAAAAAAAATATCTTGGCTTGATTTGAATCCTTGTTTCCAAGGATCTCTGAGCGGGGCATTACAGACTCAAACAAAACTCCCTATGAACTATGGTATGGCTACAAACCCAATGTAAGTTACTTGAATGTATTTGGTAGCAAATGTTATATCTTGAAAGAATCTAGAAAAGGAAAATTTTATGTAAAAGGTGATGAAGTTATATTTCTAGGATATTCCTGTGGAAGTAAAGCATACAAATGTCTGAACTTGTCCACTCACAAAATCATAGAAAGTGCACATGTGAGAATTGATGATTTTGCAGAAAAGACTGAAGAAGAAAGAAAAAAGGATCCAGAAGATTACAGAAGATTTGTCTACTATGAACTTGATACATTACTAAACACATTTGATATAAAGGACACTACATCTCCCAAGCTGTCCAAATATCCATCAATTATCGAGTTGTAGGAAGTGTAAAACAAGTCACAAGGACCCGAGTCACATTCAAAGGCTACCAAGTTAGTGCATATCGAGTCTAAAGAACCCAAGCCACAGATGAAAAGACTCGAGTCTGAAGTTGAGATTCAAAATGAAGATAGTACAATTCATTCAAAAGTCAAAGAACCTATATTGGCTAAATATATCATAAGGCATCATGCATCTGATCAGATCATTGGAGACAAATCAGATGAAACAATGACAAGAAGCAAACTAAAAGATACATGTTTACTTGCTAAATTTGAACCTAGAAATGTCAATGATGCATTGGAAAATGAAAGTTGGATTGAGGCTATGAATGAAGAAATAGAACAAATAGAAAAGAATAAAATTTGGACTCTTGTACCTAGGCCCAAAGATAAAGATGTGATTGGTACAAAATGGGTATTCAAAAATAAGTTGGATGAAGATGGAAAAGTGTCAAGAAACAAAGCAAGGTTGGTATGTAAAGGCTATTCTTAAGAAGAAGGTATTGATTATAGTGAAACTTTTTCCCGTATTACAAGATTAGAAGGTGTTAGGACTTTACTGGCATATGCAGCTCACAAAGGATTCAAAGTATATCAAATGGATGTTAAATCTATATTCTTGATGAGGAAATCTACATTTAACAGCCAGAAGGTTTTGTTGATCCAAACAAAAAGGACATGGTCTACAAATTACACAAAGTTGTATATGGTCTAAAACAAGCTCCTAGAGTGTGGTATGAAAGACTACATAACTATTTGATGTAGATTAATTTTCAAAGAACAAATAACAGCAGTAGTATATACATCAAGAAAGGACCAAATAAGAAGATTGTGTTGGCAGAAATATTTGTGGATGATACTCTTATCACAGGAAATGATGACTTATGCAAAGCATTTTTAGAACAAATGAATAAAGAATGTGAAATGTCCATGTTTGGTGAAATAAAATTCTTTGTTGGATTACAGATGCAATAGAACAGAAATGGTATCCATAGAACTCAATCTAAGTATATCAAAGAGATACTCAAGAAATTTGGAATGGAAGATTCAAAACCAGCTGGAACCCCCATGTGTACTAGACTTAAGATTACCAAAGATGATGACTCCAAAAAAGTATATCAGACCTTATATAGATCAATGATTGGATAATTACAATATGTGGTACATATAAGGCCTGATATTGTCTTAGCAATTGGGATAGTGGCAAGATTCACAACAAAACCCAAAGAAAACCATATGATGGCAATAAAATGAATCTTAAGATATCTAAAAGGTACTTAAGACTATGGCTTATGGTACAAAATTAGAGACAACCTTGAACTAAAAGTATTTACTGATGTTGATTGGGCTCGAAATCTTGATGACAGAAAAAGCACTAGTGGTGGAGCATTCTTTCTTGGTAAAAGGTTGGTATCTTGGACAAGCAAGAAGCAAAATTGCACATCTCAATCATAGAAAAATAAAAATATATAGCAGTAGCAATGAATTGCTTTAACATTGTTTGGTTCAAATAGTTGTTGGAATGAATGAAGGTTAAAATCAAAGAGCCAATAGTGATGTATTGTGATAACACCAATGCAATCAACATATCAAAGAATCCAGTGATGCATTCCAAAACAAAGCACATTGCTATAAAAATATCACTTTGTAAGAGAATTAGTATAGGAAAAAGAAATCAGATTGGAATATGTGCATACAAAAGAACAAATTGTAGATATATTCTCCAAGCCATTACCTAAGGATGCATTTTTGTATCTAAGAGGTAAGCTAGGGGTCATTCCCCTATTTGGAGCTCACTAAATTAAGTTTAGTGATGCATCAACAATAACTAAGTTGAAGATCAGTCAGTTGATTCAATATTGACAAGGACATATTGCAGATGAATCTATACTCAAGGTACATTGATACTTATCAGAATTGTTTTTGGCATGTGTTGTCAAAGAGGGAGAAGTTTACTGTTGATGCAAGAGCATCCAGAGGTATAAGGGCAATCTTGCGTCACCAAAAAAATAATACCTAGGCATTGTTTTTGTTTCATGTTTTTTCATTTCTAGATACCCATTTGGGTCAAATAAAGGTTCCAACTCTCACAGTTCCACTATTAGTGTCTTGGGTTAAGTTTTTAAGCACCTGGGGATATGTGTAAATGCCAAAAAAATAGATATATGTAATTGAGCCATAATTATGGTGAGTTAGAAGGTGTAAATTGGAGGGATGATTTTAATTGTAATTTAGAACATTCCATGAAAAGAATCAGGTCAAAAGGCCCCTCGATTAGAAAGTTATTGCAATTTTTTGATTTTTGGAGACTACCTAAGAATGCTTCAAAATCAGGTTTGAGGCACTAAATGACCTCCTACAAGGCCAAAAAATGGGGGACGAGTGAATCTGGTCCATAAGGCTATAGAGCACTCCAAGAGCTTTCTGAAAATGTAAACAGTTCGTCAATCAAAGCTACGGTTCAAAAGTTATGCCTCCTGGAAGTTCGGCTACCATTTCTGGATTCTTCTAATTTTGTGCCAACTTTAATGCAACTTCTAGAGCCTTCTATTTTGACGATGGATGCCAACTAGCACTTTCTAGAATGTATTCCTAATCCTTAACCCTTTAGGGTCTATTTAAGAACATTTCTGGCATTGTAAAAAGCAGTTCAGAGTGGAGTTTGAGAGAAGGTACTGGGAGAAGAAATTATATCCAGATTTATACTATTGTAAGCCCAGACGGTATGTCTTTTAGTCTATTTTCTTTGCACTGAGTGTATTGGCATATTTTCATAGTTAATAAAGTTTTCCCTTTCCTGTTGTGTCCAATCTGTTCTTGGGTAGTGACTCCATCAACTGTCATATCTTTCTAAAATTTTGTAAAGGGAGAAGTTAAGTAGTTCATTCACAGAGGAAGAATACTTAAGGAGAATTTTTCTGAATTAAAGAGGGAGAAACTTTCTGACAGAGGGAGTCTTGTTCTCAAAATTTTATTGTGCTATGACATGTTGTGTTTCCATCAATGCCAAAAAGGGAGATTGTTGGATACAATTGATTAATTGTGTGTTGTCTTTAATGTTACACAAATGTCATATTAGTTGACAGTTAGTGCATGGCAAGCTCACTTGGTCAATGAAGATAGTTTTCCTAATCTACCGAGCATTCCTGAGTTTACTCTATACATAAGGCAGTATCTACCGAGCTCACTCGAGCGTCAAAGGATGTTATGCAGAAAAGAGTGTTAACTGAGCTCACTCAATTAATGAAGGAAAAGTTGAACAAAGTCAGTGTTAACCGAGTTCACTATCTTTCAACTGTACCCAATATGAATGATAGTGAAGAGATCTATCTTTTTTTTCATAATTTCTTATTCAAAACAAATATCAGTATCACTCTTCGTGCAATGGATTTATTGATAGATCTATATTTTTTCCCAATGGAATGTAACCCTTCCTTAACACTTTCAACAATATCTTTTTGTAGTTTAGAAGTCTTCCTCTTTTTTACACTTGTATCAATACCCAATAGTTTCAACGGCTCTTTTAATTCATCATTAAGAAGTGAAATTGATGATATTTGAGTTTTCTCCGTTGTATCAAGATTCTCAAATTGTGCAATTATTTCTTTAGACTTTTTATTCAATTTTCTCTTCGTAGTATGTGTAGGTTGACTACCATATTCTCTCAATTTTTCCACATCCATTTTAATTAAATGATCTATGTTTCTATGATTAATTTTTCTCTTCAAACTTTGAGCTAGATTAACATTCTCATTTGTTGTTTAATCTTGGACAGCAAGAAAAATTAAAATAAAGACTTAAGATACAACTTCTCTTTAGGGTCCACATATGTGTATATACATAATAAATGAAGTATTAAATAAAATTTTATCTAACCTTCAGATGATCCTTCTTCGATATCCATTGCTTTATCTTCAATTTCTCATGTCCAACATTTTGATCATCTACTACTGCACATGCACGATATAACAAATAAAATCAAGCAAGTTTGTAAGAGCATTTGTTTCTAAAATTAAAAATCAAATATATAGAGTTTTCCTCTAGACAGGTAGAAATCTAGAGAGATATTGTACTTGCAAGAGATGTGTGCATACATATATGTTTGAACTTGGGATGAACCTTCTCCAACCTCAGTAGGTTGTCCTGTTTCACTACATCCTAAATAAATTCATAATTTAAAACACCATAATTAAAGTGTACCCTAAATCTAAATAGTGAATTTTTAAGAAAACTTTCACTTTTGGATGTAAATTGTCATTTAATGGTTAGGAATTTGAAGATGAAGTAATTTGAAGATGGGGTTTCCCCTTGGCCATAATTTTAATAATTAAAATTTACCCACAAAATCTTCACTACTATAGCAATAAATTTGTGCATGTTAAGGCTACAATGATTTAATCACTTCTAGTGATCTACCCTATGAAGGTTTTTCCCTATTAAAGGCTAAAAGAACTGTTAGTTTCTACCTTGGTTATAGGACATTTTTCATCACAAGAAGTGAGTACTTTTTAAGGAGATTTACATAAGCCTATTAAAGCTACTCTGTTAAAATATTTAAACCCTGAAATACCTGTTAGAATGTTTAGTACATGATCCTTTGGTTAGCACTTCAATGCTTGATAACATATCTCCTCTATACAAAATAATATCACCTTATTTTGATATATCTTCTTTTTCTCTTTTCAAAACTCTCACTACACTACTTGGTCTCAACACTCTAATTCACCTATAAAACTTTACATGTAATCAAAATCTCCACACACATATGCCCATACACTCATTACATTGTGAATTAGGTCATAGGCCCTCTTTAAATAGATGATTGAGTGAACCTTCTAGATCCAAATCAATGATCTAGAATCAATCCTTTTGTTTTTTAGGCCTTGCATTTTTTTGATTTGTGGGTTACCTTACCTAGGGATTAATGATCTTCTTGTGAATGCACAATCACCTCCTTGATTATCTCCCTATTCTTGAAAACACCCCTCCAACTCAATAAAAATGGTTAACACAGAATTCAATGTCATTCCAAACAAAATTTTAAACTGTGTTACTCAACACTTACATCATACTGAAGCTCGGCATAAACTATTTCTTTATGTTTTCCCTTGACCTTAACTATGCTTGACATAAACTAAATAACTTTGCCTTTGTATCACTCGATGTTTATTGTTATCTCTAACTAACTCAAAAATCACTAGATTACTGGGCGACCATTAGCTCAGTCAGCAGTTGGTACATGACTTAGAATATGTACAAGTCTTCATTCCTTAGCTCACCTATATAAAATGACTTAGTCACAGTGATGACCAAATAATATTTCCTTGTGAGTGACTAAGAGTTTGAAACTAATAGACAACATGGCTTAGGGATCAACAATCTCCTCCTTTGACATTAGAAGCAAAAACTCTTTTTCATGATTAAAAAAATTGTTCAATACAAAAATGAAACAAAAGTACACCCCTTATAATATATTACATACCATCACTCAGTATACACTATACAAGTTTTGACTCTGCCACTCAGTATGTCAGAGTTTTACCTTTACCTTGGAGGGTGTATGCATTACCAAATCTATGTGTTATTGTGTTATGTGTTTATGAGTTCACATTTATGAAGGTAGAAAGCAGTACTGAAATTATGTTGATGTAAATGATTACATTGATATGAGATGAATGTTTAAATGAAGGTTTTTTTATGTGCTCATGTCAAATATGTTTCATGTATGAAGTGAAAGAAGTTTTATAGATCTTGATTCACCACCCCACCCCACCCCCAACACCCCCACCCACCCCATCCTCCCCATCTCAATATCACACTTTCGCTATTAGATTTCCAACAACCATATCCAAATGTCATCAATCTTAGAAATCAAACATCTATTATCTACGCTATACAAATGATTTATTTTCTACCTCTAGTATATGTTCCTGATGCAATCTTATTTTTAGGATTATTGGTGATTGATAATATTTAATCTTTTTATTATAAGATGTAACCTTTGTCAATATGTTATCCAACACTCAATATATTATGCTTTAATTCTTCAACATATAGAACATCATCAATCTTATTCTTACTATCAAGAGTAATAGAAATTATTCCTTTGATCAAACAAGGAATTATATCACCAAACATAACAATACCACCATTATACTTATCTATCTTTAAAAAATTATCCTTATCTCCTATCATGTGATGTGAACATCCACTTTCAACCACACTGTCATGCCCAAACTACAAGGGCAAAACACACAAACTCTTTTTTTTTTTTTTTTTTTTTTTTTTAAATTTAATTATAAGAGTGCTCAAAGTTCGATAAGGTTAAATTACATTTCAAGAAAGGACTCTCTCTATTACATCATAAATTACATATCTTGAGAAGGAATGAATCGTTAAACTAATATCGATGATTATTTCATTTCAACTAATCTTAACACAATAGATTTAAATTTCCTCTATAACAATATAATTAAGATAGATTTATCATTTATTACATAACATCTTTTATCTCACATAAAGTTAACATTATAAGAAAGAAATCTTAATCAAGTTACCAATAAGTTAAAACTAATCCATAATTAAATTTACCACTAAAACTTAACACATATATAACAATTTAAACAAGATAGTAAATAAGCATAAACACTAATATCTAACGATCTCTACCTTTTAACCTTCCTATTAATCTATCATACTTAAACCTAATATGCATAACATCTTTCAAATCAAGACTAATATTAAGTAACTCAATATAGTTAATTAAAAACACAAAACAACAACGATGCTCCATTTAATTAAATCTATTCCATTCTCTTTTATATTAGTCAAATCGATAATCAAACATCATAACCATTATAACCCAATAAAAGTGTTAATCTTAATTTTCTTAGTTAATCAATCATGCATTTATCTATAACTAATAGTCATCAAAACTTAATTTACATAATTATGATGAAATTATAAACAATCAATAACGACATTTCTCGCAAACTTCTATTCTAAAACTTTTAACATTAAATCAATAAAAGAACATACTAAATAAATTAACATTTATTGACCTATCACTTGGTTGACTTAATAATACCTCTACCAACTATTTTGTCATCCTCTAATTTATACTAAGATTGAATGAATGAATTTTAAACTAAAATATACTAAGACGCTAATATTAAAACATTCATACTAAGCCAACTAATACTTACAAAATTTCAATCCTAAACTAACATTTCAACACCTATCTTAAATCTAAAATTAATCATAAAATTTAAATTGACTAATCTTTAATATAAACTAATTAACTAAAACTTAAACTTTCTAACTAATCAAATCTATAATTAATAAATTTAACTTAACAACGAAATGAACTAAAACAATGCTAACAACTTAATTACATTAAAAAAAAATAGCTAATTAAAATAATTAATCAATTACAAAGAGTAACTATCAATCATAATATAATATATACTAAACTAACTAAATCAATTTTAATAAATCATCTAATAGTAATTAACATGTCATCTTAACTATCTTATACAAAAAAAATAAAAACAAAACATGATACTAGAACTAAATTAAATATCAACTAACACCCATAACTTAAAAACTAATCTACATCTTCTTAAACTTAATTAAGTTAATTAACAACTAACTAAATAAAACATAACTAGCAATTTGAAATTATTAATAAATAACCATATATATAAAACATTTAAACTAACCTAAAAACTATACACTAACCCCTAAACTAACATGCTAAAAATTAAAATAACTAAAAATTTAAACTAACTTAACACTAACCCCTAACACTTAACACCTATACTAACCCTACTTCCCCTAAGCCCACCCTACACTATACCCTAAAAGCCCTGCGCATACACTGCTCGAGGCCTACGCATGGCAGGTCAGGCCCCCTGATCATGCATGGGCGACAGTAGCACAATCCCAAGTGGATGCATACCCGGTGAGGTGGCGACCAGCGGCTGGGGGGGGTAATAAAGTTTAAACCACAGCCAATAAAACTTTAATACCTTCTCCATCAAAGCATCCCCCATCCCAAAGCAAGATGGGTCAGCGCTTCCCAAGGAAGCAACTCGCTACCAAGGACAACAAAAAGCTGACACCAACTGCCACGTGAGGTGGCGACCAGCTTAAGGGCAAAAAGAAACATCAAAACAATAAAAATCTCCTTCCAAGGGTCAGCGATTTTAAGGAAGGGTAAGGGGTAACATCATTCTCAAGACTTGCACAAAGACTTAGCTTTAAACAAAACTTTGTTAAACCCTTTTTAAATTGCCAGCATCATAACTGCCGCCCAAGGAGAGAGTAAAGCATTAATCATACAAAGTTTTATAGGTAAGAGTTAGGATATTTGTTAAAGTTATTAAAAATAAAAATAAAAAATTGAAAAGATTTTATTTATGTTTCTTTATAATTTTTAATGCAAAATTTCATAAAGCAAAAAGAATAAAGAGAGAATCTTTTAGATTCTCTATTACCAAAATGGTAACAATTCTTTTCCAATACAAAAGACAAAGAGTTTTTACTCTCTTGAAACCTCTTTTTTTTTTTTGACAAGTTTATCTAAGTAGAGACTTACAAGGTAATGTGTGTGTGTGTGTGTGTGTGTGTGTGTGTGTGTGTGTGTGTGTGT
This sequence comes from Cupressus sempervirens, assembly GCA_028749045.1. Taxonomy (NCBI): domain Eukaryota; kingdom Viridiplantae; phylum Streptophyta; class Pinopsida; order Cupressales; family Cupressaceae; genus Cupressus; species Cupressus sempervirens. The sequence continues at coordinate 582,236,327 of CM053783.1, read as the reverse complement.
GTGTGTGTGTGTGTGTGTGTGTGTGTGTGTGTGTGTATTAACGGGTTTTTTTTTTTGTGAAGCTTTGTTTTTCCAAGTATAGGTTGTTAAGTGATGTACATTTTTATTTTTACAAGGAGTATATTAAAAGAATGGATTCAAAACATGGAGTTAATAATCGTGTCACAATAATTCATGATTAATTTGATCTTCTAAAATAACTTAGATTAAAATAAATCAACCTTAGCCATTATCCTTTCCTCAACATCGTTCTCACATATAACATATAAGGAACACTTAAAAATTTTGCCTAATTAAAATCATATCATCATATTTCTGATGCGTATCCATCTAATTTGAAATTACGATAAAATCACAAGATAAACAATTTTACTCAAACACCAGTTTTATTGGCAAGCCTAATTCAAAGGCTTAGCCGGGAAAGAACCAAGAAGAAAACCCGGCTTCGTTGCCATTACAACAAAGTTTGAAATACAATTTCAATAGGATCTAAATCCCAAATTTCAACAATTTAAACAAATTTCTTCATGATCATAGTCAAGGGAATTATAATGTTTTCTGCAGCTCATTTCTAGAACCATAGAGGGAACAAAATCTGATCAGGTGACAACCAAGCATAACCAAGAGACAATCAAACATGCATAATCATACATGGTTTACAAAATAGGATTCACAATGAATCAAAACTAGGGAAAGGTGGATTCTTCCAACCAGGAGAAGTCAAGCACAACACCAACAGATGCCCAATCGGGGCTATATACCAAGAACTTCCGTTCTTCCATTTCAACATACCAGAATCATACAAGGTCTGTGCTGACAGGTAGGGGCCCATAACACCCTACCTTTTCTCCCTCTTCTCATCCTGAGAAGAGACTCTACACTGGTTGGAGTCCGACTAAACAGACCTTCCCCAAAATTGGTCACTTCTGCCCTCTCCAAGGGTGAGTAATACCAAAAAACCCATGTACGAAAATCTCAAATTTTCAAACATAAACATGAAAGGAAATCAACCAAAAATAGCATGGTTTTCCAAAGCTTCCCAACATACCCACAAACATACGAACATTGGAACAACAACAAGGTAGAATAAACATGAAACAAGAATGAAATTTGAATAAGGGAGATGAGAATTCCAACCTTCACAAAGAGGTAATGGCAATGAACAAGTTTGAGTAGAGTCTCCTTCTCCTTCCTTCAATCCTCAAGAACTCTTCTCTAAATGTAGAGATTGGGTAACAACCTCCACAAGTCTAAGAAGGGCCTCTAAATAAGCCTCAAACTCAACCACCCAAAAGGAGCAATAACTACTCCCACCCACTAGCAATTCTAGAAACTCCTAACTCTACCCTCACTATGGTTAGACACTAAAAGGAGGTGGGGTAAGACCACTCATGATGATCACAAGCAATTTTCGCACAAAGGCAAAAAGGGACTTTTTGACTGACCTCAAAAGTCAACAAAAGGGGCTTAGGAGTTGGAAAAGACCCCTAACCCATACCCATACCCTTTGGGTATAATAATTTTATGATTTGAAGCATTAGGAATAGGTTTAGAGCCAAACAAAGGCTAAGAAATAAATAGGACCATCTAAACACACAAAAATGTCGATTAAGCTCTAAAACAGATTAAGGATGACTAAACTCGATTAAGAACCTAAATTAGCAACTGACACTAACTTAAACCAACTAAGGTCCAAAGGGTACACAGCTAACCCTAAACAGCATGCTGAAGAGCACAAACAATTCACGAGTGTCAAGCGACACTGAAAGAACATAGTTACGAACATTAACATTTACTGAACACAAAGAGATACATACATACATCTCAAAATACAATACTTCAATTACGAACAACAAGGTTTCCAAAATTAGCACATAGAGATCAGTTATGTTCCTCCGTCGGTTTCCTCGACTAAAATATCTGCACACTCATTGCACACATCAGTAGTCCCGAAAATCACATGTACATATATACGTATCAAAAATTTACATAAATTGAAACATACATAAATCAGGGTTTCTTGCATCCTACTCATATCCTTAATCATATAGATTCCAAAATCAATGTGTTAATCCTACATTTTACTTAATTCATCGCATACATATACATAAAGCATTAAATGACGGACATCAATATCTGAAAACAACATCACACAACATGAAATAATATGATATGTTCAAGTATCTGATAGTGTCTTGACCATCTCGAGTCATGAGTATCAAAATGATAAAATAACAACTAAGGCTACGAAGGGTTGGGGCGAGGCCTCACACACACATTCATCCTTCTTTTTTAAATGTGTAATTAGTTCTTTCTCTTCATCCAACCAAGTATGTCTCACATCTCTAATAGCAATGAATACAATCTCATCTAACAATGTTTCTTATGATATTTAATATGAACATTTCTAGGATTGTGCTTTAGTTTTCTCTATGGACATCTAAAGGGAAAATGGCCCATCTTATTACATGAAAAGCATTTCAAATACAATTTCCCTTCACAATTACTTTCACCTTTAGATACTCTTTTCTGAATCAAGGCTTCTAATCTTCCATTTTCCTTTACTCTTCCTTTATATCTTCCAAATATTTAGCATATCTTGTTAGAAATAGATAATACTAAGAGGGGGGGCGAATCAATATTCTACAAACTTTTGCCCATAACTGAATATTGTTAATTACTTTATAACTTGCATATGAAATTAAACCAACAATGTTGAACAGTAAATATAACCATACACAAATAGAACTCATAACATCATTATTTGTTAGCTAGGGAAACCCCAGTGGGGATGGTACCCACAATATGATTCACTAAACAAAAGAATCTTGTTAAGGATGTTGACCCTATTAGGAGTCTGTGAAATACATATAGTGTCTCGAGTCCTTGTTAGAGGACTAGGCCTTGTTAAAAGTCTCTACCTTGTTAGGAGTTGCTTCAACCCTATTAGGAGTTGGTAGATCAAATACAATGTATGCAAGAAGAGCTCACTGCCCTAACATGCAAGTATACAATTTAGTTTCTTCGCAAGAGTAGGTATACATAAAATACTCGCACTTGCTCTGATCATACATCAAATTTGACATCACATAAGGTTCGCATATGATTTAAGCTTTCTTCTCAATTATTCAGATCACATATACACCACACATTATCTGCACAAGATATGATCTTTACTTATATCTTGCAAACTAATAAATCTATGCTCAGTCGGCCTTAATGCTTTCATGTGATTAATGAAATGTAAAAATGACTTTGGATAAACATTTGGGATGTTGGCCCATCATGACTTAGTAATTACTTTGTCACCAAAATAATTCCTTAAGTCATTCAATCAAATTCTTTTATATGCTCTGTTTTATTTTGTTAGAGACTTGAACTGGTATCTTGACTATAACTTGCTTCGTACCATTTGTACAGGCCTACACACTAACATACATCATCACCACATTGTCATCTATTGATCCTTAACTACACATGTCCCGACTCGAACTAAGTCATATGTACATGTTGTATCTATCTCTGTACTGTTGTAATATGTCTAACATTTAGAAAAAATTCTAACTGTGATTGCATAAATGAAATACTAAATACATGTTTCCATAAATGACAATACTTCAGACATCTAACTAGCCATATTGCCAACAATCTCTCCCATTGGCACTAATGGCAACATTTGGAAAACTGACTAAGTCCCAAAATGATGTCATACAAAAACGAATACAAAAGGTAAGTACACAAAATTGTCTTCAAAACAGAAAATATTTTATTCATGTTTTGATGGATCATTACATTCCTTATCACTCCTTACAATGGTACATAGGTAGACTTCCGTTACATATACATACTTCTCTTTACAAACATATACATATATACTTTCTTTACTTGAACTTGTCCCTTATGCATATACAATTTTCCTTACTTATATTTCTCCCCCTTTGACATCAATGGCAAAGGAGTCAAAAACTATACACAAAATTGGGTTTCCTCTTGTTGATCAACTTATCATTCTAGATAAATAATCTGCAAAACTTAGCTGCAATCTCAAGGTCCTTCTTCCAGTTTTCCTTGACTCAATCAAATATACTAATGAGTGTGCAAAGTGCATAGGATGTCACTTCTACCACGCTCAAGTCAGTATAGGAAAACTTTTCATTGGAGGCCTTAGCTGCAAGACACTCCTCTAATTGCCTCTTTAAAATATTGATTTTAGGTGACAGAACTTCTCTAAAAGTAAAAAATCTTATGATTACCTTCTCCTTATCAGTTTCAATGCCTCATAGCATTGTGAATCTTCTCCATTTTAGTTCCAAGATCTTCAATGATTTCCTCAAATCGCTACAATCTGGTAGTGAGTGTTTGAAGCACACTTATTTGGCCTTTGATCTAACTATCAAAATCTGACAGGTAATTGTATGACATTGCACAATGTCCATGCAACTTATTACCTTCATCAATAATCTTCCTCAATTCTTTGATAAACATATCTAATGTCTTCAGAACATTTCTCACATTTGTGCATACTATATCAAATAGTGATGCATCATACTTTTCTTGTGCTTATACTGAAGCTATTTCAGACTAGGTTGTGAATTCTTCATCAAAAGATTTCACCAATTCTTTCACCTTGGCCTGCAAATATGGATTTGTAACAATTGTGTGAATTGTCTTATGCATCCTATCCAAGACTTTTGTTAGTGTTCTTTCCAAAGACTTAAATGATTTGTTCTTCTCTAGAAGTTTACTCAAGGAGCTCATCAATCCCTTCCGATCATCATCATCATCATCAGATATTGTTGTTGGAATAAGTGTAATTGCTTTCTACTCTGCACTCTTTTTTTCTTCCTCTTGTTTTCTTTTCTCTTTTTCTTCTTCTCTCTTGATTTCTTCCCCAATTTTCTTTCTTTCTCCTTCCTCTTTCTTTAACTCTTTTTGTTGCTTCTTCCTTTCCTCTTCTTTCCTCTTCTCTTCTTGTTAGCTCTTTTCTTGTTTCTTCCTTTCTGCCTCCTCTAACCTTTTCTTTTCTACAATTTTCTTTGCTTCTGCATTGTCTTCTTCATCTGAGCTTGAGTAGGCAATGATATTGCCAACAATGTTTGTTCCATATTTAGTAAATGGGTTCTCTTTGACATCAATAGTTATGCGCATATTATCCACTTGCATGGATTTAGTACCAATAACTATATGAGGAGGTGGCATGGTTTGCTGCGCTTCTTCAACTTCTTCTTCACCATCAATATGAGTACTAGCCTCCACATACACTAGGCTTGGTGATTTCGGCTATGCACTCTCCTTGGTGACCTCAGGCATAGAAGTCATATATTTCACAATGGCTTCCTTTGTTTCTTTCCTGACTTCTTCATAGTTTCCTCCCATAAGAAGAATAGCTCTTCTTTTATTCTTTAGCCAGGGTTCAATGCCTTTCAAAACTCTATCCAAATCTTCCTTTATGTCCACTTCACACAATTTATAAATCATGCTTTCTCTTAGTTTGGTATCTTCTTCTACCACTCTTTTCTTCCTATTAAGTAACCTATTGTAGAGATCTTTTGGAATCTTATTTTTTTACACTATCAAATCTCTTGTTCTCAAAATCATATTCCTTACAATAGCATTCTCTAGTTGTCTTCTATCCATATTGCTATACAAACTATAATATTTATTCAATGGTACAAAATTGTCATCATTAATAATCTACATATTTAGGTTTTCTACCTTTGGTTTCCAAACCTTCTTGTTGGTTGTTGTCTTTCCTTCTTCAACTACTTTCTCAACTGGCTTGTTTTTAGTTTCATCATCGGATTCCTCAGAATCACTAATTTGCAATAATTTTCTTCTTTTCTTTGGTCCGCTAGTGGTTTGGTTGACCCTTTTCTTTGAAGGTGGTGTAGGTTCTTGTTTGACCTTTACCAATCTCTCTGAATTTCTCTGCACAATAGGTGTATCATCCTCTAATCGCTTATTTTGTTGATAACATTGCACTCTAACTGGTTGCACTTGCGCAACCACTGGATAGAGTGCAGTAGGTGTCTACGCAATAGATCCTACAACTGTTACACCTTCAGATGGTGCTGCAATAGTAATAGGTGTATCTATTAACACCTTAGACTGCCCACTAGCTTTCATCTTCATTTCTATCCCTTTGATTTCATTAAATTCTTCTCTTGACATATTGGATTCCTTAAGAATGGATTATATTTTCTTCTCCACATTCTTCTTAATCTCCTTGCTATAAGGTTTAGAATGAACTTCCCTCATCTTTTCCTCATAAGTATCCCATCTAGAAAATTCAGCATCCTTCTCTGACTGCAAAATGATCTATGCATAACCTTTAATGAGTTCTTCACTCATTTCATATCCCATGGGTTCAATGAATTTCACCCTAGGTTCAATTGCTTCCATACATGTGGTATCAGTTTCTACCATGAAACATATCTCATCTTTATACTTCACCATAGAGGGAGGGATTATATATCTTAGTTTCATTTCCGATTGAAAGTTCTTCATCATTCTATCAATGTTACTATCTCAGACATTCTCTAATCTTGCCTTGTAACACTATGTAACCATCTTCATTAAACATTCATTATTATTCCAGTTCGTCATACCAAGGAACTACTTGTTTGCATAGAAGAAAAAGTGTGTTAATAGAGATTCAAATATAAATATTGCATTCTTAGCCTTCTTCAATTTCACAATGTTGTCTAATAATTGCATTATGACAATCTCACACATGTTTACCTTCCTTTTCTCAACTACCATTACATAAGTTGCATGCATGAATCCTATTGGCACAAAGTTTTCTCTAGAACTGTGATTCAACTTATATCCTATAATTTTCTCAATACCTTGACTCATCTGTCTTGAATCATGTCAACTTTCATATTCCTTCGATCAAACTTAGTATACAATTTCCTTCAATTGTCTTTCTTACATTCTTCTCATTTATTGGATTGCATCCTTCATTGCTCAGACCTATGACCTTGTGAATTGGGTCATTGTTAATTGTGACTGGTACATCACCTACCTAAAACATCTCTTCATGAACTCTACTCAAAATAATCCTAGTCCACTCATAATTATCGAATTCTGTATAGAACATATACTTAATCAAATTCAGCTCATTCAAGTAAGTGTATTTAGACTTTAGGGTTAAGTCACCATTATACATAAATCCTAAATCCTTATGGATGTCTTCATCTCCAATGTTCTTAGATTTACAGTGAATGCAGCATCTAACATCCTCTACGTGAAGAACATTTTGTGGGATTTGAGAAAACGCTCCTAACGGATCATTTATGAGAGAAACAAATGGGTGTTTCTTAAACTTGTATTTGAGCCTATACTTACATCACATACTAACTGATCTACCATGTTGCTTACAGAATATATTGGAAATTCCAAAAAAAGCTTTATAAAATACCTTTAATATCACGTTTAGGGCTTCTACAATCTCTCACTTCAAACACCTTTCTTCGCACTTGAATTCGTTGTCAAATCGTTCACTGGTTGCTTCAAACTCTTCACATGATCAAATGGTACTCACAATCTTGCAAGCAATCCTTACATCATTTCAAATTTAACTCCGCATTAAATGTGCATCTACTTCTTCAAAAAATTGTCACTAATTGTCAATGAACTTGTTTTCTTCCATACGATTTACTATAATCACACAAATGCTTGCGCACTTGACCATAGCTTCCTCTCTATGTCCTCTACCTTCTACTGGCTATGCAACTTCTAATTTACAATCTCTCATCAGTTCTAATTGAATGATGCTCTGCTTCTTCTATGAATGCTTAATTCAGATAGGATGAGTCACAAACAATTTATGAATTCAATTTCTCATCGGGTGCATCGAAATATTGCTCTTCCAAAAACTGTGTAAGAACTTTTGGGATCCTTAGCTTTCACATATACTTCTTTAAATTCATCAACATGCTCTTTTACTACATCTTTCTGATGGTTGTCATTGTTGTTATCATTCCTTTTGTCATTCTTGTTATTGTTCCTTCTATAATTAGGATTCTTGTTGAAGTTCCTTCTGTCCATTCTATAGAATCTTGTTGTGTGTCCAAAGTTATTACATAACTGACATATAGGTCCATTTCTTCTCTGATTAGTTCCATTCTAATTTTCAGGTGCTCTACAATTTCTTGCAATATGTCCAGGATTGTTACATTTGTAACATACGACATGATTCCTTTCGCTTTTAGGTTTTTCTCCACCATTAGATCTACTTTGTGATCTTCCTGTTTCATTACCTGAAGGGTTAGTATTCCTAAACATTCTACTATTCTGATTATTACCATCAAACTTAGGTTTCTTACAATCTACCGCTTTATGTCCATAACCATGACAATTATAACAATAGAAATTAGTAATAGGTTTAAAAGACTTACCTGTGCAATCTCTTTGCAAATGACGAACTTCATTGCATATGAAACATCTACCACTGAATTCATGTCTAACTTCCTTGGAAAGTTCATCTTGCTTAGGTTTATCAACTTGCTCTATTTCCTTTGGTACATCACGTTTTGTAGATAAATCAACAACTTCCTTGGATACTTCTAATTCAATCTTACTTTAATCACCTTCTTTAGGGAATTCAACAACTGGGTCTGGTTCTTTCCTAATTTCAACTTTCTTTGGTAACTTTTCTCCAATAAGATATACAGGACCTGTCTTGACATATAAAGGTCTTTGATAAAATATTTGTTCATTAATTTTCTGGCTACTAGAATAAAGTTTTTCTAATTGTTTCTTAGCTTGTATTAATTCTCATTTTACAATGGTATTATACTTATCTAATTTTGCATGCTCAATCTTGATAAAATCTAATTTAGATGTTACTTGACTCAACTAGGATCTAAGGTCTCCATTCTCAGATTTCAGATTAGGTTCATTCTTACTATCATCTTTCTTAAGACTCAACTTAAGTTTGACCATTTTCAACTCATGCTTCAAAATCTCATTTTCTTTCTTGAGAACTCCTACTTCATCATTGTTACTATATTTGATTCTTTACTAGATTTTAGATCATCAATCTTGTCTTTCAGTTTGCCAATGTAAACTTTCGCATCTTCATACCTATCTTTCAGGTTGTCTCTTTCTTCTGTAAGAAGGTCAATCTACTCAAGATCTTCAAGATTTCTCTTTAACTATTCCATATCTATAGAGATCTTACTCAAGTTGTTAAGTCTCTTCTGAGTAACTGTGCTCTGATACAAATTATTAGAAATAGATAATACTGAGAGTGGGAGTGAATCGGTATTCTACAAACTTTTGCTTACAACTAAATATTGTTAATTACTTTATAACTTGCATATGAAAATAAACCAACAATGTTGAACAGTTAATATAACCATACACAAAAAGAACTCATAACACCATTATTTGTTAACTAGGGAAACCCTGGCCAAGGGAAAACCCTAGTGAGGATGGTACCCACAAGATGATTCACTAAACAAAATAATCATGTTAAGGATATTGACCCTGTTATGAGTTTGTGAAATACATACAGTATCTCAAGTCCTTGTTAGAGGACTAGGCCTTGTTAAAAGTCTCAACCCTATTAAAAGTTGCTTCAACCCTGTTAGGAGTCGGTGGATCAAATCCAATGTATGCAAGAAGAGCCCACTGCCCTAGCATGCAATTATACAATTTAGTTTCTTCACAAGAGTAGGTACACATATAATATTGCCTTATTGTTATATCTCACACTTGCTCTCATCATACATTAGATTTTGTATCACATAAGGTTCGTGTATCATTTAAGCTTTCTTCTCACTCGTTCACATCACATATACATCACACATTATCTGCGCAAAATATGATCTTTACTTATATCTTGCAAACTAATAAATCTTTGCTTAGCCAGCCTTAATGCTTTCACACACTTGATCAAATGTAAAAATGACTTTGGGTAAACATCTAGGATGTCAGCCCATCATAACTTAGTAATTAATTTGTCACCAAAATAATTCATTACGTCATACAATCCAATTCTCTGATATGTTTTGTTTTGTTAGATACCTCAACTAGTATCTTGATTGTAACTTGTGTTGTATTATCTGTACAGGTTTGCGCACTAGCATATGTCATCATCACATTGTCATCCATTGATCCTTAACTTCACATATCCCAACTCGAACTAAATCATTCGTACATGTCGCATATGTCTATGTACTGCTGCAATCTATCTAACACTTGGACAATTTTCTAATTGTGATTGTATAAATGAAATACTAAATACATGTTGTCATAAATGACAATACTTCATACATCTAACCATATTGTCAACATATCTATATCCATACTTAGATGAATAACACATTAACTAAGTTTTACTTTTTCAATTGCTGAACTTCATCAACTTTTGTTGCTGAACATAAACTTAAATTCCAGCCTTATGACTTAGATTGTAATTACCTACATTGCTACAATCACCTGTATCACTTTAATTTAACCTGAGAGACTTCTAATTTTGCACACTTGTCCAATGTCTGCTGTCATCTACTACTGTTGTGTTTGCATGAGCTGCTGAATATTCAGTTGTTGTCCTCGTGCAAAGATCGTTCAAAATGTCATATCTCTTCTCAGTTCTCTCCCAAGTACTCTCACTACTTTAACGCCCCATTTTTTCAATTTCTTGTTTAATTCCAAGTGGTTGCCTTGTTGATACACTTCAAGAAGGTTATCCTCTTCAAGATATGAACCTTCTAGTTCAAATTATCTTCATCTTTGCTCTCTTTCATGATACCGTCCTGCTCTGTCACTCTAAGGATTTAGCCTTTGATACCACTGTAACAGGTTGTTTTGCTTATGTTTAATGGATTTGATTTACTAAGTTCAGTGTTCTAATGTTTGCATTCCACGTATTATACTAACCTTGCATAGAAGATAGCATAAATAAATGAACCTAATACAAGGTAAATTTCTGAATACTGAACTGTTAAAAGAAGCAAAACTATAAATGTAAATCATGTAAACGGTTGATGCTTGGAAAGACGAAGATTTTTTAAAAGTTTTTTACGATATTATTTGATTATTAAAAGAAAGCAAGATTCTTACGTAAAGTTGGAGTTTTTGGTAAGTGCCTGTTTTTATTTTTTTTGAATTTTACTAGTTTTTTGTTAGAGCTATAATGTTAATAAATGCCATGTAATTCATTGAAGGCTTGAAATAAAAAATCTTGGTTTCCAGAAAATTGTTTGTTTTTTCAGCGTGTTTCTCAATTTACATATCATATATCATATCTGACTTGGTTTTTTATTGCTCAATGGAAATGCTGCAATACAGGATAGTAAGCTTTATCGTTTCAAAATTCAACTGTTCTTAGTATCTAGAAGTGGACATTGACAGAAGATTGTGGTGAATAATTGTTAGTATGCACAACATATACTTCTTTCATATTCATGATTCCAGTAAAGGACAATAATGCCCAACCTTACTCCAATCTGCACACCGACAGTCGCCAATGATAACGGTGTCTTTGCCCATAAATGAAGTCAACATTCGCCTTGTATAAAAGCAATCGCCCAACAATAATATACAATTCCATGCTTGGTCTTTGTATTAAATCGACTATGAAAGTTTCAGAACAGCATCCGATCCTTCTTTACAACCCACCAATAGGAGAAATTCGGTTTGCTTGCGCCCCTACAGATTTTTATAGATTTACAGGACAATGAATGCAGGTCATTCAAAAACAAATGTTAAAATTTGCATAAAAATTCACAGCACAATCTATCAACCAACACACATAAAATCCAAGAATTCTAGATATTTAATAACTAATAGCCCCTCGGAATGGTCAATCTTTACGGCTTCAAAGGAAGTCTTCAGAGTATAAGTCATCTAGGTGGCAGCCATGAAAATATAAAACACTCCAGAGAAGACGATTCGAAAATCCACAAAATAGTATTTGATTGTTCAGCAATACGATTTTTCCTTCATTAATAAAACATTATTCTCCAAGTGACTTATTCTGCATCCATTAAATATTCTATTCTGAATGATGAATGAATACCTCTAATAAATCTTTATTCTGAAATAGCGCTGAACAATAATCCCCCAAGTTTGTCTTCGGAGAAAGCTTCTCAAATATCGATAATCATTTAACCAATGCAAATACTCATATGAATCAACCTCCTAATGATGTTGGGTTTTCATCTAACCCACCAAAACTTAAAGGAAAGCCCATGCTCTCAGCATACCCTCAATAAATTATTTTCCACGAGATTGAATGAATGTTCATAACCCCCTTTCACCACCTATTAGAATATTTTCTTCAACCGTTTTATTGGAAACTTCCAATATTAATAATAATAATAAAATTTAAAAAATTGATTCTAATTTATAAAGCGACTTTATTAATATTTAAAATTTTTATTCTAAAAACCATTTTATATTAAATAGTAAATAATACGGAATCATGCTCTGTATTTGTATCAGGAGTTATCATTGTAAAACTTTTTGTAAACCTTTTTGTTAAAGGTGTGAAGAAACAGCAACTGTTATGTTTCAATCGTAATACTTTTGGCGGAACCTGTAAATGAGGATAACAAATTCTTTATTAGGACCCGGATGTAAAAAAACTCATTCATTTTTATTTTTTTTGGGACAAGACCTAAGGTTTTCTAAAAGACAATACAATTCTGCTAAGAATCCAGTGTGTTTTTTCGTTCCAGAAATTCTGTGAGGAAAATTATTTGAATGTCAAGATTCACAAATTCAAAAATATTTTAGTTTTGAAATGAAATTTTTGGCTTTCAAATAAATATAGTTTAGATTACATAAAAACTCATAAATTAAACTTATCATATGTGATATAATAAATCAATTTTTTCAGCATCTATCTATGTAGTATGAACATGATAAATCTTCTATGTTTCTTAAGAAACCTGAAGTAGTATTTGGAGATTTGAAGCTGGGGTACTTTAGGCATTTTCAATTTTTTTGTTGGAAAAATGCATTTGCAAGTGAAATCCCTGTGTTTAACTCCTATAGTGGCAAGTTATATGCCAAGCAAGCTTGAAATGTCTGGTTTCGGAGTAAATCAAAACAACTGTTAGTGCTTCATCAAATACCCCGGTTTTCATTTCTAAATTTACATTTACGAGTGGATTGGTCCACTTTCAAATCCAACAGTGGAATGTTTTTGGCTGAGCAAGCTTAAAATTCCTGCTCCAGAGAGCATACAATAGATTAAAATATTATAAGCACCTCTACAAGAAAACTAACCATGTATCCATGTTTAATATAGCCTGTCATTTTGTATTCATATTTCTGATGTCAATATATATCCTTTCTAGCAGTGCTTTTCCTTCTTCAAATTGTTTGACCAGAGTCTAAGCTTGGATCCTTTCCATGCTGGGATACCACTTAAACTACTAGTTGGATGGGCGATGAAAACTCTTCCACATATTTTTACACTTTCTGGCTATCAATGGGATTTATTATTAACAATCAAAAATGCATCATGAAAGATTCAGGTGTGCGCTTAAATTATATTTATTAATGTACAATTGACATAAATATTACAAAATTGTCCCACAAATTGATACATATTGGTTACAACTATACTTCCTAAGCGCCCACAGGCTAGTGCCCTGATTATGTTTAAACATTGATGGAATTTTATCCTACCAGTTGTAAAGTTTGATATCACTACCTAATACTATAAATTAGAATTACAAAATAAATTAGAATTACAAAAAGTGAAGCCTGTTGAAACTACATAAAACTTAATAGGTATCCCATGAAGTCTTCCACCAGAAATTTGTGGGGTTCATCCTCACGCCACAGAAAACAAATCCTCAATAGCTTGAATTACAAACTTGGAATCTTGCAACAAACTTGACAGCCTTTTTAGTCTATAACATCACAGGGGTGTAGATCGTGAGCAAGTGTCTACATCACAAAATAAACAAGAGTAACATGTCAGAAAACTAAAGCATGTGATGTGTTTCCAGTGTCATTGACAGAATACACTGTAAAAGTTAAAATTAATATAAGCCGAGAAAATTTGTAAAATCTGAATGCTCAAACCCAGTTATCTGGACAAAACATTCCATCCTGTCATCACCCCCGTGTCCACCTTCCACACCACCACCACCACTCCAAAAACAATTATATGAATTGGTTGTCTCATTTAGAATTCAAAAGCTACTTGTGAAAGTAGTACAGTACACTTCTATCATAAATAAACAAATGAATGATGATAAAGAAGCCTGGCACTCCAGATATTTCAGATTACTTCCTAGTTGCTAACAAAACTACAGAAAAGAATTGGACCAGACAAAGCTGCTGAAAAAAATGCAGAATCGACAATTATAATGTGTATTTGATGATCAAATATTGACTGTTATATACCATATTGATTTAGAAATATTATGTTTCCGGAAATAAATACCCTTGCATGTAAACTGGACAGCTCTGCACTAGGGATTGCATAAAACCAAAAAATGATCTCTATAGTAAAAAATTAGGCAATTGAAAAAACTGAGTCTTACATGTAATCTAGTCAAGCTTTGTGGTGTGTGTGTGTACAGAGAGAGAGAGATTTCAAATTGCTTTTATAGATGGTCTAATTTATAAGAAGCTATATAATATGTAAAGATGGACCATTATAAGCTTTAATGACAACTGTTGAATCATACTTAGCACAGCTAATTGTCACTACTGTTCAATCATACTTAGCACAGCTAATTGTGTACACAGATCCAAAAGGCCTCCTGAACTAGTTGTTCAATAAGTGATAAAGGAGAATACTATTGCTCTTTTCTAAATGAAAGCCCCCAATTGCAAGCAAAAACAAAACACATTTTGAATTAACCGTAACTGTACAAATTCACTAGATTATACTGATAATTCAAGTGTAATGATATACAAAGAAGCTTCTAGACAAAAAGAAGCTCCAAATAGAAGAAAAAAGAAAGGAAGTGTCTAGATAAAGATTTTAAAAAAGGAAGCTTCCATTCAAAGGTAGCCATAGATACATTGAGAGTGCATATAACAAAAATATACAAGTAAAATACATATAGCACATGCAAGAAATATAGCCCATGTGAATATGTCTCAACATTTCATCCATGCTTAGAGAAAAGTGTCCTAAGTTTCTATTGTATTTGGGTGTACCTTCATTAACTAGTTAAAGATCATATTTACAAGACTTGCCAACAAGCCTCAACCAGTTCTGCATGCAATCACCAAATAGACTTGGTCTTTCAAACTTCCTCTACAAGCTTGGTTAAAACTAAAAGCAATAAAAATGTGAAAAATTGGCATGCATCATGAAGGTCCTTTCTGCCTTGAAGGCCTCACTTTAGGCTTGGTGGCAGAGAACCCACCCCTTCAATTCATGCTACATTTGAAAGCGGCAATGACCCTCCAACCTGTTGGGGCCTAGTATTCTCAAACCATCACTCTAGCTTTAGAAAACAAAAATTAAAAATCATTTTGCACTATGCTAGATAGAAAGCAGTGTTTTTTCTTTACTTACAGAAATTTTACAACATTTTTTAAATTTTCCTAATTAGATCCTAAGTAATTATTCTTTTGGTTTTCCAAAGAGTAATGTTACTATGGCTAGTCCACAATTGAGAATGTATATTAAAAATGAGTATAGGACCCATCACAGAGCAATTGCTCTTAGGTTGACTGATGCATCTTCCTCTCCATCATAGTTTAAACTTCAAAGCACATGCGATTCTTGTTTTTGATGCCATGTATATCTTAATCAACAAGTTTTGTACCCCAAAAGAATACATGAGTTTTTCAACCCAAAGTGCACATATGTGAGTGAAAATCTTGTTTCCCTTAACTCAAATCAGCTTTTATATTGATGCTTTGTTTGTACTTGTATATGTGATCAGAACAACTTGTAAAAGGCTGGTTTTCAATCTTTAAAATTGGTTTAGAACAGAGTGCATAAAAAACCTTTTATTAATTTGTGTTGAGTTTGGTTCCAAATCCTATGCGATAAGTCTATTCAAAGTTCAAAGCAACTGTCATTAGGTGTTCAACTAGATAGTGTTGGCTATTAGAATATGAAATCACTCTTGTAAGATCCAAATTGTGTGACAAATCATAGCTGGATCATAAGGATGTGTAGATGTTGTTTAATTTTATATTTGTCTGGACAAAGCAGCCTATAAAGAGTGAGATATAGAGAACTAGTACCCTGCCACTAAATAAATAGGATCAAACCACTCAGATGCGTAGTGGTTATTGTTTGTAACAATTGCCCTCATAGCTACTATTTTTTTTAACTTAATGTGAATCATTAACTTGATCAACCAATCATCTTCCATTTGATTTATAAGTGGGATTTTCAACTCCTCCATTCATCATGGTGGCCACAACTCAATATCACACTATAGGATTACTCTTGGTAGTGTTTAGTTTCTGTAATCAGGGTCATACCTCGACCTAGAACTGTAATATTCCCATTATTAAATAAAAATAAACTTTTATTTGGGGTCTTGATTGATTTATGTATATCTCGGGCACATCTTTAATTTTCTGTAAGTGTGTGTTTTTTGTGTCATGTGTCAACATGTTTCTCTGTCAGGAGTTTTCTCTAATGGGGTATAGATGTCCATTGGGTTAGTTGTTGTAAATATGCAATTTGGATTATTTAATATACTGTAAATTCTTGTTGGAGTTCAATATTGTTCACAATTTTGGAAGTGGCAAATCTTCCCTACTTGGCTATTCGGGTTTCGATGGGGTTCAACCCTCACCCTATTTTGTTTTCTGAATTACTTTGCTCCAACCTGACAAGTTTGAGCACGATCATCGTTTGCAAATTATAATTTCTATTTTGGAGACAAGTCAATACATTCCTGTGCATTGGTGAATATTTGTGCAAGTTCACAATTCTTACTTGTATTTATTTATAAATCTGGTTATTCAACATTTCAGTTGTTTGTACATGTAAGACCCTCCAATTTCGACACTACACCAAGAAACATATATAAGAGAGCACATCATTTGTCCACATTGAGTTCCGTACCCAGCGTATGGACCTTGGACAATTAGGAGGTCAAGATTGTTGTACAACCAACATAAGGAAGTCAAACACAGTCGTACAACCATCATCATATGTTACACAAGGTAACCACTGTATGGTCATCAAATCCATTGTAGACATGAGTCTCAATTAACCATACACAGGGTAGCTACCACCTACATTTGTAAACATTGTATGAAATCCCCTACCACCATACAAGCATCCTAGCCAACATGCAAACATCTCATTCGTTGTACATGCACAAACTCTTCCTCCAGTGAGTCGTTAAGAACATTACAATGGTATCAAATCCAATTATTCTACCAGCCTGTTGATTTGAATGCAAATTCATACCCGAAGAAGAAGGTGAGATCACTTTGTTGATAAAATGGGGGATCCACAAGACCCTATGAAAAAACTCATGAATCTTCTAGAGAGCTCAACAGAAACCAAACTCGAATCAATGAAACCCAACGACTTACGCAGGAAACATTATAGAAATTGGTCGAGGGAAAAGCAATTGGAGAACAAAATGGGCATAGCGACAACTTTGTTACAGGAAGGACAAACCCCCAACCCTCTCACCCTCGACCTTCAATACCAATCTACCCTCCAATAATGGAAGCACCACACAAATAACAAGAGCCCGCCTTCTAAGAAATACAAGAACAACTTCGAGAAGATTGGAGGAATGTGAATATGTAAAGCGATATATCCTACAAAGATTGTGTTGATCTAAGAATGAGATATTCAAGCGGGGAAAATCGTGGTTATTTTAATGATGACCTCAGGAGGAAGATCATAAAGTTGAATTTATTGTCATTTGATGGATCTGGAGCAATCACCGCACGGACACTAAAATTCAACACAACTCATTGCTTGAAGAAGCAATTAAGTTCACCGTACTCCATCTAGGAGTGGCACAGGAATGGTGGCACTATGGTTGGTCACTTTGGGCCACGATCAAGTAACCTCTTACACTAAGTTTACTGAGAGACTCATCGACCGTTTCGATGGAAAGGATGCTGAAGCACTTCAAAGATTTGGTGCAACTAAAGCAAATAGGGACAGTAGACAATGATATCACAAGATTCCAAAGGCTATCAGTATTGGCCACGGACATCTCTAAGTGACGGCAAATTGTGTTATTCATGGATGAACTAACAAAACCCTTGAGAGGCTGGATCAAAGGGTTCAACCAATGCACTCTCAATGAAGCTATTAAGGTGTGTGACATAGTTTCATCTTCTTTCAAAACCCACATAGCTACTTCAACACCTCCCCCACAAGAAGATAACAAGGACCCAATTCAAAAAAAGCCATTGCTGGATGAAGACTCTCAGCAAGAGCTCCAAAGGAGAAAGATTTGTTTAACTTGCAAGGAGTCATGGGGACCGGGTCACCGCTATCTTGGGAAGGGGAAGATTCATTATATTGAGGTGTTTCCCAATGATGAGGAAGGTCAAGTATCCACAATACCTGTTGAAGAAACTAACTAGGTAGAGATAATAAATGCACTTGTACAAAAAGGGAGTTCCATTGCTACCCTCAGTACAATGGATGGAAGTAGTATCTCCAAAGTCTGTGGCGCACTTCACAGAAAACAAGTCACTGAACATAGTTCACCTACCATATCAACACCATCATGGAAAGACAAACTTTATCTTGGTTTGAGGAATTTCATCACCACCAAGTCATCCCAAGGTAGGACTTTTCTTGTGTGTGTGGATTTCCAACAACTTTCCTTGTTTGAAATTGAGAATTTTCACAACTTTCCATGGAATTTTTTGGACTTTATCTTGGTTGGGGAAATTTCATCAACAACCAGCAAAATTTCAAAAACACTCTAGGCTGGGCAGACTTTATGTCTACTAAAGGATTTTCCTTGCTTGAATGGATCGACTTTTGTGTGAAACAAGGAATTTCCACATTTTGTTTTGAGTCAACTTCTCTTGAGACTAGGAATTTCTCATCTCCTTAGGTGGACTTCATGTTGACTTGTGGATTTTTCAAAAACTTAGCAATTTTTCCTAGCCTTGGCGGACTTCATGTGAGTTCAAGGAATTTTCTCATGGGAGAGGGCAGAATAAACCCTTACTTGAGGATTTTCCAAGAATTCTTGGGCGGAGTTTGGGGTCTTGAAGAGAATTCTCAAGCTTGGAGAAGGGAATAATAGTGGTGTAGGAGCACGCATGCTATGTAAAGAACATCTTTAAGCATTATTGGATCATCGTTAAATGTAATAAGGTTCTAAGGACCATTTAGAGGTATTTGGGAACCAGTTGAACTCATTTATAGTACCATTGGTAATAGGCATTAATACACCCTCATGGTCAAATCTGGTCAACAGGTCATCAAAGGTCTAAGAAGGGTAGAGTAGGTTGGTATGTTGTTTTGGACCATTTTTGGTCTTTAGGTCGAGTCCTTGATGTGTACAAACATAGGTTGCAAGGGAGTGTCAAAAGTTGTCAATGTTGTCATGACAACATTGAAAACAACCATGCAACTTTTTGCATTTTCAGTCCCAATGGTCATAACAGTTCAAATGACAATTTGGAACCATTCAAAGGGATGCAAAAACACTTTTTAAGCCTTCACGGATTGAAGGCAAAGGTTGTTGAAGGTTATGCAAGTTTTGGAGCCATAAAAATAACACATGTTCTTAGTTTTTTCTTTGTTTCGCAAAGTTGTACGACCTTGTACGGATTGGTCTATACATGGTTGGATAGGGTGGTGTCTTAACCGTCTTTTGTAGGTGGTTTGAGGTTGAGATCTTTATCAAAGTTTATAAGCAATTCTTTGAGGCAAACTATAAAACCCTCAATCTCCTAGGGTTGAGATTCAAATGTAAATAATTCCACTTTCCACCACTGGAAAAATATGACCCTTGGTGGAAGATAAGGCCCCTAGATGTACTATAAGATTCAACTAGTCCTAGACCAAGAGATGAAGGGATTTGGGAGAAAGATGAAGCCCTAACCAAGCATCTCTATGTGTTTGGTTAGCACAATAGTGCAAATGGGTATTGTAGAGGGACTTAGAGGATTTGGTTGAGGTCTAAGGGTGGATTTGGTGATTTTGCATAGCAACAGAGATGTTTCAATGATTAGCAAAGTTGGTTCAACCTGTTGAAGGGCAATTACTTTGTAAATCAAGCCAAATTAGGCCTATTATGTCTGGTCAAACAATCTTAGTCAAGTGAGTAGTTGGTAGAAGCAGAAACCCATTTTGTCATATGTTGTCAAGGGCCCAAAAGGGTATTCTGAACTGTGATTTGTCCCTAGGGTTGTTCAGGAAATTTTGAAGTTGTTGGGTCAAAACCGAAAAAGGAGACCTAATTAGGACAAGACATTCTAATGAGTGGGTAAAGCCAAATGAATGGTGGAGTTTGGTCAATCTAGTTGTTACATCCCAAATTTTGCGCTAATTTTTAAATTGATCATAATTGTTGGTTTAACAAATTATTTTTCTTGATCATGTGAAATTAGTTAGTTAATTATAAACATTGTATCAATAGTTAACATATTATTTCTTTTCTTGATCATATGAAATGAGTTAGTGAATTATAAATGTTGTACCAACTGATAACGAATTATTTCTTTCATGATTATGTGAAATGAGTTAGTTATTATAGACGATGAAATAACCAGTACTCTATAATTGTCATTAGATGATTAACAATTGTTTGATTTGAATTAACGATAAATATATTTTGAATTAATGTGTGGGCGAGAATGTTTTGATTGGGTGATGGTAGGAGAAGACTGAAGAGGGGGGAAGCATTGCTAAACGGCATCATCGGAATCGGATGGTCATTTGGTTCAATCATCAGGATCGGCAGGTATGACCTAAGACTTCCTTGGAAAGGATACAAAGACTTGACCGCAGGTTACATTATGGACACACATGAGCTATTAAGAAAACAACATAATAAAAACATAAAGTACTTTAAATTAAAATATAATTCATACCTTGGAATTAATATTAAATCTCCTTATTTTATCATTATATGAAACCCTTAAATACGAACACATATATATAAAAATGAAGTGGCACTAATAAATTATAATTATATAATTTAATGATGTCACCTTATCAATATACATACATGAATGCACATGAGAGCATATAATAATAATAAAATAAAATTTAAACTCTTCAACTTTTTAATTATTTTCCCTCTTTGCTCCTCTCATTTTTAAATTCAAATTTATGAAGTGTCTAAATAGTCTTCTTGATAACCGATGGTAGCCAAAAGGTCACGATTGACCATTAAAAAGAGCATCTTGAATCGATTTGGAACAACCTTCTTCTTTTCTGCATTTTCTCTACTCTCCTTTCAAGCTACTACGTCTTAATATCGAGCCCAATGAAAAACGTTTTCAGAATATAACCATTCCTAGCTCTAAAATCCGCTTCATTTCTAATTCCGTCTAAGTCCAACAGCGTTAGGATCTTAGAACAGAGCAATATATAGCGGGAGGTCAAGAGTACCAACCGGCAAATAGAGGAACCCGAGTTTACATTCAGGTCACGTCATTCTTTGTTATCCAAATTCAGTCGGCTTTCATACTTTTTCTTTCCGAATATCAGCAGTGCTTTGCTGGATATGTTTGCCATTAATTACTTTGTTGCTGTTGAATAATATGATCAGAGAATTGAATAGAAAGTATATTCGGATACATAACTCCCATACATAGATTTTTATATAGACTGGTATCTTGTTTCTTTGATTTTAATTGAATAACCTTGAGATTATTTCAATTTTGGATTCGAAAGATAGAAAACTCAATTAAGTTGCATGAATCAATATCTATGCATGTGAATATCATCTTTTTCCCAAACAGTCTCCAGAGGTGTAAATAATATCATAATGATCAAACACGGAGGAATTCACTGGCAAAGAAGCCATGAAGGGTGAAGAGGTGTAAATAAAATAGAATGGTTAAAACCTTTCAAGCACCTAGGATTCACCGGCAAAGAAGCCATGAATGGTGAAGAGGTGGAGATAACTTGCAAGAACCAAGAATGAAATCAGATATAAATAACCATGTAATGAAAACACATAATAGCTCATGCATGTCCTGATAATAAAATCTATTGTCAAGTCAAGTGGTGGAGATCGGGTTTACAAACCCAAATTTGAAATCCTTGGCCAAGGTAGTTATAGGCATGTGTGCCAATCATGACATCTTTTTGTTTGTCCATAAGCTCCAGTTATATAGGTATAACTAATGAGACACTCAAACCACCAGGTAGCTCGAATGGCTGGACTTAAGAACATCCCAAGCCCGATCCCAAGGTAAGGAGGGTCATTTTATTAAGTTAGGATGTGTGGGGATAAGTATGGTCCGAGGTTGGGAGGTTAAGCCTATGTCAATGCTTCTCCTCTCACCAATGCCAAGGCTTGAACAACATGATAAAGGAATTCCTCCATTATATCTATATGTTTCTTTTTGCACTTTTACCTTTTAGATCCATAGAAGAATTAAAAGATAGTTTAGTTTTCTAGTAGCATAAATTAAATAAATTGTATTAGTTGATATAGAAGATAGTCGTTACTTTATTTTCATCTGAATATGTTATTAGTTAGTAATGGTTAAAATGTTAGCAATGTATTCATTTATTTATTTCGTTATATCAGTTGAATAAGAACTACAGTTAGAATACAAAACAATTACTTTATCCTAGTTAAATTCAATTAATGGAAGTCATTGTCATGTGAAATGGAATCAATTACTTATTAAATCAGATTATTAAGTGTTTTAAATTGGTTATGAAAATTCGTTTGTTACACTAGTGTTCCTATGCGAAAGGCATGTTGAAGGCAGAACCCAACTCACTCTCTCAAGAATTAGGTGGAAAAGACAAAATTGTCAAGGGATTCATTAGGGAAGGGTAATGAAAGAAGGTATATGGAACCAAGAAAGGTAATACTAGGATAGTGACTTGTTAGAAAAGACATATAGGAGCCTTGGATTTTGCAAGTGGCTCTAAGAGACAAGGGAAGAGATTGCAACAACGAGGGTGAATAGTTGGTCTATTGCTAAGGAGACAAATAGGTGATAACAAGGAGATCTTTGAGCCACTCTGCATCATATAACATTCAAATATTATACATTAAGTTATGTTTTATGTATATACTGTCAATATGTTTGAGAGTGGTTTCAAATCCCTAGGAGTTATAGGGTAGACTCTAGATTTTAGAAGACTACAAAATTTCAGACATTGAAATTCTAGATATAGATGCTTTCTAATTCTAATTATAACACCACAGTTGGAGCACACAAACTTCCACAAATGATGACTTCGAAATTGTAAACCTATAAGTTATTTCAGCACACAGACATGAATGTGATGTATTCTAATAAAATGTGTGAACTAACAAAGTTATACAAATTGCAGTCGTAACTTCCAATCTATACCACCACAATCGTCTCCAGACATAACTTCGAAACAAATTGTTTCTTATATTCATTTTGCTCCAAGTACAAACAAGAATTGCATGAACTAAAGAAACACAAATTGCAATCATAACTTTGAAAGAAATTGCTTCTTTTATTCACTTTCTCTTCAAAACTTGCACAAACAAATCACGATTATATTTGCACAACTTTTGTAGAGCTTTCTTCCATATATAAAGATGATATTTACAATGGAAGGCACTCCATTATATAGCAAAAGGAGTGAGAAAAGAGGAGAAAACAGTGGGAGAAACTCAACCACCTTGTCTATGTCAAAAAAGGAGGACTCGATCAATTACATAGCTGAAGGCACGTGTAATTTGATTGCATGCAAATCAATTACACATAACATCTTCTAAGCAAAATGATAAAAATGTTGAAGCTATCAAGAGCTCTTTTATTCTGAGCCACTATATTCACTTTGATAACACAATACATGTCTTCTGAGCAAAAAGATAAAAATGTTGAAGCTATAAAGAATTCCTTTATTCTAAGCCACCACATTCACTTTGATAACCGTTGTGTTCCATCTTTTGATAGCCTCTCGATTCTCATGTTGATCAACCAGTTGTCATTTGAAAATTGATGTAGTCAAGCTTTTGCTGATTCCATAGTTGTTGTGAATTCTCCTTTATCAGATCTATAGATTCTGGATTTCTCAATACTTTGAAAATCTTCTTAATGATGTCCGGATGTAAAGCTCAAAATAACTTTCCAATCAACATCTTTAACCGATTTTTATTTATTTTTATTTTTGAATCGAACTGATTGGCACATCCCCACACGAACTTAGATTCTAGGGAAGCCATTGGGAAAGTGGCAAAGTAACAAGAATTGGAATCGGATCAGAATAGGCAAGGCCGAATCAAATCGTGAATCAGCCATGAATCGAAATCGAATCGGCCACGAACCGGCAAATTTAAAAACCTTTGAAATTTAGTAACTTATTTCATTAATCCTTTATCGCTGATTCAATTCACCGATTCACAAAAAATCGTTTGGCTTGAATCAAATTGCCGAATCGCGTGAATTGCATGAGTCGCCGTGATTCTTAGAACTATGGAAAGTGGAGACTAAGTGAATATTGCTTCTTTGATTTGAAGCATGTCTTCTTAAAAAAATGTCTATTCTTTGAAGAAATTCTCACATATCTTGACTTGATGAATTCATTGCAACATGAGAATTCCAATGAGTGAAAACATCTTACAATGGAGTTGAATCCATGAGGGTTTCAAGATTTGGTCAATAATGCTAGATCCATGGAGGATAAGTCTTTTGGGTATGATTTAGATACTTTTTGAACACTTAAATAGGCTGGAAAAGACATGGACAGCTTCTTTTTTTAGCACAAATGGTCAAAATCGGGTTTTTCCAGGTGGATTATATATGAGCAAAATGTGGGCTTCAATGACTTGGAATGCAAGCAAATGTGACTTGAGAGCATATGGATAGTAGACTTTGTGTTAAAAAATGACAGTTTTCCCCAAAGTCGGGATTTAGAAATGTATTTACATAGGATGAAAACTTGTCATTTTTGACTTGTGTGTAAATGTGCAATCGGGATTTTCAAGTCCGATTACATATTTGAGAAACATGGAGTTGAACAAATTTGGAGATGGAGTGAGGATGAAGGATAAAAATGTGAATGGAAACTTGCATTCTTTGAGACAACTTTCATCATTTTCTTCACAAACTTGCTCTCTGAAAACACTAAAAATAAGTAAAAACAAAGAAACATATTTACAAAACAAGAAAAAGAAAAGAAAAAGCATACCTCTTGCTTTGACACAAATTGATTGCTTTCAGTTTCAATAATTCAATCTTGTAAGCAATTTAGTTTTTGAGAGGAAGAACCTTTTTTGCATTACAGAGATTGAGAGTTTTTGAATTTATTTATGTTTTTAGAACAAAAACCTAGGGCTGCAACTAAACAAATGGAAAGCAAAGAGCAAAAGAATGCATTAAAAATTCAACAA
This sequence comes from Cupressus sempervirens, assembly GCA_028749045.1. Taxonomy (NCBI): domain Eukaryota; kingdom Viridiplantae; phylum Streptophyta; class Pinopsida; order Cupressales; family Cupressaceae; genus Cupressus; species Cupressus sempervirens. The sequence goes on along the minus strand of CM053783.1, from coordinate 582,210,870 downwards.
GAACAAGAAATGCAAACAAAACCCAAAATTTTCACTTACTTGGAGAGCAAAGAGCAAATCTTGGAGCAAAGAAGAAGTTGGAATGAAACTCTTGTCCAAAAAATTTCCAATGTGTTTGCATATAGCATTCAAAAGCTTTCGAATGTCTTCAACTTGGCCTTAAAATCACAAATTTCCAGCTCTATTACACATTTAAATAATGTGCCAATGCATTCCTTAAGTGCAGATTGCACTTTTCATTACCCACTACACATTGCATTTTGAGTTTCTCATGCAAATCGGACTTTTCCAGCTCTTTTGCATATTGAGTTTGGACACCGAAGTGCAAATCGCACATTTTGGAGGCATTTGCATATTGGAAATAATAGGCTAAGTGTCGGTCACATTTTTCCAGCCCATTTGCATATTTTAAAATGTGTAAATGGAAAACTTCAAAGGCAAATCAGGCTTTTTGAGTAGCATTAAATGTTGCATTTGGGCGTCTAAGTGCTTGATCATGGTTTTAGGAAGTATTTACACATTGTATTTTTCCAACCAAGTGCAAATCGCACTTTTTAGGAGGCATTACATATTCCTTTTATGCCCAATCACGGTTTCGCCATGCATTTACATGTTGCTTTTTGCATGAAAAATACGAGTGTAGGGTCAATTGCACTTTTTGGGTGTGATTATACATTGTATTTACATGCGAATAGGCAAATCGTGGTTTTCAAAATAAAATGCATATTTAAATATCATGCAAAAATTGCCAAGCCAACTAGTTTTTGAGGAAAACAAGTTTTATCAAGCCAATCATGGTTTTGAGAGTGAAATTCACATTGCATAATGATGAGATGTAAGATGTAATATGCAGTTGGCCTTCAAAAGTGTGATTTGCCTCTTGAAATGGAGTAAACAAGAAAAATCAAACTTTTTAGATGCAAATGCATATTTAAAATGAGGCAAATCACACTTTTCAAGTATGTTTGCATATTTCATCAAATGCATATGTAAAAGACATAAAAACTTGTTCTTTTCATTTGACTTCTCATTTGCACATGTCTAATTGATTCACTTAAGTGAATCGCACTTTTGGGGTCCATTGCATATTACACATGACATTTTATGTGTCATGTAAATGGGTTGAAAAGATGCACTTTTCACTTAAGTGATTTAAGTTATAACATAAAGTGCATGTACAATATCTAAACAGATTAAAAAGTGCACTTTATAACTTAAGTGACAAGTTATATCTTGAAAGATCAAAAAGTGCAACTTTATAACATTGGTACAAATGGCTTTGGTTCAAAAAATTGCACTGATCACATGAGATTATACTCATTTATATATACATGTTGATATTTTTTGAATACCGATATGTATATGTACATGAATATAATCTGAATTTCATTATGGTGATCGCAGTATTCAGAACTGTCAATTCATATTATTATTGAAGTAATATCTCAAAAATGAATTCAATAAACAATTGTATTTATATTGATTGTTAAGCGATTGCAATGGACATAGTTAAAGTCTTAATGGCATTAGTTTTGTTATGACTAATCACATCGGGTGTGACCATTCCACCGATTGGGTGCATGGGTGAATGCTCATGTCTCCATTTGGAGACATGCCCATTCACCCATGTACCCGTCCAGACTTGTATACACAATATATGCCGCCCGATATTGCAACATAGAAATTGATTATGTATGCAGATCGAAGGCAATACACACATCAATCTTTAAGGAATATTTATATCATTGCATTCGGATTATATACTCTGTGCAGCACTTTGGATTCTTCATTGACATTGATTGTACCTGCAAGAAATATACATACTTCAGCATTGCAAAAAGAAATGTGTAAGTAAACTTTACATGGTATTAGAGCTTGGCTAAGGAAAGATCACACTAAGTTTATTGAATCAGATTTTTACTTTAAGACAACAATCCTCTCTCCCTACAAAATGACAAACACAATGAGATTTGAACATCAGCTTGAAAGTTTTGATAACTTCGAATACTGGAAACTTGGAGTGATGATGTTGTTAGAAGAAAACAAATTGGAATCATTTGTAAAAGAGGACAAAGAGGAACCTATAGATGATCCTAAGAAATCAGAATGGATCGAGAAAAATGAAAAGACAATAAAGATAATTGTAGATGTTGTTTGAGACCACATAGTACCTATTGTGGCAAAACATACCACAGCATATCGTATGCTTCGAGCTCTTGAAAATGCATTTATAATCAATAATACATGTAGAAAACTTGCTCTTAAAAGGCAGATGAATAGTGTAAGCATGAATAAAGGAGAAACTATAAATGTGTTCTTTATAAGAATCATAGACTTAAGAGATCAATTATTTGCACTTGGTTATGAGATTGAAAATCAAGAGTTATCCTTAATAGCATTAGGAGGACTTCCAAACTCTTGGGAATCCTTTGTACAAGTGTTAGGTCTAAAATCTGTAAACTAGATCTTTTAAGATCATATTGTTTTCAAGAAGAATTGAGATTAATGATTAAGGGAAAACACAAAACCCTAGATGAAGATGTTCAAGTTCTTAATACAAATGCTTATAAGAAAGGAAAGAAGAAAAACAACAAAAGGAAAAGAAATTTTCATGGAAAAGGACAATGCAAACAGAAGAAAGACTTGTCCAAAATCCAATGCTTCAGATGTGATCTATATGGACATTATGCAATAAATTGTCTCGATAGATTTAAACCTCAAGCATCTTTTGCAAAATCTAGGAAGTCAAATGAAGGCAATGAAAATGAAAAATATGCTTTCTATTTTACATTATCCAGCCAAATATCAACAAAAAGGAATACATGGATAGTTGACAACGGATCTTCCAGACACATCACTGGATATCAGGATAACTTAGAAAGCATGAAAATAGAAACAAATGAAGAAGTTACAATTGGTGATGATATTGCATACTCTGTAAAAGGAATTGGGAGTTGCACCATAAAATTGAAATCTGGAAATTCTATTCAACTTTCTGAAGTTCTCTATGTACCAGGTACTAAGAGGAATTTAATATCTATATCTACACTTGAAGATGATGGTTATAAAATTACATTCATGGAAGGGAAAGTACTAGCATGGCCTAAAAATTCAACCATTAAAAAGGCTCTAACAATAGGAGTACAACAAAGACTCTTATATGAGCTATGTGCCAAGACAAACCTTGCACTCGTACATGAGACCTCGGATTCAAATGAAATATGGCATAGAAGACTAGGTCATATCAACTTCCGTGTCCTAACATCAATGGAGAAGGTAGTAACTGGAATGCCCAAGTTAAAACATATTCACAATGAATCATCTAAAGGTTGTGTCTTAGGGAAAAACACTAAAAAGCCATTTCCTCATAGTTTGAGCAAAACTAAAGAAGAGTTGGAACTAGTACATTCAGATCTATGTGGGCCCATGTCTATACCATCTATAAGACGATTCTTGTACTATTTGATATTTGTTGATGATATTTCAAGGAAGTAAGGAAGACATGGATATACTTCCTTAAATGCAAAGAATCTGAAGAGGTTCTCTCTAAATTTAAAGAATTCAAAACTATCACTGAGAACTCCTTCGGTAAGAACATTAAAATTCTAAGAACAAATAATGGGAAGGAGTATACTTCTAAAATATTTTAAAGAGTTTTGCAAACTCATCGAGATTAAGAGGGAGTTCACAGTCCCTTACAATCCTCAAGAAAATGGGGTTGCTGAAAGGAAGAATAGAACTATTGTAGAATCTGCTAAAGCCATGATTTTTTATCAAAACTTGAGTATGTCCTTCTCGACTGAAGCATCCAACATAGTAGTCTATATTCAGAATAGATGTCCTCACTCACATTTGGACAATCAAACTCTTGAAGAAGCATTTTCTAGAAAGAAACCTGACATCAATCACCAAAGGATATTTGGATGTCCTGTATATGTTCATGTACCTAAGGAAAAGAGGACTAAATTAGAAGCTTCTGGAACAAAGGGTATTCTCATTGGTTTTAGTGAAACAGTAAAAGGATATAGAGTCTACATTCCTACACAAAAACAAATAGAACTAAATAGAGATGTCATCTTTGAGGAAGACATTGCTTGCAGAAGAGCCAAAACCTCCTATTAACTTGATACATTTGATTTATCTCCAGAAGAGACTCTTGCTCCTAAGATTCAGAGGGAGTTTCCTAAAGAGACTTTAACTAAAACTAAAATCCTTCCCGAGACTCAAGAAGAGAGTCTTGATCACTCTAAAAGGCAACTTTAGTCAAGGAAAATAATACAAGAAGGAGATGGATTCGCAGCCCCTTCAAGAACCATCCGAGAAAGGAAGAGACTTAGAAAATTGGCATATAATGCTTTCGTATGTGAGAGCTTGAATCCTGAACATCCTAGCACTTCTGAAGCACTTAAACATCAAGCTTGGAAAGATGCCATGGTGGAAGAATACCTGTCTATGTTAAAAAATGATGCTTGGGACATAGTTCCGAGACCTAAGGAAAAATCTATTGTGTCTTCAAAATGGCTCTTCAAAGTTTAGTATGTTGTAGATGGCAGCACTGAAAAACATAAAGCTCATTTTGTGGCTAGAGGTTTTTCTCAAAAGGAACGAATTGATTTTAGAGAAAGCTTTGCACCAGTTGCCAGGTACACTTTTGTTAGAGCTCTTATAGCCATCGCAGCAACCAAAGGTTGGAAAATCCACCAAATGGATGTAAAAACTACTTTTCTTAATGGAAAAATAGAGGAAGAAGAACACCTAGAACAGCCAAAAGGATTTGTAACTCATGATGTTGCTTCTTATGTTGTAAATTGAATAAGGTTCTATATGGACTTAAACAGGCTCCTTGGGCTTGGTATGAAAGGATTGACAAATACCTTTTAAGTCTTGGATTCACCAAAAACATGGCTGATCCAAATCTCTACTTCAAAGTAACTAAAGGTGATATGTTAATTCTAATTCTTTATGTTGACGATCTTCTAATTACAGGGGAAGAACATCATATTAATCAGTGAAAGAAAGATTTAGCTTCTGAATTTGAAATGAAGGATTTAGGAATTCTCCATTACTTTCTTGGTTTGGAAGTATGTCAGAAGTATGATAATATCTTTCTACATCAAAAGAAGTATACTATTGATATTCTGAAAAGATTTGAAATGTGGGATTGGCGACCTATGTCTACACCTATGGAAACCAACCTTCACAAGCTAAAGGAAGCAAGTGCTGAATCCAAACTAGTTGATCCCACCTTATACAGACATATAATTGGGTCCTCGATGTATCCTGTAAATACTCGACTTGATATCTAATATGCAGTGAATGAATTAAGTTAGTTCATGTGTGAACCTTGTGAGATTCATCTTGTTGCTTTGAAGCATATATTGAGGTATCTTCAAGGTAATATTGGGTATGAACTTAATAAGAGAATACCAGCTTGGAGTTACATGGATACACTAATTCCGATTGGGCCGGAAGTATAAATGACCGGAAAAACACATCAAGATGCTACTTCAATTTAGGATCAACCATGATCTCTTGGATTTGCAGAAAACAAGCTTCTATTGCTCAAAGTTCTACTGAGGCAGAATATATTGCAGCAGCTATGGGAGCTAGAGAAGCAGTGTGCTTTGGAAGTTGCTTTCAAACTTGTTTGGTGAACCTTTGAAACCTACCACAATTCATTGTGATAATCAAAGTTGTATCAAATTATCTATGAATCCGGTATTTCATAATAGATCCAAGCATATAGAGATTCTTTACCACTACGTAAGTGACATGGTGGAAAGAAGAGCTATTCAATTAGAATATATTAATACAGGTGATCAAACTACTGACATTCTCACCAAGGCTCTCCCTAAAGTGAAAGTTAATCATTTCAGAAAGAAACTTAGCTTGATTGAAATGTAAGTTTATGAGATTGAGTCTCAACTTTGTAAATTTGTATTAATTAAATAAAGATGTTTAAAGTGTAAACTCTTTTGTCATATGTGTGACTCTATGACTCATGGGCCTACCCTATGTTCATTATTTAAGGAGATAATCTTTTATTATGGAATATTGATTATGATAATATAAGTGACGACTTTGTTATTATTAGATTACTATCATGATGAATATCATGTGACTTAACATTCAAGGAAAGATCATGTTAGTTAAAGGAGCATGTTGATGGATATCATGTGACTTGATATCTGTTAAAGATCAATATGTTCAAATTCATGGTGGATATTATGTGATTTAATATCTATGGATAAACCATGATCTGGTATGGTGAATATCATGTGACTTGATATCTATATACACACCATAACTGAAAAGAATATCATGAGACTTGATTTTCTTATATATATATATATATATATATATATATATATATATATATTGAGGATATTACTTCTTATAATGAGAAAAAAAAAATCATATGCACTTTGTCTTCCCTAGCTAAGAGGGAGTGTTGATACAAATAGCTTTGGTTCAGAAAATTGCACTGATCACAAGAGACTATATATATATATATATATATATATATATATATATATATATATATATATATATATATATATATATATATTCTATTCATGTCAATATGTTGAATACCGATATGTATATGAATATAATATGCATTTCATTATGGTGATCGCAATATTTAGAACTGCTGATGCATATTATTATTGAAGTAATATCTCAAAAATGAATTCAGTAAACAATCATATTTATATTGATTGTTAAATGATTGCAATGGACTTAGTTAAAGTCTTAATGGCATTAGTTTTGTTATGACTAATCACATCAGGTGTGACCATTCCACCAATCGAGTGCATCAGTGAATGGTCATGTCTCCATTTGGAGACATGCCCATTCACCCATGTACCCATCTAGACTTGTAAACATAGGATATGCCGCCCGATACTGCAACATAGAAATTGATTAATGTATGCAGATCGAAGGCAATACAAACATCGATCTTGAAGGAATATTTATATCATTGCATTCAGATTATATATACTGTGCAACACTTTGATTCTTCATTGGCATTGACTGTACCTACAGGAAATATACATACTACAGCATTGCGAAAAGAAATCTGTAAGCAAACTTTACATATAGCTTAAAAACACATTTATTTTTTAAGTGATTTCAAGTTATAAACATCAAAAAGTGCAACATAACATCACAATATAAAGTTTAATATTTAAAATATGTAATTAGGGTTTTAAAGTCCAATTACACATACACTTAAACGTTAATATCTTTTGATTGACAACTTTGATTAAGTCCTAAGATAGCTCAAAATGAGCCTATGACCGAAAGCAAGAGATTGAAGGAAATAAAAGAACCGAAACAATCCAAACAAACACGCTAAATGCAAAAAAGGACTTTGAAAGCCTCAAAAATCAAGTATAAGCTACTAGATTCAAAAAGTCTAATCAAGCTTTCAAAAACAAAAGTAATTTGACAAGAACCTTCAATAAAAAGACTCATAATATGAATTGGGAAGGATTAATTGACCAATTTTTGCCAATAACATAGTGAATTAATTTAAAGAAATATGAAACTTTAATTGCAAAGTTTTGTGGTGTTGCCTACATTTTGTGATTACAAAATGAAGGACAACACTATTGTCTTTAAATTATTGTCAGTCTCATAAGTGTGAATACTTGAGAGGTGGCAAATTATAGCACTAGATTTGAAACATGGAAATAAAATGAGTAAAGCATGGAACAAAAATGAGGGAACATGATTTTGAACCAGGAAACAATGATGAGTAACACTACCATAATGTTTCTGGATTTTTAGAATGATTGGCATACAAATAAAAACATTCCTTACTTTAAGGTGACAGCAACAGCTTAACCGTAATTTCTAGCATTTATGAGGACATAATGGCACACTAACTCTCATTGGAACAAATGCTTCCATCATACACCTTGGCAATAGAAGGAAGATAATCAATAGCATCAATTTAATCCGAAAGATTAAAATAAATCATAGAAACCCCTCAAAAATGACATCTGGACCATTTATATCAATTAAATTGAAATTGTCAATAAAAATACACATCTTCTTCAAGGGAATCTCTAAATATTTGCATGTATACCTGAGCTTGTGATCGGAAATACATGAATGGTGTATATCGCAAAAAATTGGAAACACGAGAAGTATATATATCTGCATATCTACAAAGTAAAAAAAGACAGCAATAAAGACACAGCAATATCATATACCACAAATAGAGAGGTAGTAGATTTCAAGAACGACAAGCATATACAAAAGAAGCAAAACTTTTAAGTGAGAAGCAGTCGCTTACTTCTCGATTTGCCTTGTAAGATGGCTCTTATCCCACAAACCAGCACGAGAGAGGTATCCCCACCTGTTGGAAGAAAACAGTAACACATTGAATGTAATTTACAATTAGCACTAAATTATTTAACCATGAAACAAACTGCACAGATAATCATAAACTCATTAATAGACTTCACACAAGCACAGAAACAAAGATGTACTTTAGAAGATAAACAAAGCAATTCCTCCAGCACCCCAAATGATCTAATCCAAGTGCACCCATAAGAAAGACTGCATATAGACAATCCAACAAGCATGGTCTAATCTCTAAGAGACTATATATCAAGCAGAGAGTGAATATTATATCACCAACCTACATTAGACAGGTGCCAATCCAATTCTCTAATGTCAAGAAATCAAGGTGACTGAAACTTGTAGAGCAGTGAGGGAAATCCATAAGCTCCAGAGAGTTATAGGCATCACAAGTATATACAAAATTGCATGTTTCAATAGATTTGCAACAACATAATTACTGTCACTAATTCTACTTGAGGTTGAAATGCATCAGTTCCTCAATATAGTTATTTTTCAATGATATCTTTATGACACACAAGATTTAGCACACAATTGATTCTCTAGTGAGGATTACAAATTTAACAACCAAAACAATATGTTCCTCGTCCACATATAAGAAAGTAAGGAAAGGAAGAACAAACTTATTAATGTTTTTGTGATTAAATTAATTCAATGACTGCAAAGCGCTTGTTAAGACACCACTAACACTGATTTCTCAAAGTAAGACAGCCATACACAAGAAAAGAGAAAGCTATAATATAAAATACACAGATTTAGCCATCAAAAGTTTAAATTAAAAGTTCATAAAACTGCTATCCTTACATTTAAAAGGGAAACATCCCCCATTTTGCTTCCAATGATTTATTTGGGTATACTTATCGTCTCCCGCCATTTTCATTATGGGATTGGCTATTTTGTAAACACTGCCTTCTTTATTTCAATACACTTATCGCTTTATGGGAAAATAAAATTAGAACAAAACATGGACAATAGAAACTATTGTAGAATATAGAAAAGGTTCCTTCTTGAAAGCTTTATATCACGAGACATTAGTGTGGTGTGGTGAGACCTTGAGCGAGAGCGATGAGAAGCTAGGATGCCAGCTAGGCTAGGGAACAATCCCTAGCCCATGTTTGCTGTTTTCCCCTTTTGCTGATATTCTTCCCTGTTCTTTTTGGATTGACGGCTGCTGGACAAAGTTAGTGTGGGTTCCGATTTTCGGAGAGCATTTGCAGACAAATTTGGATTGGGGTTTTTATTGTTTGCATGGCAGGGCCTGGGATTTCTTCTGCATAGGTGAGGGTAGATGGTTCTTCTCCAATTGTGCATGCAATGAGATCTGAATCGTTTTATTCAGGGGAGAGCTCCAAGATGAAAAAAGTTAATGGTTGTTTTCTGCGTAGGCATGATCGCCCTGTTCTAGTTATTCCTCCAATGACAGTGATGGAGGACATTGAATATTGGACCAAGCATGCTTTGATATGCAAATTTCTTGGAATCTGGATTTCCTTATCTACTCTTGAGACATGGATCCGCTGCTCATGGCAGGTGGAAGGAGATATGGAGATCATGCTAGCAGGGAATAGCTATTTTTTGTTGTATTCTCATGCATGTCTGATCGTGATTGTGTTTTTGAAGGAGGCCTTTATTTCTACAACCATGTGGGGTTATTTGTCAAACACTAGCATTTAGGATTTAATGTTGTTGAGGATCTCCCTTCAACAATGCCAGTTTGGGTTCGCTTGCCTCACCTTCCCTTGGAATTCTAGCAAGAAGACATCCTCTGTCAAATTGTTGCTTTGTTAGGAAAGTTGACTGCAATTGCGCATCAATCCCTCGATAAAAAGGTTGCTTGTTTTGCTAGAATTTGTGTTGAAATTAATTTGAATAACCCATTACCAGATTCTTTGGAAATTTGTCTTGGGGCTTCTTCCTGGGTGCAATAGTTAGATTATGAATCCCTCCCTTTCCGATGTCGGATATGTCATGAGTATGGTCATTTAAAGTGTCAGTGTCCTTGCAACTTGACTTCCAAAGGAGCAGACGGTTCTATGGTCGGCAATGGTGGTGGTTTGGCAAATACTATAGTGAAAGGACAAGCTCAGATGGATAATACAACCAAGGGGAAGAATCAACCAGATGTTACAGGAAAGGGAAAGGCTCAAATGTAGGATAAGGATGGATTTACCCCTACTCGCCCACGAGCTAAGGGGCGTGGTCAGAAGAGGCCTTTGAAAGATAGAATATCTGATTCGAGTTTTAATCGCTTTGAGGTGCTGGATAGTATGGTTCTAGAGGAGGGTATTCCTCCTAGTGTCTCTTCTGACCCAGTTTGCCCAGATGAGGGACTTTTACCTAATGATGCTTGTGGGGCATCCTAGGTTGTGGCATATCAGAATTGTGAGGTCCCTGTAGCTCTTGTTCCAGATGCTCTGGTAACACCTGTGGTGTCGGAGGATAATGACATTGTTCTAGCCGACTTGGTTAAGGATGTGCTAGCATCTAGTAAGGGTAAGGGGTCTCCTCTCCCCTTGGGGTTAATGCATAGACCCTCTAAGCGGGTTTCCTTTACTCCTTTAAGGAGTGGGCGCAAAACAAACCAAGAGAAGATTAAACTCACGGGAGATATATTGATAGAGTCTGGGTCAGTGAAACCATTGGATGCTCATTTTCCCCATTCTACTCAATGATGATTATTCTCTCATGGAATGTTAGGGGGTTGAATAACATCCCTAGACAAAAGGCTATTCAGAATTTGGTGGTTGATCTTTCTCCTGATGTTTTTTGTATCCAAGAGACTAAGCAATATGTGGAGTCTATGGTCCAACATGCCTCTAGTATTTGGACTCGTGGGCAATGTCAGTGTGTTGGGGCTATGGGCAGTGCTAGTGGTTTGGCTATCTTTCGGGATCTGCAAAAAATTTCTCCCCTTGGTTGGGTGTCTTCTTGCTCAGCTCTCTCTATGGTGGCTTCTGCTTTGGACTCAGGAGAGGTAATCATGATTACTAATGTGTATGTGCCTGTTGTTTTTGCGGGAAAGGAGGAACATTGGAGGCATATTCAATATATTAGAAATTGTCACCCTTTTCGTCCTTGGGTGTTAGCAAGGGACTTCAATTCAGTTTTAAGTTTGAAGGAGAAGCAAGGTGGTTTGGCTACATTGGGGCCTTCTACTCTTCTTCAGCAACACATATCGCTTTTGCATCTCTCTGATGTTAAGCCTTCTAATGGTCTCTATACTTGGAATAATCGAAGGATTGGGGCTGATGCTATCTCAAAACATCTAGACAGATTTCTTGTTTCTTGTTTCCGAGTTAGTGGCATCCTTACTCTCTCTTCGGAAATCCTGGATTGGAGGGGTTCTAATCATTGGCCAATCAAATTTTTTGCTATTGGGGCTTGTATTCCAAAGCATCCACCTTTTAAGTTCCAGTTGATGTGGCTTCGTGACTCCTCTCTTCGTGATTTTGCTTTATGTTGGTGGAGAGATGGCGCTCTTGCATATGGTACTGCTATGTTTTCATTTTCCAAAAGGCTTCAATATGTTAAAAGGCAGCTCAAGATATGGAATAGACAATGTTTTGGGAACCTTCACTCTATGAAGAGGCTTGTTCAGGAAGATCTTGATGTCATCACAAGGCAAATTAGAGATCGAGGTTTCTCAGAGGATCTTGGAAGGGCTAAATCCCTTGCTTCTAGAGCTCTAGAAGAATGGGAACTTCAAGGGGAAATTTTTTGGAAGCAAAAGGCTAGAGTTGATTGGCTCCAGGAAGGTGATTGGAACACTACTTTTTCCCATCAAACGGTACAATCTCGTCGGAATCAGAGCAATATCTCTTCTTTGGTTAATTCTCAAGGTATCAAACTGACTTTCTTGCCAGCTTTGTTCCAGGAGGCTACTCGGTACTTTTCTACCCTCTTCTCTGAGGACTCTCCTCCTGCTGATAATGAAAAAAATATTATTGTCTTGTATTCCTTCCCTTGTCACTCAAGAAATGAATGATTATCTCATGCGACCAATATCTTTGGAAGGGTTGGAGGAGGTGTTCTTTGGCATGCCTAAGGGAAAGGCTCTTGGTCCTGATGGCTTTCCAATTGAGTTCTTTGAGGTGGTTAAGGAATCCTATTCTAGCAAGCAGATGCTTTAGGTATTGAATTCTACTTTCTTGACTCTTATTCCAAAAAGAGAGGGTGCTAATCAATTGGAGTTTTTTAGACCAATTGCCTTATGTAATGTAGTTTACAAAGTCATTACTAAGTTGATTGCTAAGAGAATTAAAAAGTGGCTCCCCATTATTATCTCAGAGGAACAAGGTGGTTTTGTTGCTGGAAGACAAATTTTGGATGGGGTGGTTATTGCTACTGAGGCTATTCACTCTATGGCTAGTTCAAGGGAGAGAGCATTGTTTGTTAAGCTCGATATGGCTAAGGCCTACGATAGAGTTAAATGGAGTTTCCTAAGGAATATTCTTCCTACCTTTGGCTTTAGCTCTGACTAGGTGAGTTGGACAATGAGTTGTGTTACTTCTGCCTCTTTTTCAGTCCTTCTTAATGGTCAACCTTCCCAACTATTTGATGCCTCTAGAGGCCTCTGCCAAGGTGACCCTCTCTCCCCATATCTATTCATCATCATGGCTGAGGGCTTGGGCAGATTCATTAAGTATCAGATGTCCCAAAATTCTATTCAGGGGTGACAATGGGGTAGTGGTTTACCTACTCTTTCTCACCTTCAATTTGTTGATGACTCTGCTCTTGCGGCTCTTGCTAGGATCAAGGAAGTTGAAGCCTTTCGACATACTCTAGATATTTATTTGGCAGCTTTAGGCCAAAAAGTTAATAAGTACAAATCTTCCATTTACTTTTTTAACACTCCTAATTCTATTCAGCAAAGGATTACTGATATCCTACAATTTCAAATTGGGTCGCTTACTTTGACTTATCTTGGCATCCCTATTGTTGTTTCTAGGAAGCCATGTCTCTTCTAGCAAAATTTGATCACCAAGCTTCGGGATAGGGTAAATCATTGGACTCATAGATGCCTTTTTACTACTACTCGGGTTACTCTTCTTCAATCTGTTATCCAAGCTCTTCCTACTTATAAAAGCATGGTTCAACCTGCTCTTGTTTACTTTCTCAAGGAGTTTGATGCTCTTTCTCGGCAATTCCTTTGGAGTGGTAATTTGTGTAGCACTAAATGGAGTTTGATTAGCTAGGAGACTATTTGTAGGCCTAAAAAGGAGGGTGGTCTTGGTCTTTGATCAGCTCTCTTGAGTAGTCAAGCATTGGTTGGAGACTATTTGTAGGCCTAAAAAGGAGGGTGGTCTTGGTCTTTGATCAGCTCTCTTGAGTAGTCAAGCATTGGTTGCTAAGCTTTATTGGTGATGGTGCTCTGGACAACATCAACTTTGGGCTCGTATTATCACCCATAAATATTTTCGTGGTCTTGATCCTTGCTCTGTTTCTGCACTTCCTCTTGAAGGTCGTGGCTCAATGGTTTGGCATACTCTGAAGACTGGTGATGTGTTAGTCAAGAGAGGTTTCTTCTGGATATGTAAGAGGCTCTGAGGCTTTGTTTTGGTCTGATGCTTGGGATGGATTCCCATCCATATCATCCATGTACCCTATCTTCAGACTCTTTGTGATTCTTTTCATGCTATTGGATGTGGCTCATTACAAAACTCCTTATCAATTGGGACCTGTTGTTGGTTACAGATGGAAGCACTCTTCTGATTGGCCTCCTAAAGGCACAGACATGGCTCGTCAGGAGCTTTCTCAGATTCTGGTCTCTAGGGAGTGTTCCTCTTTGCTTGGTCCAAATGTTCTGGCTTAGTGAGGTACCTTGTCTGGTAAATATCATGTCTCTATTATGTATCAGGAGCTAACTAGACAATTATTTGGGGATGTTGGGTCCCTTGGTGGAAACAAGTTTGGAATAAAGTTTCTTGGTCCAAGTGCAATTTTTTCATGTGGCTAGTGGCTTACAACCGCTGTCTTACGTGGGATAATCTTTGTAAACATGGATTTCAGGGCCCCTCTTATTGTGTTTTGTGTGATAATGGAGAGGAGTTTGTCTCCCATCTATTCTTCCATTGCTCCTTTTCTACTCAACTATGGCACCTTTGGTGGAGTGCTTGGGGTTGCTCTTGTAGGCATGCTTCCTCTTTGCTTGAGTTCTGAGCCCGCTTGGGCAGTGCTCCCTCCAAGTCTTCTCCTCTCCATGATGCTTGGATTGCTGGCCCATCGTTCATTCTCTGGCCTATCTGGTTGGAGAGGAATCGTCGAATCTTTCAAGATGTTTAGCTTGGTGTTATGCATCTTTGGTGGAAGATCTCACATTCTCTTCAGGAAACTATTCAAGTGAAGTGTGCACTAGATGGGGGTATGGATCCGACTGATCTTGCTATATCGCCTCAATTTTCATCTTTAGGATGGGGTTGCAGCTCAAAGGTATCAAAAAGTGACCAAGCAACCTCAACATCAGAGGAAAGGTTGGGTGAATCGAGATGGACATTGGACTCCTCCCCATGGAGTTCTGAAAATTAACACTGATGGTTCTTCTCGGGGGAATCCAAGCCCTGCTGATATTAGGGAAGTGGCTCGTTGCAATTCTGGTCACATTAAATTCTTTTTCTCAGTGCATAAGGGTGATTACACTAACAATCTCATGAAGGCTCAGGCCATTTTACATGTAGTGGAACAGTGTTGTTTGCAGGGATGGCGCAAGATTATCTGTGAGTTTGACTCCCAAGTGGTGGTGAACTTGCTTTCCTCGCAAGAGCTTGAGAATGTTAGTTGGCAGCTGGCCACTGTTGTTAATCAGATTCTTCTCTTTTGTACCTCTCTTGAGTTCATTAGTGTAAGAATTTGGCTTATGCTAGAATTCACCCAAGAACTAAAGAACTCAAACACAAGCACACAGTAGACCAAAATAGAGAGAGTATGATCCGAATGACAATATTTATTCAATATGCCCACTTGAGAGTACACTAGGAGTGCCTGTATATAAAGGCCTCAAGAGAGCTTCTAGAATGCAAAGAAGTCAGCATCATGATAAGTCATACAACCAAGCACATGTCCACCAGATATGGGTTATCCTCCATTAAACACAAAATTAAGTACGATGATGTGAGGATAAGCCTACAATGGTGTAGCACGCAAATCAGTGGTGTAGACAACATGTGCTAAATTAGAAGTGCGAATAACTATGTTGTCAACATGACAACTCAATGAATGATGCAAACTCCTGTGTTGTAGACACCATGTACATAATTAGAGTTGCGTAACTCATGAGAGTACACAAACTCCTAAGTGTCTCACCTAAAATAATAATAAAATAATGTAAATAATTAAATAATGCATTAACCTAAGTAAACTTAAGTAAAGTGTAATAAGTAAATACTTATTTACACTAATTAGGTTTACTTACACTCCTCGTGAATGGAACAAAGCTGCTGATTGTTTAGCCAAATGGACTTCTGGTCATGCTCCGGGCTCGAATATTATGGATAGGGGGCAACTTCCCTTTGAGATGTTGCAACAATTTGATGATCTCGTTGCTTAGGATAGAGCTCCTTGTCGAGCTCTCCTTGTTGTAATCCTTTCTGTCTTAATAAATTTTTACCCTCTTTTTTTTTTCCGAAAGTTATATATCACTGTTGCAATACTCACTGCACAGTAAATTAATAATAGCCTTTGTGAGAAGCATTGGCCTTTACAATTTACACTCCTTCATATTTTACTATCTTCATAATCTTCTTTCAGGATGATGATATACACATCTTGGAATATATCAAGTAATGTCCAACTAGATACTGCTTCTCTTTTCTAGCTAGAGTAATTGTTACAATAATACTTTTGGTTATGTAAGCAGTCATAAGTGCAGAATCTTGACTATTGAGGTAAAATGAGTTAATAAACAAATTGAGGTAAACTGAAATCTTCAAGGCAAAATCTGCAATATAACATTACTCAGTGTGTGAGGTTACTTAGTGGGTGATGTCCCCATGTAATCTAGCCACATCTAATTCAACAACAATCCTTCTGGTTATCTTATGCTCTTTTCTATCTAGAGTAAGTGTTACAATAATCCCTTTCGTTATGTGAGTAGTCTTAAGTACAGAATCTTGATTATCGATCAAACAGAACAACTTAAAATCTGCATGCATATCTCCTACATAGAACTGTAAACACTACTTTCTCCATGTGGTAAAACGAAAAAAGAAAAAATGATTAAGTCTTCCCTATTCCATGACTTTCCGATACCAGCCTTTTACATACTATTTTTCCTCTTCCAGGAGGGGAAAGAATAAGAATAAGAGCATACATGCATATCAAAAGCATTAAGAAAAGATAGGGGGATGGGGAAGGGGGAGGGACGGAGGGAGAGCACTGATGATTGAACAGAAGCATACACTAGTGTTTGTCACAAAAAGCAAGCTGCAAAGTAGCTTTACCTTTTGTTGAAATGCTCTCCATCAGCTTCTAGCATAGGAGCAATTATTTTATCAAGTTCTTCCATAACAATAAGGAGTTTCTGCATATTCTCTGTAAGTTCCCGATCATTCATCTCTGTTGCATTTCGAGTCTGCATTCATTACATCTTTTCCTCAAATTAGTAAGGTTCAAGATCAAATATTGAATCCATATAAAGCTTCATTAAATGTAAAAACTCAAAATCACTCTTCATTACACAATAACAATAAGGCAAATGAATCAAGTTCTTTTGAAGAGAACAATATTTAATAGATCTTTACAGACCCTTAAAAACATGATCTGTACAAATCTAGATTTGATAGAAATAATTTAACAAAAAAAGGAACCAAAGACATGTTCCTCAGGAGAATCTTATCAAGATACTCATTTGCAGACTTGAACATCAAAAAGGAATGTGCAAAGGTCAATCAGTTTTTTCATAGACAATCAAAATGTTAAGGCACAAATGGACAAAACTTAAAAGACATCAGAAAATCCAAAACCGTAATATTTTTGTGTCTATCAAACCTTCAATCAAGCTACTATGGAATGCTAGATTGCAAATTACTGTTCTAATATAGTTCAGTTTTCATGACAGGGTGCACCTAATTTACTGCACCTTCTTGATATTGTTTAGTACAAGAATATTTCTATAATGTTAATAAAAGACAAAATATTTGATACTGCATTGCACGTCCAAGTCATGACACAGAAATCATCATTCTGAAATCTGTCTTACCCTATTGGATCTATTTGTTAGGTATTTGGCACTAACAAATACTACAGCTTTATTATATGAAATGCTAGTGTCGTTTAATACTCTATGGAAAAGTGACTGAGATCACCAACTATTATAATCTCCACTACTTACTAGGGATAAATTAAAACAAAAAATCAAAAGATGAAGAAAAAAGATAAGCACACCTCATTGTATATGATGTTAATTTGGTAAACTCTCAAGAGCATTTACCTGTGCTGGACGACCTTTAGTCCGTCGTTGTAGAGCTAGACGCAACTGATTAAACACGTCACCAACTACTTCCTTCTGATTCATAAGTGCTATCAATTTTTCTCTATGATCTTTGCCACAAACCAGTGCCAAAAACTGCAGTTTCAAATAAACTAGCTTAAGCATTAGAAAGACAAAAAAACATAGATATATAAACTTACATCTCCAGAATAGGTCACAAGGAATACATTAAAAAAACTGTAAGGATGACATTGCAGAACAAATTCCTTTCACATTGTTCATGCCAATACCCTCTCTTCCCTGTTACTATTGTGCGTCAAAATATCCAACCAATTATATCTTGGAAAATTTAGCCACAACCAATTTTATAAATGTATCTTTCCTCAATCCTATTGAAGACAATCCAGACTTGAGCAAATCCTGAATTATTTTGATGAATATAATATCACGAACTAACTTCAGCCTGATCTAAAGTTGCTTTTTCACAGAAGCTACTTTCACATTATTTAGACAGAAACAGCACATTCAATGAGATAACTTGATAAGCCATTTACAATTAGAAAAGTTAGGCATAATCAAAGGATGCAAATTTCTCCCACTGTTTTACAGTGACCAGGGTTTGTATTAATGAGTTGGAGAAGTTTATAACCAAAGTTACAAGCTTTCCAAATAAGTTGGCCTCTCTGTAAAATGGACACTTCAGATAGAGAAAAGAAACAGTAATCCCGTCTGAGAAAAACCTACAGCTGCACAGTTCTCCTGAGCATAAAGAACTGTAAGTGACAAAACAATTTTCTCATTTTGACAATATATAAGATAGTGCAGTTATCAGATAAGTTCACATTACAAGAAAACTCATAATTGAAACAAGCAGCAATCAATACTACAACCATGTTTAACTCTCCACTTCTGTAAAAAAATAATACAGTACGAACTGACCAGCAAGTAAACTGGTTTTATGGCTACTGTTTTTTTTTTAATATCAAAAACAAAGAAGACCCCCTCTTTAGAAAACTGGAATAAGATTAAAGTAATCAGGGTCCACATTTTTGTGTAGGCTTTCCCACTTTTAACTGTGACATGAGATTGCCTCCAGCATAGATACAATAAGCAAGGGATACGTATTTTGCAAAATTATACCTGCATGTGCACCTACCTTATCCTTTGAAGCACACTGCACCCACTGCTAATGTGGTTAGTACTCATGACAAATTTGCATGTTATCAGTGGATTGGAACCTACCATTATCCATTAAAGCACACTACACCAAATGTTAATGTGGTGTAGCTCTCATAACAAATTTAGATGTTATCAGTGGACTGGAACCTAAGTTTTTTTGCAAAAACCACATCAATTTATCGCTTGAGCAGATTCCAGTGGATCTCGGTAGTCAACCGTACTGCTCAATCTGTGCCATGTTTCTCCAGTCTTAACCAAAGTATTATGTTGCAATGGTTATACAATGTAGACACCAAAAAGTGTGCCATGGCTGAAGTAACAGTTTTATTAACCTTCTTAATCGACTGAATAATTTTCATTATTTAATTATTTTGTGTCATTCTTCTAATTTAATTCAAAAATTAAACATCTCTCACCTTTCTCATAATTAAAAAATTATTAATTATTAAATTATGTAATATTCTTCTAATGTTAATTAAATAATTTAATAATTTTTTCATCTAATTAATCAATTTCCCCCATTTTATTAAATAATGTTTACTATTTAATTAAAGGTAAATTCTAATTACTCTGATAATTAAAGAATTTAGTTAGTTAGTTAGTTGACTTATTTAACTCATTTCCTATTTCTTCTCCAGCACTCACAATTAATGATATTTATTAATTAAATTATAAGTTTCCGCTTGAAGTTCGGGTCCGAAGAACCAGTTTGCTGGTATGACAATATTTTGAAATGTGGTATACGTTTGTTGGGTTCTTTAGTACAAAAACATGTAAATATTATACATATGTATGCAGCCAAAAAGAATGGATTAAGATTAGAATGCCACATAGTATCATAAAAACAACAAAAACACTATAAACTTATAATCATAACATCATATCTATTATCAACACCAAAATATTAAAATAATATCAAGTCCAAGTATCATTGTTTTGACATTCAATAATTAGAACTTATACTAAGTTTTAATCATCTAATGGATTATCTAAATCTTCATCTTCTTCTTCTCATCATCAAATTTATTAGAGTTGATTCACAAATAGTGCCAATGTCAATGGGACCAGCTGCACTAATGACTTTCTGCTTTCTAAGTTGTAGAATCCTTATTTCATTTTCATTGTACAAAGAGCTTGTTAGTTCCTAATTAACATCCTACTTTAAAAATGTTATATAAGTAGCTTGCAACTCCCTTCACCTATTGAAGATGTTGTTTAATGTTTAAATTAACATTTATCACAATACAAAGCTTCCAATTAATTGGATAGGGGTCATTTATCAACAATTGGATCTAAAAATTTCACTTGAAGATATATTGAGTGCTAGTTTAATTTGATGAAATAAATATCTCAAGTGAAGCAAAATTGTTTTAGTAATGTTAAAGCTCTTTATTCAAATTATGTAATTATTATTTTCTACACTAAATTTATAGAATGTATCTCAGTGGAACTGGACCTGATTTGCACTTGGTCTACCTAGGTCTGCCTTGGTTTGACCATGGTTCTACCTAGGTTCAGCCTGGAGGAACTATCTTGCCTAGGTTCGAACCCAAGGGGAACCCAAAAAGGAACCGGGACCAGAACCTAAGACCAGTTCGGAGGGCTCGAGGGAGAACTGGGTAACTAAGATTAAATTTTAATATCTTCTTTATTTTGTCCCCCACTAGTAAATAATATTTACCATTTAATTAAATATCTTCTTGATATTGTCTCCCACAATTAAGTATCTTCTTGATTCTTGTTACCCGTAGTTAAATGATTATTTTAATTAGTTAACTAAGCCACCTTTACCCAAATAAATTCTTTAATTTATTTAAATAAATTATTTTTTCTAGTCTTCTATAATTAGATAACTATTTTAATTATTTAATTGTATAATATTCCTTTGATTATAAATTAAATGATTCTTATTATTTAACTAATATATTTTCACCAATTTTAATTAAATACTTTTTTATTGTTTAATTAAAATAACTTTTCTTAATCTTGTCATCACAATTAGATAATTTGATTAATGATTTAATTAAGTTGAGTCTTCTAAATTGGAATAAAATAATTTTTTTATTTAATTTTCCACTTCCCCGAAGTCAACCAGAGTCTTCCTAAAATAACTAAATTAATCAATTTATTTTATCTCAATCATGCACAATTAAATAGACTTCAATTTTCTTAAAATTAATTATTCTTCAGCTCCTACCTCTCTCAATTTTCCAATCAAATCAATCCTCGTATCAATCAGTTAAGTCATGTGTCCACTCTGTTTCTATCAACTCTATCATCCAATAGTGAACTGTCAATTAGTCTAAGTTATCAATTCAATCAAGTCAAGTCTAAAATTATCAAGAAAAAATAAAAAACAATCAGAACTGTGTATTGAAATCCAAAAGATGTATATAATAAAGGGTGAATCCTCATTATTCACAACCACGGTTTTTGAGTTCTCGTGTTATCATAATTGGAGGAAATTTGAATACTCACAATTGCAAAGAGAAGGAGAAAAGTCAAGGAAGGCCTTATTGGTTTGATATTTGTTTATTGCTTTGACTAATTCATTGCATGCATTGAATTATGTATTTCTGTCTTGAATAAGATACTTTTGCGTACCAATCTAGGTCTTGTGGTTGGATCTAACATTGGTTGTTGCAGTTATACAGATATTCAAAATTTTACCCCTATTACAATGGAAAATGGGATATGCCTGGTACATGTACACATATGCAACAGATCCCAAGATAAAATCTCCACACAGTGTTAAGGTGCCCAAGAACTAAGAGGGCATTTGTAGCACATATATCGGTGCCAACCATTATGCTCAGAGATTGCTGCTCACATTAGTGTCCCCAGATCTAGTCTGGTCATAGTGATGTCTAACTTGCCCTTAGAAAAAAACAATCCTACTTTGTCTAGAAGATATAATATTAGTTTTTGGACGACACCAATTCACATATTTTTAAAACATAAGGGCTTGTGCACACTAAAGAAGCCTACTTTATCCCACAATACAAAAAAATGTCAGTGTAAAGTGTTGAAGATGGTAGCAAAGATAGATCTCTTTATCTCTGGAAATATGAACGTTATTACTGTTATTGTTATGTTCAGCTGAAAAGGACACTTATATTTAAATTGTAGTATTAATGTAATGACATGTGTCATTCGACATGCATTGCACATACACAAAGGGATTAGTATTTCTAGTTATATTGCTTGAAAGAGATTACTTTTAGCATTGATAGTTGATTTGGTTGCAGGATGCAACAAGATAAGGATCACAGCTGCAGAGGGAGATGTTGAGCTTTATAGGGAGATTTTAGCTTCAAAGAGAGGCTTCATAATTAAGAGGGTGTGCTTATGGAATCTCCTTCATTTTCACATATGCTTGTGATGCTTGTGGTATTTGTAAAATTTGAGACTTAAATGGAACTAAGTCTTGTTATGCCTATTTCTATTCTTGTGTGAATAAATGAGATTGGAAGATCAGCTATGATAACTCTTTCACTATGCAATAGTAAACATCATGTTGAGAGAGTCCATGATGTCATCATGTTGAGAGATTCCGTGCTGGGAGTTGGATGTCATGTTGAAAGATTCCATGACAGTTCACATTGAGAGAGTCCATAAACAAAGGCTTAGCTGTGAGTCTTGCAAATCTTTTCATGTTGAGTAATTGTTACAGGTTTTCATGTTGAGTGATTCCATGATTATTAACAATGAGTAATTGTTATACGTTTTTAATGTTGAGCGATTCCATGATTATTAACAATGAGTAATTGTTACAGGTTTTCATATTGAGTGATTCCATTGTTACAGGTTTTCATGTTGAGTGATTCCATGAAATTTATAGGATCTGTATGATAAGATTTTATCATTGACATTTTGGTTGCACTCTTGTATGATTGTTCAGCTAAAGATCTCTCTTTGGCTATGAGGGATTGTTGAAGATGATAGCTGCGATAGAGATCTTTATCTCTAGAAATATGAACATTATTTCCGTTATTGTTATGTTCAGCTGAAAAGGACACTTATGTTTAAATTGTAATATTAAATGTAATGACATGTGTCATTTGACATGCATTGAGGCATGAAAACTCAGAGCTGTTATTGTATTTGTAATAAAGAGTCTCGTTTTGGGAATTTGGAGAGACCTTCGGTTGGAATGTGAAGAGTCTCTCCTTAAGTTATATATCTCGCATTAAGCGATAGGCATTGTACACTTGAACTTTTATGATCAATAAAATGATGTTTTTGTTGTGTGGTTGGGTTTTCCCTTCATTTTAGAAGGGTTTTCCCAGGATATTACTGGTTTTTATTGTTTTATTGTGGCTCTTTCTTATTGTTGTTTATGATCCTTATTTTTTCTGGGCTCAAGTTTCAACATAAAGCTCATTCATGCAGTTGTGAAAGGTTTTAGAAAGAAGAGAAAACAAGTTCATAGAACCAGATTCTTATATGTTTTGATGATTTTCCCTCGATCTCTATCATCCCCATTTTCCACCATAGTAAACATGATTTTGATTTCCTTTTGAATATTTAAAAGGAAAAATCTGAAATACAATGTCAAAACCATGTTCTAAAATATACTGGTTTGCCAGAGCTACAAATTATTTTTGGTTTTTGTTATTATTTTGTATCAAAAAAAGAACTAAAGAATTTAAGTCGAGAAAAATAAAAAATAAAAGAAAAAAGAAACAATAGACAAACACATACCAGTCCTAGCTATCCGGATGACCAGGAGATGGAATGAATATGGTTATATGAATAATACATTATGATACACCAGACAACCTTGAGATCAGTCTGAGTGACAAAAACTGAAAAAAAAGAGCACCTAGGAGACTTTTATCTGACAGGATCAGTCAAGTGGCTTGCATAGAGGATCTAATTAGGTTGTAAGTGGCAGGGACAGAAGAGATACAAGGCTGCAGTTTGGGCAGAATTTGGATGAGATGAATTTTAAAGAGGAGTGCAGTTCAGTGGATGAAGATCTAATTTCTAAGTGTCAAGAAGGAATAGGTGCTTAGAGGATTAGTAGTGTTTCCATCCTGCATTAGCAATAAAATATGATGTTTCTGATTGCATAAGACAGAACACTTCTTGTGTGTATAATGGCAGCTTATGTATCTTCATGATATCCCTCTTTCAAGTATGTATCAAGAGTTTTCTGGGGATAGGGTTTCAAGGTCAGATTTTCAGCAAGCATTTAAGGACTTGTTGATGTGAGTTTTTGTACCACTACATAACATATTAGTAATTGAATATTTGATACGGAGTATCAAACACACAATTCCTCTCTTGAAAAGTTAATGCTCATGGGATATGAGAATAACTACAATGTTCCTTACACTTATGGATACTCACTCAGTTTTATCAATGTGATTTGCTAGTAATCACGTAGGCAGCCTTACGCAAATTGTTGAGGATGACTTGGACTTTGGTGGGACGATGGAGATGGTGGTTCGGTGTGAATGCTAGATGATGTTGGTGGGAAAGTAATGGTGGTGGAGGGTGAATGGTTCTTATGACTGGTATCTTTCTAACTCTCTTCCTCTAAATTCTAAGTCCTAAACTTCTTGCTATCCTACTCCTACTCCTATGGATGGAAGATTAGCAAATGGACTGGGATCAAATCTAATGAAAGTTAACCAGTGGCTCCACCTCCATAGATAGTTTGCCACAAAAAGCTTCCCAACAAGCTGCTAGAATGCTAGTGGTCTAGTATTGATCCCTATCAAACATCTACTAATGCTACCATGCAACTATCCATCTATTTCACTCCTAATGAGCAACTTGAAATGAAACCAACTTTAATAACTTGAAAAGAAATTTTGCTTAAACTATTTGGAAGTAGAAACCATGCAATAATACCAAAGGCTCTTAATCACCATGCAAGTCACAACAATGAGAAAGAAATAGCGAATTTTGGCATTCTCTTTGCAACAATTTTCTTCGACCATTACAAATGAGAGCAAATGGCCTTATATAGAGGCCAAAATGTACAATCGATGGTAGAGATAAAGAGGCAAAACCGACAATCCAGATTGAATCCTAGAAACCCTAATTAGTGTTGCCACCCCATCAACCAATGAGAAGATGCCACCTCGTCAATGGACCAATGAAAAAGTGTAAAAGTGGCAACCAATGAGAAGGCACCAAAATGGTGGCCAATCAGAATTAGACACTTGTCCTATCCTAGAAGAAAGAGAAATTGCAACTTGGGCTTACATCAAATGATCTTCTAATATAACTCTCCCTTTTTGTCTCATTCTTTTAGCTAAGGCAATGAACCTAGCTAGCCTTTCGTTGACTTCTTCCATGGAAGGACAAGGTGTGTGCTTTTTCTTGAGCTCTGCCAATTTCATCACGCTGTTTGTTGCTTGTAGTGTCTTCTCATGATCCTTCTCATACTCTTTTGTGAATCCAATAAAAGCATTTAGGGAGGAAAGGGTGTTCAGATGTTTCTTCTTGATAGCAACCTTTCCTAATTCATCCAATCTTGATCCAAGTCTTGTCTCATTGATATCCTCTTCTCTGATGTCTTCAAGATCAAGTGCCACCCCAACGTCACTCATCATGGTTGAAATGGAAGTGTCGACACTTGGGCTGTGTTGTGCAACTGCATTTTGTATCTCTTTAAGTGTTCTCAATTTGGTAGTCAAGGCACAAACCAAGATTCAACCGTACCTAATCCTCTCTCATCAACCAACTTGGCCCTCTCCAAATATGCCTCTAGTAGCCCAATGAACGCCTGTAGCCTAAGAATAGATAAATCTTTGATGGGAAAGAAATCCTTCCACTCTTCTTCAAATAATCTGAACTTGTTTCTAACAGTCACTAATGATCGGAATGTCGAGATGAAAGAAGGCAAGAAATTTCATCCATCTTGGATTGTATCATAGATCCAACCCTTGACTTCATGTAGCTGAGCCGATATCTCTTCTAGGTTGCTCTCGTTGTCTTGAGGAAGGGCTGCCCGATGCAACTATTTGATAGGCTGGCAATCTCTCCAATATTTGTTCTCGGCCTCCAACTTTATGATCCTTTCATTTGCCTTCCTCAACCATTCTCTAATTGAAGCTATACCCTCTTGGACCTCCTCACATTCCATATCATCTGTGTTTCTTCCCAAGTTGTGTTCCACTATCTCATATTCCTAGGCCGCAATTTCATCCACTGCCTTGTTGATGGTTGGTATAGCAATTTGAACCTTTTAGTGACCATTATCGTCGCTCCTGATTACCTTTGCCACCGTCTTTTCCATTTGTTTCTAATTCTCGCTATCACCCTTTTCTATTAATCCTTGGATGTCTTCAACTGTTCGGGCAGTTACCACCTCGCCTCTTGGCATAAGAATTTTCCTTAACCATAGTGGTGCGGTGCATCTCCCCAAATTTGGATTTGGTTCGACTAACAAAGCATCACCAATGGCCTCGGGTGCCTGACTTATTGCCTCGATGTTAATCAGCCTGATGGAGCTCTAAAATTTTCCAAATTGTACAATCCTAAGTATTATACCAAAGAGAGAATTTTCAGATCAGATGGCACGTGCATTGTACATAATCTCTTTGGTGAACATGTGGTATTGAGAATTCAAGAAGGTTATTGTGATACTTTCCTCACCGCTCATTTTGAGGTTCAAGGTGAAATGTTTTCACTTGCAATGGAAGCAAAGAAGCGAGGAATGGGAGTTGTAGGTTCTACACAGAACATCTTGGATTTCATCACAAAGCATGTGCAAGAGGCAATGAGTCGTGATATTGATGAACATCTTCAGTTCTTATTAGGCACTGAACAACTATTGTGGTTGTAGTTCGTAACACACTGAAAGGGGTTAGAAGATCAAAAGTTGAGGTGGAAATTATCTTTCGTGTTGGATCTGATTCAATATCAAAGCCACAGTCTTCCGGCAATTCTGAGTTGAGTGAATCTAAAAATTTAACAAAGCTTTCCATAGTTCCAAGAGTGTCATCTGGTGAAGGTTGTTCAATTCATGGTGGTTGTGCTTCATGCCCATATATGAAAATGAACTCCTTGGATTCTCTACTCAAGGTCTGCCACATAGTTGACACAAGCAGAGCATTTATTTTGTCTGCTTATGAGGCTCAACATTTTGATACAAGCATTCTATCCGGTAATTCCATCGCAAACCTTGGTTGTGAGCCCATTTTGCACATGAGGCAGTTTCAGTCAAGTGGAAGGCTGCCAAATAAACTTGTTAATCAAGTACTCAAAAGACACAATGAGTGAAGGAATAGCTGTGGGCAGTCTCTTGGCAAACTCATTTGCTACACGGTACTGTATTTTAGGACATTTTTCCTTGCGAAGGTTTAACCTTGTCTCTATGGTTGAAATGCATCTCTAAAAATGATTCCTTCCTAATAAAAACCAAGTTCTTATGGTTCTGAAGGGTACTTCAGGCTATTTTGACCGCAGTAACTAATTACAAATCACTTTTACTACAGTGACGAAAATTAGTAGGGCTTTGAAATACATGGGTTTGATGGGTGACCATTTGCATTTTTCGAAAATGTCCAATGCAAAAGGGTTTTAGAAATATACACGGGATTCCAATATTCTTCTTTGTTCGACAATTTGGTCATCACAATGTATATTATATTTTTGACTAAGTACCACGTTGAGGAGGAAAGCACGATTTAGAATAAAATGCCTACGACAATCAAAGAGGATCATATGTTTGATGCATAATGCACAGGGGAAGCCGTTAGAAATAGTCACGATGATAAATGAGGGTGCTGAGTGGTGTTGTCGAAATCTGGTCGTGGATACCCGGGCACAGCACCAATACCACGAAATAAGAATATGCAATATGATTCCACTTGAAGAATCCTAAGCCAAATTATGCGTACTGGAGCACGATGAAGAGATCATCCTAATTGGATAGTCTGGCAGGAATGAAATCGAAGTCCCGTATTACCCGCGTCGAATCTTGCTTTCAGCGCTGAGATATTTTTGAGTTTTTATTAACAGCATCCGCGGGGTTTTGGTAAGTGTTGTTTCTGTGATTTCCCTCACATATACACTTGTTGATAACATCTTTGTATGTCATCGTAGGTATGAAATCAAGGTGTGGAAATCTTGAGGTGTTTAATGCTGGTCAGAACGCATATTGATGCTGAAGATAGGAAAAGAGGCATGTGCCTAGGCAGATAGAGCAGTAATCATGTTTTATCTCATGGTGATCAGCAGGGATCATATTAAATCCACACTTGTTTTATTTGCTTAATATATAGCAATTGAGTGCTATCGTATTAATTAAAAATCTTATGTAATAAGCAGCAGTTATGAGCTACCAAGAGGTGTGATGTTTGGAAGGTTAACACACACCTCTTGTTTGTCTATATATATGAGATGTAAAATTCAAACAAGAACACATTGAGGCTGCTTCATTTGTAATCTATAAATTTTCTATCAATACTGTTGGAATCCTTCTGTCTAAAGGAGATGTTGGAGATCTAAACAAAGCAAAGGAGATTCTGATTTTTGAGTATTATTTCCAGGCGTTGTGTGGATCTTATTGTGTTGGATAGAGCATCAGAAGATTGTCTTCAGCACGATTTGTCCAGCAATTAGATCAATAAAAAAATTAATGTGTTAAGAGTTAAAATATATAGAACTCGTCCTTTATGGTTTTGTTGTCCTTTTGTTTATAATTTACTTATTCGATAAGTACATTAAATTTTTCATTGTTGTTCGGATTTGACTAATACAAAGAGTGTAGGATATAATTTCTATACTTGTAGCTATTGTGTCCACATAACGGTTAAATCATAATAGACTAATCTGAATACACTGAAGTGTGAGAATTTGTGCCATCGAATTAATTAAGTTATTAACAAATATTATACCATCAATACTATAAAGTTGTACATAAGAAATGTATGTTTGACTCTATCACCCAATTAGAATTCAGCACTTATCATAAAACTTGCTCATAAATTTTGAATCCAATGCTGGCATTTCTCTATTCTTTTTCTTTGGCAATTTGATTTTATTTAGTAATTTGTCTACCTTTTTTGTTGTCAGCAACACATAAATCTTAATAAAGTAATCAAAATATGAAGATAAATAATCATTAATTGCAATCCAGAAGAGTTTCCTTGATACTTGCCAATTGAGGAGTTCGATTTATTGTTATAATCCGTTGTAAATTATACTGGATCCGAGTTCTGTCATCCAGGATTTAGGTAAACAGGCCTTGGTCCAGCGGAACCAAAAGTGTAGAGAATTTGAATCAATCCTGTCAAATTGGCCAAAATCAGTTAGATACCCAGCATCGAGCAAGCAAGGCTCGTAGGTTTCTAACCAGCGATTTTGATAACCAACAGATTGGCGACTCTACTGCGGAAGTCGCAAGTAAGGTTTACTTACTCCAAAGACCAGTTTAGAGTTTCATTTGAGCACAAGCCTTGTGGTGAGTTCTCTGATTTTTGTTTATTTCACTACAAGCGTAAACACATTACTACGCTTTCTTTTAGTATTTCCATTTGCTGTTTATAATTTTCAGATTCTAATATTCAGATTTCTAATCAGCATTTGGATAAAAGTTACAAATCTTTTCTGAGATTTCAAGTTGTGTTTAAAAATCTTAAATTTTGGCTTAAATCTTAGTCGTATACATTTCACATAAATACTTAACAGCAATTAAAACAAAAATTATTTTCTTATTTTCGGCAAATTGTTCTCAAGTTATTGGTATTAACTCTTCTAGATAAAGAGCCTAGATCTTTATTTCTTTCTATTTAAGAGAAAGTGGCAACTCTATCTTGTTTGGATATTATATTTTTAGCATCAATTGTTTGCTTTAGAAGTGTATGTGGGGTAGAAGATCAGTAAATCCCCAACCTAAAAGACTCGAACAACTAACTCTTGAGAAGAAGCCAAGAAATAAGAAAGGTAAAAATCAAAAGGCAAAGATGTTTTACACACGGCATAGACACTTCCAAGAAAGGACCAACAAACAACCTGAAATAGGTGAATCAAGTCATAACAGTCCCGAAAAAGATGAAGAAAATTGTAACCCATTCTTTCACATTCCTAGGGTTGATGAAGAGCATCAATGCGAGATAACTCATATTGAGGATGATGACGAACAAGAACAAATAATGCAATGGGACATGATAATAAAGAAGATGGCTGAAACTACAAACAGTAATAGTGCAATATTGGCAAAAATATTTAAAATGCAGCCAGATGACATCCTTGCAAAAATAGGAATATCAAAAGATCTTATCACTTCCCTGCCCAAAGCTAGTAATGAACAAAGGTCTAATAGATGGAGGGAAGAAAAGTCAGATCAAAACACACCACCAAAATACAATCCTCCTCATAGAAAGAATTTGGAAGCACAGTATGCTACTAGTCATGATAATCCACTATATGAGAACACAAGAGATAGAAATTAAAATAATAATTTTAACAGACATAACAATCAATAGGCATGGAACAATGGGCAACATAATAGAGGAATTTAGCAAAATGGTGGAAACATTAGACAACCTTATGAGCTGAATCAGAATAACAATAATCAAAACATCCAAGGACATGTGATGCAAAATCAAAGCAATAGAAATCAAATGACAAGGCAACCTATGGCAATTGAATGATATAGACAACTTGATTTCAATGGGAATCAAGGATATCCGAATCCTATAGCAAATGACTTAAGGAATGCCATCCCAAAATTTTCAGGAAATGGAACTGAATCAGGTGAAAGACATGTTATTAACCTAAAGAATGTGATTGAAGATTTTGAGGAAGATCATGAAGATGTATTCATGAAATTGTTTGTTCAATCATTAATCGAGGATGCTACGAAATGGTATAGAAGCTTGCCAAATGGATCCATTTTTGAATGGTGTAATTTTGCGGATCAGTTTATTGAGCAATTTGGGGATCACACTGATACATCCTTTGCGTCACATGAATTAACAAGCATTAAAAAGAACTCAAATGAATCAATGTTAGAATTCAACAAAAGGTTTAATAAAGTTCTCAATAGGATTCCAAGAGAAACTAGACCAGTGGATTCATTTTTTATCGACTTCTACTTAAGTGCTATTGATAGTAAAATTCATATGAAATAAGATCTCAAAGACCTTATTTGCTGCCCCAAGCCTTCAAAATTGCCATGACAATAGAAAATGACAGAAAGGCAGCCGGAAGGATCAACAAGAGGGATGATCCAAAATTATACAATCCTAAAAACCCAAAGAAAGATGAACTAAAAGAAATAATGGATATGTTAAACGAGATAAAGGTCAAAACAAATAGAAATGAGAGACCACCCTTCCACAGAAATGACAGGGTAAGATTCCAAGACATGCCCTACAACACAAATTGGAAAGATGGGAAACCTAAAAGACCAAGTTATGCTAAGGGCACCCCCGACCCTTTAAAGAAAGTCAACATCATTGATGATGGCCCATGGTGTGATGCTTGCAAGTTACCCCATGATCCTAAAAATTGCTATGCTCCACGGGGACGCGTCCCCTGCCTCTGTACCCTAGTACCCGTACCGGGTACGAAACGGGGACGCAGGTACGGATTTTGGCCGTACCCTGCGACGTCCCTTTTTTGAAAAATTCAGAAACGTCCCCGAAACGGCCAATTTTTTTGGGCAGGAAACTTGGGGACGGCCAGCAGTATCGGGGACAGTTTTGCCGTCCCCTATCCGTCCCCGAAACTGCTGGCCGTCCCCTTTTTTCCAGTCAATCTGGTAAAGGCAAACCATCCCCAAAAAAACATTTTTTCCTAATTTTTGTTGTTCGTGTGGCCCCTAGTCATCTTAAAGACATAATAACAATATGCAACCCATATTTGGTCCATTAAAACACTAACTCTTCTACTCATTTTTCGATTTAACATACTTGCTAAGAGGAAGGAAAAAAACATAAGAGCAGTAGCAGCAATGAGCAAAGATTGTGTTTAGTGAGGCAAGACTGCGTTCGGTATTTACTATTTACTAACTATTTTAGTTGGACTTCTCTTTATTTCATTCTGATTTCAGCATGATACTTGAAGCCTTTAGGCATTTTAATTTTTGTTATATATGTATGTGATATTGTTATAATGGAAGCACTTAGTATTTGCCATTTGATAATATTCCATGTATTTATCTTCTAAAATGTCTATGGTGAATGGTTTATCAATGTTATGATATACATATTTGAATTTGGTCTCTATATTAAAAAAAATCCCCTATGTTTTTAATCGCCGTCCCCTGATGTTCCGTCCCCTAAATTTTGGCTTCGACCCGTACCCGTACCGGAAACACGTCCCCGTCCCCTAAAACGTCCCCGTCCCGGAAACTCCGTGGAACATAGAAAAATTGTATTGTTGCACAAGCTGTTTTTGAGGAAGAAAATCAGGAGAATGAAGAGAAACCTATAGTCAACACTATATCATCCGAACCATTATGGGGAAGAGACGAAGATGACTCTACGGATGAAGACCAAAATGCTGATTGTTATTATAGGGGCTCTAACCAGCAGCAGTGTGCTCAACAAGTGTTTTCAGATGAGGAAGATACACCTACTTTTTGCAGATTAATGGCAGAAGAAAGAAGAGCCTATACTATTGCAGCAGTTGAGCATGCTAAGCACACTTACCAAAGAAGGAATAAAGACAATAATGTTGATCAAGGAAGTCCCGCTAGTATATTTGCAAGAAATCAGCAGCAGATTGAAGCGTCTAAAAAGCCTGGAAATCAAGCCCAAGCCAAGCAAAAAGAAGGTAATCAATCTTATAGGATGACCAAGCAACCAGTCGTGCAAACTAATGGTAAGCAAATATCTGATTGTCATAGTTTTATGAGTCATGCTTTATCTCAATTGAAAATTGTTGAGCCTCTAATGGAAATGATGAAATGTTCTGATTACAGGGACGAGACTTTGAAGATATTATCTAGTGTGCAAGATATTAACAATAACGATGATGTTAAAAATAATGAAGAGACACCCGTTGTATATTTAGGAACAACATTAAATAAAAAGTCAAATCAAGTAGACCCGTTCTATTTAACACTATTGATAAATAAATAATAAATTGGTAAAGAATTGTATGATTGACTCTAGCGCAGCAGTTAATATAATGTCTACTGATGTAATGAAGGAAATAGGTCTTAAAGTTGATACTCCTTTTGGAAAATGTTATGCCATGGATAACAGATCTGTACCTGTAGTTGGAATTATTAAAAATGTTGAATTTTGTTTTCCATCATTTCTGCATATATCATATAGAACTGACATTACAGTAGTCGAGATATCAGTAAGTTATGGTATGTTGTTATCTAGGCAATGGTCGAATTTGGTTGGAGGTCATGTGCAGTTGGATTTGTCTTACGCTACCATACCTGTGGGAGGCAAGGAAATCTGAATTGAAAGCGAACCCCAATCATACTATTTGGTTGAGGATTATATTCCGGATCCTAAAGTTAACTTTTGCCATTCTAACATGGACAACTTCCAGGTAAGCATAACTAAACCTACTTCTAAGATTGTTGATCCAATTTGAATTTACGTAAAAGAAAATTGTAATGATATTTGGCAAATGTTTTTTGATGGCGCATGTAGTAAGGAAATGGGGCTGGCATTATTTTTGTTTCGCCGTCAGGTAAAACTTTTAAATTTTCTTTCTTGCTAAATTTTGAATGTACTAATAACATTGATGAATGTGAGGCGTTAATTATTGGTCTTGGCATTGCAAAAGCATATGGGATTTAAATGCTCACTGTCTTAGGGGATTCGGATCTAATTGTTTCACAAATTAGGCATAAATTTTCAACTAGGAACCCAAGGTTAAAACAATATAGGAATTATGTATGGGATTTGCTAGAATCTTTTGATGCCTTTTCAATTAGATGGATTGATAGGTCAATTAATTACTTAGCTGATATAATGGCAAACATGGCTATTAGGCAAATAGATATCCCTTTCGATGAAGTCATTCAGGTTGAAATGAAAAACAAACCTTCAATACCAGACAATGTACGAAACTGGCAAGTCTTCGAAGATGATAAAGATATTATTAAATTTTTAACTTGCTAGAAGGATTATGAAAATCAGTTCATTGACTGGAATGCGTGCGTAGAAGAAAAGGATGGTAAGGAAACATTATTTGGAAAGGAAATTGTACAACTGAAAACAAATAAAATACCCAAAGGTCTACTGGCTTTAGAGCAGATCTTTGATGAAAGGGAAAGCCCAAAAAACAGCAAATCCAATAAGGTCCAAAATGAAATTGAGGAAATAAACTTAGGAAGTGTAAGTTCTCCTAAAAGGGTTTATATAAGAAAGAAATTATCATCCAAGATAAGGGCTGACCTAATTGTTTTGTTCAGAAGATATGGGCATGTCTTTGCCTAGAGATATGATGAGCTTAAAGCATATAGCGAAGATTTGTTTCAACATGAAATACCTCTAAAACCTGATGCAAAACCATTTAGACAAAGACAACGTCCAATAAATCCAACCCTAGCTCCAAAGATGAAAGATGAACTCATCAAATTAAGAGATGCGGGAATTATAAAACCTATAAGACACTCTACGAGGGTTTCGAATTTAGTTCCAATAAGAAAAAAGAACAGTTATATATGGCTATGTATAGATTTCAGAAATTTAAATATATCTTCTCTTAAGGATAATTACGCGTTGCCTAATATGAAAATTTTATTACAAAAGGTAACTGGTAACGAATTACTATCTATGATGGATGGATTCTCAGGTTATAATCAAGTCAAAGTTAAAGAGTCTGAACAGTATAAAATTGCCTTTACAACACCTTGGGGGACTTATGTCTATGCTAGGATGCCTTTTGGACTAACAAATGCAAGAGCTACCTTTCAAAGGGCAATGGATGTTGCTTTCGATGGATTAATTGACTTAATCATGGTTGTTTACCAAGATGACCTTACCACTTATTCAAAGAAAGCAGAAGACCATTGTAAGCATTTAGAGAAGATTTTCGTAAGAGCCTTTGAATTTGGAATCTCTTTGAATCCTAAAAAATGTCAATTTCGGTAACTGAAGGAAAACTATTAGGCCATATCGTCTCTAAGGAAGGGGTAAGAATTGATCCTGAAACAGTAGTAGCCATCGACAATATTCAGATACCTAAAACAACTAAGGGCATCCAATCTTTCTTTGGAAAAATCAACTTCGTGAGAAGATTTGTTTCTAATTTTGCTGAAATCGTTAAACCTATCGCTAAGATGCTTAAGGAGCAAAGATTGCTTGGGATAACGAGGCCTTAGGAGCATTTTCTAAGATAAAGCAAGCTATAAAAGACGCCCCAGTTTTGAAATCTCCTAATTTTAAGAAGTCGTTCCAATTATTTTCATTTGCTTCTTACCATACCATAGCCGCAGTTATGTTACAAAAGAACGATGAGGGACATGAACAGCCAATTGCATTCTTTAGCAAGAGTTTACAGGGGGCTGACCTAAACTATAACATAAATGAAAAACAGGCTTATGCTCTTGTGAAGGCAGTTAAATCCTTTCAACCTTATTTAGTCAGAGCTAAAGTTATTGCTTATGTGCCAAATGCTGCCATTAAGGACATATTTAGGCAATCTGAAACTATTGGGAGACAATGTCGTTGGATAAATCAAATCCAAGAATTTAATATAGATATTCAAATTACAAAATTGGTTAGAAGGCAAGGATTGGCTAAGCTTATGGTTGAATCAAACTTGGAAGCTGTTCAAGTTAACCAAGTTGATGATGAACATATTAAAGTTAGTATTGGAAGATGCCCTTGGTACACAGATATAGTGTATTATTTGCAGCATACTAAATGTAGAGATGATTTGAACGAAAATCAAAAAAGAACTACTAGGTTATAGGCTGCAAAATATGTTTTAATTCAGGGAGATCTATATTGGAAAAATCAAGACGGAATTCTACTATTTTGTTTAGATGTTGCCCAATCAGCAGCTATTCTCAAAGAAATGCATGAAATGGTTTGCGGTGGTCATTTCTCAGCCAGGACTACAGCACATAAGATACTACGAGCAGGTTACTACTGACCTCAACTTTTTAAAGATTGTCATGCCTATGTTCGAAAGTGCGAAGCTTGTCAAAAATTCTCCGGTAAGTTGAAGTATGATGGTGCGCTCCCCTTAAGGACATTACAAGTAGAGGAACCTTTCCAAATGTGGAGGATTGATTTTATAGGAGAGATTAGTGAAAAGTCAAGTGGCGGACATAACTGGATTTTAGTAGCCACTGATTACTTTACCAAATGGGTAGAAGCTATTCCCACTCGGCAATCAACAAGTAAAATGGTTATTAAGTTTCTTACTGAAAACATCTTGACTAGATTCGGAGTACCTCAAAAGATCAAAGCAGACAATGGTATGTGTTTTAGATCTAATGAATTTACTGAGTTTTGCAGAAAATATGGCATTGCAGTATCATACTCATCTTCGTATCATCCCCAAGGCAATGGACAGGCGGAGTCTAGCAACAAAAACATCTTGAAAGTTATTAGAAGAATGTTGGATAACAACAAGGGCGCTTGGGATTCAAAGTTGAATCTAGCATTATGGGCGGACAAAATCACGATAAAGAAGTCAACAGGTTTCTCTCCTTTCAATTCAGTTTATGGCAAAGAGGCCAAGCTTCCCTTGAATAACTTATTACCGGTTTACAAATTTGCTACTGAAGAACAATTAGAAGATATCAATTTTATGGAAAATAGGTTGAATGCATTGATTGAGCTAGATGAGGTAAGAAGATTGGAGCAAGAGCAAAATATAAATAAGCAGCAACAAGTCAAGTTCCTTCATGACAAAAGCTCTTCTACGCGATCTTTTAAGGTAGGGGTCCTGAAATGGAACACTAAGGATCAGGACAAAGGAAAGCATGGTAAGTTCGAGGCCCTATGGCGTGGACCATTTATTATTTCTGATAAAGCTGGAGAACAATCTTATTTTTTACAGGATACAGAGGGTCGTCTGCAAGATTATCCAATCCATGGACAGTACGTTAAGCCTTTCTTTCAATAAACATGAAAGGGAAGTATTGCATTTTTCTTTATTTTCTTTCCTTTTTCTTATTTTATTGTTTAGAGTCTTGTTTGCGTTATTCTTTAGACTGATTGGTCCTAATCTTTTGGCAGGTTTGCTCCTCCAGAGATAACTGAGATCTTGCTATGCTCATGAAAAGCACATGTCCCCAAAAAGAGCCACTGATGGACCTCTAAAATTTTCCAAATTGTAGAGTCCTAAGTATTGTACCAAAGAGAGAATTTTCAGATCAGATGGCACGTGCATTGTACATAATCTCTTTGGTGAAGATGTGGTATTGAGAATTCAAGAAGGTTATTGTGATGCTTTTCTCACCGCTCATTTTGAGGTTCCAGGTGAAATGTTTTCACTTGCAATGGAAGCAAAGAAGCGAGGAATGGGAGTTGCAGGTTCTACACAAAATATCTTGGATTTCATCACAAAGCATGTGCAAGAGGCAATGAGTCGTGATATTGATGAACATCTTCAGTTCATATTAGGCACTAAATCTGGCATGATGACAGCTATTGTGGTTGCAGTTTGTAACACACTGAAAGGGGTTAGAAGATCAAAAGTTGAGGTGGAAATTATCTTTCGTGTTGGATCTAATTCAATATCAAAGCCACAGTCTTCCGGCGATTCTGAGTTGAGTGAATCTGAAAATTTAACAAAGTTTTCCATAGTTCCAGGAGTGTCATCTGGTGAAGGTTGTTCAATTCATGGTGGTTGTGCTTCATGCCCATATATGAAAATGAACTCCTTGGATTCTCTACTCAAGGTCTGCCACATAGTTGACACAAGCAAAGCATTCATTTTGTCTACTTATGAGGCTCAACGTTTTGATACATGCATTCTATCCGATCATTCGATTGCAGATTTTGGTTGTGAGCCCATTTTGCACATGAGGTAGTTTCAGTCAAGTGGAAGGCTGCCAAATAAACTTGTTAATCAAGTACTCAAAAGACACAATGAGTGAAGGAATAGCTGTGGGTAGTCTCTTGGCAAACTCATTTCCTACACGTTGTTGTATTTCAAGACATTTTTCCTTGCAAAGGTTCAACCTTGTCTCTATGGTTGAAATGCATCTCTAAAAATGATTCCTTCATAATAAAAACCAAGTTCTTATGGTTCTGAAGGGTACTTCAAGCTATTTTGGCCGTAGTAACTGATTACAAATCACTTTTACTACAGTGACGAAAATTTGTAGGGTTTTGAAATACATGGGCTTGATTGGTGACCATTTGCATTTTTCAAAAATGTCCAATGCAAAAGGGTTTTAGGAATATACATGGGATTCCAATATTCTTCTTTGTTCGACAATTTGGTCATCACAATGTATATTATATTTTTGACTAAGTACCATGCACAGGAGGAAAGCATGATTCAGAATAAAACGCCTGCGACAATCAAAGAGGATCATATGTTTGATGCATAATGCATAGGGGAAGTCTTTAAAAATAGTCGCAATGATAAATGAGGGTGCTGACTGGCGTCATTGGAATCTGGTCGTGGATACCCGGGCACAGCACCAATACCACGAAATGAGAATATGCAGTATGATTCCACTTGAAGAGTCCTACACCAAATTATGCGTATTGGAGCATGATGAAGAGATCATCCAATTGGCAGGAATGAAATCGAAGTCCTGTATTACCCGCATCGAATCTTGCTATCAGCGCTGAGATATTTTTGACTTTTTATTAACGGCATCCGCGGGTTTTTGGTAAGTGTTGTTTTTGCGATTTCCCTCGCATATACACTTGTTGATAACATCTTTGTATGTCATCATAGGTATGCTCTCAAGGCGTGGAAATCTCGAGGTGTTTAAAGCTGGTCAAAACGCATATAGATGCTAAAGATAGGAAAAGAGGCATGCACCTAGGCAGACAGAGCAGTAATCATGTTTTATCTCATAATGATCTGTAGGGGTCATATTAAATCCACACTTGTTTTATTTGCTTAATATATAGCAATTGAGTGCTATCGTATTCATTAAAAATCTTATGTAATAAGCAGCAGTTATGAGCTACCAAGAGGTGTGATGTTTGGAAGGTTAACACACACCTCTTGGTTGTCTATATATATGAGATGTAAAATTCAAACAAGAACACATTGAGGCTGCTTCATTTGTAATCTGTAAATTTTCTATCAATATTGTTGGAATCCTTCTGTCTAAAAGAGAAGTTAGAGATCTAAACAAAGCAAAGGAGATTCTGATTTTTGTGTATTATTTCTAGGCATTGTATGGATATTATTGTGTTGGATAGAGCATTAGAAGATTGAGTGTCTTCAGCACAATTTGTCCAGCAATTAGATCAATATGAAATTTTATTTGTTTTAAAATTGAAATATATAGAACTCATCCTTTATGGTTTTGTTGTCCTTTTGTTTATAATTTACTCATTCAATAAGTACATTAAATTTTTCATTGCTGTTCGAATTTGACTAATACAAAGAGTGCAGGATATAATTTTGTCATGTCCCCATTTTGGAGGCAATTTGATTTAATTAATTTAATTAATTAGGTTGTCCAAAATAATGAATATTTTATGAGGATGACTAATTAATTATTTTAATTAAATAAATAAGTGGTATTAAGTTAATTATTTATAAAGTTATCAAATAAATAAATATTAAAAGGTAACTTTATATTTAATTAATTTAATAAAGTGACTTGAATTATAAAATATTTTATAAAGTCACTTAATAGATAAAACAAAATAATGTTCTAGAAGCTTCTGGAGAAATTGGAGGAAAAAGAATAAATAGGCACCCCGGGCTTCATTCTAATCACCCAGATTTGTTGTTGTTGATGTTGATATTTGTTGATGTGCATTGTGGAGCCTAGGGTTTCTGCAATAGTCACAACTGGCCATTGAGAACGAAAACTCTCAATTGGTATGCAATTTTGAGGGTGTGAAATATCACTTGAATTATTGCAGCTGGGAGGAAGATACTTCAGTCTTCTATTTGTGCTACATTGAGAAAAAATAATTGTGGCCATTGAGAACGAAAACTCTCAATTGGTATGCGATTTTGAGGGTGTGAAATATCACTTGAATTATTGCAGCTGGGAGGAAGATACTTCAGTCTTCTATTTGTGCTACATTGAGAAAAAATATTTGAGTACAAAAAGCAGGCCGAAAAAGCAGTTCGAAAAAGCAGGCCGAAAAAGCAGTTCGAAAAAGCAAGCCGAAAAAGCAGTCCGAAAAAAGCAAGCCGAAAAAGCGGTCCGAAAAAAGCAAGCCGAAAAAGCAGAACCGAAAAAACAGGTCCGAAAAAGCAATCCATAAAAAAAAAAAAAAAAGCAATCTGAAAAAGCAAATTCGGAAAAGCAAAGAAAATTATTACAACCATCTACAATCAGGGGCAGCAGCTAGAGAGGCACGACTTGGGCACTTGAGGAGGTTATTTTCTGTTCAGTGGTATTGCAATACATCTATTCTCTAAGGTGACTTCATATGCCAGGTTCGATGTGTATTTTCATAGTTGCCTTTCACTATAGAGTGTTGTTGTAATTGTCATTTCGTATCAAACCTATCATTCATTAATAGATACATCATTCATTTTTACATTCCTCACAATGGTATCAGCAATCCATGGCTTTAGTTGTATTTAATCATGCATGTGATTAGCGTACTACTGTAGGGGAGTATTGAAGTTAGATATTTAGTGTTGCATTAGTTTTCATTGGCAGCTGTAGGTGCATATTACTTTACCAGCAATCATCATATTTAGATATCTTTGTAAATGCCAAGAGTCTTGGCTAACTTAGTATGAATATTATATTGGATACTCATTCTCAATCAAGGAGATACAATTGCTGGTCATTAATAGTTGTCTTTGAGCGTTAATATATCATTTCTTATCAGCCAGTTAGCTTGCATACCAATTGTTTGTTAAAATACCAGTTGGCTGTAAGTGATCATTTTCGTGATTAGAACTCATATATGCATTCACTATTGCCAAAATTAGTTGCATATTTATGTTAGGTCATTATTTAGACAATTTGGAGTCTTTTGTAAGTATTCTCTTTGAGGCAAATCCAAACAAGAATCACTGCAGCAATCTGAAAAATTATATCAGTCAGAGGACCCTTGCTTGCAAAGTGCTTGACGACAATGTCAAACAATTGAAGTATAAAGATTTTTGGTGTTGGGAGAAGTTATAACCTATTGGGGTTATTACAAATTTCTATCCCATTATTTGTAGCTATTGTGTCCACCTAATGGTTAAATCATAATAGACTAGTCTAAATACGCTAAAGTGTGAAAATTTGTGGCATCGAATTAATTAAGTTATTAACAAATATTATACTATCAATACTATAAAGTTGTATGTAAGAAATGTATGTTTGACTCTATCACCCAAAAAGAATTCAGCACTGATCATAAAACTTGCTCATAAATTTTGAATCCAATGCTGGCATTTCTCTATTCTTTTTCTTTGGCAATTTGATTTCATTTAGTAATTTGTCTATCTTTTTCGTTTTCAGCAACACATGAATCTTAATAAAGTAATCAAAATATGAAGATAAATAATTATTAACTACAATCCAAAAGAGTTTCCTTGATACTAGCTAATTGAGGAGTTCGATTTATTGTTATAATCCATTGTAAATTATCTTGGATCCGAGTTCTATCATCCAGGATTTAGGTAAATAGGCCTTCGTCTAGCGGAACCAAAAGTGCAGAAGATTTGAATCAATCCTGTCAAGTTGGCCAAAATCAGTTAGATACCTAGCATCGAGCAAGCAAGGCTTGTAAGATTCTAACTAGCGATTTTGACAACCAACATGGCCCATCTTCTCCTC
The DNA here is from genome assembly GCA_028749045.1 of Cupressus sempervirens. Taxonomy (NCBI): domain Eukaryota; kingdom Viridiplantae; phylum Streptophyta; class Pinopsida; order Cupressales; family Cupressaceae; genus Cupressus; species Cupressus sempervirens. The sequence continues at coordinate 582,169,060 of CM053783.1, read as the reverse complement.
CACTAGTTACTGCCATATCGTCTCCTTATTGGTTTTCTGAGAGAGGGGAGCACTCGATGCTCTCACTGTAACCACTTGATTCTGAATCAGAGCTCACCTCTATTGCGGCCCCTTTATCGCTTGAATTGACCTCTTGGCTTCTAGCCTAAATTATGCTTTCTCTTGATGGAACTATATGTTGTCTCTTGGCCGAAGGTTCTGGATGTCCTTTGCTCTTCTCAACTCCAAAGCTCTCTTCTTGTCTCTGGCTGTTTCCTGTTGCCAGCTACTTCTTTCACCCTTATGTCCGACTGATTCTGCTAGACCTTCTTTTGGCTTCATCTTCCCATAAGTAAGGGGAATTCTTTGTCTTTGTAGCTTCCTTAATCTTTCATTATACCACGACTCGGTATGTAAATCAACTGCCCTTGTGACTGCCTCCAAGGAAGGATCCTAATGATCATCCCAGTCTACTGGATTCAACTCTGTTCCTTTCTATTGTATCATAATCTTCTCTCAACACATTTCCATCATCTTCCAATTGATCGGGAATATCAAGGCCTCTCCATTTGATATCTCTCATCATGTTCACCAACAATCTTGAGAAAGCTAGCTTTCTCACAGGAAAGTCATTGTAACAACTGGTTTTTCGGGGTCTATTTTAACATTCAACGTACTCAAAGAATACAGTTATAACTTCAATTTCATAAGAAGGCAGTTACATCATTCATGTTCATGTGAAGAAGATTTACCGTTAAAATCAGTTAAACAAAAATTTCTTAACTACATACTTGAAATACCTTTTAATGAAATTACTTCAGAAATTGAAATCACATACCTCGGAAAACTGAGATTGAAAATCATCTAAGTATGCTTCTGCAACCACCAGGGTTAGTCCACAAATATACTATAACAATTTCTCAAATCGACTGCTATCTCAAAAATCATTTGATGAATACCACTAAATACCAACATAACTTAAATCAGGGCATCACATATCATCTTACCAATTAGGGCATCAATTACCATCGGTTTATTTAGGGCTTCTGGTACTGCTTTACCACTTAGGGCTTCCGCGACCATGGATTCAATTTAGGGCTTCCGCGACAACAAATTTTATCTAGGGTCTCCATGACGATGGATTCAATTTAGGGCTTCCGCAACCACGGATTCAACTAGGGTTTTCGATACCATGGATTCAGTTAGGGCTTCCAATACCACCATATCAATTAAGGTTCCAGCTGTCACACAATCAATTAGGGCTTCGGTTTCCTTTTCCTTCCGATTGCTTATCTGTGACAATTTCTCAAGATTAGATAATTACTTATATTCAATATTCATTTATATGAAGTAAATTGATGATAACAATGAGATACCTCAATTTAATCTTACCTTCTCATAAACAAAAATGATAATACCTGTTTCCGATAAACAATTGATTTCATGGCTTATCTCTGTTTGACGCATATCTGACATTTTGAGAGATGAAACATTGCCAAGGACTTTACCACCCAACCTCGGACCACAATATATATCCCCACACGATCTCTAACGAGAAAGGCCCTCCCTACCCGGAATTGACAGGGAACATCTTACCATTCACTGGGCATCATGATATATAACAAGCCATACGACTTGGCAGCAGGAGATCATCATAACAGGAATATGCATGAGCTATTATTAATTTTCTTAAATGGTAAATATTGAATGTCATAACTGATACTGATTCATGCTATTGAGGATCACTCATCTTTTCGGCTACACAACCGAGTGAGTTCTAGGTATCTGAAATCCTCAAAACAAATTGGTTCTGTCAATTATACAAGAAGGTTATATGCATCCAGCTTTTCACTCTTTGTGGTTACATGATTATGTTCTTTGAAGACTTCAGGATTGATTGTTGTTTCTATATCCAAAATGGAATATTCTCGTGAATAATCAAATGTTAAAAACAAGAACAAGATACTGGATCCGATTATAATTCTATCAAGATTCACACATTCCCTTGAACTAGAAATAAGGAGCAAGCAAAATTTCGAAGACAATTACTGATCTCTCAATAGTAATCGACAATTACTACCCACAGAAAGAATAGAAAAATGGTCCTCGATATGTACTGAATATACAATGAATAGACTATTAATAGATACATGATTTCCTGATTTATATAATTGACTGAAGTTCTAAATACAAGAGAATGTACGTAACTTGGTAATCTCTAGATGAAATCAAAAACTGCAACCTCAACGAAGTATATCATAAGTGATAGAGAATGCATCTTGTAACTCATCACCCAAGAATTAAAGTTATAAAATCCAATAAAATATAAAAACACAAATATACTAGGGGCATTCTCTACAAGGTGAACGAACTCGCCAGAACTAGAGCTCGTTAAAAATTATATATATATAATCTGACGTTTCACTGAACAAGGACATGACAACCATCAAACCTTATTAAGGAGAAGCCTGCTACGATGGAAAACCAAGATATCAAAGAAACATAAGCCGTTATACATAAGATTCCAAGCTATCATGAATAGAACATAAGGGACCAAACTCTTGGAACTGTCTTATATACAATAAAATACTGTACCTTCAAATTCCTGATTTAATATTAATCATATATAAATCCGAACATGCATTCACAAAGCACACACACTCTCATGATCCCCTATTGATGTAAATCAAAATAGAAAACAATTAGCTCTGCAAAGACTATTGCATACATGATGTTGTGTGAGATACAAGATATATATAAAGCCAAACATATAGTTACAAGGGGACACAGATTAGCAAAAATGCAAGGAAAATGACCTGAATAAATTCATGGATGGAGCTTCAGAATTCCAATATCAAACCATTGTCGAATTAGCAAACTCTAATATCAATTCCGCATTATGACCCACTACTCTGCAGACGAATTTGTTATAACTGGGATTCAAACGCCTCCTTTTGATCTCCACGGGAATGCAATTGATCAATGGAAATGCATAAACGTATAAATTCAGGTGCTAAGGCACCATAACAAAGCAAAGGGAAACGAAAGATAAAAATGGTAGAAACAAGAACATGTTGGATATCTGTCTCTTGCCGATTCACGATAAGGCAAACATATAATATTCCAAGTTGACCCTACGGCTTCCTTGCCATTACAAGATTCATACACAAATATTTTATTCAATCGGTTTGAAAAGAAAATGTAAGAAAGAGGGGAAAAAAAAAATGAAAAAAGAAAGACGAAGAGTTAATTCATTAATATTATTTTATATTATCTTTTCATCTTAGTTAAATTTATAAATACAAATGTTTATAAATATTAATTAAAATATTATGATAAAAGATATATTAAAATCTTTAGAGATATGTTTCTATATATTTTAACCCAATTATTTATTTAAATAACTCATGCAGTTCCACAAATGTATTCTGGCTAGGTCTTTTACCTGTCTACCCAATGATGGTGATGCCCTGCCTAATTCTTTTCTGACAATGCTTTCACCCCTTTGAGATGCTTCCTGCAAGGAATTCTCCAATAATAAATTATATAATCATAAATAATCTCAACAGTTAACCTTTCATCTTAATTCCATGAATTCGCGATAACAATCAACTAATATGTCATCTTCACTTGAAATCATAATGACTATCTTACCATTTCGCCAGACTATATCAAATTAAACTACCAACTGACTTCATGTGAACCTCAACATCTATATTTCAAGCAAAGTCAAAAATTGGGATGTAACAGTCATCCTTGGCATTGGCCCAAAAGTCCTCTATAGTGGGAACATGCTTAAATGCATTTCCATGAGATATCTTGATAAGACCATTAGGATTCAATCCTTGCCTTGCTCTGTACCATCCTAGAGGATAGCATTCCAATTCCTTCTCTGCACTTGCAAAGGCGGCCCAATTGGGACAACTATCATTGCCAATTCTGATTGAGAAGGTAATCCTTGTCTTACCTTCGTTTCTCATTATTCTATCATAATGCTCAAGTTGCCTAACCAATTCCATCAAAACTACCTTGTCGGGTGGGTATCTTGGAAGCCTCTTGAGATAAACTATGCTTCCTGCTACTCTAATGTAGGTTAATTACGGAAATTGGATGAACCAACTCCCAAAATTCTTTATCTTTGATTCCGCTTCCACTGAGAGTCTCTTAGCAGGTGTCCCTTGTAATACCTTTACTATCTTCATGGCAAAGGCGTCACAAAATATTTTGTAATCCTTGTTGTTGTGCAAATGAAGCTGTGGATAGCATTCATGCACCAAATATTGCCCCGACCCATTGCCAACTTCTCCTAAAGCCTTAAGCCCCGGGCTCTTATACAATCTAGCAATTAGGTAAAACAGATAGGATCCCATATAGAATTGCTTTTGGTTTTGTACTGTTCTGAGTTGCAACTCTAGATTCTCACTTATGATCCTAGCCCAATCAAATCTTCTTTTTCCCTTTTCAATTTCATCAATGAAGTACATTTAGTTTTCAAATTGCGTACCTTGAGCTAGGCCCATGATCCGACTGAGAAGCATAATGAGATCTCTGTATTCTGATTTGAAGTCCGTCACTGTAAGCTTTGATGACTTAGTTACGCTTTCTTTCCCTCGTTAAGCCAATCCTACTTTATATGTATGAAATAGGCCTCCTGGTTATCCTAAAATGATTTAGCTGCCTAATCCATCATCACTACTGTCATGCTCTTATACTAGGGAATGTTAAATGTTTCTTCAATCGCTTGTCCGCCAATATTGGCCAACAGCCTCTTCCCTTCATCAAAGATGATGGATTTACTGATTAGATCAAACCTACATGCGCATTCCATAACCAATTCCAGACAGGGCAATGTAGGAGGAAAAGCTGCTACGTGTAAAATTCCGCTTTTGTATATCTTCTTTGCCAAGGGGGATTGTCCTTCCTTTAGTCTGTCCTTTACTTGTATCATGTTTATTGTACCGACATTGGTATCGGTTATTCGACTCACTTTTTAGAAAAAAGTTGTTTTGGGCATCATATCCTCTTTGTCTCTCTTAGTGTTTGTTCCCTTAGGATTCTTGCTTGGACTAACATCCTCCATCTCGTCACCCTATTACGAGATGGTAAAGTGGTGGACAATGAATGCAAGAAGAACCAAGGGTGCCAATCACTAAACAAGAATGAAAGAAAGAACTCAGCTTAAGGACCCCTTTCAACTCTAAATGATTTAAAGTTACCTCTACCAATAGCCAAATCTTTCTTTTGGAATTTAGGATCAGACTTGAGAATTTCAAATCCCTTGCAAATCAGAATTCTAATCTTTTGGAATTGTCCACCTTTTGCTCAAAAAAATCAGACCTTCATTATGTATTTCTTCTCCAAATAAAATCACCCAGGCCTGAAGTAAAAAAAAATGCAATCCCTCTAGAAGAAATCAGACCATAACCATAAATCACTTAAGGTATAAAAATCAGATCTGCCCTCTCAAAAACGTGCCAAGGATGGTAAATTCTGCCCTCAAACAAATTCGCCCAAGCATGGATGATGTTCTTTCTCAATAAAAATCGCCACACGTGAGAAAAATCAGACTGCCCTAGCAACAAATCGCCCAACATGAAGAAGAAATCTGCCCTTTTCAAAATCGTCCAAGCATGGAAATTCTGCCCAAAAAAAAAATTTGCCAAAGGAAGGAGAAATCTGCACTTGCAAGAAAAATCACCCAAGGAAGAGCTGCTCCAAGCCAAAATTGCCAAACACTAAAAAGGAGGAAGATGAGAAGTAAGGAGAAAAAAGGAAAGAGTTTCCTATTATACCCAACCCTCCTACTCTTCATAGCTAACCGATTGGGACCCTGGGAGCAAGAAAATATTAATTAGAACACCAAAATAGGCCCCCAATTAAATGCTTGGCCAAAAATTAACTTTGCCAAAATGAAATTTACATTTTTAAATTGCTAATTAGACCAAAAGTGCAAAAAGAAAGTAAATAATGCCTTGGACATGCTAAATGTTTCCATTTAATGATGATTTAGCAACTAATATGTCATTAAAATCGGATTTTGGCTAGCCAAAAGCCATTTTTCCAATATTAAATTACTAATTTCATTAAAGACTTAAAAATTTCAAGGCAAAATTAATCCATCTAAAGCCAATTTTTGCAATTCAATTCAAATCAACTTTGCTAAGCAATTTTAATTTTTTAACACAAATAAAATCATTTTTCTAGAGTCTAAAATTGATTTTGCAATTTGATTTCATCATCACAAAATTAATTTTCTCACCGAAAATATTCAATATTTTTCAAAACCTAAATCTAACAAAAATTTCATTTTTTGAAAATTATTCAAAAAAATATATATCGAAATTTTCAAAAAAAATTGCCTAAGTACAAAATTTATAATTTTATCCTACCAAGTGTTGCATTTTAAAAATTTGTCCAGCCTAAGAATGAAATTGGTTGTTTTGGAAAACCAAGTTGAAAGCAGGTGAAAATAAACCTAGCACTCTCCCATCTAGCCCTGAAGGTGTCCAAGACTTAAAATTTTATCAAAAAATCAAATTAAAATTTTTTTGACAACTCAAAAATTTGCCAAGGCAACTAAAAAAGGGGGTCCCCAAAGTTTTTGGGCAATGGTGTGAGAACCTCACAACAGAACTTCATCACGTTTTTGTTCCATGTTGGTTCCTTTGTTGTTATCAGATTTGTGGTAAAAAAATTGGGAATTCCCTAGGGTTTCATGATAATTTTATGTTATTTGGACAAGAATGTACTTTTTGCAGCTGACTCTCTGCATATTTGATCAATGGTCTTCATCGAATGTGGGCTGAAGTTTAGTCAAATATCATTGGAAAGACTCAGTTACCATTTTCAGTCTGGAGAAATCCCTGGCATAATGGCTTTCCAGTTTGCACACTTATCACATAGGTTTTCACGAATGTCATCAGCAACAAAAATTAGGGTTCATGAAGTCATGAACAGGTTCATGGTTGTTAGAGTTTCAGAGTAGAAGTAATTGCAGAATGTAAGAGAGCATTCATGTGGAAAACTTAGTGTTTACCATCAGCAATTGATTTTTCCAATGTCCTATTTCTGGACCAAGAGTCGAAGGCCTACATTTAGGTCACTTTAGTTAAATATTATTTTATTGTTCATTTACAAGTGTTTTTTCTTTTCATCTTTCTTTCCTACATTTCAGAAGCTTTTAGTAGTTTCCCTAATGTTTTTAAAACAGTGATTTTGGGTTTTAAATATGATTATTCTAAACTCTCATTATTTGTGCATCCTAAAAACCTAATAAATACACTTACGTTACTACAATTATTATTCGAGTTGGCTTACCTGTGTTTGTATTCTGATTGATCAAAATTGAAAATGATTAATATTGTCAAGCTTTGTTGATGTCAATTGTTCATCTATGTAGTAGCTATTAAGTCCCTATAGTTTTACCTTTCAGAATCTTGTTTCTACTGAGTTATTGGCCCTTGTTTTAGACAACAATGTATTGTCATGCGTTCTTAGATAGTTTGCTTCTTTCTCAACACCTGAAAATATCACTTTTGAGATAGGAACTGTTACAAGTCTTGTGCTCATATTTGAGGCAAAAACACAAGCAGATGGTAGTTATAACTTTATTTTGGTCCATACTTTCTAAGGCAGTTAAATCTAAGGTAGCTTCCCCTTATAGGTTGACGAGAGGTTTTATCTCAAATACTGTTGAGGTTTGAATTCTCACAAAATAAACAAATTAAAAACACTAGAATAGATAGAGACAAACAATCTAAAAAATTTATCTTCTTTATATGGTGATTATAAGGGCAGCAAGAAGAGCCTAGGAAGAGTAGAGATCCGAAGCATAAAGGCAAAGTAGAGGACATATTTCTTAAGTAGCTTGTGAAAATGTTGTTGAGTCAGGGTTTGTTAAAGGTGCATTTGTGAGTGGATACTAGGATTATCCTACGTTACCAAATCAAGAAAAAAACTAGACCAATTCTAGGTACAAATTCCTAATGATCAAATTCTAGAATGATGCTCTAGTGGCTTTGCACAAGGTTTGCATTTTTCCATCGATATCATGTGATTAATGACATCGTGATTCTAGTGTGTTTCCATCATGATTTCAAAAGCAGTAGTGGATTTTGACAAGTTTTTAACTTGCTGACCTCTTAAAAACCCTGAACAACAACATTGCAGTGATTTCACCTATTCCATTTGATAAAACCTTCAGCTTTTTTTCTTTTGAAGATAGTAAGCTCCAACACTGTCAACCAAAGATTAAATGGAAAATTAGAAGGGGAGAAAGCATACCTCTTCTTCCAATTCACGACAAATCAGAGCAGTTCTCCAGCGAAAATGAACCTTGGATTGACTTACATCTGTATAGATATGATCTCCAACATACAGAATTTCATCTCCGTGTATCCCCAAAGCCTTTTCAACCATCTGTGCACTACCACCAGAATATAATCCACCTACAAGTTACATCAAGACTCTTGAAAAGGGTCTTCTAAAGAGCAGATGCTGGTGCATAAATAATCTGAGTTATACAGAAAAGACAACACCTATTAAAAGCAACAAAAATTGACCTCTCAATGAAAACAAACCTCAAATAATCTTGCCTACCATGTAATACCATCAGCTTTTCTGGTATATGAAAGAGGATAATACATGTAGCAAGTTAATAAACATACTTGCCTCAATAACATATCTTGTTAGAAGATATTAGTCTTTTCTTATAAAGGTAATGTCAAGGTTCATCTTTTGTGTTAAAACTTTACCAGCAAAGCTCCTGGTGTGGAAGACTATTTTTTGAAGAACATGGGAACTTTCTCACTTCATAAAAATTGTTCAAATTTAGTTGCCACTAAATTTTGACCTGCCTGTCGAGTCAATTGTTTAAGAAAGAAAAAGGCATGCATTCAAATTTTCTCCCAGATCATACTTGTTCATCATCTACAAAGCAGTTTAGCATCAGAGGGACCAGTAACGTCTAGAAAGGACAATGCATCATTTGTCATACTTTCTAGGCAACATTGTTTATACAAGAGTATGATCTACACAGGAATCAGGTCACGGCATTTATGACATCTATTTTTGCAGGAATAAACACCCCACCTCCCCCTTATATATATACCAATGTGGACCTCAAACAGAAACTGTTTCATTTAAAGAAACCCAACGTGTCAAAAGGTTGTTATTGCATTTATGCCAGCTGATGCAAATAATATTATTTTCCAAACTCTGTGTATGTGTCATGATATGAGAAAAATATTAATAACAGTACACAAGGTGTTTATTGCATTCAAATATCATTCTTGGGTCTTATGAAGTTCATTTTATTTTTCCATTGATTGTTTCCCCATTTAATTGTTTTTTCGTAAAGTTTCCTACAATTGAATTAGTCCAATTTCTCACCCCAGTTAACTGTTTTTTGAATTTTTCTTAATTCTTCCTGCATTTGATATAAGCCAATTTCTCTTTTAACAGGTCAAATCTTTTCTGAAAAGTTTGCTAGTTTTCTGTCAAACATTGGCTCCACAAATATCCTGAATGTAGTTTTTCTCAGATCCTATAAGTTTTTAAAACTAATTAATTTATTGTAAAATAGCATTTTCCCTGCATAATTAACAGGAAAGTGGTATTAATTCTCTACCACTTTATGTAAGAATGTATTTCAAACCATGCGGCAAAAGCGTTTTACTTCAACCCATATATCTTGTACACATACTTGCTTTTCTAAAAAAAACTAAGACTGCATCAAGACAATTCGTTGAAAACCCCTAAGTTGAAATTTCTTTTACATGGATGTATTTTCAGTATAGCCCAAAATCCATAATCTATTTTGATCGAGAGGAATGCAATTTCTGTGGAAGTGACAGTTATTGGAAAAAACATTATCAGAACCATCAAAGTGCATCAAGCAACAATTTGTGGCCCACATGACCATCAGAACCGACCCAACTAGGTGAGCCAAATTCACAAGAGTCTGAAGTACCATAAGAGGACAGAAGATAATTTGCAGACTTGATAGAGTTTTCTACTAGCTCAGAGACTTGTTCAATGTTTTAGTGGCAAACCACAATGAAAGGTAGCCTACAAAGATAAAGACAACAATGATGAAAGCAATACTTTTGTGACACAAAAGATAAGATTTTCAGAAAATTTTAGGCCAAATAAACACCGCAATATATGTCAAGAGGTAACCTACTCCCTACTCACAACATCCAATGTAGATCAGTACAGCCTAGCACAATTCAGCATCTTTAGTTAGGTCCGCATCCCTAGTCACAAGGCATTGTGGATAGTTGTGTTTGTCCTTGCTCACAACTTTGAAAGATGAACGGTGAAGAGTGTTACCATTCATGTATCCAGTGAGGCCATTTCCACCAAAGAAGTATAATCAGGTTATTACCACTATAGTTTGTTGTAGACAGTTGTGTGTATCCATATTTGTGATTTTGAAGGAGAAAATAGTTGCGTGTCTCTGCCCTTGTCCAAGACTAAGATGATGTCATCTTATCCTGTCAAGGAGGTGCTGTGGTTTCAATCCCAAAACTGATGGCTAGCATGTGGAGCTGTATGTATGTCCAAGTCCACATGTGAAAACTATTCTCTCCAAGTCTGAGGACTATGATAAGGAGGGATTGTTTGTGAAGTCCCCATCCTTACTCTAATGTCATAGTAGCAACTAAAAACTTTTGTGGTCGGGAACTGGCATTCCTTGAGCATGTTATATAGTTAATAGCAAGTTAGTAGTAGATGTACATACCAGATGATAGTATAAGAATAAAGCTAAGTTGCCAATTCGGATGTGGATGCGAGTACGAGAATCGGGTGCACGGATGCACAAAATTTTTTTGCGGGTTTTGGATGCATTTTAATGTGCAAAGAAATACAAGAAATATACAAGATTAAATTTGGGTAAAGTAAACACACTGCATGGAAAATGATAACTGACAGTAAATTAGTGTTCCTAGTAGCCTATAAAGGATTCGTAAAGAATAGAGAAGGTGCTTATAATGCAAGGGATTTGCTGAATAAAATGCCCAAGTATTGCTACAATATAGGACCGACCAATTCATTCAGCTTTAAAAGACTCTGTTGATCCCTGATTCTCATGATCAAATAGTCAAAGTCAATAATTTAATTCAAATTTTCGCATGGGCAGCAAAAAACTACATTGCTATCAATGACTAAGTATGCACTAGTGTCCAGCCAAATAAACTTAACAAGGAGCTTTTCAAAATGGATTCTCTCCACCGATACATCTGCAAACCATAATGAATCGAATCTAGCAAAGTGAATAGCTGAAAATGTTTTGCATGGGGTCATCTCAGGTTCTGCAAATGAAGGTCATCTACAGTTCTGGGCATGCATACTTTTGGCCTTTTTCTGGCATCCTGGTGTTGGACAAACCGTCTAGTAGTTGTATCGGGCATTGATAGGTTGATCTTTTGGTGCAACTGCAACCCTAGCTTGTAACAAGTGGTATCAAAGCTTGGTCACCAAGTTTGAATCTTCTTAGGTAAGAGGGGGGGATCATTGGGCTAATTGCCAACATTCACCTTCGACATTTGTGACATGGCTTAACCGCCTCCTATGTCCTATAAGTCTAGTGGTTGTAAGAGGTCAATATTTTGGTGCAATGGCAACCGTAGCTTGTAACACCTAAGCCATGCATGCATCACCTCAACCGTACATGCATCCAAATGCTCGTGGATGCTCTCTTGGTGCATACAGAAAGCATGCACGTAGAATGCATCCTACACCAAAACGTGTGCGCATCTGCATCTAAAGGATCCAAGAGAGCATCCAGTAACTAAGGAATAAAGTATTCAGAAAATCATGAAGTCTTATGAATAAGACATTTTTCCTTCAAGATTTAAGGGATAAGACAAATGATGATCAACTTTTCAATAGTGAAGATGGGCAACATGTTCCCCCCATCAAGCAAGAGAGTGTCACCATAAGATTAAGTCAATTGGTCTCGGATTATTGAAAATGATAGCTTCGGTCAGATGATTGTGAATATTGCTATATATACATACATATTTAAATGTTTGAAATAATATCATTATTTTGATCTTATGTTTGAAACCAATTATCATTCATAACTCAGATCTAAACATCATATTTGTTCCGAGTATAAAATTGATCTGCATATTTGTATTTAGATATTACTATTGCAGATTAATATATTGACTAATTGTGTTCTAACTATAATCGATCTACATACTGATCGATAGTGTAGAGATACATATCAGATCGGGCTTTGAAATCCTTGCACTGGATCTCGATTATGATATCAACATAATATAATTTGCACTTGTTACTTGTTAACATAACAACTGATAATCATTGGACATGATTAAAGAAATGAATGGGCACTTTGAGGAGACAAGTTCATGAACAGACATCTATCCACTTATGTGGAGGCATGTCTATTCATTAACATGCCTCCTCCCCTCAATTATATTCTTATATATATCAGATCTGATAGGACTTAGAGGACACACAAAAATCAATTAGTGAAAGCCTCTTGGAGTTCGATCATCTTCAGATATTCCTATTTTGTTTTGTAATAGAATAATCAGAATTCACCATTCTTGTTTCAGACTCATTCCAATATTGTGAAGCATAATAATTATATCATTCTGATTATATTCTGCAAGAAGAAGAGTCAAATAGTTAGTAAGATTATTGTTCAAGAAGATTTAAAAAGATATACATATTCTAATCGGAAAGAAATCTAGTCAGCATTAACACGGATGAAGAAGAATCAAGGAGATGACATGAAGATCAGCTAGACATCTCGATCAAGAATTGTTCATAAAAGATAAATGATGATTGCAAGGGGGTTAGGAAACGATAAGCTATAGACATGAAGTCAAGCATTGAGCACCGACCATAAGTAATCAACTACTTCAGAACAATCAAAAGCATTATAGCAAGGCATATTGAGGATTCATCCGATTGTTAAGAATATTAACCAAGATAAACCTACAGGTCTGACAGTACAGACCATACTTCCTATTCATGGTAATATATCTCTAATGATGGCATTTAATAATATATGTATCTCTCCTATAGGTGCCGGCAATTTCTAAAGATGCAACTGTTAATGCTTAACCAAACTAACTCTTAGTTAGTTAGTCTTTACTAACTTGTGTCTCCCAGATCGCCAACTTAGGAAGTATTTAATTAGTGCCAAGTTAAGAAGGGTTATGTCCCTTGAGGGAGATACCCTTTAGAAAGGATATATATGTAGGTTATAATTGCAGATAATAGGACACACAGTTACAGCAGTCTGCTCCTATAAGCATCTTATATCCTGCGATTTATATCTGAGTTTCTCCATCACAATAAAAAGGTTAAATATTCAGTATTGTATCTGCATTATAATAAGCACCGATTTCATCAATATTCATATTATATAGAAGATCATTCTCAGCATATCAGACTGAATTAGAAGTCTGATTAAGAGATAAGCATTTAGCAGAAACTTTACACGGTATCAGAGCTCTGGTAATCAAACCTAAATTTCAGTAATCAAACTTTGTACACATCAATCAACAATCTTCTATCTTCCATGGCTTACACAATCAGACCCGAGGACAAGTTTGATGGGAAAGAGCACTTTGAAGCCTGGAAGTTCAGAATCATGATGATTCTTGAAGAGAACAATAAAAACAATTCATTGATGGAGCATCCAAACAATCCCCAGTTGAACCTCACAAATCTATCTGGAGCAAAGGAAATAGAAAAGCTATTGAAATCATCTTGGATGGAGTTAAAAATGATACTGTATCTATGCTTACAAAACATCAAACTGCCTTTGATATGATGAATGCATTATGAAATGCCTATGAAGTAAACAATCCAACCAAGGGTTCTTGCACTAAAAAGGCAACTGAATCACATTCAGATAAAGAAAGGAGAATCGATAAGTTCTTACTTCTTAAGAGTTGTCGGCATTAGAGATGAACTATCAAGCATAGGAACCATCATTAGTGACACAAAATTAACACTTATGGCTATGGATGGATTGTCAGATTCATGGGAGACATTCGCACAAGGAATAAGTGCCAGAGATCAACTCCCGGACTTTAACAGACTCAAGAATGATTGTCTTCAATAGGAATCCAGAAAACTAAAGAAAGGAGGGAAACCAAAAGTAGAAGACGAAGAACTTCACGTTCTTAATACAAACTCCTATAAAGGCAAGAAGAAGCATTTCAAGAAGAAAAAGGGAAATCAAAAGAATGGAAAGCCCAAGAAAGATCTATCTAAAATAAAGTGTTTCAAATATGAAAAATTTGGACACTATAGATCTAATTGTCCTGAAAATTCCAAACAACAGGAAAATTGTACAAATGTCATTAGAGAAGAAGATACTTATGATCCTGAGAACCGTGTTTTGTAGTCCTCTCTATCAAATGAAGTTTCAAATAAAGCATGGGTAACTGATAATAGATCTTCTAAACATATAGCAGGATACAAAGAAACTCTAGATTCTTTGTCAAAGAAGGTTAACGGTGAAGTTACCATTGGTGATAACTTAGCACACTCCATTGAAGGAATTGGAAATTGTACTTTGAAACTAAAATTAGGAAATACTCTTCTTCTTAAAGGTGTACTCTATGTACCAAGGATTAAAAGAAACCTAATCTCAATTATAGCACTTGAAGATGGACACAATGTTGCATTCGTGGATGGCAAAGTATTAACTTGGACTAAGAACTCTTCCATCAAGAAAGAAAAGTTAATTGGTCAAAGAAAGGGATATCTGTATGAATTGAATACAAAATCTAGTCGATCTGTTCAAGCCCTAGTTCACGAAGCTGAAGATTCAAATGAAATATGGCACAGAAGATTAGGGCATCTAAATTTTAAAACTTTATCAACTATAGAAAAGATGGTTACTGGATTACCCAAATTAAATAAAGACTACCCTAATATTTGCAAAGGGTGTGCTCTGGGTAAAAGCACCAAAAGTCTCTTTCATGATAGTACTAGGAAAACAAATAATGTACTAGAATTAATTCATTTAGATTTATGTGGACCTATGTCTGTCCCTTCTCTTGGAGGATTCTGGTATTATATCTTGCTCATAAATGACTTCTATAGGAAAACATGGATTTACTTTTTAAAATGAAAGGAATCAGAAGAAATCCTACAAAGATTTAAAGAATTCAAAGCATTAACTGAAAATTTTTTAGGACATAAAATTAAAGCCCTTAGAACTGATAATGAAGGAGAATATACCTCAGACTTGTTTAAAAGGCTTTGTAAAGAATCAGAGATTAAGAGGGAGTACATTGTTCCTTATAGCCCAGAGGAAAACGGGGTAGCAAAAAGAATGTAAGAAATCGAGCAAAATGAAAACTAATAAAACAATCCAAGAGAGCTTAATGTGAAGAATATTACCATAAACCAAATGAGTTTCCCAATGGATCAACAAGAATGGAGACAAGAGATTTTGAAAGGGGAAAGCAAAGAAAACCCCTTGTGTAATATTAAGAATGTGGCAAAGAAACCTATGAAAGGAGAAAGGAAGAAGAAGGATTGTGGAGCAAATTAGCTCATTACAATAACATCAAGAAGATGTAAAGAAGAAGTAGTTGTAGAATGAGAGAAGCATCTCTTTTATAGAGATGAGAAAAGAGTTGCATGTGTAACTCCCATTTCTATGAATGCCACCATTCATAATAAGTGTGTGCAAAGTGTCAATATCCTCTTAAGGAGGAATAAACTACTTTCCTTAATAAAGGAATTACAAAAAAGAGTTATCCTCACATGTGGACTAGAGGACAAGAAAGTAATATGTCCTTCACATGTGTATTAAAGGATAAAATACATAAGGGATACCTTGGTTTATCCCATTTAATAAATA
Source organism: Cupressus sempervirens (assembly GCA_028749045.1). Classification (NCBI taxonomy): domain Eukaryota; kingdom Viridiplantae; phylum Streptophyta; class Pinopsida; order Cupressales; family Cupressaceae; genus Cupressus; species Cupressus sempervirens. Next base: position 582,153,213 of record CM053783.1, on the reverse strand, counting down.
AATACAACCAAGAAACGATTGTTTACCGCATAGGTTAATTAAGAATTGTACACAGATAATGAACACGAACACGAACAACAGAACTCTTCTTATTATTATTCGCATATGCCAGAACATTACATTATGCTTCCATGATAAGATCTCTTGAATACAATGCTTCCCGAAGGGGTTATAAATACTTTCCGAAGAACTTTCCCAAAGGAGTCCGTCGGCCACATACAACATGTCGCTACATAACAAAAACCTTTCCGAAGGGACCCGTCGGCTACATAACAAGAACATTTGCAAAGGGACCCGTTGGCTGATACACAATTTCCTTTCCAAAGGGACCCGTCGGCTGATACACAATTTCCTTTCCGAAGGGACCTGTTGACTGATACACAATTTCCTTCCTGAAAGGACCCGTCGGCTGATACACAATTTCTACCGACATCATCCCCCCCAAAAAGAAAAGTCGTCTCTTGACGACTTACAAAATCTCTGAGACAAATCAACAACCAAAATACATTGACTGACTAACTGGTCTTCAACACTGTTACCTTAGCCAATCTGACATCTGACCCTGATAGCCACCTGTGCCGCTTTCTGCTTCCAATTCCGAGTACACTGAACCAAGTGTCGCTGCACTACCTCCAACTGGATGATCAGCTCCTCCCGAGCTCTCTACGCATCCACCAAGATAGCCTCACGGCCAACACCTACTCTCAGTGCCTCTGGTACACAGACACTCCATGCCTACAGCAGCTCTAAGTCTTCTCAACTGGTCAAACTCCCACGACTGATATCCGCAACGACTGAGGGTCTAGGGGCCAAAACCAAATGAGCACTTTGGAACCCACACAAAACTGCACGGAACACACCATTTCTATTATTTTCTGCCGATTCTACACTCTTTTTGGCAATCGCTGATGCTTCCCCTTCCCTATGGCATCATCTGATACTCATTCTGAGCATTCTTGATTTGTCGACTTTTTTTTTTTTTTTTTTTACAAAACCTCCTGCACTGCCAATGCACATCTACACCATGATGTTGTACTATGTTTGCTAAACCACCATCCTGAAGATCGTACGTTGAAAGTAGAAGAAAATCCACATGAAATAGGTTCTCCAGATCAATGTTTTCACAACTCCGTATAGTGCACATTGCATCAATCTCAAAAACTTCGTATGCTAATCTTCAGAATCTGGAATCCATACGATACAGCCTTCCAAAATCCGTATGTTGGAACCTTAAGAAAATCCGTATAGTGACCTGGCTCCAAAAATCCATATTGTAATTGCAGTAAAGAATCCATACACTACTTGCTAAAAATCGTGCGCTGACTACTTTTAAAATCCGTACAATGCATCCAATATTGAAATTTTCATACGTTGTCTTCACTGTGCATCCAAACGCCCTCCAATAATAATCAGATTTTATAAAACTTAATCAGATTTTATAAAACTTGTGATGAATTTAGAAAACCGTACGGTGGCTAGAACCTGGAATCCGTATGTTGTTAAATCATTAAAAATCCATATGCTATCTCCACAAATCCGTACGGCAACTCTGTGAAAATATCCGTACGGTAACCTTGCTACTAAGAACTGTACAGTATTTGCCAATTTTTAAAAACCTTACACTGCTTTCTTATTATAAAATCCATACGATGAACCAATAAATTCCATACGCTGACTTTGGAAAAGCCGTACGGTGACTTATTTCATCATTTTTTTTCTTTTTTCTTTTTTTTTCTTTTTCCTTTTTTTTTTTTTTTTCTTTTCTTATTTACATATATACAGTACTTACAGTCTTCTCTCAGTTGTTCATCCACGGAGGTGCGTTATCATGGTAGACATTCAATTTCGATCTCTTCACTACATCGGCGACTTCCTTTCCGTCTAGCATCCATAGTTTTATTGCTCCATTATCACCCACTTCTCGAAGCTGATACAGCCCGACCTATTTCATTTGAAACTTGCCTGGGTTGATCTTGTTCCATCCGTCATACCTCAACGCCCACTGTCCCGGTTGGAACTTGTTCAATTTCAAGTGTCTATCGTGCCATGGTTTGCACCTGTTCTGTGTCACCTCCGTGACCCTTGGTGCCTGTAATTGTCGCTCCTCAAGTTTATTTAAGGTACACAATCTCTCCACCCAGTTTTCTATTTCGCCCAATTTGTTCCCGAAGCTCGGTACCATGTACTCCGTCAGCTGCCCCTTCAGGTCATCAATAACACCTACAACTTTTATTGAACCCTTCCTCTTTGTTGCCTATGCAGACCGTATCGTGTGTCTTCCTTGCTGCTGGTACCTTTCTGCTATATCTATGGTTCGACGTAATACTTTCTTCCTGCGCAGTCGTACAGTAGAATCTTTCCTTCTTTCGGGTTCGTACTGTATGTTCTTTCCTTCAGCTTCAGTCATACCCGCATTTCCTTCTTTAGCTTCTCTGTGTTGCTTCGAACATTTATTTCCTCCTTCGACTTCTCCATGTTCCTTCAGACATTCATTTCCTCCGTCGGCTTGTCTGTGTTCCTTCGGACATTCATTTCCTCCTTCGGCTTCTCTGTGTTCCTTTGGACATTCATTTCCTTCTTCTTTCTTACCTTCGTCGATCCTTAGCATATTACAACTTGGAAAGAGCTCGTAATCCTCTATCTGCCAATGGTAAAGACCATTTACTGAATCCAGATCGTCATCTCCTTCCAATCGTAGGACTCCCTCCTGATCGGGTTCCATACTCTGCCTCCTCTCATCATCTTCTCCTTCAAAATTCGACGATAGAGCTTCTTCTCCAACCATCTGAGTGTGTAGATCGATGACATACTTCCAGCCTTTGCTTTCAAGTGATAAAGTATTTTTCTTCCAATCATGCTTTGCCTTGGCTTGTATCAGCCACCCCCGGCCGAGAATAGCATCATATCCTCTTCGCTTCAATGGGATCACGACAAAGTCCAACAGGAACGATTGTGTTCCAATCGTCACTGGTTGCACTGTGAGTACTCCCAATGGCTTGATTCCATGTTGATCGGCTGTTAACAACTGGAAGGTAGGTGGCCACAATGTTGGTTGTTCCAACTTTTTCCAAATATCCTCAGGTAGCACATTGACACCGGATCCTTCGTCCACGATCGTTTCCGTGAGCACAGTCCCGAGAATGCCCATTTCAACAACCGCCGGATAGCATCCGGATGAAAGAGCTAACAGCATCGGATCTTCTACACTTGTGCCCCCCTGTTTCTCCTTTCCTTGCTCTACTGGTTGCTTAGCAATCGGGACTATATTTGTGAGGGCCATACGGAGTTGAGTCATAGTGAGCAATAGATCATTTATCCTGACGGGTATCTCAGCTTGCAATATTTGCCGTACAATGTTCTGTTCTGCGCAGTTCCGTACGGAGGTACTCGCCGTGTCCTTCAGGTGTGCCGTTTCTATCTGTGTCGCTCTCTGGATCTCTGCCCGTGCTTCCTCCAATCTCTTCTTTTCCTCCATCGGATCAGGGTATAGCTTTGCCTGCTTCCGAGTGATTGCCAGAACTTCTTCCTCGTCTGTCCCGATGGTAATCAAGTTTACTCTAGACTTCAAGCACTTGGCATTGTCATGATCACCCGGTCCACACCATAGGCATAGAAACTTCGGTGTGTTCGCCGTACTGCACTCTCGGGCAAAGTGACCCCACAGATTGCATGCGCGACATTGGACTATCAGCCGACCATTGGCATCATATTGAATTCGACTCCTTCCGCCATTATTGTTGTTGCCGGTATTGTTATTGTTGTTGTTGTTGTTGCGCCGGTTGTTTTTGTATCCACCCGATGTGGCACCTTTCGTACTAGTGTTCCCGCTCCCTCCTGCAGCAGATGCTTCTTGCACGAGGAACACTTGCTCTGGTGTTCTTGATTTCAAGTTGAAAGGACATTCCTTTACCGAGTGTCCCAGAATCTGGCAGATCTCACAAAATTGCTCTTTCGGGCAGGATCCCTTCGTATGGCCTTCTTTCTTGCACTCCGTGCACCATAGGTCATTGCCCTAGTCTCCTTGTTCATGTTCTTGAAATCCTTCATTATCCGAATCATGTCCTTCTGGAGGGCACGGACCTTCTTGTTGCTTCCCTTGTCATCGCTGCTGTCTTCTCCTGAGGATGCATCGTCATCTGAATTGGACGAGCTGTTCTTCTTCTTCTTTGTCTTCTGGTCTCTTTTGAGGTTCATTGCCCGATTGTACGCTTCAATGTATGTTGATGGTGGCACAATCTTCATCTTTCGCAGCTTCGGGCGAAGGCCTTCCATGACCCATCTTTTCTGGAGCCCATCTGTCGGCTTATTCTCCATTTTACTGATTAAGTCCTTCAAACTCCTGGTGAAGACCCGTACTGTTTCATTCTTCTTTTGTTTGGTATTGAATATCTCCGCTACAATTTCATTATCGTCACGCAAGAGTTGAAATTCTGCGATGAACTCCTTAATGTTATCCCAACTGTTTAACTTTTGTGGATCAGTATCAATAAACCAATCAATCGCAACACCCCATAGGGTAGCGGGAAATTGTCGGATCCATTCGTTTGTATCCGTTATGCCATTTTCCCTCTAGATTGTTTTACATGTTTTACGATGTCGAATGGGATCAGCTGCTTCATCACCATCAAATTTAGGCAACTTTTCCTTCAGACTTGCCATTATCACTGTATGTTGATGGTTTTGTTGTGTACCTGCGTTGTTTTGCACGCCCGCGCTGTTCTGAGCTCCCGCGCTGTTTTGAACACCCGCGTTGTTCTGCACACCCGCACTATTTCCAACACCTGCGCTATTTCTAGCTTCCGCGTTGTTTTCGGCTTCCGCGCTATTTTCAACACCCGCATTGTTTGGTGAAGAAGAGGTTTCGTCAACCGAAGCTGTCCGTTCCGGAAGTATATCTCGGACGAAGAGGTCACTCCACGCTCGTGCTCCCTCGGCACTCCGAGTTGTGCGAGTCGATCTCCTTCTATCAGGATTCTCTTCTCGTGGCGTATGCAAGTTCAGAAACTCCTCCCTCACTTCTTCCACCAAATCAAGCCGTTGTCGAGTCTCCTTCAACAATCCTTCCGCGCTCTTGTTTCCGTCGACAATCTTTTGAAATCTCCTTCGACATTCTGTCTGTTGTGCCAGAATTAAATTTTCCTGCGCAACGCGTATGTCATCCTTTTCCTTCAGCTTAGGTTAATTAAGAATTGCACACAGATAATGAACACGAACACGAACAACAGAACTCTTCTTCTTATTATTCGCATATGCCAGAACATTACATTATGCTTCCTTGATAAGATCTCCTGAATACAATGCTTCTCGAAGGGGTTATAAATACTTTCCGAAGAACTTTCTCGAAGGAGTCCATCGGCCACATACAACATGTCGCTACATAACAAAAACCTTTCTGAAGGGACCCATCGACTGATACACAATTTTCTTTCCGAAGGGACCCGTCGGCTGATACACAATTTCCTTCCCGAAGGGACCCATCAGCTGATACACAATTTCTACCGACAACAAAGATTACTACTTCTAACAAAAAAAGAATAGGACAATTATATAAGCTGCTAGGGTTATGATTTTTGACCAAAACCTAGAATATTATCTTTGGGCAGAAGTCTCTTGTACTGTTGTATATGTTCAAAACAGAAGTCCTCACTCCTATCTTAAAGATAAAACCCCTGAATAAGTATTTACTAAAGTAAAACTCAATATAAGTCATCTTAGAATTTTTGGATGTCCCGTACATATCCATGTTCCAAAAGAAAAGAGAACCAAGTTAGAAACCTCTAGGAAGAAAGGTATTTTTGTAGGGTATAGTGAAACTTCTAAAGCATATAGGATTTTCATACCTGGACAGAAAATATTTAACTTATCAGAGATGTAATCTTTGAAGAAGATCTTGCATTCAAAAGGGCCATAAGTTCTGATGAACTTTCTCCTTTATCTAGTTCTAAAAAAATAGTGAATTTGGGTCCCAAAGGTAGAACTTAAAAGAAATCGAAGATGAAAGTCAAAATATGAACCTTGAAGAAAATTCAAAGAAAAGACCACTTTGGGCCATTAAAACAGATGAAGCAACTCGAGACTTTGTTGCACCTTCTGGAATAGTTAGAGAAAGCAAAAGAACTAAAAGATTCTCTGGTTATACAGCTAACATAAGTGATTTATCCAAAACAGAGCCAACCAATCCCTCTGATGTTATTAAATATAAAGCCTGGAAAGAAGCTATGACAAAAGAATACCAATCTTTCATGAAAAATGATGTTTGGGAAATTGTTCCAAGACCTAAAGGAAAATCTGTTGCGTCTTCCAAGTGGATATTTAAAATAAAGCATGCTGACAATAGTATTGAGAAGTATAAAGCCAGATTTGTAGCTAGAGGATTTTCTCAGAAAGAAGGTATTGATTATGAGGAAACTTTTGCTCCTAATGCTAGATATACCTCCGTAAGAGCAGTCTTAGCAATTGCCGCATCAAAGGGATGGAAGGTACATCAAATGGATGTGAAAAGAGCATTCATAAATGGAAAGATTTCAAAAGAAGTATATCTGGAGCAACCTGAAGGATTTGATACTCATGATCCTAACACTTTTGTTTGCAGGCTCAAGAAAGCTCTATATGGGCTTAAACAAGCTCCCAGGGCCTAGTACGAAAGAGTTGACAAGTATCTCACCAGCTCAGGATTCTCCAAGAATGAAGCTGATCCAAATTTATATTATAAAAGAGATAAAGATGATATGGTAATTTTGATACTGTATGTTGATGATCTACTAATAACAGGTGATAATCATCTCATAGATCAGTGCAAAAAAGATCTAACTAGAGAACTTGAGATGAAAGATTTGGGACTCCTTCATTGCTTCCTAGGAAAGGAAGTACGGCAGAATTCTGACCGTATCATACTAAATCAAGGGAAGTATACATCAGATATTTTAAAAAAATTTGGAATGTGGAATTGCAAACCTATGTCTTCTCCCATGGAGACTAATCTACATAAACTTAAGGAAGTAGCTGCAAAATCACGATCCATAGATTCTACTCTCTACAGACAGATGATTGGGTCTCTTATGTACTTAGTAAATACAAGACTAGATATTTGCTATGCAATTAATGCCTTAAGTCAGTTTATGTGTGAACCGAAGGAGATTCACCTAGTTGCAGTTAAACACATTATGAGATACTTACAAGGCACTCTTAATCTCGGACTCAAATATGAGAAAGTTGCTTTAGACTTACATGGTTTCACTGATTCAGATTGGGGTGGAAGTGTTAAAGACATGAAAAGTACTTCAAGATGTTGTTTCAATTTGGGATCAGCAATGATATCTTGGATATGTAGAAAATAGTCTTCAGTAGCACAGAGTTCCACAGAAGCCGAATACATTGCAGCAGCGATGGCCTCCCGAGAAGCAATATGGCTAAGGAAGTTACTTGTGGGATTATTTGGGCAAGCTATGAATCCCACGATTATTCATTGTGATAATCAGAGTTCCATCAAGCTCTCAGTGAATCCAGTTTTCCATGACAGGTCCAAGCATATTGAAATTCCTTACCATTGTGTAAGAGATATGGTAGGCAAGAATTCTATAAAATTGGAATACATTTGCATTGTAGATCAAATAGAAAACATACTCACCAAACCTCTATCTAGAGTGAAGATAGAACACTTCAAAAGGAGACTTGGTATGGTTGAGTTGTAATCCATTTGTACTCTCTTGATTATTAATAAAATAATTTTATTTTGTCAAGCTATTGACTGTTATGGGCTCCACCATTTGTATTCATTATTTTAAGAGGTGACGATCTCTGAAATGGAATCTACAATCGAACCCCCCTATATTGAAAGGTAGGCAAGCAAGGATAGAAACAAAGGATTGAGGGATCGAAGCAGGCAAGGATTGATTGATCAATTGAAGGATCGGCCCGACAAGGGCAGATTATTGTGCCAATCGCCCTATTCATTTTGAATTGGAAGGAGGATCTTCCAGATTAATGAACACTTGTATAAAACATTATGAGAGGTGACGATCTCTTAGATAATGTCCTAAACAGTAGAGTTATGCTATAAGATCTAGATGAGTTCAAGATCATATTGTGATGTTGACATTGCTATGTTCATGGGTCACAAACTGGATAAAGGAAGAATCTTAGTATTCTCCGGGTTTATCCTGTATTCTGGTAGACTTTGAAACTCAGGATCGTGTTGTGATATGGAAATACCAGTTTCTATGAAATCATAACTTGGATAAATGAAGAGATTACTCTTCAGATTTATCCTATATAATATCACTAGTGGCAGTGATTTGTCATATCACAGGTTTAGTAATATGATTTTGTATCATGTTGTTCTATGATACCACATACTAAGAAGAGATAGACAAATATAGAGTATTAATTCTTGCTTATTCATCTATATTGGTGTTGCTAGATATAATATCTCTCTATAGGATTATCAGGTTAGGAGGGAGTGTTAATAATATTAACCAAGATAAACCTACAGGTCTAATAGTACAGACTGTACTTCCTCTTCATGGTAATATATCTCTAATGATGGCATTTAATAATATATGTATCTCTCCTATAGGTGCCGGCGATTTCTAAAGATGCAACTGTTAATGCTTAACCAAACTAACTCTTAGTTAGTCTTTACTAACTTGTTAGTCTTTACTAACTTGTGTCTCCCAAATTGCCAACTTAGGAAGTATTTAATTAGTGCCAAGTTAGGAAGGGTTATGTCCCTTGAGGGACATACCCTTTAGAAAGGATATATATGTAGGTTATAAATGCAGATTATAGGACACACGGTTACAGCAGTCTGCTCCTATAAGCATCTTATATCCTGCGATTTATATCTGAGTTTCTCCATCACAATAAAAAAGTTAAATATTCAGTATTGTATCTGCATTATAATAAGCACTGATTTCATCAATATTCATACTACTTAGAAGATCATTCTCAGCATATAAGACTGAATTAAAACTCTGATTAAGAGATAAGGATTTAGCAGAAACTTTACACTGATAAAGGACAGCAATACTTACGAATCCTATTAGTATGAAGACCAATCAGATGGAGGAAACCTGTAAAGAAACTATAGAATATCGCATCTCGGTCATTATACATATGTGAAGACTCATGAATAACGATTCCATTGCAGGTCATCCATTTGTAATGAGGTTGTTAAGATTTATGAAAGAAAAAAATGTATGAAGACTAGAACAAGTATTGATTCAAAATATTAAGAAAGTCTACAAAGGCATCAATGGTTGATATGGAACAATGATTATATCCAGGATGCGTAGACAACATATAAATACAAGGAGATCAATTAATGTTAAAGAACAGTATCAATCATCATGCGTGCAACAAAGGATGGCTATCAGAAATAGACAAGACAGATCGAGCAAGTATGAGAAGATAACATTAGTAGAGTTTATAACTTTATACTGACCTGAATGATAATGGACATGGAGGAAGACTAATGATTATCATCACAGTGACTTACATTCTTAATCAATCAAAGAAGCCAAAGATAACAGCATATTAAGAGTTTGATGAATTAAAAATCGATACTAAACAACAGCAACTTGTATAACAGATGATGATCAACATTCCTTTAATGCGACCTATTTATTAGAAGATAATGATTTGTTCACATAACAACCAATCATATATGAAAGGGCGTTAAGCATCAGATGTCAATTATTTATAAACTGATTTCATAATATGAGGTATTGTGAAGGAAGCAATTAGATAGATAGCAATGAGATATAATCAATACTAAACAATTGTTATTAAGGAGTTCAATATAGAAGAGACGTACCATTCAACTCCAAAGGCTTCCACCCTTGATTTGGGAGATATAAGAGTTGGTTCAAACTTATTCAAAGGTATTATGGGTTTAGAAACCTTTTACCTCTAATCCATATATTGGATCTGTTTTTTGAGCATCTGCCTATTTGGCAAATACCAGTTGTAAGCACATCAATGAAGATCAGAGACAACACCACTGATTGAAAGGAAGGATCGTATATATCAAGCAAACATCAGATTTATTGCAAGTTTATAATTCCATAACTGAGACAGAAACTATTTCGCTATAGGCAATATTACTATATCAGACACTGCAAGAATTGAAGGATCAATCTGAGACAGCAATCCGATCATTACAAGCTGAGTTACCAATTCTCCTGGCAGGCCTGGAGGTGGATGCAGGTGCTTGTGGAGGCAGTTGTGGGTGCTGCTGCTCTCTGGATGCACTAAGGAAGCGCATCACAGGGCTGTGGATGCACCTTGAGCATCGAGGTCCCAGTTAGCTAGAAAATGTCAAAACTGATGTATTTTCCAGCTTAAAAACACAATGAAACATATGCAAATTGAAATTACCTTTTTTTTTAAATTGCTTCTAAACCCTATAATTGCCATAACAGAGAAGCCATTCATTATTTTTTCATCTCATTTTGTTGCAAGATTGAATCATGAACAAAATTTTGATTTTGTAATTGTAATGATTTTCTAATTTGCATTCAAATCATGAAGATAGACATATATGATATGACTTATTTCAATTTGAACATTTGTGAGCTATCAATTGGCATTTAATATTTACCTTAATCAATGATGAAGTATCATACTATCAAATGATTTAATTTTGTATATTTTTTGGATTTCTTTGCACGCACGTCACACACACACACACATATATATAAACACATCCAAAACCCCCAAAAAAAATCATGCACCCTACTCTCGCACTCGCATCTGCATCCAAATCAACAACTTAGGTTACAAGTGATATTGACATACATTTTATTGTTTTCTGTGTTTTTTGGGTAGATTGTGTTCCAATTTTGGCATCAACGTTTCGGATCACACTCTGTGATCCATCATCAAGATGAGAGAGCTAAAGGAGATGATGGATCACAGAGTGTGATTTGAAACATTGATGCCAAAATTGGAGCACAATCTACCCAGAAAACACAGAAAACAATTTTAATGGATTGTGAAAAACTACTATCTTCAAACACATTTTATTATGTACATTTAAGAATTACATCAGACAGAAATATGACCGCTATAAGAGACTATAAGACTAAATCATCTTGCATATTTAAGTTGCCACATCTGATATAGCAAAGATCATTGTGATCATTGCACTAAGTGCAGATTCTGAAATTCACCTACAAGGTCAATTCACTTAAACATACACCTAACTGTATAAATCAGAGATAGCAAGTGGTATTAATAATTGCCATTTAATATATCATTGTCTTTATATTATGAATTGCATAAGCTAATAGTGGTATCAGATGCTGTAATTCATAATAAATATAAGGAATTCAAGTTAATTGTCCCAGAATTCCAAGAATAAAAGGGGACATTATAGTGTTAGGAATTTAGTATTAGAAATACTTGCAGAAATCAAAAGAAACTCATGACAAATCACAATTTCTCAGCATCATCCCTTCCCCAATTTTTTGAACCTAAAAATCACCAATTTCAGAAAAAATAATCATGCAGATTAAGTTTCTGTCGATTTATTGTTGACCAATTAAATTATTGAAAACAATGTATTATCAATTGTCGGTGATGAATACGCGAAAAATTAGCACTTACCTACTATGTGTTTTTTTCTTTTTTACAAAAACCCTAACACAGCTGTTTTCCAATTTCCCCAATTAGATCATAATTTTTTTCAATATAATATTTTGGTTCACTAATTTAATCCCAATAACATTTTTTGCTGCTATGGTCTTGGTTACCGGATGCTTTCCTGGACCCCCCAAATAGAGATGCAGATGCTTTCTGGTGCGGGATGCCTTCTGGGTGCTCTCTTGGTGCACACAGGAAGTGCATCAGCTCCCTGTGGATGCACATCAGAGCATCCACAGGGCCCTGATGCACTTCCTGTAGGCATCAAGAGAGCACCCACGAGCATCCAGATGCATGAGGGCCCAGGATGCCAAAAGTATGCATGCCCAGAACTGTAGATGACCTTCATTTGCAGAACCTGAGATGACCCCATTGAAAACATTTTCAGCTATTTACTTTGCTAGATTTGATTCATCAGGGTTTGCAGATGCATGGACGGGGAGAATGCATTTTGAAAAGCTCCTTGCCAAGGTTAGTTTGGTGGATACTGGTGCATACTCGATCATTGATAGCAATGTAGATTTTTGCAGCCCATACCAGAATTTGAATCAAATTATTGACATTAACGATCTGATCTGAGAATCAGGGATCAGCGGAGTCTTTTAAAGATGAATGAATTGGTTTAAGTTCCCTGAGCTTGGTCGGTCCTATATTTTAGCAGTACTTGGGCATTTTATTCAGCAAATCCCTTGCATCATAAGCACCTTCTCTATTCTTTATGAATCCTTAATATACTACTAGGAAAATTAATTTACTAACAGTTATTGTTTGCCATGCAGTGTGTTTACTTGACCACAATTTGATTTTGCATATTTCTTGTGTATATATAATATATAAACGCATCCAAACCCCCAAGAAAAAGAAATTGTGCATCTGTGCACCTGATTCTCGTACCTGCATCCACATCCACCTGAATTGGCAACTTAGGCGATGGTATCACATAGAGTTTATACAAATATTGCACAGAGATAAATACCAGACCCATAGGATGTACCCCAGGGACTTGGACGTGCCTTCACAACTAATACGTGGCTGGGAATGTACCAGCAAGAAAGGTACAGAAAAACAGTCCTTGGTGCCTTTGGGCCTCTCCATGCGTGGATTAATAAAAACAAAGAACAAACCCAAAAAAATGTTGTGCTTGCAAAAACAAGAAAAAGATGCCCCAAAATTCACTTATGTGACCATAAAAAGTGACAAAGGGGGAAGTTGAAAACAGTGGAAGAGATTTACAAGCCAAGGAAAGAAAATATGATAGCAGTTTGAAGAAAATTCAATGCATTGCAGTTCAAAGAAATTTGAAAATGGCAAAAGAGAAGAATTGCAAAGAAGAATAGAAGGTAGGTTTTACCACTTCAGTGGTTTCCATTATATATCGATGCCTAGTAATTAATGAAGTGTTCAATGCGTTTCACATCAGTGTTTCCATCCATTTCTGTCTTTGACACTTCAATTTTTCAGACTTTCCATGCCTAATGCACCTATGTTATAATGTATTGAGATACTAGAGATACATTATATTAGTCATTTATCATTAACTGGCTACTATAATGTATCTCTGGTATCAAGATACATAGCATAATAAAATTAAAATTAATATTAAATTGATGGGTAACAGACCGAAGCCAGACTTATTATTATATCTTGTGATTAATTATTATTACTTGTTAAGCTCCAGTAGACTCGAACCCAAGACCTCCCAGATAAGAGGCTCAAAATTTACCATTGTGTTGTAGGCTCTTGCCTTAAAAATTTAAATTTAAATATAGAATAAATAAAAAATAAATAAACAAAATTACAAATTTTTGTCTAATTTAGCTATTAAATGCATAGAGAAACTTAAAATTCAGAGACTGCTACCAACAGGAGTGCCGAATTTTTAATTTTTTATACATCTGCTCAGTTCTACTACTACCAAGGAAAGGATACACTATTACACACATATTTTAATTTTTTGCATAACTAAAAAAATAATATTTGTTCTACATTGAGTTTGATTGCGACACAAACAGTCAATTATACAAAGCTGCAAACTCAAAGCTAATATTTTTTTAATTTTTCCATGTAGAATGTCAAGGTGGAGGAAAGTAAAGGTTTTATCCACTTGTAAGTACATTGATCCTGTCCCAGGGCTGATGGTTTCAGGTATAACAACCACAATCAAATGCAAACTGTCTGTTGGAATGGAAACATACTTCCACAAGGGTGAAGACTCATTTCCTTCACCAACCTGGAAAAAGTGTTGATCCTTGTACAAATGAGGTGGAATGATATGATGCTCTAAGGAATCAAGAGAGGGCTGATGGGAAAGTTGCTAAACAAAGCTCTCACGCTTCAACAATACAGCCAACTGCTACAACTCAAAGTCGAAATAAAGAGTCAAAGGTGGATGTCTCTTCTACAAATGTGGCAGTAGAATATGCTCGTAAAAGACCACACACTGGCAGCTAAAACCTCATTGGAAGATTATTTGTGCAAGGTTGAGAAGTAGTTGATGAAGCAATTACACAACACTTTTATGGAAATGGAATATTGTTTAGCGTTGCTTGCTCACCTTTTTGCACAAAGATGATCCATGCTATCAATAATGCACCAATAGGGTATATACTATAAACCACCTGGGTGAAAAGCTTCACACTACTCCAATCAATAAGGAAAAAGCTTGAGTAGATGAACAAACTCCACTAATGAAGAGTGTGAGCTACAGAAGGCTGCAATATCATGATGGATTGGTGGACAGAAGCTAGAAATTGTCCACTACTTAATACCATGGAAACATGCAGCAAAGGGCCTTATTTGTTGAAGGCAATAGATTGTTCAAGGCGAGAAAAGAATGTAGAATTTCTACATAACCAGATGTGTTAGGGCATTGAGGAGGTGAGGGCATCAAATGTGGTCCAAGTTGTTACTGATGCTACCCCTGTTTCTAAAGTAGCAGGCATGTTGGTGCAACAAAGGTACAAGCATATATTTTGAATACCATGTTGTGTGCATTAGTTGAATAATTTCCTCAAAGACATTGGCAAGTTTTAATGGATTTTAGATCTCATAGAGAAGGGGAGTTAAATACAAATGTTCATAGACAACCATCACTATACACAAGTCATCTATCGTTAGTGATGCATGGGTAGCTTGCAAACAGTCTACATCAAGTACTACAGTTGGGGTGAGAGGTATGGTTCTTGAGAAGAATTTTTGGATTGATGTGAAATATGTTGTGGACTTTGTTTAACCCATACATGAGGTGATCAAATTCGCAGATTTAGACAAGGCATCTTTGGGAGAAGTTTCTTAAGCAACAGATTCCATGTGTGAAAGAGTCAAGACAATAACTGATGAAAAAGATGTTTCTCTATGTCCTTTGATAGAGGAAAAGTTACATGGGAGATGGAGCAAGCTTAACACACCTCTTAAATTGTGCTACATATGCCCTTAGTCCTAAATGGTAAGATACACAAGTGACAATAAGAGGGCTCCACATCAGGATAG
Source organism: Cupressus sempervirens (assembly GCA_028749045.1). Taxonomy (NCBI): domain Eukaryota; kingdom Viridiplantae; phylum Streptophyta; class Pinopsida; order Cupressales; family Cupressaceae; genus Cupressus; species Cupressus sempervirens. The sequence goes on along the minus strand of CM053783.1, from coordinate 582,138,081 downwards.
AAAGGTATTGAAAAGATTTTGAGCTGCAATAAAAAAGAAAATGGTCAAGGTAACAACGATTCGATTTTGAAGAGTCGATGGAATAAGTTTTCACGTGCGCAAGGTGACTTTGCTTCTGTAGAAGCTTTATATGATATGAAAGTGAGGAAAGATGCTATAGAGTGGCGGGGGAACCATGGAGGTGAAACTCCTGAATCACAATCAATTGCAATAAGATTGCTCTCTCAAGTAGCTAGCTCTTCATCTTGTGAGAGAAATTGGAGTACTTACAGGTTCACTCAATCACTAGAAAGGAACTGATTAGGGCTAAAGAAAGCACATAACCTAGCGTGCATGCATAGCTCACTCTGTCTTCTCTCTAGTGTAGGTCCTGGACAGAATGAGGGTCCAACAAAACGGGATCAAATTTCTCCTGATGGAGAAGATGCAAACATTGTGGATGAAGTGGTTGAAGCAGACGGCCCTACTGATTCAGCCTTCACCCCTGTTATTCTACCAACAGAAACCAGAGTTTGAGAGTGATAGCTATTTAGTGAGCATCAAAGCTGAGGGCCTTGATAAGATTATTAAAAAAAAAAATTGTTTCAGTTTTTTGTTGGTGTATAAGCTTGCTGTTTATCAAGCTTATTTCAATATGTAACCAGTTTGAGACTTTGAAAGAATGATTGCATGACACTTGTGTACTTAATCTTCAATGTTAAATGTTAAACAGTAAACTTTATTAGTGTTCTTGTTTTAAAACATCAATGTCATTATATTTTCAGATTTTCTATAATTAGTAATTTATAATAAATATAATTGACATCTCAAAGTACCCTTGTCCCCGTGTAACCTTGGTTTACACGATAATATAATTTGGTTTTACACTGTCAATACTAGATAAACCTATTATGATATTGTTATCAGGATTTAACTGTGTAGTTTATGAGTCAAACTCATTCACCCATGTATCATGAGTAGTGATTCAACACGAATCCATCTCTCATGAGAATAAATGGAACACTTAGCACTCACTTCATCACCTAGATCCAGTGAGTGCTAAATGTTCCATTTATTCTCATGAGAGATGGATTCGTGTTGAATCACTACTCATGATACATGGGTGACTGAGTTTGACTCATAAACTACACAGTTAAATCCTGATAGCAATATCATAATTTGACTTGCTGTGGAAATTATCTCCTACTTATATATTAAACCTATCGAAACTAACTTGGTTGGTAGATTGTTGTCAAGATGTTGAAAGGCTATAACAATACTTGTAGAATGTTATTAGATGGAATAGAATAAGGGTTGAACAGAAGAATGATAAAGTTTGCATCCTAAAAGCAAGATTTAAGAAAAACCTTACAATTTTATATACAACCCGCTTTAGTTGGACTAATTTAATTAGAGTGCTTCATTCTTGTTTACTGTATTAACTACTATTATCTATTCCCTAACCAAATTCAACACAAATTACCTGACCGTGCTATAAAACATGGACGCATTAGTCCATCTTCTGTCACAACCTCATACAAGGGATGTGATATTTGAAAAAATTCAGGCTTCCTTGCAGAGACAATGACCTGAGAAGCATACACATAAAAATTTAATGAGCGCACAGAAAATCAGCAGGGCTAAACACCTTCCTTCAGAATTGCAATGATGACTTTTAGTTGGTTCCGAAAATATGCAGTATACATGTCTTAAAATAATAAAACAAGCATTGTCATATGACTTTGCTAGTGTTGATGAGAATGACTATTCTCTATGCACAGCTTATCGAATTCAGCACATTTTAACTTTGGATATAATCAATATCCTGAAAATAATAAAATCAACGAATGAAGTTGAAAAGAAAATTCACAATGATATATAATACAACTACAATTTTTTCTTGTCTAGCATTATATATACATAAGTAACAGAAACATGTTTCAAACCATTTCAAAGAGATCACGCCAGTCCATATCATTGGGAAGAAATTTATTGAAGGCGTGATGCATCATTTTGTTCGTGTAGTGGTAATCTGAATTTGTAATTAGAAGAAGACGTTTGCCAGCCTGGAGAAGAATCAAAATACAACCAAAAATATAAGTTATGTAAAAACTTAAGGATACTGGATTATTATTTATAAGAAAAGAGACAAACAGAAGTCACCTCCTTCTGATCTAAAAGTGCCAGTGGAAGTTCTGGATCTTGCTCCAAAAAGCGCTCAGGTTCATTCATTATCTCATTCTGCAAACATGTTATTGTAGGGTCTCATATTCAACTCCTGTGAACATGCATAGTCATATCTTAGTCTCTTTGACATGCTTGCCCAACATAGATAAAACCTTTACCTTGAGTTGTCCTTCCACATGTGCTCTGAATAGAGCTCTAGCTACGACCTACAATAAAGTTTTGTACTATTAAATGCAGGAAATGAACAGAACAGTGTACACTATGCCACCCAGAATCTTAATGCAAACCAATAAACTTCACGTGTTTCTGTACCAAATATTTAATTTAACCTAGAATAGGCTACAAAACTAGAGCAAGAGAGAAATTTGTAAGCTATATAATGGAAATTCTTATACTTGGTAAAGTCCTTGATAATCAAGAGGTCCAACTTCTGGAGGGAGGGCTCCTTCATCCAGTCTGTCCACCATCTATATCAAAAACATAAAGTTAACAAGTAAATTTTAAAATTTAATGTTGTCCAATACATGACAAATTTCATCCAATCATTTTCCATAATAGTGACATTTTTCTATTCTAGAACAAGTCACTAGTCTTTTCATTTGAAGGAGAAATCCGCAGTGTGCATTTGAAATATTAAAGCATAAAAGGAGCAACTCACTGATCTTAATGCTGACTAACTAGAAGTTAGGCATACAAGACGGTGAAGGTTGCATGTGATTATGTGAACTCTTTCTATTCCACTGAGGTTAATCAGCCCAATATCAGTCACAAATGTTTAGTTGGGAATTATGAAAGTTTGCACATATGACAAAGAAGAGTATGCCCATGCACAAGCAATTTGAAAATCGAAGCCATATCTAATGGGGGGAAAACCCCACTGCCCACAAGATCATCAACCAATTCAATATTTTTCAAGCAGAATCAAGATTGCAGCAAGGCAGGCAACAGAAATGGATAAGTTTCTTGCAACAATTTCATTTGGTAGTCAAATAAAAAGGGATGTCACCAAAAACAAGTGCTTTTCCAAGTTTTGGGACTCACGGAGTAGGGAGTAACTTTAAAGACAGCAAACAGTTTCCTACATTTTGTAGACAATGCATCTGTGTGCATGCATACATGACATACTCATCTATACATATATGTCTAAAAATATATATTTATGTATACATATACTTTTTATTATGTATATGTGTGTGTGTTTGACAAAACAAATATTTGCTAGGAAGTTTTTTGGCATTGAACAGGATTCAGTGGCCACATCAAGGTCAATGTGAACTACAAATATAGTTGCCTGAAAAATACAAGTGTTCATCCATACCTACTGGTTACAGAAGCCCCAATTCCTAATTTGTTATGCCAATTTCCACTGATTACAGTTGCTTCATGAGCATCTTATCTCAGTCCGAAGATTTCAGTTTCACTATTAAAAAATTATTGAGAATTATTTTGAAAGTCAAACATTGAAGTACAACTGATAGCAGTTTTTAAGGTGTAATCAAATATGGCTAGATAACTTTAAAGGAGTTAACAGAATGCTTAAATAGAAAACATGCAAATATGCATTCTTCATTGTTGTTATATATGAAAAGATTTCAATCTTGAAATACCTGCATATACATTACTGCCTCGGAAACAGAAAAAAGAGTGTTCAGAAATTCCCATCGGGTCTCATTGCGCAGATCAACTAGCTCTCGCCCATATATCTCACTGCATTACCAAACAAAGCTTTAGCTAGTAAAGTAATAGGGGAAAAATACATTAATAGGACATGACTTGTGTTCAACCTTACAGCACGGTTTGAAAGCATCCTAGTCCCATGCATAGCTCTTTTTACATATCCAAAACGATCAGCCTTGACCAAGTTGCCTTTCTCTTTATCCATAATAAGGCCCCTTATAACCTGTGCCCAAAAAAGAGCTGGAATGAGGCGCACCTTGCTAGCCACTTGAATTTTTATTAGAAGCAAAAACTTTAACTATTAGCTATTGGAAATGCCAATTTTGTATGTTTGACTGGCTGTTGATTTAGACAACAAACCATGCACCATATTAAGATCATTACAGAGATGCAACCTTGAACAAGTTATAAAGCTTGTTTATCCCTAATCTTTTAGAACCTGTTTAAAATTTGCAACTGAAGGTCGCATTCTACCAGCTGTGTAGTCATGAATGAGAATAGGGTAGCAAACAAGATATATAGCACATTAGTTTGTGACAATCTTGAAAATCAAAAACTAACCAAATCAGGATCAAATTCAAGGCCGTCAACCGGATATCCCATGCTCCTCAAATTGTCCATTCCATACTCATATGCTCGACCTTCCCAAGCCTACATTATAATCATGTGTTTTAACATTTGTGTAGGGTTTCATTTTTCAAAATAATTGTAAGGCATTATTTAATAAGCCACTAAGGACTATTTTGTAGGAATAAAAATGCCTAGAGTAAATGAATTATTGGAAATACATTAACAGAATTATAAAATATTAAAAGAGATATTATGCTTATGTGGAAATATTCTTGAAATGTCAGATTAAACAGGACAAAGGCCTAGTTCTTACCCTCACATTATACTGAATTAAGGTGTAGTCCATGTCATAACCAATCGCTGCGATTGACCTAAAGTTCAGAGTTCTGGTGCAAAAGATACCCCTGGTTCCAAGACCACTGGACAAAGGAGCCTGCATAATAACAATACCATTAAGAACATAATAGAACATCAAACACTTCCAAGTAAGAATATATGAGCAACAAAACAATTCCCTTAAGATGCCTACTGTCCAATATATGTTGTCCCTAATAAAAATGCTATTAAGAAGAAAATACAGCATCAAACATTTCAATTAAGAAATATATGATTCATGATAATATTCTCTTCAGCTTCCTCTTGTGCAATATATGTAGAAGGACGATGTTTTCTACTGTAAATAAAAAGGACTCAAGCCTTAAAGACATGACAAAAGAAATCATAATCACAGTTCAAAGGGCAAAAATTATTTCACAGCAATATCAAGCTTCATACAAACAAACCGACATACCATAAATAAAAATCGGAGTGCACATTATTTTCTCTATTTTTATCATTTCCACTAATCTAATTGAAGCAAACATCGAAGAATCAATTGTTTTAAACATTAAGTGCATCCCAGTTTAGTATTTACTAGTTGAACTGAACAACTAGACCCATCAATGTATAACCAAATTAAAGGGGACAAATACAATATCGACAAAACCAGGAGGAAACTTAAAGATGATTTATACACTATGCCAATGAACGATGATCCCATGTCACTTTATGCAGGAAAAAGACCTGTATAACTACTGTAACTTGTCAGTTCCCAAACAAAGAGAGTGTGAATGCATGAAAGTAAAATCTGTATTATATTGAAGGAGATTTATAACATATTATATTCAGAAGATACTAAAATATTTTCCGAATAAGGATGCAAACCAGTATTCAGTGAACTAGAAAGAAAATATTGTTTACACTGCTAACCATTGCTTCATTCCAAATACTAACAAGAAACAACCATAGTCCATGACAGTTCCTCGTTCATTTTTAAGTTCATTTTCAAGTTCACAGTCCGTTTTGTGAATGTCATTTTCTAAAACAATTTCCTTCCAAGGAGTTTAAGGAAGACTTTCTTGTTCCCTTTGCAAATGTCATTTTTGGAGACCATCTTGTAATGTCCCCTTTTTGGCTAACTTGAGAAATCAGAATGCTTACCTTGAATTCTTTATTTTTAGTATGAATTAGAATATATGATACCACTTATAAACTTGGCTAACTTATAATCTTGTGTCTGTGTTATTTGTCGACGTGGACATTTGTCATATCTTGATAATCGATATTGCTCACCAATGTAATCTTTAATATCAGGCACATATAATGAATATGTAATTATCTCTATCCTTGTTACGACTGTCTGGAGTTTTAGTCTTATCGATGGCCCTGTGAGAGACTCAAATATTTTGTTCTATCAATTTATCGGGTCATATTCTCAATATTTCATGGTTACATATTGTATTGGCAATGTTTCAACATCTATGTCCTGCACTTTACTTCAAAGGCGTGTGATGAAGCCCAAATTTTGAGGCTCCACTTATGCTAACAGGACTCCCTTCTCTTTAAAAGATAATAAACCATTAGTGAAAAAATAAATTGATCATAAATGGGAAACTCTCTGCCTTAGCATGTAATGCGAACCATCATGACCAATCCACTGTTTGGCAAGTTATTTGGTAGTTTGGTAGAACAAAAAATCAGCAACTGGGCTGAAACAGAAGGCAAACGTGCAAAAGGGCACGCAGGCTTTAGACCGAAACACTCTACTATAGATCACGGCATCACTCTCAGGCATTTGATAGAGAAAGTTTGGGACACTCCGGGGAACGAGGCTTTTTGTTGTTTAGTGGACTTTAAAAAACCTTTCGACACAGTGCCACGTAATAAACTATGGGATAGAATGGTAGAGCTAGATGTCCCTAAAGAACTTAGGTCAGCGGTTTACAGATTATATGAGCAAGTCAAAGCTAAAATCAGAACGACAGAAGGGATATCAGAAGATTTTGACAGCAACATCGGGGTTAAGCAAGGGTGTCCGCTTTCTCCAACGCTATTCAGGCTCTATATTGACAAGTTAGAAGAGTGGATAAACAAGACCAATGGTGAAGGAGTGCAGCTGGCCCACTTCGTGATAAGATTGCTCTTATATGCAGATGATCTCATAATTCTTGCCAGAACAGCTAAAGGTTTGAAAGAGTACTTGAAAGCTCTAGAATTTTTTTGTCATGATGTAGGAATGCAAGTTAACACTAGCAAAACCAAAATTATGATCTTCTCACTAAAGAAGAATAGGGGCATACAAGACAAGTTTATGTTTGAAAATAGCCCCCTTGAGATTGTGGAAGAGTACAAATACTTGGGCATCGATTTTCATAACAAACTCAAGTGGGATACTTGTAGATCGAAAAGGATCCAAGGGGGCTGGAAGGCGTTATACTCTTTACAAAACAAGTGCAAGAACGCAGAATTATGGGATTGGACGACCATGAAAACTCTGTTTGGTTTGCTGGTCACTCCGGTTATTCTATACGGATGTGAAGTGTGGGGCGGTAGTATGTCCAAACAGAAATGGCGGCAAGTAGAAAGAATTCAAAAACACTTTATCACATGCAATCTTAAAGTCAAGACCACAGTTCCGTATGAAATCCTTTTGGCGGAGGTGGGTTCCTTTCCATTAGAAGCCGTCGCATTGATCCGAATGCTAAGCTATTTAAAGAAAACTCAAGGTCTAGAAACACATCGGTGGCCCAAGTTGGTAATAGAGGAAAAACTTGTGAGGCGGAAAAGCACATGGATGAAACAAAATGACAAATGGATGCAAAAATGGGATATCAATATCCAAGCTTGCCCGGATAACATTAAAGAAATAAAAAAAAGTTTGTCAATGAAAAATTTCGCAATATTCTGTGGACAAGACACATAGGGAGGAAAAAATCTTATTACATTAAAGAATTTAATCCCACTTCTAGTCATGATGAAAAGGCCTATATAAGGGCACCTATTAACTGGAAAGCAAAAATGTTGATGGCACAAATTAGAACTAGTTCACATCAGCTGCAATGTGAAACTGGTAGATGGCAAGTTCCAAAGGAAGAGTGGGCAGACAGAACATGTTTATTCTGCAATATGGGAACAGTGGAGACAGAGCAACACTTTGTCATGGAATGCTTGGCTTACAACGACATCAGATCTGATTATACAAAAATTCTGCAGAACAAGGACTTCAACTATTTATTTGAGGAAGATCAAGTGAAGAGAACAGCGGATTTGATTATCAAAATTCAGAGAAGAAGAGACAAGTTAACCAAAACTTTGCAACTGACTAGTTTGGCTCCTGACTCGGGAGGGCGATTGCATGGGTCCCATAGACTACTTTAGTCTCGTGGACGTCATTAAAATCTATCATATCATATCATATCAATGATTTCTTAACCATATCACAAGGCATTGTATTAAATCCTGAAGTTTCACCTGCATTCCATATTTGGTGACTCTCTAAAACATCATAACTAGCCTAAGCATTCAGTAACAGAGTTTCCAGATTTGAATAATGACAGTCATATTGCAACGAATAGTTTGCTGTGATAAGCTTCAGTATACAGAGAGATAAACAAAATTTCCTGATTTCATGTTGACTTTAGAAATTTAACATGTTTCTGAAATGAATGAAGACCCAGCAAATTCATATTCTTCAAACACTATGTTTCCTGTTCAAGCTTCAGACAATGAGAAACATTTTCAGCTTACCTGGATCAGATACTCCTGAATATAGTTTTCAGAATATAACAGTGGTGAAGAATGATTGTTTCCAGGTTGGCTACATGTCACTAAAAACAGAGGAGAGAACATATTATTGGTGGAGTATAAGAATTCATAACTGGAACTAAGACAGTGATATGGAATATATGACATACAGGAAACAAATAAAAACCTCTGTACACTTGTTGGTTCATATCAATTTCTGTTTACAGCAGCAGTATACATGACGGTGATAATTATACATGATACGATAACAAAGATGTATTTCGCAGTTTCCAGATGGACAGAGGAAATACATTGGGTCTTAAAGGAGATATAGGATGAGAGACTATCATCCAAGTCATCATATGTAAAACAATTAGAGGAAGCCATGAGAGTTATGAATCAGCAATACCAAGCTCCAGATTTAAAAGAAAACAATGGGCTCACATAACCTGAAGACGATTGCATCCAGCACTCTAAACATCTTTGCGGAAATCGATTGTCGGTTCTTATTAATGGCTGAGCTTGCAAGGATCCATCACAAAGTTTAATATATGCAAAGAACAAATAACAGGCCAATGGTAACAAATATCCATGGCTATGGTCTCTGAGCGAAGTGAGGGAACAAGGAATTTGAGTCATGAAAATATTCAATACTCTACCTACAACCATGGCAGTCATCTGGTCCACACGGATTGAGTGCCATTCAAAACAAATTGCCAGATTATCATAGTTTTCTAGTTTCCACGTCTTGCAAAGCCGCTGGAACCATTCACAACCACAAATCATTATTTGATGATTAGTCTTTAATGATGTCATGTTTCTACTGTAGGTCCATGTGATGAGCGATTGGAAGGAGCATCACCAATATAAGGTGCCAACCAAAACGGAAGTGACCTAGACGCCTGAGTATGGACGAGAGAGGAGAAACATGGTCCAACAATTATATCATAAGCCAGCTTCAAACAAAGATATGATGGGAGCATAATATCTTCACACACCACATGTCGCCCAATCTACCATTGCATCCAAGAATTTGCCTTTTATTTCATATTGTAAAACATTAAGTTATTATTATCCTTTAGGCAGTTGTGATTAGGAAATGCAGAGAGATGTGCCGGTTCATATTGGCACCTTTTCACATTTATAAATATAAGATGTAAAATCATTATTCATAGTTCTACAAATTTTTGCATACCCAAGTTATATCTATGCTCTATGATATATTTTATTCTTTCATTGGTAATGAAATGATGTTTTGAACTAAGCTCGTGAATTTGGATTATATTTATGCGATTCTGGAGTCAAATTGCATTGGATGGATCATCTGTAAGGAGAGTAAGAAATATTTATTTTATTTGCTCGAAGCTTTAAAGTTAAGATATTATATAGTTTCGTCCTTTAAAATTATTATTATAATTTCATAAATAATTTATATAATAGATAAGTGGACAAAATTAATTATAGCATTTTAAAATCGAACATCATAGATATTGAGAAATATTTAATTGTTTCCGAATCTATGTTTGGTTTGTCTCCAAAACACGGGAGTTAAAATACATTCCAGACTGTTTTAAAATTGCATCCATATATTTAATCTGTCGCATCTTGATTACTAAATTGTTTATAATTTGTGCGTAGAATTTTATAAAGTTGTATGTTTTAAACTTATAATACTAACTCTATCGTCCTTCGGCACTGGTCTTTATATTTTTCATAGTTCGCAATCTATATGCTGGCAATTATTTCATATCTTTCCTTTGAAGAATTAATATATTCATTTTGTTGCAATCATATGTAATCACTTTTATTTTGAAAACTCTCATATATTCATTTATTATTCTAAATTCACAATCTACAAGTTTGAGGTTTTCTATAATTCTTGCCATTTAGAAAACTTTCGTTGTATTTGTGTTCTAACCAATCTGTTTTAAGATTCTTGGATTTAAGGTTGTTGTCCAGGATTAGGTGCACCCGCCTTGGCCTTGTAGAGCCAGAAGCGCAAGGGATTTGGATCGTATAGATCAATCCCGTCAAGTTGGCCATTACTGGTTGGATATCCCAAAATCGGGCAAGCAAGGCTCGTAGGATTCTAATCTGCAGTTTTGGGAACCAATAGCATGTTCCATCTCCTTGGTCATATATTTCTCCCTACAACTAAGCTTATCGTACTAATTGTTGTTATTATCTTTGTCATATATCTTTTCATCGCAGCATGACATCCATCAACCATTTGTACCTTTAGAGTAATCTTCATTCATTAATTATTACAAAATGTGCATCATTAATATTTGGTTACTGTTCTCATACCATTCGTTTTAGTTTTCATTGTGGTTCATGAATCCTCATGATCAGGATGCGGTATTAATAGTTTGTTCCAAGACTCCACTCTAAATCCATTTGATTGGTCCTTATATAATAGAATGCACAGCATTAACGTCTTTTAATTGAGTGATGAAATAACCTCTTATGGATATTTGGTCCAGATTTTGATAAATGTCCATGAAATTAAACAAATAAATTGCATGCAGCTAATTCCTTTTCCATCCAATAGAATACCATATATCATCTAACTAAAATCAAGATCTGAAATATGAAGATTAGTCATTACAACCTTATTTTATAAACAAAATATAAAATACCTCTACTTTTGCAAGCTTGTCTTCAAATAAGACTTTTAAAATGTTTCCCAACTGTGAACTTTGTCCGGAGTCCACCTCCAAAAATGAATTAGGTTTCCATTTGATCCCTCGAGAAATTCTAAAGGTTTCCGTCCTCAAGTTTTCAAAACTGAAAGTCGAAGCTTCCCAAAATTCTCCAAGAGAAAACAATAATCAAGCATAAACCAAGCATTTCCAAAATGATCCTCTCAAAGTTATTCAATAGCTCATCACTGTGACTATTTGTTTTGCCTCTGCTTAACTTTTGATAAACTTTTTCTTCGTCTCTTTATTATCCTCTCTTTAATTTGAAACTCCATTAAAGTTATTTTTATTCTTTATTAAATAATTAAATTAAGTAGTCATTAAATTTGATACAATTTGACAAATTTAAAATTTTATTATTTAATTCTTTTAATGTCCCAAAAGGGGTACATTACAAGTGAGTTATTGATATGTCTTGAGTGAACTAAAGTAGTAAAGGCTCTAAAATGTCATTTTGATGTTAATCTTGGTCCTTTCATAATTTTATTGCCTTATTAATGGAGATGCTCTTTATAGAAGTCATTGTCTTTCTTGGAAAGGCAGTCATCTTGGACTAAACCTAAGTTCTCTAAAGCAACTTGGAAAACCATCTTATTCATAAGAACTAACATTTTTCTTAGTATCTTATTACCAATTGCTTGTGTACATTTACTTCTAAAGGTAAATCTCTTCTATTTCCTACTCACTGGTTGTAGCTCCTCAGGGACTGCCACTCCTTCATCACAAAAGTACTTAATGACTATTATGATATCATCCTAAGGATGGGGGCATCAAATATGTCCTTCCAAGGAATTTTAAAAAGGCTTTATTTTTCTTTGTGAAAATTCAGTTTTGGAATCCATGTCCTTCAAAGAAGTTTCACCTATAACCTAAGGGTCTATACCATTATAGTTACGCAACTAGATTCTAGGCTATCTTAAAGTGTATGCTGCTTACACTTGTTTAACCTCCTATTTGAACTTTGGCATTGAAGAGCATTATGCAGCTGGTATTTACCAAAGTTTCCTTATAGAAGCAACCTTGCTAAAATAAAATACATCCAATTCTAGGGTTAGAAAATAAACATGAATCTACAAAAAAAATCTTAACGATTACATGGGAGCTTCAACCATGACAATGGTTGTATTGGAGGACATGGAAAGGTGTCTATATTGTTCCATTGTCAGCTTCCCCCGATAGTTGGACTGTCAATGTATGAATCTGGCAATTGCTCCCTTCCCGACGCTACCAACTACCAATCCAAGTGATCGTATGGTGCACAAGTGTAGATGTTCGTACAGTGTTAGTTTTCGTACAGTGTTTTAGGTGGGATCTAGACTGACCATACGGTATACTGGTCGTACGATGTGTGGGGTTAAGGACAAACTAGCCATATGGTAGACTAGTCATACGGTGTGTGGTGAGGACAGACTAGTCGTACGGTGTGTGGTGAGGCCAAATTGGTCGTACAATGTGTGGGTGAGGACAAACTGGCTGTATGGTAGCAAGTTGGAGACTGTGAGAGTCTAGTAACGTATGGTGATGTTGGAGTGGAAACAATATGTCGAAGATAGTCCAATATACACTTGCCAATACACAAACAATAATATATATGAATGTAGTCCGAACACGAATATATTCCGGAAATTGTGTAACTTGTAAACAATATTGATGCTCTGATTTGCCAGATCCGAGCCAAGAAATACAATGACAGAATAGGGTGAGGGTTGAATCCCACCGAAACCACAAGAGCCAAATAGGGAAGATCTTTCACTTCTGAAATGGCGAACAATCCAGAACTCCAACAAGAATTCGCATTACAAAGAAATAATCTAAAATCGCATACCAACTACTAGCTACATGTCGTGCTTAAATACCTGTCGGGAAAACTTTCCGAGGGTTTACAAAGATAGCGGATGGCCACACCTACCTATGGAAACAATAAAAAAGGGGTTCAAGATATACTAAATCAATTGGCTCATTAGCAAAGGTTTGATTAATTATTTATTTTATGACAGAAACATTACAGTGTCTCTACTGGAGCCCAAGAGCAAGACCTTATCCTATGCGACATTGTGTTGTCCTTCACTGAAAGTCATTAGACATCATCATGAGGTGGCATACCTAGTTAAGACTTTACCCTATTCTCCTCCCTTGTGTCACCCTCTCGCCTCTTATGAATGACTCACTTCAATAATTGATCAATGTCAGGTTAGTAGGGGAGCTACAATAAGGTGTCCTTGACACTCAACCCCAGGCCTAAGGTAGTAGCTCGTCCTTAACCTCATATTTTCTTAAATAATGGTCCTTAACCATCATCATGAAGTGCCCTTATGATCCTTAAGCATCTTTACAAAGCACTATGCCCCTATTGAGAATCATTCAATGTTCTCCCTCCTTGTACACCCTTCCTTCCCTCAACAAGACAAATTATTGTGAATTCCATATTGATAATATATAGACATTGAATTCAAGAATTTATTAGTTGTATATAATTAGATAAACATAAAGTATTTCCATCTATAAGCAGTTATAATTGCATACGTGAATGAGAATCTATCCTTTCATACCACAATAGTTAGAAGTTAAAGATAATTCTTGCGATTGTATGCACAATTCTAGTTGTATTTGATCATGGTATCTTGTTGTGGTTGTATATCCAATTCTAGTTTTATTGATCGATGCTAGTCCCTAAATTTGTCTATCTATATGTTTGTCTAATTGTTTGTTTGTCTATCTATCTATCTATCTATTTTCATGTCTTCCTATCTATCTATCTACCTACCTGCTTGCCTATCTATCCATTTATCTGTCTGCCTATCTATTTGTCTATCTTCCTGTCTATCTATATGTCTATATGTCTCTCTATCCATCTCTTTGTCTCTTTATCTATCTCTCTATCTCTTTGTCTCTATATCTATCTCTTTGTCTATGTCTCTCTTTGTCTCTATCTATCTCTCCATGTCTATCTATCTCTCTGTCTACTTGCATCTGTCTCTGTCTATCTCTCTATCTATCTATTTGTCTCTTCATCTCTACGTCAATCCATTTATCTATCTATTATGTATGTTTGTTTGTCCATCTATCTAATATGTTTATTTGTTCATCTATCGATTATGTTCGTTTGTCTATCTGTCTATTAGTTTGTCTATCTATCTGTTTGTCTGCCTATCTATCTATCCATTTATTTGTCTATTTGTTTGTTTATCTATCTATCTAGATATCATGTTGTTGAATGATTGATTGATTGAATGAATTCCTTTGGTTTGATGATTCAAGATATTAGTGAGTTATAATTAAATAATTGTTGATTAGATGGTTGGAGAGTGATGATATAATGAATGCTAGTTTGAAATATTGATGGATGATAATTGAATGAATGTTCATTTGATAGAGTGATGCTTGATTGCTGAATTGTATGTTTCCTTGATCCCAAGATGAATTGATGATTGATGTGGATTTGAAGATTGTTCTCTTGATCTTGTTGATTGATTGTTTACTTGATTTGTTGAGCGACGATGAATGAAGGATGATGACTTCGATTGGATCTCCTTTTTAATTTATTGGTGAAACTCACCACCTTTCATAAAAGTTGAGTCAACACTTTTCATTGTTGCCTTTGAGAATAATATATTATTCCCTGAATTGCTCTCCCTTGCATATCCTTCTCAAATGAAACCCGTCCCCTTTATATCTTCAAATGTGGGGGAGAGTCACACCTATTCATCATGTGTGCCCCTTCGTAATGGTCAAAGTGTTTTACAATTACCACACTTCATCTTTTCTGCCCTTTGAGAGAGTCACAATTTTTTATTAAAATCATCACCCTTCATCCCTTAGTGAAAGTTGCAACTTTTCATAATTACCACCTTTTGACAGAGTCACAACCCTTCATCATTTCTATCCTTTCGTGAGAGTCACAACATTTTCCATTGAATGAGTCACAACCTTTTGCCATTGCTTCCCTTTGAAAGAGTCAACTCCTTATTTTCTTCCTATTCATTTCTTATTTCATTAATCCTTTTTTAATTCCTATGCTCCATATTTTCTTCCTTCCTCCCTGTTGACTTCAAATGAACACTTCTCCCTTTTATATCTTATGAGGAGTCACAACTCTTCAGTAAATATATCTTGAACTTGCATTAAACTTAATGAACTTGTGATTATATTATATTATATTTATTTATTTATTTATTTTATATTTAGTTTTATTATTATTTATTAAATTAAATCCTATTTCAAAAAGTGGACATTACAGAAGCTCACAAAGCAAAAAAAAAATGTCTAAATCTCATTCTCTAGACCTGAGAAATTTCATTTCTCCCCATTTAGGGTTCCTTTCCTCCACACCTAGTGACCTAAGTTCTCTGATTTTGCCCCGGTCAATAGGCTGTATACCTGGAACTGAATTTCAGATTAACGACATGTCAAACATATTTCACCTAATAATTTCAGGCCAATTTTACTCTCTTGGTGACAGCCCAGATCATGTGTTTCAACATCTCTAAATATAGGTTTTTGCATCTACTATAAATGTAATGCCTCTTCTAGAAGATAAAAAGAAAACATTGTGCAGACCCCAGAAAACTCATACATAAGTGTATCAGATGAACACTGTATGAAAAACAATTCTATTTCTGGCCCACAGCTGTATTGTATATTATATTTATTTGCAGACATTTTATTGTAAATTGGTGTACTCCCAAGTCCCATTGACCTGCTTTCAGTCATCTGTGAGTGTGAACATTAATATAATTCAATTATCTTTCTTTCCATAATAAGAAGAGAACTCTTCTCTGAGAAACAAAAAATCATGGATGAAGAACCAGAACGCACTGCAAAAGCACAAAGTCTTAGAATCTTTAATTATATCAAAATTGTTGAAGTTCCATTCTGACTAATGAAAATTACTGAAGACCAAGACACCCTACAAACAATCGGTTGTTCATAAAAATGGCAATAAATAACAGAAATACTATAGTTGCAATGTATGTTGATACGGAGGAAGACAAAGGAAACAGGTACAGGTACTGCTATGTTATTTAAATTATTTTTAAATTCCATCTACTCGTGGATGAAAACAGAGTTATGCAGGTTTATAGGTGCACACGTGCACAATATTTAAAATGAACAGAAGTATATTTTTAATTATTTAATTTGATATTTACAAACATAAAAAAGATAAGCAACTAATTACATATATTGAAACAAAACTTTAAGAAAATATTCAAAGTCGAACAAACTAAACAGAACATATTTGAACATTGAAAGGGTAAAGACAATACAAACATTAGACTTATATTTTTCCGTTTTTATGGGAAAAAAGAGCTGATTGCAAATACCAGGCTATGAGAATTTTTCATTCAGTTGCCAAAACTGTCTCAGCTTAGGGTGTCTTAATTAAGACTGCCTAGGAAATTCAGTCATACCCCATAACCTGGAGGAAATTCAGAGTAAAGATAAGAAAAATTCAGATTAACAATAAGAAAGAATTTGGAAAAATGATAACAATTGCTAAAAGGTTTAATTGGTGGTATTGGAAAAAGGATGAATTTTGAATTCCTCTAGAAGTAAGAGAATTGGTACAACTCTCCAATGTGAATATGGTAAAAGCATATAAATGAAAGAAGCAGCTAGAACAAGGAGAAGATTTAAGTGAAAAGATGTAAGATCCCCTAAAGGAATCTTGCCCAAATCAACACCTAGCCTGTAATATTCCTTACTGTTATCTTCAAATTGAAACTCTTTCACTGAACTTCCCAATGATTCAGTCTTCAGGCATTTTGTCAAACTAATGGCAAGTTGAAAATTATGACACAGTTTGCACACGCTGTTCTGGTTACTTTTTCAAACATGTATGTTAGCTAAAAAATTCAGATTGGCAAATATAACATGATTTATTTTGGTACACACTCCAATGCAGATCATATATAATCACAATTATGCAATTATTAGCTACATATATTGTACATAACATAATCAACAACTTGTGAAAATTATTTTAGATGTGTATGTGAGATAAATCTCTCCTGTCAGCAACAGGGGAGGGACACTTCTTACCATTGTTCCATTTAGCAAATACAAATTCTCACCAAAATGTACCTACTGCAGTGATAATACCAATAGTCTTCTAATTGACATATGAACAATCAAGAGAATACCAGTTCTTCTATCTAACAAGAGAGTTGCAAAAACCCAAAGTCTTCTGCACTTCTCTTATAATGGTTAACAACATACAATACAAAATGGTACAGAGTCTATTATTGTTGTTCAAGATAATAGTTTTGATCAAATTAATGATAATCAATAGCATGATCTATATGTGTGTGTGTGTGTACATCAGTATGTATACTTATATATATTGTTATAGTTATAGTTATAGTATGTGGAATTATATTGATCTTATTGAAATTGATTATCATTTATATCAGATCATAGCATCTCATAAATTCAAGTACAGATTCTATCTCTGAAATTGTTCTTTTATGTTCTTCACGTTCTGACCAAGTAATGATCAAATGTTTGAATGAATGAAATCAGATCAAGATCAGATTATTCTTCATTTCAAATCAGTGATATGATACATATTGGTTAAGTACAAACTAATGCTAATCCCAATTAGTAATCAGCCTTTTGTTTGGTAAACAAATCGTTACAAATGAAGAGGCACGTCGTGAATGGACATGCCTCCACTTTAAGAAGACACGTCCATTCATGGACATGACTCTCCATTAATTATATATACTCAAACCGGTCAGCCAAGAAGAGCATCGAAATCAATTAATGCTCTGCCCTTTGGAGCTCAGAGACTACAAATATCAGATTCAGAATTACATAATAATATCCAGTTTATCAATACTGAATCGTCATTTGTATACTTATTTCACAAAGACCAAATTCTGATAACATTCTGCAAAATAGAATTTAGAGATTAGTAAATCATATTCTGAAAATAATAAAAGTCATATAAATCGAATCTGAAGTAAATTTAATCATTTTAACATGGTATCAGAGCCTTGCTAAGGAAGTTCCAATTAAATTCGAGGGTTTGATTAAAGTTCTATGTTTTTCATGAATAAGTTGGCCTGCAGAAGAACCATATAATATTGTCAGTTGATTCACAAAGCTGTTTGTTTTGGACATTGAGCCTTCCATCAGGAATAATTTGACACGAAGCAGTTTGAAGGTTACCGCAATGTACAACTGTGTGGAAGTTTAGTTACTGATGATGAAGAGTCTATGAAGTGAAACTAAACTTTGTGAAAACTTCCTACTGTTTGCCGGCACTCAGAAAAATATTATAAATTGTTATTCATTCATCCAATTGAAGGAGGTATTATTATGCGTTCTTTTATTTTTGAATAATCGCAGTATGTGTTGCATGAAGATGCTTTGATTGTTTGCGATAAATTTTTTTTAAAAATTGGAAGTACCACAGTACGTAAGTTCGATGGATACATGAATAGACAAAGAAAACCAGATGCTATATGATATAGATGAAAGTTTGGTCTGTCTAGAAATACATTTCTTGTGATCTGCTACGTCAAAGAAAGGTTTTCATTCTGAATTATACTGCTTTGGACAATGAAGAAAGTCAACTGTTTTGAATTAAACTGCACTGGATTTGGAATTATTTTGAAGAACTATCAAACATATCAGAATTTCGATTCTTTGCTATCTACATATAGTTTGGAGCCTCTATATTCCAATGGACTGTCAACAGTATATACCGCATGCTGACTACAAATGTGAAGATATTAAACCCATGGAGGTGTGGTAGCAATGTATTCGTGGGTAAATATATAGATGTGATGCCGTGATTACTCAATAATGAGGAAATATAATCTACACTAAAAGATCTGAACTTGACCTGTCATTCGCAGTCAAAAATTGTCTTGCAATATATCATTGATGGTTGTCTATACACACAGAGTTGTACTTTATCAGCAATTGAATACAGAGATTAAGTCTAAAATCACTGCAGAAGTTTAAGAGCTATATCGAATATTTTTATTTAGCAATGATGAGAAGTGATATATATTTAGTGCATAGCTGGGAATATAGGTTATTTGCCAATCTATGATTAGAAGATATCGCATATATTATAGTTGAATGTCATGATACTAGTGCATAAAAGTTCCTGTTTTTTAAGTATATTCAAGGGATAGTTAATAGACATTCATCCTGCGTTAGAATATATCTTTTGGCTGTACTTCCAATTTCATGTGGCAAGAATCTAGGCAGAGATCATATAGCTGATAGAAGTTGCTGTCACATGCTCTGTATTATGGCTGTGTTGGTATTTACTGAGGACCATCATGACGTGTTGTCAAGTTCTGCAGCCTTCTTTTCTTTTGCCTTCTATTGTGCACACAATAAAGGAATCACTGTTTATCCAGTCGAAGTTGGATAGAATGGGATTTCAAGAATTATGATACTGATTGGAATGTCAAGAAATGTCATAACAGTTGCCTATATATTGGCCTGTATGCATACATCAGAGATAGTAGGATTCATCTTAACTTTTGTGGAAAGTTGAAGCTACATCCTAAAGAGTCTAAGCATTAATAGGTTTGACTATTTCATGTTGAAGTTGAACATTACCAGAAGAAATGAGTTTCCTGCAAGGCTCTGGTGAATTTCCAAACATATGATACTGTTGAACACATCTTCCACTCCTTGCATGATATTCTTAATTTGGAAGGGCCAATAGACCCTTATATTAGTATATGCCAAATACAATAGAATATTGGATAATCTACGGAAGTTGGTGAATTGGAGGATTCACACCTAAATGATGCTTTCTGGACACAATGTCTGAGGCTACAGATTCACATGAACTTTGGACATTGATCATGATGCCTGGGTGAGAGACACTCTCTGTAGCAGTAGTAGAGAATAATGGTTCATCCATCATGAATCATTGGAGAAAATTCAGACCCAATTGCATTCTTGGAGCAAGATATGCTTCCGTAAGAGAGGGGGCAGGTAGAGGACTTGCTTCAAATGACTTCCAAGGAATTTGGTAATATTGATTCAGAGGGAGTGGGCCATGATGCTACCACCTAAGTCATGATAGATGGATACTATTTGAGCTTGGGATCCCTCTTATTATGGAGCAACTAGAGGATCTGCTTTAATTGACTATCAAAAATTATACTGATTTAGAGGGAGAAAGTCATGTCTAGATGACTTCTCTATTGACAAGGAAACTAAAGCAATCAAGAAGTACCATATATAATACATGGTTGTGACATTCTTGGTGCTTTGCTCGGAACCAGCAAGATAGCAAAGAAGAGAACCTTACTACAGTCTTGTGACCCAGCTTAGACTAGCTCTATGATGTGCTAACATAAGAGATAAGTATTTCACACTCTTGAATAATGTTCATTAGTTCATGCTATAACATTGGGATGACAAATCTTGTATGCTTCTATGATTAACATTTCCTCCGAGATAGTTTAGTTTTATCAACTATTTGAAATGTCTTCAGATGGATCAAAAAGCATAAGAAATTGCATTCAAGGGAAAGAAAACTTAATAATTCAAGTTATAAAGCTGAATTGAAGTTGGACATCAAATTCAGAGGGAGTTTGATGATCTATTAACCTTAGACAAGGAGGTCAAAAGGTTAATATCACATTTAGAAAAGGTCTAAGGCAACCTTGGACAAGAAGGTCAAGAGGATGATGCATGTACTTGGAGCTTCAAATAGAAGCCACATTATCATGAATGTTTGGAGTCACCAAGCCTAGGGATAACTCCAAAGCTTGTTACATTCACTCGTGTTAGGAATCAGACAAGTACTTTTGTGTACAAAAAATTACTGCCATGAATAATGTTGTGAACAAGATAGAGAGAGTTTTTAGAAGACCTGCCAAGTGGATCTTTGATGAATTTGATCATAGTGATTCAGAGGAAGTAGAATGTGGAGATGGTTTCTAGCAAGGTACGTTATCATTGAAGAATGAACGGCTGGTATTCTCACCAAGTCTCCTACCAAAATCAATTTTGTCCATTTGGAGACTAGCTTGAAGCTCTTGCTAAGGAGTCTTAACACTAGTGATTTTTTGAAATACTCTTTATTGCATTTTTTTCTGTGAGAGAGAAGCTTAAAGTGAAACCCTTGTTCCTCTCTCTGGGAGTATTTATGATGTATTCACCCTCTGATACGGTTTATGGTAGATGTCATGTGTGTGACGCCATGACAATACCACGTGAGAGAATATGTGGTAAGACTGTAAAATCTTTTACTGTCATGTGTGACTCCATGATTTAATGGGCCCCGTGTGTACATAATTGAAAGGTGATGATCTTTCAAATAATAAACACTTGTATTTGACATTGTAAGGTGATGACTTTACAATGATTAGTTTCGCTATCATGATGGATATCATGTGACTTGATATCCATGGACATGTCATGATAGTATCTCTTGGACATTTTGATAGATATCATGAGACTAGGGTTCAGTTGAAGATCATTATGTTCCTTATGAGACAATCATGGTGGATAAGTGTTTCCTTGGATATGCCTAATTTGTAATGGTAGACATCATGAGACTTGATGTCAGTAGACATACCATAACTTGGATATATAAGATCATGTGACTTGATATTCTTGAGCATATTATATCCTCTGATATCATGAGTAAGGTGATATGTCTTCTCACAATAGATGAGTCTATTGTGATATATACTTGGTTAGATTCTTTATCTTCCCTAGCTAAGAGGGAGTGTCGAAGATAATAGCTTCAATCAGATTAATGATAATCAATAGCATGATCTATATATGTATGTGTGTGTGTATATATACTCAAATTAAACTACTTGGAATAATACTGATCTTATTAAAATCGATTACCTTTTATATCAGATCGTAGCATCTCATTAATTCAAGTATATTATCGATGTGCAATTGCAAATTGTATCTCTGAAATTGTTATTTTACGTTCTTCACATTCTGATCGAGTAATGATCAAATGTTTGACTGAATGAAATCAGATCGAGATCTGATTATTCTTAATTCCAGATCAGCGATATGATATATATTGGTTGGGTGCAAACTAATGCTAATCCTGATTAGTAATCAGGCCTTTGTTTGGTAAACAAATAGTTACAAATGAAGAGGCATGTCATGAATGGACATGCCTCCACTTTGAGGAGACACGCCCATTCATGGACATGACTCTCCATTAATTATATATACTCAAACCGATCGGCCAAGAACAGCATCAAAATTAATTAATGCTCTGCCCTTTAGAGTTAGGTGACTACAAATATCAGATTCAGAATTACATAATAATATCCAGTATTTATCAATACTAAATTGTCATTTGCACACATTTTTCACAAAAACCAAATTCTGATTACATCCTGCAAAATAGAATTCAGAGATTAGTAATTGAATTGGTTCTTATTACTGGAATTGAGGTACAGAGTCTCTCAATTCTTTTCTATCTTCTAAGACCTAAATTTACTCTCAGAAAAATTGTAACACAAGGTCTACAGAAGAAAACAGATTGAATGCTTAGACAATTACACAAACAGAACATGCACCTCTCAATGACTTCAATTAAATATCACAAATGCAACATAAGAATGCAGATTTAATACCCCAAGCTTGTCTGACACAAAGTTTGAAATAAACTTGAACTACTCTCCACTTTTAAATAACTTGCACAATATAATTCAAAAATTTTACTCTTGCGCCAAGCACAGCCTACTTACATAAAACAAAGATGGATATTTACAATGAAGCACCCTCCGATATATAGGTGGGCTGAGAGCAAAAGGTAGGAGAAGTCCAACTAACTATGACTTATTCCACAACTAAGTGTGACCTATTCAAAATTGCAGTCCTAATGTAACTCAACTTGCAATTTGTTTACATGTAATTACAAGTTACAACTTTGCAAGTAAATTGATCACCCGCAATTACAATTTTTGACATTACGAGTAATTTGTCAAAAAGAAATTACGAGTACATAATTAAAAACTAAACTAAGTGTCCAAAGACATGACTCTATTTACACCATGTTTCATCAAGTCTTCATGACAAGGTGCTCCGTGATTGAAATACTCAAGTTCGTTCAAAACATCTTGAGCCGGCACAAGTACTACACCCTTGACAATTCTTGTATGCTTCTGAACTAAATCTGACCCCATCCTCTTGCTAGGGTAGTATTGATTCTTTAGGAGAACTTCTTTGTAAGGATAAGGAAAGAAGACCTAGAAGTGAGAACATTATCATTGATACATTTCTCTTGATAAGCATTCTTTTAGTTTTTCCTATTATGAAACAAGTTATCAATATTCAAAACACTACGGTACACCCCTTATCTTTTGATGAGATGAAATATGCATTGTTCTTTAATAGATCCCTCTAGGTTATTATTGTCTTTGTTGCATGCTTGGCAACTCTTGATTGTTCTGCATCTTAGTGACGTTGTTAGGAAAGCATCTTTTGAACATTTTATGACCATCTCAATCTTGAAGGCATTCTATGCTCTCAATCATCCTTTTCATGTTGATGTTCTTCTTCAACCTTGGAGACTACTAACAAAATAAGGCCCATGCCTTGATTTATTAATTTGGTAGGTCCTATGTGCAAACACGACTAACAAAGGTAGGCTAAATAAGATGCAAAAGTGGAGTTACAAGTGAATTTTGAGTCTTGGACACTACAAATGGGGACAAGTGAATTTTTGGTCTTGGAATGCACACGGCAAATGGGAAAAATATTACCAAATTTGCAATTGTAATCAGGTCTCAGAGACCCAATTACAAGTGATTTTGAGTGCATTTTGGGCTGCACTCGTGTTTTGGAAAGCCAACTACAAGTTTTGGGATGAACATTATATTCTACAAGTGTCAAATATGTCTTACCAGGCTGCATTTCGGGCTTTAGGAAACATATTACGATTTTGCAAGAGACATTTGATATTGCAAGAGTAAAATATGCACCTAAAGGCTAATATTCGGGTTTTGAAAAGCATATTACAAGTTTATGGAACACGTGTTTGTATTTTGAGTTATAATTAAAACTTGCAATGATGGTTTCAAAACCCAAATTTACTAATCAATGCACAATTCGGGTTTCACATAACAAGTTTCAAGTAGGTTGCTTGCTTTCTAGGAACCTGTAGCTTGGCCTTGAAAACCTAAAAATATGAATTTGAGCATTATATGTTTTATAAGAAGCATATGAGTTTGTAAATGCACGTTAATGGTTACTTGCACTTTATCATAGTTTGAGATTTGCAAAACCTCTCTTGAAACCCAAAAATGCAAGATTACACTGTTTGTTCAATCAAATAAATTATTGTTTGTGTTCTTAACTTGCAAGAAGATATGGGCATCCTATGAAGACAGTGATGCAGTAATGAACCTGTGGCTTTGAAGAAATGAATGGGAGGAGTATACACACTTATGAAAGGGAACTTAAAAAATTTTAAAAATCAATGAGCTGGACAAAACATCAAGGAGGGAGAAGAGATGTAACCAATTAAAAAAACAACAGCCTTCAAAAACATTTAAAATGAGAAGAAAGAACCATCTTTTCCTCATGCCAAATGTAAGTAAAACAAAGAAACCCATGTGTATTAAGTAAAACAAAGATTAAAATCATAAACAATAAACTAGGCATAATGCATACGTGAACAACATTTACCAAGAACACCACCAACATTCAGCAAGAATGTCTTAAAAGCGCATAAAAAATGTCCCCCAAATACCAACGCAAGCAAATAAAATGGACCTCAAAGCTTGAAATCTGATGTGTTTTTGGAGAACGAATCGCAAGTTTCTAGCTTAATGTCCTAGGGCTTTTGCATTCAAGTCTTAGAGCCCCTGCTGCAAGCACTCACAATAGATTTTGAGCTTGTAGTTCCAAAATACAGTACAAAATCACTTAAATCGTATATATCGAGTTTCATGATGCCCAACGCAAGCCTCAACACTTGTATTTCACAAAACAACAACATAAAGCATATATCAGGTTCTGTAAAAACCTATGCTCCACGGGGACGCGTCCCCTGCCTCTGTACCCTAGTACCCGTACCGGGTACGAAACGGGGACACGGGTACGGATTTTGGCCGTACCCTGCGACGTCCCTTTTTTGGAGGATTCAGAAACGTCCCCGAAACGGCCAATTTTTTTGGGCAGGAAACTTGGGGACGACCAGCAGTATCGGGGACAGTTTTGCCGTCCCCTATCCGTCCCCGAAACTGCTGGCCGTCCCCTTTTTTCCAGTCAATCTGGTAAAGGCAAACCATCCCCAAAAAAACATTTTTTCCTAATTTTTGTTGTTCGTGTGGCCCCTAGTCATCTTAAAGACATAATAACAATATGCAACCCATATTTGGTCCATTAAAACACTAACTCTTCTACTCATTTTTCGATTTAACATACTTGCTAAGAGGAAGGAAAAAAACATAAGAGCAGTAGCAGCAATGAGCAAAGATTGTGTTTAGTGAGGCAAGACTGCGTTCGGTATTTACTATTTACCAACTATTTTAGTTGGACTTCTCTTTATTTCATTCTGATTTCAGCATGATACTTGAAGCCTTTAGGCATTTTAATTTTTGCTATATATGTATGTGATATTGTTATAATGGAAGCACTTAGTATTTGCCATTTGATAATATTCCATGTATTTATCTTCTAAAATGTCTATGGTGACTGGTTTATCAATGTTATGATATACATATTTGAATTTTGTCTCTATATTAAAAAAAATCCCCTATGTTTTTAATCGCCGTCCCCTGATGTCCCGTCCCCTAAATTTTGGCTTCGACCCGTACCCGTACCGGAAACACGTCCCCGTCCCCTAAAACGTCCCCGTCCCGGAAACTCCGTGGAACATAGGTAAAAACATAATACAAGTTTTTTTTTTAAAGAAAACCTGTCTTACAGGCTTAAAAAGTCAATTCATAACTTAAAACATAGTAAAATGAACTTTAAAAAGCATTTTGGGTTTTATAAATCAATTTATGATTTTTGACAAAGTCATTTTATATATGCATACTTGCATTTTGGATTCCAAAAGCCAATTTCAGCATTTTTATGGCTTACAAAAAAAACATAAACTGCATTTCAGGTTTCAAGCTTTTCAAAAAGGCATGTCATTAAATGTTGCAACTTGCAACTTTTGTTTCCCAATCCGATTTGCAAGTTTATAATTTTAACACAATATTTTTGCTTGCTATTATAGATTCGCAATAGCCTTTTAAAACCATGAAATGACTTAAAACACAAAAGACATAACATTAAAAAGAAAATAAACTCAATCAATTTAGGATTTTAAGAGGACAATTACAATTACAAGTAACACAAATAATGTGAACTTTCAATTAAAGTCTAGAAACCCAAAATTAGGTGAAAAACTAAAGAAAACTAACACTTAAAGTTTGTTAAAGTAAAAAGCCAAAAACTATGACCAAGATGGCATACAACTTAACGCTTATAACATTTAGCATGTAAAGCGTCCCTTAGAGAACAAAACTACGATTTGAGCTCAAAATTCGTAGGGGTTCCTCTGATTTCATGATGCAAAATCAGAGAAAACAGCAATAAAGAATAGCAATGTATTTTTCAACTGCAAACGGGCATATCTTTATATAAAGCTCTAGCTTCAGATTTGACCTGTAAATATGTTGAAGATATAAGACAATGCCACCCAATGTTACATCCCAAATTTTGACCTAATTTAAATTTATTTATAGCCATTGGATTAAATGGATTTTCTTTCATAATCATGTGAAGAGAGTGGTTAAATATATCCATTGTATTCATTATGTTAACTATTTAATGATGATGGTCGTTATCCATTGTTTATCATGTGATGATGATTAATAGTTGCTTGATTTCGAAATTATGGTTGATAATTAAATTATTTATATTCCTTATCTGCATTAAATGTTATTATGGAATTATCGTGGAACTTGTTATTATCGTGAAAATGTTGCACGGGTGATTGCAGGAGAAGATGAAGGAGAGAAGCATTGCTAAACGAGATCAACGGAATGGGATTCTAGCTTAATCCAATTATCGGGTTGACAAGTATGACCTTCGATTATCTTGGTAAGAACCTAGCGACTTGAACATCAGGATACAATCGATGGACCCGCATGAGCTATTAAATAAATATTTAAAACATTAATAATTTTAATTTTAAAAAATACATACCTCAAATGGTTTTTAATTGACTTTTCCACCACATCATTATAGCGTATATTTATGTACGTGCACATAGATATAGGAATAAAGGTGACACCATAATATTATTTTTATAAAATAAATAATATGATGCTACCTCATAAGTACATCTATGTGCAAATAGATAAATACATTATAATTATCTTTGATTTATAACCTTCAAATCTTTTTCCATATTTATTCAAAGTCTTGCTAGAAACTAATAAAGCACATTTGGCTATTAGCATTCAAGAAGCCAAGTTCTTTCTATTACAACTTCTTGGAAGCCAAAAGGTTTTCGAATACTTTCTTATATTATGAAGTCATGAGAGACCATGAGCATCAATATATCACCCGATATCTTTGCAATACAACACCCGATATCTTTGAAATATATCACTCAATATCTCTACAATACAACACCCAATATCTCTACAATATATCACCCGATATCTCTACAATATATCACCCGATATCTCTCCAATACAACACCTGATATCTTTGCAATATATCACCCTATATCTCTAAAATATATCACTTGATATCTCTGCAATATAACACCCGATAACTCTCTGCATTTTTTCCTTGCAACGATTTGCCATTTCATTAGTATTTTTCCTAAAGACGTGATTGATAATCACACAGAGATTTGCGCCTGAAGTAAATTTCGTGAGGAACTGACTATTAGCACCCAGCCAGGGCTCGAATACTTCTAAACTTACCAAGTTATGTGGTTGACTTACCATATCCAATCGAATTATAATATATTCTTTTTATCAGTTACCTCTACATTGTATTTACAGCAGTAAGCTACAGATTCTAGAAATATTGTACAACACCCTTGTTGATATCATCAGAGTTCCTCCTTAAGTCAAAACTTCTCATGATAGGTCAATACCAAATAGTCATGATATGCTTTCACATCTTTATTTTACTGCTGAATGTCATGGTATTTATTTTGCAAAGATTATCTTTCTCAGGTCACAAATATGTGATATGTTGGAAACATGTAATACTCTTATATCAAGTTGAGGATCAACAGACAGAGCTGATTGCTCTAAGATTCAATGACCTAGGACTCACCGACTGTATAGCCATAGAAAAGGTGAAGAGGTGAGATGGGAATCTGCAATAACATGGAAATAAAAGTCAGACATGACATAACAATTCTAAATTATTTTCATTTAATAGCTCACGCATGTTCATACTTATTGTTCCCCTATTGTCAAGTCGAATGGTGATGATCAGATCATTGAACCCATCAGAAAACCTTGGCCAAGGTCATTAAAGGCATGTTTGCCATCTATGATCACTTGATGTCAGTATTGCCAGTTATTCAAACATGTCCGTCCATAATTGTGCGGACATTCTAAACACTAGAATGCTCAGGTGGCTGCACTAAAAGTATCCCAAGCCTGATCCTGGGGTAGGGAGGGCATTTCTATTCAATAGATTGTGTAGGGATGAATATGGTCCGAGGTTGGGAGGTTAAGCCTAAATCAATGCTTCTCCTCTTACCGAAAGCCGAGGCTTGCACAACCAATTAAAGACTCATCAGTTACTTCTCATATGTTCTTCTTTCTATTTCATGTTATGCATTTACTTTACTTGTATTCAAGGAAAGACAATAAATCATTACTTCAGTTATATCAGTTGATTGTTATTACAATTATTTCAATTAATCATTATTATAGTTATTTTAGATATTCTACTTCAATAATTAGTTGTGGTAAACTCTTTCTAGATCACCTTTATTTTGTTATGAAAATCCGTTTATTACATATGGTATCAGAGCCATGTTCGACACTGAGCCTAGTCCACAGTACTTTCTAGTAAACTTGAAAATTCTTAGAATAAATGTACAAGATGCAAGTACGTAAAACACCTCACAAGAAGGCACGACAACCCATCTTCTTGTACTTGATTAAGAACATGCCAAACTTCGATTACACTTGTTCCATGCCTCAAGACTAAAACCCTAAAACAGGCTTTGCAACGAATGAAGAAGAGAAGAGTCACATGGACTCCTGCTAGTAAAGCAGCATATAGAAACAAACTAATTCAAAACTGGAACACTCGTCAGGACAATTCTCTTATGCACTTCCAAAGATCTTGGATGGTGCGAGATATGTACAAATATGAATCAGAACTGAATGCTGAGAAGCAAAATTTAGATTCCATAATTTAAACATCCTCAGAAGATGAAATTTTTGTAAATAAACGCTACTATAAATGCAGCACAGAAGTATTAAAGTTGATTAAATAAATTGGTTTATTCATGTGTTATGTCCACTTGCAAACTCTTTTAATTTGTTGTAGGCATACTTAAAATATATATATATATATATATACAACAAACTGACATAAGAATTTTGTAATTTCCAGGTTAAACCAGTAAACAAACAAAATGAGCAGCGATAAGAACATTGTAGGTCATGACATGGTCCATAAAAATAACCCACAATCATCCCTTGATTTATTACTTCAGATTTTGCAAGAAATGCAACTGAAGTTGGATAATATGGAAAAAAGAATGAATGAGATGGCAGCCTAGATGGAGTAGAACTAAGAAGAAATGCAATCCTTGCCTCCCCCCAGAACAAAGACAAAAGTCTCTGAACACAACAAGAAAACTTCACAAGCTTCACCCACTCAAACCGAAAAACAAAAAAAACAAGAAATAGTGAGTGCTCTATCCGCGGATATTAAGAAGATTAAACCATCCAAATTTGTTGGTTTTGAATCCGGAAATGATGCAGAAGCCTAGTTAACCGAAATGGAACAATATTTTGAAATTAGGAACTTTTCAAAAACCTTAAAAGCAATTTGGGGAATATATCACTTTACTAGAGAAGTTGCTACATGATGGGGAAACACCAAGGTTGAGCTAAACATTAAAACCACTGAGATTACCTGGGAAAAATTTGTAACCATTTTTAGGAGCCGTTGGTTACCCCAAACCTTTTAAGACCAAAAGTTGTTGGATTTCCAAAATCTTAAGCAAGGAGATATGACTGTACACAAGTATTGAGAGAGATTCACGCGATTACAGGAGTAGGTACCACCATACTAACAAGATAGGAACCTGAAAGTGAGGAAATTCATCACAGGACTGAATAATAGAATAGGAGCAATTGATGTTCTTAGTCCTCGAGCCATGGAAGAAGCTCTAGAAAAGGTTGTCCAACAAGAATATAAAATCAAGAGAGATGACTCCATCCGGGATAATAAAAGGAAAACAAACTGGAATACAGAAAGTACAGATATTGGATCTCAGAAGAAACAGTTTAAGGATTATAAATTTAGCAAACTAGAAAAAAAAGAGAAGGGAATCAAGGATTTCAAAAGTAATTTCAATACAAATAAGAATAATAAGGGCAGTGAAAAGAAAGGGCCACCTTCAGGATGTTTCACTTGTGGAGGAGATCATTATGCTAATAAATTCCCTGTCAAGACCAATACCAATCAATCGCACTGACCACCCCTTCCACAACAACAGCATGTTTATCAACAAAGGATCCACGCAGCCCTTGACAATAGACAAGCAGAACAACAAATAGGACTGATCAAAACTCTAGGTAAGATCTACGATAACCCTGTTTCTATTTTAATTGATAATGGAGCCCCTAAATGCTTTATATCGCCTAAACTATTAAGTACATTTCCAAAGAGATCTAGTTT
Source organism: Cupressus sempervirens (assembly GCA_028749045.1). NCBI lineage: Eukaryota > Viridiplantae > Streptophyta > Pinopsida > Cupressales > Cupressaceae > Cupressus > Cupressus sempervirens. Next base: position 582,107,047 of record CM053783.1, on the reverse strand, counting down.
TATGGCAAAACCATGGACAGTCAAATATGCAAACCAGTCAAGGGCTAAAGTAGAGCAGTGTCTATTTGAGGCTCAGGTTGATTTTCCAAATTTCTCCACTAAATTGAATTTGTATGTAACACCTCTTGGGTCTTACTATATTATTATAGGCATTAATTGGCTCAATGAGCATAAGGCCAAGGTTGATTGTCTTGCTAAAACTATAGATTGTTTGGATGACTGAGGCAAATTTGTAAGCATTAAAGGGATTAAACATGAAATTAAATCAAAATAGATATCCACCATGCAGCTCAAGAAATGTGGAAGAAAAGGTTGCAAGATTTTTGCACTAAGAGTTGAAGATATGAGAGATCCTATAAACACCACTTATGGAGATGACTACATTTTTGAAGATGGGGAAATTAGAGAAAAATTAAAGGAATCTTTCGAAGAAAAGTATCCCTATCTAAAGAATTATCAGGATGTGTTTCCCGAAGAACTCCCCGATTTACCTCCATCTCGAGTCTTTGATTTTACCATAGATTTCTTACCAAGAGCAGAACCCATCTCTCGAGCACCTTATCGAATGACTACCACAGAATTAATAGAGTTGCAAATGCAATTGCAGGATATGTTAAATAAGAAACTGATCCGGCCCAATGTTTCACCATGGGGAGCCCCAGTATTGTTTGTTAGGAAGGACAGCACTATGAGATTATGTATAGATTACAGAATGCTCAATAAGGTTATTATCAAGAACCGATACCCACTTCCTAAGATTGACGACCTCTTTGATCAAATGAAAGGTGTAGTATTTTCAAAGATTGATTTGAGGTCAGGATATCAACAGCTTTGTATTAAGGATGAAGATATTCACAAAACTGCATTCAGAACTAGGTATGGGTGTTATGAATTCACAATGTTACCTTTCGGGTTAACCAATGCACCAACAGCTTTTATGAATTTGATGAATAGCATATTTCAAGATTGTTTAGATAAATTTGTATTGGTTTTTATAGACAACATCCTAATTTATTCGAAAAATGAGAAGGAACATCAAGAGGATCTAGAAAAGGCTTTGCAAAGACTAAGAGAACATAAATTATACGGAAAATTGTCTAAGTGTGCTTTCAATCAAAAGGAAATCCATTATTTAGGACACATTATATCAACTCAGGGATTAGATGTATAGGTGTCAAAAATCAAGGCAATTAAGGAATGGCCTATACCTAAAAAAGTGACAAAAGTCAGAAGTTTCATGGGATTGGCAAGGTTCTATAGGAAGTTTGTCAGAAATTTTTCCAAGATAGCTTATCCGATCACATCACTTCAGAGAAAGGGAAGGAAGTTTGTATGGACTGAAAAATGTCAATCAGCTTTTGAATGTTTGAAAGAAAAGTTAACTACGGCACCCATACTAAGAGTATCTGACCCACAAAAGAAATTTGTCATCATAAATGATGCATTAGGGGAAGGAGTAGGAGGTATGCTAGTGCAGGATGAGCAAGTGATTACATAGGAATCTAGTATATTGAAGAATTACAAGCAGAACTACGCCCCTCGTGATCTGGAATTAGCAACTATTGCACATGCTCTCCAAATGTGGAGACATTACTTGATTGGGAAACCTTTTGATCTTTGATCTGACCACCACAGCCTAAAATACATTTTTACCCAACCCAACCTTAATGCTAGACAAAGGAGATGGCTGAAATTTCTAGCAGACTATGAGTTTGACATTAATTATATCAAGGGAAAGGAAAACAAAGTGGCAGATGCCTTAAGGAGACACATTTTCACAATGGCTATTATAAATTTCAAATTAAAAGATCAGATTTTACAACATCTAAAGCACGATGAATTTTATGCAAAGAGCAGCCAAGCTCTCATCAAAGACCCGCAGGATCCCAAATATTCAGAATTTAGAATAGAAGAGGATGGATTGTTAAGATATCATGACAAGATTTATATACCCAACAAAATTGAACTTCGAAGAATGATTCTGGAAGAATCTCATTTTGCTCCATATTCAGGACACCCTGGAGTGACTAGAATGTTGTCAGATATAAAACCTCTATATTTTTGGAAGGAATTAAAAGGGAAATAACAAAATTTGTGACAAGATGCCTGGAATGCCAAAGAGCAAAAGTAGAACATTGTTACCCAGTTGGCCTTTTGCACCCAAATGAGATACCAAAATGGAAACGGCAAATAATTTCCATGCATTTCATACAAGGGTTACCTATGAGACAAAATAGACATGACACTATTCTAGTAGTAGTAGGTAGATTGACAAAAGTTGCTCACTTTATACCAGGAAATCTAACAGATGGAGCACTAGAAATCACTCATAAATTCATAAAGGAGATTTTTAGATTACATGGAGATCCAAAGAAAATTATCTCAGATAGAGATGCTAGGATAACTTCCAGATTTTGGCAAACATTATTTTCAGCATTAGGGACAAAGCTAAAAATTAGTTCAGCTTATCATCCTAAGACTGATGGTCAAACAGAAAGAATAAACCAGGTTTTAGAAGATCTTTTAAGAGTTTACTCTATGGATCAGCAATACCAGTGGGAAATGTATTTATCCTTGGTAAAATTTGCTTAAAACAAATTCTATCAATCCACCATTAAAATGACCCCCTTTGAGGCTCTATATTGCCTCAAATGTAGAACCCCTATGAGCTAGAATCCATTGGAGAATAGAATTATTGTTGGACCCAAAATGCTTAAGGAAATGGAAGAATAGGTGATCCAAATTTGTCAAAGATTGAAAGAAGCCAATGATAAACTGAAAAGTTATGCAGATGCAAAAAGAACACTTAGAGAATTCTTAGTGGGAGAAAAGGTGTTATTAAGAGTAAAACCTCTAAAGAGTACCACCAAGTTTGGTAAGAATGCCAAGTTGGCCCAAAGGTATGTAGGACCCTTTGAAATATTGGAAATTATGAACCCAGTACCCTACATAATTGCCTTACCACCAGCTCTTGCAAGGATGCATGATGTCTTCCATGTGTCATACCTTAAGAATTACATCACTCATCATGATTATATAATTGATTGAAACCTATTACAGGTACAAGAACCAGGGGTGGTGGAAATAGAACCACTTAGAATACTCAAGGTGTGTAAGCTACACTTACGAAATCGAGATGTGACTCAATGCAAGGTCTAGTGGTATTAGTATGCAAAGGATAATGCTACTTGGGAAGATTATCACGAAATTTTCCCAAGATACCCTCACCTTTTCTCCAGGGCTAGACCATGAACTTTTCCTTTTTAGTTCTTTTTATTATTTTAATGGTCTGAATAGGTATTAATTTTAGATTTTGTCATGACATTCATCAGGGACAATGAAAAACTTAAGGGGGAGGGTATGTCACATCCCAAATTTTTACCTAATTTAAATATATTTATAGCCATTGGATTAAATGGATTTTCTTTCATAATCATGTGAAGAGAGTGATTAAATATATCCATTGTATTCATTATGCTAACTATTTAATGATGATGGTCATTATCCATTATTTGTCATGTGATGATTAGCAATTGTTTGATTTCAGAATTATGGTTAATGATTGAATTCCTTGTTGTAAGAATTTGGTATAGCTCTGATACCATGTAAGAATTTGCCTAAGGCAATAATTCAACACCAAAATCAAGAAGCTCAATAGATAGCACAAGAGAGACTAATGATGATCCAATGAGAATGGATATCAGATAATTGGATAATTGGATTAATACATCATAGAGAGTGCCTATATAAAAGGACAACCGATATCTCTAGAAGTCACACAAGAGATAAGGATTACAATTCAGCACATGTCCATCAAAGGTGGATAATCCTCCATTGAGCACAGGAGGTTGTGCGATGATGAGAGGATAAGTTTACAATACATAGGTGTATATCATAAAGATATGTTGTAGACACCATGCGCTCTAATAAATTGCTAACTCCTGTGTTATCAACAAGACAACTCATGTGTCTATGCATATTCCTAAGTAAACTTAAGTAAAGTATAATAATAATTAATTATTTACACTAACACCCCCCCTTAAATGCAATTTAGGGGAATGCACTTAAGCTCACAAAGCTAAGTGCAAGATGCAATGTGGGTCTCGGCTACTAGGCCATGTTAGGTACCCATGAACAAATGCAATGAAATACATACAATGCGATGCAATGCAATATAGTGCAATCTCTTTGAAAATGGAGAAAGAGGGAAAACCGCGTGGGAAAAACCCTCCCCCAAAAAGAGAGAAGTACAATAAAGAAGAGAAGAGTCATGTGACCCCCCTGGTGCAAAATCCCGCATAAGAAAAAAAACATGATTGTATCCCCCCATATTGAATAATCTCCTGCAAGGATGTCATGAAGACAAAAAAGTATCTAGTGCCTACAAATGACATTTCTCCCTTTAGGAAGAAGATAAACCAAGTATAGGTGCAAGTATACTTCCCATTGTGGATAGGAAGATGGATGAGAAATCCATATGTAGCATGCTATGGATGCTGCCTCTAAAGTCTACTCATATGTTGACAATTCCTTGATGAATGTAGATGCCACAAGTCAATCTAGTGGATGCCCAAAAGAAGGTGGCAAACAAGCTAACATGTCTATGTATGAAAGTGAATCAAACTCCAAAGACAAGGAATCATCCTTATAGGAAGACATGGGTAGAGAAGCAATGTAGCCTCCCCTCAATGATGAATGCACACCCATGAAAGAAGCTCCTTGATGACTGAAGAAGCTGCACCACGAAAACTAAATGATGTTCCTCCTTGTAAGAAGAAGTGGTGCCATAGGTGTAGTAGAGAATGCTCCACAACTAGTAGGAAAAATCCTCAAAAGATATGATGTTTGAGGAAGCTGGAATACAATCTCCAAAGACTGATATGTCTCCTTTGAAGTAAAAGAATCCTCCAACTGCTGAAAAAAAGTGTCCACAATCATGTCAGTCTCAAAAGAAAGATCAAGTGGTTGAGGGTCAGAGTGTTCCCTTGCAACAAGTGAAGAAGAATTCTCCTCAACAAAGAGAAGGTGGACGTCATCAATAATGTCTCCCACATCTTCAATGTAAGACTCCACAAACAACACTGCAATGTCTGGAAGCAAGTCATCCCATAAAGCTGAAATAGGAAGACATGGTGTTTCCTGTTGTACTGAATCAGGAGCATCTGTGGCAAGAATTGGATCAGTAGAAGCAATAGGAGCATCAGGAGGTATGATCTCAACTAGAGTTGTTGGTACCACAACTGGAGTGACCGGAGGTAGAATGTCCTCTGGGAATGGAGGGACTTGTGGATCTCCATATGCTTTACAAAGACACATCCAAAGTTCATAAAGATTACTTGCCTTTCTAAGGACAGCAAAACAATCCATACTGATATTTATAAAAATAGCTTGAAAAATCATTCTAAGAACCGTTCGATCAATAGAAGAAGGTAGTTCTTTGGAACATAGCTAAGGAAATACTTCCTTATGTTCTCTTAGGTGATCAATCATCAAAGCACTCCAATTCTGAAAGTTCCTTTTTGTCAATTTAAATCTTAAACCAAATTGACACTTATGACATGACTCCATGAGATCAAATAATGTATGCACCCCCAAAATGCAAAAAAAAAAAATCAAAGAAACCCCCCCCCTAATGCATGATTTGGCACTTTATATTTAGTGCGATTACAGTGGCCACTTGCCAATTTAGGGCGTAAGTGGACTTCTGTTTTTGCTGTTTACAACAACAAATATGAAGTTATATCGGACTCAACAAGATAAGACACAAGACCTCTCAAGGGTCTAATTAATTACAAGTGCCCATAGGCCAAAATGAGACCAAAATTTGAAAGTACTATGTCTACTCAAAATTACTCCAAACTGATACCAAATCTAGAAAGTAGACAAAAAATATGCACTCTCAAAAAAAAATAGTAACTAAATATGTGTCCAAATGAGCCCGAATGAAGCCTTTGAAGTTGCAAAAATCGAGATTGGCAATTTTCAGAAAAATTCAAGAACAAAGATCTCAAACAACCTGCACCAATGTATAGATCACGAAATTCTACCCCAAAACAAAAAAAAATTGCTCGAAAAAAGAAGTCCATATAAGGGAGATATCATTGTTTGAAAATCACCTCTGTAATTAATTTTCCTGAATCGCCGCTATTGCACCTCCAAAAATCAAATGACTCTAGATTTCACCTCAAATGTCCGATTTTGATGAAACAAAAGTCGATTTGGGGGTTTTTTGACCTTCTGAATGTGATGCCAATATCTTATTTGCACCAGCAAGCTGCAATCTTGACCGGCAAAAATAAAAAAATCTCTCCAATGGTTATGCAATGAAACTCCTATGGCTCTGATACCATGTAAGAATTTGGTTTAGCTCTGATACTATGTAAGAATTTTCCTAAGGCAATAATTCAACGCTAAGATCAAGAAGCTCAATAGATAGCACAAGAGAGACTAATGATGATCAAATGGGAATGGATATCAGAAAATTGGATAATTGGATGAATACATCATAGAAGGTGCCTGTATATAAGGGCAACCGATATTTCTAGAAGTCACACAAGAGATAAGGATTACAACTCAACACATGTCCACCAAAGTTGGATTATCCTCCATTGAGCACAGGAGTTTGTGCGATGATGAGAGGATAAGTTTACATAGGTGTATCTCATAAAAATATGTTGTAGACACCGTGTGCTCTAATAAGTTGCTAACTCGTATGTTGTCAACAAGACAACTCATGTGTCTATGCATATTCCTAAGTAAAGTGTAATAATAATTAATTATTTACACTAACACTTATATTCCTTATCTACATTAAATGTTATTATGAAATTATCATGGAATTTGTTATTATCATGGAAATGTTGCACGGGTGATTGTAGGAGAAGATGAAGGGGAGAAACATTGGTGAACGGGATCAATGGAATGGGGTACTAGCTTAGTTCAATTATCAGGTTGACAGGTATGACATTTAATTGTCTTGATAAGGACCTAGCGACTTGAACATCAAGATACAATTGATGGACCCGCATGAGCTATTAAATAAGCATTTAAAACATTAATTATTTTAATTAGAAATATTGCGTACCTCAAATGGTTGTTAATTGACTTTTCCACCACATCATTATAACGTATATTTATGTGTGTGCACATAGATATAGGAATAAAGGTGACACCATAATATTATTTTTATAAAATAAATAATATGATGCCACCTCATAAGTACATCTACGTGCAAGTAGAAAAATATATTATAATTATCCTTGATTTATAACCATCAAATCTTTTCCCATATTTATTCAAATTCTTGCTAGTAATGGATTAAGCACATTTTGGCATTTTGTCATTCAAGAAGCCAAGTTCTTTCCTTTAAGTTACGGCTTCTTGGAAGCCAAAAGGTTTTCGAATACTTCCTATATCATGAAGCCATGAGAGATCATGAGCATCAATATATCACCCGATATCTCTGCAATACAACACCTGATATCTCTACAATATATCACCTAATATCTCTGCAATATATCACCCAATATCTCTGCAATACAACACTCGATATCTCTACAATATAACACATGATAACTCTCTACATTTTTTCCTTGCAACGATTTGCCATTTCATTAGTATATTTGCTAAAGATGTGATTGATAATCACATAGAGATTTCCACCTGAAGCAAATTTCGTGAAGGAACTGACTATTAGCGTCCAACCAAGTCACCAATACTTCTGAGCTTACCAAGTTATGTGATTGACTTACCATATCCAATCGATTTATAATATATTATTTTTATTAGTTACCTCTGCATTGTATTTACAGCAGTAAGCTACAGATTCTAGAAATATTGTACAACATCCTTGTTGATATCATCAAAGAGTTCCTCCTTAAGTCAAAACTTCTCATGATAAGTCAATACCAATTAGTCATGATATGCTTTCACATCTTTATTTTACTACTGAATGTGATGGTATTTATTTTGCAAAGATTATCTTTCCCAAGTCACAAATATGTGATATGTTGAAAACATGTAATATTCTTATATCAAATTGAGGATCAATAGACAGAGCCGATTGCTCTGAGATTCGAACATTTGGGACTCACTGGTTGTATAGCCATGGAAAAAGGTGAAGGAGTGAGATGGGAATCTGCTATAACATAGAAATAAAAGTCAGACATGACAACAATTCTAAATTATTTTCATTTAATAGCTCATGCATGTTCATACTTATTGTTCCCCTATTGTCAAGTTGAACAGTGGTGATCAAGTCATTGAACCCATTAAAAAACCTTCGCCAAGGTCGTTAAAGGCATGTTTGCCATCTATGATCACTTGATGTTAAGTTATACAGACATGTATGTCCATAACTATGTAGACATTCTAAACACTTGAATGCTCAGGTAGCTGGACTAAAAGTATCCCAAGCCTGATCCCGAGGCAGGGAGGGCCTTTCTATTAAATAGATTGTGTGGGGATGAATATGGTCTAAGGTTGGGAGATTAATCCTAATTCAATGCTTCTCCTCTTACCGAAAGTCGAGGCTTGCACAACCAATTAAAGAGACACCAATTACTTCTCGTATGTTCTTTCTATTTCATCTTATGCACTTACTTTACTTATATGCAAGGAAAGATAGTAAATCATTATTTCAGTTATATCAGTTGATCGTTATTACAATTATTTCAATTAATCATTATTACAATTATTTTTGTTGATCGTTATTACAGTTATTTCAGTTAATCATTATTACAGTTATTTCAATTGAGTTTTGTTATATTGACTCTTATATTTTGTGATAATCAGGGAGTACTCAAACTGGAAAAGAATTCGGTCTTCCATGAATGAACCAAGCATGTCAAAACACATTGTCACTACATTCGTCAGCTAGTTGAAGACAAATCTATTCAGTTGTTGTATGTTCCCACCTTAGAACAGTCTATTGATATTTTCACCAAGTCTCTCAGTTCTGATAAATTTGTAAAATTTAGGGAAGCTATTGGTGTTATTGACAAACTGAGCATTATGGGAGGGTACTAGAATGTTTCTAATATTAAAGCACAATCTTGTATTCTACTGATAACTGCCTGAGAGTTGATGCGAACTGCCCTGTGGTGATGATTGAGAAGACTGGATTTTTGCTGCAAAGGCTTGTTCCAATGAGGATGAGGAAGTGCAGTTACCAAATTGCTGCTTCCAACGATCCTGTTGTAGGAGTTTGGTGCACAGCTGTAGGAATTTCGGATCAACATTAGTTGAGGTAATGTTGAGTCTCTATGAAATGCTCATAAGACATAGGTAGACTTTTTAGTGTAATAACTACCATATCTTCTTCCTCCATCTTCCAACTGATGGCATCAAGCTGATCACGAATGTCCTTAATCTTTCTGAGATGTTCTTGTAAGGACATACGTTCATCCATCATAATGGAAAACAGTTGGTTCTTGAGAAAAACGCGCGACTTTTGTTGGATGTTTCATGCAGCTCCTTCAAATATTTCCAAATGTCTACAGCTGACTTGCCAGAGGGAATCTGAGGTAATTGGATCATCTATGACAGAACAGCTTCTCGATTCCAATCATCAAACTTATCCTGATTAGCTAGAACTGAAGGACGTGACTCTGTGCCTAGAACAAGCGCATCCAGATGACGGTACTCGAAGATGGTTAGCATTCGCTGCTTCCAAGTGTTGTAATTGCTACCATTAAATCAATGACTATTTTCCAGCATCAAGTTGGTCAAAGATGCCATTTGCACAGATTTCATGGCAAATTTCAAACTGACCTAGAAAGATCCAACTCGTACCCAAAAGAGTAAACAGAAAACCCTAAAAGAGACTGAAGTCATAATTCAAATTTGTTGGCTCAAAAATTGAGGCACAAAAAACGAGGTACCAAAAAAATGACAGAGACCCAGATAGGATCTCGAGAAAGCCACCACAAATATGTTATCAAAAAAAATCGGACTTTAAAAATTGGGGTTTTGAAGCCGAAAACGGCTCTGGTGAAGAAAACATTACGAACAAGAGCCCGGGAAAGTATGTAGAGAAATTTCAAAGGTCGAGCCACTTTCAGTCATCTTTTGAGAAGACACCAGGTTGCGTCGAATCAAGTGGGGTTGAAATGCAAACACCAAGTCGTGGGTCGAAATGCAAACTGCAGGTAGCCATGTTCAAACCCCTGCAACTTCTTAAATGATGCCAAATGACAACCGAGATGCCACAAAGGACTAGAGGTCGCAGATGAGTGCGAATAGACAGGTCGTACAAATACCAGGTCACATGAAGCCTAGACGCGGGCTTTAGACTTGGTTTCACATGAAACAGGTTGCGTGTGAAGCCTCACCAACAGGGGACGATGCTACGGAGCCAAAAAGCACACGAACACACAAACTCACGAAAACACGAAGAACAGAATAGAAGATAAACGGATCCAAAAAAAATATTGCACAGATAATTTCTGAAAAGAAATTATAATACTTTTTGGGAGAGTTAAAACGGCTCTGATACCATAAAATAATCGAAAGATTATCTTGTGTATTGAATAAAAAATGAATACATTTACAAGGAGCTTGAAGCTCATATATACATGACAATAAAACAGAAATAGAAACTTCTAAAAAACAGCAGAATACAAGATTGAGCGTTATTATTAGAAACATTCTAATAAAAATCAGTTAATGTCTCATAAAAAGGAATTCAAGATATTCTGCTTCAATAATTACTTGTGGTAAACTCTTTCTATGTCACCTTTATTTTGTTATGAAAATCTGTTTGTTACACCCAGAGCAGAAGCAACTTTATTCATGCACAAATGGTTGATTCTTATGCACAAACTAATATGCTTGCACTCAGAACATACACAGCAGCAACAAGAGAAGACACAGCTGCTGTACTCAGAGAAGAGTCAACTCCATTTGCAGTTATGATGCTCAGGAAATGTGTAACCATGTTGAACAGGAATTATGGTGCCCCCAACTTTAAGATTTGATGCCATTAGCATGAACTATAATGCCTAACATGATTTTAATGAATAAAAATAACACAGCAAATGCCAATAGAAGCAATCTGGTGGAAACCACGAATGGTTTCTACTATATCTCTGTTCAATCTCTCATAGCTCTATATGTATTTTAGGGGAAACAACATGTTCAATGTCTCTCTTGCATTCCAAGCACAATCAAATATCTTTGGCTGTGTGTGGACATCCTTGAGTCTTCAGTGATTGATAGGAGACTTCCACTGTAATCTTTTAGCATCCTTTATAGATCGGTGGCCATCACAAATTAGAGGCTCCCACAATGTTCCCGGCAAACACTATGTGAATTAGTAATTTGAAGCTTAATATTATTCGAATTAAACCTGAAAAATCTTTAATAGTCTGGCCCAAAAATATTAAATCCACAAATGATGTGCTAAATTATGAATCGGACCCTCAATATATCTTCAAACTTGCCAGAATATTGTATTAAGCTAGTGTTAGCATGAGTATTCTTCCATTACAACAAACAGAATCAAACACTCAATGTTTCGGTATGAAACATCAAATATTCAATCCTCTATTAATATAAGGGCATCTCTCATGCTAAGCTTGCAACATAAGATCAAGGTTCCTTCTATCGTGGATACTCCCTCAGTGAAATAATGTGATTTTCTATTTATCACTTAGGGGACTTACGCTATTCATTCAAGGGATATCAACTACTTGCACTTCTAAAGGTTTGACTGGTTTTAAGTTTCCAACTTCCACTTCAACTCTTCTACTGCTACTTCTACTTCCAACTATAAATGCAAGGAATCATTGATGGACTTGGACTCCACTAGATGTAGCTTAATCAGCAACTCCACCCACCTAGTGCAAGCTTCTAAAGAACACTCAAATGGTTTTCAAATCAATATCTCCTCTTCAATCCCATCAAATGGATGCAAACTAAAGATTGAATATCAATTCAAGTTAAATGCTTTCAGTCATTGGCTTACCTCACAAGGCACACTTACAATCAGCAAAAGGCTAGAAACCTAGATTTGGCAAGTCAATCAAGTAAACATCCAGAAAAAGAAATCTACTCCAAGTGAATTATTGAGGAAATTATGCATCACTTCAAAGCAATATCAAGTAAATCACCATGAAGAACCAACAATGAATCACCCATTACTTTGATAGCATTATAGCAACAATTGGATCAAGTCTCTCCTTAGCTAGCCTCTTCTAGTCTAAATGTAATGCACTCCTCCAATCTAATCTAATGCTAGTGAAATTCAACTAAGGAGGACTTGGCCTTTTATAGTTGTGTCACAATGAAGGGCCAAGATCAAGGAGTAGGATTTCTCCCTACAAACCCTAAATAGGGTTGCCAAATTTACAACCAATTACATAAGGGCACCAATTGGGCCATAAGAAAATTACAATGACTTCAAGAGCCAATAAGAAAGTAGGACACTTGGCATAATGTGATTGATTGTGCTCAAATCTGGAATTTTCCAATCAGTGGAGACAACTCAGTGCCACCTCATTATACTTATCCTATAGATCTATTTAAGAACACGTGCTTTGAATCCTGGCTTGTGAAATGTGTTTATTAAAACTGCAAATATTTATTGTTTGATTGTTAGATAGTATCACTCAAAGTGACTAACTGTGATTCACTCTTCCGAAACTATCAACTTCCTAGGGATGTTTTGATGACCCAATCTTCCTCGTGGCTTCATCTCTTGAATCTTCTTCATCCTCTTGAGCTTTACATGATTTGACTTGAACTTGCATCTTAATTGCTCTTGATAATATTGTCTTCATGTAGTTGAACTCTCTCTTGAACTTGATCTTGAATACCAACTTGATCTTACCTCTCTCTTCTCATTAGGAATCCTTGAACTTGAGCTTGAATTTGATCGTAGCATCCACTTAGAGTCTCGAGCACCTCCTAGCTCCCTTCTTCCTTCCTCTTCAATTCAACTTACAAAAACAAGATAAAAGAAGCATTAAGATAACAAAGTGAAGAAAGACTTAGCATTTTCATGAAATAAGGTTTATTTGAGACTCCACTTTCTTTCTATTTTTTCAAATCTGAGATCATGTTATTCTTTTGCAAATCTTGGATCTAGATGGTAATCCTAATTAGATTTTGCTTCACTTCATTGCAATTGGATTCTCACCACTGTTTTCTCTATATGATTTTATTCTCTTCACAAAAACCCCCCTAGGTTATCATCTCAAATGGAGGGGAGGCCTAATTCAAATCTATCTTATGCATTTGAATAAAACTCGCATCTGGAAATGCTAGACGTTCTTGCACTTCGAACCAATTTGAATCTTGCTCCTTACTTTCCTTCACACGGAATTTCTGGGAATAATCTGCCTATAGTTGTCATCTTCAAAGACCCCATTTCCTTCCCATTGATGGTCCACTGTTTATTGTTTCACTGCAGCACACTGATAAAGATAAATCGCCATTAACATGGATGCTTTGATGGTATTTGCAGTGGTAGCTCGTTATCTTAGAGCAGAGATGAATTTTGCATTTATTAGTGCCCAAAATGAGATAAACGCATCTGTCTTATATAGATGTTTCAAAAGAGCAAGGCCCCTTTACTCTTAAGAGGCCAACCTTGACTTAATGAAGCTAATTTATTTGAAATGTTATGGGTCTACATAGACCAACCCAGATTGAAGTCTCAAATTAATTTTTAAACATGTTTATTTTTCCAAAATTAGTGCATTTAGTAGCTGAGCCAACCTACCTAAGAGAGTTTGGCATTTTGATTGTTTGTTTCTGAGATTAGATAGGGCGGAAATCATGGTAGTTTGGGGAATTTATCCCCATGGAAGGGTGGATTCCACCCTCTCTTAGGGGATTACTTTGTCTACTTCATAATCTATCATTAACTTGCATTATGAATCTAAACAAGATGATTTGCATGATCTGATGAGAGGTGGACATTAAGGATGGTTGGGAAATTCTCCCCAAATGCCAGCGGGTTCCTTGCGTTGTGGGGAATTTTCCCAAGAAGAGGATGGATTCCGCCCCTTCTTGGGGATTTTGTTTCGATACTTACACATTTTCCTTCCGCAAACTTTGCCAATTTCATCTCTTTTCATTCTTACTTTGCCAATTTTAGTTTGAAACAGAAATGGGCTTCATTGAAATTGGTAGAACTCAATACTTGGTAGGGGGCAGGACTATGGCCTCCATTGGGATTTTTCCCAACACATGGTCGAATTCTGACCTACTGTTGGGAATTTTGCTCGCAAGTAAGGTGGGAGAATTTATATAAATATAACATTTAAGTATAAGTTCTTTCCTTTCTTATATTCATATAAATATTGTCAGGAAGTTTGAGATAGGTTCTAGCTTCATAGGAGTTATAATAGAGATTCTAGATTTTGGGGGTTTTCAAAAAATTCCACGCTTAGCCAAATTTCAGGATTCAGCAAGCCTTCAGCATGGCTAACTCCCACAAGCTATCCTAGCTTTAACTAAGGTCAAATTAAGGCTAGAAAAACTTTTTTCAAAAGGTATTCCATCACAAATCACTTTGTTTCAAGTTTCAACTCAATCTCCTTGACTAGCTTAGCCCAACTTTTGTGCATATCCCTGACACACTTGACTTTCCAGCAGGCCAAAATTGCTCAAACTCACCCTTTAGACTTGGAGACTTGAAAATGTTGCCAACTAGAACCACAACTACTGCAGCTGCTGCTAAAGTAAAAAGAGGGGATCCCCATATGCAATGGAGTGATGGTGTGAAAACCTCACAACATATATTTGTGCAATACAAAACCCAGTCTTCAAATATCAACCACCATTCACTAGACATGGGCTCACTTCATATTACGGCACACAGAATTCAAAACCAGACCTTAGAATAGTCAGCCAATAAAAATATCGGGCCCATGGGAAGCAATATGCCCAAGACATAATCACAATCCGACCTTGTCATATACACTGCTGCTATCTAATGTTGTAATTGAAATGTTTTGAATTGAAATCACTACAGCAGTAACATTGATTATTATAAAACCTTAAATGTGACTTGAACCGGTTCAGCAGGAAATAAAGAACCTTGCCCCAACTATTATGCCAAACATTAACAATATTAACTTTATTTATCCTGCATAAGAGAGCAATATTTTTATTTCTGAAACAAAAATCCAATCTTACAAATTTTATACCAGTGTGAACTGTTGCACATCCACCTCCTTAGAAGAACCATGTTTTTGTCCACCCCTTCTATAAAGTCCCAAAGGTTTTCGTCTCAAGAAATTCATCAGAAAAATTAATCAAAACAAAATAACATCTAGAACATCTCCAATGCATTGCAAATCCTCCCTTTTATGACAATTTGATAAGCCTTTTAAAAGTTTCCACCTCATAATGTAGCATTTGAAATAAGCTGGAGAGCTTGATTAAATAAAGTGGCTTTTATAATATAACTTTACTTTAGTCCTTTTTTAATTTATAATTTTATTTATTTATTTCACCAAAATTTGGGGACATTACAAAAGATCCCAGTACAGGTTACCCACAAAAATACTGGCAAAAAAAGAACAAGCAAAGGGTAAAGAAAATGCAGATAACAAAGGATTTGCCACGGCACCAAGGGAAAATACAAATACAAAAAAATACAGATCTAGATGGGGAATAACAAAGCCGGCCACTCCAATTCAAGATGAAGAAGAAGAAGAATCAAATTCTTAAGATGGAGAGATGAACAACAGTATCGAATTGACCCAGGTAGATCTCACCAACTCGGATTTCAACTTGCTTAAAATATTATGCTATGAGTGCTTCTCTTTACCAGTTGTTTACTTCATCTTTTTTGCTCCGAGACTGATTCACATTCTGCTACACTAATACACTACAATGCACCAGTCATTGATTCTTTTTTATTTGATCCATGAGTTGTTCAAATTAAACTAGTCTAAAACACTATAATTCACCTGCAAGTGGAACTAATTCAAGTAGTAGCAGCAAGTATCATTTAATTTCTACATTTAATTTCCAACAAATCAAATTGTAGAGTAAGTTGCAAATCATCTGGTGTCAACATCAAGTTCTTGTTATTGAAAACATTTTCTAGCACATCGGGGCTTATGTATAAAGCAGACTTGTATGCAATTATTCAAGAAAGAGAGGACCATAGTCAAGAATCTATATTGTTAACTTGTCCAATGATAGCTTAGAAATATTAACCTTCACCAAGCAGCCCTCTCCTCCACAGAATTATTATCTCTCTTCTCCTAGGCTACCATCACAGATCACCCAATTCAGCTGCATGCAGCCAAGGTGGAGAGCATGGCCTCCTTGATGAATCAAAACCTGTTCAAGCAATAGTCTTACCAAATGCAGCAGCATTCAGACAGGCACAACCAAACAGCTCAAATCTCTCAGGATTTCGCCAGTACCAAGCCAAAAGAACTATAAATTGGCCTAACTTTTCAGTGAAAAACAGATACTTCCTTTGAATGGCTGAAACCCCCCAATATATATTTCTTGCTAGAAGAAATGGAAAGAAGGGTCTGGATGCATAAGGAAATGAACCCTGTTTTGCAATTTCATGGGAGCTTTCTCAAGCATAAGAACACCGAAGGCTTGGATCCAGGTCAATCGGAAGTCAATGGGACTCACTGAAAATTTGATGATGGCAAAAGAATGATTCTTGGCCATTTTTTGTTCCAAACAAGAGAGTAAAAATCCTTTCAGGGAGGACCATAGATCCTCAATAAATCTAACCTTTCAGAAAGCATTGGGCCCCAGCATTAACTGCAATGGATTTGGATTTTGCTTACTCTACTTCTTGTAAATACTAGCAGAAACATTCTTTGAACAAGATCACATCAACTACTCGGGAGTACTTTGCCTCCTCTCATATCACATATAAACTTTAACTGAGAACAATAAAAGTATTATACACAAAAAAACAATAATGTGAAAATTTAAAGGTCATGTTTTGGTCAACGGTTTGACATGTTTATGCACCATTCATTAACTGGAAAAACTGAAGCTTTTCATTTCAACAATTTAGCAAGCAACACCACTCTTTGTTAAAGCAAGTTTTGCTTCCACAAAGTAAAACTGGTAGCAACTTAGTATTTAGAAGTTAGAACATTCAAACTAAAACAGATAAAACAATTTAACATTTGTGTATTGCAAACTATAAAAAAACTCTTGTTCCATAAAATAGGGGAAGATGACAGAAGCTTATATAACAAAAGTGAAACAAGAACATGTTATCTGGTGCAACCAAACTATAACCAGGACCACAAATTATAATATGCCTGAAATTTAAACACAACAATAGGTCAAATACACAAAAAAAATCCTTGGCAATAAATTAACAGTTGCACATGAAATTTTACTTTAATACTTGAAATATTTATTTTTCTCGATATTTGCTTCAATGAATAATAATGATACACACCAGAACACCCAGCTTACTCAGCAACATCCCTGCATCCCTAGCCTCAGCCTTTGCAATTTCTTCAATTGGACCTTTCAGAGTAAAAGTACCCTCCAAACCTATGAGATAATGGGGTACAGAATACATATTTAAATGTAAAACAAATACTTCAAATACTGTCATACTGAAATTAAATTTTCAGTTTTGTTCTTTGTGCACATCATCGCAGCCTCATTTCAGAAATTTTTAGTACCTTTCAAACACAAGTTTCCCCAAAAAATTTAAAGAAAATGTGAAATAACTAACTGTAAATGATGAAATGTTTAAATCAAATATAGGTTTTAGAGTTTTTCGTGTTTTCATTTTGAAGAAACCAGATAACGAACTGAAGAGAACAAAGAAAAAGCAAGACAATGAAAATTACAGCAACAAAACGTAAATCAGAATGACTTTAGAAATAAACTAAGTTGCTGAATTGTGCGACTTTTCTTGGGTTTCCAGTTAAGAAAACGTACCAGAATCTGAATCTGAAACAAATCTCCTGTGGGTACACATCTGGGATTTGTGTTTTTTTTTAATGCTGAAATGTTTAGTGTGCTTGTTTCATCCATTAGATATTTTTAAGACCTAGACTGCTGATTAGCGAACTCTGAACTTATCTGCCATGAGATTCTGGCTTGATCTTCTTGATACAGAAACTTGAATTTGAATTAGAATGAAATGTTTCAAGATTTGAAATTTGTAATGGTTTTGTTTAGCATATGTATAGGTATATGACATTCTAAACTTAATTCTATTTTTAAGTTGCATATATAGCTACATATATACATACATATACACACACATACACATATTCCAATATGCATGTGTGTGTGTGTACACGGGCGTACCAAAAACATACTCACCCCCTACAAAATTTTCTGCTGTACCAGTGTTGCATACCCATGTACCCATACCCATTCCCGATCCCAATTCGGCAACTTAATAATAAAGTGAAACAATGCCCTTGAAGGATTGGATACAAAAGTGGATCAGTGAAACTCCTTGAGAATTTTAAAATTGAATGAATAGCAAATACATTTGGAAAGGCTGGCAGGCGTTGACTGCTACATTATTAGAAATGTTCAATGTGCAAGTTTAATAAAGGGCACACTAAAGTAAAAGAAAGGAGAGACGGAAAATATTTCACAAATACACACACAGAGAGCATATTAAAAAATTTAACGCTAAACATTCACACAAACAATAAATACACAACACAGATTACCATTCATAATCTCATATTATGGTTTTTCTCAAATATGAAAAGTAGGAGAAGTACAAGCTAGTATGGAAAACAAATATCGTTGCAACTGACACATATAAGATAGATATTAAGGGCACTAAAAGATAATTGACAGTGAGCAAAAAAAATCAGCAAATGACTCATGCAAATTGGACAAGGACAAAGAGATCTTTTGAGGAAGGAGACTCGGTATTCTTGAGAATACGGCCATATATGCAGACTTCTATTAAGAAAAGTCAAGTTGTAAAGTTCAAACCCAACACAATAGACTTTATAGGATTGTGAGGATAGGTGAAGTGGCCTATGAGTTGGAGATCCCACAAAATAGTTTTGGGTGCGGGAAAAAAAAAGGCCTCAATTTGGAGAAGGCAAGGGTGCTGGGGGGAGGGTTGCATAGTATATATATATATGACTAAAAATGCTATTGGCATGGATGATAAGGATTGATGAGTTGGCATATTTAATGCATGAATTGAGTTTGTGAAGCGATCAAAACCAAGGATTCAAAGAGAAGTTTCTAGAAGTGTCAAGAAAGGAGAAGGACAAAATGATTATCAGATTCATAGAATCTAATCAAACCCTAAGATCTACAGTGATGTTTAAGTCGCAAAAGATCAAAGCTACCTATTTAAGGAGGCATAAGGGATGTTTATCAAGGTTGGTTCGTTGCTGATTGGCGATTTTGTAGAGCACCTGTGAAGAACAGAGTAGCAGAGGAAAAGAGAGAAGAATGGGGAAGTTTGATTGCTTAAAGGGTTGCTAAGCAGATCAGAGATGGAGAGTATAATGAAGTCCAATCAATGAACCAGCAAATGAGCCGTATGGAGAACTGAATTTGCAAAGTGAGTAGTGTCTTGACAAATCAAACCTAGTTCTTACTTTCTGACCACTGTGACAATAAAATCCTTTAATCAAGGTTGACCTGACAATCATTTGTAAATCCTTTAATCAAGGCGACATTATAATAGAATGATCCAAAGTCCTTTAACCAAGCCACTCCTAACAGGGTGATTGAATCCTCTAATCAGGTCGCACCTAACAATGTGTTTTGTAACCTTTAACAAGGTTGGCTCTTAACCGAGCTCACTTCAAAAGAGTGAAAAGTGGTAGCATGTTACTTGGTTTTTCTCAAATTGGGTTCCCACATTAAATCTTGGTGCCATAGATGTGTGAGTGTTGTTTTGTGATGCATGTTATTTACTACTATTTATTTATGTTAGTCAGCATATACTGAACAGAGAGCTAGTGATGAATGAATAAATTGAGTTGTTGATAAGTTGCTATATTGGCGGAGTGATTTTATGAGTTTGAATAAGTTGTGTGAAGTTGTTGAAAGTTGTATTAGTGCATCTAGACCCGAGGATAATTGATTCACCACCCCCCCACCCTGTCAATTATCTTCAATATTCTAACAACTGGTATCAGAGCTTTGGTGCTTGTAAGGAAAGTTTGAAGGAACTTAGAGCTAAAGATCAAGATGTTCAAGAGAGAGGTACCTAAGCTTAACAAAGAGAACTTCATTGTATGGCAACAACTAATGAAATTACATCTATCTGGAGTTGGAGATTTTGCATTTTACTACCTGGAAAACGAATATATTGAAGTACCTAGACCCATGATTGTTGAACAAATGAAGGAGAAGCAGAAGCACAATAAAATGATGATAGATCTGACATCGTCCCTGAGTTATGCTGAATTTGATGATGTAAAGGAGTGCACTACTACAAGGCAGATGTGGGACAAGTTGGCTAAAATCCATGGAGAGACAAAATTGTGTTAAGGGCTAAAGCAAAAAGTTTGAGAGGCAAGTTTGATAACGTGAGAATGAAAGGAGATATTATTGCATAGTATTGTGGCTGAATCAAGGAGATTGTGAATGTTATTAGAGGAGCTGGAAGAGACATATCTAATGAGATTGTGATAAGCAAGGTATTCAGGACCTTACTTCCTATCTATGCAATTAGAGTATCTGCAATTCAAGAACTGAGATGTACACTTGGTAATGATTTGACCTTGGATAGTCTAATTGGTAGACTCGCTGCATTTGAATTGGCAAATTTTGATAATCATACACCTATTGTTGAGTGTGCTTTAAAGTCTCAACTAACCCTTGATGGATCTAAAAGAAAGAAAAAGAGTAAGCATGTGGATAGTGATAGTGAATCAGATGACAATCTTGATGCATTATTGGCAAGAAGGCTACCAAGAGGAAAAGGCATATGCAAAGGTAAACTTCCTATTATTTGTTTTACATGTAACAAAGTTGGTCATATTGTTGCAACATGTCTTGACAGAGACGAAAAGGAAGAAAGGAAAGACAACAAGTACCGAGGAAGGAAAGACATCAAAGATAGTCAAGGTAAAAAAGACTACAAAGGCAAAAGTAAGAAATCCTATTACATTGTTGAAGAAGATAATTCTAATAGCGATACTAATGAAAATGATGAAGAAAGTTGTTTATGTTGCAATTCAAGATGAATCTAATGAAGATGAGAAAATTGTTTTAATTTCACATGTGAATAATAACGACAGATGGATAATTTATAGCAGTTGTTCACATCATATGACTGGTGATACAAGTTAGTTTGAAAAGCCAGAACATTGCAATGGGAGTAGTGTTATATTTGGAAATGATGCACCATGTTATGTGAAAGGTAAAGGATCAATTATATTGAATGATAAGATCAGACGTGACAATGCATATTGGGTTGATGGTTTGAAGTATAACTTGTTGATTGTGGCACGGTTGAACAATTTAGGCTACCGAGTTAAATTCAAAACACGAAGGCAAAGATTTATTTTTCTACTGGTGAACTAATCGGAAGTGGAGAGCAAACAAGATGTAACTTGTTCTATCTAGACCTATCTAAAGATACTTGTCTATTTGCACAATTTGAAGATGTTTGATTATGGCATAAGAGGCTATGTAGTGTGAATTTTGATAATTTGGTAAGCATTAGTAAGATGAAAAGAGTAATAGGATGATTATCAAGATTGAGCAAACCTAATAAAGTGATGTGCAAACAATGTCAAATGGGGAAAATGACAATCTAGTTTCAAGAGCAAGACCTATTGTTCTGATGATATTTTGAAGTTGATTCATACTAATTTATGTGGTCCTATTGGAGTGCAAAGTTATTATGGTGACAAATACTATATTCTATTTGTTGATGATTTCTCTAGAATGATGAGTGTGATGTTTCTTAAAGAAAAATCTGATGCATTTCAAATGTTTAAGTGGTATTTGGCTAGAATTGAAAAGGAAACAAGTAAGAGTCTGAAGTGCTTGAGATCAAATAGAGGAGGTGAATTCATATCAAATGAGTTCAATATAATCTGCAATGGCAAAGGAATCAAGAGACAAATGAGTACACCAAGGACTCCACCATAGAAAGGGATAGTTGAAAGAAGGAATAGATCAATCATGGACTGTGCAAGGACACTGACAATGGAGAAAAGTGTTTCACAAAAGTATTGGAAAGAAGCAATAAGTATTGTTGTTTATACACTAAACCGAGTTCAAGTTAAGAAAGGTACAAACAAAACCCATTTTGAACTTTGGTATGGTTATACACCTAATGTCAATTATTCAAATTCTTTGGAAGCAAACGTTACATATTGAAATATGCAAGGAAAGGAAAACTTGATGCAAAAAGTAATGAAGGTATATTCCTAGGATATTCAACTAAAAGCAAGGCATATAAGTGTTTGAATTCTAACACTAACAAAATTGTAGAAAGTGCAAATGCTAGAGTTGATGAATTTGCAGAAAACAATGAGCAGGAATGCAAAAAAGAACTTGAAGATTATAGAAACTTTGTCCACATCTATGAAGGAGAACCTAGTACATTACTTGAACTAGAGAAAGAGGTTGTTGAGCATTAGTAGCTAGGCACTACCGAGGTTCAATAGAAAAGCTTTGTTGAGCATCAGCATGTTGCCGAGCATCAAGTTGTAGGAGCCAAGTCACACAAAGAAGAAGTTGAACGTCAGAGAGAGGAAAACAAACACCAAACAGACAATGTCGAGTTGCAGACAGAGATACTTGAAGAAGATGAGCAAGCAGGACTGAGTAAATTACCACAAGAAGGAAGATCTGAACCTGTCCTAGCAAAATATGTAAAAAGACACCATACACCAGACCAAATCATTGGAGACAAAGCGCCAGGAGTCATGACAGGAAACAAGTTGAAGAAAGATACATGTTAACAATGTAAGTTTAAGCCTAGATCAGTTAAGGATGCTTTGGAGAATGAAGATTGGATTAAAGCAATGAATGAGGAGATTGATCAAAGAGTGTTAGTACAAGACAAAGAAGTGAGATTGGAATATGTGAACCCAAAGGAGCAAATAGTCAATACATTCACTAAGGCATTATTTAAGGATGCATTTGAGTATCTAAAAGGTCAGTTAGGGATCATTCCTATATCCGAAGCAAGCTGAGAAGAGATGCAACATTGCATCAATTGTTATGATTAGAATATCTCACACATCGATGCAAGAGGTAGGAGCTGCCTAAAATAGTGAAGAGACGGATAGAGGTATGAGTAGAAGCTACAAGTTACAAATGAAAGAGGGAGTGATTATTGCAATATCAATCAAACAGTGACTAAGAGAATGATGAGTATGTAATGGATGATGTCTTTGCCATTGTTGTCAAAGAGGGAGAATATGTATGCAATTACCATACAAGTTATCAGATAAAGAGAGAGAAGCTGAATTACAAGAAGAGATGTCAAAGAGGGAGCCAATACAATTGATATTACAATTGGTGTCAGAATGAAGAATCTACAATTGGTATCATAGAGAAAGAAGTTTAAGAGAGTGCAAAGAGGAGAATCGGAATGAAACTAAGGATATTATTGAAGATCTGATACAGACTACAAAGGGAGTTGTTAATGACAAATCGAGAGTCTTTTGCATTTACATGGTAACTAGAGGTGTTGTCATCAATGCTAAAGAGGGAGATTGTTGGAAACTACAATTGGAACAATTGTTTTACTGTCATTGATGTCACCTTAATGGTGAGACATTTACTAATAGTATAGAGTGTTATACAATTGATTGATGAAGAGGATTTAAAAAAGAGATAACCAAATGAACTAGTGAATTATTGAGTGAAAAGGAGCAAGTATGTTGGAATTACAATGGACACTCGATCAATTAGTCTTTGACAAGATAATGTGTCGTTTAATTATTATATGAAGTGAAGCAGATAGTTGAGTTGATGTATAGAAGAGAAAACAAGAATTTGAGTAAAAGACTAAGCTTGACCGGGTGATAGTTTTACTAGGCTAATGAAGCAGAAGATTAAGGAACTTAAGAGATAGTTGAGCAAATAGTATTAGCCGAGTGTTAGTTATGGCTGAGCAAGACGAAGGAAAATGTAGTAGCGACCAAGCATAGTGAAGACCGAGTGAGCCAGTGTAAGTCGAGCGAGACAAAACAATAGACCAAGCTACCCAGTGATGACCGAGCAGAAGAAAATAGTGATGACCGAGTGTCAACATTTTTATAGTTTGTGAAGAATCAAGCTTTGAGGCCGATATAGTTGAATTTTCAAATTGGTCAAAATGCGTGGATGATAAGGATTAATGAGTTGGCGTATTTAATGCATGAATTGAGTTTGTTAAGCGATCAAAGGAAAAGATTCAAAGAGAAGTTTCTAGAAGTGACAAGAAAGGAGGACTAAATGATGATCAAATTTGTTGAATCTAATCAAACCCTAAGATCTACAGTGATGTTTAAGCGGCAAACGATGAAAGCTACCTATTTAATGAGGCATAAGAGATGTTTATCAAGGTTGGTTCGTTGTTGATTGGCGCTTTTGTGGAGAACTTGTGAAGAACAGAGTAATAGAGGAAAAGAGAGAAGATTGGTGAAGTGTGATTGCTTGAATGGTTGCCAAGAAAATCAGAGATGGAGAGTCTAATGAAGTCCAATCAACGAACAAGAAAATGAGTCGTATAAAGATCTGATTTTGCAAAGTGAGTTGTATCTTGACAAATCAAACCTAGTTGTTACTTTCTAACCACAGTAAAGTCCTCTAATCAAGGTTGACCTAACAGTCATTTGTATATCCTTTAATCAAGGTGACATTCCAATGGAATGATCCGAAGTCCTCTAACCAATCCACTCCTAGTAGGGTGATTAAATCCTCTAACCAGGTCACACCTAACACTGTGTTTTGTAACCTTTAACAGGGTTAGCTCTTAATCGAGCTCACTTCAGAAGAGTGAAACACGGTAGCATGTTAATTGGTGGTTTTTCCCAAATTGGGTTTCCACATTAAATCCTGGTGTCATATGTGTAAATGTTGTTTTGTGATGCAAGTTATTTACTGTTATTTATTTATGTTAGTTAGCATATACTGAATAGAGAGCTAGTGATGAATGAATAAATTAAGTTGTTGATAAGTTGCTGTATTGTCCGAGTGATTTTATGAGTTTGAATAAATTATGTGAAGTTGTTAAAAGTTGAATTGGTGGATCTAGACCTAAGGATAACTGATTCACCCCTGCCCCCCCAGTTATTCTGAATAACACTCCCACCTACTATAGTGGCTTGTGCTTATTATTTTGCTCTAGCACTATCCTAGACTTTTGTAGAAATGCATTTTTGGGGCCATGAAAGAATAATATTTAACATCTGAGGCTAAAATAGTCTATGGAACAACTAGCCTTGTTATTTTCTTCTTCTATGCTTCCATATTTTTCCTACTCGAAGTGATAATGGGCTCCCTGAGCTAACATTCCCTTTGTTGAATTAATTGTACCAAGAAACACCTATCAAGATATTTACATTTTGTCACTAATGTTCTTGAAGGCATCACATTCAAGGATAAAGCATTTTTTCAATTTCATATATATACTTTAGGCCATTTCCAAAGTCTCGTTTTACATCCAAATTAATAAAAGAATTAGTTCTTAATTGAACAATAAAAATATGCCACTACCAACTTGCCACTTTTTATTGCTAAGCTTCATTAATTATGATATAAATATTTACAAAACAAAATTGGCATTAAGTTTTTTTAATCCACATTATGCATTAAGTAAGATAAAAGCTAAGAATTTAAACATATAACCAAATGAACAAGGAGGGTTTTAAATCTTCGAATTTCAACACCAGCTTAATGGAAAAAAAAAAAAAACAAAAATTCAGAGTAACAAGGGGAAAAAAAAGTTCTTGAAAGGAACGAACCAAATCTCGTCTCAAGACGATGGGGTTGCTTGAGGTTCATGTCTCCCTTGGTGCTTTCGCCTAAATAATCCACATCGAAATGGCTAGATGACGTCACCGAGAACAAATCCTCTGCTTTTCTCGACAGATTGTTGCCATTGTGCCGTTTCTCGTCGTCTTCTTCTTCTTGGTCGCTCTTTGTCACGTCTGCTTCTTTTGTTTGTTTACCATTTGGATTGGCCGCGCTCAAATTATCTGTTTTGCTGGCATGAACCCTAATTCTTCCAAGATGCGGCAAATAACAACAATATCCATTTTTGTTGGCCATGGCAGGCTTCAAAATCCCGAGCTTTCCGAACGCAGAAGAAGAGGAAGATAATGGTGATCGGCGGCAGAGACAGCTAAAACTGGGCACAGCAGGGTACTCCATTTTGCAGAGGCTTGTAAATAATTGTGCTATATAATAATTCAAATGCAAGTATATTGCATATTTGGTCGTATATTAATGCTGCCGGAACATTCTTTGTCCAGGCCTTGCTTTTGAGTTTAGCGCCTCGCGCCGCGGAGTCTGAGCATATGGAATATTATATTAGTATTTGGAGTGGCAGTCCCACATGTTTTTTAATTCATTGACTGGTTGACGTGGGGTAGAATGACCTCGTTTGAGCGGGTGAGGGCGAAGAGAATTTCCAACTTTTTGACTGTTTGAGTGAGACTTATTATGCCACGTGTCGGTGAGTATGAGATTCTGCAGCCGGCCTAGCTACGACTTTCGCCATTTTTGCTTTCTTTGTGCATTATTTGGCGATTGTGACACTGACGGTGCACAAGGGAACCCTACCCCACGTAGAAATTTACTTGAATGAATCATTGAAATATTTTAATGAAAAGAGAATAAGAGATTTATGGAAGCTTTTAAGTATATTTTAGTCTTTTTTAATGTTGGATTTTGATAAAAGAAAGTATTTAAATTTTCTATATTTAGATTTTTTTTTAAGTTGATGGGAGTATCATTGAAAATTAAAATCTATGGAAACTTTTTAAGTATACTTAAAGTCATTTTCAAAGTTAAAATGTTATTTGATTTTGTCACAAATATCTCTCAAAATTAAGATTTGTGGAAACTTTTTAAGGATTCTTAAGTCATTTTAAAAGTGGATTTTGATCAAAAGTTTATTATTTAGTCTAATTTTGCTCATCAATAAAGCATTTAAATTGTCTACTTTTAGGTTGTTTTTTGACGTTGATGTGAATATCATGTAAATTAGTATTTATGGAAGCTTTTTAATTATACTTGAGTCAATTTAAAATCGGGTTTTTATAAAAAGTTTATTATTTAGTCTATTTTTGCTACATCAATAAAGTATTTAAATGGTCTACATTTATGTTATTTTTTAAGTTGGTGCGAATACTAGTGTAAATTAAGATTTATGAAAGCTTTTTAAGTATACTTGAGTCATTTTAAAATTAGATTTTGATCACAAGTTTATTATTTAGTCTAATTTTGCTACATCAATAAAGTGTTTAAATTGTCTATGTTTAGATTATTTTTTATATTAATGTGAATATCAGTGTAAATTAAGATTTGGAAGAGGATACTTAAGCCATTTTAAAATTGGATTTTGATTAAAAAAATGTTTATTATTTAATCTAGTTTTGCTACATGAATAAAGTGTTTAAATTGTCTACATTTATGTTATTTTTTAATTGATGTGTCACTTTAAATAGAGTGCTTCATGATGAAATGTTAGTGTTCTCCACCACCCTTTTATTGTAAAATAAACAAGTTTGTCTCCATAATCTTCTTATTGTAAAATAAACAAGACTTCATTTATTATTAATTTTAAGTATTATCTTTCTTTAACTTGGCTATCAATATTTTTCGATATCCATTCAACCTTTGTTCCTTTGTAAGTTTTTACTCCTTATGTCATATGGGGCTCAAATATTTGATATAGTATAGTTTCATCAAACTAGTTTGTTTTGCCTACATGATAATCTAAAAATATTCACTTTGAGAGTTTAGTCATTATTGCATATTAATGGCTCATTTAACCATCCACTTGACATTTTATTTCATCCATGTATTTGTCCTTCTATTTAATTATCTCTCGATAATTCTGGCCCAATTATGGTTTTCTATATTTTGAGCATTTTTCTTCAAGGAGCCTAACAAATTAACCATTGTTGATACTTCTAGTAATAAAGCACACATTTCAGCTAGGAGATCAACTGAAAGATTTCAATAATGTGGGAGATTATTTGTGAAATTAATAGATGTATACATATATTAGATCTAAGGACCGCCTAATCATCCTTTTTAAAAATTCCACCGTATTAATGAATATTCTATCATGTGTCTTGATGAATAGGATAAATAAATAAAATGGTACATTATTGTCTACCTTCCCTTCCTTAAATAAGACAATGAGGTTATCCACACTCAAGCTTTCTACATATTTCTATAAACGTCATTGAAATATATGAAAAATCTCTCAAAATGTGTATGGTTTCAATTTATCATCAATTTTTTAATAGTATGGTGAGATTGGTTATCATATCATAACGGAATAATTTGCTAGTTATACAAATACTTTATGTGAGTTAATTAGACCATAACTATAAACATATTTGCCCCCCCAAAAAAGATGGGATTCAAATAATTAAATATAGATTAATTACATAAATTAAATTTTATATTTGGATCTAGACAAGACAAAGATGTGTATATGAGAAATGTAAGAGACCAACTTATTATGGTTTCAAAAAATGAGAACTTATCAAATGATTATTCAAAAATTGGAACCCAACTATAAAAATCTCCTTGTTCACTTTCGTGATTGTCTATGTGATCTTCATGTATTTAGATGTTCTTTGTATTGATCTAAACCTATACTCATAGATTTTAATTAGGTCATATATTCACAATTGATCTTAATCTTTGTCTATGATCTATTTTTAAGATGACATTTACAAACACCAATAAAAAAATTGCTAAACAAGGATTGCTTTGTCCTTTATCAAGCCCATTAAGAAATTGATTCAAGACTATGAACCAAGACTAAAATGGAAAGCAAGCATGCAATGTTACTAGAGATACTATAAAGTCGATATATAGTTTAGTAATGTGTAATGCCCTGCCCAAAGATCCTTGGCAACAAGGATGAAATGCAAGCAAGATAAAAAAAAAAAATTAAATCAAGTGTAAGTGCACATGACAACAACGTATAGGGATCACAAAGATCACAACAGAAGACTATCAATCATCCAAACACCAACGGATTCCCAAATGCCACTACTAACCAAAACATAATCAAGAAAACATAAGAGATCCACCTATCTCAAATGAATCGTCGCATATATTAAAATATATCTTAAGTATAAAGAATTTACTTAAATGATATATTTTAAACCCCTAGGAAATCTATTTTGAACTAGGAAAGTGTAAAACCTAAAAGGGTATCCAAAACCAATTTCTGAACTTTTCTCCGACAAGCCTAGATAGCCCCTATTTTTTGTGCGAAGCCAAAGAATACTATATTCTCGTGCAAAGAAGTGCATAAGGCTGTGCGAAGAAATGCCTTCTCATACAAACAAGTGCGCTTTTGCACGAGGAAGTGCCCAAGACTGGTGTAGGGTTTCGTGCGAGAAAGTGCCAAGTCGCGCGAAGAAACCCAACACGTCACGCAAAGACTTGCATCCTCGCGCGAGAAAGTGCATTCTCACACGAGATCTCAAATCAGCACGCAAGAACGAAAAGTAGAAAAAAGCTAAGGAAACTACGAAACAAAGTTCCTCCACATCGAGGAGTACCGGATCCACATTTCAAGGCAAAACACTTGACATTAGTAGAAAGACAGAAAGCTGGAACCTAACCATCTAATCAACATCGAAGGAAATAATAGAAAGAAAACATCATAGTGTACTAAAACCAACATCGCATTTAAACATAATTAACATCGCAATGAGCAAAATAACCAACTAAGTACGTGGTTCCTCCCAACCGTCAATGGCATCATAAGACCATTGTGGGCCCTAGCCATCCCCTGCGCGTAACATCCCAAGCCATCGACCAAATCGTTGGTACTATCATAATAGGAACATCACTACTAAAACATGCTACAATCAAAAGCATGAGGAAATCTAACATGTTAGTGGAAAGCATAAGATAATCTTACAAGTAGATAACATCATCTATCATATGCTAATCAACATCATAAGGAAATACGTCAAAACTAGCATCATCTAACATGATATAAAAGCATTCCAATGAAAGCATAAGTCACAAGAAAACATACTCTGGAATGTGAAGTACCAAGTGACAACATCCAGCAACAGTCACACTAGAACAATAGATTGTCTCTGTACACTAGTCCTTAGCAGTGGTGAAGGTAGCTATGCCTCCCAACCACGTGGCACCCATAGATCCATACCCACCGTGCTGATGGAGATAATGATCCAACCACAAACACACGCAAAACAAACATCCATTGCTAACACTCACGTCAAGCAGTATGATGACTAAATCCAAGACATAGACAATGCATAAACTACAGGTCCTGGTCAAACATCTCAATGGGCTACTATGTAGGGGCTGACATCATGGAGAGTCACTTGGCATTGATAAGCCCAAGCTTGGATCATGTGTCCTCAAACTTAAATGGGTGCTCAAAGATTATGTCCTCAAACTTAATCGAGTGCTCACACATTTTATTATCTTAAGTTTTATTACCGACCATTGTTTTCTTTAGTTATCACTTATATAAAGCTCCCTCTGCCAACCCATGGCGCCATGATCGTTGGGCTGCAAGATAGAAGCCCCCTCCATATGCTACCCTACCCTACCCATGCTTATCCAACAATGAGTGCCCGTAGTCATGCAAATTCCCAACCCAACCCTAATGATCATAACTTTCAAAAGTACCACAGAAGATCAAGACTTGCAAGTCATCCAACAATGTACATGCACGTACTCATGTGTGGCGCACCACCATCACAAAGATCATAACACAAGGATTGGATGAGAACACAAAGCAAAAAGTTCCTCAACCGAAAACAGAATCGAGGGGACGGATGCAACATGCATCCCAATGCAACATAAAAGTGCAACTATGGTCTGACTGACATCTAAACAGATTGTCCAGGTCCATAAACCACATTGTGTTGAGAAAACAAGGTGGCACGTGAAACGAGGTAGAAACTCCAAATTTTGGAAATTTTTTAAAATTAAAACCCATTTGGCCTTTGGGTGCAAAAACCCCAAAAATCCAAAAATAAAAGAAATTAGACATCGTATGCAAAAACGACCAGCATAATGGCTCAAAATCCCAAACCCCCATTTCAAAAATAGGGAAAACGTTCATACTCGACCAATAGGGCAGAACCAGCTTATAGAAATGGAGGGGGACACTAGTTCTTAACCTCCTAACATACTGCTACAAGAAAAGAAGCTGAAACTAAGCAAAAGCAATAAAACAGAAAGGCCCTACTGACAGAAATAAGGGCAAAATCTGTAAATAGCCTAATAAAATAAATAACCTACTAAAATTGTCGAAAATGGTGGCAAAGCAAGGTCTCCCTGATCCAGATCCAATGAGACTGACCTCGCAAAAATCCCACGCTCACAGCTCCCAAAACGAACATAAAACCAATCCTTCAAAAGAGGATTTCCAAATTAGCTCTCAAATTTCTATTTCTAAAAAGTGAGAAGTCAATAATGAATTCACTTTTCCAATAGTTATTCACTTTTCGAGTGAATAGTCGATTATGGAAAATAGCCAGCAGGAGTAGCTAAACTGCAAATCAACCCAAATGAAAATAAGTTATTGTCTGTAACAGAAATTCACCTAAGGCAAAGTTGCCAAAAATTAAATCCAAAAAGATTTAAAGCCCAAAAGCCCAAAATCACTTAACACTTTCGCGAAAGAGCGAACCTCTAAATGCACAGACACACTCACTGGTCTAATCACATAATGCAGATGAGTTTGGATTTACTAACCACTGAAAGGTTTAGATTTAAACAACTTAAAATAAGGATACGTCGATCATACAGGGACGACATTGGTAAAATATGAACAGCTGAATCACTAACTCCATGTGCCACTGCCAGGGATATAAATCCTACACACTAAAACACATGATCAAGTGCAAATAATATAATAGCTGAAGCAATTAAAGCATTAATTAATTAATTAATCCATTTACATCACTCACATTTGCAGAAAGCGTAAAGAATAAGAATGAAGTAAATAACCATAGCATAGAATCCATCTCATAACATAACCAAAAATATGTACACTAACCATATAACCCGATGTCATCATAGATCTACTATCATCTCAAAATAGCATCAACATGCAAATATGATGAATTGAATAGCATAGCAGTATAGCATCTATGGTACTGAATAAAAATATAACATCCAACCCTCAGGTCATCTCAAGGCACAAATAACAATAAGAGTGTCAAGTATCTCTCAAACCAAAATAAACAAGGTACAAACTGCAAACACGAGAGGCACTACATAATGTTTGATGTACCATGAATGCTCTCCAATAATATTTTCTCATAATCCTTGATATGTTCACTAAATGAATGATGGGATTCTTTAAACACAATATAGCATGCAAATGAACACATGCATATGTGCTAAGTTGGCTCACAAGGACAAGCAAAAGTAAGATGAAAAGGTTTAATTTGAAATTGGTTTTTTATGATCTAGACCGATTCTATGGTCATGGATTTAAACTCTGTGTGTGTGTGTGTGTGTGTGTGTGTGTGTGTGTGTGTGTGTGTGTGTGTGTGTGTGTGTGCACATTTAATAATTGATATTTTGGGTTCAAATATATGATTGTATGATTGGCCTAACTAATTCCACTCATAAATCTAATCCAAGGTGACTAATTGAGGATATAGGGATAAAAATTAGTTCATAACTAAAAGATTGGGATATGATAATTTCATGAGCCCAAATTACATGAGATTATTCTACTTGTAGTTGTGTGATTACACAAAAGACACTATAATCAAAGAACGTCATAAATGTGAGGGCAAGTGGTATGGCTGTGTGATTTCCACTATTAGCCAATGTTTATACGTGTATGTGTGCAAATTATGATTAGGATGCATGGCAAGTAAATATGGCAATAAACATTAGAAAAAACCTAACTATGTTGGCATTGGAATGTGTCCATTTGTATGTGTACCATAAATTGAACCCATCTATATATAGTGCACAACTTTGAAATTAATATTATATATCATTTTTTCCCTTCCATGTGAAAGAGGGGATTCCACATTGAGGTGCTATTCTTGGACATATGTTAATATTTTGTAATGCATGTAAGAAGTTGTAACAAAATATAATATCATAATCATGCATAAATGAATCATATGATATTGTAAGGAGGTCACTTGTAACAAATTCTATGAGGCATAATAACATGATTATAAGGGATTTATCTTGGAATCTTGATCCAAATTTGGAGGCATGGTTTAAGACATCAAAATGCATCTTTGGATTTGAATAGTTGATCCAAAATAGAGCATCTAAATTGATGAGTAAACTATAAGAAGTTGTGATAACACAAGAGGTTCTTGTAATATTAGTATGTTCTCACAATATGGGAGTTAACATTTGAATTCCTTATTGGTATATATGGGAGTTAACATTTGAATTCATTATTGGTATTTAAATTATACTTTTCCTATGATATTCTCTCATGATTTACTTATCACCACTTACAGTTTGTTGATTTATACCTTCTAAATAATGACGTCTTTGATGGACATGTAGCATGGTAGATTTTTTCAAAGGTTATATTTGTCTTGGTTGTTCTCCTATGAAGGTTTGGGTATATATTGATGTATTATAGCTAGATTGATATATTGAATACTTTGAGATTCAAAGTGAATTTTTTCCATACAAAAAAATCAAGATAAATAATGTTAATTGTCATATATTTTTTTATATGTACATTCTTTTGAAATTGCTTGATCATATTTATTAGAGTTTTAGGTGACTCTACAACATCTTTAGGATCAAATGAAAGGCCAATATAACTTCCACAAGAGAGTGGAAAGGTAGTTGCATTAAGATGCAAGAATGATATTATTAATAATGAACATAATGAGAATGTACATGATCAGAATGCATATACATGAAAGGTGATTAGAGACTAGCTTGGAAATTTTTGTTGCTTGAGTTTTTTTGTCAAATTTGAGTCTATGACAATCTATTTTTTGGATTTCTCGGGTTTAATGTTGTTTGATAGAGGGTTTTACTGCAAGTTTTTGCATTATTTTGCACTAACCTTGGTTGGACTAATATTTGTGCTTGTAGGGTTTCCTACAAATTTGCAAAATATCTGTAAAAGAATGCATGTCAAAGCTTAAAACACAAAAAGGCTACTAATGGTTATTTTTAGGGCTACCTAAAAGCATAAAAAGCAAAACAAACAAGTGCTTTTATTCCCCTTATTTTTGTGTGTGGCAATATTACTAGTTGTTCATCTTCATAGGCACATTAAAACTTGTAGTTAGGATCTCTTGGTGGTAGGAAAGTATGCTCCTCACCCTTGTGGTGAGTCATAAATCTTGACCCACCTTTAGATTTTGAAAGTAAGTAAGAGAGTTGAACTTCTTGGTGTATTTGGAGGAAATTATTAGACAAGGAGAGTATACTCTTCACCCTTGTGGTGAATAAAAAATCTTGACCTCTAAGAGTGGATCCATTTTGTGTAGTTTAGAAACCTTTATTGTCTACACTACAATTTGGTTTGAAACATTGTAAACATTAACTTGAAACTTAGGATTTTCAAGCTCTAAAGTGCTTTTTTAATAGTTCACTGGCCTTTATTGCATGGCCTTTTGAGAAATATTCTATGACATTTTGTACCTATCACAATATCGTTTGGCTATTGTGAGTTCTATCACCTGCTAGTACTAATATCTATTGCACTCCTTAAGGGAAACTATCATTTAAAACAAAAGTATCGCTCAACATCTATAAAGTGTATCGTACGATACTTTCTCTTGACCTTATATCATCTGCTTATCTGAGAAATATCATCTAGTTTCTATAGCTTCCAAAATAGAGTCAAGATTATGTCTTAGCTGATTTAGGTGTGTTGTCACTTCGCCCTACCTAAGCCTGGTAAGAAATCTTCATGTTAGGTATTGTTCTAAGTTTTAAATATGGGTCTAGTTTATTAGATGTAAGCTAAAAATGTCATTAATTGGCACTTGTCAAAATTTGGTTATCTCTCTATGCTAGATACTTGCTATCTAGATTATTTCTCACTCTCTTGGCTCAAGTCATTGGTGCTATAAATTCTTGAGCACTTCCAACAAGACACTTAATTATCTTTTATCTTTGACAAGTGATTGCTCTTGATCCTACAAGCTTCAAATCTAAAATGCTTTTCCTCATCCCACTAAATGAAGACATACCCTAACATGTCAATTGCAACTAGGTTCCAAGTTGGTAAAGGGAGTCATCCTTATTTCACCTTTGAAAAATGGAAATTGCAACTAAGCATACTCATGGACAACCTTGTGTGGAGGAACCTATCTCTGATAAACCACGAGAAGATAATACTTGGAATAATCTACTCTATAGCTTTGAGAACCCATTCAATATTCCCTTTGATAGACCTAGGACTAAAGATAGTGTGTTGCTCACCATGAATCCTGAGGAGAGGAAATGTCGCTTAGAAAAAATAGGCATGTCTAGAAAAAGAAAAATTACAAGAGGCCATATGTAGAGCTACTAGGCAAAGATATTATCACCAAGCTAAGAATGATGCTCATGCTCATGTTCATAATGTTGAAAATAAACATGGCTACTATAGAAACCCCTGTGATAACATCCCTCTTGGTGGCAATAATGGAAAAAATGCACCCCCTAGAACTCCTAGAATAAATGACAGAGGGTGTCCATCACCACATAGAAACTCACAATCACATCATGAAAGTGAGAACAATGATTAAATCATGAGTGCAGACCTTATGAAATTTCAACAAGATGAGGTCACTCTAAGGCTAGTGCTCAAATCCTTGGAACAAAATGGGGACCAATATTTTCAATACATGATAGCTAAGGGATGGAAACTCTCTTAAGATTTTGATGTGCAAAGAATCATCTAAAAATGAGAACCTACTGAAGTTGAGATCTTGAAAGAGGAAATGTGAGAACTCAAAAATCAACTAGACTATGTATAAATACCTATAATTTGACAAAGGATGGAGTGAAATGTAAGATGAAGCCATTAAAGGATATAGATGAAAATGTATGTAGTGTCACTAGGTATGTTTTGTTGATGCAAATAAGTTCTGAGAGGGTATGAGGCATGAGCATTTGTGTTTTGGTATAATTCCAAAAGATGGTAAAGAAGAAGTAGAAGAGATACATGTAGAAATTACATATTTTTTGGAATATTTTCTAGATATTTTATCTGATAACATGCCTAATGGGTTATTACCAATGTGGAAGATTAGTCACCAAATCAATTTGAATTGAAGAGCTAGTTTTCCAAATAAGGTAGCACATAGAATGACACCAACAGAAAGTGAAGATTTTAAGAGAAAAGTTCACGAGTTATTGCAAAAGGGGTTGATTCAAGAGAATTTGAGTCCATATGTTTTGTAATCACCTAAAAATTCTCATCTAGACTATTAGCTCCCTTCTCATCATTTTGGCTAAATTAATTAATTATTTTCCTACGCAAAATTGCTAATAATCAATTTATTTGATTTTAACCTATAGTTTGACTAATCCTTAGTCTATATTTGATTAAAAGAACATATCCCCCTTTTAATTAAATAAAAGGCCCCATTCTTCTAACTCATTTAATGTGCACACAAATTATTTTTCCTATTTACAAATTAAAAGAAAAGGCTTTTGTCTCACATCAAAAGTCAACTCATTTTTATTGGTTGATTTGCTCTTACACATGGATCATGCCAAAATTCATCCCCCACCCTTAGTTATCCATTTCTTGTTCTTCATCTCAACTGTCTATCTACCTTTGAAAGAGAGAGCTCTCTCCTTCTCTAAGGATCCCATTTTGAGCTAATGTTATGCTACAAGTTTCTTAACATGTTTCTTGGAACACTTGTGGACAATTTCTAGTCTTCTCATCTCATTCTTGCATCCTTCATCTTAGCACTAGATTCATTTAGAATAATTTTATTTTCTATGGCATAGTATAAGTTCACATAGTCTAATTAGCAATGGTTGTAATATGCTCATCTTGCTTAATCTAGTTTCATTGCACACTTCATTCTAGCTTAAGCTAATTTCTTGTATTGCATGTTTGAGAGTTCTTTTGGACACTTGCATTCTTTCTCTTGTCTAAGGAATCTCCCTTTGTATGGTTTACTAGCAAGGGTTATGTCTCTAAAGCTTAGTTGAGAGCTCTTAATATGATTTGAAAAACACCTTTACATTCCATGGATAGGGAGCTCTAAGCCAACATTTGAGTGTTCTAATAAATGGGATATCTTGGATAGAAGGGTTTAGAGAAATGCACAATTCTAGTGTACATTTTTGGCACCCACCGTGGGGTAGAATGTTCTAGCTTTTCCTTTTAATCGATACTTTTATCTTGCATTTTTTGCTTCTTGTTCTTCTTCTTTTTCTCCAGTCATGATTATTGTGTGATACTTTGTCAGTATCATTTGATAGTTCTTAGTACTATCATGTGATACTTTTCTAGTTAAAGTGTCGTACACCCATACCAAACTCTATCACAGTAGAATGAAAAGTGTTGGTGTAAATAAGTATTTACTATTTACACTTTACTTAAGTTTACTTAGGTTAATGCATTAGCATATTAGTTGTCATGTAGACACCTAGGAGTTTGCATATTCATATGAGTTGTCATGTAGACAACACAATAGTTTGCACTCCAATTGAGCACATGTTGCCTACTATATATCTTTATGAGACACACCTTTGCATTCTCATCCTCTCATTGTTGCACAATCATTCATGCACAATGGAGGATAATCCACTCTTGGTGGACATGTGCTTAGTTGTTATGCTTATCTCTTGTATGACTCCTAGACATATCAGTTGCCTTTATATACAAGGCACTTATATGATGTATTCATCCTTAGGAAAAATCTTTTTTGGTATTAGAGCCATAGGAGTTTCATTGCATAGCCATTGGAGAGATTTTGTTTTGTAGGTGAAGATTGGAGATTGTTGGTGCAAATCAAATGTTGGCATCACATTCAGAAGGTCAAAAAACCCCCAAATTGACTTTTGTTTCATCAAAATCGAACATCTAAGGTGAAATCTAGAGTCATTTGATTTTTGAAGGTGCAACATTCAAGAAAAATAATTATAGAGATGATTTTTAAACAAAGATATCTCGCTCATACTAACTCCTTTTTTAAAGCAATTTTTTTTTTAGGGGTAGAATTTTGTGATCTACACATTGGTTCAGGTTGTTTGAGATTTTTGTTCCTAAATTTTTTTGGAAATTTCCAATCCCAATTTTAATAACTTCAGAGGCTTTGTTCGGGCTCATATGGACACATATTCAGGTGCTATTTTTTTGAAAGTGCATAATTTTTTGTCTATTTTCTAGATTTGGTATCAGTTTAGAGTAATTTTGAGTGGACATGGAACTTTCAACAATTGGTCATTTTTGCCCTATTTTGGCACTTGTAACTAATTAGATCATTGAGAGGTCTTGTGTCTTATCTTGTTGAGTCATATATTGCTTCATATTTTTAGTTGTAAATATCAAAAATTAGAGTTCCACTTTGGCTCAAAATTGGCAAGCGACTATTGTATCAGCACTAAATATAAAGTTCCAAATCATCTTTTTTGGCGTGGGGATTCTTTGATTGAGTGAAAAGGGAGGGGGGGTGTCGTGTGTTCTTCTGTCTCTCTTTCTCTCTTGTGCTCTTTTAATTTTTTTGAATCATGGATTCACCTAAAACTCCACTTTTAACTTCATAGAATTATACTACATGGAAAGATATCGTATGGAGTAGACTAATGGAAAAAGGTTTAAATCTATATGTTGATGGTGCAATTGTAAAACCCACTAATGTTGATGCACAAGTTGATTGGAAAATAAAAGACAACCAAGCTTTAAGAATTATTAGGAGTTGTGTTCATAGAGATATTTTCTTCCACATTTCCAACTTTAAGGATGCCAAGGGTGCTTGGGAAAAACTTGGAGGGTTGTATGGTAAGGTAGATGAGTGAAAAGGATTCCAAATTGAGGATGATCTACTTCTCTTGGATCCTAAGAATTTTGACACAATTCAAGACTATGTCAACAAAGCCAATGAGTTGAGAGCACTACTTAAGGATTGTGGTAATCCCATGAAGGATTATAGATTGATTCATCACATCTTGAAGAGGCTACTTAAGGATTGTGGTAATCCCATGAAGGATTATAGATTGATTCATCACATCTTGAAGAGGCTACCTTCAAAGTATGCATCATTTTTTTGAGTTACAACACTCACAAGTTGACCATGGGAAGTGCCTTCACTAAGCCTTCATTTGATGCATTTGCAAAAATGTTGATGTTGGAACAATCCAAATTGATAGAGATGGGAATTCTCATGTCATCAAAGTCTAAAGAATTAGTGGCTAGTAATGAGAACCAAAAAAGTCAAGGTGGTAAAAGTTTCACCAACAAGAAAAGGCAGTGAAAGCCAAAATCACAATCAGAGACACAACAATCTTCATCATCACAACAAGACTATTCTTCTTCCATCAAGAAGGGAAACAACAATAAGTAGGATAAACTATTTTGTGCATATTGTAAGAAACCAAATCATGATGAGCATCATTTCATGACTAAGAGAATAGATGGGTTGGAAAACTTACTTAGGAAGAAAAAAATAAATGTGCCAAATACTTCCAAGGATTCAAATCCATCCACTTAAAAGGGAAAAGGGAAAGCACTTATAGCAAGTACAAATAATTCTGAGGAATGGATTCTTGATTCAAGAGCTACTCATCATATGGGTGCTTCAAGGGAGGATTTTTTTCTCTTTGGAACCATCACATGTACCCTACATCTATGTGGGAGATGATACAAAAGTGGAAGTTGAAGAAAAAGGGGATGTTGAGTTGGATAATGGAATTTTCAAGGATTTTCTTCATGTTCCCAACCTTAGCACCAACCTCCTTTTAATCTACCAAATCACTCACCATGGATGTGGCAACAAAGCGGAGTTCCTTCCTGATTTAGTTGTGGTGAAAAATCTTAAGGAGAATTCTATGGTGGCAATTGGAAAGGCTAATCATGATACAAGAATTTATTCTTTTTCTCATTTGGTGCCTAAGTCCACTTCCCTTGCCTTGTTGACCCACTCAAATTCACAAAGTAAATTATAACATGACAGGTTTGGACATCTCAATTACCACTACCTTCATAAACTTAGCAACAAGGATATGGTCATATATGTCTACCTCAAGTCAAGTATTTAGAGGGTGTATGTATAGGTTGTGAAGCAAGAAAGCATCTCGAAGAGAAGTTTGATAAGGGGAAGTCTTGGAGAGCTTCTATTGTTCTTGAATTGGTTCATAGTGATGTATCTAGTCCATTTCCAATGCCATCATTTGGAAAGGCTCACTATGTTCTCACCTTCATTGATGACTTTTCATGCTACACTTGGGTCTTCTTTCTTTCTCATAAGAGTGAAGTGATTGATAAGTTTATCACCTTCAAAGATCGAGTTGAGAAACAATCAAGGAAAGACATCAAGATTATTCAAATAGATAATAGAAGGGAGTATGTGAGCTCAAGGCTTATAGACTTTTGTACTCATGAGGGTATTGATCTTCAACATTCTGTTGCATACACTACACAACAAAATGGTGTTGCAGAAAGGAAGAATAGAACCCTTAAGGAGATGACCACTTGTATTCTACAACATAAGTCTATTTTTCCTATGTCGACTAACTTAGATTGTTTTTGGAAACAATCAAATACCTCTATAAATAGAGGCATCTTGTAATATTATTAATAAGGATAAAATGGTTAATGAAATATATTAGTGTCATAACACATTGAGTATTTTACATTTTAGTTTATTTTGTCCATCCACCTTTTACAAGGTGTATCAGATTTGTCCTAGGTTTCTATAAGTGGTATCGAAGCCTTATGGGGACTTCTATTTTGGATGTAATAGGCACAACACATAGCTTCTACCCAAAAAATTTTATTTAAAGACACATGAAGTTTTCTTTGAGAGGAGAGTTCAATTTGAAGAGACTTGTCCAAGTTTGGCTCCTTCAACTCCTCCTTCCTCCTTCATGGAAAGTGATGATAGTGATGATACTGACTTGGAAGATGATAACTTTGACTCATAGGACACTAACTTTGTAGGTCCACAAAAAGTTGAGGATATTCCTTCTTCTTCTTCCACTAGACCTTGCTGGACACAACTTACACTTGATTTAGCAGGTTCATTGGTTGGGAATCCTTCAGATACTAGGAGGACAAGGGCACAACACAAATAATTTCCACATGCATATTGCCATTTCTTCTGATCCACAGTCATTTAAGGAAGCATTAGGGGTTCCTAAAGGGGACAAGGCCATGGAGGAAGAATATAACTCTTTAATGAAAAACAACACTTTGGACTTAGTTCCTCTTCCTAAGGGAAGAAATTTGGTTAGGTGTAAGTGGATCTACCAAACCAAGTTTGTAGCAGATGGAAGTGTGGATAAGTATAAGCCTAGACTTGTTGCCAAAGGTTTATCACAGGTTCTTGGTATTGACTATACTAAGACCTTTGCACCAGTAGCTAAGATGAACTCCATTCATTTGACACTAGCTATTGCTATAGCTCATGGTTGGGTTATACATCAGATGGATGTGAAGAGTGCTTTCCTCAATGAGGATCTTCTTGAAGAGATCTATATGGAGCAACCTCAAGGATTCATACAAGATTCTACTAAAATTTGTAGGTTGAGGAAGTCTATCTATGGCCTTAAGCAGGCTCCTAAGGCTTGGTATGCCAAGATGGATTCCTTACTACTCTTAGCAGGATTCACCAAGTGTCATTAAAATTTGAATGTCTGCACTCTTTGAAGGTATGACTCACACTTGATACTTGTGCTTTATGTAGATGACTTGATCATTATAGGAAGTACTTCATCCGTCATTGCTAGTGTCAAGACTTCTTTGTAGGATAGATTTACCATGAAAGACTTGGGTTTACTTCATTATTTCCTTGGTATTGAGATCATAGAGTCTTCAAATGGGATCACACTTTCTCAAACTAAGTATGCTCTTGATTTACTTTCTCACTTTTGCATGAGTGATTGCAATCTTGCACCTACTCCCTTTCTTTCAAGTGT
This sequence comes from Cupressus sempervirens, assembly GCA_028749045.1. NCBI lineage: Eukaryota > Viridiplantae > Streptophyta > Pinopsida > Cupressales > Cupressaceae > Cupressus > Cupressus sempervirens. Next base: position 582,064,855 of record CM053783.1, on the reverse strand, counting down.
TAATTTAGAGGCCAAGTGTTCCACTCCACTTGTTGATGATACATTGTATAAATAGTTGGTTAGGAGTCTCATTTACTTGACCCATACACACCTTGACATAGCTTTTGTAGTTGGCATGGTTTCTCACTTCATGCAAGATCCACATGAGCTTCATTGGAAAGCTGCCAAAACACATCTTGCACTACATATAAGGTACACCTACACATGGGATACACTATGCAATAGGTACTAGACTTCATTTGGTTGGATACACAAACTTAAATTATGTAGGAGATTTTGATTCCTACAAGTCTACTTCAAGTTACATGTACTTTTATCTTGGTTCTAGCCCCATTTGCTAGTAGAGTAAGAATCAAAATACTATTACTTTTTCATTGACTAAGGCTAAGTATCAAGGAGTTGTTACTGTAGCTACAGAGGCTATATGGCTATGACATATCTTGAAGGAGTTTGGGTTCAACTTGCCATAGTCTACAATCATTCATTGTGATAATCAAAGCACTTGCTATTGAGATCTCAAAACATCCAATTCAGCATCAATGGACCAAACACATTGAGGTTCATATGCACTACATCAGAGAGCTAATACATGAGTAGGTCATTGAGTTGAGTTATTGTCTTACAACAGAGTATTTTGTAGACATCTTCACCAAACTCTTCACTGATGTCAAGTATATCCATTTGTGATATCTCTTGGGGGTGTGTGATATTTCAGTAGGGGGGTCACTTGACTTCTCTCTTCTTTCTTATGGAAGGCCTCTTTTCATCACATGAGGTCTTCTTCTCTCTCATTTTCTTTTATTATACTTATCTCTCTTTTTGGAGGGGGTTTTTTCCCATGTAGTTTTCCCTCTTTCTCCACTTTATGAGAGTTTGCAATGCATATCATTTGCACTTGCATATTGCACACGGGTACCTAACATGGCCTAGTAGCCAAGACCCATCTTGCATTATCATCTAGCTTTTGCGAGCTTAAGTAAATTTTCCTAAGTTGCACTTAAGGAGGGGTGTTGGTGTAAATAAGTATTTACTATTTACATTTAAGTTTACTTAGGTTAATTCATTAGCATATTAGTTGTCATATAGACACTTAGGAGTTTGCATATTCATATGAGTTGTAATGTAGACAACATAGTAGTTTGCACTCCAATTGAGCACATGTTGTCTACTACATATCTTTATGAGATACACCTTTGCATTCTTATCCTCTCATTGTTACACGTACATTCATACACAATGGAGGATTATCCACTCTTGGTGGACATGTGCTTAGTTGTTATGCTTATCTCTTTTATGACTTCTAGACATATCAATTACCTTTATATACAAGGCACTTCTATGATGTATTCATCCTTAGGAAAAATCTTACAAAAAGTTATATTGTACGACTATAGGGAGAATAATCACATAGCATAGAAGTATCATATCCCTATATCAAAAAAGTATTGTCTGATAATCTATTAGCAGAAAACTATCACCCAACCTGGACTTTGTTTTTGTTTGAGTTGTTTTGTCAAATTTGTGTCTTTGAAATTCTATTTTTTGGATTTCTTGGATTTACTAATATTTGACAGAGGTTTTACTACAAGTTTTTGCATTATTTTGGACTAGACTTGGTTGGACTAACGTTTGTGCTTGTAGGGTTTCCCTAAACATTTGCAAAATTACCCTACAAGAATGCATGTCAAAGCTTCAAATACAATAAGGTTACTAATGATATTTTTTAGGGATGCCTAAAAGCATAAAAATCAAACAAACAAGTGTTTGTATTTCCCTTATTTTTGTGTGCAACAATATTACTAGTTATTGATCTTTCATAGGCATGTTAAAAGTTGCTATTAGGATCTCTTGGTGGTAGGAAAGTATGCTCTTCACCCTTGTGGCGAATCAGAAATCTTGACCTATCTCTAGATTTCAAAAGTAAGTAGGAAAACTAAGATTCTTTGCGTATTTGGGGGAAATGATTGGAATAGGAGAGTATTCTCTTCACCGTTGTGGTGAATCAAAAATATTGACCTCTAAGAGTGGATCCATTTTGTGTAGTTTAGAACCCTTTAGAGGGCCTACTCTTGAGCAATCAAGAGGAACAAGCAAGTGGGGACAAAAGAACTTGGCTATTCTGACCCACTCTGAACTCAAGGGTATCAAAGACACAAAACCTTTGTAGGCGTAGTGCTTATCTTTTCTTAGTGTGAGTGTTTGTGGGATTGGGACCATGAGGAAAATTATAAGAAAGAATGTTTAAGGTACTCTTGTGATCACATGGTCCATTGCTTGTGGGAAGGCAAGGTATCTTGTAATTAAGTGCAAGAGGAGTGCTACAAATGAATGACCTTTCTAAACACCCTTTGTTAGAAGCTACCTTATTTTTTCACTCAACATCTTGGTGTAAAGATCTATCCTCATGTATTACCAGGATCACCCCAAGATTTTATATTCACCATTTGTGTCCCCTTGCTTATGCCAATGGCACTTCCATTACAAAGCCAATATCTATCATGGGTAACCACTTGGTGTGAGGCAAAGGGGAATGAAGCATGGGCAAAGTTGTTGAGTAATGAATCCTGGACTTAGGTAGTACTCCTTGGCATTTCTTTTCAAATGTGTTAGACCCATGTAAACATTCTTGAACATCAAACAATCTTGTTTGCATTCACATAAATTTTCTTTTGATATCCCAATTGTGTGTTGGCAAGGTCTCTTTGTCCCTTGTCCAACTTTTTATGACATGTTCATTACCCTTACTATTTTTAAACCATAATATTTTCTCCTGTAAATTGAGGTCCTATACTATCTACGCTATAATTTGGTATAAAACATTCAAAAAATTAACCTGAAACATAGGATTTTTAAGCTCCAAATTTCTTTTTTATAGTTCACTAGTCCTTTATTGCATGGCCTTTTAGAAATATCACATGATATTTCATGCCTATCATGGTATTGTTTGTCTATTATAAGTTCTATCGTGTGATAGTTCAAAAGTCTATGTCACTCCTTAAGGGAAACTATTGTCTGAAACAAAAGTATAGCTCAACTACTATAAAGTGTATCGTATGATACTTTTTACTAAGCTTATATCATCTACTTCTCTAAGAAATATCAATTGATTTCTGTTGCTTCCAAAATAGAGTCAAGATTGTGTCTTAGCTGATTTAGGGGTGTCATCACTTCATCCTACTTGAGTCTAGTAAGAAATCTTCATGTTAGGTATTGTCCTAAGTTGTAAAGATGGGTCTAGTTTATTAGATGTAAGCTAAAAATGTCACTAATGGTCACTTGTCAAAATTTGGCTACCTCTCTATGCTAGCTACTTTCTATCAAGCTTCTTTCTCACTCTCTCATCTTGAGTTGTTGGTTCTGTAAATTCTTGAGCACTTACTACAAGCCACTTATATTTTATCTTTGACAAGTGATTGATCTTAAGCCTACAAGCTTCAAATCTAAATCAATTTTTCTATAAATTATACATACCCTAACATGTCAATTGCAACTATGTTCCAAGTCAGTAAAGGGAGCCATCCTTCTTTCACCTTTCAACAAATGGAAATTCCAACTAGGCATTCTCGTGGACAACCTTGTATAAGGAACACATCTCTGATAAACCACAAGAAGCTAATACTTGGAATAACTCACTTTATAGCTTTGTGAACCCATTTTATATGCACTTTGATACACCTAGGGTTGAAGATAGCATGTCTCTCAACATGCATCCTAGGGAGAGGAAACATTTCTTAGAAGAACAAACATGTCTAGAAAAAGAAAAGCTACAATAAGCCATACATAGGGATATTAGGGAAAGATCTTATCACGAAGCTAAGACTGATGCTCATGCTCATGTTCATAATGTTGAAAATAGACATGGCTACTATATAAATCCCTTTGATAACATCTCTCTTGGTGGCAATGATGGAAATAATGCATCCCCTAGAATTCCTAGAATAAATAACTGAGGATGTCCATCACAACCTAGAAAGTCACAATCACATCACAAAAGTGAGAACAATGACAAAATCACGAGTGAAGAACTTTTAAGATTTCAACAAGATGAGGTCACTCAAAGGCTAATGTTCAAAGCCTTGGAAAAAAATGAGGACCAATATTTTCAATACATGATAGCTAAGGGATGGAAACTCCCTTAGGATTTTGATGTGCAAAGAAAGATCAACTACACCTACACTAACATTGACAATGTCATAAACATGTTAGAACCTATTGAATATCTTGGCGTGATTGAATATCTTGGCGTGATGGGCCTTAAATTTGATGAGGAACCCAATAATGATATAGATGATGAAAGACTTAAGGTAGTTCTAAAAATGTGTAGTTCTCAACAACATCATAGGGACACTAGGCCTAAGATAGTTCTTAGAGTGTGGATCCTTCCTACTTGCACAGTGAGACACTTAATACTATCAATAGGGGGGAATCTAAAGTTTTCCTTAAAGTTGCATATGATCCTAAGAATGATTCATCATCCAAACAAGAAGCTACCCTAGCTATATCTAGTTATGACCTTGTAGGTCAATTACAAATAACCCTAGCACAAATTTCAATCTTTGAGTTGCTAGAACTATCTCCCTTGCACAAGAAAATTATTGAGAAATCTTTATGCACAACCAACATCCACAAATATATTGACACTAAATGATTCCAAGGTATGGTGAAGCATATCTCCTCACCACACTACCTCACATTCTCTAAAGAAGATAACAAATCACTTAGCCATCCACATAACCTAACTTTACACATCAAAGTCCAAATCTTTTGTACTCACATTCACGGAGTCTTGATAGACAATAGTGTTGAGTTAAATATCATCTCCTTCAATGTTATTCAACAGCTAGGCATTTTTGCATTTGCTATTGACCATAGGCAAAAGATCACCATCAAAGCCTATGATGAGGTTGAATGGCCTTTTAAAGGCCTTATTGTGCTACCAATCCATTTAGATCCTATTAAAAAAATAGTCTTCCAAGTTTTAGACATCCCATTGGCATATAATTTGTTGCTAGGAAGACCTTGGATGCATGACATGTGAGTAGTGTCACCAACATACCATCAATGTATAAAGTTTCCCTTTAATGGTGCCAACATTATTATTCCATGGGACAATTCCATGTCTATCAACACACTATATGTTGCTAAAATACTAGTCCCTCACAATCACTCTTCCTACAATCTCACACTGTCTCTCTAGGACTATGAACAAAAATTGAAAATGATGAGCCTCGGTATGGGTGAGTACACTCTGGACTCTATTGTTGCTTTCTAAATTTCTCCTAAATCTTATAGGAAACCTTTTGAGAAATTGAAACCCTTAGCTTCTTCTATGATAATTTTTGGCAGCTTTTTTTAGCCCTCTATTCCCTTAGAAGCAGAAAAAGAAGATCAAGCTATAAGTGATTGGATTTATAGGGAAGAGAAAAATGTAGAGGAAGTTATAGTCACTACTCCTATTTCTCCTAAGCATTAAGGAAATGGCTATATTTTTCTAAAAAGTATAGGCTATCATGGCCAAGGGTCCTTAATAGGTGATAAGGAATCTCTCCTAGAACCCTTAAGTGATATTAAGGGTCACAAAAATAGAGATATTGTTGGCCTAGGCTTTGGGGTAGAAGATGAATTACCAAGGTTTGAAAGTAGGGCTCCCATGTTTAGTGAATCAAATGATGATGATCCATTCTTTGCTGCTACTATTCTACATTAAGAGGATTTTATGCCTCCTACTTCTCTCCTTTGGGGAGAAGAACTAATGGTCACCCATAATGATGGTGAGGCTTCCACCTCTAGACAATATGAATAGGATGAATCTGATCATGAAGATCCTAACGTAGGGAGGATAAGAGAAAAAATTGCTCACTTAATAGCTTTGAACTAGAGTATAGATTCTGGTGAATACGAATGGGAATGTCTCTTAGATACATCTTGTGAATTAGGAGTGGATGTCATCGATGCATATGCTACCCAACCAAACATAGTTAACGAGTCTAGTCTATGGTATGACAAGTTATGTTGATCCCTCTAGGTCTATTCCTTATTTGGATTCCTTTGGGAATTTTACTATAGTCTCAACCTCTCATGTCACCAGAGATGACTCCTTCCACATCAAATCCTCCATTTCCCTCTCATCACTCCACCTTGATCTCATAGATTGGTCTTCTCAACACCAAAGACTGGAACTACCATCTTTTCAAGATGAATATGAGATCACTTGCTACCTCAATGTCATCAAACCCTATGATATCTTCCACTTGTAGTTAACATGATAGAAAAAAATAGCAACTACCTTAGTCACAAAATCAAGAGAAAAACAAAAAATAAGCATTTAGATGGTGAAACCCACTTTGTAGCAGTGTCTAAACCCTAGAAAAATAAAAATAAAGATGTATCTAAGGGTGAAAACCTCTTTGAGGAACAAAAAGATGAGGTACTTGGTAGTCTACCAAGCTATTTTTAGGATAGATCTTTAGTTCTCATCAAGCCTTGAAATGTCCCTTTTCTGATTTTTCATGATATTTCCAACCTCTAATCAGATCTTTAAAATCAAACAGCTAATATCCCAAAGATCCACCAAATTCCTCAAGAAACCCCAAATCGGGTATGTTGAAAATAGTGCTAAAAGCTTCACAACTTCACAAATTATTAATGAATCTGAAAATGGAAATTCTTACAGAACTTTCAGCAGCATAACAGCCTACAAATTGACATTTCCAGATCCGTATAGCCTTTACACAACAGCTCAAAAATGTAGGACCAAAACTATGCTCATCGGGCTCCCGAAATAGCACAAAATATGCTCGGAAACACCACAAGAACACTAATAATCTATCTCAGAAGTTTAATCACATCCCAATATATATATTCAGCTCTATTTTGACAGCTTAAAGTATAAAATACAGCAGCAACCAAAACTGATATGAAATACTCAACCGGAAACACCAAACTCTTACAAAAATACACCCGGAAACTCACAAATCTGCACTGTTCAGCACAAAGGCAAACTCTGTATGAGCATGCACATGGAATGGCTTCAAACTCCCGTCCTTAGCCTTCCTGGAAACCTGCAAACTCCCGTTCTTGGGTCTCCCTGGAAACCTGCAAACTCCTGTTCTTGGGTCTCCTTCTCCACAGGTTTGGCAGCCTCTGAAGAATAACAAAGAATGAGCAAAAATCAAGTTCTGGAATCAGCCCAAAAATGCCTCCAAACCCCTTAAAAGAGGGCATAACTATAACTCACATCCAAGAGAGGTTAATGAAACTTATTTTAATAATAATTTTCATTTATTAGTCCAACGGTTTCCAAAGATTAACCCCCTTTTTCTGAAACTTCACTTTCTTGGGCCTGCCTGCCTTAGCAAAGATTTTCTTTTTTAATTATTTGAAAAGGGGACATGACAAGTCCTCCCCTCCCAAACATTGCTTGTCCTCAAGCAATGGCTGAACAATAAACCGATCAATCCACCTGGATCCCAAATGTAGTCATGAACTATACTACTACCAATTAACTCAGGCTCCTGCAATATCCTCTGCAATATGACCAAGAGGAATCCATAATCAAATTGACAATTATAGCTCAACCAAACTCCAAAATCAGAACTTCCACAGTTAGAAACCCACGAGACACAAACTCTTAGAACATCAAAACCAAAGTAAAGTGGACTACCAACACAGTAAATACCATCAACGCATTCCACTGGTCTATACGGAATGTACAATCCAACTCTGCAACAATGGTGAATGCTCTCAAATGAAACTATACCAAGTATGGAGAATCCAAACACTGTACAACTCCTGTAGTCAACACAACTCTGTAGATCATCAGCCACTGTCTCATAACCATAACTCCCATGCACCCCTGATGGTGAAAAGCCATCACAAGATAAACAACAAGAAATGGAACCCAAACCAAATTTTCCCACCATCAACTCCTCAACACAAGGATCAATTGCTAACTGATGTACATACCCTGCAATATAACGTTGATTAAAAAAACCAACCTCATTCCATAGCTCACCATGAACAAGTGATATAACCCACTGTGACTGATCACTAGCTAAGTCAGGAGATGTCATAGCCAAAGGAGTAGAATCAATAACAACACCTGCTGAAGCATCACTCCAAAACTCCTGCTCTAAGTCATGTATTATCAAGCTATCAACTGCAGGACCTATCGCCATGTCGTGACAATCACAACTCTCATCTCGAGGCATCAAACTATTCCATGACTGATGATAAGCACTAGGAACCAAAGTACATCTCTGTATCATAATCTCATCAACATGGTCATCAAAGGTAAATTGATGAGTGTACCTCATAGTGTAATGCCGATAGAATGCGCCAATCTCAGTCAGTGGCTCAGACTGTAATCTAGATAAAAGTAACTGCAATTGATCATTAACCATGTTGGAACTAACTACTACCTCCAAAGATATCACCAAGGGAGTAGTATTACTAGCAAGAACCATGCCAACTGTCGACTCACCAACATCACACATGATCTTTGATGCATCTCTAGTCTCTGTGCCATCAGTACCAGAGGCCACCACCATGTCAGGCATACAACAATCTGCTATAACACCCAAATCAACTGAACCTGACTCTAGTGGGAATGAACCTGATATGCCAATGTTAGTATCAAGGATGGATGCATCCCCATCTCCACTGTCTCTGACAATCTCGGCCATGGACATCCTCGTATCACCAAACACCATAGCTTGTGACTGTATAGAATCAGGTAAAGACTGTAGTTGCTCTAACTCCATGGTCACCTTAGCCAAATGAAGCTGTGACTCCTTGAAAGCCAACTGTGTACTCTCAAGAATCTCAGAAGTCACCTCAAGCTGCTCAGTAAGCTCACTCACCTCATCTTCCTTGGCCAACAATGCATCATATGCTGTACTACCCCACTCCATAAGATAATCTCTGTCGGCTAGCAACTGCATATAATTCTGTCTCAAAATCTGAATAGCCTCCCATAAAGAGTGGATCTCTGTCAAGGAAAGATAACTGCCTTCCTGCTCATCACTAGTAGGAGAACCCCATCCATAAACTGCTAACAACTGATGAACAACATCGAAATGCTGGCAAGTGATAGCAATATCTCGGTCACTAACTCCCAACTGATTAGACACATGATGGCGTTGGCTTGACTGTCTCCTACAAACCTCCTCTGATGCATTGTCTAAAAGAGTATCCTCAAAGTTACTAGTCTCTAGAGTATTACCATCCATATCGTGTGAATCAAATCTAAAGCTCATATCAACATACGGAGTATCAAAAACATTAGCATTGCTGTCCAACTCCTCTATACCCAAGGAAACTAAGTCTTCAAAATTGCCCACTGCATCCTCCTAGATGTCAATAATGCCAATATGATCCTGGGACTCATCTATACACACTGCCAAATATGAAATATCATCAACACATTCCAGCAAGTATGGTCGACTAGATATATGAACAAAGCCCAACATCGATGTATAAAAACTAATACCAACATCGGATAAGCTCCTGGCACAAGAAAAGACAACACCGTGCAATCTACTAATCAAATCCATGGTAGCACCCAAACAATCATTGCTACCAAAAAGTGTTAAAGATTTACAGTCAATTGAACCCCAAATGCCAATATAACAATCTCGAGTCCATATCTGTAAACTAGAATTAGCTGGTAACTCAAGCAAAATCCTGACTTGAGTAATATGACCAATACCAACTAACTCCACATACCTGTCATGATGAGATAATGTAGTGACAATACTGTCTTCACTCACCTTCAGCTGGCGGGATAAATCATGTGAAGTACTACTAGCCTCAATCTCATGTGACGAAGCATCTAACTGTGCCTGGTACTCTCTCTCAGAAAAGTCATGAATGCTCAATGTCTGCTCATCTACACCAGGTATCTCACCATCATGCACAACAACATCCTCATAATCATCATCCTTGAGGTCAAATCTATCTATCACTCTTTGACTAAAATCATCAAATGTAGTTACCTGATCATGACCTTGAGTAGTCATTCCATCATACCACCAATCATAGGCTACATCTTCCAAGTGTAGACTTGCAATTTGAACAACATCACTCTCCTTCATGGGGTTAAGTGTGAAGAAGGTCTGTAATTTTTGTAGCCATGCTCTAGCTGAAATTTTACTTGTTCCATCAAAAGTAGGTGCTATAAACTTGCTTATTTTATTTTTGAGCTCTCTTCCACTTATGTCATGCTCCCTTTTGTACTCTTTCTTGGGCATCAAAGTGTTCATCATATCCACATATTCTCTAAAAGGAACTGAACTACGAAAGTCATCATCTAAGCCATTATAAGTAGCTCTTAATGTAATCAAGTTACCTGTAACCTCTTCCATAGGATTAATGGCTAGATTTGGTACTGGTGGCTCATCTATAGGCAAGAAAATAGTTTTGGTTGATTTAGATGGTGTGGATTTTAGATTTCTTGGCTCCTCTAAAGTGCTCCCTTTCTCATTAATAGATGCAACTCCTTGTAGTTTTTCTGTCAATATTCGCAAAGCCTCTCTAGTTTCTGCCAAACTATCCACTGTTTGCTTCTGAGTATTTTGGATGTCTTGGAAGAATTTCTTTGCCATCTCATCTGAATCAGCCATACTTTTCCCTTCCTTGGATTTTGTACTTTTACTTTCAACTGGAGGTTTGATCAAAATTTCTTTATTCTTTTCTCGCTGCAAATATCTTTTTTCTCTTTCACTTAGTTGCATGCAACCATAAATTTTGACATGCAGCTGATTAGAAGCAACATGCAACCACCAAATTCACCAAGAACTAACATGAAAATGATTAGAAGTAGCATGCAACCATAAATTTTGACATGCAGCTGATTAGAAGCAACATGCAATCATAAATTATGACATGCAAGATCTGGGTAGTTGTCAAAACTGACATGCAAGATCTGGGTAGTTGTCAAAACTGACCTGCAACTTCTACAAACCCTCAGGCTGACAAGATCATGGCTCTGATACCACTGAAATGTCCCTTTTCTGATTTTTCATGATATTTCCAACCTCTAATCAGATCTTTAAAATCAAACAGCTAATATCCCAAAGATCCACCAAATTCCTCAAGAAACCCCAAATCGGGTATGTTGAAAATAGTGCTAAAAGCTTCACAACTTCACAAATTATTAATGAATCTGAAAATGGAAATTTTTACAGAACTTTCAGCAGCATAAAAGCCTACAAATTGACATTTCCAGATCCGTATAGCCTTTACACAACAGCTCGAAAATGTAGGACCAAAACTATGCTCATCGAGCTCCTGAAATAGCACAAAATATGCCCGGAAACACCACAAGAACACTAATAATCTATCTCAGAAGTTTAATCACATCCCAATATATATATTCAGCTCTATTTTGATAGCTTAAAGTATAAAATACAGCAGCAACCAAAACTGATATGAAATACTCAACCGGAAACACCAAACTCTTACAAAAATACACCCGAAAACTCACAAATCTGCACTGTTCAGCACAAAGGCAAACTCTGTATGAGCATGCACATGGAATGGCTTCAAACTCCCATCCTTAGCCTTCCTAGAAACCTGCAAACTCCCGTTCTTGGGTCTCCCTGGAAACCTGCAAACTCCCGTTCTTGGGTCTCCTTCTCCACAGGTTTGGCAGCCTCTGAAGAATAACAAAGAATGAGCAAAAATCAAGTTCTGGAATCAGCCCAAAAATGCCTCCAAACCCCTTAAAAGAGGGCATAACTATAACTCACGTCCAAGAGAGGTTAATGAAACTTATTTTAATAATAATTTTCATTTATTAGTCCAACAGTTTCCAAAGATTAACCCCCTTTTTCTGAAACTTGACTTTCTTGGGCCTGCCTGCCTTAGCAAAGATTTTCTTTTTTAATTATTTGAAAAGGGGACATGACAAGCCTACATAGCCCATTAGCCTGGGTATAGAAGAGTCTCCTAAAATCATTCATGTTTCTCAATCACTATCAACAAAAGAAAAGGAGATTTTCACTAGGTGTCAAACCTATCAATTAGAAGTTGAGAAAAATACATCCACTTGTGGCTCTCTGTGTTAAGGAAGAACTAGAAAACCTCTTACGTGAAAACTTCATTGAAGCTATTGATTATGTAAAGTGGATCTCCAAAACTGTACCTGTGTCCAAACATGATAAGTCCATTCAAGTGTGCCCCAATTCTAGAGAACAAAGCATGCCCAAAGGATGATTTCAATTGCCTAACATAGACATGATAGTGTACATGACTGTAAGTTATGAAATGTATTCTTTAATGGATTACTTCGCAAGATACAATCAAATAAAAATTGCCCTTGAGATTAGGATAAAATGGCCTTTAAATGTGCATGGGGTACTTTCTATTGGAATGTCATGCCCTTTGGGTTAAAGAATGCATGAGCTACTTACCAAAGGGCCATGACCACTATCTTCCATGACATGATGCATAAAAATATGGAAGACTATGTTGATGGTGTTGGTGTTTGAAAAACTACCAGGTTCCAAAGAACCTAATAGCAAGATATAGAAGACAAAAACAAGCCTAGGGACTAGCTAGATCCAATATTCAGTGTGATTTTCTTTAGATCTGGACTAATATCACTAGAATCACAGAGACTCTCTATACTTTAGCCTCCATAGGGCCAAGGCAAGTGCACCATGGCGATTGAAATGATTGAATATTTTGGTATTCTTCTTCACAATTCACTCACTCACAATCTTTTCTTCAGATCTATCCCCTATAGTAGAAAATGGTCAACAATTTTTCTTAGATTTGCAATGAATTCCTGATTATAGAAACTAACTATACTTTTGAGAGATACTATTACAAAAAAGTAACAAACAACAATTTGATTCTTCATTACAGAAAAATAAATATTGATTTGATTTTGATTTCCTTTGTGCAATCTTATGAACTTATCAATTTTCATTTGAACTGATGATCAATGCCTTATCCATTTCTATACAGAGTCTAACCAACAAAACTTGACCTAATTAATTGCCTTGCAATTAAATTTATTAGCAATTAACCTTGAATTTTATTATTATGCTATCCCTCCCATGCATCTAGAAACCCTATCAATTCATGAAAGCATTTAGTTAACTCCTTGAATTAAAAGAAAATAATGAAAAGATATACAACCTATCCAAGTTGCATTAAAATGAAAGAACCTTGTTCATTCAATCCCAAAGATACCTATATATGAAAATGGAGACAAAATTTAGAGACACGGGTATTGTAGAACCTTCCATTGTATTAATCTTCCTTGAAAACAATACATTACTAGTATAAACTCAAGAATAAATCAAGATATGAAAAAACTATCATTCAAGATTTATTTGTATTCCTAGATTGAAAAAGTGAATACAACGCATAAAATTGACACAAAAGACTACTAAACTAACTGCAAAACAATATAAAAATTAAAATCATATAGACTTTTGACCCTAACTCCACATCTTGGGAAATCCTCTTTTAGGAAGGATTGTAACAAGCTTCAGATGGGAGGACACATGTCAAAATTTAATAGGAAATAAAATGCAAAGATATTTTATGTTGTTACATTACAAACATTTTCTATATTCTGATCAAAATTTTAGGATGTCATTGGAAAATTGACAGGTGGTATTTTTCTGTAGGCTTCTTCAACATCTTCCTGTTGATCTTCAACTTCCCATCACTTTCTTTGCCTTTTCTTTATCTTTTTTGTCCCCTCTACCTTTAACTATACCCTTAAGCTACCTAGTCACTTCCAATGGATGGTATGGCGTTTATATCTACTATAACTTCTCAAATAGAAATATTAGTCCACATTAGGCCAGGTGGCATCTCAGATGGTGTTTAACTCATCTATGCATTTGTTCCATTTAGTACCAATGATGGCCTTTAATTCTCTAGTAAATTTTCTCATATCTAATTCAATTCAAAAAAGAAAATCAATCATATCATAGACATATACATATGTCTTATTGTTGCAATAAGCAAAAAACTGTGGATGCCTCAAAATATCTTCAAAAAAGGAAAACTATTCCTACCACTCTTTTATGACTCCATTAAAATCTACGATAGTAGGAATAAAATTTGGAATCCTCATGGAATTTTTCTTCATTTTACCTCGGATCAATTGCATTCTACCTAAGAAAAAGCCATTTAATTCCTTTACCTTGTTGATCATCTTCCTGACATTGATAACTACCCCCTTTGGGCAATTCTTTCTTTTGAGTCAGTAGAGGGACCAAGCTATTGAAAAACCATGTGTATGGTCCCCATGTTGTAAATAAAGGGGATAGCAAAGCTAATGCCGCTAAGCATTGAAATTTAGCTACCTGCATAGAAATATAGTTGTTGTGCACATTTTCTGAAGCAATTTGCAAGGTGCCTATCTTGTGCATCACCAAGCTCTGAATTGTCTTGATTTCCACCTTCTTTACACCATCTCACTCATCAATATCCATTTTCTAGCTCTCTCCCACATTTTTTGTACCATCCTCTATCTAGACTTCTTGGTCTTTCACCTCTATGATGGGCCTAGCCACATTTCTAAGGTTTATTACCTTTTCATCCAAGGTAGCTAATCTCTGCTCCAAGACATTAGTCCTTTTTAGCTCTTCTTCATACTTCTCTCTAGCATCAATGGATATGTTGTATGTTTGATACAGTTTTTCTTCCAACATATCCATTTTGCTCTTCCCCTTGAGTGATGTTGTGTTCATCAGGTTATGTATCTAGTCACTAGACACAATACTGACATTCTAGAACATAACATTTCCTTGGGGAGAGTCCTTTATCTCCATAAGAGTTGGCTTATTTCACTTAGGGGCCATGTTCTATACAACCACTATCCTGCTATCAATATTAAAACTAGACCCTTGCAATTCACCAACAATGTTTGTCTCTTCAAAAGAGATTGATTTATCTTGTCTTCTTATTTGATTAAGCATGAAGGAAGAAATAAGCTCCCATCCTAGGAAAAGAAGCATCCCACTTCTTCTTACCATCTCTCTAGCTTCTTCCATAGTGAGGATCTCTCTATTTGGGTCATCCTCCTACAACTTTTGCACTAATTTTGTAGTTTTCTCTAGAGAGTCTCTTAGTTGCAATTGTAGGGTAAGCTCACTTTTCTTGACCCTGTATAAGAATGATTTGAATTCATCTAGTTTTATGAATTCATCATCCTTCATGAATTCTTTGAGCTTGAATTATTCACTTGTCCAACATCTAAATTTGTAGCTTAGTTTTATTAGGGATTTTTTCATTCTCCCCAACTTGCTTCAACAAGAAATTATACATGATTGTATTAAAATATTGAGATCCTCTAGGAAAAATTTGTAGTGCCTTCCCTTTGACTTTATCAAGGATCTCAATCATTTTTTGTCTTTTTCTCCCTTGAGCCCATGAAGAGCTCTTTAACAAATCATCATCTACATCAATAATTATAACATCCTCCTACTAAGGGGCTTAAGGCTCTGCTCTATCCCTGATGTCGGCATGTACTTGTTCCATTATTTGATCAAAATTATCCAAACACTTATTATACTTGTCCAAATATGTTAATTCATGACAAAAACCATTGAAAGATGGATTTGTTGCCTTCATGGATTCTATTCTCATTACCTCTCTCCATTTATAGGTTCTATTTCTATAGACCTCTGTGTCTAAATAATTCATTATACAATCTTCCTTTGAATTTGGCTTGCTATTAGGGAGGGTATATTTTCTCATCTTCTTGAGAGCATGCCTCATCAAATCATTTGGTGTAACGCCTGACCAAGGGATCCAAAAGAAGTTAACCTAAAGTTTTAGTAAGTTTGGAAAACATTTTATTTTATAAAAAAATTAAAGATAATAACTTAACAAAAATAGTTATATCATAGTAGAAGCAATTAACATTCACATAAACACATACCATAAAACAAATTGCAATTCTTAAGGGTCCCATGACGTTGAATCAAATTTAAATTTAATTAATAAATATAATATTTAATAAATCCACATCAAATAATAATATACTAGTATGAATTCATTTAAATAATATACTAGTATGAATTCATTTAAATAATATACAATTATATATGATGCCACTTTGCAATAAACAAAATGCACAATCATCCACTATACAGATCACAGGGTATGAAAGGCCAAAATAATATACATCATGAAATAAATTACATTGTCTTGTAAGATCTATGAAATCAAAAACAATACACTAAGTATAACCATCCATCATAGAAATACAAGAACATATACAAAGGAACATCTACATAAACAAATCCAACAACGACATTTGATGGTCAAATCTCAATGATGTAAGAAAAAGCACTACCACATGACCTCGTGGAACCTAAATGGCCCACTCCCACCATGTCAAGGAGATAATCTCAAGTCCCAAACAAGATTTAAAAAACTCAAAAGTCAAAAACCAACATCTAGATTCAAGGAATCACTTAAAAGAAATCTAACTCAAAGGTACCAAGACACAAGTATCAACTAATCCCAGAGGCAACATAGACACATAGGGAATCTACTATGCAAGTGGGCAAGTGTCATTGCATGAACCAACTCTAGGGTTACCTGGCTAGTCTTTTAATCCTCTGGCCCCCTAGTGACTCTATGCGGCACTAGTATCCTTTTGTACTGACAAGGCACACTAATGAGTCAACTCTAAGGTTACCCAACTAGTCTTTTAATCCTCCAGCCCCTTAGTGACTTTTTGTGGTACCAATATCTTGTTAATTCATTTTAAACCCATTTAATGAAATGTTATCACTTATTAAAAAACCTACAATGGGTTACCCTACAACCACTTTGGGCTTCAACCTCCATTGCAAGCCACTTCCCAACATGACATATATATAACCTATCCTAAGCTCAATAAAATAAAAAGATCATAAAAGACCACATACCATACATCAATTCTTAAACAAGCAACTGACAAGTATTGAAAAACATTGAACATAATCACGAATTCCACCAGTACGATCATCCTAATAGGATTGATCCCAAAATCAAATATACATAAACCAATCCACGTCATAACATGACATCACTAAGAAAAAATCATACAAACACCTCATTCCTATACAAGCGATTGGAAAGCAATCTGAAAACAACTAATTGAAGACTCAAAGGTTATATTAGATGGGTCACACCATTCACCTTAGTTTCACACAAGAACACTAAAAAGCATTAACAATCAACAAATCAAAACACCTCATAGAGCATACAAGACACATTAACATGGTTGAGTATAAAAGATTGTATACAAACATCATCATGACATAACATAACAAATGCCCTAGCCTCTGGTAAACATCTTGACTGGCCAAAGCTAAGTCAAACCCAAAAACCCCAACACCAATAAATCGCACATCACATAAAGTGCATACAAAAGTGAATTTCAATTCATTAGGTTTTGAAAACCCCAAAGTTCAATATTTACTAAAAGTTTTCAGATTCAATCACAAACAATTCTACAATGAAATTTAATTTTCTCAAACAAGAGTTTCAACCTAGAGAACTTCTGAAAACAAAAATACAACAGACACAAAGAAGATAGGAATTTGAAGAACAAGCAACTAATGCACAAACCCACAAGATCCTACCTAGATCTAATGCTAAAACAATGAATGCACAAACACGCAAGAATCTTCCTTTTCCTTCGAAAACCCTCTTTTCAAAAATTGGCTCCTCCAAACCTTATCTAGAAATGAGCTCTAATTTCCTTATTAAAGATTTTTTTCCCCCAAATCAGGGCTTTGATCATGCAATCATATGAAAACTCTTTGTCTTTAATTACTATATTCTAATTTTCATGCACACATTTTATGCAATTTAATTAAAATAAACTTTATAAATTAGAGCTTTCTCTCCCTTATTAAATCATGTGACATTTTTAATATAATATTTATTAATTTAACTAATAATATTATTTAGAGTTTATTAAAAATAAAACTCTTAAATAAATTATTATTAAATTAAATAAATATAAATACGTCTAAATTATAACTTTAATCAAATCTCTTAAATTTAATTCTTTCATGCATATTTATAAAACTTTTTGGTTAAAATGTTCTTTTATATTTTCTTTTCCTCCACTTATTAATTAGTGTAATCATCATTTAAAGCATAGTTTATTATTTAAATTAATAAGAATAATTAAAGCTTGTTATTTAAATGCAAAGCTAATTTAATAATTATTAATTAAATAATCATAATAAAACAATATTAAATCTTTAATCTTTAAATATTTCAATTCCATTTTTATCCAACTTTGTAAATTAGACTTTTAAAATAAATATTTTAAACGGAAGTACATATTTAATTAATTTCTAATTAATTAAATAACATCATATTCTAATCTTTCTTTAACCAATTTTCAATTTAGACCTCTAATTATACACTTCTAAATTTAGACTTCTTATTTAAAGCACAAATTTAATTAATTTATAATTAATCAAATAGCCACATATTTTAATATTTTATTTTTAATCAAATAATATTTATTACTCAACTAATAATATTATTTAGAGTTTATTATTAAGATAAAACTCTTAAATAATAATTATTAAATTAAATAAATATAAATATGCTAAAATTAGAACTTCAATTTATTCTTTTAAATTTAATTCTTTTATTTAATTAATTTTTCAATTGATTAGATATAATTAAATATTGAATTTTCTATATACATTTTTCTTGCAACAACTTTAAGCAATTTAAATTAAAATATCTTTATTAAATTAATTTTTTTTCTCGCTTTAATTAATCATGAGACATTTTTAATATCATATTTATTAATTTAACTAATAATATTATTTAGAGTTTATTAATTAAAATAAAACTCTTAAATAAATTATTATTAAATTAAATAATTATAAATATGCCAAAATTAGAACTATAACTTTATCTTTAAATTTTATTCTTTTATTTAATTAATTCATGAGACATTTTTAATAATATATTTATTAACTTAATTAATAACATTATTTAGAGTTTATTATTAAAAGTTTAAATAATTATCATTAAATTAAATAAATATAAATACGTCAAAATAGAACTTTAATAAAATCTTTAAATTTAATTCTTTTATTTAATTAATTTCTTAATTAATTAAATATAATTAAATATCAAATTTCTTTATAAAATTTACATTAAATTATCTTTTAATTTGATTTAATTATAACAGAAAATCACCACATACCCACAAAACCAAAAATGACAACTCAAGTGAAGGCAAAGAACATAATCAAACTCCAAGGTCAAAATCATGAATTCACATCACTTGACGAATTTAGATGGGTAAACTAATTCAGATACTTGTCCTATTTTCTAAGACAATTGGCTTAAAGTTTAAGATTTGGACTCAAGAGTTATCTCCCCACTTATACCATTGAAATACTACAATAGGTTATGCTCATCTTGGCACTTTAGGAAGTCGATACTCGGTACCTACAATCTACATAAAATCCATGCATGTACAAACACAATATTCTAAACTAGACAGGCAATGGTACAAAGTGGTTCATCATGTAGATCCTGACTAGCAAGTGACCACGACTTCCTTACTCAACCACATTAGAAATGTCAAACATAAAGAAAACATACACGCACACCATACACATGCAAGTATGGGTTAAGTATCCCTAAAAATTGCATAAAAATTATTTATCTAGCTAACATCATTCAATAACTAAAATAACTAGCACTAAGTTCCTCAACATATATATACCAACTAAATATGAAATACAACTAATCAATTTTGGTAATCCAACACCACTAATCATAAAACATAATAATAGAATAGGCCTAAAAGAATCCAATCAAAACAAATCAAAAAAGTCAAGTAGGGGTAGGCATTACATTTGGATCATAGGTCCTGGTGGGGGCTGTAGGAAGCATAAATTTAGAAATGCGTTTATCTATTTCTTCTATTGCATCTTTTCCTATCACAAAATCCCATATTTTGGTATTACTATCTACAAAAGAGCCTTTCTTAACAATAGGACCTAAATATTCCTTGTTTATCATAACTAGTTGCCAGAAGAATTCTAACTGACCTAATCTCTCTATAACATATTTAGGTAGCACATGAGGGGGATGAGGACACCCAAAAACCCTTACTAGTGAAAAGTTTCCCAAAAGAAATAGACTAGTCCAATCATGGCTCATTGCCCTATCTCCATTTGGAAAAGTAGATGGTCTTATCAATATTCTTACTCCTTTAGGTATTCTCTTAGTTATATCAGCTAACATATTTGAAATTGGAAAAAAAAAATCATTATAAAAAGCAACAACAATAGCATAAGGATAAACCTTTGCTAGAAACAAGTCCATAGCTACATAGGTAGTTTCTCTCCATTCTCCTTAGTGGCTTCAATCAAATCCAAACTAATGTGCCCTATGTTCTTATAAATAATGATATGCATCAAAAATGAGTATTGAAAAAACCTAAAAAATTTCAATTCTCTCTTCTAAGCTACCACAATTTCATCATGCATCATGCTGATAATATACTCAAAAAAATCATATCCAACATTATGAATTGGGTCTTGGACATCTAGAGCCATAATGTATATATACCTAGGGGCATTCATAGTTCTATCTACTCCCACCATTTTATTGATCCCGAATATGGTGTATCTAAAGTATTTGCAGAAGAATTCAAGTGGTGTAAGTTCTCCAAGCTTCTTTGGTAGTTCTTCCTTCTCCTTCTTTGCTTTAGGGATCTGTCTTCTCATAACCCTTCCAGTAAAGAAACTTTTCTAGCTTTTGAATGTTTCATTCATTTTTTCTTTCTCAATTGGCCTTGTCATAAGGCCCTCCAGGTCAATTTTTTTAGTAAAAGTCTCCCTATCTAGCCTACATAGGATACTCATATCCTTCCTATGAAATCCTTTAGTAGTAGGATTATATGATTTGATTGATGCCTTCATTAGATCAACATCTATTATTACATCTAGCATTATCAAATTTTCCATGTTTTTGATCCAAGGGTTGCAAATTGGTGATTTCTCAAACCTATTATTATAAAAATACCAAAAGATCTCATTCCTATTGGTATTAGGCACAATAACATCTCTGTAGAAAGAGTATGCATCTTTGAATATATGGGAATTCACGGTTTGAGCATGGGAAGACCCTGGAAGGAAGTATACCCATTCCTCTACATATAAACTCTCCAACTTTGGTTTGGCCTATTTAGTGGCTTGTGAGGATTCTTCCACATCAACTTGTGCTATTATGTTGCCTTCTGCTTGTGCCATGATTCTATAATCAATTATTTAAACAATCACTATCAAGATTATTTGCTGAAAATTTTGAATGTCTCTACAAACTCTAGGAATTTATTAGCACTCAAACCTCTATCTTTGTATTGTGCAAAATATTGTAACTTAGAAAACCATTATATCAACTTATTAAGTAGATAAATGAGTAGCAAAGAAGCATTTATTTTTCTTTATGTCAACGTATGTGAATATTCTCAATTTCTATAAAAGTACCAGAATCAACTCGTATTGTTAGCCTTTCAAATCTTTTATGCACTTTTTGACAAGATGTCACCTTTTAATCACGATGAGGCTCTTTAAAAAACATGTTTTTTCTTTAAAACTCATGCTTGCGACCCAACAACTCCTTTTAGTCATTTTTTTGCGGTCATTTTCTACCTTAGCATCTAAAATTAGTGACTAGGTGATCACCTCTTCACATCTTCAGTGATGCTTCACAATCTAGCTAATGTTTTGAACAATTAACTATGTGACTAAGTGCCTTAAGGATTTTAACCCCTTTTAAAATGGTAATCACATAGTTGCTCCATCTTTTTAACATTTTCACTTACTATTTGTGACCACATGAATACCCTTAACAATCACAAAATCAGGGCTTTGCACACTTTTCTTCCTTTTGGGCTTTGGCTACCATGACCATGCGATCATTCTCTTCTTATAACCTATTAAAGATTTTGCAAGGTCACAACTCCTCATTCATTATAATAGTCTTAGCTGGAAACTATGCAACCAAAGGATTCTTCATGTATTTTAGCTCAATCACTTCTTCATGGCTTATCCTTACTGATATCCATTTGACATCGCAATAGCATGACTGACTATATTCTACTTTCATTTTTCCTATGTCACCTAGTCACGGTCTAAACACTTCTTATAATCCTTAATCATGTGACCATAGGAATGGGGATCTTTAGTTGGTTTTTCCATATTGTAGTTGCTTTGATTAATTTCGTCTTAACACCATGACAATGTGATCACATACATTCTTTCTTCAAACTGACTGCATCGCTAGGTTGGTGGCCTTATAATTTTCATTCACTTCAACTATGTGACAGAGAAAACAAACAAATTCATGCATCTTACAACTATATTCATCAGGTCATAGATTAGCTTGCTTGTTATAACCTAACTGCCTCAACCACGTGACTAAAGGTAACCATGCATATCTTAACCCTATCAGTGCTTCCTAGATCAAATTGTTGATTATGTGTTTACCCCTGCAACCATTCGATCAAAGGTTTCCTTAAATTCTTCTAACCACTTTCACCTAGTCATGGTCATCTCAAACTCTTTAGTCTTTGAGGCCTCGATTGCACGAACATAATAGTGCATGTAGTCATTGTTAAAATTCATGGTTTCCTTTGCACTTAGGTGACTGTGCGAATAAGGAAAGATTGACTACTTTTCTTAGTCACAATACAAGAAGCATCTAAGTACTTAACTGCCATGACTTAGTGACCAAAGGAATATTAGCCACTTTGTTGGGTCACACCATACGATGCTACAGTCTAATGAAGAGCCTTGACCTTGCGATCAACTTGGTTGTATGATCGAACACTTTAAAAGTTTATGAGCTCATATTTAAAATGCATAAGTATGCCAAAACAAAGGTTGAACCAATTAATTTTTGAATTTTCAAAAAGTTCAAAAAGGGCACAAATTAAAACCAAGGGTTTTCTAGGATAAAACATCTTTTATGAATTTCAAGAGAAAGGGAAAACTTATCAAATAGGATTTTCAATAGAGGATTGAAAACATAAAGTAGCAAACCCTAGTTGCACAACACAATTCAAGGTATTTTCACATTAAATTTTTCATATTTTTAGGCACATGTTAGTGAACATATTGTCCTCGAAAGAAAAACATATAAATTAACCCCAAAAGCCTAGATAGGAAGATTGAATATGCACTAACAGTTGGGTCACTTTGCTATTGAAAAGTATAAGCACCCTCCAAATTTATTTGAGTACAGCTCCCCATGTATGATTTACAAGAAATTAATACAAATATGGATTCTTTTAACTAGAAAGCACAAAAGGTTTGTAACAAACATTCACTCATAAACATGATGTAGATGCAAAGAAACTAAGTAACTAAAAGGAAAATAAATAGTAAATGACACAAAGTTCATTTACCTAAATGTTGCATTACAAAATAGACATAGAGAGAAAGACAAAAGATCTTTTCCAAATGCATAAAAAACTAAAGCACAAAGTCCAAAATATGACTATTTCAGTAATCATATATATCAAACTGCATTCAGAAATGACCAAGAAAAATACAAAGATCAACATTGATTAGGGATTTATAACACAAAATCAAAGTTCTGATGTTTTTAAAACACTCCTTAGATGACAACAAAACAAAATATAATTTGTTGTTTGATACATATAAAAACCAATATCTGGAAAATTGTCTCCCTTCTCTCCCTATATTCATAGTCTCTAATTCTGTTGTTGCTCAAAGTCTCCCAACAAAATTCAAATAGACTGCAACCTCACTTCTATCTTTAGTTGGCATATTTATCTTTTCCCTTGTCGGTTTCAATTTAGTTTGGGCAACTGATTCTTGGAAATGTGCACCTTACCATTCTCTTTATATCTTTATCTCCCAACAACATAATGTCCATCTTCTTTATGGTAATCAAATATTAAAACTTATAACTTTATTAAAATTTCCAATTGATCATCAATTTTTGATGGACTTTATAAAATTCATTTTAAATCCACATAGTGTATGAAGAGAAAAATGGAGAAATGACTTAAACTGATCCATTCGTGACATTCCATGGTTAACTTTGGGTAATAATTTTAATGAGATGATCATATTGGAATGATTACTTCAAATTCACCTTGAGGTCTATCTATATTACCACTAATTTTGTATTGCACTTGGATTCAGAGTGATTATGCCACTTGAGTCTTTTATAATTCAATGCTTTGTATTAATTAGGAATCTTCCTTAGTTGAGGACCTCTATTTTTGTCAAATTTATGCCTCGTCTAACATCAATACAACCCCTTTTATGATTCAAGCTCTTGATTTTTCTAGAGTGGCCTATGATCTCTTAGAGTAGTGGATAGTGATCAATATGATTACACATATATTTATCAAGGGCTTGAGTTCTTTTGACTACCTTTGCACTTGATAATGGTAGAAATTGTGTCTACAAGAAACCAAATTTTGATGCCTATTTGGACAAACCATGACCATGTGTACTATTTGAGTTCCATTTGCAATTATGTAGTATAGTTTCACATGGCTCAGGAATTAGAGTTCCCATGCCTGATGTTTCCTAATGGAATTTGGGTTCTGCATTTAGGAGCACTCAAACATTATTATGTATGCCTGATTTTAACTTGAGCTACTATATATTAGTATATTGACACTATGCTCACAAACGTTGTGACTTGCAATGAAACCTTTGCGTGTCGTGCTTGGGTATGTAATCTATTAAATAGTTCATGTATTTTTCTGATGCTAATGTCCATGCTACTCATGATGGTCAAAATGCTTCCATGGGTGTGTGATCGCCATCATGAGTCCATGCACCCACAAGCACTTTTGATGGAGATTGAGAATGTTTTTCATTTTGGGAATTTCAAACACAGGCATCCCATGTGACATTTCAAACACACACTTCTCATCTTTATATATTCTTTCTTTGAACATGACGGGAGGCTTTAGCCACTAATACATTTGGTACCAAATTGCAACGGTAGTGCCGTTGCAGTTTTTCCGTCACAACCTTGTCATTGTCGCAATTGTGATGGTCGACCATCGTAATTGTGATGACGACAAGGTTGTGACAAAAAAATTGCAACGACACTACCATTGCAATTTAGTACCAAATGTATTAGTGAGCAAGCCACACACAACTAATTCAACATTCACCACCTTTCTTGTGAGCAATATGCATGACGATCAACCATGCTTTCTCGTCATCATGTTTGAAACTCTGCAAACTAATATCAATTCGAACATTCATAGTTCCCAATGTGAAGATGATGTTGATTGGTTAAAGGGCTCAATTTGTAATTCCCTTACTCTTGTCATAGACTAAGCATGTTTTGATACAAATGCATCCATAATGAGAGCGCGTCCTTGGTTCCAACTTGACTAGCATTGCCTCAAACAATCTTTTTCTCACTTGACCATGTTTTCGTAAGAATAAACATATGTTATAAGAATGAACTAACTTATTATTCTCTTGGTTTGAGAGTTATCACTCCATGCACCCACAATGACTACAATGTTTTTAATGGATCCTTGTCAGTTATAAGAGCTCATTGACATGTATTCAATGTGTTATCTATGTAGCTTTCAAATCTACATCTTGATCTTTTGATGGAATATCTCTACAAATGGAGACTCTTCATTGAAGGGAGTTCTATGTCAACAATGCCCGATGAGGGAAAAGATAAATTCCTTTTGATGTAGATATGTGCATGGCCTCAATGCCTTTGATAAATCCAATTTCATAGGGGATGACTACGATAGGGTTAAATCTTCCTTGATGGAAAAGAGTGCATATCATGCTAAATCTTTATAAGTAAGATTAGTTCAACACAAATCTTTAAATATAGATTGTTTCAAAATAATTTGAGCCTTCAAATATTGAGTGGAATGATATTTTGACCCTTAGATTTAGATTTGAACTTTAAGGCTTTTGAAACAGATCTATTGGACTACCTGAAATGTGAGCTTGAATCTGTACACTTGAACATTACACATCAAACTTGTGAATCCCCTCTAGACCAATTAGTGCTAGTCATATTATTGAACTCAACCTTTGAACCTACATTTTTGAATCACTAAATTGCAAGATGAACCATCTAAACCATTGAACCACTTTGAACTCCTTTGAACCTTAGTTCAAAGAGGTTTAAGATTCCACACTAAAAATTTTAAATACTAGGTCTATATTGGGTACCAACAACACAATGCAAATGAGGACTATCAGATGACACATTGGCCAAATTTAAAAAAAGAGTCTTGTCAACATGGTCAGATAGATGTTTTGATAGTTTTCATTTATGGAAACATGTATTTATTATTTCATTAATGCATTTAGAGATAGAAAATTGTCTAAGTATTAGATAGTTTGCAACAACACAAAGATCGATGTGATGTATACAAATGGCTCATTGAGAGTTAGCTTATGCACAATTGAGGAAAGTTCTATGACAATATCATGATGACATGGACCAGTGCGTAGGCTTGTACAAATAATATGACATGAGTTATGATTGAAATACTAGTATGCATATTTAATAGAGAAGAGTAGAACATAGCAATGAATTGGATTGTATCACTTGAGAAATTATTTTGGTGACAAAATAATTACTAAGTCACAATGAGCCAACTATCTGGATATTATTCCATAAGTTATTTTATATCATACCAAGCATGTGAAAGCATGAAGTTCAACTAAGCGGTGAGTAATGAATATGAGAGGTATAAGTAAAGATCTTATCTTGCTAAGGTAAGTGTGAGATATATGTATGATCTATGCAATATTTGTGATTGATATGAAGTCGATGAGATGATCTGAAAAGTACATATGATGTATGATTAGAGCAAGTGAAAAATATAGAAGACATAAAATATTGTATGTATATTTATTCTTGTGAAGAACTGAATTGTATAATTTCATGTTAGGGTAGTGAGCTCTTCTTACATACATTGTATTTGATCCACCAACTCCTAACAAGGTTGAGGCTTCAAAAAAGGCCCAATCCTCTAACAAGGACTCAAGATACTATATGTATTTCATAGATTCCTGATAGGGTCAATATCCTTAATAGGATCCTATTGTTTAGTGAATTATCTAGTGGATATTGTCTCCACCAGGGTTTTCCCTTGAATAGGGTTTCCCTAGTTCATAAATAATGGTGTTATGAGTTCTTTATGTGTATGGTTATATTTACTAGTCAAAATTGTTGGTTTACTTTCATATGCATGTTCTAAAGTAATTAACAATATTCAGTTGTGGGCAAAAGATTGTATAATACTTATTCACCCCCCCCCCCCCCCCCCCCTCTCAGTATTATTTATTTCTAATAATTGGTATCAGAGCATAGTTACTCATAAGAAGTTTAACAAATTGAGTAAGATCCTTATAGATATAGAACAGTTGAAGAAAAACCTTGAAGAAGCTCTTGAGAAAATTGACCTTCTTACTAAAGAAATAGATAACCTAAAGATATAGATGAAGATGCAAGTTTTCATTGGTAAACTGAAAGACAAGATCTAAAATTTGGCAAGGAATCAATTGTGAAAACTAGTGACAATGATGAAGTAGGAAATCTCTAGAAAGAAAATGACATTTTGAAACATGAACATAAAATTGTCAAACTTAAGTTGAGTCTTAATAAAAATGGTGGCAAGCATGAACCTAAACTAAACACTAAGAATGCTAACCTTAGATCCTAGTTAAATCAAGTTTCATTTGAACTAGATACTAGCAAGATTGAGCATGCAAAATTTGAAAAGTAAAATATCATTGTGAAAGGAGAATTGACACAAGCTAAGTGACATTTAGAGAATCTTTATTCTAGTAGTGAGAAGATAGATGAACAAATATTTCACTAGAGACCTTATGAAAAGATAGGACTTGGATATCTTATTGGAGCAAAATCAACCGAGAAAGTTGAAATAAAAAAAGAACCAAATCCAATTTTTGAATCCCCTAAGGAATCTAATCTGAGTAAGGTAGAATCAACACATCTACAGAAGTGTCAAAGGAAGTTGAATTATTTGATTTGTTAGCAAAACATGATGAACCTAAGAAAATAGAGCAAGTTGATAAACCTAAGCAAGATGAACCACCCAAGGAAGTAAGATGTGAGTTCAGAGGTAGCTGCTTCATATGTAATGAAGTTGAACATATGAAAAGAGATTGTACAAGTAAGCCTTTTAAACCCATTACTAATTTCTATTGTTATAATTGTCATGGTTATAGACATAAAGTAGTAGAATGTAAGAAACCTAAGTTTGATGGTAATAATGCAAATAGTAGAATGTTTAGGGAACTAACCTTGCAAGAAATGGAAGAGGTAGATCAAAGAGTAGATCCAAGGATGGTGAGAAATCCAATGGAGAAAAGAACCAATTTGTGTTTTACAAGTGTAACAATCCTAGACATATTGTAACGAATTACAGAGCACCTAAGAATCATAATGAAATGAATCAAAGAAGAAATGCATAGATACGTTAGTTGTGTAATAACTTTAGACACATAGTAAGATATTGTAGAATGGATAGAAGGAACTTTAACAGGAATCCTAATTATAGAAGGAGAAATAAAAAAATTGACAAAAGGAATGACAATAGCAGTGACAATAGTGAGAAGGAAGCAATTAAGGAAAATGTTGATGAATTCAAAGAAGTATTTGTGACAGCTAAGGATCCAGAAAGCTCTTATATAGTTTTGGAGGAACACTATTCCGATGCACCTGATGAGAAATTAAAGTCATAGATTGTTTACAACTCATCCTACCTGAATTAAGCCATTTTAGAAGAGGCAGCACATTAGTTGGTTAAAACTAGTGTCAAAGAGAGAGAGAGTTGTAGGTTGCACAGTTAAAAAAAGGTAAAGTACATAGAGAGAAAGCTATGGTCAAGTGTGCAAGTCTAGATATGATCTCAATGAGCAAGAATTTAGAAAATAAGGTTATTGGTAAACAAAGACAGTATTATAATTTGTGGTAGATACATATTTAATGTGTAGTCCAATTTGAAATAATTTAAGGATTGCAAACAAGATTGTGTGTACCATTTTTCATGTGAAGTGTCTTGAAAAAATTGAAGACTGATTTGACAAGGAAGTAAAGTTCGAAGAGAAGTTTGTGAAGTGCAAAGTTGCAGAACCCTAACATGTAATTTTAAGGTATTTTATAGAGCTGAAGCTAAATTTCTTAGTGAATATGGTAGAATTACAAGGTCTAGTCAGACCATCTATGATGTTAGTGATGGATCATAGTATGTGTTCAAGAAACATCCTTTTATTTCACTTTTGGATGACCCATTGGGTGCATTTTTGCAAGTTCCAAAGAATGTGTTTCATGTTGAGGATATTAGAAGTTATATACACTATAAGATTAAAAGCATAGGAAATGAAGATATTCACAAAGATTTGGGAAACATGTGTAGCAATGATTTATCCCTGAAATCTGAGTATGCGCACCTGAGCGAGTTGAATTTAGTAAAATATATTTTTTATATGGAGTTTGATAATCACAATTGAACCTGAATTATTCTAAGTATGGTACATGATGATTAGTTATGGCTAGGTGATGCACAAATAGTTATTGACAACAACCTAATTCATAAGGTCACGTCTTTGAGAAATGAGGGATGCAATCTCGTAAATGAGAAGAATGTAAGAAAACTAGTTGAGACAAACCTAAGTACTAGATTTGATGGAAGAAACATGAAGGTAGACTCCATTCAAGACAAAGGAGTAAAGTTATTAAGCAAGATATTAGGGTACAAGTTCAACCATGGATCAAGGGTTAACTCCATACCAACTAGAGTTTTACATGTAGCTTATGTAATGGTAGTTCAAAGGAGGAAAGTTAATCTATGTGAGATTATCAAACTGCAATTGTTGGATAACATTTCCAAAGTGAAGAAAATAAAGAGCAATTTTTTTTAGATATGAGTCCCTATTGACCCACTTATTTTTCTATTCTACAAGGAAGTTTCCTAGAGTAACAAATTGGGATAGTAATGAGTGTGCAATAAAGATAGTGACTCAATGCTACAGGAGTAAAAACACAAACCTGTGTCAGCCTTTTACAAAAGAAATGGCTAACAAAAGTGTAGTTGTTCACCTTTAATGACTTAAAATAGGTATTATTATTTAGAATTTGAAAATGAAGTAAAATATTGAAATGTATAGAAATGGATGAAGTTTAGGATTATAATTTTTAATAATTATTTGGAATAAGAAATTATATATTTTCCTAATTTTTAAAGATAACTTGTAGTTGCTAAAATATATTGGAAATTAAGGGTCTAGTTCCCACTACAAAACTACATGAAAATAAACTTATTTACCTTTGATCTCAGATTATGTTATAGATAGCATATGTAGCTAGAACAATAAATAATAAAAATGAGCTTTAGACCTATATTTTCTCTTTTATAATGATTCAAATTTCAACTTATTAAAATTGATAGTTTTCATCTCCCACCACATTTTTCAAAACAAATCTATTCCAACCAAAAGAAAAATTATAAATTCTAGAAGAAGACTCTCTCCTCTAGAATTTCATATAATTTTAAAACTTTTTAAATATGATTTAGCATTTTTTTCTTTCTCAAAATTGACATCTTCTCCAGTGTTAAAATATGTACTTGTAGAATTGTTTAATTACAATATACTATATCTTATTCAAACACTATGAACTCTATATGAGAATATTCTTGAGTTTGAGCTCTATAAAATAGTGTTTATATGTTATTAAAAAATATCATAACAAATAGTAAGATTTATTAAAATATCAGTTTTTTGAAATAATAGTATTTTTTTAGTAATTTGGTACTAACTAGAATAAAGCATGCATTTAATAGACATTTCCAATTGGAAATGTATGAGACCATATATAACTTAGCTAGAATAAATTTATCAAGATCATATGTTTGAACATAATTATATTTTAGATAGAAATACTCAAATTTAGATGTTCTGATAAGTTAGCCTGAAAGGTGACACAACTTTGTACTTTTACTATATATCTAAGATGGAGAATGTCAAAGATGGTGACATTGACAGAATGATGAAATTTTTCTTGTCAAAAATGAAACAAAGGTATAGAATACCTCCCTCAATGGTAGAAAAGTACAAGGAAGAGATATGCTTCATGGTGGAAATAGAAAACACTTGTATGGATGTTGTGGTACCAAGGGTTAAGTTTGTAGAATCCATGGGCTATGAGATGAGCACAGAGCTCAGAGAAGGGTATGTGTAGATCATACTCCAATTAGAGAAGGATGTAGAGTGCCCTAGATGGGGAACCTATGAGGAGAAAATGAGAATAGTTCAATCAGAAATACACAACAAGGAAAGCAAGAAGAAAGTGGAAAAGGTGATAGATTCCATCCTTAAGGAATTAGGCATGACTAGAGACAAATTTAATGAAGTCAAAGGTATTGTGCTAGAAATGAAAGCAAGTGGACAGTTTAAAGTAATAGAAATAGCTCCTATTGTTGTTGTAGAACCTTCAGGTGTGACTATAACACAACCATGTGCGTAGAACACTATTGCACCATATGTAGTAGTTGCACTAGTACTACTAGTTAGAACAAGAGGTGAACAACCTAAGAAAAAATCAAAGGTAGAAGCACCTATTGCATAGACAAAGTCAATGAGATTGGTAAAGGTTAATAAAAAACCTACACTATCCACCAAGAAAAGGGTCAAGCAGACCACCAGTAAACTAGGCAAGAGAAGGAAAATGATGCAAGTAAGCAAATCTAAAAGTTCTGAGGATGAAGCTGGAGATAGACCAATAGTGCAAGATGCACAGGAAGGCAAAACTACACCTAGAAAGAGAGCATGAAAATCAAAGGTAGAAAACTTAAACATGAAAATAATTAATGATGATAATATTGTATGGTTAAACAATTATTATAATCTATATGGAAATATAGATAGAAGGCAATTAGAAAATGCCATTGTAAGAAACATGGTTTTGAGAAATAAGTTTGAGAATGTTTAGAATAAGATACTTAAATACCTATTTAATAGGATAATAAACATGAAGAAAAGAGTATTAGGAGAAGATCTGAATTTGAGGATCACAATGATAAATAAACTGAGTGAAGTTGACTCTAAGGAGGACTCATAGAATTTTGAAGGGTATTGATTCCTTGCTAAGAAACAAAAGAAGAGCAATTCTTCTAATGAGAGGAAATTATGAGGACATCAGGAAGGAGACAAAAGAGGCAATTTTACAAATCATGACCTCAATGCCTAAGGTAAGTACACAGTCAAATCCTAATAGCCTAGTATATGTGGAAGCACACACACCATCCATTGATGAGGGAGAAGTAGAAGAGAAACAACATACACTCTCACCATCACATATTGTTATGTGTACTAAATCCATGCAAGTGGATAGTACACACATAATTGTATATGCAAAGGAGAATCCTTCTGCAAGATATGGAGCAAATATTATTGGCAATATCAGCAATATAACAACATACTCTATCTCTAATGAAGATGAAGAAAAAGAAGAGAAGAAGAAAGAAACAAAGAGGATAACAGAGGTAAAGAGGCTAGAAGAAGAGGAGAAAAGAAAGAAAGAAGAGGAAGAAAAGAAAAAGAAAGAAGAAGAGAAAAGGAAGAAAGTTGAACAAGATGCAAGGAAAAAAGCAAAAAGATAGGAAGAAAAGAAGAATAAAGTTGAGGAAGAGAAGAAGAGGGTGATAGCTTCTATTTTCACTAAGCTCAATTTTCAAATTTTTGGTGAAAATATTGAATTGATTATTAGGGTTGTATATTTCTTGTTTTCATCTGCAGAGGAAACCCTAACATGTTTTGCCCTGGTCCAATTATTTTTTATTCTTGTCTTAAGTGTGAGGTTTGGTGCCCTAGGGTTTTAATTTCATCCCACATTGCAAAAATCTTCATGAAATTGGTCTAAGCCCTAACCCTAGGTTTTGAAACTAAGTGGATTTTTATTTTGCCTTATACATTGTCCTCTATGATGTTATGATAAGTGGATTAGTGAAGCATTGTAATGAAGAGTTTTCTATGTCTTGATCATAAGACAAATGTGTTATCGTCATATCATTAATGGTAATGTTTGTATTTTCAATCATACGATCTCCTTTGTATCGTATGATCATGTGGCAATTTGAATAGTTTGTTTTTAGCTATCTCTGATGTTATAATAAGGGAGGTCATTGTGGCATTGAGAATAATGAAATAAGGTGCTACGATATTATAAAGCAGTGAACATCATATGATCATGAAAGGAATATTGGGATGTTGCGATTCTATGGCGTTCCTATGGTTGTAAGATTGTAAAGATATAAAAGGAAAGCAAAGGTGATGGTGCACTGTTAGACAAGTGTCCAGTTTCTAATTGGCTAAAAAAAAAGTATGAATGCCAGATGTATTCTTAGTTAGGATCAATGGGATTGAAAAGGAATTTTATGTTATTATTGTGTGGCATGTGGTGTCTTTGACCTTATGATGAATGGCTTATCATAAAATATCAAGGTAATAAAAGATGTGTTTCAATGTTACAACTAAGCCTTGGTCATAAAATCGAACATGAAAATTGTAAAGTTTACGATGCTACAGTATAAAGGATTAACTATTTTTCATGAGATCATGGTAGTTTCATAGATCAATAGATATGCTATGAGATAATAAAAGTAACTACAGTCATAAGATCGTATGAGGAGAAAGGTCAAGCTAAGATGCTACGAAGCTATTTTTCATGATATCATAGAAGAAGATAAGGTCAGTGCCAATGTCATGACAAGGAAAGAATCATAAGATCATAGAAGGGTTTCTCTATTGTGTTCAACTGGTTGATAAGGGTTTTTCAAGGGTATTGTAACATCAGGAGATTGATTCTTTAGTTGTAAGATAATATGAGAGGTATTTTTCATTAGTCATGGTCATAGCATTGTAGGCCCTATTTTGACGTTAAAATGTTAAGTGATCACTTTTCTAAGCTAGAAATGATAATGAAGTTCTCGACCAATAAGATTTAAGTATAGTACAAAAAGTGCATTACTAGATAGTAATGGCGATGCTCCACTGAGTTGACAAAATGGGTTGATATCATGTTTCAAGCATGTTAAAAATCAATGCAAAGTGAATGTTGATTTGCATATATTAATTTGTAATGATTTTCCTACTTTACAATTATAGTTCACCATTTGCACATAGAGAGAGAGAGAATTTGAGTAGTTTTAGAGCTTCCAATGCATTGCAAATTATTAATTTTAGAGCTTTTGAGAACAGAGCAATTTCCATATCTTGTGTTTACTAGCATAGTGTTAAGATGTCTAACAAAGAAGTGGAAGAAATTCAAGCATTAGACATGGCAGTTGCAACTTCAACCTCTAAAGGTGGGAAAACCAAACAGAAGAAAATGAATAGATTTGTTGAAGAATGGATGAAGCTTTTTCTTGGTTCTTCCAATGCCAATGTTGTAGATGATCAAGCTTGCATTAGTCCATATGCCCTTTGTAGAGATGTTGTATGCCCTGGTGTTACTGTTTAGAGCTTTTCAAATATTTCTATTATAACAGGAAGAAGAAAATTCTTGTGTGCAACCCGTGGAAAAAGAATCTTTCTAAACTTATATTTCTAGAAGTCTTTGTAGATGTAGACTTGATGAAGTCCCTATTTTGATGCTATAATCCAGCCACAAAATCCTTCCATAGGAAAGATGAAACCATCCTCTACACTCTAGACTGAGAATCATTTATTGAGGCCTTTGGACTAGATGGAGCTATGGGTCAACCTATAGATTTAAAATATTTATAGAGGAAATTTGAAGTGAACACCAAGGCATATACTGGGAGATCTATGCTACAACATATTCCCATGGATTTGAAGGAAGTGGGTGATTACCCTAAGAAGGTGGAAAAAATGATGCCACTAGAAAAATTCAAGAATTATTTTGTAAAGACAGTTTATGGTGTCCATAAGGTGGTTGGTAAAGATGGGACTGATATGGTCTATGGAGTAGAATTTATAATTGCTAGAGATTTACATGATTCCTACCATGGTGGGGAGTATGATTATGCCAACTACATTCTAGAGGTGATGAAAGAAAATATTTCAAGGGCTCAAAGTGGGGAGTTAAAAGACTTCACCTTCCATCATTATTCACTATTGATGCACCTGATTCTCTACAAGAATGTAGGATATATAAGCTCTGATTTTATTGATCGCACTTCTGATGCAAATGGAGAGCTGTGGACATGGGTATGGGATACCAATTATCATTTTTCTAATTTTGTCTCATTTTTCAATAATTTTAGTGTTGTAATTATGAAGATGTTAGATCCAGGATACTTTAGGGCACCTAATATTCTAAAAGGCCTTTTTAGACCAGCCCTTCTTCTTGACAGAAAAAGACTTGACCATAACTAGGGAGAGATTTTCTTATTTTCCATCTTTTCTTTAATGAGAGTCTATTGTTGTCCTCAACCACCCCATATATTGCTAAAGTTTATCCCTCCTAGCTTAGGTCTAATTGAATTTATTTGGCAATTATTTATGGTAAGTAGGGAATAACTAGGACCCAAAGTGCATAGGGGAACATTTTTGTTTAGGTGTTTTAGGGTTGGTGATTTTACAATTGGGAAAGAGGCTTTAGACTAGATCCACTCTTATCTCCACCACTATAATTTATCTATTGGCCCCTATAGAATGTATGACCCTGATAATTGGATGAGGGTCACTCTTAAAGAAATGAGAAATTGTGTACTACCTAGCACCAAGGAATTGCCCCATGAGGATTTCATTCCAAACATAGTTGTAGAGGGTGAGGCAACTGACAAGCTAACTAAGCTAGATGATGTTCTAAGGGTGGAGAGAGAATTGAAAAGAATAGATCCCTAATTCTTGGGTTTCTACATGGATATTCCCTATCCTCAAAGGATTAAGAAGATGGTCATTGACTATGCCGAGATCATGGAAAAGATACCTGAGGGACCATTAGGAGAAGAACATAGGGTGTGCCCTGATAACCCTGAGCCTGATGTAATCGTTGAAGTATTAAAAGATGATATCCCTGAAGCATCATGGATGAAAAAGGGAAATAAAAGGCAAAAGATTGTCCACATCACTACTGAGGTGAAATAGAGGACACTACAAATCCTGCCTGGTGATGAGGCTAAATATTGCCTCTATTTCATGATAGTTTTTAAACACTTCTTTGTTTCATTTTCATCAAGACATTTGTGGACCTATGTTTACCTAAACCAATGATTAACCTATGGGTAGATAGTATGTCATCTTTTGCCAATATCATTTATATGATGCAGTATTTCATATAATTATCAAACTGTGTGTTCTTATATTTGAATTTAATTTGAAAATTCTTATTTGCAATTATCTTTGTATTATAACTAACCTATTAGCAATGAAGTTGAAAGATGATTGGAAGAATTCAAAGATGAGTGCCAATAGCATTCAAGGAGAAAATAATGCTAAGGTGTAGCCATGGTGGAAGAAAGTTGTAATAGTTCCAAAGGACACGACAGCAAGTATGGAGGAGCTATCAAGAATTATTGCATTCTGTACATTTATTCCTATGACAAGTAGATGTTTAGACTTTATTATTCCTACCTTAAGCCATTATCTCTTCTTCTCGCCTTGAGTTTTTATTTTCCTTCTTTCTCTCCTACAGATTTATAGCTAGGATATTTACTTTTCTATTATGGGAATAAATATCAATCTCCTATATATAGAAATTGGACCAAGTGTGTTAGTTTAGTTAGAAGAAAGAGTTTATGAGAATAGACTGTTAACTTTTACAGTGAGTTGTGTTTTTATAGTTCTATATGTTATGTAATGAATTTATGAAATGTAATGAAATAGTTTTTGGCTTCTATCCCGTGTTATTAGTTTATTGAAGCCAACCAAAGGGACCCACTTCAAAAGTGGAGTATATTAGGTTAGTATAGATTTATTTCCAAGAATTCTTAGTATTGTAAGTAGAAGTTGTAAGTTCTTTCCTGTAGCATCTCACTTTGTGAATGTTCCTGCAGAATATGTGAGAACAGTTATAGTGGATGAACTGAGTTGGAATATTTGTTAGCCTTTCATTGTATTTCCAGTATTTATAGAGTTAAGTGTGTTAGTTTCCTATAGCTATAGTGTAAGTTCTTTTCCTTGCATTTTACTTTCCTACAACATAAGCTTAGTGAATCATTAAGAGACCTAGTGCACATATTATGCCGACCATTTCAAGTATACGTCCTTGGGATGACAAGATTAAATGCACCTCATAGCAGGAAAAATAGTCCTTAATTTGAATATATTATTCCTAAGCATGGCTTATAGCATGACTATGATACACCTATTGTGAGGCAGACCAGTTTTGGCATCGTTGCCAAGGATTGTGTCAAGCTATGAGCATTTTTGAGTCATAGTTCTTAGATGATTTTTTTTGGAATTTCTAGTTTTGAAGCTTCTTTCATTAGTATGAAAAGTTTAATTGCATGCATTGAAGAGGAAGATGATGAGATAAATATGGCAGATTTCTTCCATGGGAGTCTATTAATTTAAATGAAGAAATTGAAGAAGAAGAAGTTGAGTTGCCTTTTGAAGATGCAAGCCCTATTTTTCTCACAATATCATCATCAAGAGTTGAACCAATAGATACAAGTGGTCTTCAACCTTTTAGTGAAGTTTTAGCCAATTTTCTTGATAGCACGATTCTAAATCCACCATTTGTTAATCATCCAGTACCCAATGTTCCTTTTTAGTAGCAACCTCATAATCTAATACCTCCAGTAATGACACAACCTACTTTTCCATTTCCTCTCCCAAGCCTTGTAAATACTAATAATCTCAAGAATATACCTGCAGCTGCTCTTCCAAAGTTCTATGGCCTTGCAACCAAAGACCTTGATACTTTCTTGTTTGAGTTTGACATACTTTGTCATAGTTTTGACTACAACACTGATGCCCATAAGCTCAAAATTTTTCTAGCAATATTGAAAGAGTCAGCTCTATAATGGTTTATGGGTTTAGGAGCCAATGCAGTGGGAAGTTGGGATGAAATGCAAACTCTATTTCTGGATAAGTACAAAGAGTATTGCAAAGTATCTAGTTCAAGAGGAGATGATGTCTTCAAGATATCTTAGAAGGAGGAAGAAACATTGGAAGATTATGTTTCACATTTCTTATATACACTATAGAAGAACCCTCAGCATGTGTTGTTCGAGGATTCACAAGAGCTAATCTTTTTGAGAGGTGTGATAATGACTATCTAGAAGCACTAGACCTGATGGCTAGTGGTGATGTATATCAAGCTTCCTGGGAGGACCTCAAGAAGATCTGTCAGAACTATTTAAGGTCAACAATGAAGAAAGGCTGAGGAACTCATTCCACAGTCACTAAAGGAATTAGTCAAGGCATTTCAAAGCTTGAGATATCTAACCTACTTTTAGATTTCAAACAAGACATCATCAATGATGTCACTACACATCTTGATACAATGACTGCAAAGAAGAAGTATGCAAAAGCTAAGCTATAGCTAGTTAAATGTTGCCCTCATTGTCAAAAGAAAAATAAGGATTAGCAATATAAACTGGTTGCAAGCATGGAGAACCAACATGTTCCAACTGAGTACCTCAAGATAGATGGAGATGATGAGCAAGTATTTTTTATTACTCAACGTCAACTATGGGCCCAACATCAAGGTATGCCTCAGGACCCTTTGCAAAATTCAAATTCATATGGTAATCAATGGAAAAATTGTAATTCCCAAAGTCCTCACAATATCAACCTAATTGGAACAATGCTAGGCAAAACAACCTGCAAAAGTCCTAGAATTCCCAACCACCCTAGCCTAACCAATAGAGTAACCAATGGTAGAACCAATAGAACTATTGGAAAAACTAGTAGAACTAATGGTAACAACCCCAAGGGAGTTGGCATTCTACAAACCAATGGAGGGGATCTCAGTAGTGGCCTAACAAAAATATTAGTATTCCACAATTACCACCTCTAGCTCAACAACTTGCTCTAATGCCACCACTTGCAAATCCTAGACCTCAAAAGCAGACATAGTTACCTGCACAACCTTAGCCAAACCCAAATAGCCAATAGCCACAAAAACCCATGTATAGTGTTGATGCTCAGTAGTATCCTTCTTACACTTTGGGTGTTGTAGATATACATCTAAGATCTAGTACAACTTTACTAGCGCTTAAACCACCTCTTATAGCTGAAATAATAGACCCTCCTGTAGCATTAGAACCCTTAGTTGCTGAAATAGTTGACCCAACCAATGTTACCATGTCAACTCTAGCTTAACCAGTAGTGTAACCTCCTTTTCCAAAAAAGCTTATACAAAGCAAACCTGTACAAGTAGAGAAACAACCTTTTGATATTGTTGATTAGTTGAAAAACATATATATCCAAATACCCCTATTTCAAGCCATTAAGGATGTTCTAGTTTATAGAAAGGCCACTAGAGATGCTTTTCTGAAGAAGCCTGGAAGGAAGAAAAAGGACCCCACCATAGTCCATGTTGTGGGACAATTGGTTGACATCATGTTAGGAAAATTGATCACACCAAAATATTCTAATCCAGGAAATCCAATAGTGAATGTCAGTATAAATGGTCAGTGTGTTAAAAATACTTTAATAGATCTTGGCACTGCTATAAATGTCATGACAAAGGACACTATGAAGAAGTTGAAAATAGAAGGACTAAGGGCTGCACCAAAAATTCTACAACTTGTAGATAGTTCTATTGTAACCCTTGATGGGATGATAGAAAAAATAGTTGTAACCTTAGATTCTCTAGAGTATCCTGTAGACTTCATAATTTTATCCCCCAAAGTTAATCGATCTGGTTACCCTATCATCCTAGGTTGACCATGGTTAGCCATAGCTGATGCAAATATAATTTGTAGATGAGGGAATATGACCATATCAAATGGCCAAGTAACAAAGAAATTTGATTTATATCCTCCAAAACAACCATTACCAGATTTGAGCACATCTATTTGGCTAGATTTAGGGGATGAAGAAGAAGAGTTAAATTCTATAGTACAACTCATGATGTTGCATAGACAATCTTTTCTAAAACTACAAGAGGAAGATTTAGTACTTCAGAGTATCCTCACTAACAATTGTGTGGTAGAAAAAGATGTATCTGAAAGTTCTATGTTGGAATTAATCACATATGAAGAATGTGATAAGAATTTAGTTTACTCAAATAACCTAATATTCTTTATCCACTCTTATCGTGTGAATTAGAAGCAAGTCCAATCTCTAAAGCTGCTATGGTAGAGTCCACCACTACTATTCAATTGACTAAAGGTCATAATCTCCATGTTAATTCCAAATTAACACCCACACTAATGCACCAATTAAAATAGTTGCTTCAAAGGCATGAAAAGGCATTTGCATAGGACTATAGTGATATGAAAGGGTTGAGTCCCACATTGTGCACCCATAGGATATACATCAATGAAGGCTGTCTACCACTCTGTCAACCCCAGAGAAGGATAAATCCAATTCTTAGAGAGATAGCTAAAACTAAATTGCAAAAATTGCTTGATGTTGGTTTTATTTATCCTATATTTGATAGTAGATGGGTGTCACCCCTGGTCATAGTGCCTAAAAAGGGAGGAAAATGGAGAATTTTTGTAGATTACAAAGAATGAACAAGGCCACCATAAAGGATCACTTTCCTTTACCATTTATAGACCAAGTTCTAGACACTCTAGCTGGAAAGAAGTATTTTTCTTTTCTAGATGGGTATAGTGGTTATAACCAAATCAATATTGCTATGAAGATCAAGACAAAATCACATTCACATGCCCATGGGGTACTTTTGCATACTCTTTTTTACCATTTGGTCTATGCAATGCTCCTGTAATGTTCCAATGAGTAGTTATTAGCATCTTTGTTGATATATCACATGATTGTATGGAAATATACATGCATGACTTCACAACATTTGGAGTCACTTTTGAGGAAGCAATGGTAAATCTTGGAAATTTTTTGGTAAGATGTCATGAAAATAATTTGGTACTTAATAGTGAAAAGTGTTTCATGCTCATGTAGGAAGGTGTGGTACTTGGTCATTTCATATCAGTTACAGGAATACAAGTAGATCTAGCTAAGATAGAGGTAATTCAAACATTGCTCATACCTAAAAAATGAAAAGATGTAAGATCTTTTCTAGGTCATGCTAGATATTACAAACATTTTATAAGAGATTTCAGAAAAATAGCTAGTCCCTTGTATAAGTTACTCACAAAAGAAGTTGAATTTAGTTGGACATCTGAATGTGATGAAGCGTTCCGATAGCTTAAGAAACTTTTGACTATAGCACCAGTTTTATAAGGCCTTGATTGGAATTTACCTTTTCATATATATATATATATATATATATATATATATATATATATATATATATATATATATATATATATATATATATATATATATATATGGCTTTGATTATGCCATAGGTGCAGTTCTAGCATAGCTATCCCAAAATCTTGAAAATGTAATCTATTATATTAGCAAGAGCCTTCATGGGCTAGAATTAAAATACATAGTGACAGAAAAATAACTACTAGCAGTAGTTTATGCCTTGAACAAATTTTGGCATTACATAACTGGCTATTCCATATTTGTTCATACTAATCATACAGTAATTAAATATCTCATGAATAAACCTGCTATAACTGGCAGATTAGCAAGATGGTTACTGTTGTTGCAAGAATTTGATATAACTATTGTTGATAAGCATGGAAAAGCCAATGTTGTAGCATATTATTTATCAAAAATCCATCATGATGATACTGACACTACTTTGGTAGATGATGCATTTCTGGATGAGCATTTATTTCATATTTTGTTCAAACTCCATGGTATGTAGACATTGCTAATTACATTGCAACTAATAAAATACCAAAACATTTTTCTTACAAGGATAAAAAGTTTCTTGTATAGAAAAGTTTATGTTTCTCTTGGATAGATAATCTCTTATTTTACACTAGACCTAATCAAAATCATGAGAAGATGTGTGAGAGAAGATGAAACATATGATATTCTACATTCATGTCATAATGAACCATGCAGAGGACACTTTGCAGCAAAAAGAATAGCCTTGAAAATCTTGACAACTAGTTATTATTGGCCTACACTTCACAAAGATGCAACCAACTATACACGAAAGTGTGACAACTATCAAAGAATGGACCAATCAACAAGAATAGATGAAATGCCTCTTAACCCTTAGATGTCATTAACACCATTCTACAAATGGGGCATGGACTTCATTGGTCCAATTGATCCTCCATCTAATGGGAAATCCTATATTCTTGTATGCACTGATTATTTAACAAAATGGGTTGAAGGTAAGGCTATGAAGCATGCTCGTGATGAAAAAGTTGCTAAATTTCCGTGTGAAGAAATTTTTACCCGCTATGGTGTACCTAAAGAGTTAGTCACTGACCAAGGTGTACAATTTACCTCTAATCTAATATCAAAGTTGATGAAATAGTATAACATCAAGCACTAGAAATCCATTCCTTATCACCCTCAAGCTAATGGACAAGAAGAGGTCACAAACTGTGAACTAGAGAACATCTTAACAAAAATGGTTCATCGACATCATAGGGATTGGACTAGTAGATTACAAGAAGTTGTTTGGGCTTACAGAACAACATGGAAGACTACTAAAGGATTCACGCCATTTGAGATCCTATATGGAAAGGTAGCAATGCTCCCTATTGAATTTGAACATAAAACATTGAGAACTACAATGGAGCTAGAAATTGAACTTCTTGTAGCACAAAGAGAACATCTTCTACATCTTAACTCTCTGGATGAAATGTGCAAAGCTGCTTTGGGACACATTGAACTTATATAGAAACAAAGGAAACAATGACATGATTCTCATATTATTAGTAAACGATTTCAATTTGGTGACTGAGCACTACTATATGATTCTAGATTTAAAGATATGCCAGGAAAGTTGAGATAAGATGGCTGGGACCATATGAAATTAGTCATGTCTTTGATAATGGATTTGTTTAATTAACTACCATTGATCTCATACCTTTTAAATTATTAATCAATGGTGACAGACTCAAGTTATATAAATGGCCCCAAACAAAAAAAGACTTCCTACAATAGTTTCAATGGCCAAATTCAAATATAAACAAGGTAACTCTTCCTCCAGCCAAAGGTACCACTCTTCAAAATTAATTTCTTTGTGCATGCTTATAATAAAAACTTCATGTCCACATAAATTTCACTTCCTCAATCACTTTCTCATTCCATCTCATCTCTTTACCTTCCACCCATCCACATCATCTCATTTCATTACCTTCCATCCACCCACTTTCCATGTCATTAATTTCTCTTATTTTCAATAAACCCTACGAGATGCTGACGAATGTTGTCACTGATATCACTTCCACCACCTTTTTGGTATGTGTGATGATCACTTAATAGGTATAAGGTTTTCAAATTATAATTCATTTATACTTTGTAGATTTTGTTAATTATATTTAATACTATATTCTTTATATGATGGTGACATTATGTCAGTTTTCTACCCCCGTACCAAGTCTGACAAGTCTGGATAGTTGTCCTTATTTCGTAGGGGGCAGGGAAGGTTACTAAAACCTAATGACTACATTTAGTCATAAAGATTTTTCAAAATCTTCATATTTCCTTAAGTACACAAGTGGCTAAGTATCGTACCCCTTAGTTTTGAATAATTTTATTATCAAGCTTTGATGTGACTTGTGTTTAAATTTTAAGTGATTTGAACCTATTTTTGGACAATTTTCACACACTTCCATGATTTACCCTCATTAACCTCATTAAAGTCATATTATTGCTCATAAGAAATTGTTATGGCATTAATTATCTATTAAATGAAATGTGAAATGGTCTGTAAAACAACAATTGAAGCCTGAATTTGTAAGGGGGAAATAGTGAAGTAGTGCAGATAGTGAAGTGTTAAAGAAGAATGGGTGGACAATTGTAGATGAGAGAACTAGTAGAGCATACCATTTTTTCTCAGATGTAGAAGATGTGAGGAGGTTTAATGCTTGTGGATGGTTAGGATAATTTTTAAGCTTGACTACATATGATGAAGAAGCAGCCATAGAATTTACAAGGATGTCTGATGCAGGGGAAGCTTCTATATGGGGCTCAATAGTGGTTGCTATAGAGGAACGTATAGCATAAGTTATAGGGTTATTGGCAATAGGAGAACATTATCTCAACACTCATGATGCCAAGTCAACTAGAACTCAATTTGTCATCCAACTGACCCTCAAATGGACATTACCAAGAAAGGATGTAAGAGAATGTCTCTTCTGCCTCCATACAATGAACTAGCAATGCACATTATTAGGTACCTTACATGTGAAGGAAGATTCTCATATTTACATGCAATTCATTTTAAATTGTTGAGTTGTATAGGGCATAATCATCCAGTTAATGTTCCCAATTTATTGTATAATATGTTGTGTATTAGTATAGAAGAAACTCAAAAAGGAAAAGACAATTCTGTTACCCATCATGCCTTAATTAAGTTACTTATAGAAAGGTTAGTTAGGGATGTTTCTCCCTTGTCATGGGCAGAATTTGTCCAAGCCAAAACCTTGCAACCACAGGTTGCCTTTCATGAACAGCCTAGTGAGGAGAATGTAGTTCCCACTAATGAACCTATTGAAAAAAGCACCCAAGAGGTTGAAATTGAAAATGTGCAAAGCAATGTACAAGAAAACATACAAGAAAATGTTCAAGAA
Organism: Cupressus sempervirens; assembly: GCA_028749045.1. NCBI lineage: Eukaryota > Viridiplantae > Streptophyta > Pinopsida > Cupressales > Cupressaceae > Cupressus > Cupressus sempervirens. The sequence continues at coordinate 582,020,055 of CM053783.1, read as the reverse complement.
AATATGCAAGAAACTATCCCTTCACCTATTCAAGAAATCTAGAAACCTACCTCTTGCTGAAAAAAGAGAAAATAAAAAGAAATCTTTGTTCCAGTAAAAGAAGAGTTGAACCCTATAGTTGTGAGGCAAAAGAGAACTAAGAAGGGTCCTACAATAGTTACTCCTATAGTAGAGACACCAAAAGGAAAAGGTCGGCAGAAAGCTGTGATATTAGAAGAAACCCCTGTAAGAAGGAGTCCTAGAATGAGAGGAAATTTTTCCAAAGAATCCCCCTCATCCAAGCCATATAATAATGGATCCCCTATATAGATTGTTCTTGGCCACTCTCCTCCTCACCTTGAAACTGAAAATATTCCTAAAAACCTTAACAAGGAATGTAGGGTTGAGGTTAATGAAAATCCAAATGATACCCCAATAGACCAACCAGGTACTTTGAGCTATAGGGATGAAACATTTCCTAAGAAAATTGATCCAAACACTACTCTAGTTCCTATAAATCAACATGGTTTATTGATGTTGTAGAACAATTATGGAGGGAATAGAGGAAGAGGAAAATAAACTATAGGAAGATAACAGTTCCATTACTCTATAGAAACTCCTTTTTCAGTTGTTTGGACAACATATGTTTGCTAAGGCCTTATGGGAAGAGGAGAGGAAAAGAATGAAGAAAGATACAGTGTCTCTGAATGCACAAATTACAGATTTAAAGGAGCAGCTGGTGAATCAAAATCAATGGATGGATCATGCCCTTAAATTGGTTGATCAAGCACTTGCCTGTAGACCACCACCATAAGTTTACGCTCTTTATTTAAAATAAAATTTTCTCTTGTTCCAACTCATGCTAACCCTTAAGAATATAAATGTAAAGTTTAAATCAGCTAAGGAATTTTATGCCTATATCAAACTCTGCCATCCTAGTAGTTGAATTTTCTTTGTGAATTATATGTGCATAATTTTTTTTATCCCTTCATAAACCTAGTGGAACCCTTTACATTATATAGGGGATATACATTTAATATCCTTGATGTTTTGGATGTCTAATGAAGCAAACTATGATAGGTAGTTGAATAATTATAGAGATGAGGAAAGGATAGAATCCCTGCCATTGAGAGCTGAAAGTAGCAAAACAGAAGAAGCTCTTCGAGATTGCTTCAGGTTAACTTATGGGGATAAGAACAAGGGAGTAAGGGATAGGATATTCACTTCCAAAGCTAAGGCTTATGCTGATTATGAGAATTTTCCCTACTTCACTTTCCAGAGAGCGATGACTGGTGCTAGAAGTAGATGTTCTAGATTACCTGAGTCACTTAAAAAGTCAAAGCCACACAGTCCCATCAACTTGGAAGTTGCCCTTCACCAAGCTCCAAAGTATTTAGAGCTAGGAAAATAGGCTAGACCCGAATTATGGTGCCCACTCACTATGCAACCTCCAATGCTCATGTGGCCTTTATATGACATTATGCTGATAGACTTGACAAGCTGCAAGAGGACAATAGAAGGGAGGTTTGGGAAAGAACATGAGGATTTTATTACACCTTCAAGAATAGTAGGAAAGGAAGGGTAGAAGTGGGGGAATTTAGGTCACTGAGTAGGACATGCCATGCTTGAGGACAAGCATCAGTTTACCAGGGGCAGATGATGAGGCTAAATATTGCCTCTATTTCATGATAGTTTTTAAACACTTTGTTAATATTCTATTTCATTTTCATCAAGACATTTGTGGACCTGTGTTTACCTAAGCCAATGATTAACCTATGGGTAGATAGTATGCCATCTTTTGCCAATATCATATACATGATGCAATATTTCATATAATTATCAAAATGTGTGTTCTTATATATGAATTTAATTTGAAATTTTTTATTTGCAATTATCTTTATATTATAACTAAGCTGTTAGCAATGAAGCTGAAAGATGATTGGAAGAATTCAAAGATGAGTGCCAACAACATTCAAGGAGAAAAGAACGCTAAGGTGTAGCCACAGTGGAGGAAATTTGCAACAATTCCAAAGGACATGACAACAAGTATGGAGGAACTATCAAGAATTATTGCATTCTCTACATTTATTGCTATGACAAGATAATGTTTAGACTTTAGTATTCCTTCCTTAAGCTGGTATCTCTTCTTCCTGCCTTGAGTTGTTATTTTCCTTCTTTCTCTCCTATGGATTTATAGCTAGAATATTTACTTTTCTGTTATGGGAATAAGTGTCAATCTCCTATATATAGGAATCCGACCAAGTATGTGAGTTTAGTTAGAAGAAAGAGTTTATTAGAACAAACTATTAAATTTTATAGTGAGTTGTGTTTTTACAGTTCTATGTGTTATGTAATGAATTTTTGAAATGTAATGAAATAGTTTTCGGCTTCTATCCTGTGTTAGTAGTTTAGTTGAAGCCAACCAAGGGGGCCCACTTGGAAGGTGGATTAAATTAGATTAGTATAGATTTATTTCCAAGCATTCTTAGTATTGTAAGTAGAATTTGTAAGTTCCTTCCTATAGCATCGTACTTCATGAATGTTCCTACAACATATTTGAGAATTGTTATAGTGGATGAACTAAGTTGGAATATTTGTTATCCTTTCATTGTATTTCCAGTATTTATAGAGTTAAGTGTGTTAGTTTCTTGCAACAATAGTGTAAGTTATTTTCCTTGCATTTTACTTTCCTACAGCATAGGTTTAGTGACTCATTAAGAGACCTAGTGCACATACTGTGCCGACCATTTCAAGTATACATCCTTGGGTTGACAAGATTAAATGCACCTCATAGTGGAAAAAATAGTCTTTAATTTGAATATATTATTCCTAAGCATGGCCCAAAGCATGACTATGATACACCTATTGTGAGGTGGACCACCTGGGAATAGTCAGTATTTTTTTGACTTGAGACAAAATTACCTCCAAAATAGAGAAAATACAGTTGAGAGTACCCTCATAGACTTGGAGTTAGCAATAGCAAGGCTAGATGATAGGATCATCCAAGCCCAACAGTTCCTTGAGGATGATGAATTCATAAAATCCATTGAATTCAAGAGATTCTTATACAAAATAAAATAGAGTGAACTAGTGCTAAAGATGAAACTAGGAGAGTCTGATGAGTAGCATATGGAACTAGTAGAGAAGTTGCAGACCTATGATCTTGAGAGTGAAGTAATGACTATAGAGGAGGCCAAGGATCTTGTATAGAGGTGCGGCATGCTATTGTTTCCTGGATGGGACTTGGAACAAGCATTTATGCTTGATCAAACAAGGAGGTAAGATAATGCTATTTCATATGAGGCATTTGGTGTTGGTGGATTGCAAAGAGGAACTGGCTTCAACATTGACACAAAATCTCTTGTAGTCTAGAGTATGGCTCCTTCCTCTAATAAGCCTAAATGAATGGATGTACAGAGCACTGAGCAAGATAATATGATTGTATAGACTCCACAGGGCACCTCTGGCATAGATATTTCCAAGGCATTGAGACACTTTTCATTTATGAATGAAGCCAAGGTAGAGGGGATGGAGACTAGATTGTCAAAATCCATACATGATTACATAGATGTGAGGAAGCTCTATGAAGATGAGCTTAGAAGAAGCCATGTCTACAAAGAAAAGGTTGTGGAGCTTGAGGCCAAAATCCAAGAATTGGAAAATAAAGTTTCATCTCTTAAGAAGCAATTTACACAAGCAGAGTAGGTAGTTGCTACAGAACAGAGGGAGGAGCATGAAAATCAACAATAGCCAGCTAGGGATATAGCAGTGGCTCTAATACAAACAAAGGATTTGGGAGAAGAGGAGGCATTAGAACCAAGAAGAATGAGCATTGTTGCTCCATCTACTCAGAAGGGAGGTGATATAAGGATAGTTTTCCTTTAGAATATGATGAGCCAAAGGACTAGAGTGTTGAAAAACATGTCACAGTAGGTTCATAGTTTTTATGTTACTTTACAAAGTGCTAAGCAATTTTTTAATGAGGCACTTTCATGGCTATCACCCACATTTAATCATTAGGGGGAATATATTCAATTTCTAGAGAGGTTAATTGTATTCATGGCTAAAAAGCTAGATTTTCCTGATAAGATAATTACAATGAAGGAAGGCCTGGAAATAGTGAATGAATTGATGGGTTTCTTCACTGAAAAATTTAAAACTATACAAGGGAAGTTAAAGATTTTATCTCAAAGAATATAGCCCTACATACCATTAATTTTGGATGCTGCTAGCATAGTGATAGACTGGAAAGAATGGTCTACTTATTTTGATAATATTTTGACTCAAGAAGCTATAGTATCAATTTTTGAAGACACTTCTGATATCCCATATAATAAATTGATTAATTCCCTATTTAAGGTAGAAATATATTTAAATAAATTTATTGTTGAATCAGTAATGGATGCCAGGTGGACCAAATCCACTTAGGATTTCCAAGAAGTGAAAACTATAGAGTAGCCCACCAAAAGGGAAATTTATGTCTAGGAGGTAGTAGGAGACATTAAAACTTTGTCGACAGGAAGTAGTTGAGATAATTTTCATACAAGTCAATAAAGGACAAGATATAAGTGTTCTCTTACTGCCTCAACTACTTATCTTTTTATGGTCGATACTTTGGAAGAATGTTCTATATACTTTTTTGTTCCCATCTTCCAAAGTTTTATATCCAGTGATATTTTTACATGTGTCCTCCTCTCATCTATAGCTTGTTGCAATCTTATAAATAGATTTCCAAGATGAAGAGTAGAGGTCAGTTTTCTATATAATTTTCTCATGTGTCATGTATTATTTTATAGTCTATACATTTGTTCTATACTTATATGAATGAGTTTAGTTATTGCATACCTGAATATAAAAGGTGAACATTTGGTACCTATGCTTTGTCTCTATGTAATATTATAAGTTTCTATTAGTAGTGTTAAGATTTGAATGAGAAGGATTTTCCCTTAATTATCATTATCTTTGAGTTTTGTCTCCTTTCTCATATATCCATAATCTTGGGACTAAATGAACAAGTTTCATCTAGTTTAATGCAATTTACATAGTTGTATATCTCTTATTGATTGCTATTAATTTAAAGAATTAGATAATTGCTTTATGTAATGGATAAGGTTTAGGGTTTGTGAAAAAGGATGAGAATTAGAATGGAACTTAAAGTTTAATTTTGACAATTTTAATCATAAGTTGATTAAAAGGTTCCATCTACTAATCTTTGACTCTATATCCCATTGGATAAGACACTAGTCCATTAAAAGTTCAAGAATACATTGATGATTCACTTAATTGTAGAACATTCACAACAACTACATTTACTTTTTGGTTATAGTTACCTACTATGCTTAGAGAGTTTATCAACAAATTATAGAAGAAAATTGACCAATTCTGCTATAGGGAATAATCTTGAAAGAGAAAGTATAAAGGTAACCAGATTGATTCCTTAGGTTTTCTCGCCTTGGCCTTATAGATCCTAAAGTGAAGTGAGTCTTGCTGACTCTATTACTGTTGGCCCAAAACTAAGATTTAGCCCTGTTGAATATAGGATTTAGCTCATCCTTACGCTTGTCCCTATCTTTGTTTCTTACTATCAAGTTTAAATCCACTTGATATGTTCCTTACTAGAAAGAACTTCAAAAGAAGGCATAACTGAAAGAAGTTACACCTATTCCTATAACAACTCCAATTGTAGCAGCAACAGTAGTAGTACCAGTGCCATCAAATGATGATGATGATAAAAAAGGATTAATGAGCACATTGAGTAGGTTATTTGAAAAGAATAAATCAATAAATTCTTTGGAGAAGGCTCTTACTAAAGTCTTGGATAGAATGCAGAAGATAGTCAACAAAATTGTAGCTAATCTAGACTTAAAGGTAAAGGCCAAGGTGTTGGCGAAGATCTTTGATGAAGATTTCACAACTCTAGTAGAAGTAGCTTCAGCACAAGCAGAGGTGAAGCATGATGTATCATTATTTGATATGGTATGTAGTAATGTGAGAAATGACTTTAAAGTACTTGATGGAAGCATCAAGGAACTCAAAAAACACATTGATGAAGGGAAGAAATTGTATGGGCAGTGTGCATTGTCATACAAATGTCTGACTGGCGTTAAGACTGAAATTATGGGTAAGATGAGTGAAATTGAACCACTCACTATGAAATTACAACTCCCAGAGACTATCATTGAAGAGTGTGGAACAAAAATGCAGAAGATCCATAGTGTGATCAGAGGCTTGTAATCTAAAAAGGAAAAGACAACAAAGACTTCCTATGACAATTTTGCATATACTAACTTGAGTGTAGTTGAAGTGGCATCCTATGCACTATGCACACTAATCAATATTTATACTTATGTAAAGGAAAAATATATGAAATAAGTAAACAAGCTAAAACTTGTTTATGCAAATTATTTCTCTAGAATGATAAATTGGTCAACAACAAGCTACCCAATTTTGAGAATACAATTTTTGACACCTTTGTCATTGATGTCAAAGGGGGAGTAATATGTAGAAGGAAAATTGTATGTATTTTATATGTAAGGGGGATTACACTTATGTACTTATGCATCAATGTAAAGGAGTGATAAGGAATGTAATGATCCATCAAAACATGAATGAAATTGTTATGTTTTGAAGGCAATTTTTGTGTAGTTACTTCTATATATTTTGTTATGTATGACATCATTTTGGGACTTAGTGAATTCTCCAAAAAAAATTCCATCAGTTCCAAAGGGCGAGATTATTGGAAATATGGTTAGATAGATGTTTTGATTGTTTTCATTTATGGCAACATGTATTCAACATTTCATTTATGCATTTAGAGATAGAAAATTGTCTAAGTAAAAGATAGCTTGTAGTAGCACAAAGAGCAGATGTGATGTGTTTGGACAACTCATTAAGAGTTAGTTTATGTGTAGTTAAGGAAAGTTCTATGACAGTATCATGATGACATGTACCCGTACATAGGTGTGCATGGAAAGTACAACATGAATTATGATTGAAATACCAATACGAGTATTTAATAAAGCATAGCAGTGAATTGGATTGTACGACTTAAGGAATTATTTTGGTGAAAAAATAATTAATAAGTCATGATGAACCCACTATGTGGATATTATTCCATAAGTTATTTTATTTAATGCCAGGTGTATGAAAGAATGAAAGCCGACTAAGTAGTAACTTATTAATATGAGAGGTATAAATAAATATCGTATCTTGCGAAGATAAGTGTGCAATATATGTATGATCTATGTGATATTTTTTATTGATGTGAAGTTGATGAGATGATATGTGAACTACATCTAATTTTTTATCAGAGAAAGTGTGAAATACAACATATAGAAATTATTTTATGTATATCTATTCTTGTGAAGAATTGAATTGTATAATTGTATGTTAGGGTAGTGGGCTCTTCTTGCATACATTGTATTTGACCCAACAACTCCTAATAGGTTTGAAGCAACTCTTAATAGGGTTGAGGCTTCTAACAAGGCCTAGTCCTCTAACACATACTCGAGACACTATATGTATTCATAGACTCTTAATAGGGTCAATATCCTTAACAAGATCCTATTATTTAGTGAATCATCTAGTGGGTATCATCTCCGCTGGGGTTTTTCCCTTTGCCAAGTTTTCCCTAGTTAATAAATAATGGTGTTATGAGTTATCTATTTGTATGCATATATTTATTATTCAACATTGTTGGTTTACTTTCATATACATGTTATAAATTAATTAATAATATTCTGTTGTTGGCAAAAGATTGTAGAATACTGATTCAATACCCCCCCCCCCCCGGCCCCTAGTATTATCTATTTATAACAAAGAGATACACATCTCGATGAGCTGAGTTTGATATTGGATAGCATGGAATAGTTTTAGCTCAGGTTAAATCTCAAAAAGTGTGTCTTTGGTGTCACATCAAAAAAATTACTAGGATACATCATATATACTAAAATAATTAAAGCTGATCCAGAAAAGGTGTACACCATTATAGAAATGTCTCCTCCTAGGAATATCAGTCAATTAAGAAGTCTTTAGGGATGTCTTCAATCCATTAGGATCTTTATATCTTAACTAGCTAATCGAGCACAATCCTTCAATAAGAACTTGCACAAAGGCTCCACGTATATCTGGAATGAGGAATGTCAACAACGCTTAAATCAAATCAAAGGGATTTGGTCAAACCTCCAATGTTGATGCCACATATACCAAGAAAAACTTTGATACTATATATCTCATCTATAGATTCTTCCCTAGGATCACTATTAGCACAAAGTGATGAAAATAGAAAGGAATGAGCCATATACTACATCAATCATACTTTGGTGGCTTATGAAATGAATACATCAACATTGAAAAGACTTCCCTTATAGTAGTATTTGTCTCCCAAAGCTTAGGAACTATATGCTTTCCCATATAATGGACCTTATTACAAAAATTAATCCACTCAAATATTTACTAAGTAAAGCTATGCTTACCAAATGTCTTGCTAAATGGATGATGATTCTCTTTGAATTTGACATTCAATATGTCAAATGCAAAGTTATCAGGGGCAAGCCATAGTTGATCAACTTTTTGATTTTTCATTACAAGATACTACTCCTATGCAGATTGAATTTCCTGATGCTTCCATCATGTATTTCATTGAAAGAACATGGAATGTATTCTTCGACAGATTTCACACCTAGAATGGAGATGGTACAAGAATCATGTTTGTCACTCCTCATGTGTATACAATCCATTAGTTCTATAAACTCTTGTTTCCATGCACTAACAATATAGGAGAGTACAAGGCCTTAATTCATGGGATTAAATGGCTTTAGAAAGGAGGATCACAGAGTTGCACATCTATGGAGACTCTCTGTCTATTACTAACCAACTTAATAATGATTATCATCCCAAAGATGACAAACTTGTACCATACAAGAATTTTATTAATGCCCTATGAAACTACTTCACATTTGTGGCATTCCAATGAATTCCTAGGGTGGCAAATAAGGTTGCAGATGTTAAGGCCATACTAGCATCTATTCTTCAGTTACAAGAATATGAATCATGTTTTGAGTTCCTAGTGGAACAATTATGCCATCCTACACATGATTCCTTTGAAAATCATGTGACCTACACTATTTTTAGTCATGAATCCTCATGTTACTCCACTATTTTATCCTACCTATGTGATTAGATAATTCCTAAAAATCTCACATGAAACCAAAAATGTCAACTTCTTTGAAATGCCTCACACTATACCCTTGTCTTTGGTGATTTGTATAGGAAAGGTCTGTACGGAACACTTCTTAGGTGTCTAGAACTAGAAGAGTCTAAAAAGTCATTGGCTAAAGTCCATGATGGTATTTGTGAGGCACATTCTAATGGCCTTGCACTTGCTTGAAAACTACTTAGGGAGGTCTACTATTAGCCAATTATGCAGGCTAATATTGTTAGATATGCTAAATCTTGCAAGAAATATCAGCTACATGGTAACTTGATTCACGATCCTTGACATGAGCTTATACCTCATATTACATATTGGCCTTTTCAGTAGTGGGTCTTTGATTTGGTAGGAAGGATTCATCTAAGTTCATCCAGTCAACACAAATTCATTATTACAATGACTAAACACTTCAAAAAATGGGTTCAAGTTGTACCTTTATCTACTCCTATAGCAAAACATGTTGCCTTATTTGTTCTAAACCATATTATTTTTTGCTATGGTACCCATCCTTCATTGTTACTGATAATGGATGACAATTCAAAAATAAGGACCTAAAACAACTCTATAATAAATTCAAGATCAAACATCATTGGTCCGCAATATACTATCCCCAAGGGAATGACCACGCTAAGGCCTCTAACAAGACATATTACACAGAACAGTCCACAAATCAGGTAGAGATTAGCACCTACAGATCAATATAGTACTATGGGCTTACATGACCACTATATGTACTCCTAAGAGGGCTACACCTTTTTCACTAGTCTATGGTTTAGAGTTTGTCTTACCCTTAGAAGTCAAGATTCCTTCACTATGAGTCTCCATATATGGATTGATAACTAGTGAAGACCATAGGGATATGAGGATACACAAGCTAGAAACCCTAGATGTGCACCACATGGTTGCTTTGATCACATGACAGCTTATCAAAAAAGGATGTCTACTACATACAACAAAAAGGTCCATCCTTGTGAGTTCCAAATGGGTGAACTGGTTCTTTGAGAGAACCCTAAGAATAAGAAAAATAGGGAACATAAAGGGAAATTTGAGCCTAACTAGTTGGGTCCTTACATTTTATAGCAGGGTTTGGATCTAGAGTATATAAGCTCTCTACTCCTGAAGGGGAACAACTTTCTGAGCCTATCAACATTCTACATCTGGAAAAGTTTTATGCCTAAGGCTCTTTGGTCTCAACTTTTTGTATATATCTTATGATCCTAAAAAAATTCTAAAAAGTATAAAATATCCTAAAAATAATTATCACCTTAATGAAAACCTAGCAAAAAGAACTTTGATGTATCACCAAAAAAATTGAAAAAAAATATCATGAAAAAATCTACCAAGTGGTGAAAACTTGGAAATAGATGCTACTTGATACCCTCACACCTATTTCTATCAATCTCACTTCATGTTCATCCACTTCACAACTACATTTCCTAGCTTGGAATTGTATCTTGTCCTTGTCTCAAGGGCATGAGTGCTTAGCTTATTAGGGGCTTCTTGTGTGTTAGGGTTTCTTTGGCAACTCATGCAAAATGGTGTTTCTCAACACTACCCTCCCTTTGAAATTGATTGCTTCTCAACACTTTTTGAATACCTTACCTATAATCTAGGATTCTATGATATTTATCACTATCATATATGAGTTTTGAAGAAATGACCAAGTGACTTACATAAACGCACTTAAACATCAAAGTTATTGAGCTATGAAAAACTTTATCTTCTTTGTGTGTTGTCTATGATAATTTATTTGTTGAGTTTTCCCTCCCTAATAATCTTTTGAGGATAACATGGACTAGAATACTAGGGGTATGGGGCATTTTTTACTTGTTTTTTGCTTGTGGGTATACCTTGGTAGTCTAAGGTGTTGAGAGCATTCACGCTTTTCCTACTTGACATTTTTGACCTATAATGTGTCATTCTTGTCTATTTTCACAAGACCACAACTAGGGGTTATCCTAACACTCATGACTTAATATAGGTGTATTCTTACTTTACTAAACTTAGGGAATCTAACTGCATTAACCATCTTGACTTACATGGCTTTGATTCTTAGGTTGGATTCCCACATTAGTATCTGACATAGATCATATTCATATCCTCATAGTTATCCTAGTGATGATTGTATGATCTTTTGATGTCCCTAATAAGTTCTCAATGATGAAATTAGATTCTAAATGTTTTGTGTCCCTTGCAAGTAAACCACTTTGCATACTACTTTCCATTATAAGATCATTCTAGCTTAGCCTTGCATTTTGCATATGGAGAGAATGCTTCCTTCATCTTTCATGGACACATTAGCTAATTGCATTCATCCCTTCTCACTTTTCTTTCAACCATGTCTTTCATTCTCTGATTGACCATGTCCACTTTCTTGGTTCTTCCATACCTGTCATCACAAGGGGTTAATCTAATCATCACATCTATTCTATCCAAGTATCACATTTTCAAAACATGAGTCTACATCATATACATGAAAGCTAGAACTATCCATGAGAGAGATCCATAAGCATATAAACAAGAACATAAAACTACATAAACATAAGTAGAAGTTGAAACATCACATGGAACCATAAACAAAAGTGTTGAAATAATCAATCACATGAGCATAAAAATGAGCAAAGTACACAAATGCATTGATCAAATCTAGTATCTCATATATATCAAGTGCATTAAACTACATATATAATATGGGATCCAACATCTAGATAAATGTCTCCAAAATACATATGGGATAGAAAAATGTCACAAGGACACCAACCTGGACCTGGTCTTAGACCTAAGACTAGCTCCCTCCCTCATGAGTAGGATGTGTTTGAGGAGTCATTCATACCCTCAATGGTGGTTGATCTAATATGCTAGCCCTCTTTAAGTACGTAGGGACCTGCCAACCTACAAGAACTATAATAATGTATACTCCATTATAATAGATTGCTTGCACTCCCTGGTGCTCTACCTCTCACTGAGCCTTTGCTAGATCCTCTCTCAACACCTTCTCTTGCCTCTTGTACTCTTCTCTAGGGTTCTCTCTTCCACCCCCAATAGGATGCTCTTGTTGTGGCTTTGCTTGCTCCGCCCTCCTATGTCTCAATGGACGTTCCTCCTCATCCTCCTCCTCACTCTCTTCCTCTCGAGTGGCTTAGGGCTGTGTCTATCTCACACCAATAGATTAAGAAATACTCCCAACCTCTATCTACCTCCCACCTCTACCTCTTCCATCTCTCCCTTGTCCCATTGCCATAGGTGGTGCATCTAGCCATGTAAAATATTGGGAAGGATGCCTTTGCATATCATATAAATAGGTCACATTAGCCCCCACATCAGCCAAATCTGGGCAATAGTCACAAGGCTCCCACATCTAGTATATCATATATGAAGTGTGTCAAATTACATATATAATATGGGATCCAACATGTAGATAAATATCTCCAAAATACACATGGGATAGAAAAATTTCATAAAGACTCTAGCCTAGACCTAGTCCTAGACCTAAGAATGGCTCCCCCCCTCATGAGTAGGATGTGTCTGAGGAGGAGTCATTTGTACCCTCAATGGTTGTTGATCTAATATGTTGGCCCTCTTTAAGTACATAGGTACTTGTCAATATATAGGAACTACAATAATGTATACACCATGATAATAGATTTCTCAAACTCCCTGGTGCTCTACCTCTCACTGATCCTTCACTAGATCCTCTCTTAGTACCTTCTCTTTCCCCTTGCCCTCTTCTCACCCATCTACCAGATGCTAGTCTCTAACTACTATGGTCATCCTCAACCCATGGACCTCTACCTCTAGTACTTATAGATGAACATCTCTAGGGTCCTCTCCTCCACCCTCGATAGGATGCTCTTGTCGTGGCTCCACTTGCTCTACCCTAATGTCTCTCAATGGACATTTCTCCTCCTCCTCACTCTCTTCCTCTCTAGTAGCTTAGGCTTGCATCTATCTCACCCCAATAGGTTAAGAAATACTCCCAACCTCTATCCACCTCCCACCTCTACCTCCACCATCTCCCCCTTGTCCCATTGCCATAGGTGGTGCATCTAGCCATGTAAAATATGGGAAAGGATGGCTTTTCATCTCATATAAATAGGTTAGATTAGCCACCACATCTACCAAATTTGGGCAATAGTTGCAAGGCTCCTGCATAGGTAGTCATCCTTGGTCCTCATCTCTACAAAAGTGTGTATATGTAGTGGTCTCCATCAAGATCACTTGTCTCTATCTAAACTATCACTAGACTTAGCTAATAGAAAACCTCTCCACTATTTTAGAATATCTCCCAACCAATGGTGTACTGGTATTGCATGTACTCTAACTCCCATTCATTTGACCATTTGGCACACTGTCGGTATGGGTGCTAGACAAAAGAGGTAAGCTTATCAAATGGGCATTGGTAGTATGTCACATCCCCATTATGGATCTGAGGGATAAACCTTATGTATCTATAATTAAATGGCTCACTCCACTCCTGGAGATGCACCATGGTCATCTAACTATTATGTGCTCACATGCCCATATTTAAGCCAAAACTACGTCACATGCTAAGGTCATGTCATCTTGGTACACTATCTCATGTAGCTCATGGTACATATATGCAAGGATAGTTTCCCCCCATTCCATCCATCTTGGTTGGCCCACTAAGTTTACAACCAATCTATCCCAACCTAGAGGAAAGCCCTTTTGGCCCCTATTAGTGACAAGCACCTAGGAAACCAATGAACAAATGAGGCAGGGTAATGGATACTAGTCTCCATAGTCATTTGTGAGTCTCTCCTAGCTCAAGTGATGGTCTAGGATGGTGACATCCTTGAATAGTTGTTATACTGCCAGCCTCCCCTTGGTTGAGGTCTAATCATAATAAAATTATGATATAATCAAAATCACATTATCACACCTCATATGGATTGTAGAAACTTGAAACAAATGAGCATCAAAACATGATAATCATACTCACAAGGTCTTTGTGGCATGGCATGTAAAGGATGTGATATACATCCTCTAGAGTAATGGTGGCCTTGCCAGTGGGAAAATTAAAGGTATTATGCTCACTGTTGCATCGCTCAGCTAATGTGATCAACAATCTATAGTTCGCCCATATATGGGGCATGTGCAACAACCACTTGAATCCCATGCTATCTATAGTGGGATTTTGGACATCCTCTAGATGATGAAGGACTTACAACCCAACCACCATGGGGGCTTGATCAATAATAAGAGAAAGTATATTTGTATTACCAAGTCAAGAAAACATGGAAATATCAGTATTAGCTATAATAGACCAAGCAAACAGATCAAAATGATAGAAAATAATAAGCTTGCACATAAAATTTACTCCTATACATGTGAAAATGCCCAACAAATAACCAAGTAATGCTTTTCACAATCTGTAGGTGATACTTTTTGTTGACTAAGTATCATGTGATACTTCTTACAACTACCATGTGATACTTTCTAGTTGTGTAATTATTTGCACCTTTTGCACCTTTCAAGGCGATAGATGGGTATGCCTAATACGATGGACCTTTTTAAATAGTGCAATACAATTTTCATAGAAGAAGTATTGTGCAATACTTCTCATTATATTCATGTAAGAATTTTAAAGTATCAAACTATAATTTGCAAAAAAAACTCAAAAAATCCATTAAAAATGTGTTAAATGACTCAAAAAGTGCAATTTTTTTGAAGATTCACTAAGGCCTCTTTCTTGGGTGGTTGGTTGTGCAACTGGCTGCACTTGAAACAATGCCTATGCATCAAAATTCCTACTAGAGTCATTATCTCTTTCAAAATCACTCAAGAGCTCTCCAAAATCACAAAAGAAAATTGAATTGAAAATGACCATTGGACCCCTTATATAGTCCTCCAAGCTCATTTTGACTCATTTTTCAAACTCCTCATAATTTAGTAAAAATTGCATCCTTGGTTAATTTTGACATCCTAGATCCATTTTTGGGATCAAAATATAAATTCAAGTTCAATGTAAAGGCCAAAATTGCATGTTGAAATTCTACCTTCTTCTATGTAGTTAGATGACCTTTTGAGCTCTAACCTTTTTAATTTTTTCTAGGCCATCTTCATTTCTCCATGTCTTTGTCATTTCTACACTTCGTACTATTGTGGTTTCACAATGTATGCCCCATTTTGTGACTCAAAATGGGGACCCCCTAGTTTTCAATTTCCCCTTCAAGGCTTCTAGTTTGGAGGCTCGATCATTTTGGACCCTCACCTAGGTCTAGTTCAAATACTAGTATATGATCAAGAAGGTTCAAGAAGTCGAAGAGAGAGGAAAAGTCAAGTTTTTGGCTCTATTGTGCTTCAAGTGTGCACATGCAAATTATACCCCTACTCTGGGGATGTGCACATGCACATGTGTGCACCCTCATAAGGTGCACACCTTTCAAAGGTTTTCACTTGTAGGGGCATTCACTTAGCATAGCATTGGGGTCTATAAATAGACACCACCCCTCTCCCTCTCTCACTTCACTCTTGCACACCTTTTCATTTCTGCAAACACTAAAATGACTAAAAAGAAAAAGAAAAACTAACAAAGACTAAGGGACCTTCATGAGGGTGCTCACACCCACCCTAATAAGCTCCATGTTGGGTGATGCGACACGCTCCCCTGCCCACATGTGGTTAATTATGTGGTGTTCCATGTTCACTAATAGTCATGGCTTTTGGTGCAACGGTAAATGGGCCCTACAAGTGGTATCAGAGCCTGGTTTTGGCTTGGTCATGGGTTCAAATCTCCCTGGTGCCTTCCTGACCCGCGTAAGCACCTGGTATGCATGTCGAGGGGGAGATAGCCATGACTATTAGTGAACATGGAACACCACATTATTAACCACCTATGGGTAAGGGAGCGCATCACATCACCCAATAGTCCACATGTGTGCACCTCCACACACAAAAATCTTAACATGAACTAAGATGGCTCCCCACATTTTTGCATATGTGTACCTTGCTAGGGTGCACATGTGTGTTAGTGTGCAACTACACACTTAGTAATTTGAAGGGCTAAATAACTACACTAGCACACCTATAATGGTGTGTTAGGTGTGCTAAGATGTATAACATGCTATTTGGGGAGGACTACATTTTTGTCTATTTTATTTATGTTTGACCCTTTTTAATCTTCAATTTGAGTCTTGTAGAGCCTATTTTTGTGCCTTTTGATATCCATAAGACTAATATTTTCCTCTTTCATGAAGATCAAATGGCATCATCATCATCTTCCATGGATGAGAAAATGGCACCAAAACCTATTTCTTTCAAATACCAAGGAGCATCAAAGAAATCAAGATTCCAAGATGGACACATAGAGATCAGAGATACTAACTTAGGTCACATTGATTGGAATGCCTTTCTAACTATTTACATGAAACCTGAGGAGAGGTCATCAATGATATCCACTTTGATATAGTATGAGCTTGTAAATGCATCATCACACCCCACATTAGTTCAATCTTCTAAACTACTAATGACATTAGCAAAACATTATGTGACTAAGGAGAAGGTAGTGAAAAGAAACACAGGAGAAATAGTCCTAGATCTCTGACCCTAAAATATCAAGAAAGTATTTCATCTTCCTAGGGAAGATTAGTACCTTTAGATTTCATATGAGAGATCAGAGTGATGGTATAGAGATAATGAGAAGGAGGCTAAGGAGCTATTATAGAATTCATTCTTGATAGATAGAAAACCTTTTGGCCAAAGAGTAAGCAAGGCATAAATGACTAGAGGATATATGAAAGATGACCTTAGATACTCAATCATCCTACTTAGTAGAGTAATGGGCCTTCCTATAATGGGTCACCTATATGGATGGTTAATTTCATTTAAACTATAAGGACTATAAAGATTCCCATTGATTGGGTCAACATTCTAAGTGACAAATTGGATGAACAACTAGTCATTTTCAAGATTGATCCTCATTTCTACATGACATCATACATGGCGTACTTGCCAGTGGCCAGAACCACTAACTATCCATGGCTATATAGAAAGAGAAGTATGCAAGATGCAAATGCTTGGCCCTATGTGGTATATCCATAATTGGTAAAAAAGAAGCTCCCACTATAGAGCATGGAATATAGAGTGGTCAATAATGGGTTCATCTTTGTCATCATCTAATTCATTAAAGGGAATTACATGAAAAGAATGTTAGTAGAGGCAATAGCTAGAATAACATAAATAGGAGCCTATTACATTTAATTCAAGACTTTCACATATGTTTAGGTAGAGAGTACTCTTATGTATCCCAAAAATCTCCCAAGATATCCTTCAGACATGTTGATACTCTTGGAGATAGCCTACCAACTCACTTCTACCTATAACAGATTGATGAAAAAATATGAGAAGACATGGGTCTAGCCAATCATACTTGACGCATTCAGGGTAAAGAAAAAGCATGCAATTTCTACCTTTGACTCTGAATGGGATTATCATCCCTTGGAAGAATACAATTCACCTCTCCCAACTTTTTACAACATTGGCATGGTTCAGCATCTAGTAGGGAAAGAGTTTGTACATGTCAAGGCCCTAGAAGATCATTGGATGAACAAAATAGATGACTATGATATCCATATAAGGGACTACTGTAGGATGAGTATATATCTACTAGAAAATATGCTGAAAATGAATATTTTTTTGAATGTTATAGAAAATGATGCTCTAGAAGTCATGGATCCTTTGTATAATAGAAATAATATCTAGGGCAGGTCAATCATGAACTCTAAGATAGGGCGAGAGGAAAATGGTGACACAGTGTTGCAAGATTGTTGGAGGCATGAATGTTGATGATATTTATATGGGGGATTATTGTAGATATGTTACTATGATGGTATGTTACATTCATGACTAAGTTTTTTATTGATGTCAACATAACAATTTTTTGTGGTATCTAACAAAAGAACAATGGAAAGATCAAGTTGGCATAGATGGCTAGTTGATTATTCTAACTATCCAAGGTTATAGGAGATGCTTTTAAGTATCTGGTATATGAAGTTAATGTTGAAAGAAGAAATGATAAGTCTAGAAGAAGTTATGTAAGTTTTGGTGATGTATGTTTTCAGATAGAGTTTATAGAGGCATGTTCTGGTAAACTTGTTATGTCTAATATTAGAATTGTTATTATGAGAATAGAGGTTGAGGATATGAAGAGAACATGTTTGTGATGATGTGGCTAAGTTCTCTCATCATAATATTGCATGTACAAAAAGATGTTCAAGTTACAAGGTGGAAGATTAATGTTATTGCTAAGTGTGACATGTTCTTAATGTGGTCCTATAATGATTAATTGAGAAGGTCTAACAGCCAACTCAAGAAATTGTTTTGAGGACTTAGTATAAAGGAAGGACATTTCTTTTAGTATAGAAATATGAAAATGACATGAAAAATTAATTATGTAAGTAGTACATGTGTGGAATGCAAAGTTGAGTAGAGCAAACTAGAAGTGAAGGAAACTTCATTATCGAGGTTTTGTTGAGTGATCCAAGATTTACACTCGCAATCAATATCAATCAATATCACAACAATATGGAGACAAAGAGAAGATAAAATGCTTCACAAAGCATGCTTTTATTATACTTGAAAACCCTTACAATATTCTCCAAATGAGAGAACTCCAAACTCTTACAATATAAGAGAGCTTCCACACTAAGATCTTCACTACAAGAGCTTATCCTTAAAGAGCTACTACTCAAAGAGCTTCATTACAAATGGTCATAAGCCTTGCTTGAATAGGCACATACCGCCCAAGATATTACAAACACAACCAATGTGGGATAAAAGGTAAATGAAACTATCTTAAAACAAATGTTTAATACCCACCAAAATAGAAATAAGCACCACCATGTGGACCAATTAGAAAATTACATTTCCTTTGGAGATCACAACAAATATTAAATGCATGATTTAAGGAACTTTCCACAAACTTCTAAGATGCCTCCTACATACTTCGATAAATGGAATGACAATTATTTTTCTATTTATGCCACCTATACCTTGAAAATAGAAATTCCTCTTTTCTCCTTTTTTCTATTCATTATTATTTTAATTTCTATTTTTGTCACTTTCTCTCTCCTCCACAATTAAAAAAAAAAAAAAACTTTCAACATGCCCCCTTTATTTTTGATGCAAGATGCTCCTACATTAGACACCCATGGTGGGAAATTTTTTGTGAATATGGATTCACAAAAATGACGTAGCCACTACAAGCCCCATTTTTCTACTCTTCCAACAGCTTGCTAGAACAAGTATTCGTCATCGATAGATTTCCTTCTTTTTTCTTTTCCAAAACTTAGTTGGAACAAGTGTCTGTAGCTGAAAATAATCCTTTGCAATGAACTTTTTCCAAGCATAAATCTCATCCTCATCCAATCTTGTTGAATTATTCATGCCTATAATGAACTCAGCAACACTATACTAATCTTCCTTTGCATAACAAACATCACTAGCAAGATCCTTATGCAAACCATCATCATCATCTTTCAAATTCATCTCAAAGACAAAATCCCATAATTCATAAGAATTTTCCTCTTTAACATATTCGTCTTTGATTTCTTCTTCCATGTCTTCAATAAGGCAAGTAATCATTTCACTTGTTTGATCTCCAACCAAGGCATTGTACTCTTCCTCCACTATTGTAGTGTTCAAATCATCTTCATCTGCTTCTAGCTCACAAATCTTTTCATCTTCATGCCCTTCCTCTTCATCTTCTTCTACTTTAGGTTCACAAATATTTTCCTCTTCATCCTCTTGCTCTTCTACTGGATCATCTTTCTTTTCTGTGTCCAAAGAATTATCAACATCTCTTTTTTGGTGTATCACTCTTCTCTTCCACAACTCTACTTCTAATTAATTCACTTGCTTCTAAAAATCAAAGAATGCAACTTGCAATGCCTCTTGATTTCTTGCTCTAATTTTCTCAAGTCTAGGAATCCTTAGAATTCTATCCAATAACATTAGAATTCCATCCAATAACAAAAGCCATCTTCTTCTTTCTCTTCTCCATGCTCAAGTCTTTAGAATAAAGCTCTCATGCAACACACGCACCTTGTACAAACTACCTCACAATCAACAATTTGTCTACACAATCAAGAACTCGTTCTTGACAAACTTCACCCAACACAAGGTCCTAGTGCAAACTACCTCACATTCGGCAATCTATCCACATACTTAAGAACTCTAGCTCTGATACCACTAATGAAGCACCAAACCACCCTTACCAACTTGCAACCAATATCATAACAATATGGAGACAAAGAGAAGATAAAATGCTTCCGAAAGCATGCTTTTATTATACTTGAAAATCCTTACAATATTATCCAAATGAGAGAACTCCAAACTCTTACAATATAAGAGAGCTTCCACACTAAGAGCTTCACTACAAGAGCTTATCCTTGAAGAGCTACTACTTAAAGAGCTTCATTACAAATGGTCATAAGCCTTGCTTCAATAGGCACTTACCACCCAAGATATTACAAACACAACTAATGTGGGATAAAAGGTAAATGCAACTACCTTAAAAAAAATATTTAATTCCCACCCAAATAGAACTAAGTACCACCATGTGGACCAATTATAAAATTACATTTCCTTTGTAGATCACAACAAATATTAAATGCATGATTTTAGGAACTTTCCACAAACTTCTAAGATGCCACCTACACACTTTGATAAATGGAATGAGAACTATTTTTCTATTTATGCCACCTATGCACCTTGAATATATAAATTTCTCTTTTCTCTTTTTTTTTCCTATTATTTTTCTTTCTATTTTTGTCACTTTCTCTCTCCTCCACAATTTTTTTTTAATTTTCAACATGCCCCCTTTATTTTTGATGCAAGATGCTCTTGCATCAGACACACATGGTAGGAAAATTTTTGTCAATATGAATTCACAAAAATGACGTAGTCACTACAAGCCCCTTTTTTTTGCTCTTCCAACACCTCACTAGAACAAGTATCCACCGTCAATATATTTCCTTCTTTCTTCTTTTCCAACACCTAGCTGGAACAAGTGTCTTTGGCTGAAAATACTCCTCTGCAATGAACTTTGTCCAAGTATAAATCTCATCCTCATCCAATCTTTTTGAATTATTCACACCTATAATAAACTTAGCAACACCATACCAATCTTCCTTTGCATACAAAACATCACTAACAAGATCCTCATGCAAACCATCATCATCATCTTTCAAATTCATCTCAAAGACAACATCCCATGATTCATAAGAATTTACCTCTTTAACATATTCATCTTTGATTTCTTCTTCCATGTCTTCAACAAGGCAAGTAAATACTTCACTTGTTTGATCTCCAACCAAGGCATTGTACTCTTCCTCCACTACTACAGTGTTGAATTCATCTTCATTTTCTTCTAGCTCACAAATATTTTCATCTTCATGCTCTTCCTCTTCATCTTCTTCTACTTCAAGTTCACAGATATTTTCCTCTTCATCCTCTTGCTCATCCACTAGATCATCTTTCTTTTCTGCATCCGAAGAATTATCAACATCTCTTTTCTGGTGACAAACTCTTCTCTTCTACAACTTTGCTTCTAATTCATTCACTTGCTTCTACAAATCAAAGAATGTAACTCACAATGCCTCTTGATTTCTTGCTCTAATTTTCTCAAGTCTAGGAATCGTTAGAATCCATCTAATAACAAAAGTCATCTTCTTCTTTTTCTTCTCCATGCTCAAGTCGTTAGAAGAAAAATCTCATGTAACACAAGCACCTAGTATAAACTACTTCACAATCAATGATCTGTCTACACAACTAACAACTCCTTCTTTATAAGCTTCACCCAACACATGGTCGTGGTGCAAACTGCCTCACATTCAACAATCTATCCACATACTTAGGAACTCTAGCTCTAATACCACTGATGAAGGGCTACACCACCCTTACCAACTCACAACCAATGTCACAACAATATGGAGAAAAAGAGAAGATAAATGCTTCACAAAGCATTCTTTTATTATACTTGAAAATCCTTACAATATTCTCCAAATGAGAGAACTCCAAACTCTTATAATATAAGAGAGCTTCCACACTAAGAGCTTCACTACAAGAGCTTATCCTTGAAGATCTAATACTCAAAGAGCTTCATTAAAAATGATCATAAGCCTTGCTTAAATAGGCACTTACCACCCAAGATATTACAAACACAACCAATGTGGGATAAAAGGTAAATGGAACTACCTTAAAACAAATATTTAATTCCCATCCAAATAGAACTAAGCATCACCATGTGGACCAATTAGAAAATTACATTTCCTTTGTGCATCACAACAAATATTAAATGCATGATTTAAGGAACTTTCCACAAACTTCTAAGATGCCACCTACACACTTTGATAAATGGAATGACAACTATTTTTCTATATATGCCACCTATGCTCCTTGAAAATGGAAATTCCTCCTTTCTCCTTTTTTTCTATTTTTCTATTTTTTATTTATTTTCTTTCTACTTTTGTCACTCTCTCTCCTCCACAACTTTTTTTTTTACTTTCAACATGGCCCCTTTACTTTTGATGCAAGATGCTCCTACATCATAAATTAGTAAAGATGATAGAGAAATTTTAGGATAAACATCTAGACATCATTTTGGTGTAAAGAGGGAAAAAAACTTAGATTCTAGAAATTCAATTTTGACACTTAGAAGATATTTTTGGATTTTTGGAACCTATCACCAACAAGTGCACTTTTCACATAGGTGAGTTGACCATTTTGAAGAGAAGCAATGTTTTGACAGTTAATTATCAATTCTTAATTAAGAGCATTCCTTGCACCAAAAATACATTTTGATGGTAGTTCAACTCTTAGAAATGCTTCAAGAAGGCCAAGATTATAGTTTTAGAGCTTTTAGAGACTTCCAGATCATCTCACATCTTTCTTCTTCTTATTTTTAATTCTTTCATTCTTTTGTGTCATGTAAAGGCTCATGCACCCATTAATAGATCTAATCAAGGGTGGGGACCTACTGAGCACCATTTACAGAGTTAGTTTGTATATAATTAGATTTTTTTAAAGTTTTTCAGCATAAGTTTGTATTTAAAGAGCTCTCAATCCCAACACAAATGGAGTAGATGTTTTCTTATAAATACATGGGTGTAATATGTACTCCAATGCATTATTATGATGAAATAGTATATGCTGTTGGTTCTCTCATTTTGAATGTAGTTATTCTTTATGGAGTGTATTAATTTTTTGAATGCATGTTCATGAATAATAATGGAGCCAATAATTTTATTGTGTTTTTATGATTGTATGATCTTTTGGTTTGGTATTTGCCTTATGATAACAAATTCCATTATTGTGACAATTTGGAGAAGGGATCATCTTTTTTCTTGCATAGTGTCTTGTCTCATGTAAGAACACTTCCTGTGGCCTTTTGGTCTAATGAAACATGAAACATCTTTTGGTTATTATTGAGTTCTCATTGATGATTACATCAGTGGAGTTGAGGAACCATAGCTCCTAATTTCATTGGTTTCCTACCTGATCCTTTTGATAATTTAATTCACATATGTATTGTTACCTTAGTTTAAGTTCATTAGAAATTTCTATTTCAATAATTTGATTTAATATGTCATTACTCTATCTTTCTTATTTTCTTTTCAAATAGTTTGTTAAAATAGGAATTCATATAGTTGCATTGATAAATGACATTCATCATAAATAGAAAATAGAAAATTATATCTCTTTTGTGGTTATATTTCAAACAACAATAGATTGTCCAGATTTGTTTGAACTAGAAAATTAACACTTCCTCATGAACATACACATTTATCTTCAAATTAAGTTACCCAATTGGTTGAAAACCCACCCGAATCCTTGGAGTTGGTCTTTGATCATCTTTTCAAGAGAGGAGTTTGAAAGGATCTCTATTATTCAACATCATGTAAAATGATAGCTCAACAAAATTGGTACTAGAAGGAGGGCCCAAAATCATTCTGATAAGGAAAATAAGTTATTGTTTGAAAACTATGTAGTTTTTAGAAGTTCAAAATTTTTTTTGTCTGTCACTATCAAAAGTTGCACATGTGCATAGATGTTCGTTTTGAAAAGGTGTGCATTTTCAGAATTGATGCAAATTGGAATATCTTTATCCACCATCTCCATTTCAGTGAGCTTTAAGGTCTTCACTAGGTGGACATGAGTTCCTAAAACTCTCCCATTTTCACAAGCCTCATAGTGATAAGGGGATATCAAGAATTCTTCCACTCCCACTCCAAATTTAATGTTCTTTACTTCTACCTCCACCTATCATTCCATGTAATCCTCCACCAATGGCCTTTTTGAAAATGCAATATAACATCACCAATCAACTTGCAAGCTACACTCAATGACCTTCCAAAAAATCATGAGAGATTCTTCCCAAGGTTCATCTATAGAGAGACACAAAAAATTGAGGATCATATCAAGGTCTTGAAATAAATATGAAATCAAAAATATATTCAACAAGAGAATGTGGTTCTCTATCTATTCTCATACACATTGGAAGAAGTTTCCTTTAATTGGTACATAAATTTTACACTAGGATTTATCCAGAACTAGGAGGCCTTTGAAAAATTATTCTTAGATCAATTTAAAACATTCATCAACCCAGTTGCGATACTCAATTCATATCAATCAAGATGGATCCAATCGAGACTATTTCATGTTTATATCATCACTTTCATATGGGATATCACTAGTTGAAGACACCCTACACCATACTAGTTGAAGTTGCAATTCAAATTTATCTTGATGCTATGGACCACCTCATTGATATCTTCCTAAGGAGACTGCCTCCTACAAACATCGATACCTTGGACAAAGTCTTCGAAGAAGCAATTAGCTTTATAAAGAAGGAGAATCCTAATGGAGGTGGATTGATGGTTCCAACCCAAGCTAGTACAATAGTACCAAAATATCTTAATGGAGCATAAGTAATGTGTAGTCAATTCATTTGACTTACTCCAATTTCACTACAACAAGCACCAGTCATGCCAATTTTATCCATAACCTACCCCAGATATGAACCTCCAAAAGCTACTTTCTTTGAGAAAAGGGCACCTGTTGGGACTCAAAATTGTGTTTCTATTTTGAGTACCATTTCAAACTTTTGAGCTGATTTCAGCCCTATAAGCATATTTAATGCATGTGTACCTAGTTGTCCTTTTGAGGCCTAAGAGGTGTTTAATGTTTCTAATACCTTGCATTGAACATATGCTTGCATCCCATAATTGTAAGTATCTTCTAGCCATTTTACCCCCCATTTAACCCATTATTGATAACCGATCCAAGGGAACTTCAATGGGTTGTATTTTTTGATGCAGTTTAACACACTTTTTGGTTAGGGTTAACATCTTGTGTTAACTCAATCTCTTCATGTGTCAAGCTAGTTCATTTCCTTCTTGTGTTGAGTTGGCTCACTTTTTCTTCATGTGCTGAGTTGCGGGTTAACACACATTTTCTACTGGGGTTAGTATTTTGCATGAACCATTTTCACCATTTTAGAGAGTGACTTTTATGCTCTTTTTGAAATAGTGAAATTCACTATTTTGGAAGGCTTACCATTTTTCTCTTTCCAGACTCATGAAATCAATATTGCCTCTTCAACTGAACATTCAAGAATTTTTCCAACCAATAGTTTCAAGCCATGTGGTAGATCTTTCTTGTGCTGGGTTGTAGATCTTTGGATATTTTTTGGATGCATTTGGGTCCTCCATTCTTTTGGTGAAGATCTTGGATCCATGGTTGGGTTTTATTCATTAGTTGAGGAGAATCTTTTGCAGCATCTAGCTCATTTATATTTAAATGAAGATCTGCATCAATAGTTCACACCTTTGGGGGCAAATTAGATTTATTCCATGCGGTTCAACTCTACATTTCGCAGTGGGTTAACATTGTGTGTTATCTCATCCCACAATTTTTAGTAGAGATATTTTTTTATCCCACATGGAGAACTGACAAGTGGCACTTGGGGATTGGTGAGAAATAAGGTAAAGCAATAGAATCAAATATTCAAATATCTCCAACCTACGTGCATTGTGAAGGTTTGAAATCTTTTAAATAAATTTGAGATATAATATAAAGTTTAGAATTTATTAAAAAGTTAAATACTTCCAACATTTAAATGGTTTGTTCATGGCCCAAAGCCAAATTTTTCAAATGCACACTAGAGGGGCAATTTTTATCAAAAATGCATAGCGCAGTATACCACTTAAAGACTTCCCTAACTTCCCCTTTGGATGCATATCCACTAAATCTATTGAACATTTACAGTGGGAAAAGTTGATTTGAGGTAGACCTTTGACCATTATGTATGTGTAAAGTTGCTAAAGATAGCATAAGTCAAGGTTACCATACTGCTCATGCCATAATTGCATGTTTGAATTTGATTGTGTTAACAATGTCTTTGAAGGAGACTTGGGCACAAAATGGGAGAAAGAGTACAACCTTTTTTTATGATACACTTTCCCCACTACAACTAAGAAATCATCTTTTAGACTATGCACCTTTACTGAGTCTAGAAGGAATTCAACTCTATGTCCATCTCCAAGGTGAGTGATTTGGTAGAATGATAGGAGATTAGAACTTAGGTTTGGAACATAGAGAACATCTTGGGACTCTCCATTTTCCATCTCCACATTTCCTTTCCCTTCAACTCCCATTTTGCTATCATATCCCATGAAGATGTATGGTACCTTGGACTACTTTATTGAAGAAAAATCCTCCTTTGAAGAACCTATGTGATAAGAGGCACCTGAGTCAAATATCCATTCCTTTGAAGAATTTGAATTTGCCATGAATGCTTTCCCTTTGCCCTTGGAATAAGAAGAAGACCCTTTATTCTTATAAGCATTAGGAAATGGTACATTATGTTTCTTCATGATGTTGGTCAACTCATCAATCTTTTTAAGATAACACTCATGCTCTTCATGACCTAATTTCTTATAATAAGTGCATTTTCTTTTCTCCTTATTATTGTCCCCCTTCTTGTTGGAATTCAAGGACTTGCCTTGTTGATTGTATTGTGGTCTTGTCTTTTTTGCATCCTTAGATTTTCTCTTCCATTTCTTCTTACTCTTTCCTTTATTTGAAGACTATCTAGCTAAATTTGGAGAATCCTCATTGTAGGCCACCAACGCTTTAGAATGAGGTGATTTGAGAATCCCCATTGATTTCAACTTCTTTTCTTTATTATCCAATAGATCAACATATTTATCAAAAGAGACTTTCTAATAGGTAGACTCGAAGGTAGTCTTTGAGGTGTTAAAAGAAGATACAAATATGGAATATTTTGATGGCAGCTTGTTATGTATGAGATAGATCAGTCTGTCATCTTTGATAGAACTCCCAAAATTAGTAAGCTTTGTCCTTAGTTCATTCACCTTGATGATGAAATCTTGTATAGAATCATATGACTTAAGATCTAAGGAGACAAGCTCATCTTTAATTTTGAAAAAATCCTCTTCAAACACTTTACCATAAAGGTTTTTGAGGGTGTCCCAAGCTTCCTTGGATGTAGAACACTTCTTGATTTAATACATGATCTTATCATCAACTCCCAAACATATATCAGCTAGGGATTTCCTATCCATTGCTACCCAAGTTGAAATATCACTTGTAGATACTTTATCACCTACTATTTTAGGAAGAGTACCATCTACATATTGTGAAACTCCATTATGCATTAAGTGATACCACATTTTTATGGACCATGTAGCATAGTTATAAGGAGTTAATTTTGGGAACTTAAAATTTTTCATAATGTAGAAAATGAAAGAAAAGTGCAGAAAAGAGAGAACACAACACCAAGAACACCCCCCCTTTTCACTAAATCAAGAAACCCTATCAAAATAGATGCTTTTGGCACTTTATCAGTAGTGTGATTACAATGGGCCACTTGCCAATTTTGACCTTCATGGACTTCTAATTTTACTTGTTGCAACCTCTTAATGGATTACAAATCTGGAACTTTACAATGTGCTACAATTTTGAAGCAATACGAAGTAAAGAAAGGCCCTATTTCTGAAAGTGACACTTTTGTCCATACAACCCTACAATCTAATTGCATATCTAGAAAGTAGATGAAAAATAACACACCTTCAAAAAAAATGGAACCTATTTTTGACTCCAAATATGCTTGTATGGAGTGTTTGAAGTTGCAAAATGTAGGATTATGTAGGTACAATCACAAAAAATTGTATATTCTA
Organism: Cupressus sempervirens; assembly: GCA_028749045.1. NCBI lineage: Eukaryota > Viridiplantae > Streptophyta > Pinopsida > Cupressales > Cupressaceae > Cupressus > Cupressus sempervirens. The sequence goes on along the minus strand of CM053783.1, from coordinate 581,991,645 downwards.
ACACATATGTGCACCAAAACTAGAAATGACCTACACCACTAAATTTTTTAGGAAATTTTACCCAGTCTCAAAAAAAATTGCACCTAACTTGGAGTATTGATGTTCGAGTTATGGCCTCCCAAAGTTGGACTACAAAATCAAAAATCACTTTGGAGAGGGGTTACATCAGCAAAGGACAGGGTTAAATTTGATGGTCATACCACCATCATAGTAGTTCAAATTTGTCTTGGAATGACAGTCAGACGACCGTCAAATTTAGGCTAGAGAAAATGATGACATCAGCAACTCCTAGGCCTGTGATGACATCAGTCATACAAGTGATGATATCAGCATATGAATTCGTATGATTGTATTGTACAGAGAGGTGGTAGAAAAAAATGATGTGTCACCATGTACATGCTAACTAGATAGAGTTGAATTGGTGTTGACTAGAAAATGAGGTGGCAGGTACATGGGCTGTATGTTGAGCTACGTGTCTATCGATTGGACAAGCTATGGGTTTTGCAACCTTCCACATGGAGGAATTATTAACTACTACATGTCCAATAGTCTGTGTGTGGGCATGTAGATGTAGCTGGTTCTGGATTGTCCATGCATCAATGTAAAGCATGGAGAGGTGGGCATATCTATTGGTGCAGGAAGCTTGTTTCATAATGCTTGTATCTCCCTTCAGTGTTGGAATTTAGTTTCTGATCATTGGTTTTCAAAGAAATAGTCCCACATTTGTGAGCACAATGCAGTATGCATTTTTTAAAATGAAAGCCATGGGGCAGTTAAATGAAAATCCCACCATGGTTTGAAATGACCCGCCCGTGATATGGGCAGTGTGTCTGCCAGTTGGATTATATCTACCATGAGTTGGATTTTCCTGTCGAAGTTTGATTGAGTGCTCGACCGAATGGGTAATGTGCCAAATTTAATTTGTAGTACCACCAGTGGAATTTATGCCTAATTTGATTGCAGATGCCCATAGATTAATATGAAAATATTCCCTACAAATTAATAATAAATAATCCTCTGAAATTGTAGAGCTGGGATCTGACAGCCCAGTTCTGCAAAAAAAATTTCTCTAATTGAACACCTGATTGGGAAAATAATTCCAAAAAATGATTTTCAAAAAATATAGAGAAATTAATTAAATCAAATCTAAAAATGAATTGCATATCAAATAATGACCATACTTGAATTACAAATCGAGGCCTTCAGGTTTCGATTTGTAAAATTTTTTTGCCTCGCGATCAACTTTCACCCAACATAGGAAAATTTATAGTCGATCTTCACCAAATCAACATTTTGGACACAATGACAAGGTCAGATCTGGCTCTAGATGCTCCTAATTTCTACATATCCTCCAAATTCAAGTCGTGGTGTTGAAGCATGAACAGTCTTGAATGTGATGCAAGAGCATCTAGAGGTATAAGGGCAATCCTATGTCACCCAAAAAAATGTACTTAGACTTAGTTTCTGTTTCATGTGTTTTCATTTTTGGATACCCATTTGGGTCAAATAAAGGTTCCAACTCTCACAGTTCCACTATCAGTGTTCTAGGATAGAGTATTTGAACACCTTGGGATACGTATAAATGCTGAAAAAATAGGAGTATGTAATTGAGCCATCATTTTGGTGAACTAGGAGGTGTAAATTGGCCAGATGAATGTAATTGCAATAGAGAGCATTCCAGAAAAAGAATCAGGTCAAAAGGCCCCACGATTTGAAAGTTATCATAGTTTTTTGATTTTTGGAGACCTCCTAAGAATGCTTCAAAGTCAGGTTAGGGGCATTAAATGACCTCAAAAAGGGCCAAAAAATGGGGGGTGAGCAAAGTTGGTCATAGGGCTATAGAGCACTTCGAGAGCTTTTCGAAAATGTAAACAGTTCGTCAATCGGAGCTACGGTTCAAAAGTTATGCCTCCCAAAAGTTTGGTTACTATTTTTGGATTCTTCTAGATTTGTACCAACTTCTAATGCGGCTTCTGGAGCCTTCTACTTGGTCGGTGGATGCCTACTAGCACTTTCTAGAATGTACTCCTAGTCCTTAACCCTCCGAGGTCTATTTAAGGACATTTTTGGCATTGTAAAAGGTAGTTCGGAGTGGAATTTGAGAGGAGGTACCAAAAGGAGAAATTATCTCCAATTTTGTGCTATTGTAAGCCCTTAGGGCATGTTTTGAAGTCTATTTTCTCTGTATTGAATGTACTAGCTTATTTTCACAGTTAATACAATTTCCCTTTTCCTGTTGTGTCCATTCTGTTCTTAGGTTGTGTCCCTATCAGAATGGCTATGTGTAGAGAATCTTCCTGAGCTTTGATACCATGTAAGAATTTGGCTTAGGCTAGAATTCATCCAAGAACTAAGAACTCAAACATAAGCACAACAATAGACTAGATAGAGAGTATGATCAAAATGACGATATATTCATTCAATATGCCATATATCCTATACAAGTACACTAGGAGTGCTTGTATATAAAGGCCTCTGGAGAGCTTCTAGAATGCATAAAAGTCAGCAAGATGATAAGTCATACAACCAAGCACATGTCCACCAGATATGGGTTATCCTCCATTAAGCATAGGATTAAGTGCAATGATGTGAGGATAAGCCTACAATGGTGTAGCAAGAAAATAAGTGGTGTAGACAACATGTGCTAAATTAGGAGTGTGAATAATTGCGTTGTCAACATGACAACTAAGTGAAAAATGCAAACTCTTGTGTTGTAGACACCATGTGCATAATTAGCGTTGTGTACTTCTATGAGAGTACACAAAATCCTAAATGTCTTACCTAAATAAATAATAAAATATTGCATTAACCTAAGTAAACTTAAGTAAGTGTAAATAGTAAATACTTATTTACACCAACAATTAAAAAGTTAAATACTTTCAACATTTAAATAGTTTGTTTATGGCCAAATTTCAAAATTTTCAAATGCACACCAGAGGGGCAATTTTTATCAAAAATGCATAGTGCAGTATACCGTTGGTATCGGGAGGAGACAAGCTTTCCAGATCTGCAATAAAAAAATCACAAGTTTTTAGTGGTAAGAGCTATAGGTAGATATGTAAAATGGGGACGTTCTCAGCAGAATGAGAAATTTTCATGATGAAGCATCAAATTTGGTTAGAGAGCATACATTGAAATTTGTTGCTACCTGATTTGGAGAAAAATGATTCTGAAAAGTTTTATTTTGCCTCTAGAGCTCATTTGATGGGTGTTTTCCCCTTTCCTTCATCTCAGATTTGGCATTAAAATTAGTTACACTTTTCAATCATTCTAGGGATATTTTCAAGGCATTTTTCAGCAGTAGTGAAAAGATCTAATTTGCAGTTACATAGAGAGAGTAGAGAGATGTTTTGCATTTTTAGATGGAGGTTTTCCAAGTGGACAAATGGTAGTATGTGATCTGATCTAGGATTTCTTTCTTTCTATTTAGTCTCTTCTTTCCTCTTTCTCAAGGGTTCCAATTTTGGAGAAAATTTCTCACTGTTGTGATACCATGTTGGTAGTTTTCACTATAAGACCATGGGTTCTAGTTCTTGATATGTTTTCATGACTGTGAAACCACATTCTTCATAAATTTATCTTTTAATGAATAGTAAGAAATAAGAATATAGATAGTTCTGATTTGTTAGTAAATCTTACATTTCAATTTCATGCATCTTATTTTATTTGTTCCAAATAAATGAATGGAAATGCAGTAGCAAGTTAATTTTCATTCTAATATCTTGTCTCCTGTTCATGCTATTTGTGATCTTTGTGTTTTGTAAACAAAGGGTATGAAACTTAGTTGCAATCTACTAGTTGTATATGTTGATTTATTTTGCTTATGAGTCAAGGAGTTATGTAAATGTTTGATTCATCATCATAGGATTGTAGATCTCATGAAGGGCTAGGTCAAGTATGAGATTCAGAAAGATGAAAATGTTTGATTCACAAGGTGAATAGATAGATCAGGAAGTCCTGGTGTATGGAATATGTCAATGACTTTTAGGGATGTATGTTAGGGGTTTTTGGTATTTCCCAATAGATAAGGTACTAATCAGCTACAAAATCAGAGTCTTATGTTGTTTATGTCATGTTTTTCTAAAATCAACATCATTAATCAAATATCTTTCCCTTTAATGTTGAAGAATTGAAAAGGATTCCTTCACTTAGCTTATCAATTCCTTTGGTCATGTTATTAGCTATTTCATGTTTAAGATCTTTTCTCGAGTGTTAGAAGATTAAGGGTTTTATCTACTTTGTAAGATTCAAGTGTATGTTTTAGCACTGGTACCATATAAATTAATTTGAGGTAGAACCACCTAGGTTTTGTAGAGCCTAAAATAAAATAAGGGTCTAACCTTATAGTTGGCCCAGTGTCTGAAAGGGTATGTTGAAGATGGGAAGTAGCTACCCTTAGATGTATCTTGTTCTCATCGAGGTAATTTGAAACCATGTTGTTTCAAAAAACCAACAACACCAACATCCATTGAAGTAGAAAATAATGTTACAATTGAAATTGGCCCGTACTATAACAACTTTCAAAGAAAAAATGTAGGCTTGTACAACAACGATACCAACTATGGTCAAAATTACAATAAGAATTTCAGCCAAAATAATAATGCAAGGAATAATTTCAATCCTCCAAATCATAACAATGGTTTCTAAAGATAGAATCAACAATGGAATATTCATCCAAACAATGGATGTATCCCTAAAGATAACAAGAATAATGCTCAATTTGTGGACATCAATCAATTTGGCACCAATAAAAACATACCTAATGATGGCAGCTCATATTTCAGGAAGCGAATCAGAATTCAAAAGGCAATAACAATGCACCCCCAATGGAGTTTGATACTATGCTATTAGAATCTTAGGATTCTTCACAAAATTTGAAAATGGAAGAACAAGTCAATGAAGAATTTACTTTTTCATCTAGTCAAGAATTAGATCATCAACTAGAAGAGGTGTACTCATTTTAGAATGATGATCGAAATACTTGCAACTTGCAAAATTGAAGGGAACTTGTGACTGATGGGATTCCTCCTGCATTGCAACCAATGCCTCCAAATCCAAGAACTAATAACAATTTAGTGCTTACATTATAACAAAATTAAAACCAAGGAAACATACCCATGATACTAAAGAATCTTTCTTGGTCAATTGAGATGTATAGTGCGATAGAAGATTTAAAAAGCACAAAGGTTGATATATCCTTGTTTGATATTCTACAAAATTTCCCTAATTAGAGGGAAGTGTTGGTAAAGACTCTTGATCATACAAAGGCAATGCCTAACATAGGCCCTCAAAAGATATTATCACAAGTCAACACTTCTGAGTCTATGTCAACCATGTATAAAGACAAGGTCGAAGTGCTTCCTTTCTTACTCAATTTTAGAATTTTTTGAAGAAACCTTCACAATTGTCACATAGGTTTAGGAGTTTCCTATAATGTCATGCCACTTTTGATAGCTAAAAGGTTAGGAGTCACCCCTCAACCTATAAATCATATAGTGATTCAACTTGACAAAATGGAAGTAAAAGTTATTAGGGTATTGAAAGATGTTTGAATGTAATTAGTTACATACCCCAAAATTCTAGATATCCTAGACATACATGTGGTGGAATATATAGAAATGTATGGCTTATTACTAAGTAGAGAATAGATAAGATGCTTAATAAGATAGTTATGAACTAGTTTTACTCAACTATAGTTACCTTGGAAAGGGTTGAATAATCAGATCAAGATAGACATTGAGCAAAAACTAAACACAATGATATAGAATACAAAGCCTAGAATGAGGTAGCATTTTTCCAATCAAATTTAGGCTCTTACAAGGTGATGGCTCTTGACATAACTTTAGCCAAGAAACTAAACAATTTTAATATAGAAACCATGAATCCTATGCCAAGACAAGAGATTATGACTAGGCTCATAGATAGCATGGTTACTAATTTAAAATTCTTAGGCGAAGATGTGAAACCAAATGTTTTGTTGCTTCTAGGATTTTGTAGGTTACACAAAGTAAGTCATTCACAATTTGAGTGCTCACACTACTAAGAAGGGATTTATCGGGTTTTCACTCAGATAATGTACTTTAAAAATGGTCAAACTCCAAATGAGATATAAAAGGAGAATTTAAATCCCACATGTATATCTGAAGTCATGGAGAATGATGAAGAGGGAAAAGAAGATCTTAATGCATCATACAGTGACACTATTTTAGATGGTGGAGCTTTGTCATGTCCTCCAATAGGGATGATTAAAGTCGTAAGGAGAAGATGATTTGTAAAAGGCCAAGGTTGTACCTTGATAGTTGTCCATCCCAACCCACAAATTAATAAACCCACAAAATTGATTAGGGAAATTCAAGACAAACAAAAAAAAGGGATATTTCCCATATCAAAGGCAAAAAATGGTAACTCACTAATTCCACCACGTGAAAGAATGCAACAGATCTCAAAAAAATAATCCTTCAAAGTTCAAGTGAAAGAAAAGATTTAAAGAAACAAACACAAGTCAAGAAAGTCAAAGGAAGAGCCAATATGGACACTTAGGTTTGATGACTCTAAATGCAAATTAGGAGCCGGTGTAGATATAGAACTAATTAATCCCAAAGGTAGGTCATTTTATGTTGCATATAATTTACAATTTAGAAGTACTAACAATGTTCCAGAGTATGAAGCCTTGATTCACAAACTTCTCTTTGCCTTAGAGAAGAACGTAAAAGCTCTCATAATTGAAGGAGACTACCAATTGGTGATTGGTCAGGTAAAATCAATCTACTCTTGCAATGATAAAAGATTATTTTCCTATCAAAAAATAGTTTGGGACTTGATGGAATATTTTGAGTTCCTAAACATAAGGTCCATTCTAAGAAGGAGAAGCATGGTAGCCTATGCCCTTGTGATTTTAGCAAGTGCATTACAACCCATTGAAAGAACAAAAATTAAAAGTTTTTTAGTTGAATTAGTTATTGCCCCATCTATCCCAAATAACATTACTAACTTTTAGGTATTCCAATATGACCAACATATTCTAGAGTTCATTATATGCAATGGCCTTTTTAAAGGAAAAGAGATTGATGATACTCTTGATGAAAAACCCAAGGACAATGAAGTAGAAGATGAAGATGGGGTTATAAATTTGAAGACTAATACTATTCCTAAAGGGATGGTAGATTTGGAATACATCTTTGACCAAGATGAATCATCACATAGTAAAAGAATTATTTAAGAAAAAGGGATTGAAAAAAATGATTCATATAATCTGGGCACAAAAGATGATCCTAAGTTAGTAAGAATTGGAAAGGCATGTAATCTTCAAGAATGAGAAAGTATGCTTCAATTGCTTAATAGAAATATGCCATTGCATGGAGTTACGAAGAACTCAATATGTATGATCCTAACATCATTACTCATGATATCTCATTGAAGCTTGACACTAAGCCCTGACATCAAAGATAGAAGCTAATGAGCTCAATTATCAAACCAATAATAATGAAAGAGTTTCAAAAATTTCTCGAAGGTTAATTTATCTTTCTAATCCAACATTCTACATTGGTAGCTAACTTCGTGCTAGTAAGGAAAAATATGAGAAATTTTCCCTTGTGTAGACTTTTTCCATTTAAACCAAGCACCCCAAAAATATAACTACCCTTTGCCCTCACTTGATGAAGTATTAAAAATTGTGAATGGATCCAAAATGATGTCTTTTCTAGATGGATATTCAAGATACAACTAGGTGATGGTAGATGAGGAAGACAGGTTAAATACTCCATTCATAGTGAAATGGGAAACATTTGCCTATAGAAGAATGTCCTTTGGATTAATCAATGCAGGAGCTATATTCCAAAGAGTGATGGATGAAGCATTTAAGGGGCTAATAAAAAATGTATAGTTATCTATATGGATGACCTAACTATCTTTTCAAAATATTAGAGTACTCATATTATTGATTTGAGACAAGTTTTCAACCACTGCTAGAGATATGGCATATCACTTAATCCTAAGAAGTATTCATTAGGGGTTACCAAAGGAAATCTTTTGGATCACATTATTTCTAATGCTTGGATATACATTGATCCTAAGAAGATAGAAGCAATTATGAAGTTATCACCTCCCCATAGTTGCAAAGGGCTTAAATATTTCTATAGGAAGATTAATCTTGTGAGAAAGTTCATTAGTGGATTCACTAAAATAGTTTGACCCCATAATGACTTATTGAAGAGGGGAGCAAAAACTAAATGGGTTCCTAAAATCAAGAAATCTTTTGAAGATATCAAAGTAGCTATCTCCACAACATTAGTACTTGTAAGTCCAAATTATGAGTTGCCCTTCAAAGTCTTTTCTTTTGCTATGAAACACTCATGTGCAGGGATTCTAACTCAAAATAATGATAAAGAAAGATGAGAGACATATTTCATTCATGAGTTGTCTGCTAAAGACTATCGAATTGAATTATTTCAATATTGACAAATAGTCTTTTGCTCTAATAAAGGTAGTCAAGAAATTTTCCCATTACATATTTAGGAGTAAGGTATATACTATTGTGCTAGAACCCCCAATCAAATCATTACTGTGCATAATGAATTAGGTGAAAGAAGAGGAAAATGGATGACCCTATTACAAGAGTTAGATTTGGAAATTTGACCAATGAAACTAGTAAGAGGACAAGTGTTGACCAAGATGATAGTTGACAATGAGATCGTTGTTGAGAATAGATTGAGGAAGATTGTTGAAGAAGGAGACTATTAAGAATAGATTGATACAAGTATGATCAACATGTATCAATCATTGTTTTGTCACTAATGTCAAACTTGCTATTTGCTAGTAAAAAAACTTCTTACAAGATTTAAGTACTATCAGTTATTTGATTGATGATGAGGATTTGATCAAAAAGATGTACCAATAGAACTTAGAGTAATGGTTGAGTTATGATTTTGTAGAGGAGTACAAGAATAAGCTAAGATAGTGACAACATGATGTATTGATAATCTACTTAAGGTTACAAAGGTTGGTTACACTAAGAAAACTTAGATGAACAAGTTAAATAAAGTTTGTATGCCAAGCTTGATTGAGTGGATAGTAGGTGTCGAGAAAAGTTAGAACAAGTTGAGAAGAAAAATAGTGGATGCTGAGTAACAGTCTATTCTAAGTAAAGTTTAGTTGATGTTAAGCACCAGTAAACTTTAGTTCATACCGAGTGATTTTACAGAGGATTCCAAAAAATGTAGTATGTTTCAAGCATTAGAAGCATGTTAATTTCGAGTGGTTGCATTATTTGAAAGATCACAAATTTGATGGATCTGAGTCAACAAGTTTTTTTTCTTGGATTGTGTGAACCAGGTGGAAGATAAGATTGATGAGTTGGTGGCACATAATTTAAGGTAAACCATTTTGAGGAGAATTTAAAGAAGATTGAAGGAGAAATTTCTAGAAGAGATGAAATGAGGGGTAGATTCATTGTATCCTACCTAATCTGTCATAACTCTAAATTGGATGATGGAGAATGAATGAAAAAAAATCTCAATTTCCTATTTATAGAGATGGCTAGTCAGAAGCAAGGGTTGACATGTGCTATAATCTAAGGAAGACAAGGAGTCAATGGTTTTTCTTCATCAATTGACCTAAGAGAAGAGTTTGCATTGGCATGTTAAACAAGAAGGCTTAAGGGTATGAATTCTTGAAGGGTGAACAAGTTATTAGAGCTGAAATGTGTGAAGGCCAAGCAGAATGGAGGACTAAAATAGAGTTTTTTAATCTTGCAAATGGATTTGTAAGTCATTATTAGATCAAGCCTTACTGTTAATCTAATAGTTGTATAAGTCTAGGGTAAATCCTTTGGATTAAGCTTGACCTAATAGTCATTTGTAAATCCTTTAACTAGATGAAATTCCAAGTGAATGATCTAAAGTCATCTAACAAGGCTCACTCCTAATAGGGTGATTGAAATCCTTTAACAGGGTTACATTTAACAATGTGTATTGTAACCTTTAACAGGTTTGGCTTTTCACAAGGCATCACTTTAGAAGAGAGAAAAGAGTAGCATGTTACTGGTGGTTTTTCCCAAATTGGGTTTCCACATAAATCATTGTGTCAAATGTGTTGTTGAATCTATTATATTTCATGTTTACATTTTTTCAAATTGATTTGATAGTAACCGACAAGTTTTAAGTGATTGCATAATCCTATGGATTCATGCATGATGATAAATGTTTTATGGGTTCACTAAGCTATGAAAAGTTTTATTTATACATCTAGACATTGGATAAATAGTTCACACCCCCCCCGCCCCCACACATACACACACACACAATTATTCTAAAAGTATTCCAACAATTGGTATCATAACCATCTACTTAAGAGGACTAGTTTGAAGGTACTAGAAGCACAAAGATCAAGATGTCAAAAAGATAAGTACCCAATCTTAATAGAGATAACTTTCTACATGGTAAAGTTTATGAAGCTACACCTTGGAGGACATGGATGTCATGTGCAATCTACCATTACTAATAAACATATTGATATTGCTATAGCCCCAACTACCAAGGATATGAAAAAGAAGAAAGAACATAATCAGGCAATACTGGAGATTGCCTCTACCCTAAGTTATGTTGAATTTGATGACATCAAAGGTCTCGATAGTGCAAAGAAAATGTGGGATGCCTTAACCACCATCTATGGAGGAGACACTAATGTTCTAAGAGCCAAACTTGAAAGTCACAGAGGCAAGTTTTGATGATATGAGAATGGAAGAAGGTGAAATATTGCTCAATATGTCGCAAGGATAAAAGAAGTTGTTAATGCAATAAGAGGAGCTACTGGTAAAATAGATGATGATATTGTACTAAGCAAAGTTTTAAGAACACTTCATGCCTATATATGCTATTTGAGTTTCTACAAATCAAGAACTAAGTTGTAAATGAGGGGATAATCTATCACTTGAAGATCTAATAGGTAGGCTCATTGCTTGTGAGCTATCTAAATTTGATAATTACAAACTTGAAAATATTGAATCTACTTTCAAAGCTAAGGCATCATTGAAGGAATTTGATGAGAAGAAGAAAAAAACAAAAACATAAAGTATGTGTCTAGTAATAGTGATACAAATGAGGAGGATGTAGAATAACTTGAAGCACTACTAGCAAGAAGATTCCATAGAGTTAAAGGCAAGTTCAAAGGTAAATTACCTATCATTTGTTTCAATTGCAATGAGGTTGGTCATATTACTACTAGATGTCTAGAGAAGAAAAATTATAAAGGTGGTGACAATTACAAAAGTAGGAGAGATGAAGATAGCAAGGACTACAAAGACAAAGGCAAAAAGTCTTGCTACACTGCTAAAGAGGAAACATAAGATGAATCTTATGAACATGATGATGAAGTGGTGTATGTTGCAATGAAGGATGAATATGATGAAGATGAGGCAACTACACTTGTGACTTATGTGAACAAGAATGATAGATGGATAATTGAGAATGGGTGCTCACATTGCATGAATGGAGACAAAAGTAAGTTCATTTTCTTAAATTGTTATGATAGAAATAGTGTAAGATTTGGTAACGATGCACCATTTTGATAAAAGGAAAAGGTTCTATTAAACTCATAGAAAGGATTGTGTGTGTCAATGCTTATTGTGTTGAAGGACTTAACTATAATCTCTTGAGTGTGTCACACTTAAATAATTCAGGATGTAAGGTTGAGTTTGAAAATAAAATTTCTAAAATATATGACACAAATGGAAAAATGATTGGAAAAGGTGATCAAACTATGAGTAATCTATTCTACCTTGACATAGAAGATGCTACATATCTATTTGTAAAATTTGATGATATATGGCTATGGAACAAAAGGTTTATCATGTTAATTCTGATAACTTGGATAGTAGGTTTTCCTAAGTTGAAGAAACCTAATAATATAATGTGTAAACAATGTCTGCTAGGCAAAATGACAAAGTTAAGTTTTAAGAGTAAATCTCATACCTCTAAAGAAATACTAGAGATTGTTCATACTTACTTGTATGGACCAATTGAAGTGCAAAGATACAAAGGATATAAGTTTGTTGATGATTATTCTAGAATGATGATACTTATGTTTCTAAAATAGAAATCTAATGCTTTCCAAATTTTTAAGTGATACTTAGCAAGAGTTGAGAAGGAAATAGGTAAAAGTCTGAAGTGTTTGAGATTTGACAGAGGAGGAGAATTTATATCTAATGAGTTTGAGATGTTCTATAATTACAACGGAATCAAAAGATAGACATCTACCCTTAGAAACCCTCCACAAAATGAAATTTCTAAAAGGAGGAATAGATCTATAATGGAATATGCTAGAACACTCATGATGGAGAAAAATGTTGTTTTGAAATACTAGAGAGAAGCTATAAGTGTAGACACCTAAATCTGATTACATCACTAGGTAGTCATATTTAGTCTTCTCCTAGGACATTATTGATTAAATACTTGCTATTTAATTAATTAATCATCACCCCCTAGTTAATTAATTAATTAATTTAACTATAGTCCAATTGATAAAATCAAATGATCATCCAAAATCAATTTATCAATTAAATTCCTATTCCTCTATTAAATTAAATGAATTTTCAAATCTATTTAATTTAATCCCATATCCCCATTTTATTAAATATCATTTAATAAAATATCTAAACCCCTAAAGGCTTCCTAAATCCTATCCTAACCCCTAATCCAACTCATTCACTCATACTAATCTCACTTACCCCCTAACCCCCTTTCTAAGCTAATCCTAATCCTCCTCCTAAACATGTGCCCAACTTTAAGCAAGGGTTAAGACTTGCTAACCCAAACCAAAGTTAACAAACTCAACCACACCTCTCATATCCTTAAAATATCTCTCATCCTCAAAATATCTCTTCCACCTCACTTGATGAATCTTACATCCCTCTTACAAGTGTCACATCCTTTTTGATGCTAAACAAACATGATCCATGTGCTTTCTTTTGAGTGCATCTTGACCCTTGCTCACCATCTTATCATACTTGTGTCATGACCATCCATCTCTCTACCCCTTGGCCTATAAATAGAACCCCCTCCATTCACAAATATCATCCACTATTTATGCAATGTTATAATGCTATTTTGAGAGCTTAAAAACTACCAAAATACTATCATAATGTTGAAATCCCTCCATACCTTCATTGTTTGAAACCCTCATAAATACACACATTTGGTAAAACCCTCCATCCTTTGGAAGCTTGAGAACAATGTGAGCATACATCCACTCTTATCAGGGACAAATCCTTTGTATCATGTGTTACACCATTAGGAGCCTACCATTCTTGGTTTGCTTCATTTTGTGGTGATAACCTTCAGTCCTATCTTAAGTGTTGGCTTGTTTAGTATTGTTAATACTTTCGTTTAATAGTTAGTATTCATATTGCACTACTAAATTAGGTGATAAATTTTGGCATGCCTAGTGGGACCTTGCATTTGGGTCAATCTAATCATTTTTTGAATTGTTTCTGATGAACTAACCAAAGTAACCTTGTTTGCTTGTGGGTTTTTGTAAGAAGTTTGATGATCTTTTTGTAGGTACACATGTCACTCTTTAGAAATAACACTCTTAACCATCTAATCATTTTTCATTTTTGGACACTTTAGAAAACTTATTGTTCATGATCCTGTGACCCTAGGAATGCAATCGTGTGACCATGAGATTACTGCTATATGTCAACAGGAAAGCGAACTCATAATCATAGGTATGTAGGTCATCCCCACCCAGCTGCTACATCTATCCTAAACTCCTCTCTGCATCCTTGTTAAACCTTTTTTCTGTGGGAATGTTGGAACCGCTTGCAGGATTATTGATATTTGCTTGCAGGAACGTGACCTCCAGCTAGTCAAACTATCAAACCAATTTCTAGCATTGACCACTCAAACCCATTGAAGAATTGACCTATGGGAATGATGATAACTCACAACACAGGATTGCTTTCTCGCAAGTTTGCACTATGTTATTTTATCCTGCAACCTAATTTTCTATTTTTTTTCACCAGTTTTACCCACATTCCTGCAACTTTTAGCTGCATTCTCACTTCTTTTTCCCATGTTCTTGTGACTTTTTCTTGCATTTCTATCGTGGGATTGCATGATCACAGGATCACTCTGCATATTTTTATCTCGCGGCCTAATTTTTTGCACTTTTGTCACCATTTTTACCCTCATTCTTGTGACTTGTACCTGCATTCTCATGCTAACAGGATCACTGCTTAAACCTCCAGGTTTGCTATGATAACTACTTGGTTCAAATTTCTAACATTTTTTGGTAGGTTTCATCATCATAATCTTATGTTAAACAACTTAAAACTAAAAAAATCTTACTTTTTGTCTTTCATGGAATGAATGATTAAGGGTTAAAATTAACCGTTGCAATGAACATTTTATTTTGAGTGTTAAATGAACATTATGTGCAAACACTTCAAATTTGGTTCTTAAAATAAACTTAATTAAATCTTGCTTTTTGTCTTTCATGGAATGAATGATTAAGGATTCAAATTAACCATTGTGATGAACATTTTTTTTTGAGCGTTAATGAACATTATTTGCAAACACTTTAAATTTGCGGTTTAAAATAAAACTTCATCAATTCTTGAATGCCTTAAAGTCAAAAAAATTCTTATTCCCTCCACTTTGAAGCTTTCGCACTCGATTTATTTTGTTGATGGCACTGTGAAGTTAGAATGAATCTTTGTATGTTAAACACATGTATTTTTAAATCATAAAATAGGGTATTAAAGTGTCCAAATAGTAATGAATCCCATGTCTTGTGTGTTTTGAGATTGTGCATTTTAGCACATCTTTTACTTCTCTCTTTTCATGCAAAGTAAGACCTTAAAATATGTGATGAATGTACTGAAGTTCTTAGGAAGACCATCGGCAACAACTTAGGAGTTCTTCTAGCGAGTTCATCCACCTCTGGGAAGCACTTCCCCTTTGGTGAGAAGCTCAAACTAGTAAAAAGTCTGGTTGGTATATAAATGAGGGGAAGAGTAAACTTTCTCACTCCATCATTCAAGTTTGGGTGGTATGTTTCTGGGGGTAACCTGAGGTGGGAAAACTTTCTCATGATTTCAGTATGTCTAGAATAGATTCTTAAGTGGATCACATACATAAAAATCATTTGAAGGACTCCATAGACCCATTTACAAACCTTTTAGTCAAAAGTATCTGACTTTTTTCCATGGTATGTTCATTCACAGTGCAAGGGAAATAGCATCCCTCAAGATTACTCATCATTGTGCTCCACTAGTAGAGGCATAAGGCCACTTGGGTTTCATCTCCAAGGGTCATTGTTCCTGTAGAAGGGGAACCTCTATTTTCCATGCCTTGAAGATTCTTTGATGTGTATCATTTTTTGTTCAACTCTTGTATCGACTCACCTCTTCGATGAGAGGAAAATATTGCACTAGAATCAAGAGACATCAAGTTGTGGTCCATTTGAATAGCATATTGCAATCAAAAATTTGACCTTAGGGATAAAGTGTGTGTTTGAATTATCTTACTTGTGCTCAAGACCCATGAAAAACATTTGTAAAACATACACAATTCTATGGTTACTATCAAAAATCCTTTTGCTAAAGAGATCATCCATTTATCTTTTTCAAAGTTGCTTTGTCCTTTGAGAAACTATTTGTTCACAAAAGAAACTCACATCAAAGAAATTCCACTTTTGTTATTCTAGAAGGTAGTTGTTAGCAAGTCCATTCGCAACAATTGTTTGTCTTGTTGGTCCAAGTTTTCTCTTTACCAAGAAAGTTAAATCATTAAAGAAAGTCCTAGTTATGAATTCTTTTTCCTTGGTCCAAAGTTTTGCTCTTTCAAAAAATACCTTTATTATCCTTCCCACTCGAATGAAAATAACATATATTACCTTTCAAAAATCCCATCGTTGCATATGAAAAATGGTTGTTAGCAAGTCCATTCACAACAACGTTTTGCCTTCTTAGTTTTACCTATACTTGTTATTGAAATACCCAACCAAACTGAGTGACAAATAAACCCTTTTACCATTTCTCCAAAAGTTTCTCTTTCCAAAATTATCCTTGTTATCTATCTGATTTGACCGAAAATATCACACTCTACCCTTGACCAAAAGTTTGTTAGCAAGTTCATTTGCAACATAACCTAAAGTCAAGCTTGTTCCACCTCACTAAATCTTTTTTGTTGAGCAAACCTTAGGTATTTCTCAATTTATTTGTGCTTCCAACCCAAGGTCCAAAAGGTATACTTAGCCTAATCACTACCTCTACAACCCCACAGTTGTGATCAGAATCCCTTGGAAATACCTCATGTCAGGCCATCCCAAAACTAAGTTCAAAAAAGCTAAACTTCCACAAATACCAGTTTATAAGGAAATAGATGCAGAACAAAAGAAGTACACCCCCAACTTGAGGATTGCCAAACTAAATTAGATTGAGAAAGATGGTGTAGAGGTAGCATTACAAACTGAGTGTGACTACAAAATCTAGAACTTGACCCTCTGACATCGTGTTAATCAGAGCCTTATCAACAATTATAGTGTTACTCATTTTGATTAGGTCCTCCTTCTTTCCACACACACTTATGCACTTATAGGCTTAGTCTCTCATTTAGAAACCTCACAGACACACACAAACATTTAGAAATAGGATCACCTCCTCCCATTTTACGTTTTCAAACAAGAATCCTCCACATGCATTATTAAAACCTAGCATTTACTCACTTATTTATAAGTATTTAGCATCATCCATCCCACTGTCATAGTTGTCCTTTAAACTCAACATTTTCTAGAAATAGGTTGTCATTTGTGTCCCACATCACCTTGAGTCAAAGGTTAGGACCACACATTTCATCTCCCCATCACATTTCCACAATATCTTACAAAAACACAACCTCCTTCACTTAGCACCATATCATCTAGACTCCTAAGAGTGTCATATATACCTAGCATCATCCCTCTTTGCATTTTCATCCATCAAAAAATCATCCTTTCATGCCACCCACCACCCATTTTGGAAAGAACACACGAAAAAGGACATGGATCCCAGTCATAGTAGTAACACATCTCGAGCTTAGCCATACTTTGTGGTTTCCATAATGCCATCAGATCCACCACGAAAAATCCCAGAAGAGCTAGGTTCCTCCATAAATATTGAGGCTTTCATGAACCAACTTGGCCATGCCACCATTATGAATGCCATCATAGATCAAGACAAAGAAACCATCATGGAAAATTTCCTAAGGGACAATGTTGGTGCTTTTCAGTTCAAGCATCCATTGCCTATCAACATATCATATCCTACACACCCTTTGTTCATATGGAAACCACCTTAAATGGAACCAACAGACCCCAATATACCCTCAACATAGGTGTCTATTCCCATTCCATAAAACACCCATCCCATTCTCACTCAGCTCTTAGTGCATACTACATCCCAACTAACCCCAAGTGTACCATCTACATCTACTTCCACCACTCATTTTTCATATCCACTAAATCCTCCATTTGCATCCATTAGTACTACCTTTTCACTTCCACCTCACATCACATCTAGTCCATCTATTATGCAAATGTTTCTGTTAGGATCAAACACCTCATCTTCCATCCCACCTAACATTACTATCAATCCATTTGTATCTAGCCAAAGCTCTTCAGCCTCATTTCCTTTGGGACCTTGGAATGTTGCTGCGATACAGGGTCCTACCACTAGCCTTCCCCCCAGCACTAGAACCATGTTTTCTTCTTAGGTACTTTCATCCATCACTTCAACTCAAAGCCAAAGCATCCCACCACTGCAATTCCCTATTGTGAATGCTCTACTGCAAATTAATTACCTTGCACCTATTCAAAATCAATCATACTCTCAAGTAGGAGCAGAAACCACATATATTAGGCATGGTATATATTCCCAAGGCACGGTTGATGCATTTCCACCCTTTTAGCCATAGTCTTCACACCAATAGTATGCCCAGGTCTCCACACATAATTATCTCATAGGGAAACAATCTAATACTTATCCTCCTCATCAAAAAACTTCTTAGTAGATGTAGTAGTATGCACAAACCACATTCCAGCAACCCATAGCATCCATCCCACTAACTATGCAACCTATTTTTCCATAGATGTCATATGGCAATCAAGGTTTTCCACATCAACCTTCAGATTCTGGCATGTATCCTACACTGGGGGCACTTGGATCCTAGGCACTTGCTCCCCTACCTATAAATTCTAAATGGGAAGAGATAAAAAATTCTCTTAAAGCCCTCAAAGATCTGATAGACTCCAAAAATTTCAAGTTTGAGAATAATTGCCCATATCCATTTGACAAAACCATAACAATGACACCATTTCCTAAACATTTTGAGATCCCCAAGTTTGACGAATTTAGAGGGAAAAGTGATCCAGTCACACATGTTAAGGAATTTTATATGCATTGTCAAGAGGTGGCCTATAATGATGTGTTCCTCATGCACCTCTTTCCAAAAATTTTAGGAGGCCCAACCTTAGAATGGTTTTTTTGTATCCTTCAAGGCACTATTAAGACTTTTGTTGATCTTTCTAAAGCCTTTGTGGCTCAATACACCCATCTTGTTGAAACTAAATTATTTGTCATAGACCTAGTTCATACTAAATAGAAAGGAGGAGAGAGCCTTGCAGAATACCTACAATGTTGGCAATCCTCACAACTAGAATCTCATGTACCATTCCTGAATGTCACCTTGTCAAAATGTTCATAAACAATGCACACCCTAGTCTAGCCCATCATATGGTTATGAACTATTTTGAAATGTACAAAGACATTAAGGAAAAGGGGATGTGACTTGAACAAGGCCTCATTAAGGACGGTGTTATCAGACTTACAAGGAAAACACTCAAGACTAGGGTCACAACAATGACAAAACTTGATATTGGAACAAAAACAAAAACACAGTGACAGATGGTGCCACTGACACCCAACAAGTTCATATCATTGGGGTGGCTACCAATGTAGATTCTAGTACATGGATAATGAGTACTATAAATTCCATCATGTCAAAGGACAAACTACCCTTAAATGCATGCAGCTCAAGGATTATGTCCAAGACCTCATTGACCAAAAGGAAATCACAGTGGGGACACAAACTTCACCTAATGCAGGATTAATGATGTATCAAAATGCTTTCCCTGCTCATAACAAAAACCTTGAAAGAGCACCTAAAAACCCTCCTATCAAAAAATCAAAATATACTCAAGGAAAACAAGGAGATAACCAAGACAAGTTTTAGAACTATACCTCAGCGTATTTAGACTATGGAAGCCTTATCAGTTGCATATCATAGGTTGAACCATCCATCAATGTCATTAACATTAAGGGCCCAAATACCCAATGTGTAGTCGCTATTCGTCAGACTCGACTCAATATAGCTAGCCCACCTATTTTTGCATCATCAAAACCACCTCCATCTAGAGCATCTCCATCGAAATCATCCTCATTAGGGCCACAGTATAATATCTTGGAACACCTTGGAAACATGCCAACCTGCATCTCCATTCTAGATCTCTTATGAACAAGCCCACTTTATTAAGAGATCCTTGATAGTACTCTACACGAGTCATGCATCCCCTATGACATAAATGCCACTGAGTTTCACAACTTGGTTGGCCATCTTTTGGCATCATGTGTCTTATCCTTCAAAACCATTGATATCTCAGTGATTGAACCAAATCATATCCTTCCACTTTGCATAGCTATCATGGTTTCTGACTTCACAGTTAAACGAGTCATGATAGATAATGGATTGGCTTTAAATCTATGTACTCTAAAGTTCATCAAATAGGTAGGATACACTGAGGTAGATATCATTAATGAAGCAATCACTATCAAGGAATATGAAAATTTGGAGCGCACTACTGAAGGAACCATCTTGCTCCCTATCAAAGTTGGCCCAGCCACTCAAGAAAAACTTTGCCATGTAGTTGACCTTAACCTTCCATAGAAAATCCTCCTCGGTCATCCATGGATTCATGCCATGAAGGTTGTTCCATCCACATATCATCAGTGCGTAAAATTTCCACATAATGGGACTAAGATAACCATCCATGTAGATCCTGAACCCTTTGCTTATTGCAATGTGGTTGAAGCTTCATACACTAATCATTGTCTTGGGATCAAAGTTGGTCACACCATGGCTAGTTCCTCTAGCACCTGCCATGATCTAGAGACCATTTTAGCCTCCACTTTTTTTTGACAGTTAAGATCAGCTACCAAGGTTGTGGTGAGTATAGTCTTACAGATGCTTTTGTTGTTGGCACTCAACCACTTGATCCCCATACTCAAGGATACTTGACACATCAAGGGCCTAGACCAGAAACCACCTCTCACCTCCAAAAAATGGGCCCTACCACATTTATTACCAAGGGTATCCTTGATGGAGAATAAAATGCCCTAGACATTAACACATGACTGTACAAGGAGCCACCTCCTAAAAGTGAAGCACTTCTTGATCACTTTAAATAGAAATATCACTGGTCACATTGCCTGGCCATGGAGCAATGAGATTATCAAGGAGGTGGTTTGGGCCATCTAGAATTAGGTATGAGAAAGCCTATAGAGGCACACTAGGGATAGAAAACCAAAGGCTTAGGCTAAGGACTCCCACAACTAGGGGCACTATGAAGGAAGGCCATGCCTTCACAAACATTCAAAACAACATTGTTGAGGTTGAAGACATTCTTGAGGAAGTAGAAAAGAAAGGCTACGATGATATATTCCTTGAAAAAATAATTTTACGAGCCTCTATGCTCTACCAACTATCCCTAAATCTCATAGATTGGGACTGACCAAGTGTTGTTCATGATGACAAATTCTCTACCAAGCACACGCTCCTTAAATTAATGGGGGTAGAAATGCCACATAAATGGTTTCCACCACCATCAAAAAATGTCTACAAGA
Organism: Cupressus sempervirens; assembly: GCA_028749045.1. NCBI lineage: Eukaryota > Viridiplantae > Streptophyta > Pinopsida > Cupressales > Cupressaceae > Cupressus > Cupressus sempervirens. Next base: position 581,970,713 of record CM053783.1, on the reverse strand, counting down.
TTGATCCCACAGGTTTCTTTGGGAGGAGGAAATCTCCAGTCGCAAAATTGAAATAAAAAAGCAAACAAAAAAGCAAAAAATCAAAGGAAATATGTCCTCTGGTGAAAAATCCTCTGGAGCGCCATTGGATGACTCAAAAAATGAAATAAAAATAAAGGATGTATCTAATGGTGATAACCTCTCTAAGGCACCTAAATATGGAGATTTTATCCTTCCCCCACAAGAGCATAGGCCTCCTATATCTTCAATTTTGACAGAGGAAACTCAACCAAAAAATATCAGCTTGATAGAGACACCACATATCATATACATTGTAGCTTCTCTACCACTTGAGCAGGTAGATCTTCTTATTAAGGTCATTCACAAGAATGTGGGTCATTTTTCATGGTCATATCAAGACATGTTGGGGTTAGACCCCAAGCTAGTGGTATAGCATTTGACCGTGGATCCAAAGACCAAACCTGTTAAGAAAAAGCTCCATAAGATGCACCCCAAAGTTTCTTTATTGGTTAAAGAAGAGTTAGAAAAGTTGTTGGAGGCCAAAATAATTTTCCCAATAGATTATTTTGAATGGATTTCTAACATGGTACCTGTTACCAAGCCTTTTGGTGATATTAGAATCTACACCGATTTTAGGGATCTGAATAAAGCTTGTCCAAAGGATGACTTTCCATTACCAAATATCAACATGATTATGGATCTCACCGAAGGTCATTAACTCTTGTTACTAATGGATGGTTTCTCCAGATATAATCAAATTCATATAGCCAAATAAGATCAACATAAGATAGCATTCACTACACCTTGGGGCACATTTTGCTACAACATGATGCCATTTGGGCTAAAGAACATCGGTGCAACCTATCAGCGTGCGATGAAAATCATATTCCATGACCTAATCTTTAAAACTCTTGAGGATTATGTCGATGATATTTTAGTCAAGTCTCTTAATGCTCTTGATCACCTATCTCATCTTGAAGAAGTTTTTGATCGATTGGCTAAATATCGTCTCATGCTAAATCCAATGAAATGTGTCTTCGACATCACCTCAGGAAAGCTCCTGGGATTCATTGTGTCACAATATGGTATCGAGATTGACCCTAAAAAGGTCAAATCCATCATGGATATGGCTCCTCCTAGGACATTCAAAAACCTTCATTCTCTACAGAGAAAACTCCAATCAGTCAGACAATTCATTTCCCAGCTGATAAATGTCAACCATTCATACACCTACTCAAGAAGGATCAAAAATTCATATGGGACCCTGCTTGCCAACATAACTTCAAGCTCATCAAGGAATACTTGACTAATTCATCTATTTTGGTTCCTCCAGTTGTAGGGCATCCACTCATAGTGTACATCATAGCTACTCCCACAACATTAGGTGTTCTTCTAACACAACTTGATGATGCAGGGAAGGAAAAGGCTATTTATTACATCAGCCAAAAATTAGTGGGATATGAGATCAACTACATGCCAATGGAGAAGGCTTACTTAGTAGTGGTATTTTCCACCCAAAAGCTACACCATTACATGTTGATTCATACTATGCAGCTAATCTCAAAAATTGATCCATTGAAATAAATGCTTTCTCGTATAGTACTCATAGGATGCCTGGAAAGATGGGTTATGCTTCTCAGTGAGTTCAACATACAAAATATTGACAAAAAGGCCATCAAAGGCCAGGCTATTTTAGATCACTTGGTAGATGCACCCTTGGTTGCAAACCAGCCCCTAATTATGGAGTTCCCAGATGAACACCTCTGCTTGATAAAAGAATAACAATCTTGGAAGCTATATGAAAACTCCTATACATCTCATGGCTCTAGTGTGGGCATAATCTTGGTCACACCTTCCTAAATATTTCAAGCTCCAATTTTAGTGTACCAATAACATTGTGGAGTATGAAGCCCTTGTTGCAGGACTCAAAATTGCCACTGAATGGAATATCCCATAGCTACAAGTCAATGTGATTCTCAACTTATCATCAAACAAGCCTTAAATGAATATCAAACCAAGGATGACAAGCTACTACGTTACAATGAATTGGTTGATCAATGAGAGGAGCATTTTACTCAACTCTAGTTCATATAGGTACCTAGACTCCAAAATAAAGTAGCAGATGCCATGGCTACTATTGGTTCTCTCTTGGAAATACCACGCAAAGCTATGCAATATGAATTCTTCGTCAAGCAATTGCTTGAACCCACATATGAGAGTGATGAATGAACATGGGCCTACATCTTGGTTGGTCCTCAATCCCTATGGTACCATGAAATTCATGCTTACCTACTAAATGGTATCATATCTCCTCACCTCACACAAACCCAATGCCAAAACCTTATTCATAGATCTTCCCATTACACTATCATCACCCAAACCCTATATCATCGTGGTTATCATGATACTCTCTCTCAATGTTTAGAACAAAATGAGGCTGTGATGGCTCTCAAAGAGGTACACATTGGACTTTTTAGTGCTCACACGAGTGGGATGTTTCTAGCTAAGTAGATCCTTTGGGCTGGATATTATTGGCCTACTCTAGAGCATGATGCATGTGAATTTGTTAAATGATTTTACCTTGTCAACAACATGCTAATCTAATCCAAGCTCTAGCTTAGGACTTGCAACCTATTGCACCACCATGGCCTTTTGCCTACTGGGGGTTTGATCTTGTCGGTCTTAGTGCACTACTTTCTTCAGAAGGGCACAAATGGATAATCACTATCACTGATTATTTCACCAAGTGGGTCAAAGCAGTTCCCCTTGTCACTGCTATGGGAATTCAGATGTCCAAGTTTATCCTATATCATATCATATGTTGCTTTGGCATCCCAGCTACCATTTTCACTAACCATGGAGGTAATTTTGAAAACCTAAATATGGAGGAATTGTGCACTTCCCTTCACATCTATCACTACTTTTCTACCCTATTTTTCCCACAAGGTAACGTTCAAGCAGAGGCAACTAATAAAACCCTACTTAGAATCTTCAAGAAAGTTGTCAATGACTCCGACTGTTATTGGCATTTGCAAATCAATCCTGACCTATGGGCATACCACACCTCATTCTGTACATCCACTGGCACAACTCCATACTCCTTGGTCTATGGTGTCAAAGCAGTCTTACCTATTAAATTTAAACTCCCATCACTCTGCATTTCTCTATAGGGTCAGATATTTGATGAAGAGTATAGAGTGGCTTGACTTACTTAGCTTGATCTACTTGATGAGTGTAGGCAATAGGCCTATGACCACCTCATGGTCTACCAAAATTGCCTCAAGCACAACTTTAACAGGAAAGTCCATTTATGTAGTTTTCAATAAGGCGACATGGTCCTCAAGGAGAACATGAAGGTTCAAGCTAATAGAGAAAAGAAAGGAAAATTCTAGCCCACATGGCTTGGTCCTTATGTGGTCACTGTATCTTTTGGCTCTGGAGCCTATCAACTATCTACACTTAAAGGTGAAGTCCTGAATGATCCTACCAACATCATTCACCTCAAGAAATTCTATGCCTAAAAACAAAATTCTCAAATCAAAAATAGGTAAAGAAAAACAAGCATCCAACGGTGAAAACTTGGCAATTCAAGCACCTTGGATAGGTCCCTAGTGAAAACCTAGAAAATAGGTGCTAGGTGTACTTAGCCTTTTTATTATCTATCATTGATGCTCGTCTCCCACATTGCCACTACATATCATATAACCCATCTCCTCATCTTTCCAAGGTGTTCCTCATAGTTTTACTATTCACACTCCCCCTATGCCTCACTCCATCACCCTCCAACACTTTGCACTTTTCAAACATCCCACCTAACCCCTATATTATAGCATCCCATGTATAATACCCATTGAACTCTACCATTGTACTTTACCACATGTATTTTATCAACTATTTTTCATCCTGGTACTTTACAATATCCATCCTCCTTGGTGAGTAGTGTTTCGTGTATCATACCATTGTACCAACACTTGTATCATACTCTTGTAGTGTTTCTTGTATCATACCATTGTACTAACACTTGTATCCTATGTATCATAATCTTGTAAATATGGTAGTGTCACAATCCTTGTAACATATTTTGCTTTACATATCACACCCCTGTATAATACTTGTAATTATAATAGTGCTATCTCCCCATCCTGAGCTTTCCCCCATCATATACATACCTACTACCATATTTTCTCATATGTTCCCAAGTTTCCAATCATTGTATAGTCATACTTGTACATCTTATTCTGGTCTTATTGTGGTACTTTGTGTTCCTAGCCCATCATCTATAAAAACACGTCATTGTTACCTTTTGTCATTATCCTACACATCCTTGTCTTAAAGTCTCTTCCAAGTATCTCTTCCTTGTTTTCTAGCTTGTCAGTAGCTCATCAGTGTGATCTCTTTAGCAAAAGGTTACTTTTTTTCACTTTTGTTTCCAAATCTTTGGTTTTTTTAATTTTGATTGATCGCTTCCATATGTTTTTAGTTGTTCCCTCCTCAAGGTCACCATGATCATTTCATATCATGGTGTGTTTTGATTGGGGCAACTTAAAGGAATGGTTTTGATCATGGTCCTTTTCTACTTGTGAGTTAGTTGGATACCACCCTTGCATATTTGAACCATGTTTTCATTTCTATAACATGATGCACTTGGGTGATATCATTTTCTTGTGGATCATCCATCATCATTTCCACATTGATCTCTCTGAGACTCATGTGTGATGCTGGGGCAATCCTTGCATGCTTCTTTGAGTCAGTCCTATGTAATATTGGAGGAAAAGCCTTGATGTTCTTGGTAACCTTATCAAATACCTAATATTCCTATATCAAATAAAGTGTTCACACTACATGGTGATACTTCCTCATGAAGTACCCTGTGCTCAAGCTTCCCATACACCTCACATTTATTTTCTTGTTGCTCCATCACCCATTGTATACTATTCCTTTATGACACCTATCTCTCTCAAACTTCAATTTTTTTCGCTATCAAAATCTTTCGATTCAAATCATCAAACATTGACACTTTTTTTCATTATCATTCTCACACAACTTCTCATCCCTTTAGGCTACAATTTCACCACCATAATGATGTGATCCCTATCATAAGTCACTATCCTAATTCTCAACTCTACTATCCTCCTACCTATGAGTTTGTTGGTCACTCATGTTCCAACATCATTCTCCTTAGAGTTAGTATCTCCTATTTTTTATGACCACTTTTTATTATCATAGATCACAATCCTAATTCCACCATCATAATTTTTCTTGTTTCTCCTCAAATATAGCATATTGTCTTATCATAGCTTGTATCCTTTTATCAAAGCTCATATCTCTCTTATATCCTTGCATGCTTATCATAAGTCTCAGATGTATCTTTTAGTTTGTTTTCATTTTTAAGCATATCATAAATTTCTCATTTTCATCTTAGTGTGATAGTTCATCATTAGTTTGTTTCCATTTTTAAGCATATCATAAGTTTCTCATTTTCATCTTAGTGAGATAGTTCATCATTAGTTTGTGCTTCATGTTAGTTCATTCTTTAGTTTGTGATTCATTTTAGACCTATAATTCATCATTCATTTGTGGTTCATTTCACAACATTGTAATTCATCTTTCATTTTGTTTTAATCTATGTTCACATATCATAAATCTCATGTTTATCCTTTACATTTTGTTCATTTTTAAACATCATAAATTTCCTATTTAGCCTTTAGTTGGTGATTAATTTTATATTTTTCACTTATCTTTTAGTTTGTGTTCATTTGAGTATTATTGGAAATTCTCATCATCATATAAATAGCATATCAAAACATATCATAATGGAAATTGCCTCATCGAGGATCACATCAAAACATATCACATCATGTCAAAACATATCATAAAGTAAATCACATCACCAAGAATCACATCAAAATGTCTCCCATCACATCTGGCATATCACAGAGAAAACCACATCACATCATATCCACACTATCATAGGAAATCACATCATAAACCTATCAACCTCATATCTCTCATCATAGAAAATCACATTCTGCATCATAAACTGTCAACAAAATCATATTGCTCATCATAGAAAATCACATTCTACATCATAAACTGTTAGTGAAATCATATCTCTCATCATAGAAAATCACATCCTGCATCATAAACTATTAGCGACATCATATCTCTCATCACATATCTTATCCTGCATCATAAATCATTAGTAATATCATCAAAAATCACATCCTACATATCAAACATATCAGTCTAAACATACATCATCAAAAATGCTAATGTCATCAATAGTCCATAACACATATCCCACCCCAAAGAATGATTAGCTCTCTCTATATATAATCCCCTCCACAATGAATCAATGAAAGAATGAAAGAATATAGTCCATCAATGTCCTAATATACAATTTCCATATCATACAGTGCGTCTATGCTTGCACAAAATATACATATATCTCAAAAATTGTCGATTTGTACAAAATGTTCATCATGCAAAAAAGAATCTAGCCTATCACTGGTCATTGATCTAACTCCTCTGGCTCCTCTACATCCCCCCCACCCCTGGTGCTACTAGTGGTGGAGGTGGTGGCCTCATCAATCCCCCTCCTGCCCTTGATCTCTTTGCCTCATTTCTCCTCCCCCTCACTCCTGTGCCCCACCTCTGGCTCTATCCTATCTTGTGACTCTTCCTAGTGCACTAAGACCCATCCATACTCTCCCTTTTAGTGCTCTATCCACTCTCCCCCCCTCCTTGCATACCTGTATGGGTCCCAACTATCCCCGACCGTGTTGACCATCTGTAGTGCTCTATCTGGTCTGTTGGGACTGCTGAATGATATTGACCTCGATAGAATCTGGCCCTCTCCCTCACCTCCTCCACCTCAGTTTGTAGTCTCCTCAACTCATCTATCCCTCCTCCCACTACTACTTGTGCTTGTAGGGTCACCACCTCCACCACCACCCTATCTCGCTCCTTTTGTAAGGTGTCTAACCTCGCCTATACCACCTGCCTCTTTAGGCTCACCACATCCAACCTACCCTCCATTTGCCCCACCTCTATCTGTAGCCTCCCCACCTCTATGCTCACCCTATGAGCCTACCCTTGCACTACATCCTACTCTTGCCACAACTGATCTCACTCCTGTTGTGTATCATAGAGTAACTGGCTAGTCATGTGGTGTCTCTATCGTAATGAGGCATATTGTGCTGCCCATCCACCACCCTCTCCCCCTGCCACTGGCCCTCTTTTATCACCACTTGTAGGCCTCTTTGGCCTCTAATCCCTCTCCCTCTATGACCTCCTCTCCTCTACTCTCTCCTATGCTCTCTACTTTGCTCCCCTCTCCTCTGCTCTCTCCTCTCCTCCCCTCTTCGATCTCCCTAACCTCTGCCTTTGCCAAGCTGGCCCCTCCTCCTCTATAATGGCCTCTACCCACTATTACAATCCTCTTGCCACATATCTCCCTTGTCATGCTTCTTAGGCTAGCTCCCAAGCCACCATTGTTGCTCTAGTAGCCTACACTAGACCCACTAGTCTAGGCCACATAAAGGTATCTAAATACTCCTGAGTGGAGCCTACATCTATCACCCCCCCAAATCAATCCCACTACTATGGCTCTAGCTCTAGCCATGTCCTCAACAAACCATCTCTCTGAAGGGTTGGCTCATACATTGATACTGGCTCATGAGTAACTTGTTGATACCAAATTGGCTCCCCTAAAGCCATCTATCACCACCCAAACTATTGTAGCACCCTATCCAGCCTATACTACTCAGCTATGTATGCCCATCATCCAAAAATAAAGCATGGGGATATGGTGCACACAAGTTGCTCCCCATCCTCCACCCATGGCCCTAGGCCCATGTATGGCCTCCATACCACTGTCACCACATCATCCAACACAACTCTCTAGTAATCCACCACATATGTATGGTGGTAAGTCAGTGGCTTGGCCCAACGGTAAGCCATTGGCTTCTCTGCCTATTTCTCTCTACACCCAAGTGGCTTGAGCACTACAATGTGCTCCTAGGCCCATACTTGTAGAAGAGTGAGGAACCCTATACTCCTCCCATGGTAGTTGGCACCTTGGTAAACTATTTGGTGTAGATCCTTGTATAACTCTACTAACATCAAGGACCCCCTGCTGTTGGGACTCCTCCATCCACTATCTACATCACCACTGGTATCAGTGCCAGGGTCACTTCTATCCCACTTGTGTCTGGAGTGTGTATCTAGAGACTAGTCCTAACAAAGAAATAGATCTGCCTCTTTGGGGCCACTCAATCCAGGTGATCATCTAATGTAAACTACCCCCACCAGATCTTGTACTCCACTCTGAGCCCCACTAGTCCCTATATTGTCACCTTTGTTGTCATTTCCCTAGTCGCCATCACTGGCATCCCCTGTATTGGTAGTTTGAATATCTGATACATGTACTCTAAGGTCACTGTCATCTCCCTAGTTGGCAAATGGAATGTCGCGATCTTGTTGTGCCACTACTTGAACAAGGCTGTCACCATCACCATATATGTAGGAGTATGGGGCAACCACACCAGATAACCTAATCCAATTGCATTAATCCTTGCCTAGTCTATGGGCATCAACATCTCTCCTATGCGTAGTACTATTGCTCATTGCTCCCATGAAACCAATGCATCTAATGACCACTGCACATCATAAAACCCACTCCAATGTCAATATTCATTCTCAAATTTTACCTACACTAGCTTTGCACCCTTCATCTTTCCCAACCCAAATCTTTTTCTGAGTTTTTCTTGTCGCAACCATGTTCCCACGAAACCTAATGCCCACATTCTCATGAATACATGTTACCACAAGAGTTCATCACTGACTATTCCTCTCCTAGCCCCTTTGACCCACAGTCCCACTACAACAAACTTGCATTCCCATGACAATAGACTCATCTTCCCATGGCAGTAGACTCATGTTTCCATGGATGTATCTTCCCACAAGATCACAACTTTGACTAACCCTCCCCTCCTAGTTTGATTCACATTCCCATGAACACGAACTTGTGCACCTAGCCTCTCATATTTCTGTAGACATATCTTCCTGTAAGATCATGGCTTTGACACTTGCTCACCCTTGACCTGTTAACCACATTCCTGCACACGTGTTCCCATGCTCACTTAACCTAGTGATCTTGCATACACTTGTTCCTATGGGATCATGTTTTTCCCCTTTCCTCCCTTGGTCAAACCCACCCCATCCTTGTGTTGACCCATCCTGCTATGAGATTGTGTTCTCATAGAAGTATTGCATTCCTTTTTGCAAGAACATTATCCCACCAACAAATAGTCACTCGCATCAAATCCATTAGCAAGATCATGATCTGGAAAAAAAACTACATTTAACCATAACTTTATCCTATCTCTAAGCCATTTTTGTGGGATTGCAATCCCATCGAGCCTATGTATGTTCTCACCAGACCTATGCCCGTGGGATTGTGTTTTTGCTTTTACGAGAATGCGCTAACTACTATCAAAAATCAAAATACCAGGAAGGTTTTTGACCTTACCAATCAATCAGGCATCCACCATACTCATACTCATTGCACTACATCCACATGATGCTCTGGTCATCCTATCGCCACGATTGTAATCTCCAACTCAAAGCTCCTTGCAACTATATCTCCTCATCAATCTGAACACAAATTTCCCCTTCTAGACCTCTTCTAGCCTCCTATAAGCTCCCTTAGTGCCCTAACTACCTTTATAGGTACTCTGGCAATCCCCCTTTTGACCATCACCCTTCTTTTTCCTCCCCTTTTTCTTCTTTTTCCCTATTTTTTCCTCTTCCCTATCCTCTTGGCCCCCACCCGCTTCATTTTTTTTTCAAGAAGCCATCATGCCTTGTTTTATTTCCTAGCTACCTTCTTGAGGGCACATCACACAACTCATTCTCTCCTTTCTACTCAAAACTAGGGCAACCATGTTGCTTCAAAAAAGTCTTCTTGACATCGTTTATATCTAAACTTCTTTGAAATAGTGTTGTTTCAACACTATGTCAAAGAGGGGCAAAATGTAGACACCTAAATCTGATTACATCACTAGGTAGTCATATTTAGTCTTCTTCTAGGACATTATTGATTAAATACTTGTTATTTAATTAATTAATCATCATCCCCTAGTTAATTAATTAATTTAATTAACTATAGTCCAATTGATAAAATCAAATGATCATCCAAAATTAATTTATCAATTAAATCCCTATTCCTCTATTAAATTAAATGAATTTTCAAATCTATTTAATTTAATCTCATATCACCATTTAATTAAATATCTGAACGCTTAAAGCCTTCCTAAATCCTATCCTAACCCCTAATCCAACCTATTCACCCATACTAACCTCACTTACCCCCTAACCCCCTTTCTAAGCTAATCCTAATCCTTTTCCTAAACATGTGCACAACTTTAAGCAAGGGTTAAGACTTGCTAACATAAACCAAAGTTAACAAAATCAACAACACCTCTCATATCCTCAAAATATCTCTCATCCTCAAAATATCTCTTCCACCTCACGTGATGAATCTTACATCCCTCTTACAAGTTTCACCTCGCTTTTGATGTTGAACAAGCACGATCCATGTGCTTTCTTTTGAGTGCATCTTGACCCTCCTTCACCATCTTATCATCCTTGCATCCTAACCATCCATCTCTCTTCTCCTTGGCCTATAAATAGAACCCTCTCCCTTCACAAATATCATCCACTATTCATGCAATGTTATAATGCTATTTTGAGAGCTTAAAAACTACCAAAATACCATCATAATGTTAAAATCCCTCCATACCTCCATTGTTTGAAACCCTCATCCATGCACACATTTGGTAAAACCCTCCATCCTTTGGAAGCTTGAGCATAACATGAGCATGCATCCCCTCTTATCAGGGACAAATCCTTTGTATCATGTGTTATACCATTATGAGCCTACCATTCTTGGTTTGCTTCCTTTTCTGGTGATAACCTTCGGTCTTATCTTAAGTGCTAGTTTGATTAGTACTGTTAATGCTTTGGTTTAATAGTTAGTATTCATGTTGCACTACTAAATTAGGTGATACAATAAGTACAATTATCTATATCTTGAACCCTGTACAAGTCAAGAAAGGTACTCATTCAACACATTTTGAACTATGGTATGGATACTCACCTAATGTAAAATATTTTAAGGTATTTGGAAGCAAATTCTATATTCTCAAGGACTTCAAGAATGGTAAACTAGTTGCAAAAAGTGAAGAAGTTATATTCCTAGGATATTCCACAAGAACTAAAGCTTATAAGTGTTTAAATACTAAAAGTAACAAAGTTGTGGCAAGTGAAAATGTAAAATTTGATGAATATATAGAAGTATATAAAGTTGAGCCTATGAAAGAACCAAAAGAGTACAAATTATTTGTATACTTTTATGAAGATATGCCTACTGAAGAAGATTTTTTAAATCAAGCTACAAACAAACAACAAGTTTTAGTGACTGTCGAGTCACATACTATGAATGTCGAGTTGCATTCAGGAACTAAGCTACATTTAGATGTCGAGTTACAAAATGAAGCCGAAGCACATTATGATTATAATATTAGTAGAGATGTTGAGCTACCTGACATAGATGTACATAGTGACTCTAAAGTTGAAAGAAAAAACCAGGAAACTAGAGCTGAACCAAGATTGTCCAAGTATGTCAAGAGACATCATCCTATTGCATAAATGATTGGAGATAAAGATTCTAGGCCAATGACAAGAAACATATTTAGAAATGATACATGTTTACTGAGCATGAAAGAACCTAAATCAATGAGATATGCATTAGAAGATGTGGATTGGAGTGAAGCCATGGAATAAGAGATTGAACAAGTTGAGAAAAACAAAATATGGACACTAGTTCCTAGACCAAATGAAAAAATGTGATTGGCATCAAGTAGGTATTTTAAAAAAAGCTAGATGAAAATGGTGAAGTCACAAGGAACAAGGCAAGGTTAGTCTGCAAAGGATATGCACAAGAGGAAGGAATTGACTATGGAAAGATATTTGCTCCTATTGCTAGATTGGAAGGAGTAAGAACCTTACTTGCTTATTTTGGATACAAAGGTTTCAAAGTTTATCAAATGGATGTTAAATTTGCATTTCTAAATGGCATATTAGAGGAAGAAGTTTACATAGAATAGCTAGAAGGATTTGTTGATGCTAACAATAAGAACATGGTATGTAGATTCACAAAGATCTATGTGGTTTGAAACAAGCACCAAGAGCATGGTATAATAGAATTCATAATTATCTTTTGAAGATTGGATTTGAAAGGACTGATGATAATAGGAATCTATACATGAAGATAGAAAAAGGGAAAGGCATTTTATTATCTAAAATTTTTGTTGATGATATCATATTTGGAGGTCAAGATACTTTATGTAAGGCTTTTGCAAATGAAATGAACCAAGAATTTGAGATGTCTATGTTTGGAGAGATCAATTTCTTTGTGGGTTTGCAAGTATATCAGATGAAATATGGTATATACATCACTTAGTCAAAATATGTCAAGAAAATATTGAAAACTTTTGGATTGGAGGATTCCAAACTAGTGAATACACCTATGGTGACAAGACAAAAATGATCAAAGAATGATGATTCAACTAAGGTGAATCAAACATTATACAGCTTCATGATTGGAAAATTACAATATGTAGTACATAGTAGACCTGACATTGCATTATCTATAGGGATAGTTGAAATATTCTTTGCTAATCCTAAGGAGAATCATCTAATGGTTGTAAAGAGAATAATGAGTTATCTAAAAGGAACAAAGGAGTATGGTTTGTACTATAAGAAAAATGAGAAATTTGAATTAAGAGCCTATACTAATGTTGATTGGGCTAGAAACATTGATGATAGAAAGAGTGCCAGTGGAGGGGCATTTTTCTTAGGCAAGAGGAAAAACTACACCTCACAATCTACTACTAAAGCTAAATATGTTGTTACTGTTGTAAATTGTATAAATAGTGTATGGATTAAATAGCTACTCAAAGGTATGAAGGAAGAGATCACAAAACTAGTGACTTTTTATTTTGATAATACAAGTGCTATCAATATATCAAAGAATCCTATGATGCACACAAATACTAAGCACATTTCAATCAAATATCATTACTTGAGAGAATTAGTTCAAGATAAAGAGGTGAAGATAAAGTATGTTAGCACAAAAGAAAAAATTGTTAATATCTTCACAAAAGCATTACCTAAGGATGCTCATGAGTATCTAAGAGGTAAACTAGGGGTGATACCCCTATTAAAGGCTATCTAAGTAATAGAAGGAGTGTTGTGCATCAAATAAGCTAATTTTCATATGTTACAAATTGATGCAATGGATCTTACTTTAGGAGCTTCCTAAAGTAATCAAAGAGCTGAAACTAAAAATTAGTCACAAGTAAGGTGACAGAGGGAGAAACTAAAGAAGTTCATATCTACATATTAAGATGACAAGTCTTTGGCATTATTGTCAAAGAGGGAGATAATTTTTGATCAAGGGAAGTACAAGAAAGAGGGAAATAGTTACTAATCAAGAGAACAAAGTCGGAGAAATCCTAACATCTACCTAGGAAAAGGGAGATGCAAGAAGTAATTTAGAGGGAGTTATAAGGATGACTAAAGAGTTTTGTACTCAAAAAGTTTTGTAACCTATTGAGAAGATAAAATTTGTTGATAAAGGGAGACATTTCAATACAATGAATTATTTTGTTGGTCTTACTATTTTAACCTAGTCAATTTGGCTAATTAGTTTGGTTTGCTATCAATGCCAAAGAGGGAGATTGTTGAGAATAGATTGAGCAAGATTGTTGAAGAAGGAGACTATTAAGAACAGATTGATACAAGTATGATCAATACGTATCAATCATTATTTTTTCACCAATGTCAAACTTGTTATTTATTGGTAAGACAACTACTTATAAGATTTAAGTACTATCATTTATTTGATTAATAAAGAGGATTTGATAAAAAAGATATAACAATAGAAACTAGAGGAAAGGTAAAGTTATGATTATGTAAAGGAGTACAAGAATCAACTAAGATAGTGATAACATAATGTATTGATAATCTACTTAAGGTTACAATGGCTGATTACACTAAGAAAATTTAGAATTTTGGCTTTCTAAAGTCTATTCTAGTGTATTCTAAACCAAACAATGGATGTCAAGTAAAGTTTAGTTGATGTTGAGCACCAATAAACTTTAGTCCATGTTGAGTGATTTTACAGAGGATGCTGAGCAATCCAGTATGTGTCGAGCATCAAAAGCAAGTTAATGTTGAGTCATTGCATTATTTGAAAGATAGTGAATTTGATGGATCTGAGTCTACAAGTTTATTTTCTTGGATTGTGTAAACTAGGTGGAAGATAAGATTGATGAGTTAGTGGCACAGAATTCAAGGTAAACCCTTTTGAGGCAAACTCAAAGAAGATTGAAGGAGAAATTTTTAGAAGAGATATCAAATGAGGGGTAGATTCATTGTATCCTACCTAATTTTTCCTAACCCTAAATTGGACGATGGAGAATGAATGGAAAAATATCTTAATTTCCTATTTATAGGGATGGTTGGTTAGAAACAAGGGTTTTCATGTGCAAGAACCTAAGGAAGACAAGGAGTCAAGGGTTTTTCTTCATCAAGTGACTTAAGAGAAGAGTCTACATTGGCATGTTAAGAAAGAAGGCTTAAGGGTATGAATGCTTGAAGGGTGAACAACTATTAGAGCTTAAATGTGTGAAGTCCAAGTAGAATGGATGACTAAAACAAAGATTTATAATTTACAAATGGAGTTGTAAGTTGTTATTAGATCAAGCCTTACTATTAGTCTCTAATAGTTATATCAATCTAGGGTAAATCCTTTCAATTAAGGTTGACCTAACAGTCATTTATAAATCCTTTAAGTGAGTGACATTCCAAGTGAATGATCTAAAGTATTGTAACAAGGCTCACTCCTAATAGGGTAATTGAAATCCTTTAATGGGGTCACATTTAACAATGTGTCTTGTAACCTTTAATAGGGTTGGCTTTTCATAGGGCATCACTTTAGAAGAGTGAAAAAGAGTAGCATGTTACTAGTGGTTTTTCCCAAATTGGGTTTCCACATAAATCATTGTGTCAAATGCATGGATGATGATAATTTTTTTATGGGTTCACTAAGCTATGAAAAGTTTTATTTGTATATTTGGACCTTGGATGACTAATTCACTCCCCCCCCCCCCCCACCCCTCTTAGTTATTGTAAAAGTATTCCAACAATCGATACTAACAATGAGATCAGATGTGATGAAGAGATCAACTATGACAATGAACAATAGACCATAGTGTCTCAAATGAACATGGATCAGGGAATAATAACATATGTATGGTATTAAGATATCATGTATTCCCTCTTGTAGAATCAATACCCTTACTTGATGAATAGTTATCAACGTAGAGGACTCAAGATGAAATGTGAATCCTATATTCTTCAAGATAGGAAACTTTATAAAAGAAACTATGAAGGAATTTATTTGAAGTTTATGGGATGAGAAGAAGTGAAAGAGTTATTGGAACAATATCATGATAAGTATGGCATGAGACATGGATCAATAGAGGCTATGGCCCATATGATTTTGAGATCATGTTACTTTTGGCCTACAATTTTCAAGGATACATTTGAACATGTATGCTCTTGCCACACTTCTCAAACAAGTGCTAATAGGGAAAGACATTGAGATATGCCATTACAACTAGTGTTTGAGGTATGCCCTTTTGCCAAGTGGGGGAAGGAATTTATTTGACTTTATTAGACTAGTAAGCCCACCATCATCAACAAGACATATTTTTGTCCTCATAGCTACATACTATTACATGTGCTAGATAGAAATTGAATTTTTTTAGAACTGATCAGAAAAAGTGGTTACTCATTTTCTTGAAGAACACATTGTTACTAGGTTTGGAATGTCATTCTTCTTGGTATGTGATGATGGGTCATCTTTCCTTACTCAATGGGTATTGGAAAATTAGGTTGTAATCAAGTTCTCATCTAATTACTATCCCCAAGAGAATGGTGTGGCCAAGTCCACCAATAAGAACTTGATCATGGTGATAAAGTGCTTGCTCATAGAGAACCTAAAATATTGGCACACTCAATTGAAATAGGCATAATGGATGAATAAATTCAAGATTAAGAATGCTTTGGGAACATGCCCATACCTACTTGTCTATGAATAGGAACTAGTATTCCCACTTAACTTGAAGATTCTATTGTTGAAATTCATGAAACAGTATGTCGAGGATGGCGATAGAGTTCATATTAGATTGACGAATCTCTTTAAATTAGATGAGAAAAGGATAAAAACTTTAGAGCACATGTCAAAACATTAGGCTATAATAAAATATTGGTTCGAAAAGTGAGTCTCAATAAAATATTTCATAATCTTAGACCTTGTTCTCCTATGGGACAAGGGAAAAGAAAAATCAGGTAGTCACACTAAGTTTCAACACTTTTGGGTTGGCCCTTATTAGATTGCAAAGATTTTAGGAGAAAATACTTTTAGGATAAGTTCTTTACAAGGGGAATTGGTCCCATATCTAGTCAATGGCCAATTTCTAAAACATTATTTCAAGTCCTAAAAGCGGAAAACATTTAAAAAAAGAGTTACTTTTTGTATGTGTACAAGTGTGTTTAACTTCTACAACTATGTTTATTTTCAATTGTATGTTTTCTTTAAAGTTGTATCTTTCTTTTCTTGTTAGTCTGGGGGTTAGGTGCAATCAAGACACTTTCTTGATTCATTTAATAGATCACTTCATTTGGTTTTGACTTTAGGGAAGAGGTTTTTATTTGTCAAAGCATTCAAATGATTTTATTTCTTATACCAACTTAAAATAGGTATTTCTTGAAGTTGTAGAGGACTTCTACTTTTAAAATAAAAATTGTAGATTGATAGCTCTCAACACTTTACAAATTCAAGAATTGATTATCTTGGTGATTTTTGAATCTAGGTTGAGAATAGCAAGGGGTAATTCAAAACTTATTAGTTTAGACAAAGGATCTCTTCAAAAAAATTGTAAAAATCATTGTTTAGTGTGGGATTTTCCCAAAAGTTCATTAAAAGAGGAATGCAAGAGTTATCAAACAAAGAACAGATCTAGAAAACAACATCAATGCCTTGGTTACACAGTCTAAGCACGATTAGGGTAGTAAATAATAAAGAAAAAAAATCATAAGAGGTGTTACATCTAAAGATTCCAAAAAATTCTAAAAGGTAATTAGATAAAGGAATATGCACTCTAAAATTGCTATCCTATACAACAAAAATGCTTCAAGGAAGAATCAAGTGGAAAAATGTGAGCTATGCGATGAAAATCAAAAGGGATTACCAAGACTCAAAAGAAAAGAATTGATAACTTTCCAAGAGTCCTTAGAATGGATTCTCTCATCTGGTCAGATAGTGATTGATAAATAGTTTTATGAGGATTCTTGGCAAATAGATCGGTGGAGCCAAATATTTTCTCCAAGTTCCTAGATACTCATAAATAACTACACCTTGAGACATCAAAGGAAATTAATACGCTAAGAACATATTGAGCTTGAACATTCAAAAAGCTAAAGTTTCAACTACTAAGGCACTTGAAAGTTGCTCAAAACGTTCAAAATCCTATTAACACTTGACATATGTTAGAAGAATCTTGTTGTTGAAGAAATGGATTTTTCATTTCATCCCTTTTTGTCAAGGTGATTTGTTGTGGTTTCAATGCACGCCCCATTTTGTGACTCAAGATAGGACCCCCTAGTTTTTAGATTCCCCTCTAAGGCTTCTAGTCCAGAGCCTTGGTTAGTTTGGAGCCTCCCCTAGCTCTTTGTCAAATCCAAGTCTCTGATTGAGAAGGGTCATAAAGCTAGAGAGAGGAAAAGTCAAGTTTTGGGCTCTATTGTGCTTCAAGTGTGCACATATGCACTTGCACAAATGTGCACTTGTACACATGCACACTACACCCCTGCTCTAGGGATGCACAAATGCACATGTACGCACACTTAGAGGGTGCATACCTATAGGGGTGCACATTCAACACATTTTCAGGGTCTATAAATAGACCCCAACCCCTCTCCCTCTCTTACTTCTCTCTCACACACCTCTGCAACTTTGCATCTCCGCAAACCCTAAAAACACTAAAAATGAAAATAAAAACTTAACAAAGACTAAGGGAACTTCATGAAGGTGTGCACATGCCCACCCCCATGATGTGTGCATGTGTGCACCTCTGCACACAATAATCTTAACATGAACAAAGATGGTTCCCCCTCCTTTTTGCACATGTGCACCTTGCTAGGGTGTGCATGTATGCTAGTGTGGAAATGCACACATAGTCATTCTAAGGGCTAAAAAAGCACACTAGCACACTTTTAAGGGTGTGCTAAAAAGAACAACATGTTATTTTAGAGGGGACTAAATTTTTATCAATTTTGACTGCGTTAGACCCTTTTTTGGTCATCAATCTAAGTCTCATAGACTTTATTTTTGTATCTTCTAATATCCATAAGACTAATGTTTTCCTCTTTCATGTAGATCAAATGGCATCATCATCATCTTCCATGGCTAAGAAAATGACACCAAAACCTATTGCTTTCAAATAGAAAGGAGTGCTAAAGAAATCAAGATTCCAAGATGGCTGCATAGAGATCATAGATACCAAGTTCGGCCACATTGATTGGAAAGCCTTTCTAATCATTTTCAAAAACCAAAGTAGAGGTTAGCAATGATATGCACTCTATTCTGGTCTAGACTAGTAAGCACAACATCACACCCCACATCAATTCAATCTTCTAAACTGATAATGACATTGGTAGAACATTATATGACTAAAGAGAACATAGTGAAAAGTGTCACAGGAGAAATAGTCCTAGAACTCCAATCCCAAAAACATCAAGAAAGTATTCCATCTTCCCAAGGTAGATTAGTACCTCTATATTTTATATGATGGATCAAAGTGATGGTATAGAGATAATGAGAAAGAGGTTAAGGAGCTCATGCAGACTTCATTCTTGATTGATAGAACACATTTAAGCTAAATAGTAGGCAAGGTGGATATGACCAGAGGATATATGAAATATGACATCAAATACTCAATCATCCTCCTTAGCAAAGTAATGGGCCTTCTTTTAGTGGGTCACCTTCAAACATGGATAGGTCATTTAATTAAAAACATAAAGACCACAAAGATACCCATTGATTGGAGCAATATCCTAAGTGATAACATGGATGAGTAGCTATTCATCATCAAGAATGGTCCTCATTTCTACATGACATCATATATGGTGTACTTGCTAGTGGATAGAACCACTAACTATCCAAGGTTGTATAGAAAGGGAAGCATGTAGGATGAAAATTCTTAGCCCTATGTGGTATACCTACAATTGGTGAAAAAGAAGATCCCATTACAAAGTGTGGAATACAGAGTGGTCAATGATGGGTTTATCTTTTCTATCATCTAATTCATTGAAGGGGATTATGTAAAAAGAATGTCAATAGAGGTGGTAGCTAGAATCACAGACTAGGAGCCTACTACATTCAATTCAAGACTTTCACATATATTTAGGTGGTTGGTACTCTTTTATGTCCCAAAAAACTCCCAAGATATCCTTCAAATAGGCTAATACTCTTGGAGATAGCCCACCGAATCACTTGTGCCTCTGACAGCGTGAGGAAATAGCACAAGAAGACATGGGTCTAGTCAATCACAATTGATGCATTCAAGGTGAAGAAAAAGCAAGAAATTTCTATCTTTGACTCTAAATGGGATCAGTATCGCTTGGAATAATATAGCTCCCCTTACCCATTTTTTGACAATATTGGGATGGTTTAGCATCTACCAAGGACATATTTTGTACATGTTGAGGCTCTAGAAGATCACTAGATGAATGCAATAGATTGCTATGATGTCCATATGAGGGACTACTGTAGGATGAATCCATGTCTACCAGAAAATGTGTTGAAAATGAAGATTCATCTAAAGGTCATAGAAAAGGATGCCCCAGAAGTCATGGATCCTTTGTATAATAGAGAGAAAATCTACTATAGGCCAATCATGAATGTTAGGATAGGGCAAGAGGAAAATGGTGGAATGGATCATCATGCCAAACATGTGGATAAGCTAACAAGGGAATGGATCCATTTCCCTCGTTCATACCTCTATAAAACAAGGCTAGGCCTCAAAAAGGTTAAAGCATTAAGTTCATCAAATGAACCTACCCCACTTAATCTCTGTTAAGGTTGGAAATGATACATCAACATGAGTGAGAGGTTGAGTACTTTGAGGAATATGAAGGAAAGAAAAGGAGAAAAAAAATGAATAGAAGGTCCCACCACCAAGAACTATAGAAGAAGATGCCTCCAATTCATCTCCAAAGAGAGTAAGAATATAAACAATTATGATGTGTACTCAGAGAAGGAGATTGAAGAAGAAAAATACTTCTTCCCCACATGTTCTAGAAACCAACCCAATAGATAAGGATGAGGAAGAAGGGGAATAAATAGATTTTTTTCCCTTTAAGCTAGAGAACCCACTCGGCTAAAGCCATAAAGGAAGAGAGAAGAAGAAGCTCTACACAAACACCTCCATCTAGTCCTAGAGAGCCTATCCAAGTATAAACTATAGAAATGAACAAAAAAAGTTGACAACAGAGATGAAGAGTAAAGGAATTGATGTCTTTGACCTCTTAGACTTTGATTTTATGATAGTGGGCATAAAGATGGTGGGAGAGAAGATTAGAGATACTCCCATGAGAAAGCCTTTAGGAGAGGATTGGAATCAATTTCTCCTCTACCTCAAGGATCTTTGGGCAGTCCACCACCATCATAGGATGTGACCATTCTAGATAAAGGATCAATAACTCCACCTCCTTTGGTTATACAAGAAAAAGTAGAAGAACAAAAAACCCAGGAAGTCCTATAGCTTCATGCCAATGAAGTATCTAAGGAGGGAAAAATACCAAAAGAAACGTAGCAAACTCCTCAAGATACAGAGGCTAGATCCTTAGCTCATCAAGGTGTAGAATCTCCTTCCAAAAATTTTCCTTGACATGAGAAGACTCTTAAAAGAAGTGATAAGGGAAAGGAGCATATTGGAGAACCAACCTCTTTAGCTAAGTATATATTACCTACGAGGACCACATCATCATAGCTGAAGAGGGACATTATGTCTCAACACAAGAGGCAGTTGGATTTGATAGTGGAGGAAGGGATGAAGGAATTGATCAAAGTAGTAAAGAAGCCCGTGGCACCTAAGGGTGATGTTATAACTCTTTTCTTCATAATGAAGAATCAAGACCAAGATCTTCTAGCACATAATGATGTTCATCCTCCCCAATACTGACTCTAAAGAATTGACTCCAAATGTTTACCAAATCAAGGAGGTCATGTTCGAAAAGCTGATGGTGGATATGACCAAAGTGTTTATTATAGTAGGTCTAAAGGATGTATTCCAACACATGGATCTAGATGAATTATAATTGATAAGACTATGTAAGAAGAATGAGCTATTAAGAGGTTTCCTGAATCAAGTAGTTAGACCTATTGACCCTTAAAATCCAAAGGTCTCCCTTCGAGCTAAACTAGGAAGAAAGTAGTTAGGAATACAGATGGACTCTTTTTTGAAGCATGTCAACAATGGCATGATAGTTTTGAGGAGAAAGGAGTACAAATAATAAAGGGAAATTTGAACCTGTTGCACCACATCTAGTCAATTGTTGAGATGTTGGTTTCTATAGAACCAATATTTTGGGCTAATGGATGAAATACATACCTAGGAAAAATATTTATAGTCATTAAGGTCAATAAAAGGTTAGAGGTATTGGATTCTCATGGAGTTATATGCTACAAAGGAGCTTTATAAGCTCGATGATGGGACTAAAAAAAATCAATAGAAAAAATAAAGTAATGGAGGGCTTCCATGAGGAAATTTAGTTGATTAAAGACAAATATCAAGATCAAATTTTGGAAGCAGAGAGGTACTTTAACACCTCTTTCCTTAAGGTTTTTGAAGGTTAGTTACTATAACACCATTTAGAGAGTTAGTTTGTATATAATTAGATTTGTTTTATTAATTTTTAAGGATAAGTTTTCATTTAAAGAGCTCTCACTCCCAGCACAAATGGAGGAGATTATTTCTTATAAATACATGGATGTAATATGTACTCTAGGCCATTATTTTGATGAAATAATATATACTATTGGTGCTCTTATTCTGAGTGTATTTATTCTTGTCAGAGTATGTTATTTTTGTGAATGCATGTTCATGAATAATAATGAAGCCAATGGTTTTATAGTGTTTTTATGATTGCGTGATCTTTAAGTTTTGATGTTTAACTTATGTTAACAAATTTCATTGTTGTGACAAATTGGAGAAAGGATCATCTTTTTTCTTGCATAGCGTCTTGTCTTGCATAAGTGCACTTTTTGTGCCTTATAATTTCATGAAATATGAAACATCCTTTAGCTATTATTGATTTCCCATTGAGGATTTCATCAATGGAGTTCAAGAAGTGTTTCTCCTAATGTCATTGGTTCCTGCCTAATCCTTTTGATAATTTAATTCCTAGACATGTTGTCAACTTAAAGTATAGATTATTTGAAGATTTTAAAAGGAAAAAGGCTGATATATCCTTGTTTGACATGCTCCAAAATTTCCCTAATCAGAGGGAACCATTCCTAATGAATATTGATCAAACAAAGGCAACACCTAACGTAGACCCTAAAAAGACAGTATCACAAAAAGTTAACACTTTTGAGGCTACGCCAACCATGTACAAAGACAATACCAAAGTGCCTCCTTTATTAGTATTATAATTTTTGGAAGAAACCTTCATAATTATCTCATAGATTTAGGAGCTTCCTATAATTACATGTCACTTTTGATATCTCAAATTTTGGGAGTCATCCCTTAACCTAAAAATTGAATAGTGATTCAACTTGATAAAATGGAAGTAAAAGTTTTTGATTAAGTAAAATAGGTTTTACAGGGATCCTGAAACCCAAATGTTTTTACAATATATCTTAAATAGAAATATTAAGAAAATTCCAACTACAATGCATCTGCTTATCAAAAGCCAAAGCCAAACAACAGGTCCATGGCCAGGATACAAAAAACTAGCTACATTAGAAAAAGAAAATCTAGCTAAACAAGTAAAAGATGAGACAAAAAGGAAGCAATAAATATTAGTTTTCCCTATCTAGAACCTGCAGGGCCTCTACAGCTTCATTGGTCTTTTGGTTGTCTATGTCCTCCTCGTCTTGGTTCTAAGCATCCATCAGATCCCTAGTTTCTTCCAAATCATGCTCAGCCTACCCAATGTCCAAGATGGCCTTCTCCATCATTTTCCTACCAAATCTAGCACTCATCAGTGATTCACCTAGACTGTTAATATTCTCATTCAGAGCATTCAATGTGGCAATCACCTGATTAGCTAGGTTCTGATGGGAGAACTCCATCCTTTGGACTCTTTGTTCAACCTTGGTGATTCTATCCTCTTGGTCAGCATTGTGCCCTTGGATGTTACAGTGTTGTTGGCTTCTATCCTAGCTTTTCTTCTCTTTGTTGTGCCCCCAGTCACTGCTGATACTCTGGCTTCCTTCCTGGCTTCTTTTCCCTTTAAGGTCTTCAATTTCATGGAACAACCATTTGATAGACCAAAAATTGTCTATCATGTTGTTCTTTGTATTGTTGAAAAGGTTAAGCCTAGTTTCCCTTGCATTATTAGAGATAACAACCAATGTAGGGTCAATGAGTTCATCAAAGTGGGATTTTCCATCATTGTCTTCCATCACTTGGAGGCTCGTCAGCTCCCTGACTATCCCCAATTTCACAGTATTCATGTTAAAATTCCTCCAAGACCTCCTCTTGTTTTTCATTATCATCTCCCCACTCTCTTTCCTCAAAATTTCTATCTTCCCCTCAGATAGAAAAATAGAGGGGCTAGGCCGTGGAGTCTCAAGAATTTGGTCATTGGTTTCTAGCAATAAAGCCTCATCTGATTTCCTTTTCTTGGGTTTCTCTGACATGCCAACTAAATCCTCCTCCTCCTTTTCACTTCCCCCCCTTATCCTCATCCTTCTCATCATCCTCCCCCTTCCTCTCTTCCTCTAAATCTATATCCTCTTCTTCATAATTATCCTCCTCCTCCTCCTAAGACTCAAAATTAGGGGGAATGGGGGGTAAGCCTCTGGGACTCTTTCTATAGGGAATGCAGGTAGAAGGAGTGAATTTCCTTTCTTCCTTAGGGGTTTTACCTTTAGAAGAAGTATTTTCCTCTTCTTCTAATTTTATGCCATGCACATCCTTTGAATCCAAACTCCTAGTTTCCTTAGAAGCACACCCAATATCACCAAGGGATTTTCCCCTAGTTTGAGTCTTTAGTTACTCATAGACTAGGAGGAGTAATCCCTCGTGAAGGGTTGGGTTAGTAGTAGGTTTCCTCTTAAAACCCTTGATACCCTTACTCATGGAGGTGAAAAGATAAAAAGGAAAAGATGTTTTGATTCCATGCCTAAAGTGGTTAAGCAGAACAAAATAATGCATTTTGATCCTATCAAATCTAGGATGCAGAGAAATATATTCAATGATAATCCTTAAGATATACCTCCAAAGATTTTTAATTGACTCCACCTCATAATACATCTCCACCTTGATGAGTTTGTTCCTCTCAACTTATTCCTTCGCAAAAACTTTGACAACATTAGTCAACAATTTCTTATCTATGAAGAAGTTACTCCCTTCTAGAGGGATCTCTATAACCTTGACAATCAACTCTGCATTGACATGGTGGGTGACCCCATCAATTTTGAATCTTCCATTTTTTCAAGAATCCACCATTATCTTGGTGATCCCCACATCAAATCCACGGAGCTTCTCTAGGAATCTTGTGATACTACCCTTTCCAACTTATGTCAAACCTTCAGTTTCTTCTTCCAATTCTTTGCCTCCCCCGCTGGCTCCCTCCTACTTCTCTCCCCAACCATGATTTTCTTAGGTTTAATAAGCCCCCACCTGCTCATAGTTCTCTTATAGATTTTGGCATCTTTCAAAATGAAAAACTCAAAAACATTTTTGAAATTATCAATTTTAATGGTTGTATACAAGACAACCCATAAAGCATGTTGGACGTACATGCTATCATGGTTTGAAAAGAGCTTCGCATGATTTTCATTAACTCTCAGTCTGATGTGCAATCTAGAAAATCTTCCCATTATTAATTATGGATTATTTTAGTACTTCCCTAGATGTGGTCCAACAGAGTTAAATCATTCACTACCACTAGAAAGTTTTTGTTGACGTGCCACATCATCACCAAATTTTTGGCAAACACTTTTTACTTCCTTCTCTCATCCTGATGATGGATCATAGAGTGTGATCCGAAATGTTGATGATAAAAAACTTACACAATCAAATCTAGAAGCAACATCATCATTAGCAATGGATTGTGGAAACCTGATATTATTAACCACTTCATTTGCAAACCAATCAACTACTAAATTGGCCTCCCTGTACACGGGGCTGATATGGGTCTTGTTGAATTTATCCAGGTCAAACTTTAACTCCTCAATCACATTTTCAATGGTCCAAGAAGGCATAGAGTGACCGTTTAGAAAATTTATGATATTTAAAGAATCCCCCTCTGGCTAGAGGTTCTTAATCCCATAAGCCTTTAACAATGTGACTAGTCACACTGGCTTCTGCAAAATGATTCATCTGATGTTTAAGATGGTAGAAAAAAGTTGCAAACCCTCCTCCATAGTTGTTTCTGATGATGCCTCCACTGCTAGCAGGGCCAGGGTTCCCTTTGGTAGCTCCATCGAAATTGGCTTTGTACTAATTTTTATGAGGGGGAAACCACCTGGCCTCCTATATTTTCATATCCCTGTCCTTTTTCCTTTCTCTGTTGTTCCTAGATTCTTCAATATTTCCTTCCTTTTTGATGGTGAAGTTCTCCTTCATTAATCCTTCAATTTTCTCATTAATAAAAAACTCAGGGGATTCCCTGTCTTTGAAAATTTGGTTATTCCACTCTTTCCAAATTCCCTAGTAAAAGTGCCAAAGGGACCAGGAGAAAATTAATTGGTTTATTATACCAAAGTGTGAGCTCTTCCATTGGCTAAAGAATTCTTAAATGTTAGCCAGGGGACACCAGCTGACCCCAAAGTCCCTAGTTAGAAGGTTCCAAAATTTAGAGGAATAGGGGTAATGAATAAATAAGTGATTGACCGTCTCCAGGTCGTGCTTACATAAACTAAACCTATTGGGGATAATCTGACCTCTCTTAGCTAAGTTATCCAAAGTAAAGATTTTTTCTTAGAGTAGAAGCCAGAAGAAGATGTTAATTTTTGTGGTAAGGTCAGGAGTCCAAACCTTAGGCCAGATGGGTTTCTCGATTCTATCCCACAATGAAAAATACCTAGAGGTGACAGAGTATATCCCATTCAAGTTATCTCCCCAAATGACTTCATCCCTCTTGTTATTAATGAAGATAGCATTTAGGCTAATCACCAAAGACTTAAAGTCTAGAGATATCATAGAAAGGTCTTGCCATCCATTACTAGTTCTATAATCACTGACTTTCAAACCATATCTTCTTATGCATGGCTCTACACATCTTCCATAATTAGGGTGGTCAATAAGAGGTCCCTAGCTCATCTAGTTGTCCTAATTCACCTTTTCCAACTATCCATTTAACCTTGGACTTAGCCAAGAATTTTTCCTTTAGGATCCCTTTTCATATGTAAGATCCTTGAGGAATCTTGGTCTAATGAAGCAAAAGGCTAAGAGATTGCCTTTGTAGGTATTTCTCAATCATGATATCCCTCCATTCTTTGATGCTCTAAAAAATGCACCAAATTTGTTTGGTTAAAAGGGTGTTATTGAGGTGTCTAATTTTTCTAATACCAAGGCCACCATAACACTTGGGAAGAAAAACATGGTCCCAAGAAACAAGATGATACCTCTTGTGCTCTTCAACCCCTATCTAGAGAAAATTCCTCTAAATCTTCTCCATTCTATTAGCTTTCTTAGCTAGAATCCCAAAGAGACTTAAGGCACAAGTGGGGAGATTTTGGAATATAGATTTCACCAAAGTGCATTTGCCTACCTGGCTAAGGGTAGCACCTTTCTAGCCAACTAATTTCTTGTTGAATCTATCAATGATGTTGTTCCAAAAAGAATCTAGGGGTTTGGACCCCAAAGGAAAACCAAGATAACTTGTTGGAAGGGTCCCAATACCACTTCCTTGGATATGAGAAATTTTCCTCTATCTCTCTAGTGGAGTATTGATTAAATAGATCGAGCTCTTATACTAATTGATAGCCTGGCTAGAACCCCTAGCATAAGTATTCAGCAAGCCCTTAAACACTTTGGTCTCTTGGACCAAAGCATCTCCCCCAGAAGAGTATCATCCACAAATTGCTGGTGGGTGAAGGAAAAATGACCAGATGAAGGCTTGAGACCTTGTAGACTCTAGTCCTATCTTTTCCTCATAATTAGACTTCCCAAACATTCAACCAAAATGATGAAGAGAATAGGGGATAGGGGATCACCCTGTCTTAGCCCTCTCGATGGGAAAAATAAATTTGAGGGGAAACCATTAACTAGAATAGACAAAGAAGGGGAAGAGACAAGCTAAAGGATAAGTTTAAAAACTTTGGTATCAAAACTAAAAGCCTTGAGGAAAATCATCAAGAAATTTCAATCCAACCTGTCATAAGCTTTAGACATATCTAGCTTGAGCAAAAAACCTTCCTTCTTACTAGCTTCAAGAGAGTGAATCACCTCATGAACCATGATAATAGAGTTTAGAATCTATATCCCTGGGACAAAACCAATTTTCTGTGGGGAGATAATTACGTGAAGAACACTAAGGAGCCTTATGGTTAGGACTTTGGATATGCTTGTACAAGACCCCTGATTGTCCCCCTTCTGTGACCTATGCTCCAGACCAGGGTTCTGATTCTAACAATCCAGAGGAATCCCATCCTCTAAATTCAAATTTTGAATCCCTCCCTTGCTTCTACTCACACTTGCCATTCTCTCTTATGGAAGTAAAATTTATTAGGGTATTTAAATATGTTTGAATATAGTTAACGATAGACCCTGGAATTCAATATATCATAGACATGCATGTGGTGAAAATTCCAAAAATGTATGGCTTATTACTAAGTAGAGAATGGACAAGATGCTTAAGAGGATGTTTCTAAACTGATTTCACTCAACTATGGTTACCTTGGAATGTGCTAAATAATCAAATCAAGATAGAAAATGAGAAAAAACTAAAGACAATGATTAGAGAATTAATGCCTAGAATGAGGTAGCATTTTTCCAATCAGATTTAGGATCTTACAAGGTGATGGCTCTTGACATAACATTAGCCAAGAAACCAAAAAATTTGAATAGAGAAACAATGAACCTACCCCAAGAAAAGAAATTGTATCTAAGTTCATAGACGTCATGCTTGCTAATTTACAATGCTTAGGCAAAGAAGCAAACCTAAATGGTTTGCTCCTTCTAGGATTTTGTAGGTTGCAAAAAGTAATTCATTCAAAATTTGAGTTCTCATAATGCCAAGAATAGTTTCTTATGTATTGACTTAGATAATGCACTTAAAAAATGGTCAAACTCCAAATGAGATACAAAAGGAGAATTCAAGTTCCACATGCATATCTAAAGTCATGGAGCATGATGAAGAGGAAAAAGAAGATCTTAATGAGTAATATAATGATACCTCTTTAGATGGTGGAGCTTTGTCATGTCCTCCACCAGGGATGATTGAAGTCTTGAGGATAATATACTTTGTAAAATGCCAAGGTTGAACCTTAGTAGTTGTTCATCCCAAACCACAAATTGATAAACTCATAGAATTGATTGGAGAAGTTCAAGACTAACAAAAAAAAGGGATTATTATCATATCAAAGGTAAACAATGGTAACTCACCAAGTCCACCATGTGAGATAATGTAATGGATCCTAAAATAATAGTCCTTCAAATCTCAAGTGAAAGAAAAATCTTCGAACCAAAAAAAAAACAAGTCAAGAAAGCCGAAGGAAGAGCCAATATGGGGCACTCAAGTTTGATGGCTCTAAATGAAAATTAGGAGCCAGTATAGGTATAGAACTAATTAATCCCAAAGGTAGGTCATTTTATGATGCATATTGTTTAAAATTTAGATGTAACAATGTTATAGAATATGAATCCTTGATTCATTAACTTCTCTTCACCTCAGAGAAGGACCTCAAAGCTCTCATAATTAAAGGAGACTCTGAATTGGTGATTAGATAAGAAAATTCAATATGCTCTTGTAATGATAGAAGATTACTTGCTTATCAAAAAAGAGCTTCGAACTTGGTGGAATATTTTGAGGCACTGAACATAAGGTCCATTTCGAGAAGAAGACAAATGGTAGCCCATGACATTAAAATTTCAGCAAATTTGTTACAACCCATTGAAAGAAAAAAAACTCAAAAGGTTTTTAGTTGAATTAGCTAATACCCCAACTATCCTGGAAAAAATTGCTTACTTACAGGTATTCCAAGATGACCAACATATTCTTGAGTTCATTATGTGTAATGGCATTTCCAAAGGACAAGAGATTGATGATACTCCTGATGAAAAACTTGAGGATCATGAACTAGAAGATGAAGATGAGATTATAAATTTGAAGACTAAAACTATTCCTAAGTGGATGGTAGAGTTGGAATACATATTTAGTCAAGATGAAACATCACGTAGTAAAAAAACTATTAAAGAAAATGGGATTGAAGAATGTGATTCATATAATCTGAGCACGTAAGATAATCCTAAGTTAGTAAGAATTGGAAAGGCATTTAATCTTGAAGAACAAGAAAGTGTGCTTTAGTTTCTTATAGAATAAAAAATGTCATTGCATGGAGTTATGAAGAACTCAATACATAGGATGCTAACATTATTACTCATGATATCCATTGAAGCCTGATGCTAAGCCCTTTCATCAAAGATAGAGGTCGATGAACCCATTATTGAACCATTAATAATGAAAGAGGCTCAAAAATTGTTTGATGCTAAAATTATCTTTCCAATCCAACATTTTATATGGGTAGCTAACTTGGTTCCAATAAGGAGTAAGATTGGAGAAATTTTCCTTTGCATAGATTTTCACAATTTAAACCAAGCATCCCAAAAAGATAACTACCATTTTTTGTCACTTGATGAAGTATTGCAAATTGTGAATGGATCCAAAATGATGTCTTTTCTAGTTTGATATTCAAGATACAATCAGGTGATGGTAGATAAGGAAGAAATGTTAAAGAAAAAAATCACGAAAAAATGGGGAACACTTACCTATAGAATAAAACCCTTTGGATTAATCAAGGTAGGATCTAAATTCCAAAGAGTGATGGATGAAGCATTCAAGGGGCTGATGAAAAAATTTATACTTATCTATATGGATGACTTAACTTTCTTTTCAAAAGACTAGAGTACTCATATTTCTTCTTTAAGACAAGTTTTCAACCAATGCCAAAGATACAATATATCATTTAACCCTAAGACATGTTCATTGAGGGTTACCAAAGGAAAGATTTTGTGTGACATTTTTTCTAAAGTTGGGATATCCATTGATCCTAAGAGGATAGAAGCAATTCTAAAGTTTTCACCTCCCCATAGTCATAGAGAGCTTCAATATTTCTTTGGGAAGATTAATTTTGTGAGAAATTTCATTAGTGGATTCACTAAAATGGTTTGACCCCTCAATGAATTGATGAAGAAGAGAGAGAAAAATGAATAGGTTCCTGAAATCAAGAAATATTTTGAAGATATCAAAGTAGCTATCTCCATAGCTCCAGTACTTGTAAGTTCGGATTATGAGTTGTCTTTCAAAATCTATTATTTTTCTTTGAAACACTCATATGCAAGGATTCTCACTCAAAAGAGAGTTAAAAAAATGAGAGACCTATTGCATTCATGAGTTTTCCACCAAAGACTATTGAATTGGAATATTCTAGTCTTGACAAATAGTATTTTTCCCTGATAAAGGTAGTCAATAAATTTTGTCATTACATATTCAAGAGTAAGGTATATGTTATATTGCAAAATCATGTAGTGAAATCATTACTAATGCAGAATGAATTAGGTAAAAGAAAAGGTAAATGGATGGGCATATTACAAGAGTTTGATTTGGAAATTCAACCAATGAAACTAGTAAGAGGAAAAGGGTTGACCAAGATGATAATTGACAATGAGATTGGTAGTGACAATGAGATCAAATTTGATGAAGAGATTAGGACTAACAATGAACAACATATCATAATGTCTTGAGTGGACATTGATCAAGGAATAATAACAAATGTATGGTATCAAGATATTGTGTATTACCTCTTATAGAATCAATATCCTCACTAGATGAATAATTTCCAATTTAGAGGACTTAAGATGAAATGCGATTCCTATATGCTTCAAGATAGGAAACTTTATAAAAGAAAATATGAAGCAATTTATTTGAAATATTTGGGATGAGAAGAAGTGAAAGAGGTATTGGAACAATATCATGATAAGTATGGGATGGGACATGGATCAGTAGAGGCTATGGCCCATATTATTTTGAGATCAAGTTAATTTTGGCCTACAATTTTTAAAGATATATTTGAACATGTACGCTCTTTCCAAACAAGTGCTAATAGGGAAAGATATCCAGCTATTCCATTACAAACATTGTTTGAGGTATGCCATTTTTCCAAGTGGGGCCTGCACTTTATTTGACCCATGACCCACCATTATCAATAGGACATATGTTCATCCTCATAGCTACAGACTATTACATGCACTGGACAAAATTTGAAGCTTTCTGGAACAACATAGCAAAAGTGGTTACTAATTTTCTCAAAGAACATATTGTTAATAGGTTTGGAATGTCATTCTTCTTGGTATGTGATAATAGGTCATCTTTTGCATCAATTTTCCTTACTCAATGGGTATTGGAGAATCAAGTTTTAATCCAATTCTCATCTAATTACTATCCCTAAGGGAATGGTGTGGTCAAGTCCACCAATAAGAACTTGATTATGGTGATAAAGTGCTTGCTCGAGGTAGAACACAAAAGATTGGCACTCAATTGAAATGTGCATTATGGTTAGATAGAGTCAAGATTAAAAACGCTTTGTGAACATCCCCATACCTACTCATTTATAGATAGGAATGAATATTCCCATTTAACCTTGGAATTCTAGTGTTGAAATTCTTGAAAGGGTATGCTGAGGATTTTGACAGAGTTCATATCTAATCGATGAATCTCTTGGAATTAGATGAGAAAAGGATAGAAGCTTTAGATAACATGTCAAAACATCTAAATACCATAAAATGTTGGTTCAACAAGAGGGACACAATCATGTATTTCATAATCTCAAATTGTGTTCTCCAATGGAACAAATGAAAAAGAAAAACCATGTAGTCACACTAAGTTTCAATGCTTGTGGATTGGCCCTTATCAAATTGCAGAGTTTTTGGGAGAAAATACTTTTAGGCTAATCTATCTACAAGGGGAATTGGTCCCATTTCCACTCAATGGCTAGTTTCTATAACATTATTTCAAGGCCTAAAACTAGAAAACATTTCAAAAAATAAAAAACTATCTTCATGTGGGAAAGTGTGTTAATTTTATGCAATTATATTCATTTTTAGTTGTATGTTTTCTTTAAAGTTGTATCTTTCTTTTCTTGTCAATCTGGGGGTTAGGTACAATCAAGAATCCTTGTTGATGCAATCAATAGATCACTCCATTTGGTTTTGACTTTAGGGAAGAGGTATTCTTTGTCAAAGCATTTAGATGATTTTGTTTCTTGTAATAGCCAAAAATAGTTGTTACTTGAAGTTGTAGAGGACTTCTAATCTTAAAATTAGAATCATAGATTGATAGCTCTCAACACTTTACAAATTTAAGAATTGTTTATCTTGGTGATTTTCAAATCTAGGTTGACAGTAGCAAGGGGTAATTCAAAAATTTTCAGTTTAGAGAAAGGGTCTCTTCAAAGAAATTGCTAAGATCATTGTTTGGTATGGGAGTTTCCCAAAAATTTATTAAAAGAGTAATGCAAGAGTTATCAAACCAAAGTATAGATATAGAAAACAACATCAATGCCTTGGCTACATAGCCTAAGCACTATCAGAGTAGAAAAAATGAAAGGGAAAAAGAATTGTAAGAGGTGTTACATCTAAAGATTCCAAACAATTCTAAAAGGTAATCAGATAAAGGGATATGTACTCTAAAATTTCTATCCTATACAACAAAAATGCTTCAAAGAAGAATCAAGTATAAACATGTGAGCTCCATAAAGAAAATCAAAAGGGATTAACAAAGAATTAAAAGGAAATAATTGATAACTCTCCAAGAGCCCTTAGAATGGATTCTCTCATCTAGTTAGATAGTGATTGATAAATAGGTTTTATGAGGATTCTTAACAAATGGACCAGTGGAGCTAGAGATTTTCCCCAAGTTCCAAGATACTCATGATAAATACACCTTGAGATGTCAAAGGAAATTGATACACTAAACACATATTGAGCTTGAAGATTCAAGAAATGGAAGTTTCAACTTCCAAGGGACTTAAAAGCTACTTGAAACATTCAAAATCTAG
The DNA here is from genome assembly GCA_028749045.1 of Cupressus sempervirens. NCBI lineage: Eukaryota > Viridiplantae > Streptophyta > Pinopsida > Cupressales > Cupressaceae > Cupressus > Cupressus sempervirens. The sequence continues at coordinate 581,937,067 of CM053783.1, read as the reverse complement.
TTGTCACTTAACACATGTTAGAAGAACGCTTGCTGATGAAGAAATGTAGAATGCTTGTTGATGAAGAAATGTCTTTTTTATTTCTCCCTTTTTGTTGCTATTTATACCACCTAGTTTTTATATTCCCTTTTGAAGCTTTTAGTTTGAAGCCCCAGTCATTTTGGGCCCTCCCCTAGGTCTAGGTCAAATCTCAGTCCCTGACCAAGAAGGGTTAGGAAGTTAGAGAGAGACGAAAGGTCAATTTTTGGGCTTTATTATGCTTTAAGTGTGCACATTTGTAGTTGCACACATGCACACTACTCCCTTTCTCAAAGGATGTGTATATGCGCATGTGCGCACCCTAGGAGGGTACACACCTTTAGAGGTGCACACCTACATGTACTTAGCACACTGTTGGGGTCTATAAATAGACCCTAACCACTCTCCCTCTCTCACTTTGCTCTTGTTCACCTCTACACCTCCACATCTCTACAAATCCTAAAAAGACTAAAAACAAAAGGAAAAACCTAACAAAGAATAATGGACCTTCATGAAGGTGCGCATATGTGCACCCCCATGAGGTGTGTATGTGCACACCTCCACACACAAAAATATTAACATAAAATAATATAGCCCCCCCCCCCCCCCCTTTTGCACATGGACATGCAGATTGCTAGGGTGTGCATGTGTGCTAGTGTGAAATTGTGCACTTAGCCTTTCTGAGAGGTAAACAAGTGCACCTAACACAATATTAAGTGCACTAGCATACTTATAAGGGTGTGCTAGGTGTACTAAGATGTATAATAGGATATTTTTGGGGGAGCTTCACTTTTGTCTATTTTGAATTTGTTTGACCCTTTTATTGTCATCAATCTAAGTTCTGTCAAGTCTATTTTGTGCCTTTTGATATCCATAAGACTAATGTTTGCCTCTTTCATGTAGATCAAATGGTGTCATCATCATCTTCCATGGCAAAGGAAATGGCATCAAAACCCATTTCTTTCAAATACCAAGGAGTGCCAAAGAAATCAAGATTCCTAGATGGACAGATAGAGATCAGAGATACTAAGTTGGGACACATCAATTGTAATGCCTTTCTGACCATTTGCAACATACCTAAGGAGAGGTTAGTGATGGTATTGACTCTAACTTGTTCTAGGATAGAAAATGCACCATCACAACCCATATCAATTAAATCTTGTAAAGTAATAATGACATTGGTGAAACATTATCTGACTGAGGAGAAGGTAGTGAAAAGCATTACAAAAGAACTAGTCCTAGACCTTTGACCCTGAAACATTGAGAAAGTATTGCAATTTCCCAAGATAGATCAATACCTCTAGATTTCATATGATGGATTAGACCAATAGTATAGAGATAATGAGAAAGAGGCTAAGGAGCTAGCACAGACTTAATTCTTGATTGACATAACACCTTTGGGTTGAAGAGTAGGGAAGGTGGATATGACTAGAGGATATATGAAAGATGGCAACAGATACTCAATCATCCTCCTTAGAAGAGTAATGGCCTTCCTGCAAAAGGTTACCTTCAAACATGGATGGTTCATTTCATTGAAACCATAAGGACTACAAAGATGCCCATTGATTGGGCCACCATCCTAAGTGATAACTTGGATGAACAACTAGTTTCCATCAAGACCAGTCCTCATTTCTACATGACATCATACATGGTGTACTTGCTAGCGACTAGAACCACTGACTATATAGGGCTATATAGAAAGGGAAATATGTAGGATGAAAATGCTTATCCCTATGTGGTATACCTACAATTGGTGAAAAAAGTCCCACTATAGAGTGTGGAATATAGAGTGGTCAATTATGGAGATAGCCCACCAACTCACTTGTGCCTATGACAGAGTGAGGAAATAGCATAAGAAGACATGGGTCTAGCCAATCATAATTGGTGCATTAAAGGTAAAAAAGTAGGAAATTACTACCTTTTCTAATCAACTAAAAATGGTCATCTAGACTATGAGCCCCCTTTCTAGCATTTTTCTATAATTTATCTAATGGTTATTTTTGATCAAATCCTCAAAAATCTATTTATTTGATTATAAGCTATGGTATGACCACTTTATCCCAAGTTCATATTTAATTAACAGAACATGTCCCACTTTTAATTAAATAAAATTGTCCACTCATCTCTTATCCTAAGTGTGCACACATAAAGCATTATTTCTATTTTAGAAATAAAAGAAAAGGCATTTTTGTCTACCCATTAATGTACAATTTCCTATATGAGAGGAATCTTCTATTTTAAAAATAACTTTAACTCTCTTCCACAGATTTTAAACCCTCTCAAAATTCAATCATTAATTGTGATTGGTTGAGATGCTTGTGCACCTGTATCAATCAAGATGTATTGTCCTCCCTTGATTATCCCTCTTTTGCCTCTTAATCTCTAACATCCATTTTTAAAAAAAAGGGAGGGCTCTCTCCTCATTCAAAAAATCTTAGTCTCTCATGTTATTGTTATGCTATAGGTTTTTTTGGTGATTTTGGAGACTTGGAGCATTCTTGCATTGTTACATTTTAGCTTAGTTCTCATTATACTTACATTATGAAATACTTTTTAGCTTAGTTTCATTTATAATTTAGCGTAGTTTTCTTTTTTAGCTTGCATTTCATTTAGAATAGCTTGTATTTACATTGCATTTTATTCTAGATTGTTGGATATTGGCACTCTTGCCTCTACTCTTTGAATCTCTCATTCTATGGTGCACCTTGCAAGGGTTGCATAGTTTGGATCATATGAGATCCACCATCTCATATCCTTTGCACATCATAGATAGAGAGATATAATCTAACTCTTGAGACTTCCTCTTCCATGGGTTCTCTCAAGAACAATGGTTTATAGAAGTGTGACACTTTTTGTACACACATTTTTGGCACCCACCATGGGGCTAGAACCAAGTTTCTAGCTCCATTTTCTTACCTGCATTTTGGTTACATTATCATTTCTAATTTTTTTCACAAAAATTTCTTGGATCTAATCAAGTGGTTTTGTAGGTTTCTTACTTTGGTTTTAAGGTTAAGCCTTGTGCAGATTTGTTTGAAGGCCAAAACCCTAGTTTTTAAAGATTTGAGCATATCTTCCAAACCACTTTGATTTTGGATCTGAATTTTTTTTTGTAGGTTGGATATGCATCATAAATTTTTCAAACCAATTTAAAAATTTTTTTGAGTTGATTTTCATCCATTATAAATTTTTCTTTTTTTCATAAAAGATCATTTCTGGTTGCAAATCAGCAATTTTTTTCTTCAGAAAAATCTATATTTTTTGGAAAATCTTTGAATTCAAAAGGGGGTTAGTTATTTGTGTTTTGACTTGTGAACTCATATTAGGCCTCAAAAACTCAATTTGATAAATCTTTTCTATTTTGACAAAATGGGTCCCTAGGGAAAACATGAAGAGTTTTTTTTTTAATTTCTTACATTTTTAGAAAGCCATCTAGTTTTTAGTAGGGGTCTCTTCTTTTCATTTCTATTTTTGGATCTGAAATCATAGAAAAAAATTCCAATCTTGTTGACAAGTTCAAAAGTAAAGAGTAAAAATAAGAGCATTTGTGATTAGCTTGCATTTTCATTGATACACTTGGTTGGAAGATAACTTGGATTTTTTAGGCAACTAACCACTTTATGTTTCAGGTCTTACTTGGTTTTTATGCCCTAACCTTGGTTGCTTTGCAGGGAATTTCTCATTTTCATTGCTAAATAGAACACATGTCAAAGCTTCAAATGTGCAAGGGTTACTAACGATTATTTGCAGAGCTGCCCAAAGCATAAAAACCAAACTTTCTTGTATTTATTTTATTCCATTTGTAGCACTCTACTAGCTTCTTTCATTTCATATGCACATTAAACTTGTGATTAAGGTTCTTTGGTGATTGGAGAGTATGCTCTTCACCATTGTAGTAAATTAAAAATCTTGACTCACCTTTGGATTTTGAGAACAAGAGGATTAATTGAAGATTTTTGGTGTGTTTGGGGGAAACAATCAAGATAGGAGAGTATGCTCTTCACCCTCATGGTGAATAAAAAATCTTGACAATTGAAATTGGATCCAATTTGTCTTAGTTAGAATCTTTTAAAGGGCTTGCTCTTAGACAAACTAAGAGGAATGACCCAAGTGGGGACAAGCTAATACTTGGCTCTTCCAACCCACTATAAACTTAAGGCTATCAAGGACACAAAATCTTGGAAGACGTATTGTTTTTCTTTTCTTAGTGTGATTGCTTGTGGGATTTTGACCATGGGGAGATCACTAGGAAAGAATGCTTAAGGTGCTCTTGTGACCGTAAGGTCTGTTACCCACTATAAGGTGGGGTATCCCTTAATTGTGTGCAAGAGAAATTTTATGAATGGAACCCCTTTGTAAACACCCTAGGTTAGTAGCTACCTTATTTTTCCAATCAACTTCTTGGTGCAAGGATTGATCCTAGTAGACTACTTAGATCACCCCAAGATTTTACACTCACCATCTATGTTCCGTTGGTTGTGCTTATGGAACTTCCATGACAAAGCCAATATCTCCTTTGATAAACCACTTGGTGTTAGGCAAATGAGCATCAAGCGTGGGCCAAGTTGTTGAGTAATGGATTTTAACTTTTAGGTAGAGATTTCTTGATGTATTCTCAAATGTGCTAGACCTATGGAAATATTTTGAACATACACACAATGACAGTTCTAGGACTTTCATTTAGGACCTCAAATATGCTTGTATCATGTTGTAGTACCTAGAAAAAGAGCTAAATGCATAACATACTATGATAAAATCACAAACCCAATCAACATATGCTAGCACCCACTAGTCTACCATGAAAGCCAAACTAATAAAGAAAGCAACACAAGGTTAGAAAACCCCTCTTTCATTTGTAGCTCCCATGTCCTTCTTTCTTCTACAAATGATGTAGCTCCAAAATTTCTTATAGTGCATACAAAGTTGAAGCAAAGTCTATGATAATGGTGATGCTATGAGAATACTAGAAGTTGTGATTTTGGTGTGAGAGATGAAGCAAAAACACTCCAAAACTAGGGACCAGAAATGAGAGAAAGAATGCTTTTTAATAATCAACACATAAAGTGAGAGGATTGGATTTGTCACCTTGGATATGCAATGTTCCAAGAGACTCCTTTGAGAATCTATGATGCATATGACACAAGATGCCAAATATAAGATTCTATGACACATGGAAGTCAAACTTGGCTAAATGTGGGAGAGAATATATGATGCGTCATAAGACACCTCAAGCCCACTTAAAGCCAAGAATCTATGAAAAAGGGAGCTAAAGATAGACATGTGCAAGGGAATAAGAATATTGGATTATGACATATCTTAGCCAAATGTCAAAGGAGAATCCACGAGGTGTCATACCTGAGTGTCATGATGATGTCAATATTTCATGTAATATTTGAATTAAAATCCTTTATTCCACAAAATAGAGATTAATAAAAATGGAATTAATGGAGGAACATGTGACTTAAAAATTTGAGAATTTCAATGGTTTGTGAATGATGAACCAATTAATTAAAAAAATTAATTAATTGAGATGGTTAGTTAAGAAGAATAATTAGTGAAATGACATAGGATTAAATTATGGGTTATTTAATCCTATAGAGAAAATTAGTAGATGATTGGCCAGTTTGATTTGATAAGTGCGATAGTATCCTTTGATGAAAATGTGATGATGATACAGATTGAATAGGATGATGACAGGTAGACCAAAGCCATGGTCAAATTGATTGATTGATCAAAATTGATAACATGCCAAGGACACATGACATGAACTAAAGATATGTAACATTTAACTCACATTGTAAAATGCTACAGGATTGAGATTAGTTGATATGGTTAAACATAATAATATTGATGGACATAGCCAATATTATTAAAGTGGTTTGATAATGTCACAATCTGACATTGAGGGCCTTGACAATGTCAAAGATTAGATGACATGAATGATAGTTTGACCTAGCAATGAGAGCCATGACAGTACTAAGGCTAGATTCATAAGATTTGATAGATTGATAGGTTTCCAAGGCACTGAAAGCCACAAAAATACCTAGGAATGGACAAATGATGATTGATTTATGATGTTTGACATGTTTTGTGATGATTTAGATTGATTTAGGGTGATTACAAGTTGATTTGGGGTGATTTTGAGTTGATATGAAATGGTTTTGATTTGATTTAATATGATTTCTGATGATGTTGGAATGGTTCCAAAATGATGTGAAATTGATGTAAAAGAGGATACCAATGATGAAATATGATTAGTTTGGCCAAAACATCAAAGTTAGTGAAATAAGAAAATGTGACAAATTAGTATGAAATAGTTGATGAAACCATAGATGTGAACCATTTTTTAGCATCTACATTTTGCCCCTCTTTGATACAATATAATTTAGAGCATTGTGTCAAAGAATAACTGATGAGAAAGCCATGATATGCCCCAGTAGGGATGATATATAGGGGTTCCCCCTTAATAAATTGACTGAGATAAGCATATGGTAAGTGAATTTGTTGACAACAAGAAGATAAAACCACAACAATTGACAACAGAGCTAAAATGTAAAAGTTATGAGGTCTAGAGTGCACAATGTGCTTAATCAAGAGCCCACGAGTAATTGCAAGGGGTTACCAATCAAGAATGTAAAAAAATGATGAAAATGATAGTTCATTTTTTTTGCAAAGAAGATATGAATCCAACACAACTAACAGATTGCAAATCTGAGTTGAAATGCAAAAGTTATGGGCTCTAGAGTGCAACATAGGGGCTTTGGGAGCAATTCTAGGCATCCTGCTACCCCAAGTGCACCCAAAATGAACCCAAGTGTACCATGAAAGTATCAAGTATTCCCATGGCACACTTGGGAAACCCAAGTGTGCTCAAAAAGTGCAAAATATGCCCTAGAAGGCTCCAAGAGCCAAAAATAGCCCGACTGGACTCAAAATGACCTAAAACTTTGTGTGAGTGGCCAAAATGATAGACATAGGTCATAACATGAGTGAAATCAATAAAACATGTTCATATGTGATCAAAATTGGTCAAAAAAAGGTCAGACTAAGGTTAGACTATGTGGAAAGCCCTAGAAGGTTGACAGATAGTGTAGGATGATGCAGGAATGTAGGAATGCAAGATGAAGATGATTTGGTGTATTAGAACACATGATCATGGTAGTGAATCAAGATATGAATGAAAGAATACCAAATAGATGATATGAGGACCAATTGGAATGAGGTGAAGAATAATACTTTCAAAGAGTTCCCTATATGTCAAATGGAGCTTCATTTTGATCAAACCATAGATGCAAACCATTTTTGAGTGTCTACATTTTGCCCCTCTTTGATACAATGTGATTTAGAGCATTGTGTCAAAGAACACTGATGATAAGGCCATAACAACATGCCTAGTAGGAATGATATATATGGGTAGCCCCTTGAGAAATTGATTGAGATATGCATATGGTAGGTCAATTTTTCGATAATGAGATGCAAGGTAGCAGATGAAGAAGACATAGAAGATGGAGGAGATGAAATGAGGAATTGTTAGTATGATGAGAAGACTTTTTCTTTTTTAAATTGCACTATATGTCAAATGGAGCTTTAATTTGATATGGAAAATGGAATGCAAAACATCATGGCATAAAGGGCCAAAGCGCAAGATGAAAACTTTTTGCATAAACAAGCATGATGTAGATAGAAAATGACCTTGTCCTGCTTAAGGCATATATATATATACCCAGACTCTCAAAGGTACATTTTAAATGATAGAAGCTAAAAAATGAACATGAACCATCCTAGCCACTCTCATAGATTAGTTTATATCATCGAGTAGCATAGGAACATGATCAAAGAAAAAAAAAGAAAAAAAATAAATCACTCACTAAACAACATGAGCCAACAGCTATTCTTGTCCATTATTACTTTATTTTTAGTTTTTTAGGTTGTTAGATAGCATTTGAGAGGTTGATAATGTGATGGTTATGATTGTGGATTTAGTTCATAGGTTCATAGTGACATGCTAGATTGATTGTTGGTTCAAATTGCTCAGTTAGTGTGATTGTCATGGTAGTGTAGTGGTTTGAGTTTCAATCTACGAAAGTGCAAGTGTTAATGCAAAAGAGGTGATTATGTACACAATTTATTACAAATTTTTGATGGGTTTTTTGATTTTTAGGGTTTTTGAGGATATTTGATGTTTTTGGTTGACTGGTTTCTTCAAGACATTTTACAATTTTTAGTATTTTTTTAAGGACATTTTATGATTTTTAGGGATTTTTTTAGGACAATATATGATTTTTAGTATTTTTTAGGACATTTTATGATTTTTCATGATTTTTATAGGATCATATTTGGATGTTTAGGATTTTTTTAGGATCGTATTTGGATGTTCAGGATTTTTTTAGGATTGTATAAGCATATACAATTGTTAGCTCCAATCCGTGATGTGATGTCTAATGAATACAAAATACTTAGGGATATGCCCCTAGTTCAAGTTTGAACTCATGCTCTATGTAGGTAATATGCCCCCAAACAAGATGCAAACTATGTAGAAAGGCCAATGATAGAGTGTGTATAGACTGGTGATGCTTAGGTAGGATAACAATGGATATTAACCAGTTCATGAGCCATGGTCAAGGAGCCAAGGATGTCTTTCAAGATGAAGGGTATGATCAGGGAATGACAAAGGGGGAAAAAACCAGATAGAATCCCTATAGATGGAGGAGCAATAATTGATTACGCATGGCACCTTTTGCTAGGTTTTCACCATGGTACTTGCCCAAAGTGCTTGTTTTCCAAGTTTTCACTTGTGGCCAAAATTTACTCTTGACTCAAATATTTGTGCCAAGATGCTTGTTTGCTAGGTTTTCATTAAGGCATCCATTTTTACATGACTTTTTCCACTTTTTTCTTTTCTATTTTAATGACTTTTTTGCTAAAATTTTTTTAGGACTTTTTTCAAAATTTTTGATATTTTTTCAGGACTTTTAGATGGTTTCAAGAACATTGCTAAGAAGAAATATGTTGTTGGTGTTGCTAGCTGATAATCTCTGGACCCACTACTGACCATAACTATGCAAGAGCCATTTTGAGTCTGTAACTAAGATCAAACCACTAGAAAGGCCTCGAGATATACCATCATTTACCATATGTAATATAGTGTCTATCTCTTGTGAATCAAGGCATCTGAGGATAATTGTTTCAAAGGATTCTTGGTATGGGATGTCATTGATGATGACATATGAAAAGGGTTGTTGGATAGAGGTTGTCTTTTGGGTGTTGGATAGGTTGGGTAGTTGGAATTGGGAATAAGCAATTAGATATAATAAAGGATTGGAAGGATTGAGACCAACGAATTCCCACATGAACACTGATCGAGAGAGCTACAAAAGACTTTGTGGCCTGTTGAACACTGATATTTATGGCATCATCCTTTTCATATTGTATCCTTGGGAGCTGCTTAGCTTTTGATTTTTCATGGTCTAATGGTGCCTTTCAGTTTTCACAAAGAGACCTATGCTTGTTATTTTTTTCTTTGCTTTTATCTTTGTAACTAGAAGGTGGAGTTGGCTCCCCAAAATATGAAAATGTGTTCTCTTTAGGAGAAATTGATTTTTTATGATCACCAATTTTAATGTCTTCATATATTTCAAAGTCTATTGCAAGATCATCATCATTTTCTAATCAATAAAAGATCGGTGGTCCATGTTGGTCCCAATCCAATAGTTTAGGATAACTTGAGGGGATGTCATCTTCAGTGCTGAATGGGCTTTGGTGGAAGGTATAGATATGGGTATTAGATTTAGTCATATCATTAGGGTCATGCTTAGGAGCTGGAGGATTGATGGTTTTAGGAGGGATATTCTCAGATGCCTTTTCATCATTCAAAACATCCATAGTCTTACACATAGGTACCATAGTATTAGGAGGACCTATTTGTAATGGTTTAAATCCAAGCCCCAAACTAGGAGGTTGTCCTTTTGTAGTGATAGGTTCAATTATACCTTTTTTCTAAGATCCAAGAGCACTACATCCATCATAGCCTTGTTTCTACATGATAGTAAACCCAAGTCCATACTTGCTAGGAGATATAAAAGTGGGTTTTTGTTCTACTTTTGCTTTCTCCATACAAACAGAAGTATTCTCATTGATAGAAGTGGCATTTTGTGTACTGGTCTCAGAATGTTGTGCTTATAATAGTTGTGATTTACCATAAGATTAGGTGAGAAACTGGTGACTCCCTAATGTGGGATATGTGAGACATAAAGTATTATCTACACCCATTGTTTGCAATCTTCATCTTTTCCTTGGCCTTACTGAGGAGTATATCAACATCCACATACTTAGAGGAATCTATGGGTTGTGCTTCATTATTTGTTGGGACTTGGTATGTAGTAGCATCTCTCAAATTAGCACAAAATTGGAAAGGGTTTGGATCTCCAAGGATGGTAACCTCCACATTGTTATAGGAAAAAATTAGACATTGATGATCTGTAGAGGGCACTTCTTTCATAGCATGAAGCCAAGGCATCCTAGTATCATGTTGTAGTTCATTTCTATATCTAGGACATGGAAACATGATGAGGTCTTATGTCCTTTGGTGTAGTGGCAATCACAATTTTTTTTTATCATCCCACCAATCTACTTTAGTTAATGGTTCATCTTTGATCAAGGGTAACTGTAGGAAGTTATTACTAAGTAACTATTGTAGTGCAATCTCAAGAGGTATCCCGAATGGTGTGAATTTCTTGTCCTTGGTTCTAGGGTGTCTTCAAGGTTTGTCTTGTGTGGAAGTCTTATTTTTCTATTGTTGAGGTGTTTTTTGATTGGGAGTTTGTGAATTTGTGGGGTTTCACCTTTCAAAGTCAATTGAGTTTGTGTTGTTCTAATCGTACGTGCATCTAAAATGCCATCATTAGTCACATTCTTGTTTTTGGAGAAATTTTTTTCTTTGTCATTAGACAAGTTGGTGTTTGTGTTGTCCTTGTTTGTCTTCAGGACTCCCTTATAGATAAGAGCATCTTCAATGCTAGCCCCTTTTTCATCAATTTAGAAATGGTGCTTGGACTTTGATTTTGAGTTCATACATTAAGTCCAAGACTAAGTTTTCAATGCACAAGTTAACTTGTTTTTCTTCAGGAATGTGTAGTGAGCATTAACTGACTAAGCTTCTCTAGCATAGTAAGAATGTGATAAATGGTTCTCCCATTTTCTATTTAGTTGAGCACAAATTGGAGAGTTTCACCTCATTCATAATGTTAAAGGAAAAGTGGGAGATGAACTTGTCTATTAGCTCTGACCAAGATTTGATAGTACCAAGAAGTTTGGAGTACCATTCAAGTGTGGGCCCACCTAGAGAATGATGGAACAATCTGATGAGGTAAGTGGGCTCATCACTAAGTTTGGTACAAGAGGCATAGATTTCTCAGATGTGATCAATAGGGTTGCCTTTTCCTCAATATTTTTCAAACCTTGGGGCCTCAAGGTGTTTTAAGAATGGAGGCATATACAAAATTTTGTCAAATGGATTAGGATGTAGGTCCCTTTCTATATATAGAGCTCATTTCTTTTGGACTCCCAATGCCTCGACTTGTTTGGAAATTTGTTTGAATTGTTGTAATAATTATTCATTAGAGTTTTTCATGGTAGCTTTCCATTCAAGTCTTTTGTGCCTATGAGTAGACTATTTGTTATGGCAGGATCTATGTCTACTCAGTTCTAACATTTCTGTGTTTGATAAGTCTGGTGATGTGTCACTAGGTGGTGGAGGTATGTTAGTACCTCAAAGACAAAAGAGTCCTTGTTGTGACACATGTTGGGGTGATTGTTGTGGTATTTGATGTGGCACTTGTTGTGGTATCAACTACGATTGATGTACCATGTGTTGTTGTTGTGCCCATTGTTGCGGTTGTTGTTGGGATACCTTTGTTGGTTGTATGTGAGACCATGCATGTGATTTTTTTTGTAGAGGTATCTATTGAGGTTGTTGTGGCATGTGTTGTTGTTGTAAAAAATGTTGTTGATATGTAATTTGTTGCTCAAGGTGTCTTTGATATTCCAACTGTTGTTTGAGTTGCTCTTGTTGCTTAGCAAACATAGCTTCTTGTTGTTGGAATTTTTTTTGATACATTGTATGTAAGTCAAGTGGGTTTTCATTGTATTGTGTATTAGGGATGATGGATGTTTGCACCACTTGAGGTTGTTGTTTTTGTGGTTGACATTGTTGTTGATATGTGGAATGTGTTTTAAGTGGATGTAGACTTGGTTGTGGGTTGGAAGCGTTAAGTCCTTGTACTACTATAGGTTGATGTTGTTGTGGGAGTTGACTAAGTCCTTGTGAATTGACCATCATGTTGTTATTGTTGCCTTGGAACCTTTGTGTGTTAGAGGTTTCTCCTTGGGACATCATGTTGATTTGACAATGATGTGCATTCCTTTTGGGAATAGGTGTAATGTCAATAAGACTTTTCCTTTGTGCATCAATAAGGATTTTTTTAGTTGATGTTTCACATAGTGTACTCATGGGAGACCCCATAACATTTGATTTCATAACACTTGGTAGGGTTAGGAGCAAAGGTGCACTTTGTTGATTTATCTCCAAAGGAGTTATGTCTAGTATGCCTACAGAACAATTCCCTTTAGGTGCATCTTTTTGTTGCATCATGTGACTAAAATCAAGTCTTAATGTCCTCTTGGGATATTTAGGGAGAGTCTTGTTTCCATTCATTGGTTGTAGTTCATCAAACAATGGATTAATGTTGATGTGTTCAAACATAATTTGGAGGATTTCAATTATTGGTTCTTAATGGGACCTTATAGGTGTCATTATTGTATTTGAAAACTCCAAAGATTGTTTTCCCTTATCTAAGTCCAAATTGATCATGGGTTGTATGTTTTCAATTATTGTGTTGGTTTGATTTTTGGACTTAGGTCCCTCCACATTTGGGTTAAATTTGACAATTTCTTGGGCTACCAAATATTTGAAGTTCTTGCAAATTTTTTTGTCTTGACATGCCCTAGCCATTTCTTCATCAGTGATGCCATAGTTAGTGTTAGAGTCATCACTTAGGTGTATAGTACCTTGTTGTATGTTTGATGTGTTATAGTCAAAGGTACTTGCATTGGGTTTGTTGAATTCAAAGGAATGTGTTTGTTCATCCTCAGGTTTGGTTAGTACACCTCCACCTCCAGGTGGTATTAGCACAAATATAGGTTCAAATTTAGGACTCCATTGAGCCATCCCATGTGTGGGGGAAGTATTTGGAGGAAATCTCATGGTAGGTACATTGTTCAAGATTTGTTGCATTGTCTCTTGATTGTGGTGATCTTGTGGATACATGTTTAAGGGGTCCACAAGTAAAGGTTGTGATGCCTCAATTTGATCTTCATCAATTTTTTTTGGGTTTTCTTTCTCTTCTTTTTTCTTGGATGAGGTTTTGGTTGCATTGGTGCCTCAGAAAACAAATGTTGGTAAATTTGTTAAGGTCTCTGAGCTGATTGTGTCCTAGTGAGTGCTGGCATGATACCTAAGGATGTAAATATGAGTGTTTTTTTGGATTTTTAGGTGTTTAAGGATGTTATGCATTCTAGGAAAATGCCAAATGAAGTGGGGTTTTGACATGAACTATGAAAATGTCCTAGGGAAACTATGCAAATGCAAATGCAAAGTAAAGTTTTGGAGATTGACTAAAGGAGATGAAAATGACCCTATAGTATGAAAAATGAAGGTTAGGGTTGGATTTTTGACTTGGTAATGATGGTAGGGGTTGATGTATGCAATGTGGATTATGTAAGAGATGGTGTCCTATGGTTGATAATGACATTTAGGCTATGTAAAATGAGGATAAGTGATCAAGAAGACAATTTGGTTGATAGACAAGATGATAGGGTTTTATAGTGAGAATGATGCTAAGGTTTTGAAAAATGCAAGATGAGGGGGGATATACTATTAAGGTGAGTCAAAATTACATTTAGGGACACTAGTAATATGATTATGTTAATGAAAAAGGTATATACAAGGTTTTGAACTTAGGTGAAATATTTAGAAAGTATTTTGTCTAGGAGTTCAACCTTGTGATAATGGACTTTGGATCTTGACCAAAAAGTGATAAAAGAAAAAAATATCAAAATGATAAAGATGAAAAGGTCAAATATATCAAGACATATATATATTTTGACCAAATAAAAGGATAAGATAAGATAAAAATTCTAGTCAAGATCCATCATCCATCAACACTAGGAGACACCCTAAGACTCATACTTTGTTTTGAATTTTGACTAAATTCAAAGGTTTTGGGGTTCAAAATGATGTTTATGGACTTAAAATGGTGGTGATGCTGAGTGGATATGTGATATGCAAAGGTCCTAAGGTGTAAAATGATATTTTGGGTGCAAGATGCAATTTTGGGTCAAACGCAAAATGAAGATGTACATAGGCTTTTGGATGCAGTTTTAGGGTCCCAAAATGTAGATTGGAGGCCCAAAATGGTCATGCAGGTGCCCAAGTGCACCCTAAAAGTGCCAAGTGTGCTCCAAAAATACTAACTATGCCTATGGTGTAGTTGGAGCTAGTTTGGGTGTAGTTGGTAGTTTTTGGGCGCAGTTGGGAAGCTGGGTTAAAGGTTTGCTGATTTTGAGTAGTGTGGTTGCCAAATTCATATGCCAGAAAGCTAAGATGTGGGTCCCAAAATGGTCATGCAAGTTCCCAAGTGTGCCCTGTCAGTGCCAAGTGTGCTCCAATGGTACCAACTATGCCTATGGTGTAGTTGGGGCCAATTTGGGCACAATTGGTAGTTTCTGGGCATAGTTGGGAAGCTAGGTTAAAGGTTTGTTGATTTTGAGTAGTGTGGTTACCAAATTGATATGCCAGGAAGCTAAGATTTTGGGGTTGATGTTATGGTGGGATTTGAGGTTTAGAATAAGGGTTATGGGATAAGGAATGATGTCCTAAGTGAAGGCAATGAAAATTAGGAAATGCAGAATGCAAATTAGGGCATGCTGAGACTAGGGGACCTATCCAGGTACCTAAGGACACTGTTGAAGCCACAAAATGTTATCTGGAATCCAAAAATAGGTCCTTAGACAAAAAAAATGTTCTTATATAGTACCAAATATTTCTATGGTGCAATTGGGGCCAGTTTGAGCATAGTTGGTAGTTTCAGGGTGCAATTGGTAAACTAGGCTGAAACTAAGGCAATTCAAGGTGCTATATTTTTTAGATTATTGCCACAGTGAGCTAGATAGAAAAGGGAAAGACTAAGACTACAATGAAGGTTCAAAATTATGTGTATGACACCCATAATGATGGTTAAAGTGGTCAAGATGAGGGTTGGCTATGCAAAGATGCAAGGTGGGAGATGCAAAGTGTTGAATTTGAGGTTAAAATGCAAAAACCAAGGGATGTACACTAAAACATAATGAATGAAATATGAAAGGTAAGGGATACTAAATGAGGAATAAATGGTGCAAGATGAAGCTTATATGATGCAAGTATGAAGCCTAGACTGGGTTGAATGCAAGTGGATTCTATGCAAGGATGAAATCTATGTTTTTCCAAGCACATTTAGGATCACAAGTTGCCATGTTTTCCAAGATTTATATGTGTTGAACCAAAGTTTGTAAAGTTTTGACAAGGTTTTGACAATGTTTGATGTTTGAAAAGGTTTTGCAAGTTCCATGATGTAAATTTTAAATTGGATTTTATCTCAATTAATGTTTTACAATCATGCAAGACACATTAAGAGAAGAATAGTTTTTGTTAGAAGTGAACAGTCACACCAAAACCTAGGCCTTAGGATTTTATCCTTTGAAGTCCTACTTGAACTGAAGTTTAGCTACACTTATCTAGAGTAGACAACTTAGGACCTTGGCACCACAGGTTCCCCATTACAGCAC
Organism: Cupressus sempervirens; assembly: GCA_028749045.1. Classification (NCBI taxonomy): domain Eukaryota; kingdom Viridiplantae; phylum Streptophyta; class Pinopsida; order Cupressales; family Cupressaceae; genus Cupressus; species Cupressus sempervirens. The sequence goes on along the minus strand of CM053783.1, from coordinate 581,921,170 downwards.
ACTCACTTCTCGAGGCTACCAAGATCTGGTTCCCAAGGGGCATGACTTCCCAAGGGACTGTTGTCTCTACTAAGGACCGTGAGAATGTAGGATGTCTTCACGGGCATGGGTGACCCCTTAAGCTAGTGGATAGAAAGAATTTTGGACACTAAAACATGGTATTTAGTAAGGGAATTTTGTTTAGCAAGTGAATGATAAACTTTCTTAGAAGGTCTCCCATCCTCGAGAATCGAGGTTTGACACACAAAAAGGGTACTAGAGGAGAGCTATCACTCAGGAATACCGCCGTTGTGACTATCACCGTAATTGAGTTTTATATAGTGGTAGGAATGTTGACCTGGCTTTTGGCTTGTTACTACTATGAAGTCATCCCCTGGAATACCCCATATCAAGTATCTTGGTCCAAGGCATGCTTCCTATAGAAGTTACACAAATTTCTCTTACTCCCAAGATCCATGAATTGCAAGGGGAGATGATACGTCCAATGTAACCCCTAGGGTTTTAAACACCATAGACACACCAAGCAGAAAAGAAAAAGTTCATTTTAAGCACCAAACAAAGTCTTGTTTAATCTAAGAAATCCACACACATGGTTTTGATAGACACACAAAGAAATTCACATCAGGTTCACCAATTGTAGTACCTAGAAAATGGACTAAATGCATAATATACTATGAGAAAATCACAAACCCAATCAACATATGCTAGCACTCACTAGTCTACCATGAAAGCTAAACTAATAAAGAAAGCAACACAAGGTTAGAAACCCCCTCTTTCATTTGTAGCTCCCATGTCCTTCTTTCTTCTCCAAATGATGTAGCTCCAAAATTGCCTATAGTGCACACAAAGTTGAAGCAAAGTCTATGATAATGGTGATGCTATGAGAATACAAGAAGTTGTGATTTTAGTGTGAGAGATGAAGCAAAAAGACTTCAAAACTAGGGACCAAAAATGAGAGAAACAATGCTCATTTTATAATTAACACATAAAGTGAGAGCATTGGATTTGTCACCTTGGATTTGAGATGTAGTAAGAGATTCCTTTGAGAATCCATGATACATATGACACCAGATGCCATGTATAATATTCTATGATGCATGGGAGTCAAACTTGGTTAAATGTGGGAGAGAATCTATGATGTGTCATAAGACACCTCAAGCCCACTTAAAGCCAAGAATCTATGACAAAGGGAGCTAAAGATAGACATGCATAAGGAAATAAGAATATTGGATTATGACATATCTTAGCCAAATGTCAAAGGAAAATCCATGATGTGTCATAACCAAGAGTCATGATGATGTCAATACTTCATGGAATATTTGAATTAAAAATCCTTTATTCCACAAAAAAGAAATTAGTAAAAATGGAATTAATGGAGGAAAATGTGACTTAGGAAATTGAGAATTTCCATGGTTTATGAACGATGAACCAATTAATTAATAAAATTAACTAATTGAGATGGTTAGTTAAGAAGAATAATTAGTGAAATGACATAGGATTAAATTATGGGTTATTTAATCCTATAGAGAAAATTAATAGATGATTGGCCTGTTCGATTTGATAAGTGTTAGAGTATCCTTTGACAAAAATGTGATGATGATATGAATTGAATAGGATGATGATAGGTAGACCAAAGCCATGGTCAAATTGATTGATTGATCAAAATTGATAACATGCCAAGGACACATGACATGAACTAAAGATATGTAACATTTAACTAACATTGTCAAATGCTACAGGATTGAGATTGGTTGATTTGGTTGATCATAATAATATCGATAGACACAAACAATATTATTAAAGTGGTTTGATAATGTCATGATCTAACACTGAGAGCCTTGCCAATGTCAAATGTCAAATGACATGAATGATAGTTTGACCTAGCAATGAGAGTCATGATAGTACTAAGCCCAAATTCATAAGATTCGATAGATTGATAGGTTTCCAAGACACTAAAAGCCACAACAATACCTAGGAATAGACAAATGATGATTGGTTTTGGATATTTAACATGTTTTGTGATAATTTAGACTAATTTTGGGTGATTCTAAGTTGAGCTGGGGTGATTTTGAGTTGATATGAAATGGTTTTGATTTGATTTAATATGATTTTTGACGATGTTGGATGATGTGAAATTGATGTGAAAGAGGATACCAATATTGAAATATGATCAGTTTGGCCAAAAGATTAGAGTTAGTGAAATAAGAAAATGGGACAAATTAGTACGAAAGAATTCATGAAATCATAGATGCGATCCATTTTTGAGCGTCTACACATGCAAGGTTGCCTTGTCCCTTGCTTAATTGTTTGAAGACTACTCCATGTGTCACTATATTTCTTGGAAAGAAATTATTTTTGAACATCAAACTTGTTATGCTATCAACTATTGTTAGACTTTGTCAACCAAGTCAAAGTATCAAGTCTTTTTGTTGTGTTGCTTGCTAAGGGGAGTCTCATCATTTGATTTTACTTTTTGTTATTGAATAGATTGTCCTCCAAAGAAAAATATACAAATTAACCCAAAAGCCCAAATAGGAAGACTAAATATACACTAACAGTTGGGCCATTTCACTTTTGAAAATTGTAAATGGCCTCTAAATTTATCGAGGTACAACTCCCCATACATGATTTACAATGAATTCAAATATAACCAGAAAGCACAAAAGGTTTACAAACATCTACTTGTAAACAAAAAATTGATGCAAAAAGATAAACTAACTGAAATGAAATAAATAGCAAATGACACCAAGTTCATTTGCTCAATCCTTACACTATTCAAGAAATATAGAGAGAGAGACAAATTGTCATTCTCAAATACACAAATAATCAAAAGCTCAAAGTCTGAAGGATAATCATGGTAATACTTATATGCATCAAAGCTATATTTAGAGGCAATAAAAATAACTCAAAGGTTGACATTGATCAGAAAACTAACATTCAAATTGTTGCCACAGTGAGCTAGATAGTAGAAGGCAAGGCTAAGACTGCAATGAAGGTTCAAAATGATGTGTAGGAGACCCAGAATGATGGTTAAAGTGGTCAAGATGAGGGTTGGGTATGCAAAGATGCAACGTGGGAGATGCAAAGTGCTAAATTTGAGGTTAAAATGCAAAAAAAACCAAGGGATGTACACTAAAACCTAATGAATGCAATATGAAAGGTAAGGGATACTAAATGAGGACTACAGGGTGCAAGATGAAGCCTATATGATGCAAGTATGAAGCCTAGACTAGGTTGAATGCAAGTGGATTCTATGCAAGGATGAAATCTATGTTTTGCCAAGCACATTTAGGATCACAAGTTGCCATGTTTTCCAAGATTTGTATGTGTTGAACCAAAGTTTGTAAAGTTTTGAAAATGATTTGACAATGTTTGATGTTTTGACAAGGTTTTGAAAATTCCATGATGTAAATTGGCTTTTATCTTGATTAATGTTTTACACTCACACAAGACACATTAAAACAAGAATAGTTGTTGTTAGAAGTGAATAGTCATACCACAACCTAGGCTTTAGGATTGTATCCACTAAATTCCTACATGAATCAAAGTTCAACAACACTTATCTAGAGTGGACAACTTAGGACCTTGGCACCATAGGCTCCCCCTTACAATGCAATTCTAGGTGCTATGTTTTTCATATTGTTACCACAGTGAGCTAGATAATAGAGGGAGGGGCTAAGACTACAATGAAGGTTCAAAATGATGTGTAGGACACCCAAAATGATGGTTAAAGTGGTCAAGATGAGGGTTGGGTATGCAAAGATGCAAGGTGGGAGATGCAAAGTGTTGAATTTGAGGTTAAAATACAAAAAACCAAGGGATGTATACTAAAACCTAATGAATGTAATATGAAAGGTATGGGATACTAAATGAGGACTAAAGGGTGCAAGATGAAGCCTATATGATGCAAGTATGAAGCCTAGACTAGGTTGAATGCAAGTGGATTCTATGCAAGGATGAAATCTATGTTTTGCCAAGCACGTTTAGGATCACAAGTTGCCATGTTTTCCAAGATTTGTATGTGTTGAACCAAATTTTGTAAAGTTTTGATAAGGTTTTGACAATATTTGATGTTTTGAAAAGATTTTACAAGTTCCACGATGTAAATTTGTAAATTTTCTTTTATCTTGATTAACATTTTACACTCACACAAGAAACATTAAGACAAGAATAGCTGTTCTTAGAAGTGAACAATCACACCACAACCTAGGCTTTAGGACTGTATCCACTGAATTCCTACTTGACCCAAAGTTCAATTGTGCCTATCTAGAGCAGACAACTTAGGACCTTGGCACCACATGCTCCCCCTTATAGTGCACTCACTTCTCAAGGCTACCAAGATTTGCTTCCCAAGGGGCATGACTTCCCAAGGGACTGTTGTCTCTACTAAGGACTGGAAGAATGTAGGATGTCTTCACGGGCATGGGTAACCCCTTGAGCAAATGGATAGAAAGGATTTTGGCCACTAAAACATGGTATTTTGTAAGGGCATTCTATTCAATAGGTGAATGATAAACTTCCTCAAAAGGTCTCCCAGCCCCGAGAATTGGGGTTTGATGCACCAAAAGCTTACTAGAGGAGAGCTATCACTCAACAATACCACCAACATAGCTTTCACTGTAATTGAGTTTTATATAGTAGCTGGAATGTTGACCTGGCTTTTGGCCTATTATCGTTCTAAAGTTATCCCTTGGCATACCCAATATCATGTATCTTGATCCAAGACAGGCTTCCTATAGATGTTACATGGATTTCTCTTACACGCAAGATCCATGAATGATGAGGGGAGAGGATATGTCCAATGTAACCCCTAGGGTTTTAAACACCACAGACATGCCAACCAAAAAAGAAAAAGTTCATTTAAAGCAACAAACAAAGTGTTATTTAATCTAAGAAATCCACACACATGGTTTTGATAAACACACAAAGAAATTCATGTCGGGTTCACCAATTGTAGTACCAAGAAAATGGGCTAAATGCATAACATACTATGAGTAAATCACAAACCCAATCAACATATGCTAGCACCCACTAGTTTGCCATGAGAGCCAAACTAATAAAGAAAGAAACACAAGGTTAGAAACCCCCTCTTTCATTTGTAGCTCCCATGTCCTTCTTTCTTCTCCAAATGATATAGCTCCAAAATTGCCTATAGTGCATACAAAGTTGAAGCAAAGTCTATGATAATGGTGATGTTATGTAACTAGAAGTTGTGATTTTAGTGTGGGAGATGAAGCAAAAAGACTTCAAAACTAGGGACTAGAAATGAGAGAAAGAATGCTCATTTTATAATCAACACATAAAGTGAGAGCATTGGATTTGTCACCTTGGATATGTGATGTGGCAAGAGATTCCTTTGAGAATCCATGATGCATATGACACAAGATGCCAAGTATAAGATTCTATGATGCATGGAAGTCAAACTTGGCTATATGTGGGAGAGAATCTATGAAGCATCATAAGACACCTCAAGCCCACTTAAAACCAAGAATCTATGGCAAAGGGAGCTAAAGATAGACATACATAAGGGAATATGAATATTGGATTATGACATATCTTAGCCAAATGTCAAAGGAGAATCCACAAGGTGTCATACTCGAGTGTTATGATGATGTCAATACTTCATGGAATATTTGAATTAAAAAGCCTTTATTCCACAAAATAGAAATTAGTAAAAATGGAATTAATGGAGGAAAATGTGACTTAGGAAATTGAGAATTTCCATGGTTTGTGAATGATGAACCAATTAATTAATAAGATTAATTAATTGAGATGGTTAGTTAAGAAGAATAATTAGTGAAATGACATAGGATTAAATTATGGGTTATTTAATCCTATAGAGAAAATTAGTAGATGATTGGCCAGTTTGATTTGATAAGTGTGATACTATCCTTTGATGAAAATGTGATGATGATATGGATTGAATAAGATGATGACAAGTAGACCAAAGCCATGGTCAAATTGATTGATTGATCAAAATTGTTAACATGCCAAGGACACATGACATGAACTAAAGATATGTAATATTTAATTGACATTATAAATTGCTACAAGATTGAGGTTGGGTACTATGGTTAATCTTAATGATATCGACGAGCATAGCCAATATTATTAAAGTGGTTTGATAATGTCATGATTTGACACTGAGAGCCTCAATAATGTCAAAGATCAAATGACATGAATGATAGTTTGACCTAGCACTAAGAGCCATGATAGTACTAAGGCCAGATTCATAAGATTTGATAGACTGATAGGTTTCCAAGGCACTGAAAGCCACAACAATACCTAGGAATGGAAAAATGATGATTGCTTTTGGATGTTTGACATGTTTTGTGATGATTGATACTGATTCTGGGTTATTCTGAGTTGATTTGGGGTGATTTTGAGTTGATATGAAATGGTTTTGAATTGATTTCATATGATTTCTGATGATGTTGGAATGGTTCCAAAATGATGTGAAATTGATGTGAAAGAGGATACCAATGATGAAATATGATTAGTTTGGCCAAAAGATCAAAGTTAGTGAAATAAGAAAATGGGATGAATTAGAATGAAAGAATTCATGAAACTGTAGATGCAAACCATTTTTTAGTGTCTACACATGGAAGGTTGCTTTGTCCCTTGCTTGATTGTCTAAAGACTACTCCATGTGTCACTATCTTTCTTGGAAAGAATTGTTTTTTGAACATAAAATTTGTTATGCTATCAACTATTGTCAAACTTTGTCAACCAAGTCAAAGCATGAAGTCTTTTTCTTGTGTTGCTTGCTAAGGGGAGTCTCATCCTTTGATTTTACTTTTTGTTAGTAAGTAGATTGTCCTCCAAAGAAAAATATACAAATTAACCCCAAAGCCCAAATAGGAAGCCTAAATATACACTAAAAGTTGGGTCATTTCACTATTGAAAAGTGTAAATGCCCTCTAAATTTATCTAGGTACAGCTCCCCATACATGACTTACAATGAATTCAAATATGAATGCTTTTAACTAGAAAGCACAAAAGGTTTACAAACATCTACTCATAAACATGAAATAGATGAGAAAAGATAAACTAACTGAAATGAAATAAACAACAAATGACACCAAGTTCATTTGCTCAATCCTTACACTATTGAAGAAATGGAGAAAGAGAGATGAATTTCTATTCTCAAATACACAAATAATAAAAAGATCAAAATTTGAATGATAATCATGGTAATAATTATATAAATCAAAATTATATTTAGAGACAATCAAAATAACTGAAAGGTTGACATTGATTAGAAAACTAACACACTAACTTAAAGTTTTGAAGTATTAAAACTTTCTTCCTCTAAACACAATGCAATACCAAAAAGATTTGTTTTTTGATATGTACAAATCATTATCTAGAAAATAATCTACTCTCCTATAGTATGAAGTCTACAAGAAGAGACAATCCCTCTCCTTTTTCTCTTTCTGCTATCTCAAGCTTTCCTTTTCAACCACAAATCTACAACCTCCAAGGAGAAAAGTGGAACCCTTTCCTTGTTATTGCTGGCTTATTTATCATCTTCTCTTTTCTTGTAGATTTTTAGTTACATAACTAATTCTTGGATATGCTCTTATTTTCATGTGCTCATATGATTTGTGAAAGAATATTACATATCCTGTTAATGACGGATGACAAAATATCATGGGTGATGATGATTACAATGTTTAAAATAAAACATTATAATGTTGTTTGTGTCTGCCTTTTGAGTATGATTAATATTTCCAAGTGAATCAAACTAATCATCATTCAATCTCTTCTTCTTAATTGAATTATCTCTAGAAACATTATAGATGTGGTGCTCATATAGCACTTTCCTTTATATACTGATAGGTGGAAGCTTTCTTTGCTTACATGTCCTCTTAGTCATAGAGCCATATCTTATATGGTGGTATGATTTTTGGTAGAAATGTTTAATTCTACATTATGTGAGAGAATTTTTGCATGCCACTTGTTCCTCCAGATCATTATTTCTATGAGACCCCCAAGTCCACATCTCGAGTTTTCCATCTTATGAAAATCCTCTTAGGTATCCTGTTGCACACTTAGTAATCACTCTCTATACTATGCCTTTTGTACATCCATCCTTGATATCTCAAAGAGTGGATGACTCTTGAATAACATACAAAGTCACTCTTTCACTTTAGAAAACTCGTGCCTACCCTTGTTTTTGAAGCACCATTGCATTCAATCAAACAAATCACACGTTTCATCACACTCTACATTGTAGTTCCTTTTTCATATCTAGGACTCCTTATCAACTCAAATTGTGAGTGTGAATGGTTTTGAAGCCTTTAAAAAATATCTTGATGACCTCAGTGCTTCCAACTAAAGTATTTTCTTTGTAATGATTGATTTCTGCTATGGGAGAGCCAGTGAGTTCCAACACCACTATCACCCCTTTTCCTTAGACATGATGTTTAGGTAGTGGCCACAAATCTATGGCACATGTTTAAGCATTTACCATTGGCTCAGGTGTCTTTGATATATGGCACTCCATTTTGTAATAAATCATTCATCTTCAATATTGAATGTTGTGGCTTCCACACACTTATCCATGATGGGACCCAATCACTACCATCTATAATGAGGTTTCTTTATTTTCTCAAAGGTTATTGATCTTCTTCCTTCAATTATTGGCGAGTACCAAATCAAAAGTATGAGTAGAAAGAGGATGTTTGCATTTTATCAAACAATTCACATTTGTTGTTGGTTCTTCCACCAAATTATTTATATACAATCATCGGTATCTTTGCAGTCGAGAGTTGATGAAACCTAATCTCTTTTTCTTCTCATTGTTATCATAGTGTAGAGGTTTGAAAGGTAGAACCAGCTTGCCTATCTTCATATTGATATGCAACACTCAATGTATTTATTTCATAGGCACCACTCTCTATGTTGAGCTACAAAAATGTTGATGATGCATAGGGGACATTGCCATTGATTTTGAGATTGCATGAAACATGATCTCTCTATGTTAACATATAGAATGCCAATATGAAACTCCAAGCACCAAGCCTTTGTATATGCATCATTCTAATAAATGGAGACATCAAAATTCATGACAGTTCTAATTTTTTTATAATCTTCTTAAAGGTTTACATACATTTCTATGCACTTATTGCTCATACGGATTTGCTATTCTATTGAAAAAGGCATGGTTTGAAAATTTGATCATTATAAGAGCTGAAAGTGTAACTCAGAAGAGTTGACATCCATATGGGGTTGACTTCTTGTGTTTAATGTGAGATGGTCCATTTGATGATTTCTTTACACACACACACACACACACACACACACACACACACACACACACACACACACACACACACACACACACACACACACACACACACACACACACACACACACACACACACACACACACACACACACACACACACACACACACACACACACACACACACACACACACACACACACACACACACACACACACACACACACACACACACACACACACACACACACACACACACATGTATGTATGTATGTATACATCTTTATTAAATTTCTATACCTTCAAACTACCAAAAATAATTTCCTAGTCCTTATTTTTGAAATGATATGAGCTACTTTGAATTGTAAAATTTGGACTATTTGACTATACATGTAGACTAATGGCATTTTACTTTGAATCATTGATTTGAAATAGGAGATTATCGAATGATTCATGTTCATTCTCTGTTCATGATATTCTGATCATATTTAGGAGTCGTGAGCATTCAAACTCCATTGGGGTCTCTTCTTTCATTTATGCACACCACATGCCCTTCAAATCCCTAAATCCCTAGATCAACATGTTGTGATTTTTGAATAAATTCTAGAACTTGAATGTGGAATTAGATGGCTAGAAATCTCACAATATTGAACTTCTACACTAAATTTTCAATTTCTTGAAACCATTGAGCTAACTAAATGTGAACCTAAATCATGAACCAAGATTGAATTTGGGTATTAAACTAAACATGGATTCTAAACTTTTACAAATTGAAAAGTCTACATTTTGAACCATGAAGCTAAAAGCTGCGTGCACTGAACCTGCAAAATGAACCATTTGAACCACTAAACCACTTTGAACTACCTTGAACCTTGGTTCAAAAAGATTTGAAACTACAAATTGAAAATTTGAATCACTAAGTCCATATAGGTAATAACATTTTTCTATGTCTCTAGTGCTTGAACATGTTTAAAGTGACTCTTTGGTCTTAGTGCTCTTGGTCTTTCTATCTTCATGGTCTATGACTACTTGCTAGTTATCTATTTTCTAAAATGGTTACCTTGATTTCTTGACTACACTTTTAGGTTGGGAAAGTTGTTCACTTGTCACCTTGATTGCTCCATCTACTTGGCAATTTGGCTTCTTTCCTAGATCTTGACTTGAGTCACTAGTGTTCTAAGTTTCTTGGACACTTTCTTGATAATTCACTTTACTCCATCTTTACTATTTTGGCAAGTGAGCACTCTACCTCTTTAGTTTGGACATCAAGTTATCTTGTGTCACCTTCTTATCTTCCTCTAGTCTCCTTCAGTCTTGATTATCTATCTAACACTATGGAATTCAAACCTTGTGCGACCAAACCTCAACCAAATCTAGATGATCATGATATCCTCCATGCCACTAAAGAGTTTCAAGATCTATACTCTCAATAGAAAGAACTAGAAGAGACAAACAATCTTTCTTACCTTCATCTCTCTAAGTGTATGATAGAAATAAACTCTAAACTTGAGAGAAGATTAGAGGAGAAGATTTTATTCTTAAATGAATCTCCCTTAAGATCTTTACATACATGGTTAATCTTATTTAATGTCTACATATTCTACTCCAAGACATCAAATGTGTTCATCTTGTAGATCTAAAGACCTCCTTAGAGAGAAAGAAAGTGATACCTCCTTTGAGCCTATTCCAAGCTATCATGGTGGACCTGTCTTGGACCAAGACAATGATGAATACATGGATGCATACCATTCACTTGAGAAACAACAAAAGGACTCTATATATACTTTTTTATAACTTTTTCTCCCTTGGAAGATTCTTATGATGACACTTTGCGAACACTTCTTGGCACCAAGCTCTTCATGTTACCTAAGTCTAGCTCATCTGGAAATCCTTTATTGGATATCTATTGTGCTTATCATCAACATAATGAGTGTAGTACTTCATATTGTACTAAGCTGAAACATAAAATCCAAGATCTTATTGATAATGGGATTATTGATACCTCTAATGACTCATGTTATGAGGATACTTTTCTTGAGAAAGATCATATTAATGAACCTATGTCTAGTGATGGTTTCCTTGATACCTCCACTTCTTCCAACACTCATGAACCTATCAATACTTCAAATCTTTCCAAAATTTATCTATAAAATAAAGAACCTAATTCTTTTCAAGTACACTATGCCTATCCTCAAGGGTTACCTCTAAAAGAAACTCAAGCTAACCTTCACTTGGCTACAAACCTTTTTCATGCTACTAAGCCTAAAGATCCAAGCACTACTCCATTCACTCCTCATTCTCCCTTGTCCTTTGAAGTGGGTCCATGTCAAGAGTAATCTCAAAAAGAAAAAGCTATAAATGTCAAGAAAGATCAAGATCAAGCACCCTTTCATCTCCTTCAAAATTTCACCCCTTTGTATCCTATGTCTTTCCATCCCCAAATTATGATGAAGATACCACTTTCGTTATCTCCCTTGAGCTTATTGAAAATTATGAGAATGTTTTCTTCCTATGCTATCCAAAGCTAATTGTGAAGATCAAAGTATCCCCTCATGTTCTACTTCTCCATATCCACTTCAAAATTGTGCTCAAGCTTCAAGTGTTCCTATTAAATATGTTGTTCCTATCAAAGCTACTCATGAGTTTATTGATGGCTTTTACTAATGTTTCTCACTCTAGAGATGTTGATATCCCTATTCACTATCCATTTTCGTATCAAAATTCTATCCTTGTTCCTTATCCATCAAATCTAAAGCCTTCAAACATTCCATCTATATTGGGATCTTATGTTCCTTCATCTGCTACATTTTCCACTCCTAGCTCTCCCATTATACGTCAAAATCAACAAAGATACTCATCCTTGATGAATTTTCACCCATCTATCCATCAAAACTAGTCATATCATCCTTATTCATCCACAAATCCCATGTTTTTAAAAGCGAGAATAAACATAAGAATCCATTGAAAAATAAAGATCACTATGTCCCATCTAATCAACATGTGAATGCAAAGAATAAATTCAAGAGACTACAAAGGTCCACTACTAAAAAAGCTAAATCAAAGCAAATATGGTTTCCTAAACCCATTATTGAAGAAATGTGTTTTGAAGTATCCAAAGGAAAATCTAAAGCTATATGGATTCTCAAGTCTCTCTTGAAAGACTTGAATGTTGAAAAGAAATCAAAGTTGAAATTCAAGCTTCCAAAGGCTTCCATTCCATCTTCTTCCAAAAGTCTTCCTAAAAAAATTCCAAAGCCTTCCACTCCAATTTTTTCCAAATCTCTTCTACCACCTCATACATCTAATCCTCAAGCTATTTCATCCATGATTCCTCCATCATTTTGATACCTTTCAAGGTGTGTGTCAATGTTGATCTTGCCCAATATTTCAGCTAGCCTCATGAAATCCTCTAAAAATTACACTTGTTATCCATGCTTGTTCATTTCTTTCAAGACATGAACCCTTATCCTTTATATACTCCTCTTACTATCATCTCCCTTCCATCACCCTATTAGCATCTTTGAGCATACTTATCTATGGTCTTAGCTTATTATGACTTATCCTTCCTATAAGAGCATTATCTAAATTTAAAAAAAAAAGCTTGACTGATTTCAATAAATTCCAAAAAAGAAAAAGAAAAATAGAATTACATGAAAAAATGAAAATGTGCCTTGGTGAAAACCACTTCTTGTGGCACCTTAGTAGCAAAAGTAAAGATAGATAAATTTGTCCTTTGGTGAAAACCACTTATTATGGTGTTGTGGATTAGTACCATAATGAACACTTGGCAAATAGGAATCATGTGTAATTATTTCATAATCCATCCATTCCCTCTTCCTCTTTGATCTTGACAATGTTGAGCTATCCTTGTGTATTGGCTATTTTATCTATTAGATTCTCTATTGTGTTTTTTTCATTCATAGCCTTCATATCTAGCTTCATTATTATTTGTCTATCCCATTGTTATCCTATCTATTTGACCCATTGATCTTGATAACCACAAAGAAAAACATGGTTCTTATAGGTCTCTTGGCAAGCCTACTCTTTTGGACTACATGCTTTCATGCTATTGGCTTCCATGACTTATCTTATATGCTATTGCACTTATTGGCTTCCACTACTTATCCTACATCCTATCTCCTTTCATGGATTTCTCAGCTTATCTAAAACCTACTTCATATGGATAGCTTGGATACTCTTGAGGAGTTAGTCCTTGAGGATCACTTTCACTTGCTTCATACTCCTTTCTTATCCATCTCTACTTATCCACCAGCTTGTTGCTCTATCATGTCTTACACCTTGCTAGACATTGGGAGAAAATGATGTGATCTTGCTTGAGTACTAGTAATCTCTAAATCATTCTAAAAATAAAAATAAAAATAAATCATATATGATGCTGGAAAATCCTAAAAATAAGAAAATGTCCAGAAAAAATGATAATCTTAGTGAAAACCTAGCAATAGGGACTTTGATGTATCACTAAATTAATCAAAAAAATTCAAAATTTTTTTTTAAATTAAAAAAGTCCTAACTAAATTTTTTCCAAGTGGTGAAAACCTAGAAATAGGTGCTACATGAGACCCTTGAACCTATGTCTATGAGTCTCAATCACACACTTTGCAACACATTTCCTAGCTTGGAATTGTTTCTTGTCCTCATCTCAGGGGAACAACTACTTAGTCTATTGAGGTTTCCTTTTGCATTAGGGTTTCCTTAGCAACTCACACAATAGTGTTTCTCAACACTACCCCCAACTTGACATCAAGTGTTTCTCAAATTTTTTCAAATAGTTTACCTACAATCTCTGATGTTGCAATATTTCTCATTATCAGATTCAAGTCTTGAAGAAATGGCCAAGTGACTTACACACATGCACTTAAACATCTAAAAAAAAGAGCTATGATGAACTTTATCTTCTTTGGGTGTTGTCTATGATGATTTCTTTTCTATGTGTTCTTTCCCTAATAAGTACTTTGAGGATGTCATGGACTAGAAGACTAGGGGCATGGGGCATGTTTTACTTGCTTTCTGCTTGTGGGTATACTTTGTTAGTCTAAGGTGTTTAGAGAATTCATGCTTTTCCTACTTGACACTTTGGACCTACAACGTATCATCCTTGTCTATTTTTGCAAGACCGCGCTCAAGGGTTATCCTAACACTTATGCCTTGATACAGGTGTAATCTTGCTATATTGAACTTAGCAAATCTAATTGTATTAGTCATCTTGACTTACATGTCTTTGATGCTTAGGTTGGATTCCTACATTTATATCTGACATAGATCATATTCATATCCTCATAATTTTACTAGTGATGATTGTATGATCTTATGATGTCCCTAATAAGGCTTGATGATAAAAAGTAGGACCTACTTATGTGACCCTTGCAATTACACCTTTTCATACTAGCTTGTCTTCTAAGGTTCATTCTATATTAGCTTTTCATTTTACATTTTGAGAGATCTCTCTTCTTTATCTTTCATGGACTTGTCAACTAATTGTGTTCATCCTTCTCTTGTGTCTTCTCGATCTTATCTTATCTCTCCTTTCCTATTTCTTGCTTCTTTTCTATCTTACTGACTCATCTATGGTTTTGACCTATCCTTGCTAATCTTGACATCCTGGATCCATTTTTGGGATTGAAATCCAAATTTGGGTTCATCTTGCTACTTAAAGTTTCTTCCTTCTTCTATGTAGTTGACTGACCTATTAAGGCTTAATCTTTGAATCTTGTTGGGGAAATCATCATTTGTTCATTTTTTCATCATTTCTACTCTCTTCCACTCTTTTCTTTCATTTCTACTTTATTTCATTTCTTCTTTCTTATTTCTTTGACCTAATTCTTATGATTTATCTTTCTTGATCAAAGTTAGTCAAACTAGATCATATCTTCATTGCTAGGTGGTCATTCTTTGGTCTTAATCTCTTAACTATCATCATGAACTTTTCTTTGTTCTAAATTGATCAAATCTAGCTTATTTATGCATCTCCTCTATCTCATTTTGATTTCAATCCTGAGGGTCCATGAATATTCTATCATTGTTGCAAATTTTTTTCTTCTACAACTATATATTTTCTCTTAATCTATCTTCTTTTCTTGGTGTTATTACTCTTCTTGAGTTCTGATATTGTCTCTATCCTAGAGTTCAAAACTATCACTATCAAACTATAAATTCAGGACTTGCTATCTCTTTTTGCATTTCATTCTTCATTATCAAATCTCTCTATCAGCTTAGCTTCTTCATTTTTTGACATAATGTGTTCCCAGATTGATCACACATTAGTCAAAGAGGTAAAAGTTTAATCAACTAAAAATGGTCATCTAGACTATGAACCCCCTTTCTAGCATTTTTCCATAATTTATCTAACGGTTATTTTTTATGAAATCCTCAAAAATCTATTTATTTGATTATAACCTATGATATGACCACTTTATCCCAAGTACATATTTAATTAAAAGAACATGTCCCCCTTTTAATTAAATAAAATTACCCACTCATCTCTTATCCTAAGTGTGCACACATAAAGCATTATTCCTATTTTAGAAATAAAAGAAAAAGCATTTTTGTCTACACATGAATGCAAAATTTCCTATATGAGATGAATCTTCTATTTTTAAAATAACTTTAATTCTCCTCCACAAATTTCAAACCCTCTCAAAAGTCAATAATTAATGTTGATTGGTTGGGATGCTTGTGCACATGGATCACTCAAGATGTATTCTCTTCCCTTGATTATTCCTCTTTTGCCTCTTAATCTCTACTATCCATTTTTCTTTAAAAGGAATGACTCTCTCCTCATTCAAAAAATTTTAGTCTCTCATGCTATTTTTATGTTGTGGGTTTTCTTGGTGATTTTTGAGACTTGGAGTTCATTTTTGTATTTTAGCTTAGTTCTCATTCTACTTACATTATGACATACTTTTTAGCTTAGTTTCATTTATGCTTTAGCGTTGTTCTCTTTGTTAGCTTGCATTTGCATTTCATTTTATTCTAGATTCTTGTATATTGCCACTCTTGCCTCTACTCTTTGAATCTCTCATTCTATGGTTCACCTTGCAAGGGTTTCATAGTTTGGTTCATTTGAGAGATGCCATCTCATAGCCTTTGCATGTCATAGATTGAGAGCTATAAGATATCTCTTGAGACTCCCTCGTCCATGGGTTCTCTCAAGAAAAATAGTTTATAGAAGTGTGATACTTTTTGTACACTCACCTTTGACTCTAAATGGGATTAGTGTCCCTTAGAAGAATACAACTCCCCTTGCCCATTTTTTGACAAGGGTTCAACATTGGTAAGGAAAGAGTTTGTGCATGTCAAAGCACTACAAAATCACTAGATGAATGCAATAGATGACTATGATGTTGATATAAGGGATTAATATAAGATGAGCCTATATCTAGCAAAAAGTATGGTGAAAATGAAGATTCCTCTAAAGGCCATAGATAAGGATGCCCTAGAAGTCATGGATTCTTTGTACAATAGAGATAAAATCTATGATAGGGAAATCATGAACATTGAGATAGGACAAGACAAAAATGGTGACATGGATCATTAGGCTAGACATATGGTCAAGCTAATAAGGGAATGGATCTGGAAGCCATTTTGAATGGATCTAGTTCCTAAGGCCATACCTCTACAAGAAAATATCAAGCCTTAGAAAGATAAAGGTGCAAAGCTCACCATACAAGCCTACCCTACTCAATCCCCAGTAAGACCAAGAATGGTACATTATCATGAGTGGGAGGTTGAGTACTTCAAGGAAGATAATGGTAAGAAAAGGAAGAGGGTACCCCCTAGGGAAATAAGACAAGTGGCTCAAGTCCAAACAACACTAGCTCAATAGAAGCAATGGGAAGTTGAACCTCAAGCTAAGCAAGAACAACCTCTAGGGAAGGCATAGCCAAAAGAGCAAGAGGGGGAGAAAATAGAGGAATAAAGGGCCCCACCACCAATAACTACAAGGAAGAAGCCTCCCTCTTAGCTCCAAAGAGAGTGAGAATAGAAACAACCATGGTGAGTAATCAAAGAAAAAGATTAAAGAAGAAAAATACTTCATCCCCACATGTTCCAAAAACCCTCCTATAAACCAAGGATGAGGAAGAAGGGGAACAAATAGAGTTTTTGACTTTAAGCTAGAGAGTCCACTTGGCCAAAGCGATAGAGGAAGAGAGAAGAATAAGCTCTACATAAAAACCTCCATTTTCTCCAAGAGAGCCTATCCAAGTATCAACTTTAGAAGATAAATTTAAAAAGTGGATAACAAAGATGGAAAGTGAAGGAATTGATGTCCTCAACATCTTAGACTTTTATTTTATACCAGTGGGCATGGAGATGGTGAGAGAGAAGATTAGAGACACTCCCATGAGAAATCCTTTAGCATAGGATTGTACTCAATTGCCTCCTCTACCTCAAGGACTTCTGGGAATTCCACCACCATCATCACTAGATGTAGTTATTCTAGATAAAGGTTCAATAACTCCACCTCCTCTAGTCATTCAAGTAGAATCATAACAATAACAAACTAAGGAATTCCAATAGCTTCATGCTGATGAAGTATCTAAGGAGGGACAAGTACCAAAAGAAATGGAGAAAAATTCTTAAGATACAAAAGCTAGATCCTTAGGTCATCAAAGCACAAAATATCCTTCCAAATATTTTCCTCGACATGAGAAGACTCTAGAAGAAAGTGATAATGGAAAGGAGCCTTTTGCAGAACCAACATCTTCAGCTAAGTATATCTCACCTATGGGAACCATGACACCATGGCTAAAGAGGGAGGTTATGTTTCAACATAAGAGGTAGCTGGAGTTGATAGTAAAGGAAGGGATGAAGGAATTGATCAAAATAAGTAAAGAAGCTTGAGCCACCTAAGGATGATTCTAGAACTCTTGCCTTCATAATGAAGAATCAAGAATAAGACCTTCTAGTACATATCAAAATTCCTCCTCCCCATACCAACACTAAAGAATTGACTCCAAAAGATTAGAGATCATGTTGGTTAAGACTATAATGGAGATAGCCAAAGTGTTGATTACCATAGACTTAAAGGAGGTATTCCAACACATGGATCAGGATGAATCAAAACTTCTAACAATGCACACATACAATGAGCTATTAAGATGCTACTTAGATTAAGTAGTAGGGCCTATTGACTTGGAAAATCTAAAGGTCACCCTTGCTTGCACTAGGAAGAAAGTAGTTAGGAACATAGATGGACTCATTTTTGAAGGCATGTCAACAATAACATGATAGTTTTGAGGAGAAAGGAGTGTAGATAATACAAGGCAATTTGAACCTATTGCACCACATCTAGTCAAGTGTCGACAAGTTGGTTTGTATAGTAAACAAATATTTTGGGTTGATGGATGAAGTATGTACATGGGCCAAGGATTTAGAGGCATTAAGATCAATAAAGGGTCAAAGGTATTGGATGCTCATGGAGGTATATGTTGTAGAGGAGCTTTATAAGCTTGATGGTTGGATTGAAAAGATATTGGTAGGAAATAAAGTAATGGAGGGATTGCATGAACAAATCCAAGGGATTAAAGAAAAATTTCAAGAGCAATTTTTGGGAAGAGAGGTGCTATAACACCACTTTCCTTGAGGTTTTTGAAGCTAAGTCTAATTTTCGCAATGTGATTAGTCATCCAAAAATTCAAAGGAATATTTGAAGATGCTTTTTCAAATGATGACATAAGACAAGCATACAAAACTAAAGAGGCATTGTTGGAGTTGGACACCAAGCTTGAGCATTTTGCAAAGACTTAGATAGAAGTTAGTAACTACTAATAGATAGTAAAGGATAAGTATAAGGCTTTATATTTATCGAAAGCTAATCAAGTAGCAAAGATGATAGAGAAATTTGAGAATAAATATCCAGACATCATTTTGGTGCAAGAGGGAAAAAACTAGTTGTTAGAATTTTTTTTTTTTGAAACTTAGATGATTTTATTGGATTTTTGGAACCTATCACCAAGGTGCATAGGTGTACTTTTCATAGAGGTGCATCAACTGTTAATAGCTAATTCCTAATTTAGAGCATTTTATTCATTAGAAATGCATTTCGACAATAGATCAACTCTCAAAAATGTTATAGAAGGTTGAGATCCCATTTTTAGAGCTTCTAGAGACTTCTAGATCAAGTCACATCTTCCTTCTTCTTATCTTCTTATTCTTTTATTCTTTTATTTCATGTAAAGGATCGTGCACCCATTAATAGATATAAACAAGGGTGGAGACCTACTTAGCACCATTTAGAGAGTCACTTCGTATATAATTAGATTAAATTTTTAAAATTTTAAGCATAAGTTTGAATTTAAAGAGCTCTCACTCTCAACACAAATGGAGTAGATGATTTCTTATAAAAACATGGATGTAATATGTACTCTAGGCCATTAATTTGATGCAAAAATATATACTATTGATGTTCTCATTCTAAGTGTAGTTATTCTTTCTAGAGTGCATTATTTTTGTGAATGCATGTTCATGAAAAATAATGGATCTAGTAGTTTTATTGTGTTGTTATGATTGTGTGATCTTTTAGTTTTGGTATTTGCATTGTGTTAAAATTTTTTGTTGTTGTGACAAATTGGAGAAAGGATCATCTTTGTTCTTGCATAGTGTCTTGTCTCATGTAAGTGCACTTTTTGTGGCCTCGCAATTTGATGAAACATGAAACATTATTTGGTTATTATTGAGTTCCCATCAACGATTGCATTAGTGGAGTTGAGGAAGTGTTGCTCCTAATTTCATTGGTTTCCTACCTAATCCTTTTGATAATTTAATTTGTAGACATTTTTTTACCTTGGATTATGTCTATTAGGAATTTCCCTTTCAACTCTTTTCTTTAATATATTGTTACTCTATTTTTTTAGTTTCTTTTCAAACACTTCATTAAAATTAGAATTCATATAGTTGCATTGATAAATTGAATTCATAATAAAATATAAAATACAAAAATATATCTCTTTTGTGTTTATATTTCAAACAATAACATATTGTCTAAATTGGTTCAAACCAACAAAGCCCTCCTCATGAACATAAACATTTATCTTTAGATTGAGTTACCCAGTCAATTGAAAAACTCACCCAGAACCTTGGAGTTGGTCCTTGATTAGATTTTCAAGAGATAAATTGCATTCATCATAAAATATAAAATACAAAAATATATCTCTTTTTTGTTTATATTTCAAACAATAATAGATTGTCTAGATTGGTTTGAACCAAAAAAGGCCTCCCCATGAACATACACATTTATCTTTAGATTGAGTTACCCAGTTAGTTGAAAAACCCACCCAGAACCTTGGAGTTGGTCCTTGATTAGATTTTCAAGAGAGGGTTAAAAAAGATCCCTATCATTCAGCATTGTGTAAAATGATAACTAAACACATGCCAACTTCAATTCACATCTTCCACTTCTAATTCATCTTTCTACTCGATTTGACCTAATTTTCATGCTACATCCTTCTTGGTCAAATATAGTTAGATTGGGGCACTCTAACACTTCCTTATGGCCAATCTTTGGTTCTAGTCACATATCTATTATCATGGACTTTTAATATCTTGATTTTCTCATATTTGGCTTATTTCTACATTCCCTTTACCTTGTTTCAATTTTGATCCTAAGGGGGTAGAAATACTCTACATTGCTTGCTTGCTACAACTATCTATTTCATAGGAGCATATGCTTGATTTGTTCTTGATCTATCTACTTTTCTTGATTTTAGTACTCTTCTTGAGTTCTAATATCATCTCTTTCCTAGTGTTCAGTACTATCACTACCAGGATGCACATTCAAGACTTTCTATCTTATCCTACATCTCATTTTTTAGAATCAAATGTCTTTATCTATTGTTGCCTACTTGATGATGTATTCTTTGACATAATTTCTTCCTAGATTTATTAGACATTAGTCAAAGAGGGGAAAATTTAATCCCCTAAAAATGGTCATCTAGACTATTAGCCCCCTTCTTAGCATTTTGGCTAAATTAAATAATTAATTGCCTAGGCCAAATTGCTAAAATCAATTTATTTGATTTTAACCTATAGTTTGACTATAATATCCTAAGTCCATATTTGTTTAAAAGAACATGTGCCCCTTTTAATTAAATAAAAACCCCATTCAATGTACACACATAAAGTATTTTTCCTAATTACAAATTAAAAGAAAAGGCTTTTATTTCACATGAAAAGTCAATTCTTTTTCATTAGTTGACTTTCTCTTACACATGTATCATGCTAAAAGTCATCCCCCACCCTTGATTATCTATTTCTTGATCTTGATCTCAATCATTCTTCTACCTTTAAAAGAGAGATCTCTCTCCTTCTCTAAGGATCTCATTTTGAGCTAATATTATGTTGTAGGTTTCTTGATAGATTTCTTGGAGCACTTGTTGAGAATTTCTAGTCTTCTCATGTCATTCTTGCATCCTTCATCTTAGCACTAGATTCATTTAGAATAGTTTGATTTTCTATGGCATAGTATAAGTTCACATAGTCTAATAAGAAATGGTTGTAATATGCTCATCTTGCCTAATCTAGTTGTATTGTGCACTTCAGTCTAGCTTAGCTCATTTCTTGCATTACATGTTTGAGAGTTCTTTTGGACACTTGCATTGTTTCTCTTATCTAAAGAATCTCCCATTGCATGGTTTACTAGAAAGGGTTGTGTCTCTAAGGCTTAGCTGAGAGCTCTTCATATGCTTCAAAACACACATTTGCACTCCATGGATAGGGAGCTCTAAGTCAATATTTGAGTGTTCCAATATATGGGATATCTTGGATAAAATGGTTTAGAAATGTACACAATTATAGTGTACATGTTGTACCAGCAGTATTGGAACCAAAGAATTATGGAGGATAGAGGATCTGTACAGGTTCTCCAACTATCAACAAGATCACAATCAAGGAAATATTTTGATTTCCACTAATGGATGATATTTTGGATTATTTTAGTAGAGCTACATATTTCACAAAAATATATCTAAAGAGTGGGTACCATTAGGTTTGCATTACAGAAGGACATGAGTGGAACACTACCTTCAAAATAAGGGAAGGACTATACGAGTGGTTAGTCATGCCTTTTGCGCTAACCAATGCACCAAGCACTTGCATGTAGCTCATGAATGAGGTACTGAATATTTTTTTGGGTAAGTTTTTCATTGTTTACCTAGATGATTTGTTGATCTTTAGTAAAACATTGAAAGAAAATTTGATGCATTCATAGGGAGTTTGATAAGTTGAGGGAAGAAATGTTGTAGATCAATCTAAAGAAGTATAGTTTGGTGAAAAATAAGTTTGTGTGCTTGGGATTTATAGTTTTAGCATAAGGTCTAAAAATGGACTTTGAGAAAGTGAAGGCTATCCTTGAATGATCTACACCAAGGAGTGCAACAGAGGTAAGATCTTTCCATGGACTAGCTAGTTCTTGCAGAAATTATATCAAAGGTTTTATCACTATTTGTGGGCTCTTGACTGAAATGGTGAGAGGGGATAGAAAAGAATTTATGTGGACTGTGGGAGTAGATAAAAGTTTTAATATATTGAAATATAAAGTTATAGATCAATTTGTTTTATCACTTCCACATTTTAACAACGTACTTCAAGTAGATTGTGATGCTAGTGGTACTGCAATAGGAGTTGTTTTGAGCCAAGAAGGTGTACTTGTTTCTTATTTCAAGGAGAAGTTGAATGATACCAAAAGAAAATATTATGTTTATGATTTAAAAAATTATGATATAGTTTAGGCATTGAAGAATTGGAGACAATATATTCTTCCTAAGGAGTTTGTTTTGTATACTAGTCATCAAGATTTGCAATATTTGAATAGTCAAGGAAAATTGAACCAAAGGTATTTAAAATGGCTTGGATTTTATAGAGTTTTTTGGTTTTTGAAACACAAGAGTGGGAAGTCTAAGAGATTTGAAAATGTACTTAGTTGGAGACAAATTCATTAACAAATATATAGATGGAGGTGGTTGGGATCAAGGAACTCAAAAAGTTATATCCAAAGGATCCCAATTTTGGTAAAATTGGGAAAGCTTGTACAGAACATGTTACAATTGATAAGACAAAGTGGTTGGATTTTATAATCCAAGATGGAATGTTGTTTAACAAAAGTCAATTTTCCATTCCCAAAATTTCTATGAGAGATAATCTCATCAAGAAGAAGCATGGTGGGGATTGGTTGGACATTTTGGTAGAAACAAAACCATTGCTTTGGTTGCTAACAATTCTTACTAGCCATAGTTGTAGGAAGATGTCAAGAAATTTGTATAGAGTTGTACAAATTATGTCAGCTGGCAAAAGGAGTGAAGTAGAATGCAAGGTTGTATCAGCCATTACTTATACTAGATAATTCATGGGAAGATGTTAGCATGGATTTTTTTCTTGGTTTACCATAGAATCAACAAGGACATGATTCAAATTTTGTAGTGGTTGACATATTTTCAAAGATGGCACATTTCATTCCCTACAAGAAGATTAGTGATGTTGTTCATGTGGCGAAGTTATTTTTCAAAGAAGTGGTAAGACTACATGGTTTTCTAAAGAGTATAGTTTCAAATCGGGATACCAAGTTTATTGGGTATTTCTGGCATACATTATGGAAGAATTTGAAGACATATTTGAAGTTTATCTCATTACATTATCCAAAAACTAATAGACAAACAAAGGAGGTGAATAGGATTTTGGGGAATTCACTAAGATGTTTGGTTGGAGATAATCCAAAAGGTTGAGATTTGATTTTACCATTGGCATAATTTGCATATAACAATTCTATCACCAAGAGTACTGGTGAATTGCCATCCTAGATTGTATATGGGAGCATTCCTAGAAATCATTTTGAATTGAGGCAGATAGATAAAGGAGAAATATGTAGTGTTCGAGCAAAAGATTTTGCTTAACATTTGAAGAACAACCATGAGGAGGTAAAGAACCACATTATAAAGATGAATACATAGTAGAAGGCTATAGAAGATGTTAAAAAGAGGTATAAGTAATTTTAGATTAAAAATGAAGTCATGTTTCATTTAAGAAATGAGCATTTTCAGTGGGTACATATAATAAGATAAAAATTAAGAAGTTTGGACTGTATAAAATAGTGAAAAATCATGATTTAGGAAATGCCTACAAAGTGGAGTTTCCTACTAAACTAAATAATTGACCAGTATTTAACATTTCAGATTTAACAAAGAATCATGATCAATGTCATGGAGATGAAGTTGTAGAAGTGTAATGGATTATTCTAGAAGCTACTTCAACTACAAAGGAGATTGAGAAGATACTCAATAGTTTTATTGGAAGGAGCTCAAGGACCAAAATATAAGAAGTGTACTTGATCAAGTGGAAATGAAGACTAGTAGAAGATTCATCATGGTTGGCAAAGGAAGATGTTGACTATCTTGGTTTTCATCTAAACATCTAAACATGATGGGGTCACTCCTCAAACTACCTCAGGTGCTTGATGCAGGAGCTATTGGTAATTTGGCTAGGGTAGATGATTAAAGTTGTCATCTATGGAAATATATATTTAGGTTTAAGTGAGAAAATCATGAAGATGAAATTTTGATAGGACTTAGAATATTATTATAGTATCACAAAACTTATATGTCAACACAGGCACTATTTTGATTGACACAATTAATAGAGATAATTTTGGCACATGTGCACTTGAAGACAATTAGAATAGAGTATGAAGATTCTACATCTGAGAGTGTGTGGTTGTACGAGCAGTAAGAAGAAAGATGTAGAAGTATTCTAGTTACAACATTGAATAGAAAAAACATAATAAAGATAAAGAATTGGATATTTTAGGTTGAGGAATTATTATTTTATCAAAATGATTACTTGACTAATTAGGGATGACATACTAGATATTACCCTGACTAAGAAAAATATAGTTTTGCATTTTGAGACACGTGTGAAGAACAAAATAACTTGGTATAAAGGATAGAACTTTAGATGTGAAGTGTTTGTGATGTATATGACATTGAAATGCTATTCTTTTGAGATGTGAATTCTAATGTTAGATCATAGCAATACAAACATATGATCAATTTTATGAAGAGAAGAGAAGGCAAATCATATATTGAAGATATCAGTAGTAGTAGGAGGTTTTTTACTTATCTCTTGTATTGAAGAACATTATTGTATATTTCATGTTTAGGAAGTGGGATCATCTTGCATACTTTCTATTATTTTAATAACAACTTCTAATAGGGTTGAGGCTTCTAAAAAGGCCTAGTCCTCTAACAAGGATTGAGACACTATGTGGGTTTAATAGAATCCTAACAAGGTCTATATCTTTAACAAGATATTTTTGACTAGTGGATCATTTTGTGGGTACCATCATCATTGGGGTTTTCCCTTGGCTAGGGTTTCCCTAGTTAACAAAATATGGTGTTATGTGTTGTATTACTTAATGGTATGTTTAATATTTAGCTAAATCAGTCTATTTTCATATGCAAGTTATAAGATTGTTAACAATATCCATAATTGCAAAAAAATTTGTAAACTACTTATTCCCCCTTCCCCTTGCCCCCCCACAATATTTCCTATTGCTAAAAATTGGTACTTGAGCATAGTTACTAGAGGAGGCCTAACAACTTGAGTAAGATCTCTATGAATATGGATCAATTATAGAAGAAGCTCTTTAATAGCTTGATGTACTTATGAAAGAAAGAGATACTTTGAAAAATATGTATGAAGATGCCAAGGACTATATTAAGAAACTGAAGGACAAGATTGAACATATTAGATCTAAGAAGGAGTCTAAAGATCGAACCAATCAAGGATTAAAATGAAGTTTCAAGGCTTAAGAAAGTGAGTGAGAACCTAAAATATAAGCAATATATTACAAATCTAACGCTGAGCTTAAAGGTGTCAAAAAGAAGATTGAATCATATTTGAGATATGAGAATGCAGATCTGAGATCTAAACTTGCAAAGATGACATTTGAAATTGAATCATCAAAATTGTAGTATGCAAAACTTGCAAATAATAATGCAATTGTGAAAGGAGGGTGAACTCACTCTAAGAAACATCTTGAGAAGTTGTATTCCAATAGTGAAAATTTTGATGATAAAATCTATATACAGAGACCTTCTTATGATAAGACTATTCTTGGATATTTTAAAGGAGAATAATCTAAGAAAAATGAGGTTACAAAGGAATTAGATATTGTGACTCATTAGCCTAAGCATGAAAAAGAAGATCTAAACAAGGTTCAGCAAAATCAATTTGAAGTTGTACCTAAGAAACCTTAACAAGATAAATCACCTAACGAAGTAAGGAACCAATTCAAAGGAAGATATTATACATGTAATGAATTCGGCCACATGAAGAATGATTGTACAAATAATTCTTTTAAATCCCTTTATGGTTATTGTTATAATTGTCATGGTTTTGGTCATACAGGTATTGAATGTAAGAAACCTATATTCAATAATGGTAATAGTATAATTTTTAGAAGCACTAACCCTTTAGCTAATAGACCTATTGGAGGAACCAATTTTATAAGGAATGGCATTATGTGTTATAAGTGCAACAATTTTGGGCTTATAGCTAGAGATTGCAAATCATAGATCAATTATTTAGGACCTAGATAAGGAAACAATGTTATAGTTTTTAATATTTGTAGCAACTTGGGGCATACAACAAGATATTGTAGGATGAACAATATGATAATTCCTAAAAAATTAATGAAAAACATAAGGAACCTTAATCCTAGAAGGAATATGAACAATAATAGAAGGAATGAGAATAAAAGTAGCAGTCAAAGACAACATATGAAAGACCTTGTAGGAAACATTGATGAATCATTTGTTAAAGCTAAGGATCTAGCAAGTGCACATGTGGTGTTGTAAAGTCAATCAAGTGAAGCATCTAAAAAATATTGAAGTCATTAATAGTTGCCAACCAATAACAATCTGATTTACTAGTTTATTTCATCAATTAATATAACAAAATTAGCATCAAAATAGAATAGAACACCTTAGGGAATGGATGAGACTTTAAAATTTAGTATGAAATATAGAGTGCATGAGATTTAGATTTATATGCAAGTGCATGAAGCAAAAGAAGTTCACTGGTAAATAGAAATAACTTGTTATTTCATGTATACTTATGCAATTAATACAGAAGTTAATTGAAAGATATTTAAAGGTTGGAATCAAATTTTTGAGCCATTTGATCATGCAATAAGTTAAGGAGTCCTTGGAGAGAATTTAAGATAAAAGTTAAAGTGTCTTGAAGCATTTTGAAAGAAAATTTAGTAAACCCTAAATTTCATGAATTTGAGGTATTTATTGCTTGTCAGTCATAATTTGAAGTTTAATTTGAAAAGAATGGAAACCCCAACTATATATGATGTTGATGAGAGGCCTATATATAAATTTAAGAAGTGTCTATATACTTCACTAAGAGATGACCCATCGTGAACATTTTCAAAAGTACCTAATAGGGTTTTACACATAGAATACATTTGTGGTTCCATTCACTATAAGAGTGAGTCAATTGGAGATAGTGAGATTCATGAAGACATAAACCTAGTATACTATAATGACCTAAAACTAAAACAAGAGTTTGAATATTCAAGAGATCTAAACATCACTAAGCATATGTTCTATTTCAAATTTGATAACCATGATTGGACACGGATAATTATGAGTCATATACATGAAGATATGTTCTGGGTAGGAGACATACCTATTATGATTGACAATGACAAGGTTCACAAGCTAACTAGATTAAGAAATGAAGTAAGTAGCTCTATAAATGTGAAGAATGTTAAGAAATCAGTTGAAAAAAACCTAAAAATAGTGTTAGATGGAAGAAAAATGAAGTTAGACATGATCAAGGAAGTTGGTGTTAGAATTGTTAGCAAAATAATTGGTTATAAGATGAATTATATAGTTCTATATTAAACACTGTACCCATAGGATTTATCCATGCAGAATATATAATGATAGTCAAAAGAGAGAAAGTTAATATGTGTGAAAGTCTAAGACAACAACTACTAGAGAACATAGACAGACTCAAGAAAACCAAGAATGCAACATTTATATTTGAATATTTATTGACATATTTGTTCTTCCAAGTAGTAAGAAAGTTTCCTAGTATGCCTAATAATGAGTGGAACCATAAAAATGTACAATGGACCCAATTGGACACTATTATGGAAAAAAAAAAGATATAATGACAGAAGATATTTCATGGATAAATAAAATATTTCAAGCATAAATGAAGCAAAAATTTAGGATTCCACCATCCCTAGTTGAGAAGTACAAAGATGAAATTTTTTTTATGGTAGAAACTGATGTCACATGCATGGAGGTAGTAGAACCTAGAGTAAAGTTCATTGATCCAATGAGATATGAAATAAGAGAGGAACTAATTGAAGGATATAAAAAGATATTCCTAGAATAAAAAAAGGATAAGAACTATCTTGGATGGGGCACCTGTGAACAGAAAGTCAAAGAAGTTGATAGCCAACTAAATGGTAAGGACGTTAAGTAAAAATTTGACAACAAAATAGATAGTATCTTGAAGGAATCAAGTATGAACAAAGAAGAATTTAGAGAATCCATGGTAATAGAAATGGAAATGAAAGAAAGTGGACAATATGATATTCTTATTGCTAGTCCATTAGCCATTGACACTGGATCGAAGGGAGTATCAGTAGAAATTCTATCTACATAGATGCCAATAGCACCATATGCAATAGGTGCACCTTTGTGACCATAGTTTGTTCCACTTGTTTAGATAAAGGATTAAGAAGATGTTAGTATCATAAAGGTTCAAACAACTACTCCACCAATTATTAGAATATTTACAAGATTTGCAAAAGTGGGACAAGAACTAGTTGAGCCACCTAAACATAGAAAAGTGAAAAAAATGCCACTGGTCCTAGAAACAAGAGAAAACACTAGAAATTCATATGGGATAGAAAAAAAAAGAGCATTGAAAAAGAGATAAAGAAATCAAATTCATAGAAAGAGAGTGTAGAATAAGAGTCTAAGAAAGAAACAAAGAAAATAAAATTGTAAATTTCTAAATGGAAACCAAAGGTTGAAAGGTTAAAGTGAATGATAATCAATAATGGAAACTTTACATAGTTAAAAAAATATTACCACTCATACAAAAATCTTGAATAATTTCAGTTGGAGAACATAATTATTAGACACATGATCTTGTCTAATAATAAATTTCAAGGCATTCAAGGTGAAATTACCAAAGATCTATATGTGAAGTTAATTAACAGAAACAAGAGAGTTGCTGAAGAGGACAAGGATATAAGGGAAAGATTGATAAGAAAACTATGTGAAGTAGAAAATGATGAGCACCTTGACATAATAATGAAGAGTATTGACCCTTTACTTGGAAAAAAGACAAGAGCCATATTAATAGTAGGAGGAACTGTGAAGAAGTCAACAAAGAGACTAAAGAGGCTATTGTAAATGTCATGAATTCTACTGAGGCAAGCACAAGAAAGGAAATTAAAGTAATAGATGGAGAAATACCTACTCAATCTATAGTAGAATTACAAGAATAAGAAAAGGATAGATCGATATCTATAGCAGTAAAAAAACCATCAACAACCACAAAAGACACAAAGGTGGAAGAGACAATAGCTAGTAAATCTTCAAAATCATCAAAAATGTCACAAGTAATGATTGGCACATATACAATGCATGTGGACAACATGAACATCACAATGGACATAGCATAAAATCCTTTTAAATATTGTGGCCCCTCTATTGTTGACAATTTGGTAGATTACACAAACTTCAAAGATGAAGGGAAGGAGGAAAAAGAAATGAAGAAGAGAGAAGAAGAAAAGAAGCAGGAAGAAGAGGATAAAAAAGCATTTGAGAAAATGAAAAATAGTTGAAAAATCATAGTTCAAGAGACTTCCAACTTCAAACATCACCTAAAGAATGTTTAAATAGAGGAAGCACCCATGTCAATAGAGGCAAGAAGGCATGAAGAAATATCAGTGCACCTAATTAGCATACTCCAAAAAAGGTAACTGAACAAGTTCTTCAATGTCACCACTTGAATCAGTCATGGAAACTTTATTTGGAGATAATAATAATCAAATTGAGTTGATATCATCTCTAATCAAGATTATTGAGAAGAAAAAAAGAGTAAATAATCTACAAAGTTCATTTATGGAAGTCATTAAGAAATTGTAGAGTATCATATCAGCTAGAGTTATTGAATTAGACCCTAAAATAAGAGAAAAGGAAGTGATCAAGGATTTTGATAACAAGTTCACACAGTTATCAAAAGTTGCAGCTACAAAATCTCTTACCCTTCATGATGCTAAAATGTTCAAAAAGGTTTGTAAGAACATTAGAGAAGACTTGAAGAGTCTTGATGTATGCATCAAGGAACTAAGGAGATGTTTGACTAAAGCAAAAGCATTATATGGAAAATTTATTTTATCACATGAATTTGTCAAAGATATCTTAGATGAGCTAACAATCAAATTAATAAAGTTGAAGACCTTTGTAACTAAGATACAGGGTCCTAATGTACATATCATGGATTCAAAAAATAGAATTGGTGATGACATTGGGCTATTGGAGTTGGAAAGGCAAAGGATATTGAAAAGAATTTTTCTATTGAAAGAGAATCTTACCTTACAAATTGACTACATGCAGAAATAGTTGGATCAATGTCTTTCAACGAAGGCATCATATGAAAAAATTGTATACATAGACTTGAATGCAATAGAGATTGCATCATATGGGCTATGTGCATTAATCAACATATCTAAAGCAATCAAGCATAGGTTTGAAAAGGAATTCACTATCTTGAAGAAGAATTTTGTGAATTGTATCACACAGATATCCACCCGACAATCTTAAAGGTAGAAATTCTAAATTGTGATTTGTATATAAGTTTTGACATCACCTTTTCCATTAATGTCAAAGGGGGAGTAGACTAAGGAAAATTGTATATACATGAAAGGAAGTAAAGTAAATAATTGTATAAGGGAGTTATAAGTAAGAGCATATTTAAAGGGGGGGTATCCTTATGTAAAGATGGTATAAATAAGATAGTGATCCACATTTTGATTTTTTTAAAATTTCCATGTAACAAATATTACAGGTTTTCATAATTTTGTAATTTTGAGTTTTTGAGACAACTAATTTTCTCATATGTTGTCATCAATGCCAAAGGGGGAGATTGTTGGAAATTTAGCTTGGGTAGATGATATATGATTGTCATTTAGGGCACATATATTTAGGATTAAGTGAGAAAATTATGAAGATGTAGTTTTGATAGAAGGACTTACAAAATTATCGAAGTATCATAGAGATTATCTATCAACAAAAGCACTATTTTGATTGCTGTAGTTAATAGAGGTAATATTGGCACATGCATACTTAGAAAAACTAGGATGAAGTTTGGGGATTCCACATCTAATAGCTTGAGGTTGTAAAGGTAGTATGAAAAAAGACAGTAGTTTTTCAAATGTAGTGTTGAATAGATAAGACAAGATAAAAATAAGGAATTAGATATTTTAGGTTAAGGAATTATTATTTTTACCAAAACGATTACTTTACTAATTAGGTATGAAATCCTAGATGTTAACCTTAAGTGTGAAAAAAGAAGTTTTTCATTTTGGGACACATGTGAAGACATGAAGGTCGAAAGAACAAAATAACCTGGTATAAAGGACATAACTTTAGATGCAACATTTTGTGATGTCTATGAAAATGAAATGCTATTGTTTTGAGATGTAAATTCTAATGTTATATCATATCATTATAGACATATGATTAGTTTTTTTTAAACAGAAGAAAAGGAAAATTTGGTGTTAGAAAAGATGGTCACAAAGTTAAAATAGTTGATAGGCATATTGTACATGATGGGCATGTAAATACCTACATTGTAACAAATGATGGAGTGAAACATAAGCTGAATCCATTAAAGGATATAGATGAAAAGATAAATAGTGCTACTATAGTATGTGTTGTTGATGGAAATAAGTTCCTAGAGGTTGTGAGGTGTGAGCATATGTGTTATGCTATAATTCCAAAATATGGTAAAGAAGAAGTGGATTAGGTACCTAAAAAAATTATAGATTTGTTGGAAGAGTTTTTGGATGTTGTATTAGATAATTTGTTTGATGGGTTACCAGTGTGGAAGATTAGTTTCTAGATGGACTTGATTTCAAGAGTCAGTTTACCAAATAAGGTAGCACACATAATAACACTAGTAGAAAGTGAAGAGTTAAATAAACAAGTTCATAAATTGTTGTAGAAGGGGTTGATTTGAGAGAATCTAAGTCCATGTGGTGTACTAGTAGTATTGGCACCAAAGAAGAATGGAGATAGAGGATGTGTACATATTCTCAAGCTATCAACAAGATTACAATCAAGTACTAACAATTTGGTGTTAGAAAAGATGGTCACAAAGTTAAAATTGAAGAGCTAGAAATGCCTACATCCATTCTCTATTGCCTTGGTATAGGATGACCAAAAGGTCATGGTCAATAAGAAATGTTTAGTGAAGTTCAAGATTGGAAGCTACCAGGATGAGGTGTTGTGTTGTATCATACCTAAAGATATATGGCATATTTTGCTAGGTTGGACATGGCAGTTTGATAGGCATATTGTACATGATGGGTGTGTAAATACCTATATTGTAACAAATGATGGAGTGAAACATAGGCTGAATCCATTAAAGGATATAGATTAAAAGATAAATAGTGCTACTAGAGTATGTGTTGTTGATGGAAATAAGTTCCTAGAGGTTGTGAGGTGTGAGCATATGTGTTATGCTATAATTCTAAAATATGGTAAAGAAGAAGTAGATTAGGTACCTACAAAAATTATGGATTTTTTGGAAGAGTTTTTGGATATTGTATTAGATAATTTGTTTGATGGGTTACCAGTGTGGAAGATTAGGTTCTAGATGGACTTGATTTCAAGAGCCAGTTTACCAAATAAGGTAGCACACATAATAACACTAGTAGAAATTGAAGAGTTAAATAAACAAGTTCATAAATTATTGTAGCAGGGGTTGATTTGAGAGAATCTAAGTCCATGTGGTGTACTAGTAGTATTGGCACCAAAGAAGAATGGAGATAGAGGATGTGTACATATTCTCAAGCTATCAACAAGATTACAATCAAGTACCAATTTCTATTATTGTAGGTGGATGATATTATGAATTGTTTGAGTGGAGCTATGTATTTCTCAAAGATAGATTTGAAGAGTGGGTACCATCAGATTCATAATGGAGAAGGAGATGAGTAGAAGACTACCTTCAAGACAAGGGAAAGATTATACAAGTGGTTAGTCATGCCTTTTAGGCTAATAAATGCACCAAGAAGTCTCATGCAGCTCACGAATGAGGTGCTAAAGGAGTTTTTGGGTAATTTTGTCACTATTTACCTAGATGATAATTTGATTTTTTGTAAAACATTAGAGTTGCATTTGATGTATATTAGTAATGTGTTTGATCAGTTGAGGGAAGAAAAGTTGTTGATAAATTTAAAGAAGTGAAGTTTTGTGGAAAAGGAGTTGGTGTACATGGGATTTGTAGTTCCAACAGAAGGTCTACAATGGACCTTGAGAAAGTGAAGGTTATCCTTGAATGACCTAAACCAATAAGTGTGACTAAGGTAAGATATTTCCATGGACTAGATAGTTTTTAAAGAAATTTTATTAGAGGTTTTAGTAGTATTTGTGGGCCCTTGATTGAAACAATGAGAAGGGATATGAAAGAGTTTAAGTGGATTGTAGGAGTAGATAAGAGTTTTAATCTATTGAAATAGAAATTTATAGAACAACTTGTTTTAGCACTTCCAAATCTTAAAAAGGTGCTTCAAGTAGATGTTGATGCTAGTGGTACCATAATAGGAGTTATTTTGATCCAAGAGAGTATATATATTTCTTATTTCAGTGAGAAGTTGAATCACACCAAAAGAAAATATTATTTTTATGATCAATTTTATGATATAGTTCAAACATTAAAGAAGTGGAGATAATATCTTTTTCCTAAGCAATTAAATTTTTGTACTAATCATCAAGCTCTATAATATTTGAATATTCAAAGGAAATCGAACCAAAGGAATTCAAAATAGGTTTTTTTTTGTAGAGTTATACATTTGTTTTGAAAAACATGAGTGGGAAGACTATTAGAGTTGTAGATGCTCTTAGTAAGAGATAACTTTTGCTGACAAAGACGTAGATTCAAGTGGTTAGCTTTAAGGAACTCAAAAATTTATATTCAAAAGTATCATGATTTTGGTGAAGCTTGGAAAGCTTATACATAACCTATTACACTCTACAAGACAAATTGGTTTGATTTCATAATCCAAGATGGAGTGTTGTTCAAAGGTCAAATTTATTTGTGTATTCCCAAAATTCTATGAGAAAAAATCTCATCAAGCAGAAGCATAGTGGGGGATTGATTTGACATTTTGGTAGAGACAAAACCATTGCTTTAGTTGCTAAGAATTATTATTGGCCATAGTTGTAGGAAGAAGCCAAGAATATTGTAAAGATTTTTAGAGTATGTTAGATTGCAAAAGGAGTGAAGCAAAATATAGGGTTGTATCTATTGTTACATGTACCAAAGAAGTCATGGGAGGATGTTAGCATCAATTTTGTTCTTGGTTTACCAAGGACTCAACAAGGGCATGATTCAATATTTGTAGTGGTTGATAGATTTTTTAAGGTAGCACATTTTGTTCCCTACAAGAAGACTAGTAATGATATTCATGTAGCAAAGTTTTTTTTAAGAGAAGTGGTGAGACTACATGATCTACCAAGAGCATAGTTTCAAAATGGGATACCAAGTTTTTTGGGTATATCTAGCATACATTATGGAAGAAGTTAAGGATATTTTTTAAGTTCAGCTCATCACATCATCCAAAAATTTATTGATAAATAGAGGTGGTGAATAAGAGTTTAGAGAATTTACTAAGATGTTTGGTTAGAGATAAGCCAAAAGGTTGGAATCTAATTTTACCATAGACATAATTTGCATATAATAATTATGTCAAAAGGAGTATTTGTAAATCACCATATTAAATCTTATATGGGAGTATTCTTAGAAATTATTCTTAATTGAGGTAGTTGGATATAGGAAAAATAAGTAGTGTTCAAGTGGAAGATTTTGCTAAACATTTGAAGAACATCCATGGGCATGTAAGGAAGTACATTATAAACATGAATACATAGTACAAAACTAAGGAAGATATGAAAATAAGGTATAAAGAATTTCATATTTGAGATGAAGTCATGATTTATTTGAGGAATGATAATTTTCTAGTGGGTACATATAATAGGCTAAAAATGAAGAAATCTAGACCGTGCAAGATAGTAAAAAACATAATTCTGGAAATGACTTTAAAGTAGAGTTGCTTGTTGAACTGAATATTTTACTAGTATTTAACATTTTAAATTTTATAGAGTATCATAATGGAGGTGATGGAGATGAAGTTACAGAAGTGCAGTGAACTATTCCATTAGTTACTTCAACTATGAATGAGATTGAGGAGATACTAGATAGTCATATTGGAAGGAGTACAAGGAACATAATGTATGAAGAGTACCAAGTCAAGTGGAAAGTGAGATCAATAGAAGATTCATTATGGCTAACAAGGGAGGAGGTTGATCGTGTTGATCTTACTCTAAACACCTAAACATGACTGGGCCACTTCTCAAATTACCTCTAGTGTTTGATGTAGGAAAATCCTAGGTGTAAGGGAAATCTTGCATCACCCAAAAATATTTCCATTTTTTCATTATCAATAAGGGTTATTTCATAATAGAGTTAATATTTATTAAAACTTACTATCTTTACTAAGTGGGTCATATGATCTCAAAATATTTTGATTTCACAGATGTAGGTTCATCTTATTCATATCATGCTACCAATGGAGTTGCATTGTCATACCATATGTGTTGTAGAAGTTATTGAATTTTTTGGGTATAAAACATTTGAGCTCAAATTTGAAGGCCTTAGATGCTCTAGAATGATTTCGTTCCTAGGCTGACTGATGCTTACACATGTCAAGCATTGTAGTTCAGGAGCTAACAATTATGAAAATTACTTATAGTTGAAAATTAGAAGTACGGTTTGAAAGTTATGGCCTCCATAAGTTTGGGTGCCTAAAAACATAATTAGGTATGACCCTATGTAATAAATCAAGAAAAAATTTTTAATTGTATTTTTTTCAACCTTAGGGGATAGGTTTAATGTCTAGAACCTTCCCTAGTGGTAAAAATATACCTATATAAGAAACACATATAATAATGTTTAGGTAGTTTTTGGTGGTAGTTCATGGCTCTATGTTGAAGAATATTGTAACAAATTTGCCCATGTGGATTTACATATTGTATTTCAAAACTTTATAATTCTATATTTGCAGTGATAATAAGAAGCCCATATTTTGTTCTGTCCAATTTTTGTTATTTCTTAGTTTCTATTATATATTTTTGGTATTAAGGGGATCACCCTTCATTAACTGTTATTAGAGAAGGAGTTCCAAAGTGTGTAAACAAATCACCAACTTTGAGGTAGTTGTACCATGACCATGGTTTGGGCTGAGCGTGTAGATAGATCATCGATTGTGAGGTAGTTGTACTAAGGTTTCATCAAAAGTGAAAAAATGCCTCCACAAAGAGAGTGTCATGGAAGATTCATAGGTGTTACACCTAAGAGTTTTAGAGCCCTCTAGAGATAGATGAAAGCATTGGAAGAAAAAATGTGCAGAGGAATAAATCTTGTCATAAGAGATGAAAGTGAGGATAAAGGAGTAGAAGAAGAAAATGTTGAAGAAGAGACAGTTGTGAACATAGAAGAAGAGATAATTTTTAGGACCATCTCCAGGATTGGAAAAGGAACTAATTTTGAGGTTCCAACATTTTCCATAAATCTTAACCCAGAGGATTTGATTGATTGGATCAATGACTTGGAGGAATACTTTTTAGTATGAAGATATTGAGGATCTTTATAGGGTCAAGTTTGTGAAGGTTGAATTAAGGGGCCATGTGAAGATTAGGTGGAAGGAGATTTAGTTGCAGTGAAATGGAAGGTTCATATTATATCCTAGTGAGTTATCTTTCTCAAGATATAATACTTGAACTATGAAGGTGATATTTTAAAAAAAATCAACACATATAGGAAATCTAAGATGCATATAGGAAAGTGACATCACATGAGTCAAATATAGAGTAACTATGGTAGTCTCTAGACCTAAGCCCCCTAGTGACACTATGCAACATCAATAACCTATCATATAGGCAAGGGTACTAACTATGCAATACTTCAATCAAGAATATTCTCCAACTCCATCCTAGCCTTTACTATTATTTAAAGAATAGAAAGGAAATAGACATTTTATTAATTGATTTTAAACCCCTTAATGTATTATGTTATCACAAGTTACTTATAATGATTTTCCTTGACAACTAATTAGGGCCTTGGGCCCCCACTGTAAGCCACTTCCCCCTCTATATACATAGATAACCTACCATAATGCTCCAACCCAAAAGGGAAAAAAGAGAAGACAAATTCAAAGCCACACAATATCCTCATAAATCATAAACTAGGATAATCAACAAACTAAAATAGTGGAGCATATAAAGAACAAAATTTCCTATAGAAGGATCAAACTATCCATCTCATATTAGATGTTTTCATAAATAATACAACACATAATGGATGTATTAAAAAAAATAACAATCATCATAGTATCATATCACAAGATCTATGATAACCAAAATATAAATGAAATCCATCTATGAACATTAAGTAACTAATCCATACAGATAATCTCTCAGAATGTAAAATAATTGTAGTAAAATAAATAAGGTGATTAAGTAAACTAGACTCAACATGATTATTGTTATCATATTTTATGGTCAAATTAAATAAAGAACAAAACTCTCTAAAGCACATGAACTCACTCATAGATAGAATAGAACCAAACATGATCCAATCGATACTTTAAAAATGGTTATGAAGATTCTCAAAATAAAACCAAAGAGAAAAAAGATATAAAAATATGATGATCATCTAGTTTCATAAGAGGCATTTGGAACACATACTAGTCCTCAAACCATAACATCATACATTCACTCTCAAAGAGTTCTCATCACATGGGTTTACAAAATAATGTTAGATATAATGATCATTGACCAAGTCAACAACACATATATACATTAAAAATAGACATGTCAACAAAAAGATCAACCTCCAAGTCTTTGGTATACTACTCCTAAAGCCAACATAAATTCCTTAATATATGCCATCAAATAATGCAATAAAATACACCAAGCATCCAAATCACAATACAAGTCTTAGATGTATAAGAATAATTTAAAGTTTGTATTGACTATAAAAACATTCATATAAAAATCTCATGCATATATAGCTATTTGATAAATAAGTTTCTAAGTAAAATCTTCATGCATGTCAACACACCATGTGTTTAATAATAAAACAACGATATTAATTTCTAATAAATAAATATCATTTCTAGTTATATAAATTTGAATAGTTAAATATTCAATATAAAAATTGTTTATTTTAATAAGTGCCAATTTCATTAATATTAACTAACCAAAATCATTTAAATCTAGTAAAAATAAATATTTAATATTTATACAAATATTATAATTTACAACTCATTAAATTAATAAATCTTCACATTGATTCATTATTAAAAATAAACTTTTTAAAAAAATTACTTAAATTAAATTTATTTTAATATTTTTTAAAACATTTTTAAATTAAAAATATATATTAAATGTTACATGTGAGGGAAAGGGGGTTGGGGTGATACCATAGACTTCTAGAATACCTTCAAAAAGTGGAGAAAAAAACTCTCCAACATTTCAATGTTGTATTGTTGGGCAAAATGATCTTACTCCTCTTGATCCTTATCTTCATGCTCAGAAGCAAGCATGACTAGGGGCAACCTATAGATCCTTTGGAGAGCTAGATGTTTGATGAGGCATCTTCTTGAAGTTGGTGAGCCCAATCAAATGGCCTTAATATCACTACTATGTTCTACTATTTCCATAGCTTCTGACCATCAAGGTTTGTCTCTAATGACAATACTAATGGCACTATGATCTCCTTTTATTGTTTTTGCAACTCGTGGTTCTCTAGTTTAGGATTTGGTGGCTTAATATCAATGGATAAGAAATATACTTCTAGATATTAAAATAAGATTATTTATAACTCTCTTCTTTATGTTTAATGTCTATAATAGTTTGTTGCAATATAACCTTTTCAATATCCTCTTTTAGTATCTTTGATTCCTCCTCTTTTGGAGCATGTGAAGTACCATAAAAAGAAGCTTGTACCTCCTCCCCCCATAGCTTATGAGAACCATAAACTCTCCATGCAATAGATATTCCCTTAAAGAGTCAAATGGTATTAGGGAAAGGGAGTTGAATAAGTAAGGAATTTTGCAAATGGGGTGGAGGAGTTGAGTAGTAGTTAGACATCCTTTTTAAACTTGGAATTTCAACTTTCAAAGGATGACTTTATATGAAAGCAGGTAATAGGAATCTCTTTCTCAAAGAATGAGGTTAGAAAGTTGATAAATGGATGATCCTTATCCTTTTTTTCAAGTTCATGTGGTGAAGGAGGGCTCGAAAAACTTGGGATATCAATCTAAGAAGATGGGGTTCATTGGTCTTCTAATTTATATTTAGGATAGAAAAAGTTCCATGTGCTTCACTATTCTACCCACTTTCCTTCCAACCTCCTCATATTTTCTTTGTTGTGCCTCTAACTCTTGGTCCTATAGATATGCATGATAGTATATATCCTCCTAGCATACATGTAAAACTCTTATTACCTCTTGGTTTCATTCAATTATTTGGTCTAGTCTAGAAATAGGTTATTTGAATTCCTTATGCTCATAACATATATAATTTTGATTGGATGGATGGAATAAGTGTTGGCCTTCTTAATTAGACTAATAGCTAGGATAATTTAACATACTTATGGATTTTACATCCTATTAAGAAGCTATAGGACTTTTAAAAGTTTCATTTACTTGACAAACCTAGGGACATAATCTTGAAATGCTACAAAAAAATATATGCACTAAAATACTATTCAGATCATACTCATTTTAGATAGTCGAGGGTCTAATCTAAGGAAATTATAGGATCTTCTCATTTTTTTATAGGCATCCCAATCGGAGGGGGATGCTTACTAGTTTGTCTTGCTACTTATATTACTCTGGGTTTGGTTGGATAGGTGCATTCATAGTCATTAGAATAGTATTTGAAAATGAATGTTAAAGAAGTAAAGTACTAGAAAGAAATTATATTCTATCTGAAATCTAAAGAAAGATTTATTAAAGGAACCAAACATATTCATTTTTAAAGTTATGATCTAATCTTCTTACCTTTCTTGCAAGAATAGTCATAAGTTCTATTTCCTAGTGTTTGCAAGAGTAGTAAAGGGTTGAATAACTTCTATGAAATAGGAAATATGCATGTTCACTTACCATGTACACCCCCTTGGATGATTGAATAAAAACTTTCTACTCCTATCTTTCAAAACTGAAATATTTATATCTTAATTCATATTTGAAAAAATGATTGCATGTGTTCAACTTGAAAACTAGTAACTCTATTTCTTAATAGTACATATTACAAATTGTACTGAAACCAATATCTTTCTATCTTATTTTGTCTACTCTAACCTTAGTGGTGGTTTCAAAAAGCTATTTATAGAATACTATAAACTAACTCCTATAATAGATAAATATTCCTAACTGGTCAATTATAATAGTTAATTACATTAAATTCATGTTGGAGAAATTCTCTCAACTACAAAAGAACAAGTTTTCACATTCAAATTGAGAAAGAGTTGGCCATCAACCAAATATTTTGTGAATTGAAACATCTTCCTGTTGGCTCATCCAATAATTGTGATGATTTGGTTGATCTGTATGATTGGCATTACTCCTCCATTCTCTCAATCACTTGAATACCTCTAGTGGGTGCTAAAATTTTGGTTGAGCTTGTGTTGAACATCTTCCTCTTTTATTGACTTGTCTCTAAATGATTGACTTGGTATTGCAGTATTGGTTAATAGAACAATAAATCACCCCATTCATTATAGATATAATTTATCGATTTTACCTTAGAGAAAATTTGTATGCATTCAACCCATAGTAGGAGGAAAAGAACTTCTTTGGTTGTTGGAAATTAATCACACTTCAACTATTCACATATATGGAATAATATAATGATAACTAGTTTCAACACAATTTTTATTTGTAAAAAATCAAAGTTCTTCTAGCTGGCCATACATAACATAAATATATATACTTAAGTAGTTGGACCTATAATATATTAAAAGAATATTTGGGAAACCATAATAAAAAAGAGCCAAGTCCTAAGCTATTTAACATAAAAGCACATAAGCACTAAGCCATGAAATGGCCTCATCATCTCTCCAAATTAATTTCTTGGTGGTCCTCCAACAAATGAGAAGTTTCTTATCTTGGAATTCATTTATAAATCAATAGTACAACTCTAAACAACCCCTCCTTTGTAAAGACTCCAATTATAACCATCATTGCCCCTCAACTTTTTGTAGCCCTAAATCTATTCTTCCACATCATGAATGTTTACATTGTTTGTAGTATCAAGTTGTGGCCAAAATAAGAGAAGTGGTTGGGATTTCAAAGGTAACCAATATTTTTGTCTAGATATCCTTAACATGATGTACAATGGATCTCTCCGAGATGCCACAATATAGTTTTGGGGTGAATGGGGCTCTACCCTTTTTAAATCATCTCACAAACTATTCCACCTCTAAATTATTGAACCCAATGCCACTTTCCCTTCATTAGGTTACATTTATTCATGTTCATGGTAGGTTTCCTTTCTAAGTGGATTAATATTTTTCCTTGTCTCTCTCTTAATATCAAGCTTTAACCAATCATAGTATAACTTCTTAGGGTCCTTGCATTCTTCTTTTTATGGTAGAGGTGTATCAACCTCCTCATATATGTAAGGTTGTTCTTGAACTTCTCTGCTAATTTTATTTTAAATCCATGACATGAAGGCTCTAATTTGAATTTCATCTACATATGGAAGTGGGTACCAATTAGTATCTTGTGGAACAATATAATTATGGAGGTACAATTCAATCAAACAAAAATTAATAGAAGGAAGAGAATTCTAAAATGCATCATAAAATTCATGGAAATTTTTTATTGAAGGATTAAGGTCCTATACTACCCTTGTAGCTAAAAATTTCTTCTTAATACAAGAGGTGTATGCCCTTTCAAGTGGGTGACATCACATTAGTTAGTGCAATGTAGTGGTGAATTGGAAATCCCTTTCTTTAACATAATGAAATATTCTTCCATCTCTTTCAACTCTTGATAGTACTCATCAATTAATTGTTGCAATCTCCTCTTACACATCTCCCATAAGGCCTTTTTCAACAACATGTCCATGTGTATTTTAAGCTTGTACCTAGTGTGATTGAAAAATTAGGAGGGAAATATGGACCTTCATCATCGATTGGTGGATTCTCTAGATATGACTTATTTAATGGTTTTCATTTCCACACTACTATGGTAGATTTAGTATTAGCCTCTCCTAATTCTTTTTAAAAAAAATTCCCAACTAATATAAACCAGCCCCATCTTGGACAATGGAATTTTTTTATTCAATAATATGTTTTTCTTCTTGAACAATGTTTATTGAATTATTATTTTCCAAAAACTCCTCCTAGGGAGGTTCTTATTCTCTATTTCCATAGTCACCCATGGGTACTTCTTCAATCCCTATTACATTCTCAAAAATAAACAAGTAGCCCTCTACAACATTATCCCTCATGATCACATCCCCCTATTTTTGTTTAGGTAACTCTTCCTATTCTTGTACATTCATTTTTTTGATCTATAGACTTAGAGGACTCGACATTCAACACTAGGTTTTGTTGAAGAGGTATTTTCTTGATTGTCTTATTAGTTAGTCTCGCACTTCTCCTAGTAGGATTTTGGTGTTTCCTTGATTGGGAGCTTAGATAAATTAA
This sequence comes from Cupressus sempervirens, assembly GCA_028749045.1. Classification (NCBI taxonomy): domain Eukaryota; kingdom Viridiplantae; phylum Streptophyta; class Pinopsida; order Cupressales; family Cupressaceae; genus Cupressus; species Cupressus sempervirens. The sequence goes on along the minus strand of CM053783.1, from coordinate 581,877,867 downwards.
CCTAATAAACTCACTACGTTGACTAAATATTTTTTAAATTTTAGATAATATTTTATAATAGAGCTTGGAAGCAATGCAAAAATAACATATCATAACATAGATTATATTTCTCAAGGGCTTCTTAACAAATAATCAGATTTATTTAGTTTCAATTAAGTTAAGCATCTGAGTTAATTACAAGAATATTGTTATAGAACCATTAGGATTATAAATCATCATATTACAATATAATTGCATAATTAAATTGATTCCATAGAATAAGCTCAATATATAACATCGACTTCTCAAATAGCATGGTATATCGTAATAATTCAAGTATGCATAGAAATATAAAATACAGAAGGGTCTTGATTATACACTATACATGAATTATACATAATGATAATATAAATATGTCTCCATGTATGATGAGCATGCTTATACAAATATATCATGGAATACTCTAGCACTAGTAAAAATCCATCATAAAATCATAGTGTAAGAAAATACACTACCACCCAACCACATGAACCTAAATGGTCCACTCCCTCCATGTTAAGCAGATAATATGAGGTCCCTTTTGTATTTTAGTCTACAAGATACATCAAGGTAACTAAGTATGAGAAACCTGGTAGATTTCTACACAATGGTTCCTACAAAAATAATAAAGATAATAACTCTAATTTTCAAGAGGTAACAACACATGTAGGAAACCTAAGCTTCATATGGGGAAATGTCATCACATAATTCAACACTAAGTTAACCCAATAGTCCCTTTATACCCACACCCTTAATGAATTTATGTGGCATTAGTAACCTTGTGTATGGACAAGATTAGTAATAATGTGAGACCTTGGTCAAACATATTCTCCCACTCCCATCCTAGAACTTACAAGTGCCCAGGACATTGGCAAGGAAAATATCTTTTAAATTCATTTTATAAACCATTAATATTTTGTGTTATCAGTTGGTTAAGTAACTTATAATAAGATTTCATGGTTTTCCACTTAGTGGGTCAACCCTTATTATAGATCACTCCTCCTCTATACACCTAGATTATCTATCATAAGTTCAAGAATAAAAAATATATAGAAATTTCATAAAGCTCAAAGGAGACTTTGAATCCCTAAAAAAATATTCTAGCCCTATTAGGAGTTTCTTCAGCCTTGTTAGGAGCTAATAATCACTATTCAAATTACTTGAGAAATATCTTCACAAAATAATTCTTAGGATAAAAAATCCTAGGGTGATCATGCCAAAACGTCAACTTCCTTGCCAATAAAATTATTTTTGAAGTGCTCAATACATCATCAACATTATATTTTACTCTTATCTCATCAAATTTGTATCCATATACCAATTACAATTCACATATTACATAACCATAACCACGATGATGTCTTACAAAAAAGGAAAACATATTTCATCTATACCAAGTTCTAATAACTTATTGAATTATCCTATGAGTGATTTTCCAATTCACAATAAATAATATAGGACATCACTAAGGTATTACAATGTGCATTACATTACAACTACAACTTCCAAAATAATCATATCACGTTATCCTTTAGCAATCATCACAATATGATTTTAGATTATGCTACCACAAATATACCATCATGAACATGTCTTCAACAACTACCGAAGATCACTTTACTCAATTCCATCTCACCTAAAAGATATTCCTAAAGTATCAGCATCATATTTCCTACACACTTCCCTGTGACTACTCTTTACTAAATCATATGTAACTCATCCAATTCTTCATATTAATTTTTGTGAACATAGATGTAGAATTTGAACACAATCCTCAACAGGGTAAACTTTAAGAAACCCCCCTCCAGAAAAAGATATAAAATATTAGTAAATCTTTCATTATTTTGAAAAACCAAATTATATATATCGACAAATCTCTCAATTTTTTAATTTTAAATATTATTTATATTGGCAATTATTTTGGAATCATAATTTTTGAGTAGAAAATATTTGTGAATCTCAATAATAATAGGAAGCTCGCTACTCATCATGGAATACTACAAATCAAAATTGAACATGTTTTATGTCATGGAAATTATGAGGATAATTACATTATATTTTAATTCAATAGTGAAAACTAAATATTGGTGATATATCCCTAAAGTAACTAATAAATATGATAATTATTGGTGAATTAGTTTTAATATCTTTGATAATATATATATTTAGGTGAATCAAATATAATCATGTATCAAATATTGTGGTGAATCTTTGAGTTTAAATTTTTAAATAAAATAAATTATTGAGCAATTTTAAATACCTTAGAACTAAATTTAGTAAAAATGAGGCAATTTAGGTTGCATTAAATCTTAATTATTTTCCAAATTACTAGTAATAAAATTCTAAAATTATCCAATTTATGAATATTAACGACTAAAAAATACCTTGATCCTCAATTCTAATTTTAAAACTGCAAGAAAATACCTCTCTAATATCTAGCCTTGTTGAGTATATCTTTGTGTTGTTTTGCAACATTATCTGATTTATACCAAAATACATATGTATTGGCATTAATGATAAATCAAATCATGAATGCAACACAAAATAAATAAATCCAAGTGTCAACCACTTAATCACCACCAACAATCTCCCTCTTTGGTGTTGATATTCATGCTAACAATCTTCCCCTTTAGCATTGATGACAACTTATGATAAAAAACCATAAATGTCAAAACATCAATATGAATACTCTCCTATAGATATTACTCTCTCATCTGTATAATGTTGGAAACTACAATTGGAATTTTTTTTTTTTTTTTATTGACATTAAACCTTATTGATAATATATTTTGTTATCTAATTTGAGTGTCATTCTAGATGATTGATGAAGAGGATTTGAGAGAAGACATAACAAAAGCACCTAGAAGAAAGGTTAAGTTATGAGAAAACTGGTTAAGTTATGAGAAAACTACAATGGGCACTTGATTAGTTAGACTTTGACAAGATAAAGTGATTTTTTAATCATGCTACAAGTAAATAATACATTTGCATTGAAGCCTTGAATAAGTAACCAAAGAATGACTAGATGCATATGCTTGACTGAGTAAAAGAACAGAAGATTAAGGAACTTGAGGTATATGTCAAGTAATGCTAGTGTTGACCGAGAATTAGTATGTGCTGAGAAGAAGTAGTGTCAACCAAGCATCAGTATATGTGTCAAATATAAATGTTAGTAGCAACCAAGTAACCTAGTGATGACTGAGTGTCAAAACATAGTATTGGTTGAGGGACATCATTTAACATTTTATGAGAAAATAATGATTTCCAACTGACATAGTTAATCCCTTGGAACATGTAAAGTGTCTTGAAGATAAGGAATGATGTGTTGGATCATTTAAATCAAGGGAAATCATGTTTGTTCATTTGGACATAAGGATTCAAGGAGAATTTTAGTTTCTAGAGGAGAAAAGAGTAGACTAAATGATGGAAGGATTCAATGAATCTAACCTAACCCTAAGATCTATGGTGATGTTTAAGAGGCAAAAGATTAAAAATACCTATTTAAGGAGGTACAAGGGATAATCTAATGTGGTTGTAAAAATTGTTCATTCTATTGATTGGTGAACTTGAGTAGGAGGCTAAGAAGTATTGTGAAGAGGCGACAAGTGATTTCTTGAAGGGTTGCCAAGAAGATCAGAGAAAAATATGACAATGGGGGCCAATCAATGGATCAACATGTGAGGAAAATTATGATTTGTATTTTCAAAGTGAGTTGTATTAGTCAGATTAAACCTAGTGTTACTTTCTAACCATTGTATCAATATTGAAATCTAGTAAACAAGGTTGACCTAATAGTCATATATAATTCCTTTAATCAAGGTGACAGTCTAATAGAATGTTCTAAAGTCCTCTAACAAGGCCACTTTTACTAGGCTGATTAAATCCATTAATAAGGTCACATTTAATAGTGTGTTTTGTAACCTTTAATAGGGTTGGCTCCTAACAGAGCTCACCTCTAAAGAGTGAAACAATTGGTGGCATGTTACCGATGGTTTTTTCCAAATTGGGTTTCCACATTAAAGTCTAGTTTCAACTTGTGTGGATGTTATTTATAATAATTTATTGTTAATGTTTTACATTTTTCAAGTATGTTATTATTAGGGTGGTGGACTACTAGTTGATGTTGTTGACAATCTGCCATGGAGGCCAAGCTAATGGATGCTTAGATCTAAAGTAGTTGAACTATTTTATTGTTGATTTGGTACATCTCAACCTTGGATAACGGATTCACCCCCACCCCCCCAGTTATTCTAAACATTCTAAAATTTTTTTTTAAAGCTTTGGTGCTTGTAGAGAAATGTATGAGGTCAAGATGTACAAAAAAGAGATGCTAGGGTTGATGATGCAAGTATGGAGTTGTTCACCAAGTTCTTCTTATCAACTCTCATCACTACGCTTCTTCCAAGCTTACCAAACATATTATCAACCCCTTAGGACTCTTCCAAGGCTAGAGACCAAGAGGTTTGCCTTTTCCTCATCCACACACACCTCTTCCAAATATCTCCACCTAAATCTTCACAATTCCAAACAACTATCTCTCACACCGCACAACACCTCCACTCCCTTACACCCTCTAGGATCTTTCATAAACTCCACACCCCAAAATTATTTCAAAGGCTTAATTCATTACCAATAAAATAAATTCAAATAGTCATAAGGTTTCATACACCTTAGTGGGCTCCAAACACCAATCTTAGCAAACTAACTTAATGAGGGCTCTTCCTTATAGCCCTATCTTGTGATTTAGGCAAGAAATCAAAATATTTCAAAAATCTACCAAAACTAAAGGGAGATTTAGATAGCCAATACTAAACTCTATTAAATTCCAAAATCTTAGGTTCCACACTATTCATTAAAATATACAACTCACAAACCCTAATCTATGCTAATAGGCCTAAAAAAAAAATCAAACTATAAACTCTCAAAAAATTCACAATGAACTTGAAAAAAAAACTTTATTACACCATTACCTTATTAAAAAATTTCAAACTACTAACTTTCTGGCTCCTAGTCATTGAGTAGATAACCAAACCTTCAAACCCCTGCCTCAATGAGGGTTTCATTTGCTGAATATAGAGACTAGTTTCCAAACTCTAGTATCTCACCTATTCTACTCCTTTAAAGGTCTCTCCAACATCTCATGAATGCATACCAACCTTCAAAAACACATGTAAACCATAGCCAAGCCTCTGTCACATTTTTCCAAAATGTTGATCTATTGTATTTACTTGCAACAACATGTACTTGTTGATTCTTGGTTCATATCTTTATGGGAATCAAGGTTATGGTGTAGCGTCATGAGAGGGTACTCTCCAACAACACAAAAACATTTAATACCTTCTACTATCTCCACGAAATGAGAACATGCAAAAACTATGACACCTTTCTCTTAAAATATGCAGAATTTACTGTCTAAATAGAAAATAGTGAATTCTTATCAATAACATAATGATACTAGAAAAAATTTAAAAATCAATAAAAATATTATACTTCATTACCATCTATCTATGAATATTGAAGATCATTGCATTCAAGGACTAAGGAATAAATGTTAAAATTATGGTCAAATATCACTACACCAGTAGATTTCACAAACAAAACACTGATTTCTTATTCAAAAACCATACACCATACCCTTGATTTCTCTTCTCCACATCTCATATCTATTATTATACATGATATTTTATTGTTTATATAATAACATGATCTTACACTTCCTTAAGAGCTTGTCCAAGATGGTTCACCTTCCATCTTCCAAAAACTTGTCATGTTGAAAAACGTTGTCACCAACATTTTTTTGGCAACATAGAAACATTTACACTTTTTCTAGCATTTTTGCATTTTATGGTCTTACATGCTTTCTTGGAACCTTAAATAGGTCCAAAAGATTATAATGACATTTTAACACTCAATCTATGGCCTTACATGGCATTTTCTGCTTTTAGGGACTTTGACTCACTTTGACCCACAATGATTTAAAACATAACCTTAATTGAACAGCTAATTACATGAATTGAAATAACTAATTACCTAATCTATCATGAATCAAAACATACTAACTGTGCCTCAAAATTCAATGGAGATGGTTAGGGTGCCTTGCCCCATACTCTCCTTGTTGAAAAAACTCAAGTCCCTTGAGTTTCTTGTAGGGACGTTGTCTGATGTTGATGTTGTCTCCTCATTCAATTGCTTGCCACCTTGTCCAACCATTGTCATTTTTCTTCTTCATAATCAAATTGTTCCAAATGATTCTAATCTTTGCTATCTTTCTTGGAGGCCAAATTGTGATCTTCTTTTCTTCAACTCTGTCTTGGACTATAGGAATGATTAGCATTGTGCCAATGTTTGGTGGCTCTTTTATTTGAGATATCTTGGCTCCACGTGAACCAATATTTTTCATCTTTACCCAAGGTTTTCCATGCCTTTCTTACATAAATATATTACTTTAAATATTCAACATATCAATTGCCATAAATAATGGCTTTGTTAGCAACTTTAACCTTGCTATTTTCACAACTTCATTCCTTTTCTTGCCTCCTATTTGATTCCAATATTTCTTGCCAATAACAAAAAAATTAGCCTCTCCAAGTGTTGTGTTCCTATTCTCTACATAAATTGAGGTCTTCTCTACCTCTTTCACTAATCCAATCTTCAACTACCCTTTCTTTTTGCTAATGTCATCACTATTTAAAATCATAGTGTTGATTGTATGCCCCATGTTTCTTTCATGTTGCAGGGTGTTTACTACCACATCATATTCCAAGTATTCTTGTATTTCCTCTCCACCATTACTGTCCATTGTTTTGGACATTGTTCTCCCTTTGGCTTTGTCATTTGCTCTAACTCAATGACCACTCCTTTTCCATCTACCTGATCCTCTTTCTTAATAGGTTCCTCAATATGTTTATCCTCTTTATTGTCAAATTTTTGCTTAGCTTCATCCTCTACCTAATACCTTAGCAATATCTATATTCTCCTTCCTCTTTCTTCATTCTTGGCTAGTCCCTCCTTCAAATTTTTAATCTCCTATAACATTCTTTCATCCTCTTCTCTCTGTCTTCTCTTTCTCTTTTCATCTTCCTTTTTTCTTCTCAAGACATCTTTGTAGCATACCCATTCTCTCCAAAATTCTTCATGTGGTGTCATCCTTATAAAAGAAGCTACAAAATGTTCTTAAAATGTCACAAATAACCAACCCCAATCAATAAATTCAAACTATCCTTTATCCTACTATAAATCAAAATCTTTCCCACGACAATCAAACTTATGCAACTAGCACAACTGTGCTCTCCAATATGATATAATCCTACTCTAGTACCAATTATGATGCAAGTATGGAGGTGTTCACCAAGTTCTTCTTACCAAATCTCATCACTAGGATTCTTCCAATCCTACCAAACATATTACCATCATCCCCTCCTGACTCTTCCAAGGCTAGAGATGAAGTGGTTGGCCTTTTCCTCATGCCATATTCACCTCTTCCAAATATCTCCACCTAAATCTTCACAATCCCAGAAAACTATTTCTCAAACCACACAACACCTCCACTCCCTTACATCCTCTAGGATCTTTCACAAACTCTACATCCCAAATTTCTTTCAAAGGCTTAATTCATTACCAATAAAGTGAATTCAAATAGTCATAAGGTTCCATATATCTTAGTGGGCTCCAAACACCAATATTAGAAAATTGGCCTAATGAGGGCTCTTCCTTGTAGGCCTATCTTAGGATTTAGGTAGGAAATCAAAATCTTTCAAACACCTACCAAAACTAAAGGGAGATTTAGATACCCAATACTAAACTTCAATAAATTCCAAAATCTTAGGTTCTAAATTGTTCATTAAGGCATACAACTCATAGGCCTTAGCCTTAAAAACATTATCAAACTATAAGCTCTCAAAATCTAGAAACAACTTGAACAAAAAATTTTTATTACACCATTATCTTATCAAAAACTTTCAAACTACTGACTTTTGGGCTCCTAGTCACTGAGGAGATAACCAAACCTTCAAACCCCTACCTCAATGAGGGTTTCATTACTGAATATAGAGATTGGCTTCCAAAATCTAGTACCTTGCCAATTCTACTTCTCTAAAGGGCTATCCAACATCTAATGAATGCATGCCAACCCTCAAACACACATGCAAACCATAGCCAAGACTCAATCACATTTTTCCATAATGTTGATTCACTATATTTACTTGCAATAATAGGTACTTTTTGATTCTTGGTTCATATCTTTATGGGGATTGGAGTTATGGTGTAGCCTCATGAGAGGGTAGTCTCCAACAACACAAAAAACTTTAATACCTTTCACTATATCCATGAAAGAAGAACATGCAATCACTATGACACCTTCTCTGAAAATATGTAGAATTTACTATCTAAACATTGAATTGTGAATTCTTGTCAATAACATAATTATACCAGAAAAACTTTAAACATCAATAGTTCATTATCATCTATCTAGGAAGCTTGAGGATCACCAAATTCAATGAATAAGGAGGAAATATTAAAACTACAGTCAAATATCAGTACACCAACAGATTTCACAAATAAAATGCTAATTTCTTATTCAAAAACCATACACCATACCCTTCATTTCTGTTCTCCACATCTCATCTCTATATTGTATTTTGTTTTATAATAATATTACCTTTCACCTCCCCTAAGAGCTTTTCCAAGATGGTTGACCTTCCATCTTCCAAAAACTTGTCATGTTGCAAAATGTTGTCACCAACAATTTTGACAACATAGAAACATTCACACTTTTTCTTGCATGTTTGCATTTTATGGTCTTACATGATTTATTGGAACCTTAAATAGGTCCAAAAGAATATAATGACATTCCAACACTCCATCTATGGCTTACATGGCATTCTCCACTTTTAGGGACTTTGACTCACTTTGACCTACATTGATTTGAAACATAACCTTGGTCAACATGACCTTAATTGAATGCCTAATTACATGAATTGAAATAACTAATTCCCTAATATATAATTACTCAAAAAATACTAACTATGCCTCAAAATTCCATGGAGATGGTCAAAGCACTCCTATACCAGTTCAACAAAGAGAATTTCCTCGTATAGCAAAGTTTGATTAAGTTGCATCTAGTGGGAATTAGAGATGGTACAAGACACTTTGTGGATAATGCATATGTGGAGATAAGAGTTCTTCCTTTGATAGCACAACATTTGAAAGAGAAGAAAGAACAAAACCAAGTTATGTTGGAGATTGCATCTTCCCTAAACTATGTCGAGTTTAATGACATAAAAGACTGAAAAAATAGCAAGGAAATGTGGGATACACTACAGACCATTTATGGAGGAGACACTATAATGCCCTGCCCAGAGATCCTTGGAAACAAGGATTCAAATCAAGCCAAGATATATATTTTTTTACAAGTATGAATGCACAAGACAACATCATACAGGGATCACAAAGATCGCAACGGAAGACTTCAACACAATCTCGACAACCAACGAATCTCCGAACGCCACTACCCAACTAACACACCCAAAAAAAAGCCAACGACCACCACAACAAGATGAGGGCACAAGAAATGACCACTCATCAAAAAAACACCAAGCTGGGGGAAAATGCAGAATCCTGAAATTTGGCTAAGCCTGAAATCTTGAAGCCCTAAAAATTGGCTAAGTCTGGATTTCTGAAGCCTTGAAATTTCCTAGAATCCATAACTTATCTCTGAGAGTTCTGAAACCTATCTCAAATGATTTGTCGCATATATTAAAATATATCTTAAGTATAAACTTATACTTAAACGATATATTTTAAACCCCGAAGGACTACAACAGAAACCCAAAAATTGAATTTCAAAAGAAACCTCCTGAATTCAAAATGCAACAACATAGGCTTGAAGAACGCCCAAAAGGGTATCTAGATCAACTCACAAAAAGATCGGATCACAAAGAAAAGTTCCCGCTAATGGCACGCGCAGGTTTTTCACAAAAATTGTGCGAAACTTTTTACTAAGGGAGGGCGACACTTCTCCCTTACTGAGTGCGTCACTTCTCAAGAAGGCGTGTGATACTGGAAAAGTATCGCGCGACATTTCTCATAAAGCCATGCGACACTCTTCCAGTGTCATATGACACTTCTCCAGTAATGCATGCGACACTTTATAGTATCCTACGACATTCTTTCTATGGGTGTGCGATACTTTATCAGTGTCACACAATGCTGAAAAAATGTCGCCCATAGAAAGTAAAAACACTTCCAAAACTCAAAAACGGGGAAAAATTGACAAAAGAACCTCCACACCGGGGAGTACTGGATCCACAAAGGCTCGAGGAATGAACACTCGAGTGCAAGAACAACACGGAATGAAGGACATCTATCCATCTAAACTATAGCAGCAAAGAACACACTGAAATAAACATCACAGAGAACAAAAGTAACATCGCAATGAACATAAATACATCTTAGGAACAAAACAACCAAACTAAGTACATGGTTCCTCCCAACCGTCAATAGCATCATAAGACCATCGTGGGTCCTAGCCATCCCTCGCGCGTAACATCCCAAGCCACTGACCAGATCGTCAGTACTGTCGTAATAGGGATGTCACTACTAAAACATGCAACAATATAAGCATAAGGAAATCTAACATGCTAGTAGTAAAGCATAAGATAATCCTACAATAGATAACATCTCCTATTACATGCTAAATAGCAATAAGCAACAGATGTACTACTAAATCAAATAACATCATCTAATCATATGTTAAACATCATGATAAGGGAATGCGTCAAGTAAACTAACATCATCTAAACATGATATCCAAGCATTCCAATGAAAGCATAAATCACAAGAAAGCATACTTCGGAACCCGAAGTACCAAGTGAAGACATCCAGCAATGGTCGCACTAGGACAAAGATCATCTCTGTACACCGATCCCTAACAGTGGTGAAGGTAGCTATGCCTCCCAACCACGTGGCACCCATAGGTCCACACCCGCTGTGCTGATGGAGATAATGATCCAACCACAAACACACAAAAGCACAACATCCAAGGCTAACACTCACACCAGACAGTATGATGGCTAAACCAAGAACCTAAGACAATGCAAGGAGTAAAGGTCCTGGTCAGACACTCAAAAGGCTACTAAGTAGGGGCTGACATCATGGAGAGTCACTTGGCATCGACAAGCCCAAGCTCGGATTTGTGTAGCTCAACTCCCTCAATGGAAGGCCAATACACTATGTAGCTCAACTCCCTCAATGGAAGGCCAATACACAAAAGTACCATTTTATTATCTTAAGTTTTATTACCAGTCACACATTTTCTTTAATTATCACTTATTCAAGCTCCTCTCAGCCATACCCGTGGCGTCATGATCGCCGGGCTGCGAGATAGAAGCCCCCTCCATATGCTACCCTACCCTACCCATGCTCATCCTACGAAAAGTGCCCGTGGGCATGCATACTCCCATCCCAACCCTAATGATCATAACTTCTGGCAAATCCACGGAAGATCAGGCCTCGCAAGTCACCCAAAAAATGTCATAACGAAGATCATAACACAAGGACAGGAATGAGAACACAATGCAAGGAAAACACCCAACTAAAAGCAACATGGGAAGGATGAACTCTACATGAATCCCAAAGCCAATAAAATCATACATCATGAAATCACTCAACCGGCCTCAATCTGAGAGTATGGATTCTACACGAATCCCAATGATGAACAAGACAAAAAGACACAAACTTACTCAACCAACCTCAATCCAAGAGTATGGATTCTACATGAATCCCAATGTCCATGAAACAAGGCAAAGGTCCAAAAGAAAACCATAACGAGTATAAAATCACTCAACCGAACACAACGTCGGGAGTACGGATGCAACACGCATCTCAATGCAACATAAAAGTGCAAAAGTGGTCTGACTGATATCCAAATGGATCATCCAAGTCCACGAACCACATTGTGCCAAGAAAATCCGAGAAAATAGGACAACACGCAAAATGAGGTAAAAATCCCAAATTTTAGAAAAACTTCAAAATTAAAACCCATTTAGCCTTTGGGTTCAAAAACCCCAAAAATCCAAAAATAAATGAAATTGGACACCATATGCAAAAATGGCCAGCATAACGGTGCAAAACTCCTAACCCTCATCCCAAAAACAAGGAAATGTTCATACCCGCCCAACCGAGTAGAACTAACATACACAAACGGAGGGGAACACTAGTTCTCAGCCTCCAAACAAACGGCTACCAAAAATAGAAGCAAAAACGGAGCAGAAACAATAAAATAGGAAATCCCTACCTCATAGCCAAAAGGGCAAAACGGGAATCTGAACCATAAAATAAATATCTCGTAGAAGTAGTTGAAAATCGCGACAATCCAAGGTTTCCCCGAGCTGGATCGAATGAGCCCAACCTTGCGATGATCCCACGCCCGTAGCTCCCACAACGAACAAAACAGTAAATCCTCATGAAGAGGATTTTGGGTTTTACTCTCCAACTTTTCAATTTGAAAGTGAGAAGTGAGGAACTAAATTCCTCTTTGGATACTTATTCACTTTTTGGGTGAATAATCGATTAGGGCATTTAACCAGCCAATTTAGTTAAACCCCGAATCGACCCAAACAAAAATAGGCCATTCCTATAAATAGGAATTCATCTATGGAAAAGCTGCCAGAAATTAAAATAAAACAATTAAAAAACCCAAAAATCCAAAAACACATAAATCTCCTGAACAACTTTCGCGATAAAGCAAAACTCTAAATGCACAGACACGCTTACTAGTCTAATCACATAATGCAAATGAGTTCAGATTTAATAATCACCGAAAGGTTTAAATTAAACATTTAATTAAGGATATGTCGACTATACAAAGGCGACATTGGTAAAATATGAATGGCTAAATCACTAACTCCATGTGCCACTACCAAGGATATAAATCTTGCACACTAAACAACACGATCAAGTGCAATTGCATATAATAACATAGCCAAAGCAATAAATACATTAAATCACGTAATTTAACCATTTATTTAATTATATTAAAATAATCTATTTACATCACTCACGTTCGCATAAAGCATAACAACGTAGGAATGAAGTAAATAACCATAGCATTAAATCCATCACATAATATAATCAGAGGTATGTCCAAATACCAAATAACCATATATCATCATAAAACACACTGTCATCTCAAAATGGCATCATCATGCAATATGATTAACTGAACAACATAGTAGTCTAAAATCCATGATACTGGAATCAAAGAGTAACATTTGACCCTCAGGTCATCTCAAATGTAAACATAACATGAGTAACAAATATCTATCTAATTAGAAATATAACAAGGTAAATGCCTCAGCACATAACCCAATAAATCAACATGGACAATCCATTTCTAATCATTAATGCATTTAATAAAGATTGATTACTCTGCATTAAAAAGGCATTTAAAACACATAAGCAAACACAGTCATAAACATGACTAACCACTACTACAGGAACCTAGTCCAGTGCAACATGGTAAAAGAACATAGTGCAATATTTGCACACATCTCAAGGTAATCACGAAACAACCTCATGATACCACATCGATCCTGGTAACCATTGACACAAACCTTAGTGAAAAAAAATCACATCATAATCTCATAGATCAATCAAAAGCATAAATAAAGCAACTGATACAAAAATATAAATCCAAACACCTCGACAATGTAGACCACTCAGGGTCACAATCATGATCCCATCACAACAAAAGATCATCAAGGTTGCATCCATCAGGACGACTTACAAAAGTCAAATGGGAGAGGCACTACAAATACAAATGTCTTGAGGGAGAAATAAAAAATCTTGAGAGGTAAGTTTGATAAAATGAGAATGATGAAAATTGATACTATTGTCCAGTGTTGTGAAAGAATCAAAGAGGTTGTTAATTCTATAAGAGGAGAAAATGGAAAGATTGTGATGTGATTTTCACAACACACACCAGATTTCTACTAAGAAATGGGGACCCCCTAGTTTAATTTTTTCTTTTCAAAACCCCTATTTTGGAGTCTAGGTATTTTCAAAGCTCTAGTTGGTGTCTAAGTCAACCTTGACCTTTTGCTTAAGAAACCCAAATCCTAAAAATTCAAAATTTTGGAGAAAAGTGTGATTTTGAATGTTAAAAGAGCACACTATCACACCTAGTGCACCTAGCACACCGCTCAAGGTGTGTCAGTATGCTAGCTGCACTAGTGTAGAACACTTCCTCTTAGAAGTGTCCACAAGTGCAAGTGCACACCTCCAAAAAATGTGCTCCATCCTAGGCCTATATAAGCTAGGACCCCTCTCCTTTTTTACACCCATTCTATGCTTTCAACTACCCTGGCAGTGCACCTTCACACCTTGTAAGGTGCACTATAATCCTTAACCTCCACACACAAGCACTAAGTTAAAAAGAATAAAGGTGCACACCTTGCACACCTATCCAAGGTGCACAAGGTGCGCACCTTTATTTCATAAATTAGAAAAACCTAAAAAATTAAGCACTACCCTAAGATGAAAGGTGCGCACCTTTGTACAGAAACAGACCTAAAAGCAAAGATATCATAAGGAGGATGCAAAGTTGCACACCTTTCCAATGTGTGCAACTACACACCATTTTTTATACTTGAAGGTCAAGTCTTCAAGAAATTAGGGTGCACACATGTACAACCCACAAGGTGTGCATGTGTGCGCCCTATTTCTATTTGCTTAAGGTGCCTTTACAATATAAGGGTATGCACATTGCACACCCTGCAAGGTGCACACCTTTTTAGTGAAAGCATTTTCAAATATGAAGGGTACTCCTAACGCATCTTCAAGGTGTACAGGGTGCACCAAAAACTTGCATGATAGGGCCTTAAAGAGGTGTTTAGGTGTTTTAACAAGATTTTGGGTTTTGGGTCATTTTTTTAGCATTTAGGGTTTGTTTAAAATTGATTTTTCCACCTCCTAGAATAATAGGCTTTTTTTTTTTAGTAGATATAATGGCTTCTTTTTTTTCCTCCCTCATAGCAAAGATTGCTCCTAAGCTAGTGGTTTTCAAGTTCCAAGGTGTATTTTCCAAATCACATTTTCAAGATGCGCATTCAAAGATCCTAGATATAGAAATGGGTCACATTGACTGGAATGCATTATTGGTTTTATGCAACAAACAAAATGAGAGCCCCTAATGGTGTTTGCACTTATAATATTGGGATTAGTAAATGCAGCTTCACACTTGGTTTTAGTACAATCTTCTAAGTTGATCATGGCTTTGGCTGAGAACTATGTTTTAGAAGACAGGGTGATCAAAAGCATAACTAGAGAAATCATTCTCAATCTAAGACCAAGAATATAGAGAAAGTATATAATCTTCTCAGGACAAATCAGTATATAAGACTGAAATACCATCAAGCAGAAAAGTGGTATAGAGATCATCAACAAGAAGCCATAGAAATTATTTAATCTTTGTATCTCATTTATAGAACACCTTCGAGAAGAAAATCTAGAAAAGTAGATATGAAAAGAGGTTACATAAAGGATGATATCAGACATTCCATAGTGCTCCTAAGTAGAATCATGGGATTACTAGCAATAGGATAGTTAAATATATGGATGCTACACTTAATTGAAACCACTTGAATGGAAAAGATGCCAATTGACTAGGCCACAATTTTGAGTGAGAATTTAGAATAGCCAGTGGTAGTGAAAAATGATCTAAGGTTTTATATGACATCTTATTGTTGGAAATATTCAAGACTAGGCTAAGTTACTGAGAGGGGAGGGGTGAATTAGTAACTTCTAAGACTTTAACAATTTCAATAAACCAATTAGCATTCAATTCATCACATCTAATCTAATTACATGCATGAAAAATTGAAAATATGAAAGCATCCATAACACTTGAACACAAAGATTTGGTGACCTAGAAGCCTTCCAAATAGAAAGTAAAACTGGGGTAGGGATGATGCCCACAAAATTTAGTACTACAGCATAAAGTTGGCATGTTAAGGCTTACATTGATCACTTCTGATGATCTACCCTATTAGGAGCAAATAGGACTGCTAGGTCCACCTTGTGAGAGGATTTAAAAACATACAATGAAGTATGCACTCGGTAAAGAGATTTAGAAAAGACTATTGGCTCTACCTTTTTAGAGGATTTTAACTAGTTTACCTATTAGGATGAAGCAGTAGATCTCTGATTTGCAACTAAGTTTTTTGATAGAGATTACTTAGTGTGCTAATCACCTTTCTATGATATATTTTTCATTGTTGCTCCTTCTACTAATATGGGCTTTATAATTCATCTGCTGCATTCACAATACATATGCTTACACATTGGCATTCTTGCACTTTCTTGCTCTTACTTTTTTTCATACATTGGATATGATACAATACATCACATATATATACCAATCCAATTAAAAAAATTACAAAGTCAGCCATGACACAAGTTAACACAAATAGTACAAAGTTGGCCCACATGAAGATACTCGAGTTCTGAAGATTGACTCGGTTAGGTTCTAGTATTCGACATCCACTATCACTGCTTGGCATCATCATGCTCTTAGTAGATGTAGAAGCTCAGCTCATACTGATCACTTTTAAGTAATCTTGAACTTTGTCTACACTGGTGACTTGATAGATATTGTGCAACTAGGAAAACATTGAATCACTTGGTTACCATGAAGTAGCTCAATTAACACTGGCTTCACATCACCTGAATTATGAACTCGGCAACCACTGATAAACTTGGTGTACACTAAAATGCATGGTTTGAACTGCTGGACTTCACACTAACTAAAACTACTTGGTAACCACTAAGATTAGTCCAAAAGACTCAGTAGCAACTATAGAACTCAGTGGCTACTGAATTACATTGCAAACACTGTAAACTATTCAATGAGCTTAGTAGCTATACAAAATCTGAATAAGTGTGTATCACTAGTAAAAAAATTGATTGATATGTCAGAAATATCCCCCTTTGGCATTAGTGATAAAAACACTTATTACCCCAAAACTAAATACCTTGTATTCATCACGATGTGATACTAGCTCAATCTATTTTGAGATTTTTCAAAATTGATCTTTGTAAGGTATATACAGAGTATTTCTTCCCATAGCATATTTCTCCCCCATACTATGTGATCCACTATGTGATCCACTATGTACATATAACTTTTCTCTCATATAATAACATATCTCCCCCTGTAGCTTTACTCCCATATCTCATCTCCCCCTTTTTGATAGTAATGCCAAAGATTTATTCTAACATATTTACATGGAGACACCAAAATGAGATAAGAATTCAAAGTGTACATTGAGAGTAATTGCCAAGGTTATATCCCATTTTTCTTGTAGTACTTTGCTTGTATGAATGGAAATTTTCACTTCTACTAACAATTCAATCATGTGGTCAGCAACATAGAAGATGTTATTATGGATTAGAGTCTTTGAATATATAATGTGTTTCTATATAGCATCCATGACCAGAAGGATCATATTTGTATATCAATCAATGTTGAATGGATCCTTGCTTCTTTTCTTAATAATTTAGCTTGCATGTTTGACCAAAATCTAATCTTCTTGAAATGTGTAGAGCTTGAACTAGGGTCAAGTTGCAGTTGTTGAGGACTTGGTTTAAGATCTATATCAATTTTGGACAATTTAACCTTTACTTCCTTAGTATACTTAGTGTCATCATAGAGTTTTGCAAAAAGTGATGACACATTTGAACAAGATGCCTCAAGATTGACCAAAATTGTTGAAAGCTCAACTTGATGAATGGCTATTTTCTGAGCAATATGATCCAACACTTTATTATTGAATTTATTTTTAGCCTTTTCAGCTAGCTCATCTTAACCTTCAGTTTCCTCATTGAACTTTTGGATTGCCTCTCCAAGCTGAAAAAAAATAGGTTGAGAAGAATCAACCTCAATTCCAATAGCCTCACTCAAAATATTCTTGTCATCATCTATAATCTTATATTCTTTGTCTCTTTCCTCTTTCAATCTTTTTTGTTTGGCCTTTTTTTGGAGTTCACCAAATATGTGCATTTGGTCTACAAAAAGATTGTAGATATCCCATTTGGGAATTTCTATTTCCTCATCCAAATCTATATCTTCTTCTATCTACTTTCCTTTTAAAAATTTCATACTCGATTGAACCTTAGGCTCAAATGTCCTTGCACTTATTGCTTTTGTACCTGGAATGGAAACAATAGTGGACATACTCGGGCTTGCAGTAAAAATTGATATAGTAGTGACTAATGGAATACTTACAAAAATGCTTGAAGAATCTAAAATTGATGAAGTCAAAATTGTAGAATCAAAAACTAATGTAGAAAAAATTGGAGAGCTTACCATGGATGCACTCAAAACTAAAGAAGTCAAAATTGGAGAAGTGAAGACTGAAGAACTTAACTCGGTAGATGAATAAGGAGTCTACAACTCAATTGATGAAGTAGAAGTCACTTCTATCAATGATGTGCTAAGTTGAGTTGAGGCAAAGAGTGATTAGACATTTGATGTATCTATAGTAGTCATAAGCAAACTTGTTGAAGCTATCTTGACTAGGTCAGTCTCCTCATCATCTTGATTATCTTCCTTGGTAGCCTCTTCACCTTGATCCTCTTCATCTTCTTCATTATCAAAATGAGTCACTTCTTCAACATTTTCCTCCTCATCTTTCTCCTTATCTTCTTCTTCATCAACATCATTTACTTCAATTGGAAATTCACTTGGTTTATGAAGATGATAAATGTTCTTCCAAGTGTTTTTAGCATTCTTAACAATATGCTCTATATCCTTAATCAAAACTAAACAAGTATTAAACCTTAGAGTCAATTTTTCTTCATTTTTCTTTAAAGACTCTTTCACCTCAACATCTAAAATGCTCGATAGTAACTACGTCAAGGTTTGTGCATATATTTCTTTGACTATTTGCATGGAAAAATCCCATCTTGGCTTTATTTTCTCTAGCAATTCACTAGAGACTTGAGAGGCAATCTGGTTTGGTGTGTACTTCCATTTATCCATTTTTCTCAGCACCAGTTCTTCAACTTATTTCTGCTCTACCTCTATCCTGATCTCATATTTCAAATATTTGAAATTTTTTACTCCATCTCCTTCTTGCATTTGCTTTAATTTTTCTTGAAAGGTGGTTGGAGGTTTGCTAAAAATAATGTCACTTCCTTTCTTCTTTGACCTCCTTGTGAAGATTGTAGTGGATGACTTTCTAGGCTTGGTGATGATCACGTTGCCCTTTTTCTTCAAAGGTTCTTCCTTATTTTTAGATTCTTCTTCATCCTCTACCTATTCCTCATTCTCACCTTTTCCCTCAGTTAACAAGAGAGGTGCACTAGCTTTTAGTTTGGCTATCCTTCTCTTCCCTTTGTTAACATGTGGGAGCTTTATCTCTAACTCAATTTTGGCCTTAGCCTCTTTATAAGTACCAAAGTAAGGGGCCCTAGGATCAATAGGTTCATTGAAAAGGGCTTCAATGATATCCTTGGTCTCATTAATGTTCACCTCATAGCCAAGAGGTTTAACCCATGCAACTCTAGGCTTAACTTCCTAGATATATACTTTATCACAGTCCATCATGAAGCACACATCATCCTTGTAGTCTTCAACTAACTTCTTTGGAATTTTGAACCTATTGTTCATTTTATCTTTGAACACATCAAATTAGTTATCCATGATGTTTCCATAGTTATCACCCATTTCTACAATATATTCATTTATTTGCTAAAGTATAGGAACATCTTTTCTCTAGATTATAATGCTTTTGGAAGGGAAGAACTTCTGGAAATAAAAGAAAAAATAGTTTAATAGAGAACCAAATTTGCACAAATTATTCTTTGAAGTTATAATACTTTCCATATTCTTGTTGAATTACCTCAATAATAGCTTGGCAAGGACATAAGATAAGTTGTTCTTGACCACTTTATATGCCAAATCCATAGCTTCACATGATAAACTATTATGACATCTTGAACTGTATATCTTATGATCAATAACATGAATACCAAACTTCAACTCTACATCAGTAACACTACTTATTTTCATACCTATATCATCCCAATTGGCTAGGGTTTTCTTCTCCAACTTTTCTTGACCTATGGTTTTAGTTGTTTTGGCTTTGGCAAGCATGGGAAGGCTAGTGATTTCAATGAATCATTTTCTTGGTTATCAAAATTGGTTTCTCTAACCAAAATTTTCCATTATGTACCCAGCTAAGGATATACCTAATTCATTTTATTTGAAATTCTCAGGGCATATGAGGAATATGTGTTAATCCTTTTGCTTCCAAATGTTGATGCTTGGGTTTTAGGGTTCCATCAACACATAACTAACCTAGCGCCAATTTCTTGAATTCCATATTTAAAATGAGTTTGAATGTCATTAACAAGAAGTACCTTAGGATGGATTTGGTAGTGAACTTCACTTGGGTCAAGGGTTTTAGCAACTACGGGCATGAGCTTGAAATCCAACACTTTCCATTCAACACCTTGAACCAACATGTCTAAACCTTTCTTGACCTTGTTGCTGTTGGATGCCATTTTTTCTTGGTAGCTTGAGAGAACTTCAATGATTTTTGTAGGAAATTTTCTCAAGTTTCTTGATCACGCAAAAAATAGCTCTTTGCAATAATAGTTGAATATTCACAGTAGGGAATGAATTCAATTCCATACATTTTGTTAAAACTTCACCATTAATGCTTGGTACAGAGGTAGATGAGTTAACATTATGCTTGGCAGTTTGTCATCCACTACTTACCATTGATCACTCGGTGACATCTCTACAATTCAGTAACCATAAGTGCCTTGTTACTTCCAAACTTTCTCAGTAGAGTCTATGACCCAACCTTACTCGGTAGAGAAGGTAACTTGATAATAACTTATACTAATCTTGCTCAATGATCCCTTTATATCTTGTATATGGATTTGGATCTTTCTCACCTTTCAATTGGAACTGATTTAGATGTATTCTTTGATAGCCTGGTTCTAGTTCTTCCAAGGGAACTTAATTATAAATGGTAGAGTCACCCAATTCTTGAGTGACTTGACCATCATTACTCAGACTAGTAGCCTTGGTAGACTTAGGAATCCATTTCGATTTCATCTGCTTTTAGATGTTATTAGCCTTTTCTTTCTTCTCATCTTCAATTTTACTAATATTCATACAATTCTTTACAAGATGACCAAGTTTTGTACAAATAAAAAATCTTTTAGTGGTACCTCTTTTCCTCATATGATGTTTAATGCAATTCATAGCAATGTGTCAAAATTCTCCACAATAATGACATTTACACCAGGTATTGTAGTCCCAACCAAATATTGCTTTCACAATTTGTTCTGTAGGATTCAATGTCTTTGTTTTGTATTCTGATGCCTTATGTCCATGTTTCTTACATTTATGATAGTTGCCTTCAAATTTTGGTTTCTATTTGCATTCATTAGCCTTATGACCATGTTGATTGCAATTGTAGCATTTTCCATTGAATTTTGCTTTTCCATTACTCCAACATTTGTTTGATGTACGACCTATCTTACCACAATGATTGCAAGTAGGTCTTTGATTCTTTTGAGCACATTGTTTGGATTTTTCACCTTCTTCTTTGTATCTAATTCCTATTTTTCCTTTTTTCCTATAGAGGTTTGTCTCATTTAGTTGATCCATGTCTCCTTGATATTTCATCATTCTTTCATTGATTTACTTCTCAGTGTTTAGGTCATTTCTTAATCTTTCACTAATTTTTTTTCCAGATCTCAGCTCATTTTTTATTCTTTCATTGATTTTTCTTTCAAAATTTAAATCATTACTTATTCTTTCATTTTCAAGTCTTAGGCTCATGATTTCCTCATTTGCATTGGAGAGCTAATCAATAAGGTCTACTTGCTGAAGGGATTGGTTTTGGATTTCATTGTTCCTTCTATCTGTCTCTTCTTTTATCTTGTTTCTTTGTTCCAAGACTTCACATAACCTTACTGACTGAATTTCTTATTCTCTTTTTAGCTTTCTTACTTCTTCTTATAGGGAACCATTCTTCTTTAGGAGTTCTTTGATTGCATCATTTGCTTCATTTGAACTACTTGAAGGGTGAAACTCTTTAATTCTTTCTTTAATGTAGAGATGATCATTAATTTTATTTGCAAGTTCCTTTCTTCTTTTCAGGGATTGGGAAAGTTACTCCTTAGCTTTCTTGAGTTGGGCAATGGCCATTTCCAGATCCAAATTTTCATTGTTAATAGCTTTGTCAAGTATAAATATCTCCATATCCTTGATCTTTGCTCAAGCTATTAAACTTTCTCCTAAGAACCACAAAGCTTTGATACCAATTATTGGAAATATTCATGACTATGCAAAGTTAATGATAGGGGAGGGGTGAATCAGTAACTTCTAAAACTTTAACAATTTCAATAAACCAATTAGCATTTAATTCATCACATATGATCTAATTGCATTTATAAGAAAATAAAAATATGAAAGCATCCATAACACTTGAAAAAAAAGATTTGGTGACTGAGAAACCTTCCAAGTAGAAAGTAAAATTAGGGTGGGGATGCTACTTACAAACTTTAGTACTGTAGCATAAAGTTGGCTTGTTAAGGCTTACATTGATCACTTATAATGATCTACCCTGTTAGGAGCAAATAGGACTGCTAGGTCCACCTTGTCAGAGGATTTAAAAACATACAATGAAGTATGCACTCGGTAAAGAGATTTAGAAAAGACTATTAGGTCTACCTTGTTAGAGGATTTTGACTGGTTCACCTATTAGGATGAAGAAGTAGATCTTTTATTTGCAACTAAGTTTGCTGAAAGAGATTCCTTAGTGTACTGATCACCTTTCTGTAATAGATTTGTCACTGCTACTCCTTGTACTGATATGGCCTTTATAATTCTTTATCTTCTGCATTCACAATACATATGCTTACACATTCGCATTCTTGCACTTTCTTGCTCTTACTTACTTTTTTCATACATTGGATATTGTATATGCAAAAACTTAACTTGTCAAGAGTCAACATAAACAAGAAAAAATTAGTAGCATGTGCATTCAAGATAACAAATAAGATTGAAAAACTACTAATTCTACTTGAGTTTTAAACACTATGCAACCAACATATTAGAGTCCTCACACAACCTCAAAGTAGTTCAACAAGGGTGCCCATAAGAGGCCTTGTTGGTGTGCTTAAGTGTGAAAGATGTAGATCTGCTCTCCCTAAAAACAACTATTGAACCCCTTGATGACAAAAATGTAATATGAAATGAATCTATACTAAGAATGTATGTGAAATATTTCAAGAAATATCTATGAGTAAGCCACCCTTAAAGGATTCCATGAATATGGAAATGAATGAAATGCAATGAAGAAAGAAACCTACAAAATCATACTACCATGAAACTAATGCAAAAACTAGAAATCTAAGTAATGACAACAACTACCAAAGGTTAGTTCTAAGCATAAAATCTCTAAAAATCTCTAGAACTATACTAGCATGATAACAATGCATATGGAGGAGATGGAAAATGATTGAGACAAGGGCTCTATTTATAGGTTTGAGAGAGGCCTTGGGGAGGTGGCATCTATATGGCATCCACATAGGTGCCACAAGGGAGACACATGAGCTAAAGGACAAGCCATGCAAAAGTCAAAAAGAGCCTTTTATGTTTGAGAGGCTCAAGGTGTGCTCACACATGTGTGAGTAACCTTGGGGGAAGGAGTGAGGGACAAAGGTGTAAGAGGTATAAGAGGTATAAATGAAGTGGAAGGTTTACTAGATCAAGAGCTTCTCACACATGTGTGAGAAAATACTTAGGAGCTAAAAGGTGATTAGAAAGGTGTTTAGGATAATAAAGTGGGGTTAACTAGTGGGTAGGCTTAGAAGGATGAGAGTGATGGGTGTAGACTAGGTTTTCAGATAGGATTAGGATTAAGTTAAATAATATTTAACATAATTATGGGATTAAAGAATTTAATAAAATGGAAGAGATTAAATAAATTTAATTTATTTAAAAGGGGATTTATGGAGCACTATGTATTAAATAAATTTAATACATTAGAGGGGTTGTATTCAAATTAAATTTAAATACATTAGGGACATGAACCTATTTAATTAAATAAGTTGAAGAATATGAAAAAATATAATTAATTAATTAATAAATAATTATAATGTCACAAAAAGTAAAATAAAAATTGATGGTGTGCAATTCTTAGTCTGCTGCTAGGGCCTATGTGCCCTAGCCTAACCTGCGACTGGTCTATGCTTCCCATTGTGCATCTTCTTTATGATTTTGAGGGTTGATGATTTCTTTAGCTAGGGTGGGCACTACTATTTTGGGTATTTTGGTCTTCCTCTAGCTGTTGGTGGGAGTCTACAACTCATTCTTAACCATTGTCACATCCTTGGTGGGGGTTTGTGGTGGTGTGTGGTTGAGGGGCTTCTGCCCCATCTTTTCCTCTTTTGTTTGCTAAATTTGGGTTTCAAGTGAATGGGGGATCTTGGTAATGTCTCCTCCCTACCTTCTAGTGGAGATTTAGACATGGGTGATTCGACTTCAATGGTGCATGCCAATATTAAGGTTTTGAATGGGAAACCCCAATTAGGGGAAGGTGAATCCTCTTCAAATGGGAAGATTTGATTATAGAAAATTAATGGATTTTTGCAAAAAGTCAAGGTCTGGCCAATTTTGGTTATTCAACCTGAACAAGTTTTAGAGGATGTCAAGTACTAGAGAAATCATGCTATTATTTGCAAATTTTTAGGACTTTTTCTTTCATTTCCCGTGTTGGATTCCTAGGCCTGTCGAGTGTGGAACCCAAAAGGAGATATGGAAATTCTGTTAGCAACTAATAATTATTTCATGGTTGTCTTCTCAAGAATGTTAGATAGGAATAGGGCTTTTGGAGGTGGCCCTTATTTATTAGTCAGGTGGGGCTCTTCATCAAGCCTTGGCACATGGGCTTTAACTCTACTGAAGAAATCCCCTCTCAAGTTCTGGTGTGGGTTTGCTTGTTGAGACTTCCTTTGGAATTTTGGAGGAAAGATATTCTTCACTCAATCTTGATGCTTCTTGGAAAACATGTGGGATTGACTACACAAACTCAAGATCATAAGGTAATCTCTTTTGCTCATATTTGTTTAGAAGTTGATTTAAATAATTCGTTGCCAGATTCTATGGATATTTATATGGGCTCAATTTCCTAGATTCAGTAGTTGGATTATGAGACACTATCATTTAGATACAAAATCTACCATGAGTATGGGCATTTACTTCACAGATGTCCCAGGAATAAGAACCCCACCTTGGATGCTCCCAGACCCCCTAGGGAGGACAAGGGGAAGGCTACATTATCTAAAGGACCTATTGATAGCGATGGATTTACCCAGGTTAAATCTCAAAATAGAGGCAAAGGTAAGAAGAGAACTTGGATGGACAGGCAAACTGAAGGCACTTTTAACAAGTTTAGGCTCTTGGAGACATGGTTCAAGAGGAAGGTATCCCAGTTGAGCTCTCTTTTGAGGTCAAATTTTAGCTTGAGATTCAAGTTGGGAATATGTAGAGAGAGGATCAGACTCTATTTATAGGGGACCTATAGGTTGGGTAGCTAGATATTGATTTGCCTCCTCTTGTTCAGGATATTGGAGATCTTTGTGGGTCAGAGGGTTCGAAGGGCCTAGTCTTGGTGGCTCCTGATCCCCTTATGCCAAAGGGGACCTCTTATTCCACAAAGAGAAATAAGGCTCCTCTTATTTTAGGCATACTACAAAAATCCTTCAAAAAGGAGCCTTTAGATAAACCATCAAAGAGTGGTAGGAAGATTGATAAGGAGAAGCTGAAGATTATGGGTGAAAATTTGGTTGAGTTTGGGTCTTTAAAACCCATTGATTCTCATTTCTCCTACCCCCATAAATGATTGTGTTGTCATGGAATGTAAGGGGGTTGAATAGAATCCCTATACAAAAGGTTGTTCATAGATTAATTAAGTCTCTATCTCATGATATGGTCTTTATGCAGGAAACTAAACTTTCATTGGATGGATTGGCTAATTATGTTGCATGTATCTAGCCCCAGGGCTCTTGATAGGGGTGGGTGCCTTAAATAGTTTAGGTGGGGTGGCTTTCTTCTAGGACCTAAGGAAAGTCTCCCCCTTATGGTGCATCTCTAGTCAGTCCTCCATTTCTTTGGTTTCCACTAGCTTTGAAACTGGAGAAAGGTGCCTTTTATCCAATATTTATACTCCTACTAATTTTTTATGTAAATCCTAGTTATGGTCTCATATTAGATTCATCTATTCCCTGGACCCTTTTCTTCCATGGATTATGGCTAGAGATTTTAATGTAGTTACTAGTTTGGAGGAAAAGCAGGGTGGGCTAGCTAGGCTATACCCATCTTCAAATCTACTCAGAGATATGATTGGCTAATTGATTCTCATTGATGTGAAGCCAACCAATGGTGTCTTTACATGGAATAATTGGAGATGTGGGGGTGAGGCTATCTTGAAAAGGCTTGACAGATTTTTGGTTTCTTGCTATTGGATGGACAATAGGTGGATCACCAATTCTAAAATTCTTGACTAGAGGGGCTTAGATCACTGGCTCATTGAGATTTCCATCACAGCATACATAGTCATCAAGAATCCCTCTTTCAAATTCCAGCTGATGTGGCTCAGTGACTTGTCTTTACCTAATCTTATGGTGGATTGGTTGTATGAGGCGATGCCTTCACATGGTATGACCATGTATACTTGTAGTAAGAGGATCCAACATATTAAGTACATGCTTAAGGGATGGAATAAACAATGTTTCAAGTATCTACAAGTTTAGAAGACTATTTCTCAAACCAAGCTGGATGATATTACCTGCCAGATTCATGACCATGGGTTGAACTTTGAGCTTAGCAAGGCTAAGTTGTTAGCTCTTAAGTATCTAGAAGAATGGGAGCTTTGAGAGGAGAATTTTTGGAAGTAGAAATCTTGTGTTGATTGGCTTCAGGAGGGGGATAGGAACACTGGTTTTTTTCACAACTCTATTAAGACATGAAGGAATGGAAACTCTCTCTCCTCTCTTGTATTAACTAATGGAGCTCATATATTTTCTTATGAAGATATTTCTAGGGAAGTAGTCAGTTACTTCTTTGATCTCTTTTCTAGGGAAGATCTTTTTGCTAGGCCTAAGGAGCAGGACATCTTGGATTGTATCCCTCACCTTGTCTCTACAGAGATGAATGGTGCCCTCTTAAGCCCTATATTTCTTCCTTAATTGGAGAAAGTCGTGTTTAATATAAATAAAGGTAAGGCCCCTAGCCTAGATGGTTTTTTGATAGATTTTTTTGAAGAATCCTAGGAGATAATAAAGTATGATCTCCTAGATGTGGTCCAGGAGTCACATATGAATAAATAGATGCTGAAGTCTTTGAATTCTACCTTCTTGGCTCTCATACCTAAGAAGGAACGTGCAAATTGATTGGATCAATTTTTGCCTATAGTGTTATGTAATGTTGTCTACAAGATCATCACCAAATTGATTGCTAAGAGGCTCAAGCCACTCCTTGGTTCTTCGATCTCTAATGAATAGGGTGGCTTTGTTGATGGAAGAAAATTTTTGGATGGAGTTGTGATAGCAATGGAGGTTGTTCACTCTATGGATATCTCTAAGGAGAAAGCTATGTTCATTAAACTGGACATGGCCAAAGGTTATGATCGGGTGAATTGGGAATTCTTACAGAAAATTCTTTTGACTTTTGGGTTTCCTAAGGAGTGGGTGGATTGGGTTCTTAGCTATGTAACCTCATCCTCCTTCTCAGTTCTTATTAATGGAGAACCTTCAAATTTTTTTGGTGCCTCTCACGAACTTCGGCAAGGGGACTCTCTATCTCCCTACTTGCTCATTATCATGGTGGAGGGTCTTGGTAGATTTCTAAAAGCTCAAGTGCGAAAAGGTATTATCCAAGGTTGGAGTTGGAAAAATGATTGTCCTTTGTATTATCATCTTCAGTTCATGGATGATACAAAATTGATGGGCATGGCTAGAATTAGTGAGGTAGTGAATATCAGGAGAGCTTTGGATACCTATTTGAAAGTCTTAGGTCAGAGAATTAATGATGTTAAGTCTTCCATTTATTTCTTTAATACTCCTCAGCTTATTCACAATAAGATTGCTAGAATTCTCAGATTCCAAATTGGTTCCCTTCCTTTGATGTACCTCAAGGTCCCTTTGTCCTTGGGTGCTCAGTGAAGGGACTACTGGTAGGGGATTTTGGATATATTTAGGAGTAAGGTTAGTCACTAGACTTACATATGTTTATCTTCTACTGGGAGAGTGGTTTTGCTAAAGAATGTGGTGCGGTCTCTCCCCATTTACATGTGTTGTGTTTAGGTTCCACCCTCTACCTTTGTGAGGGAATTTGGTGCTTTATCTTAGCAATTCCTTTGATCTAGTATCCTTCTTTCCTCAAAGTGGAGCTTGGTCAAGTGGGAGTCTGTGTGTATGCTAAAACATACTTGAGGCCTTGGGCTTCGTTTGATGGCTCTTGTTGTCACAGCCTTGGCTGCCAAGTTTTATTGGTGATGATGTAATAATCAAGACCACGATTGGGCCAAGATTCTTTCCCACAAGTACTTTTTGGTGTGGATTTCTCTGAGGTTCCATGACTTCCTTTGGTGGGTAAAAGCTCCTGTATTTGGGATACTCTTGTGAAGGGAGCCCAACTAGTTAAGGAGGGTCTCTTCTACATTTGTAACAGAGGCTCAGATACTCTATTTTGGCATGACTCTTGGGATGGCCAACCTATCATTATCTCTAGATTTCCCTAGCTTCTACCCCTTTCCCATACTTTTACTAATGCTAGTTGGCTTAAGGTGGAGCATTTTAAGACCATCAAATGCCTAGGTTAGGTTGAGCTGACTTGCTAGAAGGATTCTCAGGAATGGCCAATTAGTGGATCTGATGAGGATCATGCCATTCTTTCTAAAGTTTTGGAGAATAGGTTTTGCAGCTCCCTTAATGAGAGGGAGATCTTGGCTTGGAGTCCTAGTCCAAAAGGTAAATTTATGGTGGCTCAAGGCTATGCTATACTTGATAGGAACTTACATAGTTTGGCTAAAGTGCATTGGTGGAAGAAGCTTTAGAGCAACTTTTATTGGCCCAAATGTAATTTTTTCTTATGGCTATTGGCTCAAAAGAAATGCCTCACTTGGGAGAATCTTTGCAAACGAGGTTTTTAGGGACCTTTGGTTTGCTTTCTTTGTTTGTACAATGAGGAGTGTGCCTCCCACTTGTTTTTTCTCTACCCTTTTTTGAGAGAGATATGGCATAGATGGTGGGAGGCTTGTAATATTCATGCTACTGCTCTTATTAATTTTTGGGAAAGCTTGGGGAGACCTCCAGGAAAGACTTCTTTCTTAAAGGTTGCCTAGATGGTTGGACCAATTTTCATTCTCTAGAACCTTTGGTTGGAAAGGACTCACAATTTTTTTTGTGATTCCAAATTAGGAAGCTATCAACTATGGAAGATGATTCTCAATAGGCTCCAGGAGATGATTTATGCAAAGTGTGAAATGTCTGATATTATAGCTCATGAGGATCAAGTTATTGTGAGGAATCTGAACCTGGAAGATAATAGTTGGGGATGCACTTTTGGAAAAAGACCTAGCCATGTTAAGCAATGAGTTTTTTGGGATGGGAGGTGGTCTCCTTTCCTGACTTGGATCTTGAAAATTGATATAGATGGTTCTTCTCGAGGGAACCCTAGTCATGCTGGTATTGGGGCTATTGGTAGACACAATGATGGTGGTGCAGTTTTTCTCTTCTCTATCTACAAGGTTCAACATTATAATAATCTAATGGAGGCCCTGGCTATTAAGGTTTCTATTGAGCATAGTTTCTCTTTAGGGTGGCAGAAGATCATCTATGAGTCTAACTCTCAAATTGTTGTGGATATGTTGAATAACCAAAGGTTGGAGGATGTTAGTTGGCAACTGGCCTCTTTGGCTAGATAAATTCTTGGTTTTTGTAGTTCCTTGGACTCTGTCTCCTTTTCTCATCTCCCTCACAAATGGAATAGAGTGGCAGATTGTCTAGAAAACTGGGCTTCAGAGAATGTGGGTGGATGGGATATTAATGGTAGCGATGAGTTACTACTGAGTATTGTGAGATCATTAATTAGTTGTTACTAGAGGATAGAAGTATGTAGTGTTGTTTTGGGCCTTTGGCCTCTGCTCTATAACTTGGATTTGATTGAATAAATTTTTACCCCTCTTTAAAAAAAAATTATAATGTCACAAGAAATATTAAATTAATTAATATAACATTTGGGACAATTTTAAGTGTCTACATTTTTCCCCTCTTCGATGTGATGTTAGGATGATATTATATCAAAGAAAAGAAAATATAGTTTTCTCCAGAAAGGGTAGGATTCTTAGGAGTTGTGTCGAAGTGACGATAGGGGAGGAGGGAGCCCCCTCAGAAAAATAGCGCAAAAAATAAATTTTGGAAAATTTTTGTGAAGAGGTCTTTAGAAGAAAAGAAAGGGTAGGAAAAAGGCATAGATGAACATTTTGCATGACTTGGGGATAAACAAGGGTTGACACGACCCAATAAAGGGTATAGGCTCAAAAAGGAGCCTTGGAGGGCCTATATAAGCCTCCAAGGGGCTCAAGGAAGAGTCATTTGCACATCTAGAGAGTAAAGGACTAGAGTGCAAGATGGATCCAATTGATAGATTATAGCTTGGAGAGCATTTATTGGTGCACCAGGGACCAATCGAGATGGGCCCACCAGTGAGTCGACTATCATGCTTTGTCAAAATTTTAATGACATCTTTAAATTTAGCATTTATTACACATTTAATTGGGGGAAACTCAGTCAGGGTGGAGATGACAGTCTCTAGCTTGTTGTCTTTAAGAACAAAAAAATTGGGGATTGGGAGCTCTGCAGAGATGACAGGATGCATCCCATCGTGTGCATAGATGCCAAAAGGGGGAAAATGGGGACCAAAGCTAGGGTAGAGACGATGATCTCTACATCATCATCTCCATAGATGATAGTCTAGCAGCCACTAGCAAGATTTTGGCATTTGCACAACTGTCGAAGATACCAGAACGATATCTCCATAGTTTTTCATCTTTGTTGATCCACGTTTATGTAGATCAGTGTCTCTACTGACTGGCATCTCCACTATTTGGGATGAATCTACAAAATGAAGTGATGCGGATAACTAGGGGGGAATAAAGTAAGATGCCCCATGCTAAAGTAAGAAAAAAAGAACACAAGATAGAGGATATATTGACCATTTGCATGTTTATGTTGCAGATGGAGATGGTGATATTTCGGTCATAGGAGCACGATCTAGTGAATATGGTGCTAGGAGATATGTTGACAAAGGCAGACTGGTAGAATGTTAGATTGTGTGGGTCAGAGCATGTCCACGACTGACTGAATTTGAGATCACATTTAGTGTAGCTATTAGCATTGATAGAGCGATGACATACATCGACTTCTATTTTCCATCTACCTACTAGAGAGGTGATAGTTACTTTGCTCGATGTGTGGTGGATTCTGTGAGTGTTGATCCATGGGATGTACCTAGAGTATGTGTTGGAGGGTGTCGATCCCTATCTAAAAGAGTGCTTTGGGTATTGACAATAGAGGCTACCC
Source organism: Cupressus sempervirens (assembly GCA_028749045.1). NCBI lineage: Eukaryota > Viridiplantae > Streptophyta > Pinopsida > Cupressales > Cupressaceae > Cupressus > Cupressus sempervirens. Next base: position 581,846,184 of record CM053783.1, on the reverse strand, counting down.
ATATAGAGATCATGGTTGACATGGAGGGAGGCATTGGAGTAGAGATTGCCATGACTTGTCCTTTATAAAATTTGAATAAGTGTGTGTCACTAATAAAAAACTTGATTGATATGTCAACACTTATTTCGTATATCTATTAGTAGCAAGAACTATAGATTACCTAGGATTGTTTAAGAGGGGCAACTTGCAAGATGTTAATGCATGGCCTTATATGGTATACCCCCAACTGGTAAAGAAAAATCTCTTGGATCATAGTAGAATATAGAATAGTGAATGATGCTTTCATTTTTGCAATCATCTACTTCATTGAGGGAGACTATGCAAAAAGGATGTCAGAAGAGGCAGTAGAAAAAATTACAAAAAAAAAAGGCACCTACTACATCCAATTCAAGACATTCACCTACTTAAGGGTAGTGGATACAACTATAAATCCTAAGAAGCTCCCTATTTATCCATGTGATAGACTCATTTTGGTAGAGATTATACAACAACTCCCATCTACAAATGATAGGGTAAGGTAACAATATAAGAAGACCTAGGTATGGCCCATCACCATAGGTCTGTTTAGTGTCAAGCAAAAGTAGGATATCATGAATTTTGAATTGGAATTGGTTCAGTATCCCTTGGGGGATTATAAATCCCCTTGTCCATGTTTTGATAATATAGGTAGAGTCCAATTCTTGGTAGGAAAATAATTTAAACATGAAGATGCCATAAAGGATCATTGGATGAATGTAGTAGATGACTACAAATCTAGATAAGGGATTATTGTAGGATGAATATTTATTTGGTAGGAAGTTCCTTGAAAATAAAGACCCCATTGAAGGTTGTTCAACAAGACACTTTAGATGTTTTGGATCCTCTGTATCATTGAGATAAGATATGTGATCATCCGATCATGAATGTAGAGGTTGATAGAGAAGAAAATGCAGATATGAATCATAGGGTGACACTTATCATCTACTTCACCAAGGAATGGGTTAAGAGACCATTCAAGTTTCATTTAGTTCAACAAGCAATAGTCTTCCAAGCTACAACCCACCGAGTGAAAGGTAGATGAGCAAAAATTACAGTACCAATGCTCATAGCCCAATCTCTCCAATTAGGCCAGAGATAGTGTATCAACACAATAGGGAAGTTGGGTACTTCAAGGTAGAGAAAGGAAAGAATAAAAGGAAAAGAATTTCTCTACAATGAGTTGAACTCGAGGTTGAAGGGACTCAAGCCCATGAGGCAACTCAAGCCCAAGAAGCCACTCAAGCTCAAGATAATCCACAAGTGCCACCACCAAAATAGGGATATGGATCTAAAGATAAATTATAAGAGGTTTTATCACACATTCAAGATGAAGAAGCCTCTCTATTAGCTCCTAAGAAGAACAAGGCTAAGACTCCAATTAAAAGGACTAGAAGATAGAAAGAGAAAAGTGAGGTTATTCCTATTCCTTTAGTCCCAAAAACCATTCTTGAAGGAGCTAAAGAGGATCTAGAAGATGAAAAGGATAACCTTCCCTTGAGTTAGAAGACTCATCTAGCTAGGACTACTGAAGAAAAACAAAGAAGGAGCTCCACTATAATGCCACCATCCATTCCTACACAACCTATTCAAGTTACAACTAGGATGATGAGTTACAATAGTGGATTGATGAACAAGAGGACCAAGGGGTTGATGTCTTAAAAATGTCTAATTTTGGCTTCATGCCTCTAGGTACTAAACTTATACGGGGAAAGATAAGGGATACACCAACAAATCAGCCTTTGGGAGAAAATTGGATTCAATTTTCATCTTCTCCACAAGGACCTCTAGATGCCCTGTCATCACTAGCTTAAGATGTATCTTTAGAAGATAAAGGTTCACCCACTCCTCTCCCTTTGGTCAATGAATAACAACTGGAACAAGTGCAACAAGAAGAGCCAAAACAAAGATTGGTCGATGAAGTATCAAAGGAGGGGAAAATATATGAAGAACCCCAGAAAAATTCTCAAGATATAGAGGTAATGACTATGGACTCAATAGATATATAGAAGTTTGATGTAGATCCCTCATAGAAAGAACGATCTTCAGAAAGGAGTGATAAGGCAATGGATCTAGCAACACAAACATACTCTTCATCTAAGTCTTCAATGGAAACTAGTCCAAGATGGTTGAGAAAATAGATAATGGTTAAGCATAAAAGGAAACTGTATTATACTAAGGAAGAGGGAATGAGAGAATTAGTTGAAGCCCTCAAGAAGCCTGAACTACCTAAGGGTGATGCACATACATTGGCCTTCATTATGAGGGACCAAAATTAGGACTTATTTGATCACATTGTTATCCATCCTCTAGATGAAAATAATGAGGATCTAACCACAAATGATTATCAGATCAAAGAAGGCTTGCTGGGAAAGCCAACTATGGACATAGCTAAATTGATGGTCACTACAGGAGTTAAAGAAGTGTTTAATCAATTGGACAAAGATGAGGCTAAATTGGTCAAGTTGAGAAAGAATAATGAAATCATGAGGGGATTTCTACATGAGATAGTCAGTCTTATTGACCCAGATAATCTAGAGGCCACTCTTACAACAAATTTAGAGAGGAAAGAAAAAGAAAAGGAAATTATAAAGGTGAATCCATTTTTGAAGGCTTTTTAGTTATGACAAAATTTTTTTGAGGAAAAGGTTTTGTAGATAATATAGGGGAACCTCAAGTTATTTCACCATATGTAAAATAATGCAAAGAAACTAGTTACTATTTTAAATTAGGATTTTGGATTGATGGATGAGGTACATACTTGGGGAAATAACCTTTGAGCATTGCTGTCAATAAAAGGTTAGAGGTATCATACGCTAATGGATATATATATAGGGGATAAGTTAGATAAAATAGATGATTGAATTGAGAAGATTACAGCTGGTAATAAAGTAATGAAAACATTACATGTGGATATTCTTAAGCTCAAGGACCAAACCCTAGAGCAAATTTTGGAAGGAGAGAAGTATTATAGTGATTTGTGCCTTGACATCTTTGAACATGAGTCAAGAAATAAACTTCTACCAGTGTAAATAGTCATCAAACACTTTCAAAAGATCTTTGAAGAAACTTCAACAAATGAAGACATTAGACAAGAATTTAAGATGGAGGAGGCATTGCTAGAATTAGATGTAAAGCTTGAATACTTTGCAAAGACTCATATAGAACTGGGAAACTATTGGCAAGTGGTAAAAGATAAGTATGATACTTTATATTTTTTAGATGCAATCCAAGTGATGGAGATCATAGATAAATTCAAGAGCAAACATCTAGATATAGTCTTGTAAGAAGGGGAACAAAACCTAGAATCTAGAATTTTATTTTTGACACTTCGAGAAATTTTGCATTTATTGAACCTTGTCTCCAAAGGTGCACTCTCTCCCAAGGTGTACTTATCCCAAGGTGCACAAGGTGCACAAGGTATGATTCTCCAAATGTGCACTAGAATTTTTTGAAGAATTCAAAGGTGTGTCAATAGTTAACTACTAGTTTAAAGCTTTTCGTGCACTGAAAATGCATTCTGACAGTAGTTGAACTCCTACAAACCTCCAAAGAAGGTTAAGCTTCTATTTTTGGCATCTCAAGAGACTACTACATCATATAATGGCTTTATTCTTCTTATTTTCTCATGCTTTATTTGTTTTAAGACATGTAAAGGATCATGCACCCATTAAATGATATAAACAAGGGTGGAGTCCTACTTAGCACCATTTAGAGAGTTAGTTTGTACATAAATAGATTTGTTTTATTAGTTTAGAATCATATATTTCCATGAACAGATCTCTCACTCTCAACACAAATGGAGGAGAGAATATCCTATAAATTGAGGAATTAAATATGTATTCTAGGTCATTATTTTGATGCCATAATATATGCTATTGGTGCTCTCATTTGGAGTATATTAATTCTTTCCTGAGTGTGTTATATTTTGTGAATGTGTATTCATGGAGTGTAATGGGTTTTTTTTGTGTTGATTTGATTGAGAAATCTTTTAATTCTAGTGTTTTCCATGTGTTCACAAATTCCACTAATGTAATTAGTTGGAAAAGAGATCACCTTATTGTTCCTGCAAAGCTTTTTTGTCCCACGTGTGCACTCTTTATGTGGCATTGTGATCTAATGAAAAGTGAAACATCTTACAGTTACTGAATTCCCATCGATGATTGCATCAATGGAATTAAGGAAGCACTATTGCTATTTTCATTGGTTACATATCGATCTTTTCAAAACCTTAATTTGCAAACATGTTGCTTCTGTGGTTTATGTCCGTTAGGGATTTATATTTCAAGTCATTTATTTAAAATTCTTGTTAGATTACCTTCGTTATTTCCTTTTACAAATACTTGGTTAATTTAGGAATTCATATAGTTTCATAGTTAAAATTGCATTCATTATAAACAAAAAAATAAAAAAATATATTTCTTTTTCTGTGATTACTTTTTTTGAGATAGCAAGTAGATTCAACATCTTATCCAAAATTGGTCAAACTAGAAAAGGCCTCCTCATGAATACTCACATTTATCTTCTACTGTGTAGATTCTAGTAGGTTGTAAGATCACCTAAAACCTTGGAGTTGATCCCATATCAAATTTTCAAGAGAGGAGTTTGAAAGGATTGTTGTCATTAACCATCATGAAAAATGACAGCTCAATAGAAGTGGCACTAGAAGGAGGGACCAAACCATTCAGAATAGAAGAAAAAAAATTACAATTTCAAAATTTTACATTTTTTTACAAGTTTAGAAAATTTTCTAAACTATCATTGTTCCAAGGTGCATAAGGTGCACAAGGGTTCCAAGGTGCACTAGGTGTGATTTTTAGAGAGGTGTGCTTCTATAGAGGTGTGCCTTTTCAAAATTTGATACAAACTAGAAAATCCTGATGCATCATCTCCATTTTAGTGAGCTCTGAGATCTTCACCTGGTACACATGAGTTTTTCAAACTTAGCCACTTTCACAAGCTTCAAAACAACAAAGAATTCCATCAAATTCTACCACTTCAATTCAACATTTCATCATCTTCCTCAGTTTCACCTCCACAATAATCACTCATTATTCCACCAAATTCTCCAATGGCCTTTTTTACAAATTTTTTAGACTCACCAATCAACTTAATAGGTTTACTCAATGACCTTCCTAAGAATCCTAAGAATATTTTCCCAAGGTTCATCTATGGAGAGACAAGAGTAGCTAAAGATCACATCAAGGTATTCAAGGAAATTTGCAACTGAAAGCAGATTGCTAACTAGAATGTGGTTCTTTTCTTATTCCCCTACTCATTGGGAGAAGTTGCTTTTAATTGGTATGTTAATTTACCACCTAGATGCATTGGAGGCTGGGATACTTTTGAAAAATTGTTCTTGGAACAATTCAAAAATTTCATCAACCCAGTTGTGATACATCATCAATTCATATCAATCAAAAGGGACCCAATCAAAATAGTCTTAGGCTTCAACCATCACTTTCATATGGCATACCACAAGCCAGAGATGCCATACACTATATCGGTTGAAGCCGCAATTCAAATTTAGCTAAATTTTATGGACCATCTTACTACTATTTTCTTGAGAAGATTTCCTATAATAAATATTGACACATTGGAAAAAGTCTACTTAGAAGTAATTACCTTTATAAAGTAGGCTAATCCTAATGGAGGAGGATTGATGCTTCCAACTCAAGCTATTACAATGATGCCAACATATCCTGTTGGAGCACCTATGATGCCTAGCCAATTCATACTAATGAATCTAGTTCCATTACAAAAAGCACCCACTCCACAAACCTAAGCTATAACATATCAAAGATATCAACCTCCAAAAATTTCTTTCTTTGAGCAAAAGACAACAATTTCCACTAAAGAAGACAACAGTTTTGCCTCGAAGTTTGGTTAAATGAAGAGGACATGTCTCAAATGAATAATGAGATGAACCACTTGAGGTTGTTTCAAGGGTAGAATAACAACTTTAGATAAATAATGTTGGCCCTTAAAACAATAATAATTATGGTCAGAACTACAATAGGAATTTTAGTGGAAACAACAATGTAGGAAACAATAATGGAGGAAACAATTTCAATCCTCTCGATCACAACAATGGTTTCCAAAGATAGAATTAACAATGGAACACTCATTCGAACAATGGAAGCATTCCTACAAATAACAATAACAATAATTCTTAGTATGTGGACATCAATCAATATGACAATAGTCAAAATGAACCTAACAATGATGGTTCATATTACAATGGAAATTAAGAAGTGAATTAGAATTCACAAGTAAATGATAATGTGTCTCCTATGCAATTTAATGCTATGCTACTAGAATCCTACAATTCTACACAAAACATGGAAGTGGAACCACAAGTCAGTGAAGAATTTTCTTTCTCATTCAGTCAATAACTAGATATGCAACTAGAAGAGGTGCTTTCTTTTTGAAATGACAATCAGGATACGTATAATCTGTGAAGTAAAAAAGAATCTATAATAGATGGGATTCTTCCAGCATTGCAACCAACTCCTCCAGATCTAAGAGTGAGTAATAATCCAGTACTAATTAGACCTCCATATGGAGGATAGCAAAATCAAAACCAAGGAAATGTGCCTATAATCTTGAAGAACCCTACATAGTCAACCAAAAGTATAGTGCAGTGGAAGATTTGAAATGAACAAAGGCTAGCATGTCCATGTTTGACATGCTACAAAACTATCCTAATCAATGGGAAGCACTAATGAAAACCTTTGATCATATAAAGACAACCCTAATGTGAACATTGTTCCTCAAAAAATAGTCTTGTAATAGGTTAATGCTTTGGAGGCTATGCCAACTATGTTTAAAGACAAGGTTGAGGTGCCTCCCTTTTTGCTTAGTATCAGGATATATGGGAAGAGTCTTCATAGTTTCCTAATTGAATTGGGAGCTTATTGTAATGTCATGCCACTCTCGATATCATAAAGGTTGGGAGTCACTCCTCATCCCTCTAATCAAATAGTGATACAATTTGAAAAAATAGAAGTAAAAGTCATTGGTGTCTTAAAAGATGTTCAAATACAATTAACAATTGATCCTGAATTCAAGAAATCATTGACATACATGTGGTGGAAATTCCTAAGACATATAGATTGCTACTAAGTAGAGAATGGACAAAATGCCTAAGAGGATGGTTTTCTATGGATTTTACTCAATTGTGGTTACCATGGAAAAGGTTGAATAATTAGATAAAGATAGATGTAGAGCCAAAGTTTTAAAAAATGATTATAGAATACAATGAACAAATGAGGTTGCATTCTTACAATCAAATTTGGGCTCTTATAAAGTAATGTTTTTTATACAACTTTAACTAATCACAATGGAAGATCCATGATTCCCATGCCAAAAGAAGAAAATGTGATGTAATTCATAGATAGCATGGTGGAAAACTTACAATGGCTAGGTGAAGAAGTAGATCCTAATGTCTTACTTCTCCTAGGATTTTGCAGATTGCATAAAGTTAGTCATTCAAAGTTTGAATGTTCACATTGCCAAGAAGTAGTCGCTAAGGTATTAACATAGATAATGGGAATAAAGAACAACCAAGTCCCAAAAGATGAACCCATAGAAAGTCAAAGTTCTACAAACATATATGAATCTATGGAAAAGGTTGAAGAGGAAATTTAAGACCTAAATGCATCATACAGTGATACCTCTTCAGATGGTGGAGGTTTGTCTTCTCCTCCACCAGGAATGATCAAGCTCCAAAGAAGGAGATGTTACATAAAAGGTCAAGGATGGACTTTAGTAATTATTCATCCCAAGCCTAAAGTGGAAAAAATTATAGAATTGATAGGGGAAATTTAGGATAAACAAGAAAACATATGCCCCATGTATCAAGGACTAACAATGGGAAATCATCAAGTCTACCTCACAAAAGATTACAATGGGTTCAAAAGAAACAATCTTTTAAAGTCCAAGTAAAAGAAAAGCTATAGACAAATAAGCATAAGTCTAGAAAGCCCAAGGAAGAACCCATTTGGACACTCAAGTTTGATGGCTCCAAATGCAAGTTGGGAGTTGGCATAGGTATTGAGTTAATCAACCTAAAATGTAGGTCTTTCTATGTAACATATTAATTATAGTTTAGATGTACTAATGATGTTGCAGATTATGAAGCTTTGATTCATGGACTTCTCTTCACATTAGAGAAGGGGATCACAAGCTCTCATAATTGAAGGAGACTCTCAATTGGTGATAACACAAGTGAAGTTGGTATACTCTTGCAACAATAGGAGATTTCTCACTTTGTGAAAGAGAGTATGGGTTCTAAGAGTATGGGTTCTAATGGACGAATTCAAATCTTTGAACATAAAGTCCATTCTAAGGAGAAAAAACATGGTAGCAAATTCCCACACCATTTTAGCTAGGCAATTACAACTAATCAAGAGAACAAAATTAAAAAGATTTTTAGTAGAATTGGTTGCTTCCTGGTCTATCCCAAAGAATATTATGAACTTCCAAGTCTTTAAGGATGATAAACATATACTCAAATTGATCATGTGCAATTACCACTTTAAAGGGCAAGAGATTGATGACAATCTAGATGAAAAACCTAAGGATGATGAACTTGAAGATGAAGATGGGATCCTAAATTTGGAGACCAACACTATTCCTAGGGGGATGGTTGAGTTGGAGTGCATTTTTTATCATGGTGAATCAATTCTTAACAAAAGAATGGTCAAAGAAAAGGGGATCAAGGAATGTGATTAATATAATTTGGGTATTGATGAAGATCCTCAAATGGTAAGGGTTAGAAAGTCATGCATCACTCAGGAAAGGAAAGATATGCTCAAATTGCTTACTGAATACAAGGATGTCATTACTTAGAGTTATGAAGAGCTGAAAACATATGTTCTTGAAATAATCATGCATGACATTTTCTTGAAACTGGATGCCAAACCTTTTTGTCAAAGGCAAAGACCTATTAACCCCATTATTGAACCCTTGATAATGAAGGAAGTCAAGAAACTACTCGATGCTAAGATTATCTTCCACATTCTCCATTCTATGTGGGTGGATAACTTGGTTCCTATGTGGAAAAAGACTAGAGAGATTCTTCTTTGTGTAGATTTTCATAATTTGAACCTAGCATCTCAAAAGGATAACTACCCTTTACTCTCAGTGGATGAAGTTCTACAAATTTTCAATGGTTCCAAGATGATGTCTTTCTTGGATGGATATGTTAGATTTAACCAAGTAATGATTGATGAAGAGGATAGGCTAATGACGACTTTCATGACTAAATGGGGGACTTTTGCTTACAGAAGATGCCTTTTGGGTTAATCAATTTAGGGGCTACATTTCAATGATCCATGGACAAAGTTGTTAAAGAATTAATAAAAAAATATATAGTCATCTACATTGATGAGTTAACTATCTTTTCAAAATATCGAAGCACTCACATTGCTGATTTAAGATAGGTATTCAACATATCTCGTAAGTATGGCATATTACTTAATCTCAAGAAATGTTCATTTGGGGTTACTAAAAAAAAGCTAAAATCTTTGTTGATCCTAAGAGAATCAAAGCCATTCTAAAAGTGTCACCTCCACATAGTCAAAAGGAACCTAAGCCTTTCTTGAAGAAGATAAATTTTGTGTGAAAGTTTATAAGTAGAATTGTAGATATAGTTTTCCCTTTTAATGATTTACTAGAAAAGAGAGAAAAAATAGAATGGGTTCCAAAAATTAAAAAATTATTTGAGGATATCAAAGTGGCCATTTCCATGGACTGAGTACTAGTGAATCTAGATTATGGACTACCTTTCAAAATATACTCTTTTGCTTTAGAACATTCATGTGTTGGGATTCTTATGCAAAAGAAGGATAAAGAAGATGAAAGGCCCATTGCTTTTATGAGTTGCCCTCTGAAAAATGCTAAGTTAAACTATTCTAACATTGATAAAAAATCTTTTTCTTTAATCGAATTGGTCAAGAAATTATGCCTTTATATACTAAGGAGCAAGGTATATACAATTGTTCCTGATCCTGTGGTTAAATCATTGTTGCTGCAAAATGAATTGGGTAAAAGGCAAGGAAAATGGATGGAAATCCTTCAAGATTTTGATTTAGAGATTCAATCCATGAATTTGGTAAGAGGACAAGGATTATTAAAAATGATAGTTGATAACCAGATTGAGGATGAAAAGAAATTTTGATTTGATGGTGAAATAGATGTGGAAGATCAAAAGAAGATTATATTATCTCAAGTTGATATTGACCTAGGTATAATAATGGATGTTTGGTACCAAGATATTGTTTACTATCTTTTACAAAATTAGTACCCCAATTGGATGAATAGTTCATAGCATAGGGGACTCAAAATGAAGTGTGAATCCTACATGCTACATGATAGAAAATTATACAATAGGAGCTATGAAGGGATTTATTTAAAGTTCCTTGGATGTGAAGAAGTAAAATAAGTTTTGGAACAATTTCATGATAGCTATGGTACAAGGCCTGGTTTAGTAGAGGCTATGGCACATATGATTTTAAGATCAAGTTATTTCTGGCCCACAATCTTCAAAGATAGTTTTGAACATGTGCATACTTGCCACATTTGTCAGACTAGTGCTAACAAAGAAAGACATCTTGTAATATTATTAAAACCAATATTTGAGGTATGCACCTTTGCAAAGTGGGGGTTGGATTTCATTGGTTTAGTGAACCCACCATCGTCAACTAGATAATCTTTTGTTCTTACAACCACTAATTATTGTGCAAGCTGGGTAGAAGCAAAAACTTTCAGAAATTGTACTATGAGGATAGTCACTGATTTCTTAGAACATATTGTTACTAGATTTGGGATGTCATTCTTCCTTATTTGCAATAATAGTTCAGCCTTTGCATCAATATTCCTTACACAGTGGGCATTAGAAAATCAAGTTATAATCAAGTTCTCTTCAAATTACTATCTCCAAGGGAATGGTGTAGTGGAATCCACAAATAAAAACTTGATCATAGTAATAAGACATTTGCTAAAGAAAAATCCCAGAGATTGGCATCCTTAGCTCAAATATTCCTTCTAGACAGACCAAGTTAGGGTAAAAAATGCTTTGGGGACATCCACATATCTACTCATCTATGGACAAGAGCCAGTGCTTCCACTTAACCTCAAGATCCTAGTTTTGAAATTCATGGGTGGGCATGCTAAAGATTCTAACAAGGTTCAGATTAGACTAATGAATCTCTTAGAAATGGATGAAAAATGGGCAGCTACTTTAGAGCATATGGTGAAACATTAGGCTATCATTAGGAGGTGGTTTGACAAGAGGATCATGATTAAATATTATAGAATATTTGACCTTGTTCTTCTATGTGATAAAGCAAAAGAAAAATTGGGTAGCCACACTAAGTTTCGATGCTTGTGGATCAGCCGTTATCAAACCATAGAAATTCTAGGAGAAAATACTTTTAGGCTGAGTTCCTTACAAGGGGAATTGGTTTTTTTGCCCATCAATGACCAATTCTTGAAACATTATTTTGAGGCCTAAAAAAAAGTTTGTTTCCCTTTTTATTTGTGTGTTTATTTTTGGTTGTTTGTTTATTTTTTGCAAGTTTATTTCCTTTTCAGTTGTGTGTATAATTTTTTAGTTGTGTGTTTTCTTTATGAGTTGTTTCTTTCTTTTCATGTCAGATTGAGGGTTAGGTGCAATCATGGTTCTACCTTGACACATTTCAAAAATCACTCCTTATGGTTTCAACTTGAAGGAAGAGGTCTTTCTTTGCCAAAATATTCTAATAATACGTATCTTTTAACGACTAGACAAGAATGCTACTTACAGTCTTGAAATCAAGAATACATATTGATAGTTCTCACCACTTTGCAAATTTAAAGAATTGACTATCTCATTACTTTCAAATCAAGGTTGATAATAGCAAGGAACAACTTGAAGCTTACCAATTCAAAAAAAAGGTCTCTTTTAAGAATTGCTAAGGTCATTATTTTGCATGTGAGTCTTCATAAAAATTCATAAAAGAGGAACACAAGTGGTTATCATAATTAAAGAAGAATTTGAGAAATAACATCAATTTTTTTGCCACATAGTCTAAGCATAGTGAAGGTAAAGAAAGAAAAAGAAAAGAAAAAAGGAATAGATGGTGTTAAGAATGAAAGATTCCAAAATAGTTCTAACAATAGAGATATGCACTCCAAAATGGATATCTAATATCTAACCAATTACTTCAGGGAAGAATCAAATGGAGACATGCGAGCTCTGTGAAGTGGAACTCAAAAGATTGTTCAAGACTTGAAATGCAACAATGATAACCCATTAAGAGTCCTTGTGAATGAATTCTCTCATCGATAGGGATTAATACACATGATCTACAAATATTCTAGATGAAAGGATTAGTGGAGTGGAAGATTTTTTCCAAGTTGTTAAAAACTAATGATAGGTTTGTACCTTGAAATGTCGAAGGGAATGAACACACTAAGAACACATTGAGCTTGAAGATTCAAGATTCTAAAGTTTTGACTACCGAATGACTTGAAAGTTGTTTAGCATGTTCAAAATTAGTTGTTAGTTGATACATTTAAAAAAAAAATTTGTTGGTGAACAAATGCCTTTTTCATTTCTTCCTTTTTGTTGGGGATATTTGTTATGGTTTTCACAACACATGCACCATTTCTACTAAGAAATGGGGACTCCCTAGTTTAAGTTTTTCTTTTCCAAACCCCTAGTTTGGGGTTTGGGTCATTTTAGGGCTTTACCTAGTGTCTAGGTCAACCCTAGCCTTCTACTTAAGAAACTCATATCCCAAAAATTTAAAATTTTGGAGAAAAGTGCGATTTTAAATGTTAAAAGGGCACACTAGCACACCTATTGCACCCTTCAAGGTGCACCAATGTACTAGTCATGCTTGTGTGGAATGCTTACTCTTGAGAATGTGCACCTCCATAATGGTACAATCAATTTTCACCCTAATAAGCCCAAACCCCTCTCCTTTTTTACACCCATTCTATGCTTTCAACCACCCCAGCAGTGCACCTTCACACCTTGCAAGGTATGCTATAAACCTTAACCTGCACACACAAGCACTAAGTTAAAAAGCATAAAGGTGTACACCTTGTGCACCTATCCAAGGTGTGCAGGGTGTGCAACTTTATTTCATTAATTTGAAAAGCCTAAAAAATTAAGCATTACCCTAAGATGAAAGGAGTGCACCTTCTGCACCTATCTAAGTTGTGCACCTTTGTTAAAAAATAGGCCTAAAAATGAAGATATCATAAGGAGGGTGTGCAACTATGTACCATTTTTTGTAAACCTCAAGGCAAAGTCTTCAAGAAATTAGGGTGTATACATGCACACCCCACAAGGTGCACATGTGTGCACCCTGTTTCTATTTGCTTAAGGTGCCTTTACAATATAAGGGTGCATGCATTACACACCCTACAAGGTGTGCACACTTTTAGTGAAATCTTTTTAATATATGAAGGGCACACCTAGTACACCTTCAAGGTGCACAAGGTATGCCAAAAATTTTCATAACAGGGTCTTAAAGAGGTTTTTAGGTCTTTAAAGAAGATTTAGGGTTCTAGGTCATTTTTTACCATTTAGGGTTTGTTTAAAATTATTTTTCCACCTCCTAGAATAATAAGATTTTTTTTTTTAGTGATATAATAACTTCTTTTTTGTCCTCCCTCACAGCTAAGGTTACTCCTAAGCCAATGGTTTTCAAGTTCCAGGGTGTACCATCCAAATCACATTTTTAGGATGCACATTTAGAGATCCAAGATATAGAAATGGATCACATTGACTAGAATGCATTCTTGGTTCTATACAAAAAACCAAATGAGAGGCCCCCAATGTTGTCTATGCTTATAAAATTGGGATTAGTAAAAGTAGCATCACACCTAATTTTAGTACAATATTCTGAGTTGATCATGGCTTTGGTTGAGAATTATGTTTCAGAAGAGAAGGTGGTCAAAAGCATAACTGTAGAGATCATTCTCAATTTAAGACCCAAGAATATAGAGAAAGTATGTCATCTTTTGAGGGCAGATCAATATATAAGATTGACAGAGCATCAAGTAGAAAGGTGGTATAGAGATCATGAACAAGAAGGCATAGAACTTATTCAATTTTCATATCTCATTGATAGAAAACCTTTAAGAAGAATAGATGGAAAAGTAGTTATGAAAAGAGGTTACATGAATGATGATATCAAACATTCCATAGTGCTCCTGAGCAGAATCATGGGATTACCAGTAGAAGGACACTTAAACATATGGATTGTACACTTCATTCAAACCATCAGAATGAAAAAGATGCTAATTGACTAGGCCAAAATTCTCAATGATAATTTAGATGAACAACTAGTGGTGGTAAAAAATTATCTAAGGTTTTATATGACATCTTATTTGGTGTATTTATTAGTAGCAAGAACTACAGATTACCCAAGGTTGTTTAAGAGGGACAACTTGCAAGACTTTGATGCATGGCCTTATGATGTATAACCCCAGCTGGTAAAGAAAAAGCTCTTCAATCATAGTAAAGAATATATAATAGTGAATGATGCTTTCATTTTTGTAATCATCTAGTTCATTGAGGGAGACTATGTAAAAAGGATGTCAAAAGAAGCTGTAGTAAAAATTACAAAAATAGGCAACTACTACATCTAGTTCAAGACATTCACCTACTTAAGGGTAGCAGGTACAACTATAAATACTAAGAATCTCCCTAGGTATCCATGTGATATACTCATTTTTATAGAAATTACATGACAACTCTCGTCTACATATGACAAAGTAAGGAAACAACATAAGAAGACTTGGGTATGGCCCATCACCATGGGTTCATTCAATATCAAGAAGAAGTAGAATATTGTGAATTTTGAGTCAGAATGATCAGTATCCCTTGGAGGATTATAACTTCCCTTGTGCATGTTTTGATAATATTGGCAGAGTCCAATTCTTGGTAGGAAAACAATTTAAACATGAAGATGCTATAGAGGATCATTGGATGAATGCAATAGATGACTATGATATCCAGATAAGGAATTATTTTAGGATGACCCTTTATTTGGTAGACAGTGCCTTGAACATAAAGGTCCCATTAAAGGTTGTTCAAAAAGACACTTTAGATGTTTTGGATCCTCTATATAATCGAGATAAGATATGCAATTGGTCAATCATAAATGAAAATTTTGATAGAGATGAAAATGAAGACATCAATATTAGGGTGAGGCATATCATCTAGTTAAACAACGAATGGATAAAGAGACCATTTAAGTTGGATCCAATTCCACAATCAGTAGTTTTCCAAGTTACAACCCACCTAGTGAAAGGTAGAGGAGAGAAGGTTATATTACCAGTGTTCACAACCCAATCTCCAATTAGGCTGGAGATAGCGTATCAACACAATAGGAAAGGTGGGTACTTCAAGGCATAGAAAGGTAAGAATAAAAGGAAAAGAGCTTCTCCATAGTGAGCTAAGCCCAAGGTTGAAGGGACTCAAGCCCAGGAGGCAATAGAAGCCCAAGAAGCTACTCAAGCTCAAGATAATCCACAAGTGCCACCACTGGAAGAGGGATAGGGATCTAAAGATCAAGCACAAGAGGTGCCCCCATAGGTTCAAGAAGAAGAAGCCTCTCGGTCAACTCCTAAGAAGAAAAAGGATAAGACTCCAATTGAAAGGACTAGAAGATAGAAAGAGAAAACTAAGGTTATTTCTATTCCTTTAGCCATGAAAACCATTCTTGGAGGAGCTAAAGAGGATGAAGAAGATGAAGAGGATAACCTTCCCTTGAGTCAAAGGATTCATCTAGCTAAGGCTACTGAAGTAGAATGAAGAAGGATCTCCATTATAATGCTGACATCCATTCCTACACAATCTATTTAGGTTACAACTTCGAAGGATGAGTTACAACAGTGGATTGATGAATAAGAGGAAAAAGGGGTTGATGTCTTTAAAATGTCAAATTTTGACTTCATGCCTATAGATACTAAACTTATAGGTGACAAGATAAGGGATACACAAAAAATCTAGCTTTTGGTAGAAAATTGGAGTTAATTGCCATATTCTCCACAAGAACCTCTAGGTGCCCTGCCATCACTACCTCAAGATGTATCTTTAGTATATAAAGGTTCAGCCACTCCTCTCCTTCTGGTCAATAAAGAACAAGTGCAACTAGTGAAAGAAGAAGAGCCATGACAAAGACCCATTGATGAAATATCAAGGGAGGGGAAAATATATGAAGAAACCCTAGAAAACTTCTCAAGATATAGAAGTAAGGACTTTGGGCTAAACAAATATAGCGATTCCTAATGTAGATCCCTCATAGAAAAAAATGAATCTAGAGGGGAGTGATTAGGGAAATGGTCAAGCATAAGAAACCCCCTATTCATCTAAGTATAAGTCTCTAATCGAAAATACTCCAAGATTGTTGAAAAAGAGATCAAGATTAGGCATAAAAGGCATCTATATTATATTGAGGAAGAGGGAACAAGAGAATTAATTCAAACCCTCAAGAAACCTAAGTTACCTAGGGCGATGTGCATACATTGGCCTTCATTATGAGAAATTGAAATCAAGACTTGTTCACTCACATTGTTATCCCTCCTCTAAATGCAGATACTGAGGATCTGACCACAAATGATTATCAGATCAAAGAAGTCTTGTTTGGAAAGCCAACTATGGACATGGCTAAATTGATGGTCACCATAGGAATTAAAGAAGTATAGAAAAAGATGAGGTTGAATTGGTCACATTGAGAAAATAGAATAAAATCATGAGGGGATTTTTGTATGTGTTAGTCAGTCCTATTGACCCAGATAATCTGAAGGCAACTCTTGAAGTAACTTTAGAGAGGAAAGATAAAGAAAAGGCAATTATATAGGTGGATCCATTTTTGAAGGCTTGTTAGTTATGGTGAGAAATTTTTGAGGAAAAGGGTGTGCAGATAATACAAGGGAACCTCAAGTTATTGCATCATATGTAGAATAATGTGGAGAAATTGGTTGCTATTTTAAACTAGGATTTTGGATTGATGGACAAGGTACATATCTCAAGAAATGACCTTCAAGCATTGTATTCAATAAAAGGTTAGAGGTATCATATGTTGATGGATGTATATACAAGGGATGAGTTAGATAAAATAGATGATTGGATTGAGAAGATTGTAGTTGGTAAAAAAGTAATGGAAACATTACATGTGGATATTCATAAGCTCAAGGATCAAACCCAAGAGAAAATTTTGGAAGTAGAGAAGTATTATAGTGATGCATGCCTTGACATATTTGAATATGAGTCAAGAGATAAACTCCTACCAATGAAAATAGTCATCAAATAATTTCAAAATATCTTTGAAGAAAATTTGACTAATGAAGACATTAGACAAGCATTTAAGATAGAGGAAGCATTGCTAAAATTGAATGTAAAGCTCAAAGACTTTGCAGAGACTTGTATAGAAGTGTGCAACTATTGGCAAGTAGTAAAAGATAAGTTTGATGCTTTGGATTTCTTGGATGCAACCCAAGTAACAAAGATCATAGAGAAATTTAAGAGCAAACATCCAGACATAGCTTTGGTATGAATGGGAACAAAGTCCAGAAGGTAGAATTTCAATTTTGACACTTGGAAAATTTTTGCATTTTTTGAACCCTATCTCCAAAGGTGCGATATCTCCCAAGGTGTGCTTTTTCCAAGGTGTGCAAAGTGCACTTCTCCAAAGGTCCACAAGAAGTTTTTGAAGAAGTAAAAAGTGTGCTGATAGTTAACTGCCAATTCCAAATTTAGAGATTTTCATGCATTGAAAATGCATTCTGACTGTAGTTGAATGCCTACAAATCTCCAGAGAGGGCTAAGCTTCTATTTTTGGCATCACAAGAGACTCCTACATCATATAATGGTTTTTTTCTTCTTATTTTCTCATGCTTTCTTTGTTTTAAGATATGTAAATGTTCATGCACCTATTCAATTCTATAAACAAGGGTGGAGTCCTACTTAGCACCATTTAGAGAGTCAATTTGTACATAAATAGATGTGTTTTATTAGTTTAGAACCATATATTTGTATGAAGAGATCTCTCACTCTCAACACAAATTGAGGAGATATTTCCTATAAATTGAGGAATTAAATATGTATTCCAGGTCATTATTTTGATGCAATAATATATGCTATTGGTGCTCTCATTCAGAGTGTAGTTAAAATTCTTGTTTGAGTGTGTTATATTTTGTGAATGTATGTTCATAGAGTGTAATGGAGCCAATAGTTTTGTTGTGTTGATTTGATTGAGTAATTATTTAATCCTAGATCAACTTATGAAGAGAGGAGTTTGAAAGGATTCCTGTCATTAAGAATTCTGCAAAATGATAGCTCAATAGATTGATGATGAAATAGTGATCAGCAATGTATTGAGAACTCTAATTCCTATTTATTCTATTAGGGTTTCTACAATACAATAATTGAGATGTCTCATACGAATAACCTAACTTTAGAAGGTTTGATTGGTAGGCTTACTACTTATAAAATGTGAAATTTTGATAATTTTACTCTTACCACTATTGAATCTACTTTTAAATCAAAATTAGTTCTTAGTAAGAAAGGAAAATGAAAATTAAGAAGTGACAGTGATGTTTCTGATGATGAACTTGATGAGCTTCAAGCACTGATGGCAAGACGACTTCCAAGAGGAAGAGGAAAATACAAAAGCAAACTTCTTATAATTTATTTTTCATGTAATAAAGTTGGTCATATTGTTGCAAGATGTCCTAAAAGTGAAGACAAGGATGAAAATAGGGAAAGCAAATACAAAAGAAAAAGATATGACTGAGAAAATAGGACAAACAAGGACTACAAAGACAAACGTAAGAAACCATGCTACATTTTTGAAGAAGAAAATGATAATGAATCTAAAAGTAATGATGAAGAAGTTATCTATGTTTCTATGAGATAAGATTCTAATGAAGATGAGAATACTACATTATGTTAATCTCTGATTGGTTTTGACATTCGAGTGTCAAAATACTTAACCAAATCTTCAGTTGATGTCGAGTATAACACACAAACTAAGCTACAATGTATGTTGAGTTAGAAAACTCAATAGGTGTCAAGTGAAATTTAGGTGTCGAGCAATCTTCAGGTGTCAAGAAAAGTTCAAGTGCTGAGCAAAGTATAGATGTCGAGTCACTATAGATGTCAAATGAAACAAAATTGCTATAGGAGCCGAGTGAGCCAACTTTCCTATATGTGTCAAGCATCAACAACTAGTATGTGTTGAGTAACATAGAATCAACATATGAGTTTTTGCCTTCAAAAACTCAGATGTAAACCATATTTGGATCTAACATAGGATGAATCTTGAAGGATCTTGAAGATAAGAATAAATCTTTTGTATTACCTATGCAATTAGCATGCGACCAATAGGGAAAGTGAAAGAGTTGAGTGGGAATGAAGATTTAATATTGATCATAGATTCATACCTAATCCTAAGTCTTCAAAATATTTAAAAGGAGGATGAAACCCATTGTATGCATGGATGAGAGAAATATATAGGTGAACTATAGTGAAATTCAAAGAGGAGTTCAAAAGACGTAGTGAAACAAAAAGTAGCATTGTAGAATCCAGTTATTGAAGAATAGAGTATTAGGATATTGAAAAGTGACACATTAGATCAAGCAAGGGTCAGATTAGTAAGAGCAGAACAAGGATCTAGAATCAGAAATTGAAGATTACAAAGCTATCAGGTCAAAGACTTTCTAATACTCTAGCAATTGTATTAGATATGGAAATCCTATGGACCTAGGTTGGCCTAGCAGCCATTTATAAATCCTTTAACAGGGTGGCATTCCAAGTGAATGTACTAAAGTTCTTTAATTAGGCCTACTTTTAGCAAGGTAGTGAAATCCTTTAACCAGGTCACTTTTTATAGGGTGTAAAGTCTTTAACAGGATAGGCATTTCATAGGGCAGACCATTGGAAGTGGTCAAAGATTGTAACCTTGAATAGTTACACATTGTTGTAGTGATATTTTTTGGGCGTCATCCCCACCCCAGTTTTAACTTCTCATTTTTGGAGGGTTTCTGGGTTACCAAATTTGTGTGTTGTCTATTTTCATGCATGTCTTTACTTTCATGAATTAGAAACATGTGAATGGTTTCAGTCATAAGGATTTGAACATGTTAAAGTTAATTTATTTTGATTCACCACCCCCACCTCCCTCTTAGAAGTAAATCTTCTCACTTTTCAATTTCAGCAATTGGTATTAGAGCATAGTTCTCACAAGAAGGAGCCTTACAACTTGGAGAAAAGATCCAAAAATGGAAGTCTACAAACTTGGGAAAATCATAGAGAATCAGGCAATTGATATACAACTTACTTTACATGCACTGGAGGAAGCCATAGAAGAACTGAGAAAATCCTTGAAGAGAAGAAGAGAGATTTCCATAGCTAACAATGACACACAATACAAGGAGATTGACACCTCAAATCTGTTCTTAAATGGAGATTGTAAAGAATTTGATGCAACAATAGCAGATCTGATGGAGAAGAATAGAGCTCAAGCAGAAGAATTTAGAACACTCAAGCTTGAACAAGAATCACAGGCCATAATGCTTTGTGAAGTGATTGAGCAAAAGAAAAGAGTCATTGAAGACAAGGCTATGCTACAAGAAGACAAGAGAAACCTTGCCAATAGACTGGAAGAAAAATCAATTAAGCTTGCAAGAATCTCAAACATGTAGCTAGGCACCCTGAGTCAGATGATGAATGTATCATGAATTAAATGTCAAGGATATTGACATCTCTACACTAAAGATGCAAAATGATCAACTACAAAATGACCTAAAAAGAGAAAAGGAGATTGCAAAAAGCTTCAATAAACCTAATGAGGCCATCAAGTACTTTGAGCAGTTACTAAAATCACCAAGGGTAAGAAATAATACTTCAGGACTTGGCTAGACCAGTAGTGAACAAGGAGAATCATCCAAGACTACAAAAGAAAGAAGTAACAAAGGTAAGAATACTAAACCTACTTGTCATTTCTATGGTAAAAATGGACATACCTTTAATGTATGCAGGAGGAAAATTGCTTGTTAGCATGACAAACCTAAGAATGCAAGTTACTATCATAAATGCAAAAGGCAAGGAAATCATGCACATGACTATAGGACTAGGACTATCAGAACACCAAGATTTGAAGGTCACTATTACAATTGCAAGAAGTATGGACATAGAGCTTTTGAGTGTAGATCAAAGTTTATGTGGACACTAAATCAGCCAATAGGAGAAAATAATGGTCATCATTATAGTTGGGACTACAACACCAGGTATAGCTATTATTAGTATCAAGAATATGGACACATTCCTAGAAATTGCATAAGGACACATTTAAAAGGAAACTACAACAGATGGTTGAGTCAAACCACATGTTACAGTTTCTTGAAGACTGGTCATATCAGCAAGAACTACTCAACAAGGTCAAAGGCATCCAACTCAAAGAATGACAAGGTAAAGATAAGGTAGATGTTGAACACATCAAAGGAGAAATGAACAAGACATGGAAGAAGAAAGATGGGAGTAGCACATCAAATGAAGGAGTCACTTCACCTAATAGGTCAAGTGATCACGCTTCATCAAACTAAGCAAAGAAAAGGCATGGGGAACTAATTTACAAAGCTTTATCATACATTAGTTCCTAAACAAGTAAGTACTAAAAAGAAGAGATCAACATGAACAAAGATGCAAAGTTAAAATTTCAAGATTTCACAAGTGTTGTCGAGTTGCCCTCAGATGCCAAGTAAAAATCTAGTACAAGTCAAGTTGATTGTCAAAACAATGGGAGCCAAATGATTAGTAGGAGCTAAGTTGGTAAGTGAAGCCGAGTGAAGAAGAATTTTTTAGTTGAAACCAAGTAAAGAATACTCTAGAGGAGACTGAGTGATGAAAAGATAATGGAAGTTGAGTAATGTAGAATCCTTTAGAAGCTAAGTGGACAGTTGTATCTACAGTAAGCATTAAATGTAGCAAAAATGAGGTATATCATCATATTTTCAATCATTTTTCCTCATTGCAAACAATGAACAAAGATGAAAAAGAGCGCATAGTAAATCCAAAGTAGAGAATCTAGTGTATAAGAAGATTTCAACAACATTCCAGCACGATTCCATTGATTTCAAGGTATTTACAACTATATCGAGCTATGTAGTTTCTTATTTTCTTTGTATTGAAACCCTAGATTGTGAAAAATGGCATCTAGTTCTAGAAAAGATCAAGAGAAGGAATCATTTGAAGTTCAATTAGTATCCAAAGAGGTTAGACAACCCAATTTTCATCCAATTCCTAAAGTTTCATATAAGAATGACCCAATCGAAGCCCTATCCATCATACCCCCTAAAATTGTAATGGTTCAAGATGTAAGGAAGTGCTATAATTGAAAATTTGGATCTATAGGTGACATGGAAATGAGAGAGGCATATGAGAAATTGTGTGAAAATGGAGTGTTGAAAGATGAATATAAAATTGTTAAAAACAAGGGTTTAACGTGTGTCTTAGAATTCCCTCTAGTGTTCAAGACAGAATGGATTAGACTAGTGTTGAGCCAAATGCATGATGGTAGTTTATGGTTGGAGGATGGTTCTATCAAGATCACAAAGAGAATTGTACATAGAGTGATAGGGTACCCAAACCTAGATCGGCTGAAGACCCTTAGGAGTGATTCTAAGGAGACAATTGAGAAAAACACAGGTGCAAAATGGAATGAGAGGGATGACAATTGACACTATCCAAGATCCTCTAGTTGACTTTGTTGTTAGGGTCATTTCTCAAAAATTCTATCAATTTAGTAGATTCAATAGTGTGCCCTACATTTTAGTAGATGTAGAATACAAACTGGTAAAGAAAGATCATACATATGATCTTGTAGAGTTGCAACTGCAACAAATCAATGAAAATCTAGCAGCAATCAAGAGAAACAAGGGAGCCCAATGCAAATTTTGTGCCATTTTCATATGTATTTTATTTATGTACAAAATGATTTTCCTTCTTTTGGTAAAGTGGCATGGAGAAATGATAGGTCAATCATAGCTCAAGTCAATGAATACATAGAGTAGATGGGAGCTAATTAAGATCCCTAAAGTCCACACACAATCTAATTTCTCCATTCTTCTTCCTTATAGGGACAAGGTTAGCTACCCATGATGAGTGTTTGATAGGAAAAATTATGTTAGCCTCAATCAGTTTGGATAGTTCTTTCCTCATTAAAGGTTCAATCTTGGGATTCACTGGCCTCTGTTTTTGCCTTACTGGTTTGACCCTATCAACCAAATCTATGGTATGCTGAAACAAACTAGGGTCAAACCCTTTTAAATCATCATATTTCCAAGAAAATACATCACTAAACTCTTGACATAGATGACTGAAATTTTCTTGCTTAGCTTCAGAACATACCTTCCCCATGTTAAGAGATTTTCCATCAGCAATAGTAACTGGGACATGGTCATCCTTTTCTGCAGCTAGATTCATTCCTTTATCCCTTGACTGATCATCAGGATTGAAGACACTTTCCAAGGTGATGAGACCCTTGGGCAGCTTTTTGGAACTAAGATGAATGATTTGATCACCATATTGATCTTGTAGTCTTGACTTATTTCTCTTTGAAAATTCTGCTTCATTCTGCAAGAAGCTCACAATTTGCTCATCCGACTCAAACACTTGCCAATGAGTATTATTATCAGGAACAACAAGCCTTACCACTACCTTTACTTGTTGTTTCTTTTCTTCCTCGAGATTCCTTGGCACATCATAAGATGCACCCACTGCTGCAAGTCTATCAGCATATTTATTTTCTTTCCTAGGAATGCTTTGAATATTGAATGCTTGGAAACCCTCAAGAAAATCCCAGACTCTGTGTTTATAAGACTTGAGCAGGCCATTTTTGGTGATATTCTGATTTCTCACTTGGTTCACTACCAACTCGCTGTCCCCATATACTTTCAAGGCTTGAATTCCCCTTTTTTGGGCAAGTAGGAGACCTTGGATCAAGGATTCATACTCGGCCACATTATTGGTACAACTGAATTGGAACCTAAAAGAGAAGTAGTATCTTATTTGTGCAGGAGAGATCAACATAACACCAGCCCCTGATCCATTTCTATTCCTTGTGCCATCAAAGTACATACTCCATACTCCATTTATGTCATCATTAGTCCTAAAAAGGTCAGGAACTTGAACCTCATTCTCTATTATGCAATATGTACTAAGGCCTGTCTCAAGGGTTTTCGACATAGGCTCAAACTAACATGTATTTGCCCACTCATCTAAGAAGAAATTAGGAATCTCTGCTATGGAAGTGACAGGCTCGTTTACTATGTTATTTTCGTCCACCTCTAAGATAGGGCAATTCATATTGATGAAGTTGGGAGTGTAGGGTTCAGTGTGATGAAGGGCTTGAGGTTCTGCTCTTATTGAAGCATTGGCCCCATATCTGGTCTTAAATGACATGTAAGACCAATCACCAGATATGAATCCAACAATTTGAGCAGTGAAGTCTCTTGAAAGACAGATGGAAAAATAGGGCTTAACCTCAACAACAGATATGTCTTGAATCACAGTACAACCAGGGCATGCATGTAGGGCCATTTCCACACTTCTAAGCACGCCTACGGTTTTGACAGTACTCCCATCTACTTGTAACACATCCCTAACAATGGGCTCATATTTCATCCCTAAAGCATCACCAACACACCTAGGCATTACTGAGCTACTAGCCCCCAAATCTATCATGCAATTATGGACTAATTTTCCCCCTATAATCAGAGAAACATAAAATGGAGGAGGTCTAACCTTTTTATTTGCCTCCACATCTCCTACTAGTTGTACTAAACTAGTGGCACTCTCCATGGTAGACGACTGATCCTTGGGTTCAATCCTCTCCAATTCTTGCTGTAGCATCTTCCTCTGCATTGGTATGGTAGAAACAACATCCCACATGGAAATGTTTACATTGGTCTTCTTCATTTTCTCTACCACACTCGATGGTGCACTAGGAATTTTGGTAGAAACTTTGGGGGCTACACTTATAAGAGGTTGAGATGGGGCAACAAAAGGATCACTTGCATCCTCATTTCTTGGACCTTGCTTTTGCTATTGTGAAGTGTTTGTCTACTCATTTGCTGTTTGTGTATGAGGTGTAGGACTTGAAGTTGAGGCCTGATTGGGAGAAGCGGGGGAAACATGTTCCATAGCTCTCTTCTTTCTTCTTATGTTATGAGCAATGGAATCCTGGTTTACATTACAATGCTCCTCCATCTGGTGATTCATAAAAGAGCAATCACCCTACCTCTGAACATATGAGGCCTCCTTGGGATGATCTTCCTTGCATGACTACTTTACTGTGGACTCCTGGACAGTTAGGGCCAAATAAGATTTTGCTTTCTGACATAGGTAGTAGGTATAAGAATAGTTACATGAGGGACAAAAATCTTGGTCTTGGGCCAAGTTATTTTGAGGGACTAAAGCTCTGTTTTGATTTGGGCTTGAAGCAACAGCATGACTATTTTGCCTATTCTGATTAAAAGAGCTATTCCACTAATTAGGAGGCCTACCACCACTTGGAGCCTGATATTGCAATTGGGGAGGCTTGCCACCTTGGGCCTGTTGCCTTTCTAAGGACACCACCTTGTCACTGATCTTTTGTATTAGAGAAAAACTATCCTCTAATCTCTTCCCTTGGTCCTTCAACTCCCTCCCCTGCTCTTGTAATTTTTTGTCCAGGGTCTTCTCTTTTTTGTCTATGCTCAACACTAGACCTTGGAGCATTTCCTTGAGTTCATCTATTCCGTTTGAGGATGTGGAAGCTTGGGGAACTGGAGTAAGGGTTTGTGACATAGGAGTTGTAGGGAGAGGGGCTATTGCTGGTTGGTGGTTGGGAACATCAGGAAAGAAAGGCATAGGAGGCCTTGGAGCCAACTTTCCACCTTGTATTAGGATATTCTCAGCTTTTATAGCTATCTCATAAGCATTAGGTAATGTATCTCCTCCCATAGTTTGGATTGTAGTGGCAATATCACTGTTAAAAGCTCTAAGGTAATGCAAGAAGGCATTACTAGGGGTAGGTTTCACTATAGTAGGTATTCTATCCCATGTCTTTTGGAATCTATACTTAAAATCAGTCATACATTCATGGGGGGCTCTTTTAATTGTAGTCAGCTGCTCTAGTAGTGACAAATGGTCACTCTTATCCTCAAAATGTTTGCATAATCTTGCTCCTAGTCCATCCTAATTAGTTATGGAACCATGAGCTAAGCCTCTATACCACTGTAATGCTTTTCCTTTTAAAGATGAGGCTAGAAGTTTGACAGCAACATCATCTTCTGTAATACCATGAATATTGCAGACATTCGCTACCTCCTGGATATGCTCTAGGGGGAAAATAGAAGTTTCACCAGTAAAATCAGGTATGCTTTTTAGTGCAGCTACTGGTATATCATGTCTTTGGGCTAACAATAGAGGACTTCCACCATTAAAGGTGGCAAAATCATGAACTCGAGGGTGTGCCATATACGCAAGTGTTCTATTGACGAGTGCTGATGGCAGTCTAGGCTGAGTTCAGACAGTAGGAGGAGTAGAGACAGATCTTACAGGTATATTAACTGTTATTCCACCTCTAATTGGTGATAATGAAGCTCTAGCCCTCCTTCTTCTAGGACTTGAAAGTGAGAGTTCTTGATATTGAAAATTACCTCTAGAAGACGCCCTTGTTTCAGCCCTGGGCATGAATTTCTACAACTTTGGCCTGAAACCAGATTTGTTGATGTTCAGAGTCGCCAAGTACTTGATGAATCAGCCTCTTGAAGGCTTGAATACTGAAGCCAGCAATACTTCTTCAGCATTAATCTCAAAAAATCTTTCTTCTTTTGACACCAGTAGACATGAAATCTTCTGGTATGGGTCCCACCGGGCATGCCAAAAATTGTTGTCACTTAGGTTTGCACCCTTATCCAAGGCCTATGCGCGAGGACAACCTAGTGAAACATTGAAACAACCTCCAAGTTGTGGGACTTGAACTACGAGGTTGAGTCTCCAGAGAAGGCCGACTTCCTCTTACTGTTAGGGCGCACCTATCTATTCTCAGAGGGAAAGGGAGAAAGAGAGTGTTAAAGCAAATCTACCTAGTCTAATCTAAGGTGGTGATGCACCAAAACAGAGTGTTCAGACTCATTCCTGCCCATATATACATTACAAAACTAGGGTAACATACAAAAGTCATACACATCCAGACTTATATCGATCAATAATCACATACAGATCAGAGGACCAACTGAAAGACACCAGGAAAAGGGGATTTCACTTGTAAATTATCCAATAGGCCAAAGATAGACACAATATGCAGATCACTGATCTCAACAATACACCAATGGAAGGCAAAATGATGCTCATACACACTGATGGCTAAAAGAGATGATACAGGGTATTACATGCCTTAGAGGCAAAGGGATTTTACACTGCAAGTCTGCAAGCAGTAGCAGAGAAAATCAGGAAGAGTCCACTCAAGAATAGATCACAAAATTGCCTTTATAGCTCAGGCATAACTGAAGATTTCTGCATTACATTCACTTCTCACCTACTGGCATTAACTCCATACTAAAAATCCAATCGGAGGTCTGATTGAATCCTGACTTGCATACCAAGAAATCTCATATCCTTCTGAGAAGGAGCTCGGGGGAGACAGAACGGTGCCACAACATTCCCTGACAAGGTAGATGAGCTGACTGAATGGGTGGAGTGTCCTTATATCTTGCATTTATTCTTGGCAGGTCAGAAATGATCACGAAGATCAGATCGCAAGATAACGTCGATCATCTCTGCTTCCTGGTTTTGAATCGACCTAGCCTATCAGTCAGCCAGGCTTCTTATATGTTGACTAGGCCACGCGGGCCAATCGTATCTCTTTGTTTTGCCACCTGGAGAGTCCCTCCGTGGTTGACCACCTTCATCGAACTGACTGCGCCACCCTTACCATCTAACCACTAGCCGTTAGCTAATCGCCACGTCAAAAATTGGACCCGCGAGGACACGTGCCCTCCGAGCGCTAACTCGCCATTGTAAAATCTGCGCAGTTCCTCTATGGTGAGATAGCGCCGACCCTGGATCTCTACAGATCTGATGGTGGAGAACCCACCCCTTAATGCGCTGGTCATATCAATAAATTTGGCCCCTCGAAATATCTGTGTTTTGACTCGGCACATGTGGTTGTTTCTCATTCGTCGTGGACCCTCTTTCCTATGACTGGGCCCATCTGAATCGGTGCCACCTCAGTGATGCATCCAGCGAGACCTGAACCCACTGACATGCATCAATTGGGCGCGATGTTGCCATGGTAAAAATCCTGCAGCTTCACTAAGGTGACATGGTGCCTATCGTTGATCTTTTCTCATCTAATGGTCACAGATCTGACTTCTCATGACCTTCCTTTTCTCATGATTCGTCGGGCCCACAGGCACGTGGCATCTGTCCGTTGGTTTGTCAATCATCCAATCCTAACTGCTTCTGGCAGCATGAAATGCAACCCCGCCAGGACACGTGGCGCGCGGGCGATATGTCGCTGATGCTAAAGTCCGAGCAGTTCTCAATGGCGAGATAGCGCCAGCCGTAGATCTGTCTCCATTCGACAATCACGAAGACTCATCGTGCTCTGTGCTGTCTTTACCCCAGGCCCATCGTATCTGGTGACACCTCATCATCCACACCGCACCTGAATGACACGTGGTAAATGGGCGCTATTTTACCATGATAAAAAACTTGCAGCTTCACCATGGCGAGATGGCGCCTGCCACCGATCTCTTCTAATTTGACGGTCACAGAAGTTGACCTCTCATAACCCTCCATTTCTATTGATTCGCCACCATGGCACCGAGCTCCGCCAACTGGGCAGATGAGGTACATAATGGGGCCCAATGTTTTGCCTGAAGTTCTCGCTGTTTATCTTCTACGGCCCGCCAACCCTTACCTGGCCGCCGCAACATTTTTTTGGCAACGTGACCTGCCCGCCAACATGAGCATCTCAGGAGGGCGCTATGTCGCCATGGAGATTTTTTGGTCGGCGTGTGATAGCGCCATAGCGCCTGCGGCGCCGAAAACTTTCTTGACCCACCCTCTGTTGTAGCTTGCTTGTTGGGTCCACCAGACACGTGTCAATTGGGCACGATGTCGCTGATATAATCCTCGCTCAATTATGCCATAGAGAGATAGCGCCCTTCGCTGATCCTAGTTGATCTGACAGCCAGAAACTCGCGGGTCATAAGAATATATTATAAGGTTTAAAACATTGGTAATTCTAATATCTCCACAGGTATTTGAATATGGGCATATCGAAGGCAGGAAGGGCAATATAAAATGTGAATTTTGGTAGGAAGTGGAAATACAACAGGTACTTCACTATGGAGACCCTACACTTGATGAAGAAATAGGCATACCAAGTTATGGCTCAAGCACTATAAAGTTACAATAGATAAATGAAGTGCAAGAGGCACTAGAGAGAAGGAAGAGACAAGAGATACTCAGAAATGAGTATTTTAGAAGCAAGCACTAGTAGAAATCAAGGACATATTTCTTGATGCATTCAACTTGCAAGTACCTAATGAAATCTAGCCCGTTATGGAGCAATTGTCTAACATTGTGGACTAGGTACATAATGAGGACCTAGATACTAATGTTAAACTATTAGAATGGTCAAAAAAGAAGTTTTAGATGAAAGTGAATGAGAAGATGTCAAGTGAAATAGAACTTTCACAAGTTGAATTGGTGAAGAAGATTGAAAAAGTGAAGAAAGTACTTGAGAATGTATTCTCATTGTACACCAAGTTGTGTGATTCCTCTTATTTCATAGAGGAAACAAGCCAAAGTATACTGAGCTTGGAGTGAAATCTAAAAGATTTCCAGCACTCAGCTACCAAAAGATCTAGCTTAGAGTAAGAAGCAATTTTTTAGCTACACTATGAGGCCTCACCCCGACCCATCATAGCATAGTGATACATTACTATTATTTTGATATTCAGGACTCAAAATGTCGAGAGATTATTTGATGCTTAGAAGATACTTTATTATTTCATGTTGTGTGATGTTACTTTCAGATATATTTGATGATTGTCATTTAATGTTTCATGTATATGTATGTTGATGAAATTAGTAAATGTAGGATTGAGACTTTGATTTAAGAGATTTTAAATGATTAAGAAATAAGCAGGATGAAGAAACCCTTATTGATGTATGTTTTAATTTATGTGAATTTTTGATACATATACATTTATGTACATGTGATTTTACGAGACTACTAAAGTGTGCAATGAGTGTGCAGATATTTAGCCGAGAAACCCTACAGAGGAACAAAATTGATCTCCTTGTGCTAATTTTGGAGACCTTGTTGTTCGTAATTCACGTATTGTCTTATGAGATATATGTATTTATCTTCTTTGTTCAGTGAATGTTAATGTTCGTAATTATGTTCTTTTAGTGTCGCTTGACACTCGTAAAGTGTTTATGTGCTTCAGTGTGCTATTTAGGTTTAGATGTTTAACCTTTGGACCCAAGTTGGTTTAGTTGGTGTCAATTGCTAATTGGGTTCTTAATCAAGGTTAGTCATCCCTTAATCCAGATTAGTGTTTCATCTGCAAAGTTAGAGTAGTTAGATGGTCCTATTTTATTCCTAGATTTTATTTGGCTCTAAACCTCTTTCCTAAGGCTTAAATCATGAAATTATTATACCCAAAGGGTATGGGTATGGGTTAGGGGTCTTTTCCAACCCCTAAGCCCCTTTTATTGACTTTTGAGGTCACTCAAAAAGTCTCTTTTTGCCTTTGTGCGAAAATTGACCATGGTTATCTTGAGTTACCTCACCTCATCTCCACTTAGGATTTAACCATAGTGTAGGTTGAGTTAGGAGTTTCTAGAATTTCTAGTAGGTGGAAATAGTTATTGCCCCTTTTGATGGTTGAGTTTGAGGTTTATTTAGAGGCCCTTCTTAGACTTGTGGAGGTTGTTACCCAATCTCTACATTTAGAGAGGAGTTCTTGAAGATTGAAGGAAGGGGAAGGAAACTCTACTCAACTTGTTCATTGCCATTACCTCTTTGTGAAGGTTGGAATTCTCATGTCCCTTGTTCAGATTTTATTCTTGTTTCATGCTTATACTACCTTGTTGTTTTTTGAATGTTTTTATGTTTGTGGGTATGTTGGGAAGATTTGAAAACCATGTTATTTTGGATGTTTTCCTTTCATGTTTATTGTTTGCAATTTTGAGAGTTTTCTTGTATGGGTGTTTTGGTATTACTCACCCTTGGAGAGGGCAGAAGTGACCAATTTTGGGAAAGGTCTGTTTAGTTGGACTCCAACCAGTGTAGAGTCTCTTCTCAGGATGAGAAGAGGGAGAAAGGGTAGGGTGTTATGGGCCCCTACCCGTCAGCACAAACCTCGTATGAGTATGGAATTTCTAAATGGAAGAATGAAAGTTCTTGATTAATAGCCCTGATTGGGCATCTGATTTGGTGTTGTGATCGACTTCTCCTAGTTGGAAGAATCCACCTTTCCCTAGTGTTTATTTATTGTAGATCTTGTTGTGAAAACCTTGTATAAATATGCATGTTTTGAATTGTTCTTGTTCATGCTTTTGGTCACCTGATCAGATTTTGTTTCCTCCATGGTTCTAGAAATGAGTTGCAGAAAACATTATAAATCCCTTGATTAGGGTCATGAAGAAAATTTGATTAAATTGTTGAAATTTGGGATTGAGATCCTATTGTAAATTTTATTTTAAACCTTGTTGTAATTGGCAACGAAGCCGGGTTTTCTTCCTGATTCATTCCCGGCTGAGCCTTTGAATCAAGTTGGCCAATAAAATTGGTGTTGAGTATAATTTCTTGTCATGTGATTTAATTGTAAATTTTAAATTTAGATGGATGAATTTTAAAATTTGGATGGAATTGATGATGTTTAATTTGGTAAAAATTTCAAGGTTTTCCTTTATGTTGAAAATGAAAATGATACCATGGATGTAGATTCAGTTGATTTGAGAAAATTTTCAAGTTCTTTATATGTTCATTATATGATTAAAATGAAAATTTATGTTAAGGAAAGAAAAGAGGATTATAGTTAGTAGTTCTATTCAGGATGTTAGGAGATCAAATTTAATCATGTATTTTTTTTTAATACATAAACCATTATATCAATGTTTAAAGCTTGTCAAAAAATATATACACCTTAAGAAAATACATAACTTTAAATCTACACTTAGAAAATTTTCAAAAAAAAATGTGGCCCAAGAGAGTAAGAAAACTCTCTACCTTTTGTATGAGCTTTAAAATTAAAATTTTATGGAACAGAGAATATTCTTGATAATATTCTTAAATTTGAAACTGATTATTAAGAATAAATAATAATAAATATATATTTATGATAATATGCACTTGCATAAACTAATTACTATCTATCTTATTCTCCTAAATATCCTAGCCTACCAATATAAATTTATGTCTTAAATACTACCTCTTTTTCCTTATGAGCGCAGCCCTCTTTGTTTGGGATTTGATAGGACTTGTGTTAAATTTTTAAATCTAATTGTTTTGGAGGGTGACATCACCCTATCCCCTCCATGGTTTATGGCTTCACCATTAAATTTGCTGGCAATTTATTGAGGGGGGGATTAACTTTGATTTAAACTTTTTTTTTTCCCTCCTTGTGTGCCTTATTCCTCACCTGTCTTGGGTCTGTGCAAGTCTATTTTGGGTAGAGCGTTGTCCCAAGGACAACGCTTCCTTGGGAAGCGCTACCCATAGAGGTGGGTAGGGGGGATGTAGGGTGGGGATAGGTGTAGGGAGGAGGGTTAGGGTAGTATAGGTTAGTTTATATTAAGATTGTTTATAGAGTTAATTTGTTTAATTTTTATGTTTGTTAGAATTAGTTTAAGTTTAGATCAGTTAATGTTAGATTTAATTATTTAGTTGGTTAATTATGCTTGTTATAATTTATATATATATATATATATATATATATATATATAAAATTTTGTAGTAGTAATTTTTTTAGCATGTTTTAGAAGAAGTCATTAAAGTTAGTTAAATGTAATTAAGTTTAGATTTATGATTAGTCGGTTATATTAAATTTAGCTAGTTAGTTCTTAGATTTATTTAGTGGTTTAAATATTAATGTTAATTAGTCTTGGAATATTATTAGCTTTGATTTAGATATATGTAAAATTGATTTTAGTATTTTATTTAAGTTAAATTTGTTTAGATTTTAGAGATGTTAGTATTAAATAGAATCTTGTTAATTCGGTTTTAATAAATTGATTTATTAAATCAACTTTTTTAAAGATAGTTAGTATTAGATGTAAATATTAATGGGTTTAATTAAAGATGGTTAGTCCCATGTATCATATTTTAGTAGACTAATTAATGATCGATATCAATCTATAACAAAAGTTTTAATATCTTAATGATGTAACCGTCCTCATGTTAATCATCTTAAGACATAATGTAGAGAACCTGTACGTAAAATGTTATCTCAATTATTTCATCTTAGAGCTTTATAATTATTAATTTAGTTTAAAATTTTTTATTTTTTTGTGTATTTTCCCTCGTAGTTTTGGGCATGACATACACTTGACACACAAAAAGAGTTAGCTATGTTAATAGCTGAAGAGGCCAATATTAAGGCCAAATTGATGCAAATTCAATCTTCCATTACCCTACATCTAGAAGTACTCCATAAGGAACAAGCCTATGTAGAGAATGTTCTAAAGAAATATCCTAATCTTTCTACTTTGGAAGGACTTGTACATCTTGTAGCAGAGATAGCCATCCAACACAAGTAATTGGAGATTACTTTAAATAATTGGGATGCTTCTCTCAAGTTGATTATGGAGATAAATAAAATATTTTTGGCTAAGTATTCTATTCATCCTTAGGAACCTTTGACATAAGTGTCAAAAAGGGGAGAAATAGTAAAAGGGGGAGATCATTTATTTTTGCATCTAATAAGAATGGGGAGATATAATGTGTAAATAAAAAGGGAGAAGATATTCACATCACATTTTGAGGAAGGAATAAAGCAAACAGGTGCAAAAATTGCAAGAAGATGTAATAGGAAGCAAAAATAGAGTACAAAGATATAGAAACAAAGGCAGTCAAGGTAAAGAGCATTAGATATATCAGTAGGAGACACATTCAACACAAGAAATTTGGTTACAAGAATGGTAATGGCACATCAACTCAGGGGGAGTCACAAGATTTTGAGGTATACAAATTTTTTTGAACAAGTTTTGAAGCCTTGAACAGAATATGTAGTATACTCATAGAGATTAGATTCACAATGTTTAAGTTAAGTGTTTTGCCACTCATGTCAAAGGGGGAGATTGTTAGTCTCAGATTGGTTTTGGCATTTGAGTGTCAACACAATTAAGCAAATCTTCAGTTGATGTCGAGTATAATATAGAAGTTGAGCTACGATGTATGCCAAGTTAAAAAATTCAATAGGTGTCAAGTGAACTTCAAGTGCTGAGCAATCTTCAGGTGCCGAGAAAAGTTCAAGTGCTGAGCAAAGTATAGATGTCAAGTCACTATAGATGCTGAGTGGGACAAAATTTCTATAGGAATCGAGTGAGCCAATTTTCCTATATGTGTTGAGCATCAGCAACCAGTATGTGTCGAGTAACATAGAATCAACATATGAGTTTGTGCCTTCACAAACTCAGATGTAAATCATTTTTGGAGCCAACATAGGATGAATCTCAAAGGATTTTGAAGATAAGAAAAAAATCTTTTGTATTACCTATGCAATCAACATGTAACCAATAAGAAAAATGGAGAAGGCATCCAACCAATAGGAAAAGTGCAAGAGTTGAGCGAGAAATGAAGATTTAATATTGATCGTAGATTCATACCTAATCCTAAATCATCAGAATATTTAAAAGGAGGATGAAACCCATTGTATGCATGGATGAGAGAAATATATGGGTGAACTATAGTGAAATTCAAAGAGGAGTTTAAAAGACTTAGTGAAGAAGAAAGAAACATTATAGAATCTAGTTATTAAAGAATAGAGTCAGAATATTGTAGAGTGACACATTAGATCAAGAAAGGATCAAATCAGTAAGAGTAGAACAAGGATCTAGAGTCAGCAATTGAAGATTGCAAAGCTATTAGGTTAAATACTTTCTAATACTCTCTAGCAATTGTATTAGATATGAAAATCCTATGGACTTGGGTTGGCCTAGTAGCCATTTGTAAATCCTTTAACAAAGTGACATTCCAAGTGAATGTACTAAAGTCCTTTAATCAGGCCTACCTTTAGTAGGGTAGTGAAATCCTTTAACCAGGTTACTTTTAATAGGGTGTAAAGTCTTTAACAGGACATGCCTTTCACAGGGTAGACCATTGGAAGTAAATTTATTCTGATTCACTCCCCCTGCCCTCTCAAAAGTAAATCTTCTCACTTGTCAATTCCAACACATCAATCTCATATGTGGAAAAAGATGATAGATGGTTAATTGATAGTTTTTGTTCACATTACATGATTGGTGATAAATGTAAATTTGAAACCATGGAACCATACAAGGGTAGTTGCATTAAGTTTGGTAATGATGCACCATGTCTTGTGAAAGGTAAATGATCAATACAATTGACTGATAAGATCAAGTGTGATAGTGTTTATTGTATTGAAGGAGTTAAATATAACTTGTTGAGTGTTTCATAGTTGAATAGATTAGGATACAGGGTTGAATTCCATCACAACAAGGTCGATATAATTGATGTTGCGAGTGAACAAATTGGAAGTGGCAATCAAGTAAAAGATAACTTGTTCTATCTAGATTTATTTGATGAGACATATTTTGTTTGCATAATATGAAGATATATGAATATGGAATAAGAGGTCACGTCATGTGAACTTTGACAAATTGGTAAGCATTAGTAAGATGAAAAGAATAAGAGGTTTACCAAAACTAAAGAAACTTGATAATGCTATGTGTAGACAATGTCAATTGGGAAAAATGACAAAGTGTAGTTTCAAAAGTGAGACATACTCATCTAATGATATTTTGGAATTGGTTTATACTAACCTTTGTGGACCTATTGAAGTGCAAAGCTATTGTGGAGAAAAATACATCATTCTATTTGTTGATGACTATTCTAAGATGATGACTGTGGTATTTCTTAAAGAAAAATATGATGATTTTCAATTGTTTAAGTGGTATTTAGCTAGAGTTGAAAAGGAAAAAAGTAAGAGTCTGAAGTGCTTGAGATCTAATAGAGGTGGAGAATTCACCTCTAATGAACTCAATGTATTCCACAATGATAGAGGAATCAAAATAAAAAATAACACCAATGACCCTTGCCCAAAATTGAATAGCTAAAAGGAGAAATAGATCAATCATGGACTATAGTAGAACCTTGATGATGGGGAAGAATGTATCACATAAATACTGGAGAGAAATTGTAAGTATAACAAGTTATACTTTGAAATAGAGTGCAAGCCAAGAAAGGTACAAATGTTACACCCTTTGAGTTGTGGTTTGGATATGCACCTAATGTAAAGTATTTTAAAAAATGTAGAAGAAAATTTTATATACTTAAGGCTAATCAAAATGAAAAAGTTGATTCTAAAAGTAACAAGGGCATATTCCTAGGAGATTCCACTAAGAGCAAAGCTTATAAATGTTTGAAATCTAACACTAACAAAGTTGTGGAAAGTGCAAATGTGAAAGTTGATGAATATGCAGAAAAGAATGAAGTTGAATGCAAGATAGAACTTGAAGATTATAGGACATTCATATATGTGAATGAAGGTTCTCCCTTCACCTTACTTGAGCTAGAGAGTAAAGTTGTCAAGAAATAGAGAACAAAGAATGTGGAGTTGTAGTAGCAGGTTGCCAATCAATAAATAGTAGGTAGAATGATGTTGAGAGACATGTAGTAGATGTTGAACATTAGGAAGACAATGTCAAGCAAGAAAAACCTAAACCAAAGAGACAAAATGACCTTGAATTAATTTTTCAAGATGAATGCATAAAAGAAGAGAGAAGAAAAGAATCTATACTAGAAAAATATGTGAGAAGATACTGTGCACCTGAGAAAATTATTGGTCACAAAAAATTTGGAGTTATGAAAAGGAAAAGACTTAAAAGTGATACATGTCTACTTGGTGAGTTTGAACCTAAATCATTAAAAGATTCTTTGGACAATGAGGATTGGATTCATGCAATGAATAATGAAATTGCGCAAATAGAGAAGAACAAAACTTGAGCACTAGTACTTAAATCTAAGGAAAAAAATATTATTGGAACAAAGTGGGTATTCAAAAACAAGCTAAATAAAAAAGGTGAAGTCACAAGGAATAAAGCTAGACTAGTATGCAAAGGATATGCACAAGAAGAAGGAATTGATTTTGGGGAAACATTTTCCCCTGTTCCAAGGTTGGAAAGATTTAGAACACTACTTGCATATTCTACTTATAAAGGATTCAATGTGTACCAAATGGATGAAAAATCTATATTTCTAAATGGAATACTGGAAGAAGAACTGGAATACTGGAAGAAGAAGTTTACATTGAACAATTAGAAGGATTTTTTGACCCCAATAAAAAGAACTATACAAGGCCTTATGTGGTTTGAAAAAAGCCCTGAGAGCATGGTATGAAAGGTTGCACAATTATTTGATGAAGATTGGATTTGCTAGAACTAGTGATAACAACTATCTATACTTGAAGACTAGTAGTAACAATGAGATTTTGTTATCTGAAATCCTTGTTGATGATATCATATTTAGAGGAAAATATGCATTATGCAAATCATTTATTGATGAGATGAAGAAATAATTCAAAATGTCCATTTTTGGTGAGATCAAATTCCTTGTTGGTTTACAAGTATATCGAATGAAGCAAGGTATCTATCTTACTCAATCAAAATACATCAAGGAGATATTGAAAACATTTAGAATGGAAAATTAGGGACTAGTTAGCACACCTATAGCTATAGGAGATAATATATCTAAAAATGATGATCTTATTGATGTGAACCAAATATTGTATAGATTAATGATTGGAAAGTTATAATATGTTGTTCACAATAGACTTGATATTGCATTGGTAGTTGGAATTGTTGCAATATTTTCTACAATTCCTAAGGAGAATCACATGATGGCAGTGGAAAGGATACTAATATATTTGAAAGGAACATAAGACTATGGCTTGTATTACAAGAAGAATGACAAGTTTGAACTAAAACTGTACATAGATGTCAATTGGGCAGGAAATGTTGATGAAAAAGGATCTTTCTTTCTAGGAAAGAGAGTACTTTCATGGACAAGAAAGAAGTAGTACTACATTTCTCAATAAATAGTTGAAGCTGAATATGTGGTAGCAGTAGTGAATTGGTCAAATATCATGTGGATCAAGAAATTGTTGAAAGGGATAAAGGAAGAGATCATTGATCCAGTTGTTACCTATTGTGACAACACTAGTTCTATAAACATACCAAATAATCATGTGATGCACACAAAGACAAAGCATATTGCTATCAAGTATCATTACTTGAGAGAGTTAGTTTAGGACAAAAAAAAGTGAGATTGGAATATGTGAACACTAAGGGTAGATAGTTAATATCTTCACTATGTCACTACCTAAGGATGCTCATGAGTATCTAAGAGGTAAATTAGGGGTGATTCTCCTAGACAAGGTTTATTAAGCCATGATAGGAGCTCTAAATATGTGTTGATCAGAATATCTTACAAATTGATCTAGACAGTCCTACTTTAGGAGTTTCCTAAAGTAGTGAAGGAAGATGATAGATAATGAATTCAGTATTGACATAGGGATATATACATGATCAATATGTATGAGATAGATAAAGTGTCTTTGGAATTATTTTCAAAGAGGGAGAGATTGAGTTACCATATAAAGGAAGAGTATATCAAGTGAACAATGAAGAGAAGTCATACATGAAAGAGGGAGCAATAATATTCAGCAAGAGATGTTTCAAAGAACAAGAACTTATGTGAGGTGTTGCCAAAATGTATATCAAAGAGGGAGTTCATATTTCATATGATATTATGTGATTTGCATGGATGAGAATCAAAATAAAACTGGAAGAGAGATATTATTGGACAACTCTATTCTCAAAGTAGTACATGTTTTGGATTGTATGAAAACTAGAGGTGTTTCCATCAATGCCAAAGAGGGATATTGTTGGAAACTACAATTGGAACAATTGTTATGCTATCATTGATGTCAGACCTTATTGGTAAGATAGTTTTTTATTTGATTTGAGTGTCATATCTAGATTATTGATGAAGGGGATTTGAGAGAAGACATAAGAAAAGAGCCTAGAAGAAAGATTGAGTTATGAGGAAACTACAATGGGCACTTGATTAGTTAGAATTTAACAAGATAAAGTGATTTTTTAATCATGCTTCAAGTAAAGAAGATAGTTACATTGAAGCCTTAAAGAAGTGATCAAAGAATGACTAAATATGTAGGCTTGACTGAGCAAAAGATCATAATATTAAGGAACTTGAGGTATATGCCGGGTGATGCTAGTGTTGATCGAGTGCCAACATGTATTGAGTAGAAGTAGTGTCAATCAAGCATCAATATTGACTGAGCGTCATTATATGTACTCAAAAAAAAATCTTAGTAATGATCGAGTAACCCAATGATGATCGAGCATCAGAACATAGTGTTGGCCAAGGGACAACATTTAACAGTGTATGAGGAAATTGTGATTTCCAGCCAACACGGTTCATTTATTGGAACATTTAAAGTGTGTTGAAGATAAGGAATGATGTGCTAGATCATTTAAATTAAGGGAAACTCTATTAATGTGTTTCTATACAAGGATTCAAGGAGAAATTTAGAGAAGTTTCTAGAGGAGAAAATATGAGACTAATGATGGAAGAATTCAATGAATTTGACCTAACCTTATTATATATCATGATGTTTAAGCAACAAAAGATCATAATCACATATTTAAGGAGGTACAAGGGCTAGCTTGATGTGGTTGGAATAATTCTTGTTCTATTGATTAGTGAACTTGAGTAGGAGGCTGAGAAGTATTGTGAAGAGGTGAAGAGTGATTGCATGAAGGGTTTCCAAGAAGATCAAAGACATAGATGACAATGGAGGTCGATCACTAGATCAACATGTGAGCTGAATTGTGATATGTAATTGCAAAGTGACTTGTATTAGTCAGATCAAAACTTGTTGTTACTTTCTAACCATTGTATCAATATTGAAATCCTTTAAACAAGGTTGACCTAACATTATATACATCTTTTAGTCAAGGTGGGATTCTAAGGGAATGTTCTAAAGTCCTCTAACAAGGGAACTTTTAATAGGGTGATTAAATCCTTTAACAAGGTCACATTTTAACACTGTGTTAACCTTTAAAAGGGTCAGCCCCTAACAGAGCTCACTTCAAATTGGTGACATGTTACTTGTGGTTTTTCTTAAATTGGGTTTCCACGTTAAATAGTGTCAACTTGTGTGGATGTTATTTGTGATAATTTAC
Organism: Cupressus sempervirens; assembly: GCA_028749045.1. Taxonomy (NCBI): domain Eukaryota; kingdom Viridiplantae; phylum Streptophyta; class Pinopsida; order Cupressales; family Cupressaceae; genus Cupressus; species Cupressus sempervirens. The sequence continues at coordinate 581,805,653 of CM053783.1, read as the reverse complement.
AGTTAATATTTTACATTATGAAAGTATGTTATTATTAGGATAGTGGATTGCTAGTCGATGTTGTTGATAATCTATTATAGAGGTAGACCTAATGGATGCTTAGATCTAAAGTAGTTGAAGTCCTTAATTTTTGACTTGGTACATCTAAATCTTGGATAACTAATTCACCCCCCACCCCTCTTAGTTATTCTAAACATTATAACATATACTACTCCCCCGTTCATCAATATAAGATTTTTCATGTATTTTTCTCCCCCATTTACATCAATGACAAAGGTTTCATTACGCCAATCAAGAATATAAAGTACTCTCATTATATGATCATCTTCAAAACAATATGTTTAAAAGCTAAGTGTTAATAGAAACTGTTATACAAGCCATTTCTTAAGAGTTCTTGATGACTCTTCCCAAAGTGACTACTACCCCATAGGAGCATCACCAAGCATCCAATACAAATATATAAATATGCTCTAAATATAATGGATTGATGCACTTCATACATTAATTACTCTGAAATGTGTTGGGGCATTACTCCAAGTATACCTATGAGGTACTTTAAGTATCCTTAGCCAAAGGTTTGGTAAGTATAGTTGTAATTTGTTCCTTTGTAATGACATATTCCAATCTAATTTCATTCTCTACTCCCTTCTCTCTCATAAAATGATACTTTAAGCCAAATTTTTTTGTCTTTGAATGTAAAAATGGAATCTTTCACATGTGTACTATACTTGTGTTATCATAATGAATGATAACAAGTTCAGTGAGTTCAATACATATGTCCTTCAACATTTTCTTCATTTAAATGATTTGATTATAATTACTTTTTATTGCTACATACTTGTAATTCTTACCCCTAGTTGACTTTTCTATTGTATTTCTAGGTTCTTTTAGGCCAGTTTTCTAATTTTATTTAATGATTATCAGTACTTGGTTACTAGATTTGGTTATATGTCATTTCATACTCAGTTGATTTATGTGATGAGTTGTTCAATTTTTTCATGTGTTTATGTTTATCCTTTCAATGATGATATATGTATGTCCAATTAGTGATTCTAGTTATCTCATGATGATTAGTTAGATGAATGATTTATATGAAGTTTCTATGGATACATTCCCCATACTTTCGTGTGTATGATGTACTTGTCTATTTTACTTTATGATTGATGTTCCTTATGTGGTTGAGGGAGGGACTTGTAGTCACCTACTAGTAAGGATCTACATAATGTACCACTCCCTGCTATTACCTATTTAGTTTAGAATATATGTGTTTGTGCATGCATGGATTTTATGCAAATGGCAGGCACCAAGAATCAACTCCCCTGAATTGCTAGGATGAGTATGCCCTATCGCAATATTTTAACGATATAAGTGGGGAGATAATTCTTGAGTTTGAATCCTAAACCCTAAGCCAATTTTCCTAGAATGTAGGACAAGTATCTAAGTTGTTTACCTATTTGAATTCGTTAAGTGACATGAATTCATGATTTTGACCCTAGTGCTTGATTTTATATTTTGTTCTATATGATGGGTTTTCATATTTAGTCTTGTGGGTCTATGACATTTTTTCGTTATAATTAAATCGAATTAAAAGAGTATTTAATGGTTTAATTTAATAGAAAATTTATAAACAAAATTCAATATTTAATTATATTTAATTAATTGAGAAATTAATTAAATAAAAGAATTAAATTTAAAAGATTTGATTAAAGTTCTAATTTTGGCGTATTTATATTTCTTTAATTAATGATAATTATTTAGGAGTTTTATTTTAATAATAAACTCTATATAATATTATTAGTTAACTTAATAAATATTTGATTTAAAGTGTCTCACGATTTAATAAGAGAGAACATAAATTTAATAAAGTTTATTTTAATTAAATCACATAAAGCTTGTGCATGAAATTAAAATAATAAAATAGTAAAAGATAAAGATCAATGAGTCTTCTCATGTGATTGCACAATCAAAGCCCTAAATTTAGGGGAGAACTCTTTATCAAAGATCTAGAGCTCATTTTGCAATAACTGGGGGTTTTGGGAGGAGCAGTTTGGAAAAAGGAGTTTTTTAGAAAGAAAGGGAAACACTTGTGTGCTTTGTGTGTTGTCAAATTAGCATTAGAGTTAGGTAGAATCTTGTGGTTAAATTGTGTAGTAGATTCGTTCTTTAAAACATTTGCCTTCTTCATGTCTATTGTGTTTCTAGTTTCAGAATGTCATTTGGATTGAAACCCTTGTTATGAATTTAGTGTTCTTCATTTCTTGAAAACATCTATGAATACTTTTAGTTTTGAAACCCTTGTTTGAGTGATTGGATTCGGGATGGGGATATTGGAAAATAATCAAATTTAATATACAAATTTGAGTGGTTGTCTGTATTTTTCCTATCAGATCTATTGTATTAATTATTTTTAAAATATATAATATAAAATTACCACAGTAAATAAATTTACTGTGATTATTTTATATACATATATTAAAAATGTGTTGCTCTACAAATTTAAATTCAAATAGTATAAATTTAATTGGATGGGGACACTATTTTTTACTATTTTATATTAAACAAAAACAAATGATTTTGTGAGGATGGGCAATGACCTCCCCCCTACCTGACACGTGGTCAGATGCTTGGCAACGACTCATGTTGCCATAGTAGTGTTGAGTGCTACCATAGCAGTGTCATGCATAGCATGAGAGCCCTTTGGGCTATAAACAAAGTTTCTTTTTAAAATTAATTTTAGTTTTTTTTGTTATAAATTAAAATTGTTATATTTTATAACTTAATAAATGGTTAAAATAGTTAATTTTATAATATTATTTGGATAATATTTAATATTAATAATTATTAAGTATATTATTATTTAATATTTTAAATTTTATTAAATTAGTATTTTATTAATTGAATAGTAATTATTTATTAATGATTTAGTATATATTATTAATAAACCAATTTATTATCATCAATAAACTAATTGATTATTGTGAGTTTTAATAATAAGTAAATTGAAGAGTTTTATTATTAAGATATATTGGAAGATAATTTGATAATTGAAAATGGGGTTTTATTTTTAAACAACTATTTATGGAATGTTGAATCTTTTGAGATTCTTGTGAACTCAATTTATGAATTTGGCATCTAGCAAATGGAAATTGAAACTCTATCAATTGTTATACTTGAAAATGAAAACTGAAACATTGATTGTATATCGAACTTTAGTGTTTTGAAAACCAGATGATCTATGAATACAATTGTTAAATTTTTGATGAATTTTATGATGTATTTCGTGTTGGGTTTTGGTTAACTTAGTAGTTATAACACTTGGAAATGGGAATGAAAACTTGAAAACTAATAGTGAAGATTAAACTTTTGTGTTTTCAAAACCTATTGAATTATGAAAAGTTACTATTGCATGTGTTTTATGTGATGCATGGTTTACTAATGTTGGGTTTGGGGTTGACTTAGTACTGTAGTGCCTCTCCCATTTGACTTCTGTAAGTCATCCTGATGGATGCAACCTTGCTGATATTTTGTTGTGATGGATGATGATTGTGACCCTGAGTGGTCTACACCGTCGAGGTGTTTGGATTTATATTTTTGTATCAGTTGCTTTATTTATGCTTTTGTCTGATCTGTGAGATTATGATGTGATTTTTGGTTCACTGAGGTTTGTGCCAGTGGTTACCAGGATCGATGTGGTATCATGAGGTTGTTCTGTGATTACCTTGAGATGTGCGCAGAGATTGCACTATGTTCTATTACCATGCTACACTGGACTAGGTTCCTGTAGCAGTGGTTAGTCATGTTTATGACTGTGTTCGCTTATGTGTTTTAAGTGCCTTATTAAATTCATCAATGATTAGAAATGGATTATTCTTGTTGGATTCTTTGGTTATGTGCTGCGGACATTTACCTTGTTATATTTTTAATTAGAGAGATATTTGTTACTCATGTTATGTGTTACATTTGAGATGACCTGAGGGTCAAATGTTACTCTTTGATTCCAGTATCATAGATATTAGACAACTATGTTGTTCAGTTAATCATATTGCATGATGATGCCATTTTTAGATGACAGTGTGTTTTACAATGTTATCTGGTTATCTAGTATTTGGACATACCTCTGATTTCGTTATGAGATGGATTTAATGCTATGGTTATTTACTTCATTCCTGCATTGCTATGCTTTTGCGAACATGAGTGATGCAAATAGATTATTTTAATATAATTAAATAAATGGTTAAATTAGGTGATTTAATACATTTATTGCTTTGGCTATGTTATTATATGCAATTGCACTTGATCGTGTTGTTTAGTGTGCAGGATTTATATCCCTGGCAGTGGCACATGGAGTTAGTGATTCAGCCATTCATATTTTACCAATGTCGTCCTTGTATGGTCGACGTATCCTTCATTAAATTTAAATTAAACCTTTCGGTGATTATTAAATCCGAACTCATTTGCATCATGTGATTAGACCAGTAAGCGTGTCTGTGCATTTTAGAGGTTCGCATTGTTGTGAAAGTTATTAAGGAGATTTATGTGTTTTTGGGTTTTTGGGCTTTTAAATTGTTTTATTTTAATTTCTGTCAGCTTTGCCATAGATGAATTCCTATTTATAGGAATAGCCTATTTTCGTTTGGGTCGATTCAGGGTTTAACTGGATTGGCTAGTTAAATGCCCTAATCGATTATTGACCCGAAAAGTGAATAAGTATCCAAAGAGGAATTTAATTCCTCACTTCTCACTTTCAAATTGGAAAGTTGGAGAGTAAAAACCAAAATCCTCTTCATGAGGATTTACTATTTTGTTCGTTGTGGGAGCTACGGGCATGGAATTATCGTGAGTTTGGGCTCGTTGGATCCAGCTTGGGGAAACCTTGGATTGTCGCAATTTTTAGCTACTTCTGTGGGATATTTATTTTATGGTTCAAATTCTTGTTTTGCCCTTTTGGCTGTGAGGTAGGGCTTTCCCGTTTTATTGTTTCTGCTCCGTTTCAGCTTCTATTTTTGGTAGCCATTTGTTTGGAGGCTGAGAACTAGTGTTCCCCTCCATTTTTGTATGTTAGTTCTACCCGGTTGGGCGGGTATGAACATTTTCTTGGTTTTTGGAATGAGGGTTTGGAATTTTATGCCGTTATGCTGGCCGTTTTTGCATACGGTGTTCGATTTCATTTGTTTTGGGATTTTTGGGGTTTTTGAACCCAAAGGCCAAATGGGTTTTAATTTTGAAGTTTTCCAAATTTTGGGGTTTTTACCTCGTTTTGTGTGCCACCCTGTTTTCTCAGATTTTCTTGGCACAATGTGGGTCGTGGACCTGGATGATCCGTTTGGATATCATTCAAACCACTATTGCACCTTTTGTTGCATTGGGATGCGTGTTGCATACGTACTACCGATGTTGTGTTCAGTTAAGTGATTTTATACTTATTATGGTTTTTTTTGGACCTTTGCTTTTGTTCGTGAACACTAGGATTCGTGTAGAATCCATACTCTCGGATTGAGGCCGGTTGAGTGAGTTCACGATGTTTGTTCTTGTTGCATCATTGGGATTCGTGTAGAATCCATACTCTCGGATTGAGGCCGATTGAGTGATTTAATGATGTATGGTTTTATTGGCTTTGGGATTCGTGTAGAATCCATCCTTCCCGTGTTGCTTTTAGTTGGTTGTTTTCCTTGCATTGTGTTCTCATTCCTGTCCTTGTGTTATGATCTTCATGATGGTGGTGCGCCACACACGAGTACGTGTGCGTACATTTGTTGGGTGACTTGCGAGGCCCAATCTTTTGTGGATTTGCCGAAAGTTATGATCATTAGGGTTGGGATGGGAGTATGCATGCCCACAGGCACTTGTCGTAGGATGAGCATGGGTAGGGTAGGGTAGCATATGGAGGGGGCTTCTATCTCGCAGCCCGACGATCATGACGCCACGGGTATGGCTGAGAGGAGCTTGAATAAGTGATAATTAAAGAAAATCTATGACTAGTAATGAAACTTAAGATAATAAAATGGTACTTTTGTGTATTGGCCTTTCGTTGAGGGAGTTGAGCTACACGGTGTATTGGCCTTCCGTTGAGGGAGTTGAGCTACACAGATCCGAGCTTGGGCTTTTTGATGTGAAGCAACTCTCCATGATGTCAGCCCCTACTTAGTAGCCTTTTGAGTGTCTGACCAGGACCTGTACTCCTTGCATTGTCTTAGGTTCTTGGTTGCAGCCATCATACTGTCTGGCATGAGTGTTAGCCATGGATGTTGTGCTTTTTGTGTGTTGTGGTTGGATCATTATCTCCATCAGCATGGCGGGTGTGGACCTACGGGTTCCACATGGTTGGGAGGCATAGCTACCTTTACCACTACTAGGGATCGGTGTACAGAGGTGATCTTTTGTCCTAGTGCGACCATTGCTGGATGTCTTCCCTTGGTAGTTTGGGTTCCGGAGTATGCTTTCTTGTGATTTATTCTTTCTTTGGGATGCTTGTATATCATGTTTAGATGATGTTATTTTATTTGACGCATTCCCTTATTATGATGTTTAGCATATGATTAGATGTTGTGAATTGTTGTATTAGAATATCTATTGCTTACTGCTATTTAGCATGTGATAGGTGATGTTATCTACTATAGGATTATCTTATGTGTTACTACTAGCATGTTATATTTCCTTATGCTTATATTGTTGCATGTTTTAGTAGTGACATCCCTATTACGATAGTACCGACGATCTGGTCGGTGGCTTGGGATGTTACGCGCGGGGGATGGCTAGGATCCACAATGGTCTTATGATGCTATTGACGGTTGGGAGGAACCATGTACTTAGTTTGGTTGTATTGTTCTTGAGATGTATTTCTGTTCATTGCGATGTTGCTTTTCTTCTCTGCAATGCTTATTTTCAGTGTGTTCTTTGCTGCTGTAGTTTTAGATGGTTTGTTGTTCTTCTTTCTGTGTTGTTCTTGCACTTGAGTGTTCATTCCTCAAGCCTTTGTGGATCCAGTACTCCCTGGTGTGGAGGTTCTTTTGTTGGTTTTTCCCCATTTTTGAGTTCTTGAAGTGTTTTTACTTTCTATGGGCGATATTTGTTCAGCATTGTGCGACACTGATAAAGTATCGCATGCCCATAGAAAGAATGTCGCACGATACTATAAAGTGTCACACACATTACTGGAGAAGTGTCGTATGACACTGGAAGAGTGTTGCACGGCTTTATGAGAAATGTCGCGCGATACTTTTCTAGTATCACACGCCTTCTTGAGAAGTGTCGCACGCAGTAAGGGTGAAGTGTCGCCCTCCCTTAGTAAAAAGTGTCGCACGATTTTTGTGAAAAACCTGCGCGTGCCATCAGCGAGCACTTTTCTTCATGATCTAATCTTTTTGAGAGTGGTTTTGGATACCCTTTTGGGTGTTCTTCGAGCCTATGTTGTTGCATTTTGAATTCAGGAGGATTGTTTTAAAATTCAGTTTTTGGGTTTCTGTTGTAGTCCTTCGGGGTTTAAAATATATCGTTCAAGTATAAGTTGACATATATTTAATTCCTTATACTTAAGATATATTCTAATATATGCAACAAATTGTTTGAGATAGGTTTCAGACCTCTCAGAGATAAGTTATGGATTCTAGGAAATTTCAGGGCTTCAGAAATCCAGACTTAGCCAATTTTTAGGGCTTCAGGATTTCAGGCTTAGCCAAATTTCAAGATTCTACATTTTACCCCAGCTTGGTGTTTTGTTGATGAGTGGTCATTTCTTGTGCCCTCATCTTGTTGTGGTGTTTGTTGGCTTTTGTTTGGGTGTGTCAATTGGGTAGTGGCGTTCAGAGATTCGTTGGTTGCCGGGATTGTGTTGAAGTTTTCCGTTGTGATCTTTGTGATCCCTGTATGATGTTGTCTTGTGCATTCATACTTGTAAAAAAAAATATCTTGGCTTGATTTGAATCCTTGTTTCCAAGGATCTCCAGACGGGGCATTACAAGTACTTTGACCAATCAAGATGTTTACCAAAGGCTTGGGGGTTTGTTTTGCGATGTCATGATGATGTTTTGTATACAATCTTTTATACTTGATCATGGTGATGTGTCACATGTGTTCTATGATGAGTTTGATCTATTGGTTGTTATTTCTTTCTAGTGTTCTTGTGTGAAATGGAGGTGAATGTGTGACTTATCTGATATAACCTTTGAGTCTTTGATCAGTTATTTTTGGATTGCTTCTTAGTTGCTTTTATATGACTGAAGTGATTATGTGATTTTGTTCTTGGTGGTATCATGTCATGACATAGATTTTGTTTATGTGTACTTGATTTTGGATTAGTCTTGTTAGGATGATCATATTGGTGGAATTTTTGGTTATGATCAGTAATGTTTTCAATATTTTTCCAATTGCTTGTTTAAGAATTGGTGAGTTATTTATCATATGTGGCCTACTATTTTTACTGAGCTTAGGGTAGGTTATCTATATGTCATGTTGGGAAGTGGCTTGTAATGGAGGCTAAGACCCTAAAGAGGTTGTTAGGTAACCTATTGTAGGTTATTTTAATAAGTAATAGCATTTCATTAAATCCATTTAAAATGAATTAATAAGATATTGGTACCACATAAAGTCACTAGGGGGTCTGAAGTCTTAAAAGACTACTAGGGTAACCTTAGAGTTGGCTTGTTTTAGATTAAGATAAAAATAGTTTTTGAAGGGACCCAAAACCCTTTAATAAAATCAAAAGATCAACATTAAGAACCAAGCAAGTTTTAGAAGGACCTAAAACCTAGAGTAAAGCAAAAAACACAAAACATGAGGTTTTACAAGGACTTGAAATTGCATGTTTAAGCCAAACACACCTAGGTTTTATAAGGACCTAGAGCCTAAAGTTTTAAAATAGAAAGATAGAATTTTTTTAAAAAAATAGAACTAGTAACACCACCCAAACTAACAACCAACACACTAGTGACCACAACTAGCACCTAGACCAGTTCCTTGATGCTCTTCTCCACCTTCTTACTAGCTTTAGCAATATCCTAGATAATATCAATCGTGGTAGAAATAGAAACCTTGGGAGCATCTACAATCTTTTTCCTTATATTCTACCTCATTTTCTTGTTAGGTCCTCCTAGACTCCTCGCCACAACAGTGTCTAGAGACATGATCTCCTCATTACTTTTCCTTCCCAAAATGGTCACTATGACGCACAAAATGGAAGTGACTTACTCCATTCTCTAGTTGATTTCTTTAATAAGTTCACAGAGTTCTAGCTCATAATCCTATAGTTTTCCAAGGATGTTGCCAACAAGTTTCTCTAGGTGGGCTCTCATAACATTTTCATGGTCTATCTCTTTCTAAATGACTCCAACCTTTTTCTTGAGCACCATGATTTCATTATATAGCCATGAATCTACTTGTAGAGAAAACTCTACTTTAAATTTGGTAGTATAAAGAAAGGAGAGTTTCACATGGTGGGTCTCATCCCTAGTATCATCTTCAGTTCTAATCACAATGTCAATGGTAGTGTTATTGTCCTAGATGTCAGTGTTAGCATCCTGCTTCTCCTTAAACTCCTCTTCCTTTTCCTTACTCGGGCTTTGCTCTTCCATAACAAGGACATTACTCTCATTGTTCTTTTATGTGTCAATGTCCATTTTCTCCTCACTGGATTTAGTATTAGGAGGAGAAGAAATAACTTTATCTTTCTCCTCCTCATCTTTTAAAGCTTCAAACCCAACATTTGAGTCAGTTTTTTTGTCTTTACTTTCCTCCAGTTGGTCCTTACTAGTAGACATGACAGGTTCTAGAGTAGCCTTCTAGGTTTGAGCTAAGGTCTCCCATTTCAGTCTTATTTTCATCCTTGGAAAAATTCTCAGAGTCTGTTACTCTCTCAACATTATTCTTTTTAATCTCCCACATATGACCCTTTTTAGTGCTTTTACTATCACTAGTGCCTTCTTTGCTTTTAAAATTTTTCTTTGATGGTTCATTACTAGACACTTTCCTTTTTTTCTCCAAATTAAAAGAGGGTTTAACAACCTTACTTTAAAAAAAAAAATCAATAAGAAGGATTAATCCCTTGTGGAGCACAGGACAAGAATCCTTCTTCCTATGTGCTTGGAAGCTTTGTATCAAAGACTACTTTAGGTAGAATGGGAAAGAAACTGTATCTTTATACTTAAAATGATTTAGGAACACAAATGAAACTCTTGGAGTCTCTTAGCTCTACCATCAAGGATAAAATACTCATGGATACACAAAAGAATATCCCTCTAGATTACCTAAACTTGGCTTAGATCATAAAAATTCTTCTCTAGCCTTTTCTCCTCCTCATCAATTTTAGGGAATTTTTTGAAGGTCGCATTCAAGATACTATTTTCCTTTCTAAATTTGAGACCCTCCATTGGAAGACCCCTAATTTTAGTGATGAAATCCTTCGACAACCTCGCAGTAACCCCATGCAACGTTACCCTATTCACAATCCAATTTTTGAAGAAGGACATTGTAATGTGTGGCTTATACCCTTGAAGTTTCTCAATATAAGCCATCACTTTCTCTTTTTTCAGTATGTCCCAAACATCCAAATTTGCCCACCATTCTTTGCAATTATTTGGCTCTTGCTTTCTTGGTTCCCCTCCCATCTTATATTCAACTTTGTACCTATAATTGGACTAAAAAATGGTCACCAAAAAGTAGAGTAAGTTGTGAATAATTTCTAAGAAACCTTTAACCTTGCATGCGTTTCAAGTACAATCCATAATTATACAAAAGTACCACCTAGGGATACTTAAAAAAATTGCCACAAACTCATCACTTCCCTTAATAAATTCCTTGATCTCGCATGATCTTTCATTCATTGGCATGTTTCGTATCATAAATAACAATAGTCATCAGCTTGAATTCCTTAGTTAGGTCATCTTTTCGACTCAACTTAGTTTCCCTATAGATAGGCTTTGAGGAGAGTAACTTCACAAGCTTGACTCAGTAAATTACCTTTCCACCTAGCTAGTTTCTTGTTGAATTTCTTAATTAGATCCTCCCAAAAAAAACTCCATAGGATTCAACCCCAAAGGTAATCCAAGATAGGTACACAGACAAGATCATATAGAACAACCAAGAATGTTGGAAATCTTACCTTTTCTAATAGAAGGAGTGTTAATAAAAATAAGGAACTCTTGTTCCAATTAATCAGTTGACTAGTTGCATAGGAGTAAAGGTTAAGTGCCTTTTTAAGATTCCTTGCCTCTTTGACATCATCTTTTCCAAGGAAAATGGTATCATCCACAAATTTTTCATGAGAACAAAAAAGATGATGAGACGAGGGTCTCAAGCCTTGAATTTCCCCTTTTGAAACCATCTTCCCAATATATCTCTCCAAATAGTTAGAAATCATAGTAAAAATAATTGGACATAAGGGGTCACCCTACCTCATCCCTCTAGAGGGCCTAAAAAATTCAATAAAGCTCCCATTGACAAGCACATCAATCAAAGTAGTAGAAACCATCTACATAATGAGCTTAATCACATTGACACTATAGCCAAAAGACATAAGGATCTTTTGGAGAAAGGATCGTTCAACTCTATCATACATTTTGGCTATATCAACTTTCATAATAAAACCTTGATTGTTAAAAGGAGCTAAGGAATGGACATTTTCATGCACAAAAATACTAGAGTTAAGAATTTGTCTACCAAGAATAAAACCATTATGTTGCTCAAAAATCAAATCGAGAAGAATGTTCAGCAATCTCAAAGTGAGGACTTTAGAGATGATTTTATAGATCAAGTTTTAGAGACTAGTAGGTCTGAACTAGTCTAGAGAATCAGCTCCAATCTTCTTTGGGATCAAACACAAGAAGGTAGAGTTAATTTCCTTCAACATTCTTTTGGCTCCAAAGAAATCTTTTACAACATCATAAACATCTTTTTCAACCAGTTTCCACTCTTCCTGAAAGAAAAGCATAGGGAAACCATCTGGCCTTGGGAATTTGTCTCCTTCAAGCAAGAAATAGCTTTTTATATTTCCTATCCCTTTGGGATAGCACACAACATTTTATTCAGCTCCTCAGAGACCAAGGAAGGAATAGAATCTAGTAACTCAACCTATTTTGATTGGTCAATATAAGGGCTTGAGGATAGAAAAGTCAAAAAAAGGATACCATTTCATCAAAAATTTCATGATAGTTAGTAATTTGAAGTCTTTGTTTAGTAAAAATGGTAATATGGTTTTTGGCTCTACATTTTAGAGTGGACAGATGATTTTTTTTGTATTCCTATCTCCTTCTTTGAGCCAAATAGATCTAGATCGTTGTCTCCAATAGGTCTCTTCTTTAGATATTATGTCACAATGCTCCACCAGTTTCTCATTTTCATCCTTCACCAAATCCTTCAAGTATCCCTCCCACTAGATTTAGTCTTGGATAATTTTAAGTTCATCCTTAATAGAAGATTTACTCTCAAAGTTATTCCCAAAATACCTTTTATTTCATTCTCTAACCTTTTTTTAACATGTCTAAGTTTTGAAGCCACAAGGTATAAGGTTGTTCCTTCAATGTTTATGTTCCACCATTCCACAACTCAATCCTCAAATTGAGGATGTTGCATCACATTTTCTCAAATCTAAATAGGGATTTTTTCCTAGTTTGACAAGCCTCCATGGTAAATAAAAGAGGAAAATGGTCAGAAGCTATCTTCTAGATAGCCTTCAACTTACACACAAAATCTTTAGTCCAATTCGAAGATATTAAGACTTTATCCAACTGAGCTTGGATGCTTTCATTTCCCACTCTTTTGTTACTCCAAGTAAACTCAATCCCATGAAGATCTAATTCCATTAAACCCTCCTTGTTTAAAAAATCCATAAGGTCCGGTCTCCCTTCCAGTGGACTAGCATTTCCACCTTTTTTTCATGCTCATAAAGAGGAACATTAAAATCCCCCAAGAAAACCCATTTTCCTCTATAGTCAACACTCTTTATCTTAAATAAAGACTCCCAAAACATTTTTCTAGAGTTCTTGTTATTGGGTGCATAAACATTAACTATATACCAATAGTTATTTTGGGCATTACTCTTTAACTCAACCATTTTAAATGTTTATTAGCATTAATGACATTACCAGAGAATAAAGACTATTTCCACAATATCATTATTCCTCCAAAAGCACCTTCAGAACTTCTTTCCATAATACAATAATTATTAAAAGATTTAAGCATTTCTGCTTTTTCTTTTTCCATTTTAGTTTCCTAAAGGACTAAAATTTCAGGTTTATGCTCTTTTACAAAGTTATGAACAATATCAAGTTTTTGAATATTTCTCATCCCTCTAATATTCTAGATGATCACTTTCATAGTAAATTTTGGGAGTAAAATCCAAAATAGTTTCTTGTTTTCCATCAACAATATTCTGTAAGCTTTCACTTTCTCATCTTCCTAGTAGTTTTCCTAACAGGTTTCTTCGAAGTTCCAACATTTGGTTTCAATTTGAGAGAGCCAATTTCTAGTTTACTCCTTCAAGTTTCCACTCCTAACGATGTCAAGTTAGGGTTAGATTTCTTCTCTATTTTCTTCTTTTTACCTGGTTTATGTTTAGATTCTATCTTGACAAAAACCAAATCCAAGCATTTTGGCTCCTGAACATCATCAAGATTCAAAAACTCTTGTCTTGAGGATCTTGAAAGGATATTGGGGACATCTTATAGAGGCTTTCCCAAAACTTCCAACTTGTCTAGTTGACCACTTCTTTCCTCAAGAATTTCTCCTTCCTCTGTCTCCTCTAAATCTACAAAGCCTTCCATTTCAACATCTTTGCTTTGGTAGATTACCATCTAGTTGATAAGATCTTTGCATTCCTATTCTCCCTTGGTTCTAGAGATTTCATTATTCTTGGATATCTCCTCTTCTTCTGACAGCTTCTTCTTATTCTAAAAATCTTGACCAACTTTAATTTCATCCATCTTTTCAGAAATGGTTATAGGTTTCCATCCTCTTTTTTGTTTTGGTTCCCTCTTTTTTTCCCCATTCACCATCTTTGGTTTGTTTTTTATTTTAATTGGACAATTTTTAGCTTGGCAGCCCTACTTTTTATTGGAAAAATAGGCATTAGGGAGGTCCTCAAAGCCTATTTCTTGCATCCTTTTTCCAGGTTTTGAATTTAGCAATTGGATAGATTTTTCTAATTAGAGTTGACTTGTTAGTTGTTAGTATGCCTTATATGTACGAAAGGATACTGATGCCACATCGAGACACTAGGGGGGTAGAGTCCAACAAGGCTACTAGGGTTACCTTAGAGTTGTCTCATGTGCTGACACTTGCCCACTTGCATAGTATATCTCCTACGTATCTATGTCACCTCTAGGATTAGTTGATACATGTGTTGTTAGAAGATTCTTACAAGCATGAATGTTGATGATACTCCTATGGGGGAGTATTGTAGATATGTTACTATGATGATATGTTACATTCATGACTGAGTTTTTCATTGATGTCAACATAGCAATTTTATTTGGTATCTGATAGAAGAACAGTGAAAAGATCAAGTTGGTACGAATAGCTAGTTTAGTTTTTACACTATTTGAAGTTATGGGAGATACTTCTGAGTATCTATCTTATGTAGTTAATGTCAAAAGAAGAAAGGACTAGTCTAAAAGAAGTTATGTAAGTTTTGGTGATGTTTGTTCTGAGATAGAGTTTATAGAGGCATGTTTTGGTAAACTTGTTATATCTCTTAGTAGAGTTGTTATTCTAAGGATCAAGGTTGTGGACATGAAGAACACATGTTGAGGATGACATGGTCAAGTTTTCTTGTCATAATATTGCATGTATGGAAAGTTATTCAAGTTGCAAGGTGGAAGATCAATGTTATCGCTAAGTGTAACATGTTCTTAATGTGGCCCTATAATAATTAATTGAGAAGGCCTAACAACTAACTTAGGGAATTGATTTGAGTACTTGGTATAAAGGAAGGACATTTTCCTTTATCTTAGAAGACATGAATTATATTGATGATAAGTAGCAAAGAGTGTGGGATGAAAAGTAAGAAGAGCAGTGTGAAAGTGAAGGAAACTTTATTATCAAGGTTTTTTTGAGTGATTTGAGGTTTGACATTTGGATCTGAGGTTCATGACCTAGTCTACAACATTTGATAGTGATTGGTCTAGTTGATAGGACAAAGGAAAGAGGACCATAATAGTAAATTACTTGTTTGAGAAATGAGCTCTTCTTGTAGTTGAAATTGAATGTTTAGGCAGTGGGCTCATCTTGCATACATTGTACTACAACTCCTAATAGGGTTGGAATCTCTTAATAGGGATTCAAAGTCTGCTAATAGGGACTCTATGTACTAAATGTTGTAATAGACTCCTAATAGGGTCCATCCTAATAGGGTTGGAACAACTCCTAACAGGGTTGGAATCTCCTAATAGGGATTCAAAGTATCCTAACAAGGAATCATTGTACTAAATATTGTAATAGACTCCTAACAGGGTCCATCCTCTAACATGGAATATTTATATTAGTACATCATTTTGTGGGCATCATTCCCACTAGGGTTTTCCCTCCAATCAAGGGTTTCCCTAGTCAATATATCTGTTGTAATTGTCTATGTACATTTTATTATGGTTGTTGTTTCCTTTGTTTGAAAATTAAATCTTTAAGATTAGATAGAGGAGGAGAATTTACTTTGAATGAGTTTAACATGTTTTGTAAAGAAAATGGAAATAAAAGATAGTTATCAGCTCCAAGAACCCCTAAACAAAATGGCATTGTAGAGAGAGGGAATAAGTTAGTCATAGAAGCTACAAGAGCTATGTTAGTAGAGAATGATGTATCAAAGACATTTTGGAGAGAAGTTGTGAATACAATAGTCTATACTATGAATAGAGTGCAAGTCAGAAAGAACACAAAGAAAACACCTTATGAACTATGGTTTGGTCACTCAACTATAGTTAACTATTTCAAAAAATTTTGGAAGTAAGTGCTATATCAAAAGAGATGATGATATTGGTAAGTTTGATGCTAGAAGTGATGAAGGTATGTTTCTTGGTTATTCGTTGAAAATCAAGGCTTAAGATGTTATAATCAAAGAACTAAGACTATTATGGAAAGTACAAATTTGTTCAGATGATGGTGTTGTTACTAAGCCAAGGAATGATGAGGTATTTCTTAAGACTAATAATGATTTTTAGAATGAAGAAGAGTCAAGGTAGGAACAAAGCTCTGAACCTTTAGTAGAGCCAAGAGTTGAAATAGAAACTCCTACTTTGGGGAAGAATATGATAAAGAATCACCCATCTGAGAAGATCGTTAGAAGCAAAGACAAAGGTGTAATGACAAGAAGAATAGTCAATGAAGAACTATATTTGATATCTCAAGTTGAACCTAAGAATGCAGATTAAGCATGTAAAGAGTATAATTGGAAGCAAGTTATGAAAGAGGAATTAGATTAGATAGTAAAGAATGAGACATGGGAATTGGTCCCCAGATTAGCAAACAAGAATGTGATAGGAACTAAATAGGTATTCAAAAACAAGATGAATGAACAAGGAAGAGTTGTAAGAAAAAAGAAACATTGGTATGTAAGGATTACTCATAGCAAGAAGGGATAGCTTATGAGGAAACCTATTCTCCAATGGATAGAATAGAAGTAAAAAGATTATTCTTAGCTTATGTAGCACAAAAGAAATTCAAAGTATATCAAATGGACGTCAAGTCAACATTCCTGAATGGAGAACTTGAAGAAGAAGTGTACATTGAGCAACCTGAATGTTGTCCTTTGATAGATGACAAGGACATAATATGCAGATTAGAAAAGCATTGTATGGCTTGAAGCAAGCACCTAGAACCTGGTATGCAAGATTGAACAATAATTTGACAAAGCTTGGATATAGTAAAGGTATGGTAGATAGTAATCTATATTGGAAAGAAATTGATGATGGTTTGATGATTTATGTAATATTAGTTGATGACATCATATTTGGAGGAAATAATGAGGAAAGAAAAAGGTTTGTTAAGGAGATCAAGAAAGAATTTGAAATGAGTATGATAGGAGAGATGAAATATTTCCTAGGACTATAAATTATATAGAATAAAGAAGGAATATTTATTTCTTAGACTAAGTACTTGAAAGATTTTTTTGAAAAGGTTTGGTTTGGAAACATGCAAACCCATTGGAACACCAATGGTATTTGGACACAAGTTATCTATAATGGATGAGACACCTACTATTGAGCAGAAGAAGTACAAATCTATGATCGAAGGATTACAGAAGCTAACTCACACAAGGCTAGATATAACAAATGTTGTTGGAATTGCTGCAAGATTCCAAGCTAATCATAGAGAAACAAATTATTTAACAGTTAAAAGGATATTTAGATATCTAAAGGGAACATCTAAGTTTGGATTATGGTATGATAGATCTAATGATTTCACTCTAAGTTCTTATACTAATGTTAATAGGGCATGTAGTATGGACGATAGAAAAAGTACCAATAGTGGAGCCTTCTTTCTTGGAGGAGGATTGGTTTCTTAGTTAAGAAAGAAAAAAGATTGTACATCTCAAAGTACAGTGAAAGTAGAGTATGTTGTAGAAGGAAATAATTGTAATCAAGTCATTTGGATGAAGTAGATGCTAAAGGATATAAAGATAGAAATCATTGAACCTTTTGTCATACATTGTGACAACACAACCATAGTAAATATGTCTAAGAATCCAATATTGCATTCAAGGACTAAACACATTTATATTAAGTATCACATGTTGAGAGAGAAAGTTGCAAAAAATGAAATTAGATTGGAGTATGTGAGAACTAAAGAGAAGATTGTAGATATATTCACTAAGCCTCTTCCCAAAGAGACTTTTGAGTATTTGTGAGGTATGCCCCTTCCTACATTAGAGTAGAAGATGCAAATGTGCATTAGTCTAGTGTAATAGAGCACCATTTTTTTCTAGATTGAATGTTGATGCTTCCTATATGGGGGAGTATTTGTGTTGGACAGAGTCATTTAGGGCTCTTGTTGATATTGTTTTGAATAGTGTCTTTTGACACTGAAGCTAGTAAGTATCAATTGTTGTAGAGTTTGATGCAAAGATGTTGGTTGCTTTTGACATTGATGTCAATGGGGGAGAATATTGCATGAAAAACATTATGCTGAGGAAGATGTTCAGCATGAGCACAATAAGTTTGGAAGAAGAACAACATGGAATGACAATTTGGCAGAAAGCACATTGAGGTATATCAATGGGGGAGAATGATTGATGAAGAGGATTTGAAAAAGAATATTAACATTCTTTTGTTGGTATTCTTGGAACTAGATGTTTTTCATCTATGTTGCAATCAATGCCAAAGGGGATGATTGTTAGAAGATTATTGAAAGTATGAATGCTGATGATATTCCTATCAGGGAGTATTGTAGATATGTTTCTATGATGATATTTTATATTCATGGTTGAGTTTGTCATTGATGTCAACATAGCAATTTTATGTGGTATCTAACAGGAGAACAATAGAAAGATCAAGTTGGTATGGATGGCTAGTTGAGTGTTTACACTATCTGAAGTTATGGGAGATACTTCTAAGTTATGTAAGTTTTGGTGATATCTATTCTGAGATAGAGTTTACAGAGGCATGTTCTGGTAAACTTGTTATATCTCTTAGCATAGTTGTTATTCTAAAGATTGAGGTTGAGGACATGAAGAAGACATGTTGAGGATGATGTGGTCAAGTTCACTCATCTTAATATTATGTGTACAAAAATTTATTCAAGTTGCAAGGTGGAAGATCAATGTTATCACTAAGTGTAATGTGTTCTTAATGTGGTCCTATAATAATTAATTGAGAAGGTCTAAATATTGACTTAGGGAATTGATTTGAGGACTTGGTATAAAGGAAGGAAATTTTCCTTTATCTTAGAAGAGATCAATTATATTGATGATAAGCAGCAGAGAATTTAGAATGTGAAGTAAGCAAAGCAGTGTGGCAATGAAGGAAACTTCATTGCTGAGGTTTTGTTGAGTGATCAGAGGTTTGATATTTGTATTCAAAATTTGTGACCTGGGCTACAAGGTGTAATAGTGATTGGTCTGATTAAAATGAAAAAGGAAAGATGAAGATAATAGTAAATTACTTGTTTGAGTAGTGAGCTCTTCTTGTAGTTGAAATTGCATGTTTGGGTAGTGGGCTCATCTTGCATACTTTTTACTACAACTCCTAACAAGGTTGGAATCTCCTAATAGGGATTCAAAGCCTCCTAACAAGGATTCAATGCCTCCTAATAGGGACTTACTGTACTAAATGATGTAATAGACTCCTAACAGAGTCCAACCTCTAACAAGCAATATTTATATTAGTACATCATTTTGTGGCCATCATTATCACTGTGGTTTTCCCTCTGATGAAGGGTTTCTCTAGTCAACATATTTGGTGCAATTGTCTATGTGCATTTTATTATGGTTGTTGTTTACTTTGGTTTAATGGTTAAGTTTTTTTAAAGAAGATAAGTGGTTTAATTGTTGGATAATTGATTCATCCCCCCCTCCCCAATTATCTTGGTGGACTATTGTTTCTAACATGTCTTTTGGTACTCCTTGAGATAGTTTGCTTTCATGTCTTTCCTTGACCTAGATGTTAGTTATGACTTGTGTTTTGATATCCTTTTTGGGACTTGAGTTTATCTCCTCAATGTGGTGTGAGTGGGCCATTTAAATTCCATGAGGTCAAGTGGTAGCACATTTTTCTTATACCATTGAGATCCAATTGTTAGATGTCATTACTGGATGTGTTTATGTAGATATACCTTTCTTTCTGATCGTATAATTTTTAATGGATGGTTATTCTCTATTATACTGTGCTTTATTATAAGAGATCTTATGAGATGTTGTATTTATTTTATGAAGTATATTCTTTC
This sequence comes from Cupressus sempervirens, assembly GCA_028749045.1. Classification (NCBI taxonomy): domain Eukaryota; kingdom Viridiplantae; phylum Streptophyta; class Pinopsida; order Cupressales; family Cupressaceae; genus Cupressus; species Cupressus sempervirens. The sequence continues at coordinate 581,785,796 of CM053783.1, read as the reverse complement.
ATCCTTTCATACCCTGTGACTTGTATAGTGGGTGATTGTACATTCTGATTGTTGCCAAGTGGTAGCTTGTAATTGTATATTGTATAAATGGATTTTTCCTTGTAATAATTCTATGAGGTGGATTTTTTTATGTGTTAGATTTAATGCTAATAAACTAAAATGTGATTCTATGTCATGGGACCCTTGGGAGATGTAATCTGTTTATGATGGTTGCTATGTATGTGAGTTAATGCTTCCACTATATTTTATCTCTTTTTGTTATTGCTTCTGCATTATTATTTATGTTGCTGTTAACTTGTTATCTTTCAAAAATAAATGTTTGACAAACTTAGTGAAACGTTAAGTTAATTTCTTTTGGGCTCCCTCGTGGGGCATTACAATACTCTTCTTTTGTTTTAGATTGTGATATGCAATCTTGTTCCTTGCTTACCCATTAAGTTAATCTACCTCCCAAGAAGAATGGACCTTCACTATTACTCTTAATGTCATCCACATTACCTACCCAATTTGCATTAGCTATGCACATAGAGTGTAATCGTGTGAGTTGTCATACCAAAGTCCATAATTTGATGTACCCTTCAAGCATCCTAATATCTTCTTCAGTAATTTTAGGTGAGTCTCTTTTGGATCTTCTTGAAATCTTGTCACAATACCAATCACATTTTCTATATCTTATCTTGTATGAGTTAGATATTTCACTCCTCCTATCATTGATCTATATCATGTTGTATTGCACTAGGTGACTCATCTTTACTTAACAATTTGCAACTTGTAACCATGGGCGTACCAATTAGCTTACAATTTTTCAATCCAAATCTTGTTAGTAGATACTTAAGATATTTTGTCTAAGATATACATATTCCATCCTTAATCTAATTTTTTTGTAGTCCAAAGAAATATTCCTATGTTGCATAAAAATGTAACTAAAGGAATAAACATTAAGCAACTAATGCACATTCCTACATTATCATGCAAAACCTCAAAATATGAAAGAAGACATGTAAATGAACAACAAAATAGAACTATGCAAACCTCATGAAACCATCAAGTTTAGATGATTTCCTTACTCATGGGATGTGGTTGCTCACAAGTCCAGCAAAATAACAATAAGGTAGATAGTGCTTCTTGAAAATGATGAGAGGGCTCTCCTTTTATAGGAAAATGGATGCAATGGATAGCTAAGATTGAATGCAAGATGGATGGCTAGGATCTCTCAAGATCAATGAGGTTTCCATGAGGTGGAGGCCAAGTAGACTCCATGTGGATTAGGTTTTTGACCATTCAAAGGGGAAAAAGATGCTCACACATGTGTGAGCAACCTTTGATGTGACATGTCAATGACAGGTGTAAGAGGTGTGTAAGATCATGTTTCCTCACACATGTGTGATACACCTTTGAAAGTGATGGGTCAATGACATGTGTAAGAGGGTTGGAGGCTCAAGGTTTTCCATACATGTGTGAGACACCTTGGTTCACATGTGAAGGGGGACAAGGTTGTAAGTGTGTAAGAGTCACATGTCACATGTGACTAGGGTTTGCTAATCCTTTGATTAGGATTGTGCAAATGATTAGTGATGTGATGAGATGAGGAACTAAGATTAATTAGTGGATAAATGGATTGACCTAAGTTAGAAGGATGGGTTAGGTTAGGGAAGTGAGGTTAGGTGAGGGTTAAAGGTAGGAGCCATGTGCTCAAATAGGATTAAATTTGATATTTAATTCTTAGAGGGATTAGGCAAGGATTAATTAAGTAAACAAAGTACTTAATTAAAGGGGATGGGTTAGGATTTAAATAAACCTTAGTTTGTTTAAATCAAGAAAAGGTGAACATAATTAAATAAATGTAAAATTTATTTAATTAAAGGTAAGGGAATTAAATAAATAATAAATATTTATTTAATTTGTCAAGACATGTGATTTGGACAATTTTAGGTGTCTACAATTCCATTTCACCAAAAATACTCATCTCAAATTCATTTCTCATTTCTTCAAAAAAAAAATCACTTGCCTCATCATTCATTCCAAAGATATATCATCAACAAGTACTTCAATCATCAGTAATCCATCAGAATTACCTCTCAACTACATGTTACTATCTACATTACCTTTGTTGAATCTCAACCTTTTTAAATGTTTGTTAATCTCACATACCAACATCTAGGTGCTTACATCAATCCATACAATGCCTTTGTTAGTTAGCAAACCATGTCTTTTTCTTAAGTTAAAGGAAATCCATTAGGTTGTTTGATGTAGACTTCTTCTTCAAGTTCTTGATTCAAACATGTTGACTTAACATCCATCTAATACACCTTCAAATTATTGATAGTTGCATAAGCCAAAAATATTATTATTGCTTCAAGTCTTGCAATAGGGGAAAATATTTCTTCAAGGTCAATGTCTTCCTATTGTAAGTATCCTTTACATACTAGACTTTATCTTTACTTACCACTTCACCTTGTTTATTCATTTTGCTCTTGAATACCCATTTTGTTCCAATAACTTTCTTCTCTTCAGGTCTAGGGATGAGTTCCCATGTCTTGTTCTTTTCAATCTGATCAAGTTCTTCTTTGATATCCTTCATCAAATATTCATATTTCCATGCTTAATCAGATGTCTAAGGTTTAACTTGTGATATTAAGAAAAGTTATTCTCTTACGTTATTCCTTGTCAAAGCTCCCTCTTTTGTGCTTCCAATGATTTTATATTCAAGGTAGTTTATTGCATCATATCTTGCTATTCTCTTTTTAGGTGTACCTTGTTCTATTTTGATTTATTTCTTTGTTCTTTAGATTCATCTCTAGGTTCCTCAATTTGTGAATCATTCTTTGACTCATAAAATATTTCATGTTCTACTTTTTGACTCGTGTTAGCTTCATTGTTAGAATCATAATAAAAAATTCTTTCTTGCATCTTGGATTTGTCATAAACTCCCGCATTAGCACTTTCAACTATTGTTCTCAATCTCTGATTATAACATCTATATGATTTTCTTATCAATAAATAAACAAGTAATATACCACCATCACTTCAACGATCAATTTTTTTGAAATCATCTTCTCTCTTGATATAACAGTTTCTTCCAAAGACTTTGAAGTATTTTATGGTAGGAGTATGCACAAAGAAAATCTCATAAGGTGTCTTATTGGTGCCTTGTCTAAATTTCACATTATCTATACTATGCTATCAAGTGCTTCTTTCTAATAGATATGTGATACATTTCCTTCAAACATCATAGATCTAGTTGTCTTCACTACCAATTTTTCCATCTTTCTACTATCATATTTTGTTGTGGTGTTTTAGGTGTTCAAATTTATATTTTAATTCCATTGCCCTCACAAAAGTTCTTAAAATAATTAAATATGAATTCTTCTCCAATGTTTGATCTTAAACATTTTATCTTCAATCCTTATTCATTTTCTACTCTAGTCTTGAATAATCTAAATTTCTCAAAAGATTATGATTTATCTTTAAGAAATGCTACCCATGTCATTCTTGTAAAATCATCAATGAAAATAGTAAAGTACCTTTAACCATAAAATGATTTTGTTCTTGTAGGACCACATAGATATGTGTGCACAGTCTCCAATTTTCTTTTTGTAGTGAATAGTTTGCTAGGAAAAGAGTTCTTATGTTTAGCCATCACATTTTCCTTGCAAACCATGTTAGAAGGTTTCACAATCTTTGGTTAATATCTTAATCCATTAGTGTGAAAAATCTTGACAATTTTGTCATGTGTCAATATCTCTTATGTCCTAAATAGTTATCATCAATCTTAGCAACCAAACATGTCATCTTGGTAGGATTCAATTCAACACCTATTCTAATAAGCTCACCATCTTTGTCTTTGGTTATGAATTTATTATAAATGAATGGTAAAAGATACCCCTTATCAATAAGTTATCCAACACTCAAAATATTATGATCCAATCCATCAACAAAATAGACATCCCTAATGTTAGTTTTGTCATAAAGTGTTAAAGATCCATTTCACTTAATAGGATGTTGCCAAGTTTTAGTATTACTCTTACAAGCTTGAATTTATTTGTATTTAAGTGAGCTTGTGTTTAAGGTGATGTCTAAGTATCCTTCAGGTTACTTACTTCTCATCTTTTCTGAGACCCTCACTTTTGTTATTTTTCGAATCTCCCTTTTATTACCCATACCTATTTCTTCTATGTGAGGTTTCTATTTTTTTGATGTGCATGGAGCCTAGGTGACCTAAGTATGGTTGGGATGTGTTTTGGCATCATCACAATGAGAAGAAAGTTATCTATTCTCTACCATTTTATATCTTGCCCCCATCATTCATTTTCTTATGGATTCAGAGCAATCCAACTATTCTTCCCTTCAATGAACAAAATCAAGTGTGTATCTGAAGAATAAAGCCATGGCAAGTGATTAACAAGCTATGTATACAAATATGTCATGATGGAAAGAATCATGTGGTTAAAAACCAATTCTAGGAAGAATATCATTCATTTTGCAGAGGTAAATTCTACCTGTAGAAGGAAAAGAGCATATCTATGAGTTTTCTATTGTGCACCAATGGAAGCAAAGGTGTTTTTTTCTATTTTTGAGGCCACAATAATTTTTGTGATATCCAAGGTTTTATATACAAGAAGTAAAGGCACAATGTTGAAATAACTATTGTGAGCTATTCATCAGTGAGGCATGCTCAAGATCTAGGTTTGAAGCCATCAGATTGAGGTTAAGGGTTAAATGTTGTTAGTTGTACTTTAGTCCAAGAAATGTTGTTGAGAAAGGGGTTTTTTGTCCCAAGGTAAATAAAAATATTACTAATTCAAAGGCTTTGGGGATAGAAACACAAGTGACTTTAAGGTACGAATATACTTCGAAGATGATTGAAAGATACTTCCAAAAAAGTCAGTAGTGAGAATATGAACTTGATAGAAAGGAAATATAGTGTTAAATGCTTAAGGTGAAAAGTGAAAGAATGAAGTGCACCAGTTGACAAAAAATCACTTCCTGTGATATGATTTTGAATAGAAGGAAAGTTTTTTTGCAAAAAAGTTTAGTTTCACTTTCTCCCCTGCAGAACTTAAAGTCTTGTTTTGTTAAGTGATTTTTGATAATTTGACTTTACTCCAAGTAAAATAATAGAGGTTCTAGAAATTTAAGTTTTGATGTGTAAGATAATAGAGAGTTCGAATAGTCATTGATCATGAATTAAATGTAAATCTATCTATTATAACCATTGGTCAAATTTAATTTCATTTGTGAGGTGCAAATGTTGAGATTCCTATACCTATTTCATCAAAATTTCTAGAAATTAATTTCTCTAAGTATTTTAAAATGGCTATTATTGAGAACTACATCTTGTACAATTATAGAAAATGGCAATCAAAGCTTCTAGTTATGATAAGTTGATAGGCCTAGAGAGTAAATTAAAAGAGCTAATAGACACATCTTTCAAATTCTACGATTTGGGTGATCTTCATAGAAGACTCAATTCTCAACTTATTCACCCAATCACTCAAAAGCTTAAAGAGAGTGAACTAGTTGAGGCAGCTAGTTTTGCAATGGTAGTACATGTACCTAATCTTGTGAGGGAATGTATCGAGAGACATGAGTTGGAAACAAAGAAAAATTTGTTTCCTGACCAGTCTATCCTCGTCTCGATCAACAAGGCACTGATGCAGTTCATGTTTTCCATTCTCATGAAAGAACAATATTGTGATGTTGATTTTCACTCTTTCACATCTATGCTCAATGAGAATAAGACCCTTAGATGGGAAGGCATATAGAGGACATGGTTCCAAATTTCTCACTCAAAGAAGAGTAAAATTCCCAAGACCCTATTCATTACAAATTTGAAAAGAGAGATAGTGGATATCCTTGTTCTTCTCCTCAGACTAAAAGGAAAAGAGGAGATCTTGGAGTTCATTGAACACCATTTCTTCCTAATGCAAGAAATATATGTAAATTTACTAGACACAAATTATATTTTATGATCTTGCCTCATGGTTAAATTCAGCCAAAGGATTCAATCAATCCACTTGTGGCCTGACCTCCCTAGCATCTAGAACTATGATGAATACACCAAAGTGTATGAGTTCTATCCACATCTGTAGCTGCATAGAAGTTTTGAGGAGTATGTGGTTTTAGATGATGCCTTCATAATGAGGTTATACCGAGAATTATAAGGATGTATTGGGAGGATATTTTCACCAGAGGAAATTTTAGCCATTAGCCAATTTGGATGCTCATTCATCTAGTTTTTGAGTTTCTCTTATTTGCGGATAGGAGCTTATGATGACATTCCTAAGAGGGTTCCAAGGTATCCAAAGGACAAGGTGGTTCCATTCGAATTGTGTTGATAGATTCTTGAAGTGAACACCTTGTGTTCTAATGTAAATAAGATAGTCAAGATTCCCTTCCCTATAGTGGTTGGATGGTATTCATGTGTTTCCATATTTGATGCTTGAAATATGGTGAAGAGCTTTAAGAACAAAATCAAATTGGTAGACTATGAGGTACTCAGGCCTTAATATGATCCAATCAAATTTGTAAGGGATCACTTGAAGTTGGGATATGCCTATAGGCATGTTCTAGATATTGAAGAATTTTGGTCTGGGTGTCTTAATGAGTACCAAACCTATGAGAAATTTTGGTCACAACTAATAATTAATGAGATCAAGTTATATAATGACTTTGTCAATGTTTTTGACCTTGCAGATGATGGAGCCTACATGTATCCCAGATCTTATGAGAAGATCAAAGGCACCCCAATTTTTTCTACCCCACCTACAGGTCCATTCATAGACACTATGGAGGCTCTTATACTGGGAATAATCAAAAGAACAGATAAGTGGGTGGAGTGGACCCAAGTGAGGAAGAAGAGGAGTGAGAGCACTAGTTCTATGGGTTGAGTATCTTTTGGAGCCGTCCAGTCAATTATAGCAGTGACCACCACAAATATTGCTTCAACATTTGTAAGCCCATTACAATCCATTGGTCAAGGTGGAGACAAGCCTCCAGACAAGAATGTCTTAATCACTTGTATCTGTAGAGGTGGCTCTATTCTGGACACTAGGAAATTTAAGGAGCTAGACAAGGACAAAGGGAAAGAACAAGAGAAATTAGTTGCCAAGCCATCTTCCCCTATCCAATTCATCAACTTAGATGGAGACACCAACCCCATGGATGTCCAAGAACAAGATGCATCTCAGCAAGGGGATACTTTAGCCCTCTTAGTGACTAAGATCACTACCTTCCCTATTGCTTTGTAGAGAAAGCAACTCCCTTGATATTGAGGAAGCTATTTGATCCTACTACCCTATAATCGACTATCAATGTGCTCTCTACATATTCATGGATCGAAGATACCATTGATAGGAAGAAGAGGAGATATGAAGATGCAACTCCATCAAAGGACTTGATCATGTAGGCAACCTCTTCTTAGCCATCCAAAATGATGAAGAATCATAAGACAATTGCTAAACTAGATATTGATTAGACAACTGGCCATATGATAGTATAGATTTTTGAGCCACAAAAGGAAGGAAAGTTCCATGAGCTTTCCAAAGATGACTTCTAGATTAGGACAATCAATCTCAGTGTCCTTGTTTGTGACTCCATGGTGAATACATGGAAGACCACCAATGAGAAAAATGAAGATAAATTGGAAGAGCTTAGAGCATAGAAGGAAATTCTCAAGGCCTCAAATAGAGAATTGATGAAGTACATAAGGTCTATACTTGGGAGCACTACATCAAGTCAATTTGACTTGAATGCAGAGAAGAATAGAAATCTACTCTTAAAGCTGCAACAAGAAAGGAAATTCAAGTAGGTTGGCCAAGCATGGGTAGACCAGATGAAAGTTAAAGGTCCCCCATTAATTGAAAACTTGGGAAGTCTAGTGTTAGATGCTCACAAGCTTAGGGAGGTAGCTTCCAATCATCAAACCACCATACAAAAGGCAATAGACAAACTAAGAAAGAAATTGGCCCTTCTATAAGAAGTTATTGATATGAAGACTAATGTTGCCATTACTCATAGGATCCTTAAGATGGGAAAGGAGACATTGTTTCACTAGAAACAATCCTTGGAGTTTGTTATAGAAATCTTGACGAGATCTGCAAATGAGCTCAAGGATGTACATGACCTAGTGCAAAAGGTCATAGAGAAATTTTTTCAATATTTGAAGATATTACATACATAGTCCTTTGTGTCCAATAATGGAAATCTTGTGGATATTGAGAGGATTAAGTTGAAGTTCTTGGCATTCATTGATGAAGTTATAGATCCACTCAATTTCCAAGTGTTGAAGATCTAGGAACTCTTAGCAGTAGACACAATCATAAGGAGAGAATCAGAGAAGTTCTAGTCAAGGGTTGCCAAAATAGATGAATTGACTAGGATACATGACTACTAGATGGTTCAAGTTGACAACATCATCATTCTAGATGTTAAAGAATTGGACAAAGTATCTGACGTCATGAAATCTTATAGAGCCAAAGCGATTCCTCCTAAGAAGGCATGATGCTCTGATGCTTTTCTAGACATCTTTCATTTTCCCTCTTTTATTTCCTTTTGTAGCCATTCATGGAATTTTTTCAATCTATGTAATAGAAAATGATTCAAGCTTGTCCCATTTTTAGTTTATTCTATTCAGAGATGCTTTGCAAAGCAATCATCTAGTGTAATTGGCCATTTTGAGAAGGCTTATAAATGTAACCTTTTGAGAAGTTAATAAGATAAAAAAAATTACTTGAGGTAAAACCCATATGATTGGGACTACTATGTGTGACTCTGAGTCCATTTCTAGTTTTTTTGTTCATTTAGTTTCAGTATAGTGTATGGAATGAAAGTGTTATTTTTGAGAATTGAATGAATGTAAATGACCTTGGTTTTGTTTCCTTTGTTCAATATATTATATCTCTTACTTTCTTTAGCATAAGTATCTCTTTTGTTCCCTCTTTTGTACATCATAGTTTTTGTGTTTAGTGTATTTCATTGCATAAGGAGGTCAAAAATTGGTGGATGGAGTAGCTGAGAGATAGCCAATCTAGGTATTGTCAAAACATCAACTAACTGTGTAATTTGAGAATTACCTATTTCACCATCTCTTCCTTTTCTCCTACTGCCATAGTTGGTTACACATGTTTTTATTTCTTACATTTAGGCTGGAATAGATTTCATGTTGTGAGTTAGTCCTCCTTTCAATTTCCAAAGTTTCTTAAAGTATTGAGTAACTTGGTATTTGCCTCTTCTGCTCTCTAGTTAAGAGCATGCCCCCAAAACCCAAAAAAAAAAATTCATTTCATATCTTGCATTCAAAAGGGAGTTGTACCTTTCAATTTAGGGTCCTTGATAGATTACTACATTTTTCCATTCTATTGTCAACTTCTTTGTTCTCCAAAAGTCATTGGGTTATTTAAGAGTCAAGGTATGAACCAAAATGATAAGGAGACAAATTATTAACCAACATAGGACAAGGAGCATTATTATGAACTCTGAATACCACACCATCAGAATTATTTAATTCAACAAATTTCTCTCTCTCTCTCTCTATTCATGTGATGTGATCATCCACTAGCAATTACCCAATCAGATATTTTCTTTTCTACATTTGGTACAAGTGCTTTTTGTTCTTTTACATGAATTTCTTCTTTTATAGCAATAAATTCTACTTCATCTTCTTTGCCATCACTTTCTTAAAAAATATTGAAATCAAACTCATTATCCTCATTGTTAAAAATAAAATAAAAATTGTAATCTTTTATTTATAAGGCTTCTTAGGTTTTACTTTCTTTTCTCTTTTAAGACATTGATATGAAAAATGGCCAAATTCCTTGCAAGTCAAACAAGAAAAAGTTTATTTACCTCTTGGTTCACTCCTTGCAACTAGTGAAATAGATTCCTCAATCCTCTTATCTTCATTTATATTTAACAACATTTTCACATAATCTCCACTAGTGATTTCAGTTTTGGTTAATATTCTTTGATCCTATTGTTCACTAGTTTTAAAATATGTCTCAGATCTAGGTAAGTTTTGTTTCAATCTTGATTTGTATGCTTGTAATTTTTCAATCACTTTTTCTCTATTAAATAGTATAATCTATTCAATAGCTAATACCTTATTCTCATTACCTAAAGTAGGTGATTTGAAAATCTAATAATATACCTTATTTTCTAATATAGTTCCTCTACAACCTTTCACACCTTCAACAATCTCAAAGATTCTTTATGTAAATCCTTTAACTGGTTGATCTTCTTGCAACTTTGTGTTCTCAAGCATAGATTTCTATTTTTTTAGTATGGAATCATTTTCATGTTGATCTCCTTCATAGAGATATTCTAACCTTATCCAAATATCATGAGAAATATGTAGATGTTTTACCTCAACAAATTTTTATTTTGGAAGTGCATAAATTAGTGCTTCTCTAGAAAACATATCATCTTTTGCATTCTCGAGCATATATTTTCAATTTTGTAGCATGGAATCATTTGTATATTGATCTCCTTCATAGAGAGCTTCTAACTTTATCCAAATATCATAAGAAATATGTAGACCTTTTACCTCAACAAATTTTGATTCTGGAAGTGTAGAAATTAGTGCTTCTCTAGCAAACATATTATACATGAATAGCTCCCTCTGTTCAACAATGTAAGAGTCTAGCTTACATTGTTAATTGGATTCAAATTCAACTTACTATATCCAATTCTAATAACCAAAATATGAAACAATTGTAAATAAAAAACATTCATAGTTACATACGATCTATTAAGCAGGGTAACCCTTGATCAAAGGGAAAATCCTAATGGGAATTATGCCCACAAGATGATCTACTAATATAAATGTTCCTTTTGAAAGGATGTGACCCTATTAGGAGCTAATATAATATAATTAGTACATATGAGGCCCTATTAGGAGACTTTGAATCCCTAGCAAAAGATTATGTCCTTGTTAGTAATTTCTTCAACCTTGTTAGGAGCTGATTAGAAGTCAACTAAATCCATTTTTCAAATTTCTTAAGATTAATCTTCACAAAATAATTCCTAGGATAACATATCCAAAGGTGAAATGACAAAAATAACAACTTTGTTACCAACATAGTTCCTTTGAAGTTCTTAATACACCATCAACATCATCTTCTGTTATGATCTCATTGAATATGCATCTATATACTAATTATAGTTCACATATCACATAACCACAACCACAATGACATATAACAACAAATTAAAATGTCTTTCCTTTATACAAAGTCCTAATAACTAATTGAGTCATCTTGTGAGGGCTTTCCCAATGTACAATGAATAATATAGTGCACTATCTCACAATGGACACACTTGCCTTTTAAGACATTTTAGCTCCCTCCTCTTCATTAATTCCTTCTTTAGACCATGGATATGCATGTGCTCATTCCTCTTTTCCTCTTCTCTCTTCCATATTTCCACCCTAACTTTATGGCATATGCCCTACCTTTTGTGGCACCCAAGACCTATCCTCCTGGACTTGGTCAACTCAGGTCAACCTATTCTACACTAGGTCGACCCAAGTCAACCCAGTCCTCCTAGGTTTACATAATCTTAGACTAGGTTGACTCAAGTCAACCTAGTCCTAGATAATTGTGAAGCTCGGGCCTAAAAGTCCTCAAGGGTTTAATTAGTTATGATTGTTTTATCCAATTGGCATGTATTGTTTTCCCACCTAAAAACTCATATATAAGGAGAATTGGAAGATTCATTTTCATATCTCATTCATATATCATCATAATAATAAGCATAATATTTAATCTCTTTCTCTCTAGTGAAGATTTATGCCTTTTTCATTCAAGGAGTTCAAGCATTCAAGCATTTAAGCAAGGAGATTTCTACCTAGTATTGAAGAATATGTTATGAGAATTTCCTCTTCAAGATCTAGCATATTGTTGGCCATCAAGGGCGGAGATGTGCATTAAAGCATCCATATTCTTCTTCGTTGATGCATATTGATATCCATAGCACCATGATGGAATTATGCTAGATTTGTTGCAAAGAGTGGACATACCCTACATTCCTAATACAAAATCTAAAATATAGTACATTACATACACATGAGAAAGGTGAATTCTAACATTTATCTTGTTCTTTATAGTCATTTAATTTTTTATTTCTCATTTATGGTTAATTCCTTAACCCAGGGCTTGACCAAGGCAAGTCCTCATAAAACCCAAACCCTGAAACCTCTCTTTTCTATGTTGATTTGTAGGTTGGGAGAAAAAAGGATTATAGATCTGGAACCTATAGTTTGCAAGATTTTTGGAGTCATCAATTTTGGATTCGTAGACTACATCAACTTGGTGGAAAGAAAGAAGTCTTCCCAAGTCAATCTAGTCCTTTAGTCTTGGATTCTAGGGAGATTTTTGGGTTTTATTCCTTTCATAATTTTATTCTAAGATCCACGATCGAAAGTTAAAAAAAGATTCAAATCTAAAAGTTATTGAGCTTAAATATATCTTCCTCTATGCATTTCAAGGCGATTCTTTCATATTTCATTTCCTTTCATATCTTTACCCTAGATTTGCATCTTAATTGGACTGATTGTATTCACATAGCATCTAGATTTACATTTCCTAAGCAATTATTTCAATTTCACATTCATGCTATCATATAAAAGGGCCAAAGAGCATATTTCCTTGTATTGTATTCCCCCTATAATCAAAGTTTATCAGTATCATCCTTCCTCTTTTGAGTCCTAGCTAATCTAATTTAGGTTAGAAGTGGAATCATATTTGGAAATTTCCCTCTTTCCCTTTCACATTGCAATTGAATGGCTTAGTGTCCCCATAAAATAGAAGTCTATAGTCTTATTAAGTGCTTCAATTTTACCACTAAACATATAAGACCTTACTAAGCTATTGCAATGCATGTTACATTATAATTACAACTTTTGAAAAGAATATATTCAAAAGTCAACTTCTGAGGAATAAACCACTAGTTAACCTTCATCAATTTTCACAATACGATCTCTAGATATTGTTACCATGAACATGTCTTTAAGAACTATCCAAGCTTGCTTAACTCAATTCCATCTCGGCTAAAAGATATATTTGAAGTATTAGTAGCATGTTTCCTACACACTAACCAATCTTCACTAAATCATCTGTAACTCATCTAATTCTTTTATTACTTTCTATGAACATAGATGTAGCATCTAAATACTTTCCTAAATTCAAATAGTCTCCAAAAGCCACAAAGTAAAGGCCCCTCTAGTGTTCCAAAATTGATCAAGATTTTTGTGAACAAGAAATGTACTATCATTCCTATCTTAATTACTATTGAGGACATAGTGAGAAAATTCCTTAGCAAAACCCCCAAAAGTAAGAAGCCTAAGATGGATTCCATGATGGAAGTTGATGAAGATACTAGATGTTGGCTGCCAAATTTACTTAAGCCATCAATGATAAGAGTTGTTGATGAGGTATCTCTATAGGACTTAAAGGTCAAAAAGGAAGACTTAGGCCTCACCACCAGGGCAATGGATATGAAAGTCTTTGACTCTAGCAATGAAATGATATCATACATGATTTTGAAAGATTGGAAAGACAAGAGGGATTTGATATAGTCTCTAAAAAAGATGGAAAAGTATATTTATGTTACACAACATCAAGGTACTTTACCCTTGTCTAAAGTCCCTACAAATATATACATGAAGTCTACCATGAATTAGAAGCTTTTGGATAGAATCCAAAGAGATAAAGCAGCACCAAAATATCCAGTAATTTGATAGACAATGTTATACAAGAAGGAGTCAGTTACATTACTAATCTTAACAAGACTCACCAAAGGCCTTGGTGGTTACTAGTGAACTTGAGGCAGAGCTTGATACATGGGAGAAAGAGAAAACTCATTGGGATTAAGAAAGTGCAAGTATGGAATAATTTCAACTCTATTGTGCAATTGCTAGAGTAATAAGGTATTCTCCTATTAATTAAATCATTTTTATTTAATTATTATGTCACTTATTATCTCTAGTTTACTTAAGCTAAACACTAGGCATATGATAATTAATTCTTTTATTACGTATTATAATATGACCTAGTTTAGTTACATTTTAGGGTTTAATATCCTTTTATAAGAATTGATATCTCCTTATAATTCATTTATTCAATAAAATTGTGTTTCCATTTTTTCACATCAAGAATGAATCATATTATGTGGATATCTAAATTTAAGCCTCCATACCTTTGCTTCTCTCTTTCTATGATAGATTTTTGCATGCAAGAGATTCTTAGGAGTTGTGGGTTGAGCTTTCCTCAACTTTAACATGGTATCAGAGATTAAAAATTCCATGCCCCTATTCTCTTCATGAGAGGTTTGGCTTTGTTTTTTAGATTTGTACTTTTTTAGAGTTTTTTTTTTTAATATGATCTGGTGGTGAGCCATTTTTGGAGTACTTCAGACCCAAAAAAACCTCATAGATGGGTTTAAAACACTCAAAAACTCCATGTTCCATATAAGATACATCCAATTTGGACAATTGGCTAGTACTAATGCATGTCTAGGTCATTGATGTCATAAACTTGAGCCAAAATCTATCAACCTTAAAACCATAATCTCTTTGATTTGTTTTATCTTAAAATTCTATTGATGGTTTTTGGTCATATCTTGGACATACAGAGGTATTTTTTGATAAATCATTTATCATAAGAAAGCTCTTTCTAAGATCATCATGATGGTTTAGGTTTGGTTTTTTGGGTTTTATGTTTGTCTTCTTATTTGTGCAGCCAAATCCTAGGGTTCTATTTTGCACTCTAAGAGACAAATGTTGAGAATCTAGACTTTGATTTGGGATGACTTTATATCATTGGGAAGCTTGGTTTTTGCTCTTCCCATCAATTCTAGTTGTTTTTTTAGAATCTAGTCTAGGTACATTCTATTTAGTTTTTTGCATTTTAGCAGTCTGGTGGATATCTTGATTGTTTGAGGTTCAAAGGTCATTTTAAACGCTTGGGATGACTTGTCATGGGTTGTAATTTCTATTATACCATCCTTATGTGTCTCTTTTGATCTTTATTGACATATTTTGTAGCATTTTTTTTGCAAACACATTGAGATGAAGTGCGGCTCTCTTTCTTTTTAGAATATTACACATCTTTTATGTGTTGTGTATTCATATTGCATTATAAAGTGCCATGATGGGTATTATGTTGGCCACTTTTTCCATCTTCCTTTCTCAATTGAGTGTCCCCTCTACAACTATAGTCTCATGATGTGTCAATGACACATGATTTTATAGGTGTCTATACTTATTTTTCACTCTTGATGTTCTTGGTTCTTCATTCTACAGGAACTTATGCATTCAATTTTAGTGCATCTCTCTTACCTCTCAACATTATAGCAGGGACTTGCTAGTTCCAATGCTTTCTTCATTTGATAGAGTGAGCTATGTATTCAATATTTGTTCCTATATACTAGGTGGGTGCAATGATTGGGTGCCTATGTATTTTGATGAGATGGATCATTTACCATATGGAAAGTATTTCAATCTCTAGTTTGGAGGCCACGAAGATATCTTCCGTCTTTGATTTATCATCTCTTTAGACTTTGTCTTTTTTAGTTGGTCATTCTCTTTTCACTGGAGGTTCTTTAGATCATTATTTTGACAATGTTTGTAGCTTCATGCTTCAGTGGTGTTCTTCATGATCATCCTTTTATTTCTATCTTTTGGGATATTCTCTAGTTTGGAGGCTTCTATAGTCTGTCACTAGTTCTTTCAACATTATTTCCATCTCTTCTTGGAGTAGAGTTTTTCCCATGTGGTTTTCTTTGTTTCTCCACTTTGCAAAGATTTGGTTGTGATTGCATACCTCATTAGGGATTGTTATTGAAACCCAAATTTACTTTTAGTAATAGTTTCTAGGTTTTTAGCTACTCCCTAATTTTATCTTAGGGTGGGGTGGGGGGGAGGGGTGTAGAGTAATAAGATATTCTCCTATTAATTAAATTATTTTGATTTAATTATTAAGTCACTTATTATCCTTAATTTATTTAAGATAAATATTAGCCATATAATAATAATTTATTTTATTAATTATTATAATGCAACCTAGGTTAATTACCTCTTAGGTTTTTTATCTCCTTTTATAAGGATTGATCTCTATTTGTAATTCATTTATTCAATTCAATTCTAATTCCTTTTTTGCACATCAAGAACATCTCATCTTCCATGGATCTCTAAATTCAAGCATTCACACATTTGCTTCTCTCTTTCTATAATAGGTGTTTGCATGAAAGTGATTCTTAGGAGTTGTGGGTTGAGCTTTCCTCAACTTCAATAGTATTGAAGTTCTTAGAAGAGAAATTGGTAATGGGGCCCGATGACGATTTTTTGTACATATCCAAAGAAAATGTATAATGGATAAAAAATTTTATAGAAGAGGGGATGGAGGAATGTAAAGTGCATAGATGTCCAATTCATGGGAAATCAAGATAGGGATGATAGAAACACTTGGCATGTAATTGGATCCTTTAAAGAAAATATGAACATTGTAAAGGAGTTTAAAGTATTCTTAGTACGAGACTTTTTAAGGGTGTCCAAAGTTGATGCAATGTTGGTTGATTATTTTTCATGATCACCTTGAGTTACATGAAAAGAAATTAGTGTAGATATGGAAAGGAAGGAGACATGGAATTTGTGCATATATCATATTGGGGTGCCTAATTAGCAGGTGTTGGTGGAATTCACAATGACATACAAAGAGTGGAGTAGCATACATAAAGTTGTGATCACCCAAGAGAATCTTGAAGAATCAATTGCCCCATACAGTAGTTAAAACATCATTCCAAATGTTGAAGTTTCAATAGGGTAATTAGCTTTATACATTTTCTCATGAACTTTCTTTTTGATAAGTTACTCAGATGGAGTTAGTTTTAAAAACTGAACAAGTCATGAGTACTATAAATTTTTTATTTGAAGACTTTATGAGGGTCGATACTTTGGTTTTTGGATAGACAATATTTTTTGGTTATTTTAGTATTGTTTTTATTATTTTTTAAGACTTTATAGAAAAATATGAAATCTGTTGGTTTTATACATTAGTTGTTGAATGCATGTATTCGATTTTAGTATGAATTTAACTATATGTGACAGTGATTTTTTCCTTTTCTATTAGTATTTTTAGTCAATATATATTAAAAAGAATCTTTGTAACTAATAAAGTTACTATACTTGTCCCAATATTAAGTGAGTTGGCTTATTATTGGTAAAATCAACTTAGATTCACAACATTCCTTTTCATGTTTATGGTGGAATGTTTATACCTTTTGATGCTTTTTGGTGAAAAGTATTATTTGAAAATAACTTTTTTATAATAATAATTAATTGAGTAATCATTTTAGAGGAAGCTACACCTATAAATGCAGGGAGTCTAGTTGTGAGTAACTAGCTCAAATGATAATAATATATTTCTTTGTAGAAATCGGTCCTAGTGTCAAGTAAGTATCAACCATTTTAAGAACATAAGAATATGTTAACTAAAAAAAAGACTTAAGGCTTTGAAAGAGGGTCAAAACTCGGTTCATAACTAGAGCTTATGCAAGTTATGCATTATAAAATACCTTTGCACCATTTTCAAAATGGTGTTATAATTTCCAATCAAGTCAACTAGCGATGAGTTATGGTCTTCAAAAGTTGTGCTAGATGAAATAGAAAAAATTAAATTCATTCAAAATTTCTAAGTTTCAAAACTTGTTTGGGGAATATTATAATGTAATAAAATATTTATAATAATAATATGTTACATATGGTTGATCTTAAAGTTTAGAGTCAAAAGTTATAGAACCTTCTTGGGTAGCTAAAAATTGTCTATATAGTAAAGGACCATAGGGATATCTAGGATAGTTCTAGGGATGTATACGGTGGCTTTGGCCTATAGAATATTACAAGGAAAATGCCATGTTACTTTACATGTCATATTTTTTAATATTGTAATTCTATTTCATTGGAGATAATAGAAAGAAAGTTTCCTTTCCTTGTAATTTGTTGTTATTTCTCTATTTTGGTGTATGTGTCTATATTAATAAGGGGAGTATCCATCATCATTCTCTTAGAAATATTTTACAAACCCATCTTATTCTTATATAAAATAATTTGATCACCTAAGGTGCAAGTATTCATCATGCTCAAGTTCTTTCCTTTCATTCCTTCAATCTTCAAAGGAAGTAAAGTAAATATTTTTTCTTTGAAAATCTTGAATAGAACAAATCTCATATTACCAAGGTATACCCCACGAAATAAGAAATGTACTTATTTTAACCATGTAACACAATATCCTTTCTTGGTATAGTCCAATGTTTAATTTTAACCAATAATGTTTTGTCACTTCAACCATATGATTATCTTGAAACCAAATTATCCCATAACAAAAAGGATGTTTGAGTCTTCTTAGTTCCAACTTATACACCATTTTTAAGAAATAAGGTTATGTATACTTCTACCATCCACTATTACTTTGTAACATTTTCCACCAAACTTGAAAATAGTTCAAAATGATTACTTCATTTGCTAAGGCTCTAGTTCCTTCTTACTCAATATAATCCTTCTAAATATCAAAGACTATCCCATCTCAAGTTCAACTTATCTTTCAACTAGTTCATACTTCTCTACTTGTTCCTCATGTACCACTGGGCTTATTTTTCTATTTTTAGAACCACGTAAATATTGAAAATCCCTATTACCACCATTCCCACATTTGAGAAAGTGCCTTCAAAATCTCCATTGTTACCTATACTCCTTTCATGATATTTTTTATTAGGTTCTTCAATTAATAGTTTATCCTTGCCTTGTCCATTAATTCATCCATAATCCTAGGGGTAGCTTATTTTTATTTAACTTATTTTATTCTAATAGGGCATATTGATAAGCATCTTTTGTTAGAGTAATTAGATATTTCCTAATTAACTCTTGTTGCTTAAGCTAAACTTTAGGCATATAATAATTAATTCTTTTATTAATTATTATTATGCAACCTAGGTTAGACCTTTTTAGGGTTTTGATCTCCTTTATAAGGATGATCTCTCATTGCAAATATTGACATGAGATAATTCATTATTGATATTAGCAATCTCTTTTTTTTTGCTCATCAAGAATGTCCAATCTATGGATCTAGCTATTCCTGCCTCCATAGCGTTTTGCCTCTCTCTTCTATAATAGGTGTTTGCATGCCGGTCATTCTTGGGAGCTGTGGGGTTGATCTGTCACCAACTTCAACATCTTCAATTGAACCAATCCTCAATAGACTTAATTCATCCTAAATGTAAAAACTTAGACCATTAATATACCTATCCACCTTCTTCTAGCTGACTCTCAGTGTCCAAATATGATTGGTGTCTTATAAAACTCCTTAGTATGCACTTTTACTATTAGATATTTCTTCTAAAAATTCTATAACCTCTTAACAAATCAAGTCATAATCCTCTGGTATTATTTAGCCTTAAATATAGGAACCATAACCCTCCATCTAGTTATCTTTGATCAACCATTATATTCTCTATCCTTTTGTAATTCTTTCCACCTTAAGGCAACATGACCCTTCAACTTAGTTAGGGGTAACCTAACTCTTTGTAGACCTTAACATATTCCATCTCAAAGTAATCTTCTAGTTCATTAATATAATCTATCAATTCCTTTGTATGTAAAAAACTAAAAAAGAGATGAACATTTAGTTCTATGAATCTTACCCTTTGTGTCATAAATCTCAATAATATATCCTCTTTGTAAGAAGTGTCATGTCTCTAGATCTTCAACAACTTCCTCAAATTCATCTTCTATCTATGGATTCCTCTCAACCCAACTAAATCAATCTAGATATCAATCCTTACATCATTTCTAAGGTCATCTATCATTTTATCTACTCTTATATATCCATCCTTCTAGGTGGAAAGTTAACTAAGATTCCAAATATTAAATTTCATAGGTTTGGCAACCTGATAACAATGTCAATTTTTTGATTTGGAAATCTACCAACACAAATAATCTACCTCCAGCGGTTAAGTCAATTTGATAATCAGATAATTACTAAATGCACCAACTAACCATTTTTTCTTATTCAACCACTGTAATTATAGGCCATATCTAATATTTTTGCACCCCACAACTAGTTTCACAAGTATGATCTCAATCTTCTAGAAATCCAACCCATTCCTTTCCACTACACAAAAATAAAACATTCAAGTCAAGGTACAAGATTCCAAATGTGCATAATTTACAACTAGTAAACAAAACTAGCTCTAATGCCACTTTATGCAACCAAGATAAGAGAATCTCCAAGGGAGATGTCTACCCTTATAGAAAGATTAAGAAATAATGGAGATGTACAAATAACTTAGGAGAAATGAACACACAAGGAATATATCACTAGATTATCATCAAGTTAGTTTGCAACATAGAGAAAGATTCCTAGAGATTCACATGACACTAACCATTGCAAAAGACCATCCATCTTCTAATTAGATTTTTTTCCATGGTTCATTTAATATATTATAACATCGACAACTTAAAACAAAATGATGTAACAAATAAGAAAAATATATATAATATGACTACATAAAACTCTAAGTAAAAGTTATGTCATGTTATACATGATAGCATGACCAATATCATTCCCAAAATTCTATTTAAGTAAACATAACTTCTCATGTACCATTATCTATTGCCAAGATTCAAATGAACAACTATATCACAAACACCCAAAATTATTTTCTCATCAAAATCAACATACCAATTACATAATAATAATAATGGCCAAGAATAAGGCCACTAAAAACAAATGCACATCAATAACATATAAAAAATAAATGATACATGTGTATTTCAAGGACTCTAATACTAAAATTAATTTTGTAGTTTATTTTCCAAATGGACATGCATAGATGTAATCATGGACCAATAAGAACCCTAAATCAACCATCCAAACCTATAATTGTCTTCATCTAGAACACCCTAAAGTTAGTCTTACAAAAATGTGCATAGAATTTTTTTTAGATAAAATGTAAAACCTAAAAAATCATCTTAGTAAATGTAAAATTCACTTCATCATCCATAATTTCACATCAAATATGTCATCTAAAAAATAGAATAAACATAGATATAAAACCCAGAGATTTTAAAAATTTAAAAACTAAAAAGCCTATTAAGTTGATCAAGAATATTTTGATAATAAAATAACCAAATCCATGACCACACATTAATGGTGGCTAACAATTTATGCTTTCATCTAAACTGGGAGTAAAACCATGAACATAACATAGATATTCCATAACATAGTCAAAATAGCAATTGCTTTCACATGTAAGTATAAAACTAATAGTGTATAACCAACATGCACACCCTTTTACTATACATGACTACATGGAAAGGGAACATAACCACCATACAAGATGAAAGTAACATATTACCAAATTAGAGCTCTATATCACTACTATGAAAGGGAAAAACCTATGCTCAGTTTCATAAAACACAAGATCCTCCACAAGATTGAGAGCCCAATTTAGATATAATTAAATTTATTCATTTTATATGCCATGGATTTCATAACAATGTTAACTCACAAAACATACACTGCAATCCATAATTTACCAATAGTTCATTATTCCTTCTAATTGATTCTCACAAGATTGCACTACTAATAAATTAAAATAGAGGGATACTCAAAACCATGAACATCATGGAAATCAATATGCAAGTATATGCAACCACCATGCTAGTTCATGCAATTACACGAAACCCAAAAACATGCATATGTAAGGACATGAAAACTATGGAAACCCTTCAAGGTTTTATATAACTATTTGTGTAATTAAATATCACTAAGTACACTTTTAAGTTTACTTGGTATAATGAAATTACATATTAGTTGTCAGGAAAAAACATATGAGTTTGCACTTTATTTGAGCACATGTTGTCTCTCACCTCTCTTTGTGTGATACACCTTTGGGTTCTTATCCTCTCATTGTTACACATACTTTTATGCACAATGTAGGATAATACACATTTTGTGGACATGTGCTTAGTTGTTATAATTCTCACTTGCACCACACCTAGTTATCTTGCATTGTCTATATTTAGACACATCGACACATATTATATATGATTCAATCATATATTATCCATTATTATTCTAATCATCAATGAATCATGAATCAAGAAATTTATAATCATATCATCTCTCTCTCTCTCTCTCTCTCTCTCTCTCTCTCTCTCTCTCTCTCTCTCTCTCTCTCTCTCTCTCTCTCTCTCTCTCTCTCTCTCTCTCTCTCTCTCCCTAGGAAAATTCTTTCACCAACTCTTGAATTTTTTTGACATATCTACTCCAATAAAACCATTTATGAGATTCAATGCTTAGAGTATACCCAATGAATATTTGTGATTATATGTAAATCTAAAATTAAGGTTGACTTACTAAAGAAAATAATTTAGAAATTAATATTCTTTGTTATGTCATAAAATATCACTTTAACATACTTAATAAGCCTATCTTAGATGAACATATTACCTAGTATAAATGAACAATATATTTTTTATAATAAATCTACGATAATCAAGTACCAACAACACATTGAAAAATATCTCAACACATGATTGATGTGGGGAAACCCTTTTGGTAAAAATGTTTCCAAAAATAAAGGCCAACTTCATGAAATAGAGATTGCATATAACCCTTCATTACTTCTCCTCTTTGGCATTTAGTCCAATAGTCCCTAAGTTCACAAATAAACTCCTATGGTGTCTCAATATCAATAACTTAAAATTTAGACTTATGGAGGCCCAGAGAACCACTACCATGAGCCAAAACAAGGTTCCAAAATATTATGGTAGAAATCCATTAAGCTAAGCATGTTGTAATCATGTATTTATCTCATAATAACCACTTACATATGCTTTTACAATTGTCAGGAATAACCTCTCATCAAATATTTCCATCATAGATGTTCTTAAAGAGTCATACAACATTTATAACAATTATCATATTTTCTAATAAAACCCCCAACATGTGTCTGAACACCTCAAAATAGAAGATTTGAAATACAACACATAGCTACTTCCCCCCTTTTCTAAAGTCCAAATGATAAATATAACTTTATCCTCACACAATATATTTTATAATTATTTGTCAAATAGTTTAATCTCTTATGGGTATTTTAATAGTGATATTGAGAAAATAATTGATACAAGTATTTAGAAGGTAAATGTCACCTAAATCTAGACAGAAACACTCCCCATACTAATCAAAATAGAGAAAAATAAAAATAAAAATATTGTTGGTGCAATAAAATATTCACTAATTACACTATGATTGAGCTTATTGAGGATAAATCATTGTATAGTAGTTTGTGCTTGAAAAACCTAAGAGTGTGCACCTTTATTAAGAACATGTCTAGGATAATTCTGCATTAGGTGATGATAGTTATTATAGTTATAATATGGCAGATACTTCATTTCACAATAAAGGATGATCCACCTTTAGTGTCCACCTTTCATAGGTGATAAGTGACCTACTCCTTATCATTGTCTCTTATCTCCTTGCCTATATATGCATTACTACTATGCACATTTTCATTATGTCTATGACAAAATAATATACTTCTTGCATCTTAATTCAAATTGTCTTGCCACTCTCTTGTTGAAGTTATCTTATTTTTTCATTTAACCAGGGATGTTGTGGAAGTATTTCTACAAATACATAACATGATTATCAAAAAATAATGCTAAAATCACACATCCAAGTATGTCTCCAAATCTATAATTTGAGTCTCAACAAATAATGCTAAAATGACATCCAAGTAGTCATCCAATACTATAACATCTAAAGCTCTATGATCATCCTGTTGAATTATAGAACTCAACTACAAAAAAGTAGGAGGTGGAGGAGTAGGAATCTTAGCACTTGTCTCAAGAACAAATTATTGAAGTGTCTAAAGTTCTCCACACATGC
The DNA here is from genome assembly GCA_028749045.1 of Cupressus sempervirens. NCBI lineage: Eukaryota > Viridiplantae > Streptophyta > Pinopsida > Cupressales > Cupressaceae > Cupressus > Cupressus sempervirens. Next base: position 581,761,854 of record CM053783.1, on the reverse strand, counting down.
AAAATTCACCCTTTAATATTGACATGCTTGATTTTTTTCCTTCGCTTGGTTTTTCATATTTTATAGTTTAGTTGATGATGTGATGGATTCTTTGAGCTTGGAGATATTGATTTAGTCTTTAGATATGCATAATTTGAGACTTTTAACTTAACTCTTCCATTTGAATATGATTTGGATTCTTCATCATTTGATATACTTATTTCTTCCGAAGGAGATACAAGTTGCTTGTAGGAATTGGGTTATCTTTTGTTTTCATGTACACTTCATCAACATTGGAACTTCTTCATTATGGGTGGAATATCATGCCTTCTACTATCCTTCTTATGGTGGGATATTTTCATCTCTCTTTTTTGAGGGGATTTTTCCTATGACTCTCTCTCTCTCTCTCTCTCTCTCTCTCTCTCTCTCTCTCTCTCTCTACTTTATGAGAGATTGTGTTTCTTTCATTGCATTTCATATTTACATTGGGTACATAAAATATCTTGGTAGCTAAGACCCATCAATTGCATTGTGAGTTGAAGTGTTCTCCCCATGTTAAAATTAAAGGGGGTGGGGGGATAGGGGAGGGGGGAGGGTATAGTGAATAATTGCTAACCATACTTTACTTAAATGTAATGCATTGTATAGTAGTTTTTCATTGAGACACTTGGAAGTTTGCACCTTTATTAAGCACATGGTGTAGGAGAACTCCACTTTAGGTGGTGATAGTTGTTCTCTCATCCCAATTTATGTCTGAGATTGACCTTTGGTTCACATATCACAATATAATAAACATCATATGACACATACTTCATTGCATAATGGAGGATGATCCACCTTTGGCATAAATGTGATTCCACCTCATGTAAGTGATAACTTATCTATGCCTTATCATTGGAATAGTTTTCTACTGACAAAATATTAGACAATACATTTCAGTATAGGGATATGATACTTCTGTGTTGTGTGATATATCTCCCTATAGTCGTGTGATAGAACTTTGTATTCTGGCATGACAGAGTTTGGTATGAGCATATGATACTTTTACTAGAAAAGTATCACACAAAAATACTAATAACTATCATATGACACTAACAAAGTATCACACGCTAATTGCTACTATAGAAAAAAGACATAACACATGAAAAATGTAAGATAAAAGTACATATTAAGAGGCAAAACCAAACTGTTCTACCCCATGGTGGGTGCCAAAAATGTACAATAGAATTGTGTACTTCTCTAAACCCTTCTATCCAAGATATCCCATACATTGGAACACTCGAATGTTGGCTTAGAGTTCCCTATCCATGGAGTGCAAAGGTGTATTTTTGAGCATATGTGATGTAGAAGTGGGAGTGGAAGCCTTCAAATAGTGAGAAATGGTAAGCTTTCAATGCCTCAACATCCAAGGTTAAGGTTTCAAGTGTTAAATACCTATCACAGGTATAATAAAAGGGCTTAGAGAAGGTTATCACAACCCTACTATGCAAGGCTACCTAATCACTAGGCTTACCAATGTCCTCAGCACCCAAACACACAAGTTCACTAAGAGTTCTCTTCAAAAAAAGAGTGATCAAACCCCATAAAATGGATACTAAGACTAGAGGTGGACTACAAACATTTCTCTAGCCTATTTAGGTCTTATTCTCATAGTTCCAATCATTCTTTCATTCAAAAGCAACCCATAACACCAAAATGCTTCACAACCAAAGGATTTAGCATGTAGCCCTTCCTAGAGTGAAATTTGAACATAATTTTGAGTGTTCCCAAATGAGATGATGATTTGGTCAAGGATCCTAATAGCCTTTTTGGGTTTTAAAAACATGTCTAAACACCAATAAATGGAAGTGCATGGAAGTTGCTGCTATTGCAATATTAGACTTGGTTGATAGGCCTAATTAGGGCTCCAAATGCACTACAAGTGCTCTTTCTCCTATGCCAAAACACAAAATAAGCATGGAGGAATGTGTGGACATGTAAAAGGACTTAGAATCCAAGTTTTTAGGTTTTGAGGAATCCCCAACCAAAATCTAGAATGACTGCCCTAGTTATCTGAACTGTGTACACATAGAGATGCACACCTAGGGTATTGTGGAAAATCCACTCCTTTGCAAATCCACACTCTTAACCTTCAAAATATGAAATTAATTTGGAAAAAAAAATATTCCACTAAGGGGCTTCAATTTCCCATGGTGGAATGTGCCTAAACAATCAGGCCCTATTAGAAATCCTATTTTTAAGCCTCAATTCTAGGCATTGTTATTAAAAATTGAATATCTTCCAACCTATTTCAGATCAATAAATGAAACCAACAAAAAATAAAAGAAGACTAAAAGCTTCAACTTTTGCAATCACTAGTTCATTCCCTCACATCCATACTTGTCCATATAGTGGTCTGAATCACAAAATCTATAGAGAAATGTTGGTTATTTTATTGATAATTGCCAAAATTATATTGTATATCCTAGCACATACCTACAAGGGATTATCTAGGGAACTCCCAATGGTTAAATGACCTTTTTTAAATGATTATAAATTTTAGAGGTGTGGTTACAATTTTTTACAACTTTTAAGAAAGTTGTTCAAAAGTTGCATGACAACTTTTAGAGCAACTTTTGCAAAATTTGTAAAATTGTAAATCCAATGACCAAAATTGGTCCTAGCACTATTCTAATAATCCAACATGGATCTAAATCTTAAAAACATGAAAAATACTAATATCTTATGATTTTTAGGACCATAGACCATTTTGACCATAGTTATCCAGGGGCTTATAATTATGCCAATTTTGGAACTAGGCCTTACAACTAGGTCTGTGTGCTTGACTAGAACTTCTAAATTAAGTAGTGTTTACGACTCTTAGGTGCATTAGTTGATTTTTTTAGATTAGGTGCTCCTACACCATACTCCCCTTGATTTTTAGAACTCAAGTCCCTACTTGAGGGTAGAAAATACACTGAAGTGCAATGTTGTTTGATTTGGTATTCTGTTATCCAAGTAGCATCTATGTTGGAGAGGCCCTTCCATTTAACTAAGTACTACACATGCTTCTTAGTTCTAGTTTGCCTTAGTATCTTTGTGTCCAAGATTTATTCTAACTCCACTAATTTTTTTTGTGGAAGATTTGTAACATAGTCTTCATCTTTTCTGTCCTCACCTTGCTTGTCTGATGAACCTATTGTAGCTTTATATGGTGTTAGGTATACCATATCAAATATAGGGGAGAACTTCAAAGTTGGAGGAAGGGAGATTTCATAGGTGTTATCACATATTTTGTTAAGTATGCAGCATGGGCCTACTTTCTTCATTTGTAGTTTGGAGTATCTACCCTTAGGTAGTTTCTCCTTTCTTAGGAAGGCCCAAACCATGTCCCCTACTTTGAAGTGGACCTCTCTCCTTCTCTTGTCAGAATTTTCTTTGTACTTTAGATTGGACCTTTGCAAATTTTCCTTCACTTGCTATTGTACCTTTGTAATGAGCTCTACTAGTTCTTGGCCTTAGGCACTAATTTTGAAATTAGAGGGAAGTTCCATTAGATCCAATGGTCCCTTCGGGTGCAAACCATATACTACTTGGAATGGAGTTTTACCTATTGAAGGAAAACTTTTCTTGGGGTAGGATTGTATCCCAACCTTAAGTATTTCTTGTTTAGTCATCTTAGAAGATTTCCTAGGGATCTATTTACTACCTTAGTTTTCCCATATATTTGTGGGTGATAGGCAGAGCTATAGGTGAGGTTTGTACCCATCTTCTTGAAGATTTTCCTCCAAAAATGTTCCTGGAACTTTACATCGCTATCAGATACAATTGTCTAAGATAAGCCATGAATTCTAACTACTTCTTTGAAGAAGAGATTGGCTATATGAGATGCATCATTTCTACTCTTGCATGGCATAAAGTGGGTCATTTTGTTGAACCTATCCACTATGACAAACACACTATCAAATTGTTGCTTGGTTAAAACCATCACAAAATCCATTGATATGGACTCCCAAGGTCTTGAAGTTATTGGTAGGGGTTGGTAGAGCCCTTGATATGTTGTCATCCCTTTAGCTTGTTGGAAAAAAGTACAACATTAAATAAACTTCTTAACTTCATTGTTCAATATAGGCCAAAAATAGCTTCTCTTCACCATGACAACTATTTTATCAATACCAAAATGACTCCTAGGCCACCACAATGATTTTCTCTGATTATAATTTATCTCATTGAATACTTTGGTATGCATAATTGTGCTCCATTTTATAGAAGCACATTCTAAATCAGATATTCTAAAAAATCGGTGTGATATCTACTCTCCATTTTTGTGCAAATTTGATATATTAATGCAAAATCAAGGTCATTCGGGTACAAGTACTTGAGGGACTCAATTACCACACTTTGTACTTTAAATTCTTAAATAGGACCAATCCTCCTACTAAGGGCATCACCAAATTTTTTTGCTACACCCTTTTTGTGCTTAATGTTGAAGGTATAGGCATGTAATTTCTCTACCCATTTTAGATGCCTAACTGAGAGTTTTTATTGTGAATTGAGGAAGCTTAATGCATGATTGTTCGTGTAGACTAAAAAATCTTTTAGAATTAAATAGTGCTTCCATTTCTTGAGGGATTGTACCATGGCATAGAGATCTAGGTCATATGTAGAGTACTTTCTCTTAGTCTCATTCAATGTATCTAACAAGAAAGCAACTGGTTTGCCTTCTTGGCTTAGGACTACACTTATATCCAAATTGCTTGCATTTGTTAACATAGTGATTTTTTTTTTTAAATTAGGGAGGAACAAGATAGAGTATTGGGAGACTCTATTATTCAAGTATTGGGATGCATTGTTGGCTTCCTTTGTCCATGCAAACTTAGTTATCTTTCCACCTTTGATTATTTCAAGCATTTTTGCACATACATGATTGAAATTTTTGATAAATATCCTATAGAAAGTTGAAAGCCCATGGAAGCTTCTTACATCACCTTGGTTCTTTGGTGGAGGCAGATTAATCATTGCTTCTACCTTCTCAGGATCCATCTTGAGGGTACCTTGTGAGATCACAAAACCTAGGAACACAAGTTCCTTCCTCATAAACATGCACTTTTCCAAGTTGATTACTAGTTTGTGTTCATGGAGTCTTATTAGTACCTATTTGATATGATCAAGATGTTCTTCCTTGCTATGATTTAATATTAGTATGTCATCAAGGTAAATAACAACAAATTTGCCAATAAAATCTATGAATATCTCATTCATAAGCCTCATAAAAGTGCTAGGGGCATTGCTTAAGCTAGAGGGCATCACTAACCATTCAAACAAGCCTTCAGTAATCTTGAATGTTGTTTTCCATTCATCTCCTATCTTGATTTTGATTTGATTGTAACTAGACTTTAAGTCTATCTTGGTGAAGTAGCAAGAACCTCCTAGTTGATCCAATAGGTCCTCAATCCTTAGCATGGGGAATCTATACCTTATTATGATTTTGTAGCTTATTGTGATTTTGTTTAGGGCCCTGCTATCAGTGTATAACCTCTATTTTCCATCCTTTTTAGAGGTCAATATTGAAGGTGCAACACAAGGACTAAGGCTCTTTTGGATGAGCCCTCTTTCCAACAATTCAGAGACATGTTTTGCAATCTTTGCACGTTGCAAAGGTGTCATTTTGTATGGTGCCTTATTACGCAGGGATGAGCCTAGTATGGGCTCTTGTTGATCATACTTGATGTTATCTTTGGGTTTTGAGATTAAGATAAATAGCTCAATATCAAGTTCTTTCAAAAAATTCAACATCTCTTTTTCTCGTGTAATAATCATAGTGGGTTCTTTTTCAAATTTTTTATCTGGTAGGGGCTTCATAGTGAAGGTATTCCCATCTTTAGTGATGGAGTAGGTGTTCTTACTACAATGATGTATGGAATCAACATCAAATTGCTAGGGCCTACCTAGAAGGATGTGTGAGGCATCCATTTCAACCAAATCACAAAGGACCTTGTCCTTAAAGTTAGCAATAGAAAACTCTGTCCAAGCTCATTTTGTGACTAGAGTTTGTTGGCCTTTGGTTAACCATGAAACATGATAGGAGTAAGGGTGTGCCTTCTTAGGGAGGTTTAACTTCTGAACCATTTCACAAGATATAATATTTTTAGTTGAACTAGAATCTAAAAGAAGAATGCATACCTTTCCATGATATTTGATCTTTGCCCTAAAGAGATTCCTCCTTTGTGGAGGTTCTTGGGTTTGTAGTACTTGAAGGAAGACCTACCTCATTATCAAACATAATCCTTCTTCTAGTTCCAAGTCTCTAGCATTAGCACTACCTTCTTGCTTATCTTCTTGGACAAGTTGTGCTCTCCTTTCACCTTGATTATTGGTGTTCCTCTTCTCAGGGCATCTTCCTACATGGTGTCCCATTTGGTTGCAATAGAAAAATTTAAATGGTACATTACATATTATTGAATTTTTCCTTCCTCTATTGAAAGGCTTTCTTCCTCTATAGTTTCCTCTTGTACTAGAGTCACTATTTTCTTTGTCTCCTTGGTTAGGGGTCTTCTTGCTACTGCCACTACTTTGTCCCTCGTTCCAAGAGTTGCTCTTGCCTCTAAAGTTATTCCCACTATCATTACTCTTCCCTTTGCCAAAGTCTTGTTTACTCTTCCATTTTTCCTCTACCTTGAGTGCGATTTTATAGCACTTATTGATTGTGGTTGGGCAGTGTAGGCTTAGTTCCTCTTGAATGAGTACCTTCAAGCCATTCATGTACCTTGCTAATTTATCTTCCTCATCTTCTACCATATTAGTCTTCATACATAATTTGAGGAACTCCTCAGTGTATGATCCTACATCTATGTCCTTTTGTTTCAAACTTTGTTTCTTCTTACGAAGTTGCACCCCATAGTCCTTAGGTACATATGTCTCTTTAATCAAGACTATCATCCTATTCCATGAATCGATCATGTTCTTCCCATTTTTCTCCCTCTCTATTTGGATGAAGTTCCACCAAGTTAGGGCTGCCTCCATCAACTTGGATCTTTCCACCTTTACCCTCTATTTTTTAGGGATGTCCTCACATTCAAAGAATGTTGTCAAAGCCTCTATGCAATCCAAGGCTAAATCTATTGTCATCTTTCCATTGAAGACTCAAAAATCTATCTTCTCCTCCATGGTCCTTCTCCCCATGGATTTCAAGGCATCTACAAAAGGCCTTTGGTCTACAGGGATTTTTTTATCACTATCATCCTCCTCTTCTTCATTCCCTCCTTCATCTTTAGACCCATCTTCTTTGTCTTTGTCATCAAGCTTCTACTCAAGCTCTTGAAGCCTCTTAGTTAAGGCCTTATTTGAAGCCTTTTTCTCTCTCACCATCTTTTCTAACTCCCTACTTGTTACCCTTGCAAGGATCTCCTCATTCTTAGGATCAAACATAGTGCTAATACCACTTTATGTAGCAATGGTAGCGAAAACCTTCAAACAATGAGAAATGGTAAGTTTTCAATCCCTCACCACCTAAGGTGAAGGGTTCAAGTGTTAAATACCTATCACAAGTATAATAAAAGGTCTTAGAGAAGGTTATCACAACCCTACTATGTAAGGAAACCTAATCACTAGGCTTACCAAGGTCCTAAGCACCCAAACACACAAGTTCACTAAGAGTTCTCTTCAACAAAGAGTGATCAAACCCCATAAAATGGATAATAAGACCAAGGTGGCCTACAAACACTACTCTGGCCTATCTAGGTCTTATTCTTATAGTTCCAATGGTTCTTTCATTCTAAAGAAAACCATAACACATAAATGCTTCACAACCTAAGGATTTGGCTTGTAGCCCTTCCTAGACTAAAATTTGAACATAAGTTTGAATTTTCCCAAATGATATGATGATTTTGTTAGGGATCCTAATACCCTTTTGGGGTTTATAAAACATGTACTAAAACCAAGGGATGGAAGTGCATGGAAGTTGTTGTTGCAGTATTAAACTAGGATGATAGGCTTAACTAGGGCCCCAAATGCACTACAAGTGCTCTTTCTCCTATGCCAAAACAAAAAAAAAGCATGGAGGCATGTGTGGAAATGTAAAGAAACTTAGAATCCAATTTTTTAGGCTTTGAGTAATCCCCAATCAAAATCTAGGATGACTATCCTAGTTACCTGACTGGTGTACATATAGAGATGCACACCAAGGGTATTGTGGAAAATCCACTCCTTTGTAAATCCACACTCCTAACCTGAAAAAGATGAAAGAAAATTGGAAAAAATTGTATTCCATCAAGGGGCTCCAATTTCTCATGGTGGAATGTGCCTAAACAATCAGGCCCTAAAGAAACCCTATTTTTTAGTGTCAATTCTAGGAACTATTATTAAAAATCAAATATCTTCCAACCTACATCAGATCAATACATGATACCAACTAAAAATCAAAGAAAACTCTAGGATTCAACTTTTGGAAACACTGATTCATTCCCTTACATCCGTACATGTCTGTACAGTGGTTTGAATCATGAAATCTGTAGAGAAATGTTTGTTATGTTATTGATAATTGCTAAAATTACATTTTATATCCTACCACCTACCTATGAGGGCTTATGTAGGGAAATACCAATGTTTAAATTAAATTATTATCCATTTGGGAGGTTTAATTACAAGTTTTGAAAAATTTTAAAAATGTGCTCGAAAGTTGCATGACAACTTTTAGAGCAAATTTTGCAAAATTGCAAATCCAATGACCAAACTTGGTCCTAGCACTATGATAATAATCCAACATGGATCTAAATCTAAAAAACATGAAAAATGCTAAGATCCTATGATTTTTAGGCCCACAGACCATTTTGAAAATAGTTAGCTAGGGGCTTATAATTATGCCAATCCTGGAACTAGGCCTTACAACTAAGTCTATGTGCCTAACTAGAACTTCTAAACTAAGTTGAGTGTTTAGGACTCTTAGGTGCATTATTTTATGAGTTTAGAGTAGGTTTTCTTGCACCAATATGAAAAGCTCTCAAAAGATCCTTAGAGACACAACCTAGCTTGCTTGGAAACCATGCAATGGGAGATTCCTTAGACAAGAGAAATAATGCAAGTGTCCAAAAGAACTCTCAAATATGCAATGCAAGAAATGATATAAGCTATAATGAAGTGGACAATGCAACTAGATTAAGAAATATTATTATATTACAACCATTTCTAATTAGACTATGTGAACTTATACTATGCCATAGAAAATCAAACTATTCTAAATTAATCTAGTCTAAGTTGAAGGATACAAGAATGAGGTGAGAAGACTAGAAATTTTCCACAAGTGTTTTGAGAAACATGTCAAGAAACCTATAGGATAACATTATCTAAAAATGAGATCCTTAGAGAAGGAGAGAGCTCTCTCATTTAAATGTAGATAGATGGTTGAGATCAAGATCAAGAAAATGGACAATCAAGGGGGGGTGGTTAATTATTGGCATGATCCATGTGCAAGAAAAATTAAACCAATGAAAAGGAGTTGACCTTTCATGTGAGACAAAAGCCTTTTCTTCTAATTTGTAAACAAGAAAAAGAATTTATGTGTGCACATTGAATGGGTTAGAATAATGGGGTTTTTTTATTTAATCAAAAGGGGGAAATTTTCTTTTAATAAAATATGGATTTAGGATATTATAGTCAAACAATAGGTTAAAATCAAATAAATTGATTTTTAGCAATTTATCCTAGGCAAATAATCAATTAATTTAGCCAAAATGCTAAGAAGGGGACTAATAATCTAGATGACCATTTTTAGGTGATTACAAAACACATGGAATCAAATTCTCTCGAATCAACCCCATCTATAACAACTCATGAACTTTTCTATTCAACTCTTCATTTTATGTTGGTGTTATTCTATGTGCTGGCTTATTTGGCAAAATGGGTCTTGGATTCAAGTTCATCCAGTTACTGATTTTCCACACTGCTAGTAACCTATTAGGCACATTATCAGATACAATATCTAGAAACTCTTCCAAAAAATATCTAATTTCTATAGCTACCTCTTCTACTTCTTCTTTACCATGTTTTGGATTTATATCAAAACACATATGCTTACTCCTCATACCCTCTAGGAACTTATTTGTATCAACACAACATACTCTAGTAGCACTATATACCTTTCAATCTATATCCTTTAATGGCTTTGGCTTATGTTTTACACATCCATCATGATCAAGATGCCTATCAAACTACCATGGACTACACAATAGTATGTGGCATATGTCCATAGGCATGATATCACAAAACACCTCATATTGGTAGCTTCCAATCTTGAACTTCACTAAGCATTGCTTATTGATCATGAATTTTCTCCTTGTCGGGTTCTTCATGGCCCATTCTGATGAGAACTCCATAGAACTCTTTGGTATACTCTTGAAAAGATCTTCCTAATTGCTTCAACCCTTGTCTTTTCTTTAGTACATCAAGATCACAATTGACAAGAATGAATTGTCTCTTTAGCTATCATTCAGTCCCATCCATGATTTTGTCCTTCCCTCTTCTATTTCACTCTAATTGAATCTCTTGCCACCAGATCTTTGCATGGATCTTTAGTTTGGCCTTTGCAAACTTGACCCTATCAAGATCCTCAATATCTTCATACTCAAATTATTTCTCCAATTTGACAATCCAATTGATCACATCCTCTTGGGTAAGATTTACCAAAATGTTGGAACCCCAAACTTAGGTCTTTTTACAATCTTTTAGATGGCCCTAAAAACCCTCTCTCCTTATGGTTTCAAAATTGCCTCTTCTTCGACATTTTCTTCTTCTACTCCTCCATCCTCACTTTCATCTCTTATAACAATATGTATTCTTCTACACATTTTTTCTTCCAATGCTTTCATCCATCTCTGGAGGGCTCTAAAACTAGTAGGTGTGTTGAGCTATCATTTTTCATGATACTTAATGACAAGAATCCTTTTGAACTCCTCTCTTGAAAAGCTAATCTAGGATCAACTATAAGGTTTTGGGCAATCTTGGGACCTAGTAGAATCTGCCTAGTAGAAGAAAAATGTGTGTATTCATGGGGAGGCCTTTGCTGGTTCTGAATTTTTTTGGATAAGGTGTTGAATCTACTTTCTATCTCAAAAGAATAAGCATACAAAAAATAATATATTTTTTGTATTTTTCTATTTCATAATGAATGTAGTTTTAACTATGCAACTATATGAATTCCTAAATTAACTACGTGTTTATGAAAGAGAATAATGAAGATAGGGTAACAAGAAGTTTAAGAAAATGACTTGAAAAATAAATCCCTAATAGACATAAGCCACAAAAAGAACACATCTGTGAGTTAAGCCTTTAAAATGATTAATAGGTAACTAATGAAAATAAGAGCAATGCTTCCTTAATTCCATTGATGCAATTGTCATTGGGAATTCAGTATCCATAAGATGTTTCACTTTCATTAGATTGCAAGGCCACATAAACTGTACTTATGCGAGACAAAAAGCTATGAAAGAACAAAAAAGTGATCTCTTCTCCAACTAAATATGTTAGCATAATTTGTAAACACATGGAAAACACCAAAATTAAAAGATCGCTTAGTCAAAATAACCCAAAAAAACTATTGGCTCCATTACACTCCATGAACATACATTCACAAAATATAACACAATCAGGCAATAATAACTACACTCTGAATGAGAGCACAAATAGCATATATTATTGCACCAAAATAATGGCTTGGAATACATGTTCAATTCCTCAATTTATAGAAAATATTCTCCTCAATTTGTGTTGAGAGTGAGAGATTCCTTCATTCAAATATATGCTTAAAACTAATAAAAAAATATATTTATGTAGCCATTAGATGATGTAGGAGTCTCTAGAGATGCCAAAAATAAAAGCTCATCCTTCTGTAGATGTTTATAGGAGTTAAAATACCATCAGAATGCATTTCTAGTGCATGGAAAGCTCTAAATTTGGAATGGGCAGTTAACTATTTGTGCACCTTTAAATTCTTCAAAAACTTCCAAAAAAACTTTGGAGAAGTGTACCTCAGGAGAAGTACACCTTGAAAGATAGGTCCAAAAAATGCAAAATTTTACCAAGTGTCAAAACTAAAATTCTAGCTTCTAGGTTTTGTTCCCCTTCATACTAGAACTATGTCTACGTATTTTCTCTATAATCTCCATCACTTGGGTTGCATTCAAAATAATTTAAAGCATCATATTTATCCTTTACTATTTTTTGATAGTTGCCCACATCTATGTGAGTCTTTGCAAAATCTCCCAATTTCACATCCAATTCTAGCAATGACTCTTTAGTCTTAAATGCTTGTCTAATATCCTCATCAATGAAAGCTTCTTCAAAATTCTTCCAAAATTAATCAACAACTTCTTTCATAGTCATGAGTTTATCCCTTTAATCATCTTCAAAAATTTCAAGGCAACCATCATTGTAATGTCTCTCTGCCCCTAAAATCCACTCTTGGTCTTGATCCTTGAGCTTATGAAAACCCACATGTAATGTTTCCATTACTTTATTACCATCTGCAATCTTCTCTATCCAATCATATATCTTACCTAACTCATTTTATGTATATACATCCATCAACACCCAATAACTCTGACCTTTTATTGATTTTAATGCTTGTAGGTCCTTACCCTAGGTATGTATCTCATCCATCAACCCAAAATCTTGGTTCAATATAGCAACCAACTTTTTTGCATTATCCTACATGTGTTGCAATAAACTAAGATTTCCTTGTATAATCTACACATCTTTTTATTCAAAACTTTCTTGCCATTGCTAACAAGCCTTCATGAATGGATATAGTTGTACATTCTCCTTATCCCTCCTATCGAGTGTCGAACCTAAAGTATCCTCAAGAATTTCCAAATCTAGTAGACCAACTACTTCATGAAAATAACCTCTTATGAGTTTATTTTGCTTCCAAAGGTTTACAAATTTAGACTCATCATGTTCTAAGTGCATAAACACTTCTTTGATTCCCATAGTAACCATAAATTTGGCAATATCCACAGTGGGTTTTCCAAGTAAGACCTATTTGATATGATAATCTTTTTGGGTCAAATACTCAATATCTTCATGTAGAGGAGGGATAGCAACATGGGAGAATAAGTCTTGATTTTGATCACTCATAACAAAGGCCAATATTCATGCATCAACCATGGGTGGCTTGGGTTTCTTGAGAGCTTTAATTAATTCTCTCATTCCCTCTTCCTCAGTACAATACATCTGCCTTTTGTGTCTAACCATCACTTCTTTTCTCAACCATCTTGGAGTATCTTCCATCAGAGACTTATCCTTAGATGAAGAGCGAGCTTGTACTGCTAGGCGCTTTCCTTTATCACTCCTCTCTAAAGTCTTCTCCTTTTGTGAGAGATCTATATTAGGCATTTCTATGTCTATTAATTCCACAGTTCTCACCTCTATATCTTAGGGAGTCTGTTGAGGTGCCTCATCTATTTTCCCCTTCTCTGATACCTCATTAGTGGGTCTTTTTTTTGGCCTCTTCTATCTATTTAGCTTGCACCTGTTCTTCATTACCCAGAGGAAGAGGAGTAACTGAACCTTTATCCAAGCAAGATAAATGTTGACTTGGTGATGGTGGAGCAATTAAAGGTCCTTGTGGCTGAGGTAGAAATTGACTCTAGTCCTCTTATGGAGGTTGATTAGTTAGTGTATCCCTTATTTGATCTCTTTCAAGTTGAGTGCCTACAAGCATGAAATCAAAATCTAACATCTTAAAGAACTCAAGCCCTTGATCCTCTTGCTCATTAATCCATAGTTGTGACTCATCCTTTGAAGTTGTAACCTGAATAGGTTGTGTAGGAATGGATGGTGGTGTTATAGTGGAGCTTCTTCTCCATTCTACTTTTGTAGCCCTAGCAAAAAGAGTCCTTTGACTCAAGGGAAGGTTATCCTCTTCATCTTCATCATCTTGTTCTTCTTCCTCTGGAATAACTTCTAAACTTTATTTATTTCTTAAAACCTTATTTATCCTCATCCTAAGAAGTTCTAGACTCTTCTAGAAAGTCTTCATCCTCATCCTAAGCCTATCACTAATCCCCCATTAAGCCTAATCCAACCCATCCACCCATACTAACCAAGCTTAGCTACTAACTCACCCACCCTCATAAATGTCATCTACTTGCCCATCTCTAACATCCCTAATCTAATCTTAAACCATCTCTAATCCTACCCTTAATCATTTGCACAATCTTAAACAAGCTTAAGAGTTTCCTAAGCCAGGCCAAAGTCTTTCCTCAAAATATCTCAACCACTAAGCCATAAATGCTTCCACAAAGCCATAAATGACTCTTACACGCCCATTTATTGCTCTTACAAGCCATTATGAGGGTCTTTATGAGCTTTCAACTTTCTTTGTTGACCCCTCAACCCCTCTTGCTCTAACCAATGACCCTGTAACATGTGTCACTCCCTGATTGGCTGTAAGGAAGCACAATCTATGTGCTCTCCTCTCATGCAATTTGAGCCCTCCATGAGCTTTTCTCCATCCTTGCATCTTAGCCCTCAATCCCTCAAACTTCTTGCCTATAAATTGGATCCTTCCCCTTTGCAAAATCATCACAATCCATTAGCTAAAGTTACCATGCCATTTTGAGAACAAACTCCATAGCTTTTTACATACATCCACATCCAAATCCCAACATCCATTGAAGCAAATTTGAGCATCCGTCTCTAGCATACATACCAAACCCAATCAATTAGACAAATCCACCAACAAGGGAAAAAATTTCATTGGGAGAGTCCATTAATGGCTCACATTCCCATTTGAAAAGCTCACCTTTTTCTATCTTGAAGTTTATGAATTTTGTTTAGTTTGTAGAAGATTTATTTAAATTTGGTTTCTATTAACATACTAACATTGCTCGTAAACATTCTGGCACGCTTGGTGGGACCCCACTATGGGTCATTCATTCATCCATTTCAATCCATTTTTTGTTCTTACAAACTAATGATCTAACATTTTTTGTTGTTTGAGTGGGTTGCAAGGTGTTTTTCTTGTTTTTGCAGGTTGAAGGATGCATTTGGGAAGAAAAAATATCCTCAAATATCAAAAAACACCAATTTTTTTTTATTTTTTTTGGAAAAAAACTCACACCCATCAGTTCTGTTTATGCGTAGTGTCATCTCTATAGTTTAGCATCTCTACCTAGTTAACTATCATCTCCACAGTTTAGCATCTCTATAGTTTAGTGTCTCTGCCTGGTTAACTGTCGTCTACGTAGTTTAGCGTCTCTACCTAGTTAACTTTCGTCTCTACATTTCGGCGTCTCCACGGTTTAGCATGCAACCAATTGGAAAACTTGGAAAAGCATGCAACCAATCAGTAAAAGATAAGTATTGAGTGGGAAATTGAGATTCAATGTGGATCATAGATCCATATCTAACCCTAAGTCTTTAAAGTCTTTATTAAAAAGACAAAATTTCATTGTAAATATATATGAGTGGACATACAAGGGTGCACAAGGAAATCTATTTTCAGAAGCAAGGGTTATCAGATCACAAAAAGATCAAGATCAGAGAAAGCAGAAAAGGTGCCTGCATTCAGCAATCAAGGATTGTAATCTATCAGGTTCATTATACCTAATACTTTCTAGCAATTGTATTAGAATAAAAATCCTATGGTGATAGGTTAGCTTAACAGCTATTTCGTAGATCCTTTAATTAGGTGATTAAATCCTTTAACAAGTTGACACTTCATGTTAAGTGTCTGAAATCCTTTAATCAGGTCACTATTGACATGGTGTAGAGCCTTTAACAGGGTAGACCATCAGAAGTGGTTAAACAATATTGCTGCAGTAATTTTTATGGGTATCATCCCCACCCCAGTTTTACCTTCTTATTCCTGGAGGGTTTTTGGGTTACCAAATTCTAGTGTTATGAGTTGTTGATGCATGTGTTTAGTTTCATGTTTACTTGTTGTATTTACATGCATGCAATTTACTTTTAGTTAAAAGTTTTATTGGCTAAAGTGTGATACTTATGATTCAACCCCCCCCCCCCCCCCCCCTCTCATAAGTACTCTTTCCATATTTGAATATTCCAACAATTGGTATTAGAGCATCTCTAGGTTCTCACAAGGAAAAGCCTAACAGCTTGGAGGAAAAGATCTAAAGATGGAAGCTTTCAAACTTGGAAAGATCATTGAAAATCAGGTAATAGATGTGCAACTTGCTCTGCATAGCTTGGAGGAATTTAGAAACAAGTTGAGAAATTCATTAAAAAAATGAAGGATCTAGCTATAGCCGAAAATGAGATAAACTACAAAGAGATTGATACCACCAACATATTTTCCAATGGAGGCACTAAAGAGTTTGATGCAGCAATAGCAAAATTGATGGAGAAAAACAAAGCTCAAACAGAGGAGATAAGATCTCTCAAGATGGAATATGAATCACAAGCCATAATGATATGTGAAATTATTGAACAAAAGAAAAGAGCAGTTGATGATAAGGTCATGATGGAAAATGACTAAAGAAATCTTGCAAACAGACTTGAAGAAAAATGTACTGAATTGACAAGGATCTCAAACATGCAGATGGATACACTTGCCAAAATGATGAACCTTCATCATGAACTCAATGTGAAATATATTGAGATCTCTACTTTGAAGATGCAAAATGAACAAATGAAGAATGAATTGAACAGAGAAAAAGAGGTAGCAGAGAATCTCAACAAGTCAAGTGAAGCCATCAAATATTTTGAGCAATTACTGAAATCCCCAAGATCAACCCATGATACATCAGGACTTGGATACAAGAACACTAAAGTTGGAGAATCATCAAAGAGTGTAGAACAAAGAAGCGATAAAGGTAAAGATGTTAAACCTACGTGTCATTTTTGTGGAAAGAAAGGACATACATCTAATGTATGTAGAAGCAAGAATTCCCATAAGCATGATAAACCTAAAAGTATAAACCATTGTCATAAATGCAAGAAGCAAGGTCATCAAGCATATGAATGCAAAACCAAAACTACTAAGACATCAAGATTTGATGGACATTGTTATAATTGCAAAAATTATGGACATAAAGCTTTTGAATGTAGATCAAAGCGTATGTGGATATTAAATCAATCAGCAAAGACATCAAACTATGAATTTTGGGATTACAACACTAGGTACAATTGTCATTATTGTCAAGAATTTGGACATATACCCCAGAACTGCATAAGAACACATTTCAAGGGAAACTATAAAAGATGGTTGAGTCAAACTACATGTTTCGGTTGCTTAAAAACTAGTCATGTCAGCAGACATTGCCCAACAAGGTCAAAGGCATCAAGTTCTGAGTTCAGCAATGGAAAGGCAAAGATAGATGTTGGACATATCAGAAGTGAAATGAATAAGACATGGAAGAAGAAAGATGAGTATAGCACATCAAGTGCAGAGATCACTTCACCTAATAGTTCAAGTGATCACACTTCATCAAATTAAGCAAGAATAAGTGTGTGGGATTGATAAACCAAGATTACATCATACATCAGTCCCAAGACATAGAAAAACTGCAAAGAAGAAATCAGCATAAGCAATGATGCTAAGTCAAAATTGAGAATTTTGCAAGATCTGTCAAAGTTGTCTTTAGGTGCTGAGTTGCTAACAGCGACCGAGTTGATAGATGATGTCAAGTTGTGAAATATCAATAGGAGTCGAGCAAAGTGAAACACAATGGGTGCAAGGCTATGTTGAAACCCTTCAGGTGCCGAGTAGATAGTTAGCAATGCACTAAGCATTAATTACTCTATTTTGAAGGGTACATAAATTCAATTTTTGATCATTTTCCCACCATTCAAACGAGAAGCAAAGCCGAGAAGAGAAGAGAAGATCAAGGTCAGCTCAAAAGCTTTTTGTGAAGATTCCAACAATGATTTAGGACAAGTTTCATCGATTTGAGGTATTTTACTTAAGTGCCAAGCTACGTAGAATTTATAAACTTGTTTAAATCGTAAACCCTAGTTTGGAAAACAATGGCATCTAGGTCAGGAACCACTAAGGGTAGAGAGAGTCATGAGATACAGCTAGTCAGCAATGAAGTTAAACAACCTGAATTCAAGCCCATTCCAGAAGTAGCATACAAGAATGATCCCGCAGGTGCATTATTAGTTATTCCTGATAAAGTTGTTATGGTCCAAGATGTTCATAGATGTTATAAGTGTAAAATTGGAGCCATAAGAGATTTAGAGATCTACAATGCATATGACAAGCTATGTGAGAACAAAAGACTGAAAGATGAGTTCTCAATATTAGAAACAAAAGGACTAACCAAAACCCTAGAATTTTTTATTGTTTTCAAAATTGAATGGGTACGAATAGTTTTAAGTAGAATACACGATGGAGATTTTTGGTTAGAGTCAAGGCTAGTAAAATTCACCAAGAAAACTGTTCATAGGGTTACTGGTATTCCAACCCTAGATCGGCCAAAGACCCTGCGAAGTGACAAAAGGGAAGTAATAGAGAAAAATATAGGTGTTAAATGGAACAATAGATGAATGACTATTGACACAGTCACAAATCCCTTACTAGATTTTTCTATGAGAATCATTTCACACAAATTCTATCAGTCAAGCAGGTTAAAAAGTGTACCTTGTATAACAGTTGATGTTGCATACAAGATTATTAAAAAGGATCACACTTATGATCTAGCAGAGCTCATGTTTAAATGGATTAATGAAAATATGGGAGCTATAAGGAAGAGCAAGGGAGCTCAGTGCAAATTTGGATAAGTTTTGATGTGCATATTTTTCTATCTAATGAAAAAATTCCCTTCTGTAGGTAAGGTAAGATGGAGTCCAGACAAAACAATTGTTGAACAAATCAATGGACACATTGAACAGATGGGTGAAAATTTTGATGCCCAAATGACTAGTTACTTTGAGGACTTCAAAAAGTCCATGAAACAAAGAATCAGGATTCCAGTCTCATTGACTGAGAAATATGAAAAAGACATTTCTTTTCTTGTAGATATAGATTATACCCATATACAAGCAGTTATACCTAGAGTAAGATGGCTTAGGCCAC
Source organism: Cupressus sempervirens (assembly GCA_028749045.1). Classification (NCBI taxonomy): domain Eukaryota; kingdom Viridiplantae; phylum Streptophyta; class Pinopsida; order Cupressales; family Cupressaceae; genus Cupressus; species Cupressus sempervirens. The sequence continues at coordinate 581,742,863 of CM053783.1, read as the reverse complement.
TAGGTTATGAACTTGATATTGATCAAGCTTCTGCAGCGATAACAGCCCTACTTGTAGAAGAAGATGATAAAAATGCAAAAATATTTGGAACCTATGATGTTGTTAAATCAAGGGTGATAACAGATTTGAAGACTACTTCTGTAGTAAAGAAGAAGGAAAAAATGGTGAGACAAATCAAGAGAAAATTTGGCGTTGAAGAAGAAGAAACAACAGAAGAAGAAGGAGAAGACATTGAAGAAGAGGGAGATAAATCTCAAGGTCTGACTCAAGGGTTAGGAGAAGATAAAGAGGAAAGTGCTGAGGAAGAAGAAGTCAAGGAAGCACAAGTTAAAAGAAAAGCCACAACCCCTCCTGCTCCTCAATCCAAGGGGAAGAAAGTAGCTGCTCCTGCACCAAAGAAACCTAGCACAAGGGCTACAGCACAAAAAGCCCAAGAGGAGGCAAAAGGAAAGAAGAAAGACTCAAAGAAGACTACTGTCAAGTCTAAGAAAAGAAAATTTATTGCCCAGCCTGAAACAGATGAGGAGAAGATAGAGTCAGAGGACAACAGACAATTTCAAGTGGTAAGACACAAACCTCAGACTGCTATTGATAAATTATGTTCAAAAATTTAAAAATGATGATTTGAAAGGTTTAAAGAACCTAAATTTTTCTAAGCTCACCAAAGAAGAGAAAAATAAATTAGAGGAATCTGTGTATGCTACGATGGCTGAATATAAGCACACACCTCTAGAACTAGATGAGTCAATGCCGAAAGAATTGTACAAAATTGTAGAGGATAAATGGCATTTTTGTTTACAAATGAAAAAGGAGATAAGGGAGTCAACATTAGCTAGATTGTTGCCTAATTTTTCTAAAGAACAAGTAACAAATGCAGTAAAAAGGCATATTAATAGATTCACTCCCAAGCATAGAGCATTCAGCATATTATAGAATAAAATTGAAGAGGTAGTTACAAAATCCACAAGATTGTGGAAAATAGTTTACAATAAAATAGAAGATGTGTATAATGAAGAATATAAGGCAGAGGCAAGTGCCAAGATAAGAGAAAAGAAGACGTCAGGAACCAAGGAAAAAGAGAAGGAACAAGTGGAGAAGAAAATTGAAGAAGAAAAGGAAGAAAAGGCACATACAGAGGAGAAAGAGGAAGAGAAAGATACAGCTAAGCCACAAGATCAAAGTATGCAAGACACACAGGTATCTCCTCCTAGTTCTCCTCATGCCACCATCACACCTGCAGATATTATAAAAATAAAAGATTTTACAGACACTTCAAATCCAAATATCAATCCATTAACTATAGAGGATTTAGAAATCCTTGACCAATCATCACTAGTAGCAAAATTAAGTTCAAATCCTGTATTGGTCAGTGTTGATGAATTACAGAATCTAGAAGTTAAAACAAAGATAGTCAAGGTAAAAGCACAAGTACCACCCTCAACCATAAAAACTACTGGTATTCTATTTCTTCCACCACCACCTCCACCAAGTGTAGTCACTTATACACTTCAAATGCCGAGTACAGTAGCAGGGGAAATAAAAGAAACATCTGAACAACCAACAAGTTCAACCCCACCTAGCGATCATAAAAGGGATACCCAAGCTAAAGAAAAAGATGAGATAAAGAAGAAGAAGGAGTCTACAATACAAACACTGGTTGCATTACCAAAATTTGGTACTCCAACACAGACTCTTCAGTAGCCGAGCACAGATGGGTTACAGCTACAAATAAGGACACCAGGCTTGAGCTCATCAAAGGCAGTCAGGAAACTTCACTATGGAGTTCATGAGCTTGATGAAGAAATAAAGATCCCATATTATGAATCTAGCACTCTTACTGAAGAAAAGATCAATGAAATTTAGAGTGCATTGGACAGAAGAAGGAGACAAGAAGCACTAAGAAAAGAACACAAGCATAAGCTTACCTTGAATGAAATCAAAGACATATTCACAGAAGCTTTCTGCTTACAATCTTTAGATGAGTCAAGACCAATTATAGAGAAACTATCTGATATAGTTGACCAGGTGACTAGTGAAGACTAGGAAACAAATGCTAGATTGCTTGAATGGTTAGAAAGGAAGTTCAAAGGAAAGGTAAATAGTAAAATATCTGATGATATAGCACTATCACAAGAAGAACTAGCAAAGAAAATTAAAACAGTTAAAACTGTACTAGGAAACATCTTTTCCCTGTACAACAAGTTGTGTGATTTTTCCACATTCACACAGGACACTAGCCAAAAAATACTGAGCTTGGAGAACAATCTGAATATTTCTAGCATGCAACTCCCCACAAATCCAGCTCAAAGTGAGAAGCATTTTGCCTAATCGCTTCACACACAAAGAGAGTTAGCTATATTAGCAGTAGAGGAGGCAACCACAAAAGCTAAATTGATGCAAATTCAATCATCTATAACTCCTCATTTGGAACTACTTCACAAGGAATAGATAAATGCAGACACAGTCCTCAAGAAAGACCCCAATCTTTCTTCATTTTATGGACTTGTACACCTAGCAACAGAGATTTCCATCCAGGATAAGTCATTGGATGTTGCACTAGCAAATTGGGATGCAACTCTAAAGGTACTCCTTGAAGTAAATAGTACATCTTTGGCCAAGTATGGCATTTCCTTGTAAGACCCTTGACATAAGTGTTAAAAAAGGGGGAGAATAAGTATGGGGGAGTGATAAGAAGAGAATAAGTCTGGGGGAGTTAAGTACAGGAATGAAATGATAAGTATGATAAAAGGGGGAGATAGCAACAAATTTTGGGAGCAAATTTTTAGATAGCAAATTTTGATTAGTCAGAATACAGAAATAGGATAGAAACCACTGAGTGTACATATAGGATCAACCAACAAGGAGTCATAAGGATCTTAGTTAAGTGTTTTTGCCACTCATGTTAAAGGGGGAGATTGTTAGTTTAAAGAATAATTTTGACAACTGAGTGTCAATACACTTAACCATTTTTCCACTTAACAAGTGTCAAGTGTTAACAAGTGCCAAGTGTTAACAGGTGTCGAGTGTTAACAGGTGCCGAGTGTTAACAGGTGCTGAGTGTTAACAAGTGCCGAGTAATAGTAGGTGTCGAGTAATATAGTTTTGTTTAGGTGCTGAGCTATCCAAGAAACAGCATGTGCTGAGCATCAACAATGCTTCAGGAGCCGAGTAACTCATAATATCAGCATAAGGGTTTGTAATTGCACAAACTATGATGCAAACAATTTTTGCAGCTGACATAAGGAAAATCTCAAAGGATTTAATGATGAGATCTAATATTTTATCTTTCCTATGCAATCTACATGCAACCAATTGGAAAACTTGGAAAAGCATGCAACCAATCAACAAAAGATAAGTATTGAGTGAGAAATTGAGATTCAATGTGGATCGCAGATCCATATCTAACCCTAAGTCTTTGAAGTCTTTATAAGGAAGATGAAATTTCATTGTAAAGATATATGAGTGGACATAAAAGGGTGCACAAGGAAATCTATTTTTAGAAGCAAGGGTTATCAGATCACAAAAGGATCAAGATTAGAGAAAGCGAAAAAGGTGCCTACATTCAGCAATCAAGGATTGTAATCTATTAGGTTCATTATACCTAATACTTTATAGCAATTGTATTAGAATAAAAATCCTATGGTGATAGGTTAGCTTAATAGCTATTTCGTAGATCCTTTAATTAGGTGATTAAATCCTTTAACAGGGTGACACTTCATGTTAAGTGTATGAAATCCTTTAATCGGGTTACTATTGACACAGTGTAGAGCCTTTAACAGGGTAGGCCTTTAATAGGGCAGACCATCAAAAGTGGTTGAACAATATTGCTGTAGTAATTTTTGTGGGTATCATCCCCACCCCAGTTTTACCCTCTTATTCCTGGAGGGTTTCTAGGTTACCAAATTCTAGTGTTATGAGTTGTTGATGCATGTGTTTAGTTTCATGTTTACTTGTTGTATTTACATGCATGCAATTTAATTTTAGTTAAAAGTTTTATTGGCTAAAGTGTGATACTTATGATTCACCCTCCCCCTCTCATAAGTACTCTTTCCATATTTGAATATTCCAACACTTTATACCCTTGAGAAGTGAAAGAGGAGAAGTGGGTTATCGCTCCTCTCGGCTGTGTGACATTGTTTTGGTTTCATCTATGGATTTGGGCCTCATGTACCTTGGGTATATCAAGGTCTCCCTAGCTAAACCAACTATCACCCTTGTAGACAACCATCTAGGATGTTAATGTGTTTTAAGTGACTAATCAAAACATTTCTAAAACATACACACTCCACGGCGTAGTTACTATCTTCTGAGAATCACAAACTTCTATCTGGTTGTTCCTATCTGTTGCTTGGTCTTTTACTTGTTGAATTAATGTTTGCCAAACTTGGTCAATCCTCACTTAGGGAACACTTTGCGTAGTCACTGCCTATTTCAAAAGTTGAACATGTTGAAGCAAAACAACCAAGATCTCTCAAAGCCAAGCAGATTCAAGAATTTATGTCAGAACAACCCAAACCCAAATAGAAGTTTCATAAAGCCAAACTCAAGCCATCTAAGGCATACAAAGAAATTTTAGCCAAGAGAAAGGAAGTAACACCAAGCCCTCAAATTGCCAAACTCCACAAAGAAGAAGACAAAGTTGTTGACAAAACCTGTCAAGATGCCTAGTTAGATCACACTATCAGGTTTAGCAAGCATCCAAGAGTTAACCCTGCTTATGTCTTACCAACTAGGCATGATTTATATGATTAGGCCCCCTTGTTTCTCCACATCTTCTTGCATAAGTTTCACTTTAGAGTCATCTTTGTAGGAAGCCAGCCATTCTAGGTTATCCCTTTAAGCATTTTAGCTCATCCATCTCATTTAGTTCTTTTCTTTAGAACCAAACCATCTAGCCAGCAATCAAAAAATTCACATCCAAGCCTTCAAAATTGTTGTCACCTTGCCAAAATTCTACAATTCCTACCATCTTGCAAATCCACCAGTCCCGCCGAGGTTATCCCTTTGACAAAGCTTTTTCTAGGGTAATCTAGCCTGGTCACTTGTCATCCCTCATCACCTTGAACTAAAGGTTGGGATCTACAAGTGGTCAATCTCATGTTTTTCCTAAAGGATAATCAGTCTATCCTTAAGTTGACACAATCACCACCAAGCTTGCACATAGGAAAGTAGACCTTTCATGCTTTGGCAACATATCTTTGAAGTTAGAATCCCCAACCCAATCTTCCTTAGGTTTGTCATATAGCTTTGCCTCAACCTAGGAAATCATTTTCTTAGAAAAGCCTTCCCCCTTTGCATCCATTAGCATTGTTGCATCTCATCCCTAAGAACATGTTCAAGCCACTCGTCACTCGCTTAGCCAAGAAGAAGAAGGAAACAATGGAGCCCTATCATTTGGATCAAACAGCATCACTCCCCTTGAGCACTCAACCATCCTTCAGCCTAGAGAAAGCTATACCATCACCTACTAACATTGAAGCTTTCATAAACCAACTAGGAAATGCAGTATTGGTGAATGCCATTATAGACAAGAACAAAGAAACAATCATGGCTAACTTTCAAAGGGACAATATAGGGGCCTTTGACTTTGGAAGACCTCCTCCCTTATCAGATCCATCTCACCCGTTGTTTGGGCAACTACCACTCCTCAATATGTGCCAAAAGAAGAGCCTCAAGCCAATCCTTTTGATCCAATAGACCCAAACATACCATCCTCCACCCAAATTGAAATCTCCATTCTGCAAGCCAATCCAACCACCACCACTCCATCCTTGGTTCATACCTTGCCACTCCAAACTATCTTTGCCCAAAACACCTCACCATTAACTCCCTTCACTATTGTTGCTACTGCTCTCCAACCCAACCTTCCAAATCCACCAATCTCCCAAATCAATGCTAGCATCTTTGACCAACCTTAGAAATATACAATAGGGATGCCACTCATGGGGCCAAGTAATCAACCTTTCATCTCCCCTAGCTTATTCACCATAGCCCAAATCACAATTCCACCATTTCCATTAGGTCCTTGGAGCTCAGTGCCATCCGCTACAAATCCACAAGCTACTACCCTCACTTCATCAAGCTACCAAACCCTATCAATTCCATTTCCAAACTCTCAAATCCCACCACCTCCACCACCAACTAATTCATTACCTCCTATTACCAATTAGTTTTCAATACTACTTTTAGGAGGTAATCCACCACCCCTGCCAACCACCAATTATTTTTAGATACCATCCCAAATGGGGGTGCAACCCACCTACATTGGTCAAACTCTTCAAATCCAAAATCAAGTTCTATAAGCTCCCCAATCCTTCCACCAAGATTCACAACCATCTTACACTTTACCTCCATGAAGCAATCCATTTATCTGATAGCCAACCTACATCCCTCAATCCCAATCCCAAATCCCATACCAACAGCAAACCTCACAGCACATGCAGCAATATATGCCATCTTCGCCTCAACAAACTATCACCCATCATAAAAATACCCAAGAAATGTAAAATCCCTATTAGAAAATTGCTCACAACCATCCATATTTAGTAGCTCCATCTAGCACATACCTACCTCAAGGCACTCCTACATTGAGGGCACCCCAGCCATCACCCATCAATTCAGAATGCAAGAAATGAAGACAGCTCTGAAAGCCATCCAAGAAGGGAATGATCCGAAGACATTCAAGTTTGAGACTGTGTGTCCTTATCCATTTGATAGAGCCATTACTATGACTCCATTCCCCAAGAATTTTGAGATACCAAATTTTGACAAATTCAGAGGAAAAGGAGATCTAGTCACCCATATCAAAGAACTCTATATGCACTGCCAAGAAGTGGCATACAGTGATGTCTTCCTCTTGTGCCTCTTTCCCAAAAGCTTGGTCGGACTAGCTCTTGAATGGTTTTATAGAATCCCATATGGCACAATTAAAAACTTTATTGAATTGTCTGAGGCATTTGTAGCCCAATATGCCCATCTTGTTGAAACAGAGCTATCAGTAGTTGATCTTGTCCACACTAAGAAAAAAGGTGGAGAAAGCCTTGCCGAATACCTACAAAGATGGCAAACCCTTACCACCTGCATATCTTGCACCTTGCCAGAGTGCCATTTAGTGAAAATGTTTATTGATAATGCCCATCCCAACTTGGCTCACCACATGGCCATGAACTATTTGCAGACCTATAAGGATATCAAAGAGAAAGGAATGATCCTTGAGCAAGGACTCACTAAAGATGGTGTGGTCAAGATTTACAAGGAGGCCAACAAAAATCAATCACATTCCAATGACAAGTCTAGGTATTGGAACAAAAACAAGCATGTTGCAATAGATGGGGTTACCGATACAAGACATGTGAATATTGTCGGTCCTTCCCAAAATCAGTCCAACCCACTGTATCAACCAAACAATCAACAAGCTATCAACTACCAACAACAGAATCACCAAAGCTATCAAAGCCACAATCTAGGACCCAACTTTCATGGGTCTAGCAATCAAGCTAATCCCATCAATGTAGCTATAGGACCAAAACCCAAGTTCCAACTTGCACCTAGAAACTATACACCCCTTGGTGAGCCATTGGATGTCATTTTTGAGAAATTGACTAAGGAAAACCTCATCAAATTTCCTCCTACCCAGCAAATTGACCCAAGCCAATCCAAAGCTGCATGGTACAAAGGCAATGAGTATTGCAAATTTCATAGGGTAAAAGGTCACACCACCCTTAGATGCATGAAACTAAAAGATTATGTGTAGGACCTCATTGATCGGAAAGAAATCACCGTTGGTGCCCAAACCTCTCCTAATGCAGGCTTATAGATCTATCAAAATGCTTTTACTCCTCACAACAACCAAAATCCTAGAAAAGCACCTATCCAAACCAACAACAACAACACCAACAACTGCTAGCCAAACCAACAGCATGAGAAGAACAATAACCACGCTTCATCCTACATAAACTATGGTAGCCTCATCAGTTGTATATCTAAAAAAGAGTCTTCTGTCAATGTTATCAATATCCAAGGCCCAAACAATGAGTGTGCAGTCACCACTAGAAGAGCATGATTGAACACCACAACCCCAGTAGTATCATCAGCTCTGTCTAAAAGCCAATACAATATCTTGGAACACCTTGGGAACATGCTAGCCCAAATCTCCATTTTAGACCTTCTCCACACCAGTCCTCTATATAAAGACATCCTTGACAGTGCTATCATAGAATCTCATGTCCCTTTGGATATTAATGTGACTAATTTTTGTAATCTTGTTGGAAACCTTTCATCCTCATGTGCCCTATCATTCAAACCCACTAACATACCCATGGTCGAGCCAGATCACACCCTTCCACTTCACATAGCCATCATGGTATCCAACTTCACCGTAAAAAGAGTAATAATAGATAATGGATCAGCCTTGAATATTCGCACCCTAAAATTCATAAAACAAGCTGGGTATACTGAGGCAGATATCATTAGTGAGGTTATCACCATCAAATCTTATGACAACTTGGAGCGAACCATAGAGGGGACATTTTTGCTACCCATCAAGGTTGGGCCGATCATCCAAGAGATAGTTTTCCATGTTGTTGATCTAAACCTACCATTTAACCTCCTCCTTGGATGCCCATGAATCCATTCCATGAAGGCCATTCCATCCACATATCATCAGTGCCTCAAATTTTTGCATCAAGGTACTGAAGTGACCATCCATGCCGATCCAGAACCCTTTGCTTATTGCAATATGGTTGAAGCCTCATATACAAACCATTTCCCTGGCATTGAAATCAACCAATCCATCACCAGTTCATCCAACACTTGTAATGACCCAGAAACCATCCTCGCCTCTACCCTATCTATCGTGAAGATCAAAAACAAAGGCTATGGAGAATATAGCCTGTCTGATGCATTTGGAGTTGGTGCATTGCCACTTTATCCACACACCCATGGATAGCCCACATATCATAAAGCCAAGGAGACTCCACCTCCTCGATACACATAGCTTGGCCCAAAAACCTTTGTATCCCCAAGAATCCCTCTTCATGAGGAGCTCACTCCAGATATCAACAATTGGTTACATAAGGATGCACCTCCAAGAGATTAAGCATGCCTTGATCACTTTAGCCAGAAGTATCCAGAAGCACATAAGCCCATCACTGAAAAATGGAGCCATCAAGGTGGTGGTCGAGGACTAGAGGAAAGCGGCATGCAATGCCCCATCAAAGCACACAAACAGGAAAGGAAGTTAGGTCTAGGCTTTGGCATACCCACAACTGGGGGCACCAATACATACGGTCATGCTTTTTTGAACATCCATCGTGACGTTGTAGAAATCGAAGACATTTCGAAGGAAGTTGAAAAGAGAGCCTACGACGATATCCTAGACCAAATCTTCTTGGGAGACTCTGTTCTCCAAGAACTATCCATCCATTTCATTGACCTACCACTCGCTCACCCTGAACTCATAGATTGGGACCAACCAAGCATCATACACATTGATAAGTTCACATCAGAGGAAGTGCTTCTAAGATCCATGGGAGCCAAAACTCCTCACAAGAAAACAAAGCCAAATTTTTCCTATATCTATAAGCTAGATCCCAAGGAGTATTTTGGAGAAAATCCCCAACCTAGTTTTGATACACCCGAAACTGGAACTAAGGAAAATCTGAGACTAGCTAAGGCAGCGAAGAGAGCCCCTCAGCAAGAAAATCTAGAGTCACAAGTAGAACATGAAGATTTAGCATTGCCTCCTCAAGATAATTGACTAGAGGTGTCTTCTATTCTAATTGTGGATACTAGAGAAGTCAACATCGGTTCTTCAGAGATCTCCAGACTTGTTCACATTGCTGGATCCCTATCACAAGACCAAGATAACCTCCTCTTTGAGGTCTTAAGAGAGAACATTAGCCAATTTGCATGGTCATATCAGGACATGCCAGGACTTGATCCAAAGCTTGTAGTTCATCATCTTGCAGTCGATCCAAAGATCAAGTTTGTTAGACAAAAACTTAGAAAAATGCACCCCAAGGTGGCATTACTGGTCAAAGTTGAGTTAGAAAGAATGTTAGCTACTAAGGTTATTCGACCTATCGACTACTCAGAGTGGATCTCCAACATGGTCCCTATCTCTAAGCCTTTCGGTGACATCAAAATCTGCATTGATTTCAGAGATCTTAACAAAGCTTGTCCAAAAGATGATTTTCCCTTGCCCAACATAGATATGATTGTAGATCTTATAGCTGGACATGAAATTCTATCCCTCATGGATGGGTTTTTTTGGGTATAATCAAATCAAGATTGCAGCAGAAGATCAACATAAGACAACATTCACTACCCCTTGGGGAACCTTTTGCTACAACATGATGCCTTTTGGCCTAAAGAATGCTGGGGCTACCTATCAAAGAGCTATGATAGCCACTTTCCATGATCTTATCCATAGCATTTTGGAGGATTATGTGGATGATATCTTGGTCAAATCTCATACCTTCATGGATCATCGTGTTGACATGGAGAAAGTCTTTGATAGGTTAGCCAAATATCATCTCATGCTGAATCCCAAGAAGTGTGTCTTTGGGGTCACATCTAGCAATCTTCTAGGTTTTATAGTTTCTAAAAAAGGTATAGAGATCGACCCCAAGAAGGTCAAGGCTATCTTAGACATGCCTCCTCCCCAGACATTGTGACAACTTTGCACTCTTTAGGGAAATCTTCAATATGTTTGGTGCTTCATCTCCCAACTTGTAGATAAGTGTACACCATTTGCACATTTACTGAAGAAGAATGAAAACTTCAAGTGGGATCCTTTATCTCAACATAGCTTCAATCATCTCAAGTAGTATCTCACTAATCCCCCATCTTGGTTCCACCAGTTCCTGGTCGTCCCTCAATCTTGTACATATTAGCAATGCCTACTGCTCTAGGGGCACTTCTAGCACAGCATGATGACTACGGTAGAGAAAGAGCCATCTACTATATTAGTAGAACTCTAGTTGGTTATGAACTCAATTACACTCCTATGGAAAAAGCTTGTTTGGTAGTTTTTTTCTCAACTCAAAAGCTTCACCACTACATGCTAAGTCGTACCGTCCAGCTAGTATCCAAAATTGATCCTCTCAAGTCTATGCTCTCTAAAATAGCACTTACAGGCCATTTGGCCAAATGGGTTATGCTCCTTAGAAAATTTGACATTCAATATGTGGACCAAAAGGCAATCAAAGGCCAAGCCATAGCAGATCATTTAGCTAATGCACCTTTAGTAGATGCATATCCTTTAATCATAGAATTTTTAGATGAGCATATTTGTCTAATTGAAGAACAACCCCCATGGAAACTTTATTTGTATGGCTCATATACATCTCATGGATCAAGGGCAAGAATATTGTTGGTCAAACCTCAGGGAGATTACATTCCAAAAGCCTTCAAGCTACAATTCCCTAGCACCAACAATATAGCTAAATATGAGGCTCTCATAGCAGGATTAAAGATAGCCATAGAATGGAACGTCATTGAGTTACAAATCTTTGGCAATTCTCAACTCATCATCAAGAAAGTCCTAAATTAATATCAAACCAAAGATGAAAAGTTATTACCCTACAAAGAGCTAGTTGATCAGCTAACCCAACATTTTACAAAGCTTTAGTTTACACAAGTGCCTCGAATGCAGAACAAATCAGTAGATGCTATGACTACTATTGGCTCGCTCTTAGAAATTCCCCAAGAGGCTACACAGTATGAGTTTTTAGTCGAGTAGCTCCTCACACCTGCCTATGCGAATGATGACTCAAATTGTGTTTGCATCTTGGTTGGTCCCCAATCACCTTGGTACCATGAGATTCATGCTTACCTTAAAGATGGTATCATCTCCCCTCACCTCACACATACCCAATGCCAGAACCTTATCCGAAAGTCATCCAGCTATGTTATCATAGCCAATACCCTATATCATTGAGGTTATCACGATACTCTCTCTCAATGTTTAGATGAAAATGAGGCCGCAATGGCGTTAAAAGAAGTACACTCTAGACTTTGCGATGCCCACATGAGTGGTATTGTCCTCGCATGAAAAATCCTTAGAGTAGGCTACTATTGGCTTACCATTGAAGAAGACTCCTATGAGTTTGTCAAAAAATGTATCCCATGCCAGCAGCACACCAATCTTGTGTACGCTCCAGCACAAGATCTACAGCCTATTGCACCACCTTGGCCTTTCGCTTGTTGGGGCCTTGATCTAGTTGGAACTATCACACCTCTCTCATCTAATGGACATAAATTGATAATAACAGCTACAGACTATTTCACTAAGTGGGTGGAAGCAGTCCCCCTAGTCTTAGCTACAGGAATTTAGGTCTCCAAGTTCATCTTGTACCACATTGTTTGCCGCTTTGACATCCTATCCACCATCTTCACCGACCATGGTGGTAACTTTTAAAATCTCAACATGGAAGAATTATGCACTTCCCTCCGCATCCATCACCTCTTTTTTAGACCATATTTCCCACAAGGTAATAGCCAGGCAGAGGCAACTAACAAAACCCTCCTCAAAATTCTAAAAAAAGTTGTCAATGATTCTGGCTGCGATTGACACCTACAAAAATAAATCTAGCCCTAGGGGCCTATCGAACCTCCTTTTGTACATCCACAGGCACAACTCCATACTCCCTAGTCTATGGTGCCAAAGTGGTACTACGCATAGAGGTTGAACTTCCCTCCTTGTGCATATATTTGCAAGGGAAAATATCAGATGAAGAATACAGAGTAGCTCGGCTCACCCAGCTAGATCTCCTAGACAAGAAGTGACAACACACCTATGATCACCTCATAGTCTATCAATGTAATCTCAAAAGGAACTTCAATAAGAAGGTGCTTCTCTGACACTTTCAGCTGAGCGACATGGTCCTCAAAGAAAATATGAAAGTCCAAGCTGATTGAGAAAAGAAAGGCAAGTTTGAACCTACATGGCTTAGTCCTTATGTTGTCACACGCCTCCTTTGGCTCTAGAGCCTATCAACTATCTACACCAGAAGGAGAACTCTTGAATGATCCTACTAACATTATTCATCTCAAGAAGTACTATGCTTGAAGATCCTTGGTATACCCAGCTTTTGAAAAATACAAAAAAAATAGTAAAGAGAAATAAGCGTCCAATGGTGAAAACCTGGTAATTTAGGTGCCTTGTGTACTAAGACTAATCCATTATCTATCACTATCCTATCCCTCATCCATCCACTCACCATCCCATAAAACACCTTCTTGTTCCCTTGGTGTTCCAACCAAATATACAACATCTAATGAAGCTTGTAAATACGTCCTGTACAGCTTGTAAATCTTGTACCAAAGCTTGTATCATACTTTGTAAATCTTGTACCATACCTTGTACATCCAAATCTTGTCCAAAACTTGTACCATATTCCAGATTGTATTATATGCCAAAGTTTGTATCCTATCACATGCAGATAAAGAATCCCATTTTCCTTAAGCTTTTCACATAACCATCACATTATCTAACTATCCATCCAACACACTGTAAAACATTTCCATCTCACAAAACCAAAACATGAACAACCTTTTACATTTTTAACATATCTTGGTCTATCAGCTTGTACATCCTCTTTAGCTTAGTACCATTGTATCTATGCAACTTTTGTGTTAGTTCATCCTTGATCAGCATCTTGCACACATCGCACAACCCTTGGTTAGCTATTCCCATTCATCCTTTAGCTAGATCTCTTGTCACCAAAGTGTTATCCTTCTTAGTTCAGCTTTCCAAGTGCATCACTAATCCAAATCCTCTAGCTTAGGTGCTCTCTGATAGATCCTTGCAGGATATAGCTTTCCTCATGTTTAATCTTGGTCTGTTAGTACCTCATCCTACCCATCTCATTAGCAAATGGTTCTCTTTTGGATTTTCGCTTTCTTTTGATTTGGCATCTTCCCTTTTGAGTCTTGAAGTATCTTTTCCAAAAAATCTTCTTGTTCCCTCCTCACAGTTGCCATGATCTTCCATATCATGGTATGCTACGAATGGGGCAATCTGAGCTTAAGGTATTGATCAAGTATTTCATTTGTTTTTCTTTTCTTCTTGTGGGTTACCTAGTGTCGGTTCCATGCTATTTCCTTGGGGTTTCATGTGTGCTACTGGGGAAATCCTTGCATGTTTGTTTTGAGTCAGTCCATTAGTCCTCTGGACAGTTGGTGAAAAGGCCTTGATATTCTTGGTACCCTTGGAAATTAACCAATAGTCCTATAGAAAATCTAGTACTCAACTACATGGTGGTACTTATCTTTGAAGTATCCCCCCGCTCAAAAAGCTTCAATGGATTTCCTTCATCTCCATTATCCCCCATCCATATCCAGCATCTGTCTCTCCTACCCTAGCTTGTGCAACTGTATCTCTCAGAATCAATCATCACTCTTAGCTTTAGGGATCCACAATCCTAGTCTTAGGGATCCACCCATCAAATCAATCCACCAAGCCTCATCTTTCGAGATCCACAATCCTAGTCCTAGGGATCTCCAACACCCATCTTCCATCAATTTGACTCTTTGAAATCCTATTGCCTCAGCTTTATCTCATCCCATCATCCCTTCCCTTATCCTGGATTCCTTTTTATGGCGCTCCACTCCTTCATCCTCCATCTCCCCTAAAGTCTTAAGCTTATTTACTCTTGTGCCTTTGATTCTCCCATTTTCATTCTCCTGTAGTGAGAGTTTGAGCTAATTCAGCCCCTTCTCTTTGCCAATCTGAGTCTCCTTGCTCATCTTGGATTTTTGTATTTTTCAAGAAACTGTCAAGCCTTGTTTTCTCTCCCTGTCGCCTTCTTGAGGGGACATCGTGCAGTCCATTCTCTCTCTTCTACCTGAGACCAACTGTGTTGCTCCATAAAGTCATCTCCATGTCGTTTATATTTGAACTTCTTTGAAATAGTGTTGTTTCAACACTATGTCAAAGAGACGCAAAATGTAGACACCTAAAAACATCCTTTAGAAAATAAAGTATTTTTATTTTCTTAAAAAGTCCCTGATGACATCATCATTAATTAATTAATTAATTTATTTTTATGCCATTAAATCCCTTTATCTTAATTTAAAATATGTAATTAAGGAATCCCTCCCAAAAATGTTTAAATCTTATTTAAACATTATTTCCTTATTTATTAATTATTTAATTAATAAATTGACCAAAAATCCCAAAATAAATAATTTATTTATTTTTTGCCCAAAACTTGGCCAATTTCCTTAAGACCACTAACCTCTTCCAAAATCTTCTAATCCTTCTTTAATTTTGATTAAAGGCTAATCCCATCATTTCCTTACCCTAATCCCAACTCAAAATATTTAATTAAGATTAAATATTAATCCTCGTGTTTATTAAAAATGTTATAATAAATATCTCCTCAACCCAAACCCTTGAAATAAATAAACTTTATTTATTTCCTAAAACCTTATTTATCCTCATCCTAGGAAGTTCTAGACTCTTCTAGAAAGTCTTCATCCTCATCCTGAGCCCATCTCTAATCCTCCATTTAGCCTAATCCACCCCATCCACCCATACTAACTAAGCTTAGCTACTAACTCACCCACCCTCATAAATGCCATCCACTTGCCCATCTCTAACATCCCTAATCTAATCCTAAACCATCTCTAATCCTACCCTTAATCATTTGCACAATCCTAAACAAGCTTAAAACTTTTCTAAGCCAAGCCAAAGTCTTCCCTTAAAATATCCCAACCACCAAGCCATAAATGTTTCCACAAGCCATAAATGACTCTTAAAAGCCCATTTATTGCTCTTACAAGCCATTATGAGGGTCTTTATGAGCTTTCAGCCTCCTTTGTTGACCCCTCAACCCCTCTTGCTCTAACCAATGACCCTGTGACATGTCACTCCCTGATTGGCTGTAAGGAAGCACAATCCATGTGCTCTCCTCTCATGCAATCTGAGCCCTTCATGAGCTTTTTCCCATCCTTGCATCTTAGCCCTTAATCCCTCAAGCCTCTTGCCTATAAATTGGATCCTTCCCCTTTGCAAAATCATCACAATCCATTAGCTAAAGTTACCATGCCATTTTGAGAACAAACTTCATAGCTTTTTACATACATCCACATCCAAATCCCAACATCCATTGAAGCAAATTTGAGCATCCATCTTGAGCATATATACCAAACCCAATCAATTAGACAAATCCACCAACAAGGGAGCAAATTTCATTGGGAGAGTCCATTAATGGCTCACATTCCCATTTGAAAAGCTCATCTTTGTCTATCTTGAAGTTTATGAATTTTGTATAGTTTGTAGAAGCTTTATTTAAATTTGGTTTCTATTAACATACTAACATTTCTTGTAAACAATTAGAAGCGTGACTTCGATGGAACACCTTGAAATTTAAAGACCACTAATTTTGGAGCTATCTTTTTAGTGAGGAAGGACAAGGAGAAATCCAATTTATTTATTGAAAATAGACATCCGTTAGTCTAGAAGGTTGAAAAAAATTAATTTAGACAAACCCTACATACTAAAAAATGACCTAGAAACCCTAAATCCTATTAAAACACCTAAACACCTATTTCTAGCTCTGATGGGAAAAATCTTGTGCATCTTGCACACCTTTAGCATGTGCTAGGTGTGCCATTCCTAAGAAAAATCCCTCAAAACAAGGGTGCACACAAAGCACACCTTGTGAGGTGCACTAGGTGTGCACCCTACAATGTAAAATTCAATCATGTTTGGAATAAAAAGGATGTGCACATAGTGCACCTTGTGGGGTGCACTATGTGTGCACCCTTACTTTGCACATTGGGGGATGTTTTGCCTTTGAAAGGTGTGCATGTGCGCACCTTGGATAGGTGTGCACATGGACACCTTTCACTTGGTGAAGTTAGATTAGTTTTTTAGTTTTATTGAGTGTTTTGGGGAAAAAGGTGTGCACCTTGTGCACCTTCTAACATAGTGTTTGTGTGTGTGCAAGTTGAAAGAAGATTAGTGCACCTCACAAAGTGTAGAATTGCACTCACTTGAATGAAGGAGAAGAAAGTGAACAGAGAGGAGGAGGCATCCCAAGCTTTTATAGGCTCAGGATGGAGCACACCCTTTAAGGGTGCACACTTGCACCTATGTGCATGTGCACACTTCCAAAGAGAAGTACTTCATGCTAGGGGACTTAGCACACTAGCACACCTTGAGAGGTGTGCTATGTGCACTAGGTGTGCTACTGCACCCCTTCCACATACAAAGTTCATTTTTTCATCTTAAAACCCCAACTTCTGCAAATGGTTTTTCTTGGTAGAGAGCCAAACAAGGAATAAACACCGAGTAGACCTTTAAAAAAGACTCAAACCCTAAACTAGGGGTATGGAAAACAAGAAATTGTACTAGGGGATGTTGGAATTACAATAGGAAAGGTAAAATTTGAGAGAAGGGGGGGGGGGGGGGGGGGGGGGGGGGGGGGGGGGCGGTTGGTGAATTAGTGCTTTAAACTTTAACCCATAAAATATTCATCACAAATCCATCTCACATATTCAATAAGTAAATTGAAACACCATGTAAAGAATATACATCTAAAGTATGTAAACAAGTAAGAATTCACACACACACACACACACGACACAAGATATGATTACCTAGAAACCTTCCAATGAGAAGGTAAAACTGGGGTGGGGATGACACCCAGAAATCTTCACTACTGAAGTAATAAAGTGTATCCAATGAAGGTTACAATGTTTGATCATGAAACATGATCTATCTTGTGAAAGGTTTATCCTATTAAAGGCTTACAAAGACTCTTAGGTCTCACCCTGTTGAAGGATTTCAATACCATGATAGAATTGTTCCTAGTTAAAGGACTTCAACTCACAATTAAGCACCTTTTAGAGAATTTCAATAAAACTTGTTAGGACTTCTCTATTAAAATATTTAATTGATTAACTTGTTAGAATTTCTTAGCAATGATCTTGCAATTAGCACTCTAATGCTTGATGACAGATTACCTCTATATTGTTGTGTACTTGATCCTTCTTGATTAGATGTCTCTCTGTTGTTCATTGTTTCCTTCCTCTATTCTTCTTTAACTAATTCTGCAATTCAATTCAAATGATAATACCTTGGTCAACATGAATTTATTGGTTTGTGCTTGTGAAAATATCCTTGATCATTCATTCATTCCATTTCTATGCCTAAGAAGTTTAGGGTTTTCCCTCCTTAAGACCTAGGTGACTTAGGGTTTAGGTATGAATCAACGATTGTGATTCATCCATATTGCTTCTTAAACCTTCCCTTTACATGATTGGATGCATGTGATATATAGGGATTACCACTAAAGATCCATTCTTATCAACAAAATATCATAATTCAATCCTTAAGTCAACTCAAAAATAATTTACATAGTAGTTTGTGCCAATATAAACAACCATGAAAAACTATGTTACTTGTCCTATAAAGTCCCTAATTCTTGGCTCATACTATGAATTCAATGTTGTCACTCAACATCTGAGTGACTCAGCATGCATTTCTTGCTCAGCTCCTGAATCACTCAGCATATGCTATCTACTCGACACTTGAGTGACTTGGCACTCACTATTTACTTGGCATGCTCTAATTTACATGTGCTTAGCATACGTTACTTGTTTGGCATGAACTAAGTAAATGACTTAAGTGTATAGACACTCACTTATCAAAACCAATCTAAGATTAAAAATCTCCCCCTTTGACGTGAGTGTCAAAAACACTTGGTCATACATTGATACTCTTATTCTTGCGAGCATAACATAAATGATTATTCAACTTCTATACAAAATTTCAAAATATCAAAATTTTGTAGCATGACTTATACCTCAAAACCTCATAACTCCCCCTAAGTTGTTTGATCTATTCTATCCTATACTCTATATCAAAATGTTTCTCTTGCTGAGTAGATTTACATCAATTGATACTCTTTCTCTATTTTCTCTTTATTCTGCTTGCTTTGTTTTTCCAGTTGCTCTTACTCCCCCATTCATGCTCCCCTTTTTCTCTTACTCCCCCTTTTCAACACTGATTTTAATGGGTTATACACTAATAGTGTATTTGTCCAAAAAATATTTATGGTCCTCAAGTATAGTTTTAAGAGATGTGTCCCAATTATCACAATCTACCTCCAAAGACTTAATTTATATGTACAACTTGATAGCAAGGTGTACTAAGCCATCTAATGTAGAAAGATTGGGTTCTTTCTTCATAAGTATTTCTATATAGCCTAGCTCCTTATGTAAAATCTCCATGCGAGGAGTTAGTGTTGAATGGATGCTAATCTATTTAGCCCTTATGTTGGGTTCATCTTCTTGTAATGTTGCTAACTAACTTTGGGATTGCAAAAGGGTCCTAAAGTGTTTCTCACTTTGAGCAAGAGACATGGGTAATTTTTCACTAGATGACTGCATTTGACTCTCCAAATCCAGGATGTGATTCCTTATCTCCTGTGTGAAGAGAATGGGATTACAAAATTTGGTGTATATAGAGAAAATGTTGTCTAGTACCTTCTTCACACTATCTATCTTAGCTTCCAATGCAACTTGTGTTAGTGCAATATCACTAGATATCTTCTCATTCACTTTATTTTGAAACTTCTTCTCAGACTATTTTAATAGTTTGACAATAGTATCTAGGTCCATGTCACTTACTTTTTCCACTACATTGGTCAATTGTTCAATGATTGGCTTTGTTTCATTTGGAGTAGGTAGACTGATTGCATCTAAAAAAAAAATTTTGATCTCAATCAAATCTTGCTTCTGCCTATGCTCCCTTCTGAGTAGTTCTTGATCTTTCTTCCTTGCTAGGGCCTCTTGTAGTACACCCATATGCTTAAATGTTATTTATGCATAATAAAACTTGGACAATACAATTTTTTCATTTAGGCTAACATCTCCATAAGTAATTACATGTTCTGCCTTAGATAAACTAGGACTTGGCAATGAGAATTACAATGATGTTTCATCTTTGCTTGGCCTCTAAAGAGTTTGACTGGAAGGACTTCCAGATTCTAGTAATGTCACCAGTGCTTGAATTTCTATTAGCTCGTTTAGCTTGGGTGTCAAATTTGTCTCTTTAGACTTGTTATTTTCTACCTTTTAATTTCAATTGCACCTTGATCTTTTTTTGGAGGTACAAGTTCATCTATCTAACCTATTTGGCTTTGTGTCCCATCATTTACTAGTGTTTCCACCTTGTCTTCTCCAACTCTCTCTACCTTTTCTTTTTCAAGTTCTTGTACATTTTTTAAGACTAGAGTGCCTTCCATGAGTGTACTAGTAGTACAATATGTTATCTCCTTCCTTTGATATACAACAAAGGGTTGTGAAGGTTGTATACTTGTGACTTGAGGAGCGATTGTAGGTGTTTCTTGTGTTTTCACTTCCTCCCCTGCAGTCATAGTCTTTGACTTTTGAATTTCATCTACACTTACCAATATAGGGTTCTCACATAATTTTACTTGTAGTGTAGATTTTATAAGTATCCTTTTCAAATCTTCTTCTATTAGGGGATTGATGTTTTGATCAGTAGGATCAGAAACATCCTTTACTTTGATAGATTTAGTGTTTGTACTTATCACCTATGGAGGGTTGGCACTCAAAATTTATGTATCTTGTACACTCTATTCTATTTTTTGTTCTTCCTTAGTTGTTGCATGATCATCAATATTCATATAAGTTCCTCCCTCAATTGTGCCTTCTTCATTGTTATCTTCTTCATCTTCTCCTACCTCAATAGGTACTTGGTTAGCTTCTTTGGTTATTGACAATCCATATTAGATCTTCCACATTTGTTTGGATTTATGTACAACATCCTCTATGTTGTTCTATAATATGCTAAATGCCCTATACTTAGGAAAAAATCTCACAACATATTTCTTTATGGCTTTAGACATTTTAGCCTTACTAAATTCTGGCATAACTTGAGCAAGGGATGTCTCCCTAATTTGTCTTTTTGTATTCAAACAATAATGCCATTTTTTCTCAACTCTTTCATATAAAACCTTAGGTATGGAGTTGGCAATTTCTAGAGGAGCTTTCTTAAAAGTAGCCATCATGGCATATATTGCCTCCTCTACTTGATTCTTCTCAATCTTTCCAAGATTATCAAATTCAATGTGAGAGAAACTTGACAAATCAGCAGTGTTTCTAATGTTCTCACATAAATTATCTAGGTTTGAGGACAGAATGTGACTCACCACTTGGAATTGGCTATTGTCATCAGATTTAGTCTTCTCCTCATCAGATTTAACCTGAGCAACATACTTTCTTCTTGGTCTTTTATGTGCTCTACCTTCTCACTCTTTAGGCTTGGCTACCTCTTTAACCTTCTATGCAGTGACTCTTGTACTAGCCCTTGTGGTAGGTGTTGTTGTTTTAGGTTGGATTAGTTTTGCAACCTTCTTTGGTTTTGTTATCACTTGTGTCTTTGCCCTTCTTTTCATCTTGTTAGTAGGAATAGGTGCTTCCTCAACTTCTTCTTCCTTAACACCTTGTGTAGTTTCTATTTCCTCCTCTTACTGATCCTCTCCTTGACCTTGTGTTAGTGTCAATGGTGCTTGAACCTATGTATTCTCTTCTTCTTCTTCATCTTCCTCTTCTTATTCTTCCTTGACTCCTCCACCAAATTTTTCTTTTATTTTCTTCACCAATTTGTTCTTCTTCATGATCACAGAAGTATTCTTCAACTCCATAGTGATATTTGATTTGGCCAATTCATAATTACCAAATTATTTGGATTCTTTGTCCACTTCTTTTGTAAGTAATGTTGTGATTTTTGTAGAGGCCTCATACACATTGATCTCATAACCTAATGGCCTTAGCCATCTCACTCTAGGAATTTCTACTTGAACATATGCATGATCAATATTAGCTAGGAAGCAAACATCATCATAATGTTTCTCCACTAGTGAGACTAGTACCCTTAATCTCTTCTTCATAGATTGTTTAAAATCTTCAAAATAACTAGTCATTACTGATTGAAATCTATCACCTAATTTTTCAATGAATCCTCCTATCTATACTGCAATTGATCTATTTGTCTTCCATGCAACCTTACCAAATGTAGGAAATGTATTCTGCACATAGAAAAAAATACATACCAGAATAGATCCAAATTTACACTGAGAACTCTTTATTTTCTATATAGCTCCTAGATTTTCAATCAATTGTTGCAACTGCAACTCAGCAAGATCATAAGTATGATCTTTCTTCACAATTTTGTAGCCAATATCCACTACAATGCAAGGTACACTATTTAACCTACTTGACTGATAAAACTTGTGTGCTACTACCCTCACTACAAAATCTATTAGGGGATCTGTGATTATGTCAATGGTCATTCCCCTTTTGTTCCATACAACCCTTTTGTTCTTTTTGATGGATTCCTTTGACTCACTTCTCATAGTCTTTGGTTGATCTAGGGTTAGACACCCTATTATCCTATGAACACTTTTCTTTGTGATTTTAACTAGCCAATTCTCTAACCATACTAATCTATCATGAATTTTGCTTAAGACAATCTTAATCCACTCAATTTTGAAGACATTTGGGAAATCTAGGGCACAAGCAAACCCTTTCTTCTTGACAATATTGGATTCTTCCTTCAATGCTCCATTTTCACATTGTCTTCCATATTCTTCTCTGATTTCCATGTCACCTATGCTTCCAATTTTTCAAGTGTAATAATTCCTAACATCTTGAATCATCAAGACTCATAGTGGTATCATAGGCAATGCACTAGAGGGATCCTGCTTATATGCTATATCTAGAATAGCCTTGAAAATAGGTTTTTTGATCTCATTGCTAATTAACTGAACATTTAAAACCTTTTTTCCTTATACACCTTTTTCTTTAGAAGAACTAAACACCATTACATATATCTAGGGTTTGTGAAATTTGAAATTGCATAGCTCAGCATTTGATAAATACCTTACAAGTCTTAATGAAATGGTGTCAAACAACCATTCAAATCTCCTGCAAATGCTCAGATTCAATTCTCTAGATCACCTTTAGCTTTTCATGTTCTTTCTCTAATTTCAAATGATGTTTAATGGGTAGAAATCAATCCAATAGCCCTTAAAACACTACAATTAATGCTAAGTGCTTACACAACTATAAGCTTGGCATCAATTGATTTTTGGCTCACTCAGCATCCACATGTCTTTCCATTCACTCAACAACCATTATGAGCTCAGCCTCAACTAACCAATTTCATTAGCTTGACATCAACTAACATTTTACTTGACAACCATAAGAGAATTTTCTTGCTCGACAGTAACATGAAAAGCTGACAAAAATTTAAAGATTTTTCCTTGATTTCCAATAAAAATTTGCATATTTATTCATGCATATTTAATCCTTTCAAAACTAAATCCTTGGAACTGATGTATGGTATATCTTTTAAATATCAGTCCCACATACCTCTCAATTGCTTAGTTTTACGAGGTGTGATCACCTGACGCATTGGGTGAAGTGATCCCATCTACACTTGATTTGTTGTAATCCTCCTTTCTCCTCCATGTATTATTCATCTCATCTTTGACATTTTCAATATATGCCTTGCCTTTGCCTTTGTTGAACTCAAAACTTGGTGCCTTTGACCTTGTTGGACAATATCGACTGATTTGACCAACCTTCAAACAACTAAAACATATGGTTTGACTCAACCACCTTTTGTAATTAAATTTGAAGTGTGTTCTAATACAATTCTTAGAAACATGTCCATACTCTTGTTAGTAGTGACAACTATACCTTGTATTATAATCCTAATTATAAGAGTTACCATTGTTCTTTAGCTTTGTTTGCTTGTTTGATGACCACTTGCATTTGGATCTACACTCAAAATATCTATGTCCATACTTCTGATAGTTATAACAATATCCTTCAAATATTTGAGTGTGCATGGTCTTGGTTCTACATTCATATGCCTGGTGACCTTTTTCTTTATACTGATGGCAATGACTCATGCTCTTTTGCTTGACATTATGATTTATAGTCTTGCTCCTGCACACATTAGCAGTATGTCCTTTCTTACCATAGTTATGACAAGTAGTCTTTGATTTCTTACCTTTTTTACTTCTTTCTTCAACACTGTTGGATGATTCTCCTTCTTTAGTACTTGTGTATCCTAGTTCAAATGTATCATTGTTAGATCTAGGAGATCTCATCAATTATTCAAATTACTTGATAGCTTTATTTGGTTTATTGAAACATTTAGCAAACTCCTTTTCCTTTTTCAGATCATTTCTCAATTGTTCATTCTACAACATTAGTGTTGTTATCTCAATGTCTTTACTATTTATTTCATGATTATCAATCATGACTTGATTCATTGTTTCCAATTGCATGTGAGAAATCCCATTTACTTCTGATGATTTCTCTTCCAATCTATTGGTCAAAACTCTTTTGTCATCTTCAATCATGACTTTTTCTTCTATAGCTTTATTTTTTTTTTTAGTCACCTCACATAGTAGTATGACTTGTGATTCTTTCTCTATCTTAAGATTTATGATCTCTTCAGCTAGGGTTCCATTCTTTTCCATTAGATCTGCAACTACTGCATCAAATTCATTAGAGTTTCCATTTTCAAATAGCTTAGTAGTGTCCATCTCTTGGTATTGTGTGTCATTCTCCTCAATAGCAATTTCCTTCCTTCTTCTCAATGATTTCTTTAGATCATCTCTTGCTTCATTCAACTGATGTAGAATGAGTTGTATTTCAATCTTGTTCTCAATAACTTCTCCCAACTTGTAGACTTCCATTTCCAAGATCTTTCCTCAAAGTTACTAGGCTTCACTTTTAGAGAACAAGGCTCTAATACCAATTTTTGGAATTAAAATAGGAAAGGTAAACTCTAAGAGGGGGGGTGAATCAATGCTTTAAACTTTAACCCATAAAATATTCACCACACATCCATCTCACATAATCAATAAGTAAATTGAAATACCATGTAAAGTATATACATCTAAAGTATGTAAACAAGTAAGCACTCACACATATATGACACAAGATATGATTACCCATAAACCCTCCAATGAGAAGGTAAAATTGGGGTGGGGATGACACCCGTAAATCTTCACTACTAGAGTAATAAAATTTATCCAATGAAGGTTACAATGTTTGATCACAAAACATAGTCTACCCTATGAAAGGTCTACCCTATTAAAGGCTTACAAAGAATGATAGGTCTCACCTTGTCAAAGGATTTCAACACCCTATTAGAAGTGTGCCTAGTTAAAGAACTTCAACTCACAATTAAGCACCTTGTTAGAGGATTTCAATACGGCCTATTAGGACTACTCTAGTAAGAGATTTAACTGATTCACTTGTTAGAATGTCTCAAAAATGATCTTGTGATCAGCACTTTGATGCTTGATGATAGATCACCTCTATATTATTGTGTACTTAATCCTTCTTGATCAAATGTCTCTCTATTGTTCACTGTTTCCTTCCTCTATTCTCCTTTAACTAATTCTGCAATTCAATTCAAATCATAATACCTTGGTCACCATGAATGTCCTAGTTTATGCTTGCAAAACTCTCCTTGATCATTCATTCATTCCCTTTCTATGCATAAGAAGTTTAGGGTTTATCCTCCTTAAGAAGAGCTAAGTGACTTAGGGTAAGGTATGAATCAACGGTTGTGATTCAGCCATATTGCCACTTAAACCTTCCCTTTACTTAATTGGATGCATGTAATATATAGGGATTTCCACTTAAGATTCATCGTTATCAAAAAAATAGCATAATGCAATCCTTAAGTCGGCCCAAAACTGATTTACATAGTAATTTATGTCAATACAAACAACTATGACAAATTTGTGTTACTCAGCATATGAAGTCCCTAGTGTTGGGCACATACTATGAATTCAATGTTGTCTCAACATCTAAATGACTCAACATGTACTACTTGCTTAGCTCCTAAATCACTCAGCACATACTGTCTACTCAACTCTTGAGTGACTCGATATATGAGTGACTTGACACTCATTGTTTACTTGACATGCTCTAATTTACATGTTGTGCTCATACATTGCTTGTTCGGCATGAACTAAGTAAATGACTTAAGTGTGTCGACACTCACTTGTGAAAACCAATCTAATATTAATAGGGGGTCCCCATTTCTAGGAGAAATGGGGAATGCATTGTGAAACCACAATAAGGTGTAACATTGATGACTCTTCAACAACACTCTCTTTATGGAGGCATTTTTGCACTTTTGTTGAAACCCTAGTGCAATTGCCTCACAGTTTGCAATCTATCTACACATTCATCCTAAACCATGGTCTTGGTGCAACTACCTTAGAGTCAGTGATATGTTACATGCTTAGAAACTCCTTCTCTTATATCACTTGATGAAGGGTGCTCCCCTTAATACCACAAACACATAGAAAAATAGAGAAATAACAATAATTGCCAAGAAAAAAAATGGGCTTCTTATTATCACTACAAATGTGGAATTACAAAGTTTTGAAATGCAATATGCAAACCCACATGGGAGATTTCTTTACAATATTACTCAACACAAAGACATGAACTACTGCCTAGAACTACCTAAACATCACTATGAGCCTTTCTTATATAGGAAATTTTTTATCATCGAGGAAGGTTCTAAACATTAACCCTAGCCCCTGAGGCTGACAAAACTCTAATTAAAAACTATATCTTAATTTATTACATAGGGTCAATCCTATTTATGTTTTTAGGTACTTGAACTTCTAGAGGTCATAACTCTCAAACTGAAAGTCTAATTTTTAACCATAAGTACTTTTCAAAATTGTCAGCTCTTGAACCACAATGCTTGATGGGTGCAAGCACTAGTCAACCTAGACACAACCTCAATCCAAAGCCTCTAAGACCTTCAAATTTGAGCTCAAAGGTTTTTCACCTAAAAAACTCAATAACTTTTGCAATACATATGGTATGACGATGCAACTCCGCTGGCAAACTAATATGAATAAGATGAACCTCCACCTTTGAAATCAAAAGATTATGACATTGTATGACCCACTTATAGAGATAGTAAGTTTCCATAAATAGCAACTCTATATTGAAATAGTCCTTATTAAAATGACAAAATATAAATATTTTTAGGTGATGCAAGATATCCCTTACAACCAAGATGCTACTGCATCATAAACTCTAAAAGAAATTTATTTTGTAAACTTAGTTGCATATTTAGGCAAATTTGTTGAGTTCCCTAGAGGGGTGTTACACTTGGTATTAGAGCTTGAGTTTCTACATTGTGACCTCTACAAATTTTTATGCCCATTAGATGTCTAAATAATTGAATTTGAAATAAAATATTGATGCAAAACTTTACATGTTTGAGAACCATTGTGTTACAATAGAAATTTTATGTCTAAATTTTCTCTTGGTTTCTTATGAAATGTTACCTTGTTGTGGCTATTATAAGTAAAGTGCCTACTATGGCCTATTTGATACTAGAATCATGTTGTGACACTAGGATCTCTAGTTATATTATTTCTTAGGAAGTTGGTATTAGTTGTATAAGTGTCTCATTGTGAGTTATTAGTATTTATAGGTGAAAGGCTTGTTGAGACTCAATCTATTGTTAAAACCCATGCTACAACACTAGGATCCCTAATTAGATTTATGCTCATAAAGTTGGCAAGTTCCTACACAAGTATATTGTTGTAAGTTAGTAGTTATTTGATCTATTGTATCCTTGTTGTGATATGTATGTGTGGATGTTTAGTGATCTTGATTGGATTTCCTTGGTTAATTTATATAGATTATTATTGAGTGTTCTTGTTTTAAGGATTATGTAACCCTCCTTAGTGTTGAGGTTCTTGGTTTGAGGAACCCCTTGTTTTGTGATCCTTATTTTGTAGAGCAATCTATGTCATTAGAGACCCTATTCCTTATGTCTTAATGATATTATATTATTATTTTTTGATGGTTGGAATTGTATGTTACTAATTGGAGCCAACATGAGTGGTGTAACTCTATTGTGTGATTGATTGTGATTAAAATGTGAAAAGATAAAGATTAAGAAATAATTCATAGTACTGATTTTTTACACTTAAATGCATTATGGACAACTTGAATACGGTATGCATTTATAAGATTAGTGTATGTCTTTCATCATAGTAGATCAATTGGGTTAAGCATCCAAGTCCCCAATTAAATTATGTATCATATTCATAAAGGAATTTTTAAAATCTTATGGTCATCTTACAAATTTTACAAATTGATTAGTACATTACATTAGATGCATAATATCTTGGTGGAATCACCATGCTTAAGGAAACCAAGTATTGTAACTAAATTCTACATGTTACAAGTAAGTAGGACTCATAATTACATGTGATTGCACAAGGATAGTTATAACACATTTTAAATGAATTATGTCTTTCATGTTTGGAAACATTATCTAATACATCTAGGATGGTGCGTTCTTGGATGTCATGAAGTGGTTACTCCCTCGAGTGTGGCTAATGCTAGTCACCTTATTATGTGAAACATTTTGTGATTAATGATTATTTTGGAACTATTTATTATATTTTTTATTGTGTGTGGGATAGCATTACATTTTTGTACTTTCTTATACTTGGATTACTAACCCTACTATTCCTATTGTGTGGTATTGGTCACACTTGATTTACTCGTGAACTTACTCGAGCATTTTATGATTTGTGTTGAGTTTGGAACTTCACTCGTTTAAGTTTTTCCTTTTTGAATTTTATGTAAAATGTCATTTTATATATATTGTTGCCCTTTTTTTTGATAAATATGATTTCTCTCATGTTCATTTTTGGCCTCTAGTAGTATGTGTAAGAGATAACATCAGAAAAATTGCACTATATATGTATGTAAAAATAAAATGATTTGTGTCTCATATAAATAGTAGGATGGTTGCATCAACTAGAATCATGTGAACTTTTCAATTTAATTCTTGATGTAGATACAAATGTGTATTTATAGATGAATTTCTAGATATCTTATATCATGATGAATAGATAGAAGATCTAGATCTATTTCGGAAGTTGTTAAAATATGAATGAATGATAAATGTGAACTTCATTTCATGTACTAACGAGGAATATATAGTACATGTAGTTAGTAGTATGTATTTATGTATATTCTTGTAAGAATGAATCATTATGATAATTGTATTGGCCTTTGTGTGAAGTGGGATTGGAAGATTGTTATGTTCATAATTTTCTTTTTCATATTTTATTCAAAATGATTACGAGATCATATGTACATTTAGTAAACTTGGTTGTATTAGTGTCTTCGTGAGATTTCTTGATATAGAATGGTCCCTGTTGAAGAAAATTTCAAACATGGAATTTGCTTTCCCTTAAGTTTTGTTTGATTTAAAGGGTATTGTGATGACTACTGTGAAGTTTTTTATGATTATTTGTATGACTTTGTAGATAGTAGATTTTTTGATTTTGGTTTGTCCTGGTAATAATTCTAGGCATCCATGAGTAAGCCTATTTCTAGCGGGGATATAAGTCCCACCTATCTACTACTATTTATGTTATGATGTCAAAATCCCTCTTATGTCACTTTCATGTGCATGTTAGATCTTTAGTTGTATTTGATGATGTTTTGATGTTATTACATTATCTATGGATGATGTAGAATATTGATATTAAGATTATTTGGTTTATATCATGTTAGTTGGATAATGGTTTTTACTTTTATATGGTGACTCTATTTATATTTATGATGTTATTGACCCCATACCCAAATGTGAATGGTTGGCATGTATGCTTTATATTCATGTTTGATGTGCATGACGTGGTTCAGGGACAAAGTCATAATGACTCGCTTGAGAGATCTACATAATATATTGATCCCCACAATTATATATATATATATATATATGCACACACTTATCTTTTATGTAGATTGTAGGTACTAAGCATCGACTTCCATGAATTGCCAAACGAGCATGTCCTATTGTAGTATGGTAAAAAGGGGAGACCACATAGAGACCCACATCTTATCCTAAGTCATCAATTATCCTGAAAAAAGTGGACAAGCATTACATTGACTATGTATTTGAATTCACGAGACTTTCCTTTGATCATGATGGTTATTTTGAGTTAGTTTTAGATTAAGGTAAAAATAGGTTTTGAGGGGACCTTGAAACCCCTTTACATCATAGACCAACAAGAAGTTCTTAACCAACCAAGGGGACTAAGAATTCAATATCACTCCCTTTTTGTGAGAGCACAAATTCATATCAAATTGAGGGAGGGTCTTTTTAGACCTTTTCTTAGTCATAGGTATCCACCCCTCCTCTACCATTATAGCCTTTGACTACCAATTTTGAGAATCCAAAATAGAGGGAAACTCATCCAAATTTTGACAAGGACCATCTATCATCACTACATCTAGCATACTGGAACTAATACCATTAGTTTGTTTACTTGTTCCAGTGGCAGCAACAAAAAGAAGCCCATCCTTTTGACCAAAACTATCTGCCTTCACTTCTTCCATCAAATTGGAACAATGATCACTAGTTTGAAACCAATCTTTATAACAAGGACTAGATGAAATCCCTTCTTCCATCAGATTGGAACTTCTACTAGTAGATTGATTACCTATTCCAATAGTAGACATACAAAGACCAGCTCCAACAGATGTAGTGCCATGCAACTTACCTTGTCTAGACATAGTAGCCTCAACACCATTATCTCAGCCAAAATCTGCACAAAGAGTACTAGATTTAACACCTTGATCAGAAATAGTTGTAGCACAATACAACTTGCCATGTCCAAAATTAGTGATCTCAACACCATTATCTCAGCCAAATTCTACACCAGACCCACAACGCCATTATCTCGACCAGAATTTGCACCAAGAGTACTAGAATTTACACCTTGGGCATCCACCTTGGAAATAGAAGCATTCACCATCTTAGATCTAGAAGATTTGTCTACTATATAATGCTACTCTAATACACCCTTCCACTAGGAGGAGGGTCATTTGTTTATAGTTTTTCCATACTCACACTTAGTAGCCATATGCCCAGTATTGAAACATTTTTAACACCTAAAAGGGAAGCCCTCAAAATCAAGCAATTGAGTCCAAGAGCCCTTTGAATGATTTAAAATAATCTCAGCTAGGAGACCCTTAGAAACATTAATATCCACTAGAATCCTAACATAAGTAGAATGGAAATGCTCAAAAGATTGGGAATCAACCATACGAAAATCCCCTAAAGCTTCACCAATTTCCCTAAAAATAGAATTCCCCCAAAATGAAGAGGAAGATTAGGAAGCCTTACCCAAGTAGGGATTTTGAGATACTTCGTTTGA
Organism: Cupressus sempervirens; assembly: GCA_028749045.1. Lineage (NCBI taxonomy): Eukaryota > Viridiplantae > Streptophyta > Pinopsida > Cupressales > Cupressaceae > Cupressus > Cupressus sempervirens. Next base: position 581,711,571 of record CM053783.1, on the reverse strand, counting down.
GGATTAAAATCTAGATGTCATGGTTTAACCATTAAAGGAAAGTGGTTCTCCCAAAAAAAGACTCGATCACATAGAATAGCTTTCTTGTCCTTTGGATAAACAAATGTAACAATGAAGAAACCCTTGACCAAAGGGAAGATCTTGATAGTATCCCTATTATGTGGATCCCAATGCTTCAAAATCCAAGCATGGAGCTCTGAGAGAGTGGGCCAGAAACCTTTAAAGTGATAAATAATAGAATTTGTGGATAGATCCCTTGAATGTTCTTCAATTTCTAAAAGTGACTCATCCCCCAGAGTAAGAAAAATTGGCTTATAGGAAGGGATTAAAGGAGATACACAAGATCTGCTTCCATAGCCAGCTTCCTTGCCAGATTTAGAAGCCATCACACCACCATTGCCAGAAACCCTAGCACCAATTTTCTCGCTTCCACAACTAGCAGCCTTGCCAGATTCAAAAGCCATCACACCACCATTGCCAAAAAACCCTAGCACCATTTTTCTTGCTTTCGTAGCCAGTGTTCTTGCCAGATATAGAAGCCATCACACCACCAGAACTAGTAATAACCATACCATCGCCAGATCCAGCAACCACCACACCATTGCTAGAAGCCCTAGCACCATTTTTTCTTCTTTTGCAACCAATAATAAAAGATTTTCTTGCACAACCAGTTTCCTTGCCAAATTTAGAAGCCATCACACCACCATTACCAGAAACCCTAGCACCAATTTTCTCACTTTCGTAGCTAGTAGCCTTGCCAGATTTAGAAGCCATCACACCACCATTGCCAGAAACCTTAGTACCAATTTTCTCACTTCCATAGCTAGCAGCCTTGCCAGATTCAAAAGCCATCACACCACCATTGCTAGAAACCCTGGCACCAAATCACTTCGATGGCTATTTTGAGTTAGTTGATTTTTATGTGTTACTATTATTTGAGTTGATGTTGTGTGTTTTTCTTTAGTTAGAGGAATTGATTAGGACTAATTATGACATTAAAATAATTACGTCTTATGAATATGAAAATATTATATTTAAGGATATTTAATTAGAAGGAATTAATTAAATACCTTGGATATATTAAAAGACTCAATTAGAAAGTCTAATTAAGTAAATAAAAGATTTAATTAAAATCCAAGTTATATGCATAAATGCTGTAAATTTATATTAATTATTAGGTTTCATATTAAGTTGTGCTAAATATATTCATTATAATTAAACTACAATTATGCATATTATATGCACACTTATTAAAGAAGAATTGATCATTAGTTCCAAATTAAAAAGGTTAAGAAACTTATTGAAGGGTTAATTATTAACTAAAAGCTCTATCCATTTGGCATGTGGACTTATATATTTGAAAGTTCTTAGAAAATCTAATTGAGTCTCTATGTATTAGAGGTTATGGATCATTAGATAATTAGATAACTATGTCTATCAAGTTTGAAGTATTGTTAAGTGCTTTGGAGTTAAATAATTGTTTTAAAGCTAGGATTTATGGAGTTTATGAATCAACAATTATTGTTACACATTAGTTTGCAGATTTAAGGTAGGGGTTTGAAAACTCATGCAATTCTTTAAAAAAAAAATTTGTCTAGTTGAGTGTCATCGTGAATCTAATTAATTGTTGAAATCATGGTTTCATCTTGTTTGAGAATCATCGATTGAATTTCCCTTGTTTGTAAGAACTTGGATCATAATGGTTGTTAAAATTCTTGTAAAAAGGTAGATCTAGAAAAAAAAAATCAAAGAGAAAGTTATGTTTTATATTAAATCCATCAAAATTGTTATCAGTGTTAAGTTTGAGTAGATTTAAGCGAAAGTCCTCCTAGATAAGAGGTCCACAATTTATTGTGTTGTAGGTTCTTGCCTTTAAATAATTAATATGAAGACTTATTAATATTTATTAATTTAGTGATTTGTAAATTATAATGTTTTAAATAAATATTAATTATTAAGTATTTTTAGATAAATGATTTTGTTTAGTAAATATTAATGAAATTAATATTTATCAAAACTTACCATTTTTATATTGAATTTTTAATTGTTCAAATTTATATAAATAGAAATGATATTTATATTTGAAAATTAATAATATTATTTTATTATTAAATATGTGGTGTTTTCACGTCCATAGAGATTTTAGTTAAATACTTATTTATAAAATGGATATATATGCATGAGATTTTTATATGAACATTTTTATAGTCAAATCAAACTTTAGTAAACAAAATTGATTGCTGATATACAATGTGACTTGTACTCTAATTTGGATGTTTCATGTATTTCATTGCACTGTTTGATGATGTTTATTAGGGAATTTACATTGGCTTTAGGAGTGGTATGCTAGAGGCTTAGAGGTTGATTTTTTTGTGATGTGTATTTTCAATGTATGTATGTGATGTTGACTTGTTCATTATTATTTTACCCAAACTTAATTTGTAAACCCATGTTATATGAAGTCTTTGAGAGTGGATGCCAGATGTTATGATTTGAGGACCAATATATGTTCAAGATGTTTCTTATGGAACTGGATTTGATTAGCATGGTTTTATATGATTTTATATCTTTCCCTCTTTGGTTTTATTTTGAAAATCTTCGTGACCATTTTTCAAAACTTGATAGGATCATATTTGGTCATGTGATATCTCTAAGTAGTTTCACATGCTTTGGTGAGTTTCAATCTTTATTTTATATAACCATAAAATATGACAATCATTTTTATGTTGAGCCTTATTCACTTGGTAACCTTGTTTCTTCTACTTCGATTGTTCTATGTTCTTAAGGCCCATTTGTTTTTTGGAATTGAATCAAAATTGACAAGAACAAATTCCAACAAAATTTAATCCTCAATTTGAATGCACCAAACCAAAATTGGAATATGAGTTTTGAATTCCCATTTTTGTCTAAAATGAGGATTTGTTAACTCCACCTCAAGAGGTGGAATTGGAATTGGAATTAAATCAAATTTTTATTTTTATTTTTCCTGCTCAACATATCCTAATTGTGAATTAACAAATCCAACTCTTGTGAAATTTTAGATATAAGAAAAATACAATATTTGTTAATGTTAGCAACCAAACATGCATTATCTTTACGAGTATGTTTACTCCATGTTTGGAGGTGAATGCCATTTGTGTTTTGATCATCATGAATCTTGTAATATGATAGTACAAGGTTTTTTTATTCTTTTGTCAATATAGCCATTATGAGATGGAATAATTTATGTAAATGTCTATTATGAGATGGACAATTTGATCCTTGTAGAGGATATATTGTTCTTTAAGTGCTCCATTATATTACTTTGGCAATTATCGTGGTTTATGATTTACATGGAGCTTCTATGGTTTTGGTTTTGTCTTCTATTTCTTTCTTTTGGTTGGAATGTTAGGGTAGATTATCTAAGGGCTTAGAGGGGGAAGTGACTTGCAATGGGGGTTGAGACCCTATGTGGCTACCAAGGTAACTCATTGTAAGTAGAAAAGTGATAATTAATAGGTTTAAAATGAATTAGTAAGATGTCTATGTTCCTTGCCCATGCTCTGAAGCTAGTACAAGCTAGGATGAAGTTGAAGAAGATTCTTAATTGAAGTCCTCCATATTTAGTATCCTTGTTTCTATGGGAGGTTACAAATGTCACATATTGTCATTTCGGGGCCATAGACTAGATTAACTCTAGAGTTGACTAATGTGTTGAGACATGCCTATATGCATCTTAGGTTTCCTACATGTATCATCTTCGTAGTTCAAGTATTACATCTTGAGATAGAGATCTTATTAGGATCTCATCCTCAAGTTTATTTTGTGATTGGTTTTGTGATTTGATATCTAAGTGGGGTCTATTATTGTCACCTTAACATGGAGGGCATGGTTCTTCTTTGGGTTCTACAAGGTCAGGTGGTAGTATTACTTTTACCATTGAGATTGTATCTAACATCCTATTCTTGTGTTGGATGATTCTTGTTGTAGTTACACTATCTTGTTTATGATTGGAGAGTTGTTCTATCTTTCTAATATTATTTTTGTATCATATATCAATGTATTGGTTATGATGCCTTTCTGAGATGTTTAATATGTATTTTATACTTTTGTTGTTATCTCATACCCTACGACTTGTGTAGTGGATGTGGATTTATTATGTACCTTATATTGTGTCGATGGTATTTGAGCTCCTCTTATGTGATGGTTTTCTTGATTAGTCATCTACAGTATGGGTAGTTGTGTATTATTTGTTGTAAGTAGTGTTTTTATTAATATACATAAGTCCACATTATGGAACCCTTGAGATTTGTAATCTATGCTTTTGAGTTACATTTACTTTCATATATTATCTTGTGTTGTATTGCTTTCACATTATTGTGCATCATTGTTTGTAAACTCTAAAAATTATTCTATAAACTTAATAGCATGTTTGGGTTCATTTCTCTTGACTTCCATAATGAGGCATTATAATTTCCATGTTTTACAAGGTTTCTTGAGAGTCAAATGCCAAGTCATGATACAAACATTAGTGACAACAAGACCAAATAAATGCATTAGCATATTGAGGAAATTTAGGAGGTTATTGAGAAGACGCCAAGAGCAATATCTATTGAGAAATGTAGAATCCATTTACTTGGTAAATTCCTTTTTATTAGTCCATTGCCTTTCTTTTAGTAATCTATTCTTACTTTATTTCAATTTTAAAATGAGGCATTGTCATGGGTACACCTATGGGGAAATGTGAGATAATCAAGTTGTCTAAAATGATGGAGGGATCATTAAGGTGTCTAAGGTTAAGCCATTACAAAATTGAGCAACCATTGAGGTCTATAGCTTAATCCATTCGAGCCAACTTAGTTGTCGAGGTTCAGGGTTATAAACAAGAAAGATCTTTTGCAATAAAAATGTATGATAATTTATGGTCAAACTAAGATTTATAGAAACCAATCTTCAAAAGAACAAACAAAAATATTGTTGGATGTATTAAATCCAATCGTTTCTTGTAGCGGTTACTGTGGTTGGAGGATATTCTGACATGTGATCCTAATATTCTATTAGGATCATTTTCTTCATTAGCCTTTTAATTGTAATGGTAAAACCTCTAGGTATTCCACATTTTGTAGATTGGAGATTGTTTGTAAGATTGATGGACATCACCATTCTAATGGCCGTGGTATTGAATCATGAGAGAATTAATAAATTTGAGCATCCCCAGTTGAAAGTGGGTGTAGTCTATAATGATGAGCCACTTAAAAACACTGTCTTTTGGCTTTGCTATTGTTTTTAATTTTGGATTTTGTTTTACTCTACTTTTTCATTTTCTTTTGAGCTCAAAAATCAACTATTGGTATCAAATTTGGGAAGAGAATATTAGTGTTCGAAATCTCGAAGAATTTCCAAGAAAATAGATGAATCAAATTTGTTTGATTGGGCTCTAGCTCTCTTTTCCATGTCTTATGGATCTTGAGAAAGTGATGATGAAGAGGGAGTTATTTATCTTCTTGAGGAGTTGCCTTTGTGTGACTTCTTGGCTACTCGGATGAATTAGATGTTCAAACCAATTTTGTTATGGAGGAGTTTGTAAGGCATGTTGGGGTTCCTGATGATGTGTACTCATTTGAGAATGATGTGGTTGAGAATTTTTGTTTGCTTGGCTATGAGAGATGCCCTTTTGGATGTTAGGATCTTGATGTAAGTGCGAGCCATGATTTGGCAACAGAGGATATAGTAGATGATTAGACATAGAAGAAAATAGTATTGTTTGCAAACTATCAATATTTTTTTTACTATAAGTCTGATAGAGGTGCAAATGATAAAGGGGTAAAACATTCTATGGCTAGTATGAAAGAAGACATAGCCAGTGTAAAAATGATGTCATTGTTACAAACGAGGACAACTATCTGGGAAAGCAATTACAGGACCTCTTGAGAACAGATAACTTTTGTAGATATGACTTCTGTACAAATACCACAAGACAGACAAAATTATAGTAGGAAACTATGGTTGGAGGAACTGTGGTTGTTCATGGTTAACCTAGATAAAGAGTTCCATTTCTTGAAGCGGTGATTCAAGTGCAGAGGAGAAAGATCCTGCTGGAGATTTATCTATAGAGTACAAATTGAAGCCCACCATTGAGGGGCAGAGAATGACACCCACTGTGATTGCTAAAGAAGAAAATGAGTAAGAAGATGCTCCAAGTCACATGGCATAAATTTCTTACAACATTATAACAATGACCCACAATAGGTAGGGCAGTTTGATTGTAACCCACAGTTTGTGGGTATGTAATGTTCCTATCATAAAATAAATATTTAATCAAACATTTGTTAATGGGCCAATTGATTTAGTATATCCCAGACCCATTTTTATTTAATTGTTTCCAGTCGTCGGCTATCTTTATAAACCATTCAAAAGTTTCTCCAAAGGGTATTTAAACACAACATGTAAGTAGTAGTAGGTATGTGATTTGGATTATTTCTTTTTGCTTGTGAATTCTTGTTGGAGTTCTAGATTGTTTGCTATTTTGAAAGTGGAAGATCTACCCTACTTGGCTTTTCAATTTTAGTGGGATTCAACCCTCACCCTATTTCATTATGTTCTACATCGCTTTAGGTCTTGGCACATTTGGAGTGCCATCTTCATTTTCAAATATACATTTCATGTAATTATCTATATCAACCTTTTTTCTATCATTTGTATCTTGCAAATCAGAATTGCTATTGTTATTTTCTCTATGTGCAATCACCTACACTATAATTATTATTTGTAGTGATTTATCTTTCTTGGATGCATGCAATACCCTAGGAAAATTATTACATCTCATCACCCTTCACTCATACATGCAACCATGTGGCCTCCAATGAATTACAATGTATAGATCCACCATCTTTGTTGTCCCTCCCTACTTGCACCATATGGACTACTTCAACATCATTGTATGACTCCCACAGACCACCATATGGAATAGTGCCTCCACTATACGAATGAGACACATCATCGTACGACATCCAAACCATACAACCTCTAGGCCAACATTACTTTATGGTATCTAGGCAATACAAACTATTTCTTCACCCCTATGGTTGCACTTTTTGTCCACCATATGAACTTCTAGTGTCCACTATGTAGGCTATACAAACTAACATTTAACTGAGGAAATTTTTTAATCCGGAACCTTCACCTACTTCACCTACAAACATGACCAAAACATTACAGTGGTATCAGAGTGAGTGATTCTGCTAGCTTGTGGAAGTGAATGCAAGTTTATACCTAAAGGAGAAGGTGAGATAGCCTTGATGGTAGAATGGTAGATCCCTTGGATCCTATGACAAAACTCATGAATCTTTTAAGAGAGCTCAGCAAAAACTAAATGCAAATCAATGAAACCCAAAGGCTTATGTAGGAAACATTACAAAAATTGGTTGAGGGAAAGACAACAGGAGAAAAAAATAGGCATAGTGATGACTTTTTTAGGGGAAGGAAAAACTCTTGACCCTCGATACATGTCTTCCTTTCAAGAATGGAAGCACCATGCAAAGAAAGAGAACCCACTTTTTAGGAAATGCAAGACCAACTTCAAGAAGATTGGAGGAACGCAAATATGGAAGGTGATATATCTTACAAAGACTATGCTGATCTAAGAATGAGATATTTAAGCAGGGGAAATTGTAGTTATTTTAATGATGATCTTAGGAGAAAGATTGAAAAAGTAAACTTATCACCATTTGATAGATTTGTAGCCATCACTACCTAGGCATGGGTTCTAAAGGGAGACACCTATTTCCAACTCAATCTAATGCCTAAATAGGAAGCAATCAAGTTCACAGTGCTCCATCTGGAAGGAGTGGCACAAGTGGTGGCACCATGGATTGGTCACTCTTGGCCATGACCAAGTAACTATTGGGTGTTCATTTTGCACGAGGTCAATGATAAGAATCCATTGTGTAATTCTTGTCTTGAAAAGAAAATCTTTTAAAGGATCTGCTCCAAGGTTCAAAATTTGTCTTGCAACGTACCAAAATTTGCTCAATAGAAGATAAATGTGAGTGTTCACAAGGAAGCCTTTCCTAGTTCTAAAACTTTTTTATCTCGAAATCGAAGTAAATTTGTCTGCTATCTCAAAATATCACACCAAAAGAACAATATTTTTGTATTTTCTATTTTTCATTGAATGCAACTCTAACAATGCAACTACTATGAGGCCCTATTCTAACAAGGGGGTTAGCAAAGAAAATAACAAAACTGAAAGAAAAATAATGTGAAATCAAATGACTTGAAATTGAAATTCCTAAACAGACATAACCTACATGACACAACATGCTGCAAGTTAAACCTTCGAAGAAATCGGTAGGAAACCAATAAAAAAAGGAGTAGCACTTTCCTAGAATCCACTAATGCAATCGTCGGTGAGAATATTTAACAAATCAAATGACGTTTCACTCTTCATCAAATCTCAAGGCCATAGAAAGTGCACTCATGCAAGACAAAAAGCTATGTAGACACAATCAAGTGATCTCTTCTCAAGCTTGTTACGTTAGTGGAATTCATATATTTGTAGCAAACACTAGAACTAAAAGATCGCACAACTAGAAACAACACAATAAACCTTTGGCTCAAACACAATCTCATGAATAAAATCCACAAAACAATGACACATTCAGGCAAGAATAACTACACTCCGAATGCTTAATTTTATTGCATAATAATGACGACCTTTCTTACATTTTACAATGGGTTATTTATTAGAAATTGTCTCCTCAATTTGTGTTGAGAGTGAGAGATATCTTGATGCAATAAAATTCTTTTAAAACCTTTAAACAAACTAAATATATACAAATTGACAATCTAATTGGTGCTTAGAGGGACTCCATCCTTATTTTATTCATTAATTGGATGCATGAGCCTTTACATGTTAAAAAAAAGAAATTATGAGAGAAAAGCATGCGAAAGCTTTGAGTCAAAGTGGAAGTGTCTAGAGATGCCAAAATTAGAATTTGATCCTTCAGAGGGTGTTAGTTGGAGTTAAATTGCTGTCAGAATGCATTTCCAATGCATGGAAAGCTCTATTTTTGGAACTAGCAGTTAACTATCGACGCACCTCTGGAATTGCAGAGCTGTGAAGCTATGGACCTACATACCTATGAAGCTGCGGACCTGCGTAGGTGTGGACCTATGTAGCTACAAAGTTGCAAGGTCAAAAAATCTCAAATTTTCACAAAGTGTCAAAACTGAAATTCTGGCATATGGGTTTTGTTCTTCTTCATCCCAAACGTATGTTTGGATGTTTGCCCTTGAATTTCTCTACAATCTCAATGATTTTTTCCCCATCTAGTAAATCCAAAGACTCATATTTTTCCTTGACCTTTCATCTATAATTATCTACCTCAATTCAGGTATCAACAAAATCCCCAAATTTGGTATCCAATTCTAACAATGCTTCCTCGATTTTGAAGGCCTGTCAGATGTCCTCATCATCAACTTCCACAAAAATCTTCTTAAAATTCTCCACTACTGTATCTATAGGTAGAAACCTCTCACATTCCTCATCTTCAAAAATATCCAAATAGGCATCACCATAGTGCCTCTTTGCTTCCAAAATTTGCTCTCAGGCTTGATCCTTGAGCCGATGAATTTCATCATGTAATGTTTCCATTACTTTATTGCTATTTGCTATCTTTTCTATCTAGTCATCAATCATATCTAATTCATCTCCTGTATATACATCAATCAAAACTTGGTACCTTTGCCCCTTTATGGCTTGTAGAGTTTGTAAATCTTTGCTCCAAGCTCGTACTTCATCAATAATGTTGAAGTCCTGCTTCAAAATCGCCACCATTTTATTCACATTTTCTTGTGTAAAATGCATCATCTTTAGGTTTTTTGTGATAATCATGACTCCTTTCTCCTCAAAACTCTCCCACCATTGCTGACAAGCTCTCAAAAATGGATCCATATGGATTGCTCCTCCTTCTCTAAGATCAGTATTCAAGGTCTCCTCAAAGCGCTCAAGATCAAGAGGACCAATGACTTTGGCCAAATATCCCTTTAGGATCTCAACCTACCTTTGAAGTGGTTGGATTTCCATCTCATCCTCCCCCATGTTCTTCATGATTTCTTTAATTCCCATGGTCACCATTAATCAGGATGCATCCCATGTGGGTTTTCCCAACACGACATTTTTTAATTCATAATCCTTAGGACTAAGGCTTTCTACATCTATATCTCCAAGAGGAATAGCTACCTGTGCAAACAACTCTGGGCTATTTCATGTACCTGTAACAAATGCCAATGGTATTGCCTCACGTGTCGGGGACTCAAGTTTATTCAAAATTTCTATAATCTCATAAATGTCTTCCTCCAAAGCTCAGAATCTAGGTCTGGAGCTTCTTATCACTTCCTTTTGTAGCCACCTTGGAGTGTGTTCAGTTGGAGGTCTTCTTATTAAGGATGAAGGAGTATGTTCTGCAACTTCCTTCTCCTTATCACTCCTCCTTGGAGTTGTTTCTGTCTGTGAAGGCTCTCCTTCTATTTTCTCAGTCTCATTGGACCATGTAGCTTGCACCTCAATGTCTTGGGAAGGCGATTGGGAATATTTGACTATTTGTCCCTCCTTAGAAACTTCATCAATCGCCCTTTGTTCTAATTGCTCCTCTTGAGACGGTTCCTTCTAAACTTGTTCTTCTGATCCTAGAAGCAGAGGAGTAATTGAACCTTTATCTACCACCGTAACTTGTGGTGGAGATGGGGGAGTAGGATCGAGACCTTGTGTGCCTAGTGGTATCTACATCCAGCCTTCCAATTGGGATTGTCATGTAGGAGTACACCTAATCTTTCCCTCAATCAACATCATTCCCATAGGCATGAAGTCAAAAATAGACATTTTAAATACATCATCCCCTTCTTCACTTTGCTCATCTACCCACTGTTGCACTTCATCTTTTTAAGAAGAGACTTGTAAAGGTCTTTCCTAAGTGGATGGTGATATGCTCGAGGTACTCCTTCTCCTTTCTTCCTCCATGGCTCTAGCTAGCTAAGTTCTTCTTTGTATGGGCACTTCTTCCTCTTCATCTATCTCCTCTTCTTCCTCTTCTTCTTCTTCTAGGATGGTTTTAAGAATAGAAGGAAAAGGAACCATTCTCTTAGTCACCCTTTGCCTTTTCTTCATTCGGATCTTAATCCTCTTTTGTTTTGTGGAGGCAAAAGGGGATACTGGTTGTTCTTGCACAAGAAGCATAGAAACTTGTTGACTCTCTTCCTCTTTAGATTGGGAAGGCACAAAGGGAGGCAGTAGAGGATTATCCTAGACTTGAGTAGCTATAGTATCCTCAGACCCTTGCACTTCTTCTTCTTGTTGCTGGGAAGGTGCTTGCACTTCACCCTAATCTTCTTGAATTCTTTGCAGGGAAGTCCTCTTCCTTTTATTCTTTCCTATCCTCTTTGGAGGATGATAGTATCCAACTGGGTGGTCAAGTTGGTATACTATCTCTGGCCTAATGGGAGATTGGAGTGCAAAAGTAGGAACTGTAACTTTCCTTCCTCTACCTTTCTCACGGCAAGCTTCAGCATGGAAGACTACAGTGTCAGGTATGGGATCAAGTCGAAAAGGTTGCTTGATCCATTCCTTCATCATTCTAACCACATGTCTTGCCCAATGACCAATATCATCGCCCTCCTCCCTATCAACTTTTGCATTCATGATGGGTCTTTCTCCAATTTTGTCTAAGTTGAACAAGGGGTCCAATAGCTCCTTAGAATCTCGTTGCCTTATTTCTTCTGGAATATTGAGATTGAGGGTCTTCTCTGCCAGATACAAAGTCATCCTACAATAATACCTTATGTGGATATCATAGTCATTTATCATTTTCATCCAATGATCTTCAATAGCATCTTCATGATGAAATTCTTTTCCAACCATACTCTCCACTTTCCCGAAATTATCAAAATGAATCCTAGTGGAATTGTACTCCTCAAGGGGATAATTCTCCCATTCCCACTCAAAAGTCAGAATGTCTTGCTTCCGCTTTACCTGGTATGGTCCAATGATGAGAGGCCATGTCCAATAGGGTCTTCTTTGTCTCTTCACCCTCTCATATGCTGATTCAATCTGTCGAGAAATCTCTGGTAGCACTAGCTTGTCACTCAAATATCCGGGGAGCTTCTTGGGGTTGATAGTGGCACCACCTACCCATAGATATGTGAACATTTTAAACTAAATGAAGTAAGCCCCAAGAGCTGATATATGTGCTTTTGCTTCATCTGATAACCTCTTGGCACAATCACCTTCTATGAATTAGATGATTGCAAAGATGAACGTGTCATTCATGATTCTATATTCTTTGCTCTATGCTAAGAGCTTCTTCTTCACCAATTGAGGATAAGCAATGCATGGCCAGGCATTGGGATCTTGCATACTTCCTCTTCTATACAATCTAGGGTAGTCTATCGCCCTCGCTGCAAGCAAGTATACTATATAAGACATCATATAAAACTTCTTCTTGTCCTTCACCATCCTCAATTGCTCACACAAGTTTTCACTTACTGTGGTGGCCCAGTCCAATGGTATCTTTGATGTTTTGATGGTCTCAATGAAGTTGATCATGAAGGTACTAAGGTGGCCCGCTGGAAATAAACCCATGAATCTGCTCAAAAGGATGATGGAGTAGCCGATATCCTCCTTCATATATCCCCAAGTCATATCCACTTTTCCTGTTACCCTTCCTTGAAGAGGTCTCTCAATAAGGTAAGATGACTATATAATATCTGTTGCCTGCTTCATATGTTCCCTGTACCATCTCTCTGTTGATTCGTAGGAGAGCCTAATGAATTGATCTGCTCTCGGGAGATGGAAGACCCTCTCAATGTTGTCGGGTCAAAGATCAAGGACCACTTCTCCTGTCGCACTTTTCACCACTCTCTCTTTAGAAAAAAAATGTTGTGCTAGAGTCATTACTAGTTCTGCTAATTGTACTAATATGGGATGTGACGCTACATTAACCAACCCAAAATGTATCAAGGATGATACCAGATCTGATCTCTCAATTGGCTTATTACAAGTTTTCATGAATTCTCCTAAGTTTGTGTGCCCTAAATCAATATCTTTGATCTCAACATACTCATCGTGGAATCTTGACTTGGATGGTACACCTTGGAACTTGAAGACTACAGGCTTGGGTGCTACTCCGGATGTGGACGCCATTTGATTATCTACACACAATGAGATTTTTAAAATTTTATTTCATTTTATTTTTTATTTTTATTTTTTATTTTTAAATTATAAAATAAAATAAAATGTGTGTGTGGGAGAGCGCACACGGCATGGGTTTTTTGGTGTGGTTACGCTGTGGAAACGTCATGCAGTAGATGGGAGATGGAGGCGGTGCTAGTTGCCAAGTTGGAGCGGCGCACACAATGGATACAACGCTCGATGTTGAGAATGGAAATGACATGGCGCGTAAAAAGATGACACTCAATGCCAAGTTGGTAATAGCGCAATGTGGGAAAGGCAATGCTTGGCGCCAAAATGGTAATGACGTGGCGTGAAAAAGAAGGCAGCGCTCGACGCCAAAATGTTAATAGCACAGCACACAAAAGGCAGCGCTCAGCACCAAAATGGTAATGTTGTGGCAAGGAAAAGATAGTGCTCAATGCCAAAATGGTAATGGATGACGCAAAAAAGATAGTGCCCTTGGGAGATGGAGCATGCATATAAAAATGTTACCTAAAGTGCGCCGAATCACTAAGCAAATGAAAAAGTGTTGGCAAAAAGAAAATGAAGGGTGGGGGAAGGCTTTTATAAGAACCCACCTATGCGTTGGGTTGAGTGCATGGTGCCTCGACGGGCGTGCCAGTACGTGGCACGCACTGTGTTTGCGCGCGCACGCTTATGTGCAATTTTTTTCTTTTATTATTATTAATTTATTTTTTATTTATTTATTTATTTTATTTTTTATTTTTTTAAAAAAAATTTCTAATTTTTTTGGTGCTCGCATTTTTGAATTTCTAACTCTAATACTAATTTCTTCTCCCGACTCTTGAACAGTGAGTTCGAGAGTCGAAAAAGGTAGGGGGTCCCCATTCCTAGATGAGGAATGGGGCGTGTGTTATGGAGACAACAACAATAACCTCTTATGTCGATTTCACTGAGAGAATCATTGACTATTTTGATGGGAAGGATCTTGAACTAAACTTCAAAGATTTAACTCATTTAAGGCAAACATGTACAATAGACAATTACATCACTGAGTTCCAAAGGCTACTAGTACTAGTTACAGACATCTTCAAAAGACGTTGAATTGTGTTATTCATGGATGGGTTAAGAGATCCTTTGAGACACTGGATCAAAGGGTTCAACCTGTGTGCTATCAATGAAGCTATTAAGAAGGTGTGTCACATGCCTACATCTTCCTCCAAAACCCATGTAGCTATGCCAATAGTTTCCCCACAAGAAGACAAAGACAAGGAACAAATTCAGGGAAAGCTTGCGTTGCATGATTATTCTTGGCAAGAGCTTTGGGGGAAAAAGGTTTGTTTCACATGCAAGGAATCTTGGGGACCAAGTCATCGTTGCCTTCAGAAGGGAAAGATTCATTACATTGAGGTGTTTCTTGATGATGACAAAGGACAAGTACGTATAGTGATCGGTGAAGAAATTAACCAACAAGAGAGAATAAATGCCCTTATACAAAAAGGGGGTTTCATTACTACCCTCACTACAATGGCTAGAAATAGTATCTTTAGGGTTTGTAGCATACTTCACAGGAAGTGAGTCATAGTCATGATTGATAGTGGTGCCACACTCAATTTTATCAATTCATCTTTGGTCACTAGTAAGGACTTGCATGTAGTAGAGCACAAAGGATTTGAAGTTAAAGTTGCTGGAGGAACCTTGTTACCCTGCACTCATGTGATTCCACAGCTAAAAATTTCCATGGGAAACTAGTGCAAGAGCATCTCCGAAATCAATTTTCATAAAGTCATGTCAAGGGATAATTTATTTATTAATTCATTTTCAAAAGTTCATCAAACCATGTCAAAGAATGGTATATTCATTAATTGGCATTGTAATGTTTTAGAATGAGATTATTTGCTACTTATCACCAAAAGGCCAAAAGCAAATATAATGGTCATGATAGATAGATAGTTTGTAACCATCCTGATTTGTCTTTAAAGAAGACATAAGTGTAATCAAATGGAGAGAGTGAGAGGAGAGAAAAGTTGCAAAAGATATAAAATAGGGATAGTGGAAAGAATTGGGCTCTCTGGCCTCCAGCCAAGAAGCCATCATAATATGTAATCTTTTGGAATTTTAATGGAACGTATTTTACCAAATCTATCATTGGTCTTTCAATTTTGTTAAGTCATATTCTGCACAGCTACCACAAATAGTTTCATAGCTCTGTAGGGATTGTTTATTTCTTGTTTTTAGTTTGATAAAAGTATTTGATAGTAATATGTATCAGGTCTTTCATTATTATAGCTGATTCTAATAGCCATGTAGAATGGTAGCAGACGGTGCAAATGATATCAGAGAAAGGTGGCAAGTTTGTTAATACCTGCTTGGTAACCATGCATTAACCATCATGTTAAAAGGAGTTGTGAGTGTTTTTTTTGAAGTAGTATTTTCCCAAATAGCTGAATGATATTCCATATGATTCCCAAATTGATAGCTACTTTCTAGAACCGTGCACTGGTATTGGATTGGCTTTGAATGTATTGAAAGGGTTAGTGGATGTTATTCTTAAATCAACCAACAAAGACCATCGTGTTTTGATCCCAGCATTTGTTAAGGGAAAAGGTGGCAAAATACGTATATATGCATGCTCATGTTGAGTCGACTCGTAAGACAAAGGAGTTTTATCATAGTCCATAGAAGGCCCAAAAGGTATGAAGAATTAGTGAATGTAATGTACCTATTGGTGAGTTCTAATGCAATGATTGTCCATGGAAAGTATTATTAGTTTAATATTGTTTTTATTATCATTATCAAGATATCAAAAGAGTATGAACCTCTGAAATCAATGCTTATAAAGAAAGATAAGATGATTAACTATTTCCAAATATAGAGTCATCAATGCTCTCTACATAAAAAAACTATACCTTGATAGATGATTTCTTTGTTATAGATTTGGTTGATACTTGATATCATATTGGGCATCCAGTGGATGGAGGCCCTTGACCAGTACACCCAAAGTTTCAAGAGGATGGACTTTTCATTCGAGATGAATGGCAAGAAGGTGTTGCCAAGAGGAATGTCAAATAAATGATCAGGAGAAGTCATAATCAAGAATATGGAGGCCATCTTTGAACATGATATGATCCTAGACGCTGCAAGTAAAAACATGATAGTCAACACTTTACCTCATTCCTTGGATAATTAGCATGCCCATCTATTGGTTGAGTACTACAAAAAAAAATTTACATGTCAGTTGATGGATGGCTATATACATGATGAAAGATACCAAGTTAATGGTGATATCATTTACTACAACGATAAGATCTACTTGGTACTTGACTCGAAATTGAAGAAGTTGATTACAAAAGGTTTCCAAAAATTGGATTTGCATTTTCTTGGGGACAAGAAAATTTTGGGACGGAAGGACTGTACTGTTCAAGTCATAAAATAAATATTTAATCAAACATTTGTTAATAGGCTAATTGATTCAGTATATGTCAAACCCATTTTTATTTAGTTGTTTCTGTAGGTGTGGCCGTCAGTTATCTTTGTAAACTATCCAAAAGTTTCTCCAAAGGGTATTTGAACATGACATCTAAGTAGTAAGTATGTGATTTGAATTATTTCTTTGTATTTGCAAATTCCTGTTGGAAATCTAGATTGTTCGCCATTTCGAAAGTGGAAAATCTTCCCTATTTGGCTTTTTGGTTTCGGTGGGATTCAACCCTGACCCTATTCCATTGTGTTCTACTTTGCTTTGAGTTTAGCACATTTGGAGCACCATTTTTGTATGTGAATATACATTTCATGTGTAATTATCTGTATCAGGATTTTATCTATCATTTGTATCTAGCAAATCTAAAGTGTTATTGTTATTTTCTGTATGTGCAATCACCTAAAATATAATTGTTATTGGTAGCGATTTATCTTTCTTGGATGCATGCTATACCCTGGAAAAATTATTACATCCCATCACCCTTTGTTCATACACGCAACCATACAGCCTCCACTGAATTACTTCTTTGCTGGAGTCCCTCCCTATTGGCACTGGCTACGGTGCAACTTATTTGCACCGTCCGGCTACCCCAACTTCTGCTGCTACCCCAACTTGCAGGATGACTGCATGAGCCATCTTTCTGCTTTGTAGACATGGTACATGATTTGACTAGTTGCACTTGCAACTCAATTAATTGATTCTTCAATGGAGTACATCTCTCTCAGAGATTGTGCTAAGGATAGAATGACCTTTCACATTTTTTATGATTCAAAATACATGATGGCATAATGGAATGACTTCTCGTCTTCTTTTGTTTATTACAACTGATTATTAATATTACCACTTATTTTATACTAAACATAACTTATTTACTCTTTGTATTGCTTTTGTGTTGTGCATTTTATTATATAGATTTTTATATTATATTTATATTAATTCTGCATTTCATCATATTATTATTATTTTAATATTATATTGATTATTAAGATTACATATATTTTAGTTTATATTTATGAATATAATCTAATGTTTTAATTTAATTTAAATTATTATGTAATATGGAAATTTGTATTTTATTTTGGAAGTGTAATCAAATTAATTATAGTTTAATGATAATTTATTTTATGGTTATTGTACTTTAGATTTTAATGTGCAATATTCTTAATGTTGTATATTAATGTCAAACTATTTAATTTATAATATTTATGAACATATACAAATGGATTATAAAAATTTAATCTAAACATTACATGTCATAACACATAAATATACTAAAAAAATTCAAATATGTAATGATCCCAATAGGTTATAACTTCCTCAAACACCGAAAGTTTTTATATTTCAGTTGTTTGACATTTCGTCAAACACTTTGCAAGCAAGCTCTGATACCACTGTAATAACCCTCCTCAAATCTGCCCTCAAAAATGCTGATGAAAGCTCAAGAAATTTCATCAAGCAATTCACATGCAAGGGACGTATGACTGATATAGTATTTCAGCTAGCTTCAAATGACCTTTTTACAATTTGCATCAATGAAAATCTTGTGCTAGAAGACTACAATTGACTACACAAATGACCTAACATGAGTTTGCTACTAATTTTGACAATATTCAGTGCATATATATGATCTAAGCATAAGAAATGAACACCTACAGCCAACTGGCATTTTTACAAACAGTTGGTATGCAAACTAACTAGCTGATAAATAATGATATTAAATTGCTTAAATGACACCAGCAACTATTATCTTCTTAATTGCAATGAAAGTTACAATGCTCATGAAATATGGCCAAGACTTTGGCATTTACATGGATTACAAAATGATAATGCTAGTTTAATGCACACTTATAGCTGAAACTTATAATACCCTAAAAAAAAAATACTAACAAGGGAACCTAGTTGTAGATGGCTGTAATAATTTTCCTTCAATGC
Organism: Cupressus sempervirens; assembly: GCA_028749045.1. Lineage (NCBI taxonomy): Eukaryota > Viridiplantae > Streptophyta > Pinopsida > Cupressales > Cupressaceae > Cupressus > Cupressus sempervirens. The sequence continues at coordinate 581,692,990 of CM053783.1, read as the reverse complement.
TGCCCCTTCTGCTTTACTTTTTCGAACTACTTTTTCGGCCTGCTTTTTCGGTTCCGTTTTTTCGGACTGCTTTTTCATTTCTTCTTTTTCGGATTGCTACCCTGTTGAATCTCAAGACCATATCTTTCAATGGTGTCAATATTTTTAGCTTAAAGGGATTTCATCCTTCAAACTATTGAGACATAACCTCCAGAAAATTCTCCAATTTCTTTGATATTTCCAACCCTGCTTAAAAAAAGCTCTTCCATTTCTTTTATAGTGTTCTCACAAGAGCTTCATCCTTCCTTTTCTCAATGTGGGATAAAACATAACTCCCTTTATGCAATTTATGTCTCCAATGTGTTATAAAATAAAGGGGACTTTTTTAATTTAAATATTTCCCACAAACTATAGTCTATGCATTAATAAAGTTAAATATTTAAATTTAACTTTATAAAATAGCTTTATCAATGCATAACATATCGTATCAATGATAAACAAGTCTTCTTGTCAATTTTAAACAATTACCATCGACATACCGTTGCCACTGGATGTCCGCCCATGTCCAAGATGACTTACTATAAATAGTAAGTATGCCCAAAGTTGCCTCAAAACCCCTCGGAAAGACCTGTAATTGAAACTATCTAGGCCAAATGGCCTCTAAGCCCCTTTAATGTCCTGGTTAGCCTACGGGACCATGGGGAAATAGGCTAACAACAACATCATGCTATAAATGCTAAAAAGGGGACATTACAGTCCACCCTTCCCAAAATTGCTTGTCCCCAAGCAATGGCTGAACAACAACCCAATCAATCCACCTGGATCCCAAGTGTAGTCATGAACTATACTGTTGTCAGTCAACATAGGCTCTTGCAACAACCTCTGAAAATTAACCAAGAGGAATCCATAAATGAATTGTGAATCACGGTGCAACTGAACTCCAAATCCACTACTGCCACAATTAGGAACCCACGAGGCATAAACTCTCAAAATATTAGACCCCAAGTAGAGTAGATCACCAAAACTGTCAACATAATAAACACCATCCACACAAACCACTGTGTTATGAGGAATGCACACTCTAACTCTGCTACAATGGCGACCACTCCCACATAAAATTGCACCAATTATAGAGAATCTACACACTGTACATCTACTACAGTTAACACAACTCTGCAAATTACCGGCCACTGTCTCATAACCATAACACCCATGCACTACTGATGGTGAATAGTCATTACACGGTAGATAGCAAAAATGAGAGCCCAGTCCAAACCTGTCTGCCATCAACTCCTCAACACATGGGTCAAAAGAAAACCGATGAACATATCCTATAGTATAATGCTGGTAAAAAGAACCAATCCTAGTCAAAGACTCATTCTGCAGATGTGATATGACCAACTGTGACTGATCATCAACTAAGTCAAATGATGATATAGCCAAGGGTGCAGAATCAACAACATCACTAGTCTTTGTGCCCTTCAAGTCAAACATACCACAATGCTTAGCTGTAGCGCCTAACTCAACTAAACCTACCTCCAGTGGAAATGGATCAAATATGCCAATACTAGTGTCGTGGATAGATATATCCTCATCTTTGCTGCCTCTATCAACCTCGACCATGGACATCCTCGCATCACCAGACACCACGGTCAGTGACTGTACAGAATCTGGTAAAGACTAAAGTTGTTCCAACTCCACGGTCACCTCAGCTAAATGAAACTATGACTCCTCGAAAGCCAACTGTGTACTCTCAAGAAACTCAGAAGTCACCTCAAGCTGCTGAGTAAGCTTAGTCACCTCATCTTCCTTGACCAATAATGTGTCATATGATGTACTGCCCCACTCCATAAGATAATCTCTATCAGCTACCAACTGCATATAATTCTGTCTCAAAATTCGGATAGCCTCCCATAAAGAGTGGATCTCTGTCAAGGAAAGATAACTACCTCCCTTCTCATCACTAGCAGGAGAACCCCATCCATAAACTGCTAACAACTGACGAGCGACATCGAAATGCTGGCAAGCGATAGTAATGTCTCGCTCACTAACTCTTAGCTGACTAGACACATGATTGTGCTGGTTGGTCAAACTCCTATACTCTACCCCTAGTACACTATCCAAAGGAGTAACCTCATAATAGCTATCGTCTGTAATACTACCATCCAAATTTTGCAGTCCAACTACTAAACTTGTATCATCAAATGGAGTGACTGAAGCATCAACATAAACCTCTGTATCAAAGGAAACTGTTGAGGAGACTAAGTCCTCAAAACTATCCACAACATCCCCTTGGGTGTCATCTGTAATAATCCGATCCTGGGACTCTTTTGTAAACTTTGTCATGTCTGAGAGATCATCAACCCATTCCAACAAGAATGGTCGACTGGATACATGAACAATGCCCAACAAAGGTGTGTAAAAACTAATTCCAACATCAAACAAGTTGTTGGCATGGATGAGAACTACACCTAGCAAACTACTAATCAAGTCCATGATGGTGCAACAGATACTACTACCAAAGAATGATAAATATCTCCGGTCAAAACAATCCCAAGTACTAAGATAAGGATCCCAACATCTAATCCATGAACAAAAACCAACTGGCAATTCTAGTAAACTTCTCACCTGAGTAATGTGAACAATACCAACTGATTTCACGCACCTATCTACAGTCTCTGAATCTGGAGTGTGAATGCTAGACGTACTCATATCATCATCAATATGTGACCTGACTGTAAAAGGAAACTGAGTCCCTGCTATATGCGCTAACTCAAAAACTGAACTCACCTCAAGACAACGCTCATCCACATATCTCTCAGAATCCTAGAGAGCCAACTTCATTGCCTCCATGCCTTTCTTGATCTGTTGTAAGTCATCACAAGAAGAACCTGTTGTGACTCCTTTTTGTCTCTCCTGCAGTTGAATCATCCAAATGTGATTCTCAATCAATCCATGTATCCTATCATGATGAGATAAAGCCGTGACAATATCCTTGTCCCTTGTCTTCAACTAGCTTGCCAAACCAAGTGAAGAGCTACTAGCCTCTATCGCATGTGAAGAAGCATCCAACTGTGCCTGATACTCACTTTTTGCAAAGTCCTGAATGCTCACTTTTTTATCAACTATACTATCCTCAAACATGACAATATCCTCAACTGCTGTAACTTCATCTAGCCCAACTGTACTGGAATCACTATCTGTGTCAATCACACAATCCGGTGTGCCTGTGATATCACCTTCTGATGCAACTGGCTCATCCTGCACAACATCTGTAACCCCTTCGGCCTGTGAAGATGATGCAGATAAACCATTACCTGAAGATGTGCTAATGTCTCCCTGTATCAAATCAGCATGTATGTTAAACTCTTCATACAAGTTTCTACCTATCATAGGGAAGGTACAATCCTTAGGCCTATCAAAACGTTCAATCAGTCTCTCCTTAAACTCCACATATGAGGTAATGTGTGCATGACCCATAGTGACCATACCATGATGCCACCACTTGTGTGCTAACCCATCCAGGTGAATTGCTGCATACTTAATAGTTTCTTCCTCAGGCATAGGGTTCATTTGAAAGTATGTGTCAAGATTTTGAACCCAAGCTCTTGCTGTAGACTTCCCCGAGCCATCATAATATGGTAACTAAAGTTTCCCTACTTTCTTCCGTAGCTCATAGCTCTGGTTCCTGTCATGTTCACATGGCATATGTTCCATCCGTACATCCATATACTCCCTAAAGGTAATTGCAGCAATAAAATTTGGACCTCTAGCTTCCTAATCTCTCCTCAGCTAGTCCTGTATATCAGTGATCTGGGGCTCTGGTACGAGTTGCTCTAGAGCTCTAGGAGGAAATGTGGGAATAATGGGCCTCGAACTCACTATCCTAGTTTTCTGGGGTGCATGACCGGAATTGTTCCCAACTTGTTCGCCTCCATTATGTGTCCCATCTTGATTGTTACCATTCTAATTATTTCCTCCACCTACGTTAGCATTCAACCCCATTTGACGAGCCATCATTTGCATCATAAGCTCCAATCTCTGACTCTGTTCCTATGCTCTCTGCTCTGTTGATTGTTGTCCTGTGCTAAGGTGTCTAATAACTATAAGAATCTTTCCTTTCCCTGATCTGGACTGGCATTCATTTTTTCAAACATTTTTCTCTTTATTTGGCTAATCCAAATTCCCAATAAGACCTCCACAGGATGGCAGGAAACTACTCTGATACCACTGTAATGACCCCAATAGGTTATAACTTCTTCAAACACCAAAAAATTTTATATTTCAGTTGTTTGACATTTTTTCAAACACTTTGCAAGCAAGCTCTAATACCACTATAATAACCCTCCTCAAATCTACCCTCAAAAATGCTGATGAAAGCTCAAGGAATTTCATCAAACAATTCACATGCAAGGGACGTATGACTGATATAGTATTTCAGCTAGCTTCAAATGACCTTTTTACAATTTGCATCAATGAAAATCTTGTGCTAGAAGACTGCAATTGACTACACAAATGACCTAACATGAGTGTGCTACTAATTTTGACAATATTCAGTGCATATATATGATCTAAGCATAAGAAATGAACACCTACAGCCAACTGGCATTTTTACAAACAGTTGGTATGCAAACTAACTAGCTGATAAATAATGATATTAAATTGCTTAAATGACACCAGCAACTATTATCTTCTTAATTGTAATGAAAGTTACAATGCTCATGAAATATGGCCAAGACTTTGGCATTTACATGGATTACAAAATGATAATGCTGGTTTAATGCACACTTATAGCTGAAACTTATAATACCCTAAAAAAAACAATACTAACAAGGGAACCTGGTTGTAGATGGCTGTAATAATTTTCCTTCAATGTTGCCCCTTCTACTTTACTTTTTCGAACTACTTTTTCGGCCTGCTTTTTCGGTTTCGCTTTTTTCGCCTACTTTTTTGATTCCACTTTTTCCACCTGTTGTTTCAGTTTCGCTTTTTTCGCTTGCTTTTTCGATTCTATTTTTTTCGCCTGCTTTTTCGGTTCCGCTTTTTCAAACTGCTTTTTCATTTCTTCTTTTTCGGATTGCTACCCTGTTGAATCTCAAGACCATATCTTTCAATGGCATCAAGATTTTCAGCTTGAATGGATTTCGTCCTTCAAACTATTGAGACATAACCTCTAGAAAATTCTCCAATTTTTTTAATATTTCCAACCCTGCTTAAAAAAAGCTCTTCCATTTCTTTTATAGTGTTCTCACAAGAGCTTCATCCTTCCTTTTCTCAATGTGGGATAAAACATAACTCCCTTTATGTAATTTATGTCTCCAATGTGTTCTAAAATAAAGGGGACTTTTTTAATTTAAATATTTCCCACAAACTATAGTCTATGCATTAATAAAGTTAAATATTTAAATTTAACTTTATAAAATAGCTTTATCAATGCATAACAAATTTTATCAATGATAAACAAGTCTTCTTGTCAATTTTAAACAATTACCATCGACATATCGTTGCCACTAGATGTCCGCCCATGTCCAAGATGACTTACTATAAATAGTAAATATGCCCAAAGGTGCCTCAAAACCCCTCAGAAAGACCTGCAACTGAAACTATCTAGGCCAAATGGTCTCTAAGCCCCTTTAATGTCCTGGTTAGCCTACGAGACCATGGGGAAATAGGCTAATGACAACATCATGCTATGAATGCTAAAAAGGGGACATTACAAAATATTGATACAATATTTTAAATTTAAAAACTCTGTCATGCCCAAACTATGTGGGCAAAAACACATAATTTTTTTTTTTTAAATAATTAAAATGTTCTAAGTCGATTAGGTTGTGATCACAGTTTAAGTATAGGTTCTCTACGTTACGTCTTAAGTTTAAAACTCTAGAGGAAGAATACACTGTTAAGATTTTGAAAATTTCGTTATTAGATTGATATCGATCATTAGTTACATTCTAACATTTCTTATACAACATTATAGTTAACATTATTTAAATAATAATGTAGACGAATTCAATTTTAGATTAATTTTTTTTTTTAAATATCTATTCAAAAAAAAAATCTTCATTTAAACTTATTTTAAATAGGCAATTAACCTTGCCACACTTTATTTAATTAGGACGAACTAGACAATTATAACAATTGAAACAAAACACTAATATCAATAATTAAATTAAATGTTATAATTGTGAATCTTAAACTAGCCATATGTTTAATTAACTAACAAGTAACTAATTTAACTTAAAACTAAACTAACTAAATCTAAATTTGATCTAACCATATACAAAATAAGTGACTAAATTTTAAATAAAACTTAACTTTAACATTTAAATAAAATTAAAACTAACTAACTAAAAACATGCAAGTAAACTAATAATACTAAATATAAATTAAAATTTAAACAAATAACTCAAAACAAATAGCAATTAATCAAACATAATTTAATAACTATCTAAATGTAAAACTAACTAAATTTTAAAAGGAAAAGTAACATACTAATTCTTTAATTTTAAACTATTACTAACTAAACTAAACTAACACATCAACTAACCTATTACTAACCTGTTACTAGCACCTATACTAACATACCTATTCAAATACCCCTACCTAAACTCCCCAACCCTGCGCATTTCCAAGTGCTAGTACAGAGTACAGTGCTTTGCCCGATGGAAACAAGCACAGGCCAAGGTGGATGGGAGGTCAAGTTGTAAGGGGAGCAAAAACATTAAACATATTCAAATCCTTTGTCATAGTCAACGATAGATAAGGAGGGACAGGGTGGTGACAGGTGACAGGTGATGGCAAAACTGACTTTGTTAAAAACTTTGCAATAAAACCTTTTTTCTTTTTCTTTTTTCAAAAAGTCTTCAGATGTGATGCCCAAGGAGAAAGGCAGTTTTAAAATAGTAATATGAAATTTGATAAAGCCTTCCCCAAAGACAAGAGAGGATGCGCACGCTAAACAAGGTGATGAAGATGGGATGTGGTGACAAGTGATGTCACCCTCCCATCAATACAAACTCAACTTAGATAAAACTTAAAATACTTTTTAAAACCTATCCCAAAACTGACGTCCACCATGGGGAGATGGGTATGTATTAAACCCATAAAGTTTTATAGGTGAGAAGGATATTTAATAGGTAAGATAGATATTCTTTGTTTTTTTTGAAATTACTTTTGTTATTTTAAACATTTATATCTATGTTTTCTTTATATTTTGTTTTACTTTAAATTTTAAAAATAAGAATATTCTCTGTTGCAAGGAGGCATTTAAATCTTCAAACCCATACAAAAAATAGAGAGTTTTTACTCTCTTGGAGAACATTTTTTTTTTCCAAAATTTTTCTAAGTATAGATTTACAAGGGATGTATATATTTTTTTTTCAAGGAGTATATATTTTTTTAAAGGATTTAAAACATAGATCCAATAGTTTGTGTCACATTAATACTAGATTCATTTGATCTCCTAAACAAACTTGAATTGAGATATATCAACCATATCTTCTTTTTTTTCTTAACATAGTTTTCATTTTCAACATATAAAGAAAACTTGAAAATTTTGCTTAACTAAACCATCAACATTTCATCCTATTTATTTTTTGCATCCATTTAATTGGAAATTACAATTAAATCACATGACAAGCAATTATACTCAATCACCATTTTTATTGGCAAACCTGATTCAAAGGCTCAACCAGGAAAGAACCAAGAAGAAAACCCGATGTCGTTGTCATTACAACAAAGTTTGAAACACAATTTACATAGGATATCAATCCCAAATTACAACAATTTAATTAAATTTTTTTCATGACCCTCATCAAGGGATTTATAACGATTTCTGCAACACATTTCTAGAACCATGGAGGGAACAAAATCTGATCAGTTGACAACAAGCATGACCAAGAACAATTCAAACATGCATATACACACAAGGTTATCACAATATGATTCACAATGAATCAACACTAGGGAAAGGTGGATTCTTCCAACAAGAGAAGTCAAGCACAACACCAAAATAGATGCCCAATCGGGGCTATAAACCAAGAACTTTTGTTCTTCCATTTTAACATGCCATACTCATACAAGTTTTGTGCTGATAAGTAGGGGCCCATAACACCCCTCTCTCTCTCCCTCTTCTCATCTTGAGAAGAGACTCTACATTGGTTGGAGTCCAACCAAACAGACCTTTCCCAAAATTGGTCACTTTTGCCCTATCCAAGGGTGAGTAAGACCAAAACACCCATACAAGAAAATCTCAAAATTTAAACATAAACATAAAAGGAAATCATTCCAAAAAAAAAAAGGTTTTCAAAGCTTCCCAACATACCCACAAACATACAAACATTCAAACAACAACAAGGTAGCATAAGCATGAAACAAACATGAAATCTAAACAAGGGAGATGAGAATTCCTACCTTCACAAAGAGGTAATGGCAAATGAACAAGTTTGAGTAGAGCTTTTCCCTTCCTTGCTTCAATCTTCCAAGACTCCTCTCTAAATGTAGAGATTGGGTAACAACCTCCACTAGTCCAAGAAAGACCTCTAAATAAGCCTCCAACTCAACCACCCAAAAATATCAATAACTTCACCCACCCACCTACAAATCTAGAAGCTCCTAACTCAACCCACACTATGGTTAAACACTAAGTGGAGGTGGGTTGATTCAACTCATGGTAGCCATAGTCAATTTTCGCACAAAGGCAAAAAGAGACTTTTTGAGTGACCTCAAAAGTCAATAAAAGGGGCTTAGGGGTTGGAAAAGACCCCCAACCCATACCCATACCCCTTGGGTATATTTATTTCATGTTTTAAAGCCTTAGGAATAGGTTTAGAGCCAAACAAAAGCTAGGAATTAAATAGGACCATCTAACAACTCTAACAATGCAGATTAAGCACTAATCCGGATTAGGGATGATTAAACTCGATTAAGAACCAAATTAGCAAACTGACAATAACTTAGTCTGACTTAGGTCCAAGGGTTACACAGCTAACCCTAAAAGCACGCTGAAGATCCCAAACAATTCACAAGTGTCAAGTGACACTAAAAGAACATAGTTACGAACATAACTTTCACTGATCATAGGAAAATACATACATACATCACACAAATAAAATACTTAAATTACGAACCACAAGGTTTCCAAAATTAGCACATAGGGATCAGTTATGTTCCTCCGTCGATTTCTCGGCTAAAATATCTGCACACTCATTGCACACATTAGTAGTTCCGTAAAATCACATGTACATATATACGTATCAGGAAATCACATAAATTGAAACATACATCAATAAGGGTTTCTTCATGCTAGTTAATTCTTAACCATTTAAAATCTCTTAAATCAAAGTATCAATCCTACATTTACTGATTTCATCAACATACATATGCATGAAACATTAAATGACAAACATCAAATATATTTGAAAGTAACATCACACAACATGAAATAATATAGTATGTTCTAAGCATCAGATAATGTCTCGACATCTCGAGTCGTGAGTATCAAAATAATAGTAATGTATCACTATGCTACGATGGGTCGAAGTGAGGCGTCACAAACTCTTTGTCTAAAAAGTTAAAATTTAAAGTATAGGAAAATTAAAATGATTATTTATTTATAATATTCTTATGTTTGAAATATTTATTTTAAGTATAATTAAATTTAGTGTACTTAATATACAACAAAGTCTAATGACTAAGATGTTTTTTTTTCTTTGTCAAGCATTTCATAGTTCAATCTCCTCCCTAAATCTATAATGTGGGGATGGAAGAGAGCCTCTTCAATGGTGAGATGGAGGGGTGAGGGCAACGGAGAAGGAGATAGAATAAATATTAAATTAAATAATATAATAAAGTATATAATTAATTTATTGGAGGTATAAAATAAAATACAATATTTCATATTATATTTAAATAGAATATTAAATATTAAATTAAATTTTAAGATAATAATTATAAATTGAGTTAAAAAATCTATGTCATATTTAAAAATATAGATTAAAATATATAATATTATTAATTAGTGATAATATATAGAGTAAATAAGTTATGTTTAGTATAGAATAAAAGCTGTGTGTGTGTGTGTGTGTGTGTGTGTGTGTATTATGATACCACATTATATTTAGAATATAGAGTGATATAAAATTAGATTGAAAGTACACATAAATGTAAAATAAATTAATTACAAAATAATATAAATTTTCAATTATAAAATTAATTAAAATATTATATATCATATTTGAAATTACTAACTAAGAAATATATAATATTAATCATCAATATAATATTAATTTTTTTAATATAATGTATAAAAATAAAATGCAAATTTTCATATTACATTTAAATAAAATATTAAATATTAAAATTATTTTTTATATAATAATTTAAATTAATAAAAAAATAGTATATTTAAAAATATAAACTAAAATATATATTAAAAAAATTAAGTATAGAAACAATATAAGAAAATAATAAATAAATAATGATTTTTATTTTCCTATACTTTAAATTTTAACTTCTTAGAAAAAGAGTTTTTAAATTTAAAATATTGTATCAATATTTAAAGTTTTTTTAGTATATTTATGTATTATGACATATAATGTTTATATTAATTTTTTATAATCCATTTGTATATGGTCATAAATATTATAAATTAAATAGTTTGACATTAATATAGAACATTAAGAATATTGCACATTAAAATCTAAAGTATAATAAGCATAAATATAAATTATCATTAAAATATAATTAATTTGATTACACTTCCAAAATAAAATACAAATTTCTATATTACATAATAATTTAAATTAAATTAAAACATTATATTATATTTATAAATATAAACTAAAATATATGTAATTCTAATAATCAATATAATATTAAAATAATAATAATATGATGAAACACAGAATTAGTATAAATATAATATAAAAATCTATATAAAAAATGCACAACACAAAAGCAATATAGAGAGTAAAGCAATATAGAGAGTAAATAAATTATGTTTAGTTAGCCTATAGGCTTTCCCATTGGAGTTCACTCCGATCGGAATTTGTCTCACACCGGCTGGAATTTGCTAAAATTTGTCTAACTCACCAGCTAGAATTTGCCGAAAGTTGTCCAACTCCAATGCATTTTATTTGCCTCATTAGCATGGGAAATATCAAATCATATTAACATTCATTGCAAACAAAGGTTTTTGTAGCATACAGTACGGGGAAGCTTGGTGTTCGTCTTGGTAGGATCTTCAACAGCCTGGCGAGTCCTCAATCACCATCATCTTTAAAATCAAGCATTGAATCTCAATAGTGCCTAGCTGCATTTTTCATTGTACCCTTGTTTTTTCTTCCAATACCCATTTCTTTTTTTCTCCAATACATTTTTCATAGTTACTGGTTTCTTGACCTGGATCAGATTTAAACGCCAATAAATCAGATCCCCTTTGATGCCTAGAATTGATAATTCATGGTCATCCTCCAATTTTTCTTGTCTATTCCCTCTTGTCTTTGAGATTTCTATTTGATTGAATTGATTTCATTAATCACAAAACTACAGTTAATTTCATGATAGAATGGCAGTAGAGCTTCCATGCAATTATACAGAGCTAATCTTGATCTAATGTACACAGTTTATGAATTGTTTACAACCGTTCAATACCATCAGTCTTCTAATACATTCTCTCACTTTCCCATTGGAGTTCACTCCAACTGGAATTTGTCTCACACCAACCGAAATTTTTCAAAATTTGTCTAACTCACCAGCTGAAATTTGTCAGAATTTTTCTAACTCACTAGCCAAAATTTGTTGGAAGTTGTCCAACTCCAATGCATATAAAATGGCAAAGGCTTGATGTGGATCAAGCCCGTCAATGTAGGCTTAATTCAAAGCACATCAAATCAGTTGTAAAGAATAACTGAGATAAATAACTTCTAGCTTCTCCGTCTAGCTTCATAATGGCAAAAATCTTAGAGAAATTTTATGCAAATATGATGGTATGATGTGACCATTAACAGGCTATCTTTGTTGGCAATGCCTATCCAGGCAGTTCGTTGGACTGCCCGGATGCCCGAGTTCCTTCAACACAGATGGCCGATGGGTCGTACAATTAACATGCGCACGTGCGTTGGCTTAGATAGTGTGAATAGCTAGTTTATGGCTATGGACGTTCTAAGGCCCCGTTTGGTTATGGGAATTTCGGGCGCGGAATAGGGTTTTCAGCGCCAAAATTGGGTTATGGAAGAAAACGGTGGCGTTTGGTTCATCAAACGCATAACCTGGTTTTGGGTTTCGTCTGCCAATTTCGCTCAAAAATTGGAAGAAATTTCTTCCAAGAAATAGGTGGAAGTTGAAATGAAAACCAGGTTTTGGGTTTTTATGAATGCGTTTGAATAAATCGTCAGGTCCGCCGAATCTGCCTTAGGTTTTTGGAAGAACAAATTGGGTTTTTTGGAAGACGACGGTTGTATTGTTTTCGTGCTCTGTTGTGCAAAGGCGAGGGTTTTTGGTTTGCTGCGTTTGTTGGGCTTGTAGGTTTTCTGTGGCCGTGGTTTGCGAGGGTTTCTGGTTTGTGGGTTTTCTGTGGCCGTGGTTTCCTATGGTCGTGGCATGTGGTCGTGGCATTTTCTGCGATTTCTCTTCTCCACTTTGAACAGCGGCGGCGGTAAACGGTTCTCCTCTCACACCCACCTTTGCATACTGGATTTTTTAAAGTTTTTTTGGTTCATTCAAACGTAACTGTTTGTTTCAAATCTGTTTTTAAAATAGTCAATATATGTGGTAACTGTTTGTTTCAAATCTATTTTTAAAATAGTCAATATGTGCTCACTAATAAATTCGAGTATAGTGTTGTGAGAGATCAATACCAGTGAAATGAAAAATTAAACTTTGTAACAGTTTATGGGTGTTTGTTTTAAATCTGTTTAGCAAAATAGTCAATATGTGCTCACTAATAAATTTCACTATAGTGCTGTGAGAGATCAATACCAGTGAAATGAACAACCAAACTTTGTAACAATTTCTTACCAGTAATGAGTTCTAGTATGTTGTTGTGAGAGATGAATGAAATACCATTAAATAGAGCCAAGTCATAAACTTGTGCTCACTACTAAATTCCAGTATAGTGTTGTGAGAGATCAATACCATTGAAATGAATAACTAAACTTTCTAACTATTTCTTGCCAGTAATGAGTTCTAGTATACTGCTGTGAGAGATGAATGCAATACCATTAAATAGAGTCAAGTCATAAACTATGTATGAATCAACTATGTATAGATCAATGTTAATCATGGCTTTTATCTATACATAATCAATATGTGCTCAATATGTGCTTAATAATGAATTCTAGTGTGTGCTCATGTGATTACCTGTATATATCATAGTGCCAATCAAGCAAAACATGGCAATCATGGCTTTTATCTATACATAGTTGACCTATACGCAGTTTATCATGGTTCAAATCTATTTAGCAAAACAGTCCAATATATGTTGTAACAGTTTGTTTAGAATTTGTTTGACAAAATAGTCAATATATGCTCACTAATGACTTTCAGTATAGTGTTGTGAGAGATCAATACCAGTGAAATGAACAACTAAACTTTGTAACAGTTTCTTGCCAGTAATGAGTTCTAGTGTACTGCTGTGAGAGATGAATGCAATACCATTAAATAGAGCCAAATCATAAACTATGTATAGATCAATGGCAATCATGGCTTTTATCTATACATAATCAATATGTGCTCAATATGTGCTCAATAATGAATTCCAGTATGTGATCATGTGATTACCTGTATATATTATAGTGCCAATCATAATAGCAAAACATGGCAATCATGCTTTTATCTATACATAGTTGACCTATACATAGTTTATCATGGTTCAAATCTATTTAGCAAAATAGTCCAATGAGTTCCAGTATAGTGATGTGAGAGATCAATGCAATACCATTAATCAAAGTGAATCATGCCAATGAAATGAACAACTAAACTATGGATATATCAAGTATGTATTGATCCATGCAAAATCATTCAACATACTTATGAGGTCATAATATAGATAAAAGCCATGATTTCAAACTATGTATAGATCAATGCAAAAAGAAACTCTATTCCTATTGCCAACTATGCTACTTTTCATCTTCTAAAAGACGAGCCTCAGTTTCAGCGGACCCGACGATTTATTAAAACACATTCATAAAAGCCCAAATTCAAGTTATAGTTTGTACATGTGTATGTGTACATACATACATGTGTGTGTATGTACGTACACACATACATACTTGTGTGTGTACATACATGCATGCATACATACATGTGTGTGTCTACATACATGCATGCATACATGTGTGTGTGTGTATGTACATGCATGCATACATGTGTGTGTGTACGTACATACATGCATACATACATACATACATTCATGTGTGTGTATGTACATACACACATACATACATGTGTGTGTACGTACGTACATGCATACATACATGTGTGTGTGTGTACGTACATACATGCATACATACATGTGTGTGCACATACATATATACATACATGTGTGTATACATATAGACAAATGGAATCAATATTATGCTTTCATTGGTATAGATAGATTACATGGAGTATAATGACACATTGTAATTTGTTCTTTATGGGCTTATGATCCTCGGTAGTTGGTACTCCTTGTTGTATTTGAATAAATAATTGACTTCTTAATGCAATGAGGCTAGCAAATAATCATGTTGTATCTCGATAGGTGATAGTTGATATTTCATAACTGATAGTGTTTAAATTGTCCACATTTCAGGTCACTAATGGATCCTATGGAGAGTATAGAGGTCCAAGGAAGCATAGTTAGGAAGACCACATACACCCGCATTCTCACAATTCTTTTTGCTTTTGTTGGCATAGCCAAAGTACTGGTAGCCCAAGAAGGTAGTCAAATGGGTAAATGAATAAGAAAAGGAAATTTCTTTTGTAGAGACATTATTCATTCGAATGAGGTGGATTGTCATGATCAAATTCGGATGAGTAGGGCAGCCTTCTTTTCTCTAGCTCGTATTCTGAGGCTGAAAGGAAGCTTGAGAGATACGATCCACTTGAAGTTAGAGGAACAACTAGTGATGTTCCTCCACACCCTTGGGCACAATCTAAGGAACCGCAAGATTGCCCATAACTTTGGGCACTCAGGAGAGACAGTCAGTCGGTACTTCCACAAGGTTTTGATGGCTATCTTAGCCCTTCACAGAGATTACTTCATACCACCTAGTCCAGGCACTCCTCCTGAAATTAGTGGGAAGGATCGTTTTGAACCATTCTTCAAGGTAAATCACACATTATTACAAGTTTATTGTCTAGAATGTTGTCCTTATCTTATTATTACTTGAGCATACATTTGATCAGTGTATCATATCCCACAGGATTGCATTGGAGCCATCGACGATACCCATATTCCATTGCGAGTTGATGTCGACATACAGGGTAAATATCGTGATAGAAAAGGGAACCTATCACAAAATGTTATGGGTGTCTGCTCCTTTGATTGTAAGTTTCAGTATTGCCTTGCTGGTTGGGAAGGCTCTGCTGCAGATAGTCGTGTTCTAGCCTCAGCTCTATCCAAATCAGATCCACTTGTAGTTCCCCCTGGTAAGCCAAATCACATTTTAATATACTCAAGGTTATGCTAAATGGTTCAAGTATTGACAATATACTTTCTTTATATAGGAAAATATTATCTCGTGGATGCTGGATATCCAAATGCACCTGGATTTCTCACTCCTTATCGGTGTACATGCTACCACTTGAAAGAGTGGTCAAGAGAAAACCCAATAAACTCTGCACATGAGTTGTTCAACCATCGACACTCCTCTCTTAGAAATGCAGTAGAACGTACATTTGGTATTCTGAAGCAGCGTTTTCCAATCTGAAGACATGCAAAATCTTATGATATCATGACACAATCCTATATTGTTTTAGCATGTTGCATACTTCACAATTTCATTACAATAGAGGATGGCCTTCCATCGGAAGAAGCTATTGAAGAGGAAGATGATCGTGATGGGATAGAGGTACCACTACTTGAGACATATGGGTTGTCTCAGGAGGATAGAAATGAGTGGGCCCAATTTCGAGAAGATATAGAAAATAGGATGTGGGAAGATTATAGATCTCGAGAATAAATGATTTATTAGAAGGCAATGTGCTTTATATGATTAAATTGATGTATGCATATACAATGATGGTGTTTGATTTCGTTATTCTGATATTAGTCTTTGCTACATTCTAATTAAATATAAAGAACATTAACTTTCAATTTCACACCTACATTATGTACAAAAATTGTTGATCATATCTGCAATACACAATTCAACTTGAAATATAGATTACATTGATTTAAATGCAAGAAAGCACAATTATTATACATCTTTGCATTGAGAAAGTACAATAACATGCTTCATAATGGGGCTCATGACTATTTACTTGCCATTGATATCACCATTTTGTCTTATTGGTAGTTTTTTTGATGTTGATGTGTTATCATCAATTATTGCTTAAAATGTGTATCATCTTCAGTTAAATTCTTTCAAGTTTATTAAATGTTAGCCTCATTGCATTAGGATGTATTAAAAAATGATATTTAAAGTTTATCATCTTCAATTTTAAATGAAATACAGCAAGGATTACCAAATGATGAAGATCATAAGCCCACTAGTAAGAAGAGAACAACGAATTCGTTGAAAATCTTATTTTTCTGATGTTACTGCTTGTTGCATTCCATTTAAATTTAAAGAGCAATAACTTTCAATTTCAGTCGTATGATTACTTTAAATCGTAATACGTTTACCTATTCAATATGTTAGCCTTGTTCCATTATGACGTATTAAAAATTGATAGTTAAAGATTTTCTATTTCAAATTTAAATGAAATACAAGAAGGAGTACACAATGGCATATACCGAGCTCATGATGAGCATGGACGGATCTGATCATGTGAAACAGATGTGTTCTCCCATTACTTTGAGTGATATAGATGGATCCCTCGCTGTGAGCAACAAATCTTCTTCTTCAAAGAAGAAAATGTGGACAAAATCAATGGAACGCAAGTTTTTAGACTTGCTCCTTGAACAAGTCCATCTTGGATGGAAAGGTGAAGGTGGTTTTAAAAAAGAGGCATGGACTGCGATAGAGAGGACATTCAATGCAGCGATGAACTCGAATCTGTCACGAGATCATTTTAAGAATAAGCTAAAAACATGGAAAGTAGGATATAAAGTAATGAAGGACTTGAAAAATACAAGTGGGTTAGCTTGGAATGAAGAAACTCAAACTGTGGATGCTGAGGATTCAGTGTGGGATGACCTTTTGAAGGTAGGATCATCTTTGTACTCTTTTCATTGAAGAAATTTTTCCTTCTTATTTTAATAATGAAAAACTTACAACCTAATCCATCTATTAATGCTTATATGTAGAGGAGAGAATTCAAAAATGCAAAAATGTATAAGAGGTCACCTTTCCAATATTTCAATGAGTTGGCTGTAATTGTTGGTAATGACATTGCTGAAGGGTTCGCATCTACAACACCCCTTGATGTTGAAGAAGGGCACCCTATGAACGATGCATTTAATGTGCTTGATGAGGATGATACCAATTGTGGTACACCTCTTGACAGCCAACCAGATATTGATGAAGAGTTATATCATTCCAATCAGTCGAGTGCAAGTGCTAGAGGGACTCCTCCACCATCATCATCAAGGAGGGGAAAGAGGAAGAAGACATCTTTGGCTGCATCATTGGATGTGATATGCGAAACTATGAAGGAACTGAAAGATGGCCTCATTAAGCCTTAGATTGTAAAAGTGGATAAATCTGAAGATGATAATATTTTGACTGCTGCATATACTGCTCTCAAAGCTGTCCCTGAACTAAGTCGAGCAATTTTCGTGAAAGCACATGATACCTTCGTGCTTCAACGTGAAAGAGCCAAAGGGTTCTTGATGATGGATGAGGTGGAGAGAGTGGAGTGGATTGCAATGACATTTGGTACCATTTAGCTATTTCAGCTACTGACTGGATTGCAATGACTTATGCTGCATGATTACTCTATTCAATGGTTTTGCATTAATCTCTAATAGCACTAAACTAAAACTATATTAATCTCACATCACTATATTGGAACTCATTATTGAGCACATTTTGACTATTTAATTAGTGATCTCTCACAGCACTATACTGGAAGTCATTAGTGAGCATATATTTACTATTTTGTTAAACAGATTCTAAACAAATTGTTACAGCATGTATTGGACTGTTTTGCTAAACAGATTTGAACCATGATAAATTATGTATAGATAAAACCCATGATTTTCATTGATCTTCCATGTATCCATACATAGTTTATGTGTTGGCTGTGTTTAATGGTATTGCATTGATTTGTACATAGTTTATGACGTCATAAGTATGTTGAATGATTTTGCATGGATCTATACATACTTGATATATCCATAGTTTAGTTGTTCATTTCATTGGCATGATTCACTTTGATTAATGGTATTGCATTGATCTCTCACAGCACTATACTGGAAGTCATTAGTGAGCATATATTTACTATTTTGTTAAACAAATTCTAAACAAACTGTTACAGCATGTATTGGACTGTTTTGCTAAACAGATTTGAACCATGATAAATTATGTATATGTCAACTATGTATAGATAAAAGCCATGATTGTCATTGATCTTCCATGTATCCATACATAGTTTATGAGTTGGCTGTGTTTAATGGTATTGCATTGATTTGTACATAGTTTATGACGTCATAAGTATGTTGAGTGATTTTGCATGGATCTATACATACTTGATATATCCATAGTTTAGTTGTTCATTTCATTGGCATGATTCACTTTGATTAATGGTATTGCATTGATCTCTCACAACACTATACTGGAAGTCATTACTGAGCATATATTTACTATTTTGTTAAACAGATTCTAAACAAACTGTTACAGCATATATTGGACTGTTTTGCTAAACAGATTTGAACCATGATAAACTATGTATAGGTCAACTATGTATAGATAAAAGCATAATTGCCATGTTTTGCTATTATGATTGGCATTATGATATATACAAGTAATCACGTGAGCACATACTGGAATTCATTATTGAGTACATATTGACTATTTTGCTAAACAGATTTGACACAAACAGCCAGACACTGTTACAAAGTTTAATTGTTCATTTCACTGGTATTGATCTCTCATAGCACCATACTAGAATTTATTAGTGAGCACATATTGACTATTTTGCTAAATAGATTTGAAACAAATAGTTACCACATCTATTGACTATGCTAAGCAAATAGCATATAGAAATAAAACCATGATAAACTATGTATAGGTCAGCTATGTATAGATAAAAGCTAGTGATATACTTGTAAATTTCATTATTGAGCACATATTGAGCACATATTGATTATGTCTAGATAAAAGCCATGATTTCCATTGATCTATACATAGCTTATGAATTGGCTCTATTTATATGGTATTGCATTCATCTCTCACAGCACTATACTAGAACTCATTACTGGCAAGAAACTGTTACAAAGTTTAGTTGTCCATTTCAGTGGTATTGATCTGTCACAGCACTATATTGGAATTCATTAGTGAGCACATATTGACTATTTTGCTAAACAGATTTGAAACAAACAATATGTATGTACACACATGTATGTATGTACGTACGTATGTATGTATTATGTGCATATGTATGTACACACATGTATGTACGCATGTATACATACTTGATCTATGCATTGCATTGATCTCTCACAACACTATACTGGAACTCATTACTAAGCACATTTTTACTATTTTGCTAAGCATGTATGTATGTATATGCGTATGTATGTATGTACACACATGTATGTACGTATGCATGTATGTATGTGTATATGTATGTACACACATGTATGTACGTATGTATAAAAACTTGATCTATGCATAGTTTAGTCATCCATTTTATTGACATGATTGGCATTGGTCAATACGCAAGATAGTTGTTCATTTCATTGGCATTCGCACGATTGGCATGTGAAGTCATTCCAGATGGTTAATTGGCTTTGTGTAATGGTATTGCATTGATCTATCACAACACTATATTGGAAATCATTACTGAGCACTTTTTTCTATTTTGCTAAGCATGTATGTATGTATGTGTGTATGTATGTGCATATGTATGTATGTAGGTGCGTATGTATGTACACATGTATGTACATGTGTATGTATGTATGTATGTGCGTATATATGTATGTCTGTGCATATGTATGTTCACGCATGTATGTACGTATGTATACATACTTGATATATGCATAGTTTAGTCATTCATTTCATTGACATGATTGGCATTGGTCAGTACATAGTTTAGTTGTTCATTTCATTGGCATTCACACGATTGGCATGTGAAATAATTCTAGAGGGTTAGTTGGCTTTGTTTAATGGTATTGCATTGATCTCTCACAACACGTAGTTTATGATCTCGTAAACGTTTGGTATAGTTGTTCATTGCATTGTTAATTAGAGTTATATTTGAACCATACATACGTGGAATACACAAGGAGTGGCAAATGATGAATGCTCAATTGTAGAACTTGAAAGCATATAGAAATGTGATTTGCTAGTTGATTGTATAGTTCATGATTCTGTCCTATGTTATATCTATAGTCCTAATTTTCTTGCATATGTTTTTATTTTTTTGTCTTTTTGTCCCTATTTGATTTCCTATGTATGTTTTCGTTGACAAGATTATCAAAAGTATTGAGGATTTTTGGTAGATGATTGTACAGTCATGATTATGTCCCATGTTATATGTATATTCCTAATTTTCTTGGATATTTTTTAAATTTCTTTTTTTTTTTCCACAGTTTGGTTTCCTATGTATGTGCTTCTTGACAAGATTGTCAACGGTATTGATAAAGTGTCTTTCTCTTGTATTTTTTTATTGCTCTTGATTTGCTAATATTGCAAGACCACACATGCTGATAAAAAATGAGCTATCGGATGATTGTTTACTGTGTTTGTAAACGATCAATATTTCTGATGCCACTCCTTGGTGTATTCCATTAAAAAAATAATCAGGTTTTAATTTTTCAAGCATGTTTAGTTCATATATGCAGGATTGACCATCTAACAACACAAACAGTAATGGGAAGATTGAGCAGCATGAGAGGGTTGCCGTCGAATGTGGGGCATAAGGGCATACATCGTGGATTTCTCAGTGTTTTCGTATGTAACGGTGTGTCGTCGAATGTGGGGCATAAAGGCATACATCATGGATTTCTCAGTGTTTTCGTGTTTAACGGTGTGTTTTCACACCACCATCAAATCATGGATATTGTTCTATCAAGTTAGCAAGTTTTCATATTGTAGTAATTATGTGAAATTCATTATTAGAATTTCATGATGTTAAAATATGATTTATATGATTAATGATTTTCATGATCTTTTTTTTTAAATTGCATGTAAAATCTATGTTGCCAAAATTCCACATTTTTTAAGAGCAATTATTAACAAAGCATCATTTTTCTTGCTAAAGTTATCATCAAATGTTTAATGTATGTGAATGTAAAATGGTATATTTTTTCCTATATAATATTTCACGTAAAATTTAGTTGCATATTTTGTTGAATAATTAACTAACTTAATAAATTTATTAAAAGGGAGAGATACATAGAGGGGCAGAGAGTGCGGGATAAGAAGGGGGGACAGAGGGACAGAGGGAGAGAGTGAGAGAGAGAGAGAGGAGCTTGTGTGTTCCTGCATCTGTAGAAAGGTGTCTGTTGATGTGTGTTTTATGACTCACCAAACAGTAGAACGAAATACTGAAATATCTTATCCTCTCTTGAATATATATCTGTCTATGACCTCATCAAGATCTTCAAATGTCTCCTCCCCAATTGAAAGTATTTTCCAAGTCGAAGATAGCTAGCAAAATCCTTTTGGTCTTTTCCTCCCTCCACAATATCCTTGTGTGCATAAACTCCATTGAAAATGTTCAGTGTTAGAATCAAGTGAGTAGGCCCTTTCAAGCATGGACAGATAATACTCTCCCCTGGCTCTTTATCTGTTAGGAACTTAATGGTTTCATTCTCTTGTTCACTTCGTGAAATGGAATCCTCTTCCGCAAAATATGGATCCTTAACCTCCTTATCCTTATCCTATGCACCCTGATAGTTATCATTCTTTAGTGAACTCTCTTTGCAAGTTAACTCAACTAGGTACTTCACTTTTGTCATAGTTTTCACCCAACAGGTAAGGATGCTGCCTTCTACAATTTTTTCTAAAGGATCTATATCTAGATCATCAGAAAGCTCCTCTTTCAATATTATTCATGTCAAGCTTGATTCCAGATCACAAATTATACGATGATTTTGGACTCTGCGGGGACAATTTTTTCCATTAACAGGGTCTCTTCATTTTCTCCAGTCAGCAGATAAAATTCCTCATCCTGGGATGGCTCTTTATATGGCGATCTCAAATCCTGAAATCCATGTAACAATTCACTCTTTATGTCAGCAAGGGTTTCCTGCTTTTTATTGGATGTCCATTGCTCCACACTTCTAGCATATTCATCAATATCAAGGGCATTTAACAGATTAGGATATTTTTGACATGCTCAACAACCATTTCTTGTGTTTCCTCATCCATATCATCTATATCATGTCCAGCTTCTTCACAATATATGGCCTTAGCCATTTTCTTGGCAAATTCATATGACTTTGGATGAATTCTAGTATCATCCAATGGATCCATAACATGGTTTTCGGATGCTGCTTGTCCATTCCCTCTAACCCTTAAAAAAACCAATAGCATTTATAAAGACAAGTGGCTTCATAGCCTCTACAATTGGTTGTTGTAACTATTACCTGCTCAACAGCTTCATACTTTTCATCTGGAGTAAGGAAATGTTCCAGTGAATGAAGCTTCAATGATAATATTTCTTTGCCAAGACTATATAATGTTGCAACCATGGCCAATGGATTCTGAAGATACCGACCAAGAGCCACAACACGCCTCACAATCCCTCTCTGTGTCAGCAACTAGTCTTAAGAGATGCGAGAATTCTCATATAGTGTAGGCAATAATTCATCTGCATAAACAACATTTATTGTGTCCAATCCTTCTGCCACATCATGTGGATGAACACAAACATAGGGAGGGATAGAGAGAGGACACAAACACACATATTTAGCTGCTAAGTCACAAGGTTCAAGTTTCAATTCAAGTTCGACAATTATGAAGTTCGGATGAACTTGACAATAAATTCAATTCGACGATAAATTTGTCTTACACAATTTTTCAAAAATATATAATATATATGATCACAATTTCCAACAATGGGACAAAAAATAACTTCGTACAAATGATTGCATGTATGATTATTTTTTACTTTTCTTTGCTAATAAATAGAATTAAAATAAAAAATAATAATCATTTTATTTATTATTAACTAACAAAATAAAACTGTGAATATTCAAGAATAAAAAATAATAATAATGTAGTCTAATTATAAATAAATTAAATCATAAATATTAATACTTTACTCATTCTAATCCTTGTGTTTCACTAATTAAATAAGATTAAAAAAATTTACATCAAATTCCCAATTAGAAAATGAACAACCAAACGCAACAAAAAGATATTCCTAGTCATATTCTGTTCCAATTCCAATTTCTAAATTGGCAACCAAACGCAGAATATGGATTTGAAAATTCATCTTCCGTGTCAACCAAACGGTCCAACTATCTTCCTAAAATACATAACCAGGTTTTCGAAAACCTGGTTATCAGATAACCTGGTTATGAGGAAAATTCATCTTCCCCAACCAAACGGGGCCTAATGGATTTCTGCTAAAATTTGGCGGGACATATATTTCAATTGTTCTGACAACAAATATGCACAACTTTATCTTTCTCCTTAAGCCACGGATAGTGATAGATACATGTTCTCATTGATTCATTGATCATTTTTATCTGAACACGCAATTATTGTGTAGCATATTCTTCTTGCTATTACTTTTATGCTTGCTTATGAAACAAAATTAAATGGTTTCGTGCATTCTTTTTTTCAATATTTAAATAATTTTTAATTATCGGCTAATTAAAAAGAATTCCAAGATATATGTCGAAAGATTCATTTTCTTACCATGTCTAAAGAAATAGTAAGATGTTTTAAAATATTAAATTGAAATTGAAAATAAAGAGTAATGATATAATTAGATAAATTATATAATTTGTTTATTTGATAGAAGGGAAAACCAAAAAATACTAAACTCAAATTAAAATTGAACATCACTGACATAGTTTGTATTTTGATTTTTGTTGGTAAACAGATTTGTCACAGTAGAATTTTCCCAATGGAGTGTGTGGCAAACTATTCACAACAGTTGGATAGGCCCTTGGTATGCGGCCTTCCTCTGCATTTAGAGGGGTAGCTCCCTCGTATGATATGGATTTAGAAAAAGATTTTCAAATAAAGAATCTAAAACTTTAAAGATTAGGAGAAAGTCATTTAGGACAAATGCACCACACACCCTCACAATGTTCTTCGGTAAACAATATTGATAACAACGATGATCAAGAACTACGCTCGAAGGCAACCAGTATTACCAAGTACATTCATTATCATTCATAAACATTCGCATAGCACCATGATAATGTCTACTACTGCCTATAACAATTTGGATTTTAAAATAAGAAACCCAAAGCACATCTCATTTCATTTCCTTGCACCAAGAAAGCAATAGAGATTTTTCAATTCAGAGATAAAAAGTGTACATACTTTCCAAAATTTATCCCTAGATCAAAATTTCAGCATAGTGTTCCCTTATTTTTCCAACCAAAAAGTCCCTTTACAAAGCCAAAAGGTGTCCTTATATAGACATAGAGGTTAATAACTACCTCTTCGTGGTTAATAACCACCTCCAAAATACGTAATTTTGGAAGGTTAATTAACTTCAAGAAAATTAACCTATACAAGGAAACTTGCAAAAACAAAACTTTAGCTAGAGTTCCTAAAGATGTTTACATATACAATCACTGATCCTTGTAGCTACTAACTCTATCTACCCATACATAATTGATCTATCCCAGAAAGCCCTGTAAGTATCTAGGATGATCATCATTGATTCATAGTTCGGAATGAACATATTTTCCATCCTGAGTTTGGTTGTGAAGTATCTATCTTGAATTTCTTCTAACTCTTGTTGATAGGCTGAAATGTTATAATCTCCTAGAGTGACTGCAACTAGGTTGAGCTTCATCATAGTTTCAGCATCTGATACACTGTTCTTTATTTCTAAATGAATCTGAGTACTAAAAGAATCAAGGAGAAATTGACAATCAATATGTTGAAGGTCACTTACTGGCTCCCCACCTGTTATAGTAGAGATTAATTCATTTGTACCTTTTGTTTTCAGCTGCTCCAAAGAAGCTATTAGCTTTTCAAACTCAGTGATCCCTTTACTGATGTTTATCACTTTCCAACCAATACTTTTACTCCAGATACGTGTTTGGTTGTCATTTGAATCAGTAATAATTTTCTCAAGAAGTAGGGTGCTCATATCTAACTTGGCCATTTCTTTTAATTCATCAGCTACTTTTTGCCAGGTGGATTTTTGTTCCTTGCTATTTTCTAGCTCTTTAGAAATTTCCTGTATCTGTGTGATGGCTTGTCCATATATCTCCTTTACTCCAGTTATAAGTTTTGAAGCATCCTCTATCATCCTTTTTATCCAAGTTTCGATCATCATACTATGTGACTTGTGTTTGTCGATTCTTTCAACAATAGTATGATCTAAAATACCATCAGGACCTACTAAAATCAGCGGAGTGACCATGGCTTGGGCATTAGAAGAATTGCTGATTGAATTAATATAAGCTACCATCATCTAAACTTGTTCCTTGAGTTGCTCCTTGGCTCTTTTCTCTTCCTTCACCCTTTGCAACATCTGAGCAGCAATCACTTCAAAATTCTGAAACTCTCTTTCCACATTAGAAGGACCAAGATCAACCTTTTCTAGGATGAAATCTGATTCAGATGCTTCATCAATACTCTTTTCAATTATAGGCTTGGCTAATTCCACACACAAGTTGCCTGAAGTTTCATCAATAGCTAACTTGGACATCACCTTGGTCTTTTTCACCTTAGGAGGTTTCTGAAGAATACTGGAGATCACATCAAACGGAGGTGGGATCATTTGAACAACTTTCTTCCTCTTCTAAAGACTATTCTGGAACCATGAATGCTTAATTTTTGAAGCTAGTACATCACTTGTTATATTTTCAGCAACCATCATTAAGTCTTCTGAATTAGATAATGGGTTATCTAACTGCGTGATGTCTATTACTGGCATATCAGGAGGAGAGGACTCAAATGAGGAATTACTACATCATGAGGGGATGTAACAAGGACATGTGATTCAGCAATTTGAGTAGTTCTTTGATCTTTTTCATTGGATTTATTCCCTTCTTGATTCATTTTACCTTTCATTCTTGTCCTTTTTCTTTTAACTATAAACTTATCTGGCTGATTCAAATCTTCATCTTGATCTAGAGCACCTATATCTAGTTGTTGTATCTTCTCACTAGAAGTTTCTTCTATTTCCCTCTGAGATGATTCCCCTATATTATTTCTCCTTTCAATTGCTTTTTCAACTTTGACTTTACTGATCCAGTCTCTTGTCCTTTTAAGAACAAAGGCACTCCTCTCCTTCAATCTTTTTAACTCTGGAATTAACCAATCAATAGGAGGGAGATCTAGCAATTCAATTTTCTCATAATAGTAAGGATCAATCAAAGAAACCTCATCGTCATCAACACCTATCACATCAATGTCCAACTTGAAGTCTATCACTTGTCATACTGTAAACCGCATCCAATCTCTCTTCCTAACTTCAAAATCATTTTCATAGTCCTCTCAAAAGTCTTCTAGATTCGAGAAGTGACCAAGACTGGAATTTAACTTCAACTCATTCACTGCATAACCCTTACTGTCATAAGGGAAATGCATCGTGTATGGATGCAAATTTATCGTGGCAATAGATCTCTCAATGTTCCTAGCATCTGATGCAGTATCACAACTATAATATCTGATGCTGATAGGAAAAGTTATTTCATCTATCCTCCTATTCCTACAAAGTTTATTGATTTGACTAATTTGCCTGCACATTTCAATTAAGACCAGTTTATCATCAACAAATCTAGGTAGAATCAACGGACACCCATCATAGGAAACTAACCTGATATAAGTAAACTTCGAGAATTGTATGAAAACACTTCCATATTCTTGTACTTTCATTGCTGCTTCCGGTGAAATTTTGGGTCCGATGTTTCCTTGAATTTCCCTTACAGTTAGCATGGTGAATGCGTCATTCACTCTTCTAAAATGGTGCAGGCTATTATCATATTGAATTTGAGGAAGATGATTATAAATGATAGTTGTGTCATCATAAACGCCCTGCCAGTTAAGTCTTGGCCAACCTTTGGTGCTTGCGATGGCATAGAAAAGGTATGAAGCCATATAAAAGTAGTCATTTTCTTGAAGTCCCATGAGTTGTCTATGTAGCGAGTCATTGATAATTTCAGCCCAATCAATATGTTGTTTTCCTTCACAAATCATGTTGATAAACAGGAACATCCAACCTTCAAACTCGTGTGAGTCTCGAAGACCAATGATCCTGCTTCGTAGGGTCACCATGTTTGCCACATCTTCTTTTAACAGCGACCTATGAATGGATTTTCCTAATTGAGATTTCCCTTTTCTTGGTTGCGAGAACCATGACCGGGTAATGGTGTTTAGACATTGAGTTTGATTTGCAGTAAAATACTCTTGGGCAGTTCTCAGATTGATGCTAGCATATTGCATCCGAGTAGGCAATCGAAAAAAACTAGCAATAGAGTCAAGATCTAGATGGACAATTAATTTATTGTTTGATGAAATAACTTCTCTAGTATTTGGATGGTAAGCCTTCATGCATTCCAATGCCAAGTCTGGGCACTGTGCTGAAATGGGATATCTGCCTGCTCGAGCCAAGCCACTTTCTAATATCTTTCTGGCTAATGAGTTCCTTTCTTCATTCACAAGAGATGACCAGAAGTCTTGAAGGTAGACACTTCCTAAGATGGTATCGCCGATATCTAGAAGCGCACTTCTTAAAACAAGAGCATAATTCGGCCTTTGATACTTGTACTTCATGATTGATTATCAATCTTTCTTTATCAAATATGCTAGATGCCTTCAACCTCGCACTGCACTCTTTATTTCTAGCTTCAAAGTAAGAAATTGATTATTCAACCAATAGACCTTATTACATTGGACTGAAGATTACCATGTCTTCACAAGAATTCGATCATGCCCGAATTATAATTTATTCACAAATCTGCATGACGTTAATAATGCTCTAGCCTATATGTAGATTGCTGATTGCCAAAGAAAATAAGGATGCTGATCCGAATTTGAATAACTTAGTGCGTGAAGCTTTCAAATCTACAGGTCAAGAACAAGTATTTCATTTTGTCGAACACTTTGCAAACGCTCTATATGTTCTGTTCACATTCACCACCTTTCTATTTAGGCATTACGTCAAACAAGTCAAGAGTAATCTCAAATATTTTATATCCTTCACAACTTGTCCATGGATCTAGAAATGAACTAGTAGAGTCTTCTTTGATTCAAGGCTCTCATCATTTCGAAGCCGCAGTCCTATCATGCTTTTCTCCCACTTATTTAGATAAAAATATTATTGAATTGGACAACCACCTTCCACCAATCGGGCCATGGTACCAATGTTATCATTTATTTCAAACCTCCAAGCTCTCTCATGATTGTCACTACTCATAAAATGTTTGGATATGAACCATAGGAAATCCTTAGGAAGAATGTCCAAATTGACGAAGGTACGCTCTGATACCACTGACAAAGGGCCACACCAGCCTTACCAACTCACAACCAAGAATGCAACAATATGAAGACAACAAGATGACAAAATTTTTCAAACAATTTTATTATACTTGAAAATCCAAAAGCAATTACAATAACATGTCTGCAAGATCTCTCAAGATCCAATCCAAACCCAAGCTAGTCCAGATCCACACTCTGGTAGAAAACTCCGAGATATCAACTTGTGCTTGCAAGCCACCAAGAAACCTCCTTGTTTCTAAACCGCAGTCACTAGCTCTTTTCCAACTTTATCCAAGATCCAAGTGTAAACTACCTCACATTCGGCGCTCTGTCTACACACTCACAACTCCATCACAATCTTACTGTAAACTGCCTCACATTCGGCGCTCTATCCATATACTCAAGAAAACTCACTCTTCACTTCCTCCTTCTCTTTCACACCTTCCAACTTTCTCACCTTGAAGCTTTTCCTTCCAAAGCTTTCACCTTCCACAGCTTCTACTTCTCGAGCTCCTCCTTCTCGAGTTTCTCCTTCTTGAGCTTCTCCTTCTCAAGCTTCCACTCCTCGAGCTTCTACTCCTCGAGCTTCTACTCCTCGAGCTTGATTAGAAATGCTCATATGCATTGCTTAAATAGGCACTTACCACCCAATGCATGACTTATCCACAACCTTCTAGAATTCCTCCTATACAATATCCACAACCTTCTACAACTTCCATAACCTTCTACAATATCCACAACTTTCTAGAATTCTACCCACACCTCGATAAATGGAATGACAACCATTTATTTTTTATTTTTTTCTATTATGCCACCTATACACCTCGAAAATAGAAATCCCCTTTTCCTTTCTTTTCTCCTTTTTTCCCCTTTTAATTTTTTTATTATTTCTCCTCTAATTTTTATCACTTTCTCTCTCCTCCACAATTTTTTTTTTTTTTTGTCAATAATTTTCCCATGCAAGATGCTCCTACATCATAAATGCTAATGCACGACACAAGCACAAAAATGTCTGTTGTGAGGCTAGATAACAACCAACAAGTTTATTCACCTTGGTGTATTTGAATTGGTGATAGAGTGGACATGGCGGCATATAAATGCTTTGATAAACTGCAGGTTCAGTTTTGTTTTCTTAAACTGTCTTTACTCGGCTAGCATGAAGAGAATAATGCACTCCTTTGTGCATGTCATAGCATTTTGCAAATCCACTATGAACGCATTACCATGTGGTCTCATTAACAAATAAATGGACAACAATCCAATGGGAAGTGGAAGGCGTTTATTTTCACCCAGGCTGATATACGAGATGGTTTCTATATGATCATGTCCATTACTCATGTGGAGAGGACAATGTGCTCTTTTATAAAGCTCGAAACTTGAAATAGTTTCCGTTAACTTGGTGTAGTGGGAGAGTGGCGTGCAGCCCTAGGTTGAAACCCCGATGAATATGAAATGTCCACTTTAATAAGAGCTTCAATATTATTTTATTATGTGAATGATCTTATTTCACTAACGCCAATAGTAGGAGAGTTTAGTTTAAGTCGTTATGAAACTTCCCCATATTTTATACAACTTAAATCACCTCCCACTCTGCTGCACATTCTAGTTTCTGATCAGCAATTCATTGAGCAGTCCATTGGGATTAATATTGGAGAGAAAATGGCGAAACTTGGTAACATGCCTTGTTTATGCTCAAAATATGGTGTTATAGGCGAGAATATTATGTTACGTGGATTTGAAAAAGTGATCCATTTTCTTGTGCTCCGACTGTACATGCACCAAGATGATGCATTACACTGACCTTCTCATGCTGCACTTAACCTGTTGTCTTCAACTAAAGGTTTTTCTATAAATATATTTGTTGAAGTATGAGCAATAACACCATTGTTGAAATGCCTGCACTATGTATTGATAGGTTATTGCGATCAGCTAGATAGCTCTAGTTGTTTTATATCTTTGCTTCTTCTTTGCTGGTGGTGAATAAAGGATCTCTTTTGTTTGATAGTGGTCATGCTTCCACAAAACTTGAGCTATTATACTCACAGCCTTTCTTATTCAAAAACCCAAGCTAGCTCTAAGACGAAGCTTCAGTCTATGATATGGCTCCAGCAGCATACTCTTATTCTTTCCTTTTACCATTATAGGCTTCCTCTCTCATGAGATGCATTTGGCTTCTTTTAATAACCAGCCAGTTAGCGATTATGCCAAAGAGTGCATTCAAGACTCAAAAGTTAATGGTGAGAGAGAGAAACTCCAAAGGTTAATAACTGTCTCAAAGAGGTTAATGAATACACGTTTTTGGAGAGGTTAATTAACCTACTCCAAAAAGCGCAATTTGAGAGTTATCAAGAATGGTTAATGATAGACTTGAAAATACATAATTCGGGTCACAACATTAACCTGTGATAAGTTGGAGCTTAGAAGCCAGACTTTATAAATTTCAAGTGTTGTGTGGAGTTGGGAACGAGCCAGGGACATGGAAGTTTAGAGACTCACAAAAATTCAGAAATAAAATGGCCAATTTAAAGCTTAAAATCGGGCAAGTTTCAAAAATTAGCCAAGGCTTATAAAATTGAAAGAATTTTATAATCGGGCAACAATTTTATAAATATATAAGTATTACATGAGAATTTTGTTTAGTTATTGTTTTGTTCTAATAATTCATGGTTTTTAATTCAAATAATTAAGAAAGTAGAAGTTTTGATCATTTATGCTAAAATATAATGTAAAATATCTAAAAGTTGATAAAAAATAATGAGTAATTGTTGATATAATTATATAAAATAGACTATAATTAAATTTTGTAATACAAAAGATGATTAATTATTATACACAATATTCTAAATAACATCTTATCACTGGTAGAAAGTAATTGATAATTGTATGCCAGTGAATGCAATGGTATTGGTACAACAAATACAATAAATTAGAATTATTTGAGATGTTTATTAAGAGGGAGAAATTAAAAATATATCCTAGAAGTTAAATTGAAAAACACTAACACCATGTTCTCATGCGGTCCCATTTTTATTTTTAAAAAAAATATTAAAATGATTAGCAACAATATTAGCAGTTGCATGGGACCATAAATTGCTAATCTAGAAGAGCAATTTCTCACATTATCCACTAAACTAAAATTGAAATTGAAAACCAATGACATGACTAGCTAATCTTAAAGAAAAAAAATTCACATTATCTACTAAATTGAAATTGAAATTAAAATTGAAATCGAAAACCAATGACATGACAATAATCTTAAAGATCAATTTTCCACATTATCCACTAAACTAAAATTGAAAGTGAAAGTGAAAAGCAAAAAAATAATGAGACTAAACCAAAAGAACAATTTCACATCTTGATTGGAGACATGGGGAGATGAAGAAAAGCTAAACTAAACTAAACTCAAATTCAAAAATAGAGTCATGACTAGCTAAACAAAAAGACATTTTCTAAATATATCCACTTCACAAAACTTGAATGAAAATTGAGAAATAGTGATGTGATTGGTTAAAGTTAAAGAATAATTTTCCACATTTATTCTCTTAAAAACTTACAATTGAAACTTAATAATAGTGACACAATTGGTTACAATAAAAGATTATTTTCTTATATTTATAAATAAAAGTAAAATTAAAAAAATCCAATTGAAATTTAAAAAGAGCAACATAATTGACTAAACTAAAATAAATTTTACTCATATATAAAATAATTTTGAAAAAAATTATAATATTAAATTTAATTGAAATTTAAAAATAGTGAAATAATTAGATAAGAAAAAAGAATAGTTTTCGACATTTATTTGAAAGAAGAAACATGAAAACATTTTTTTAAAAACCTAAATTTAAAGTAAAAAGAAAAAAGAAAAATGATGACATGATTGGATAAACAAGGAGAATAATTTCACATGTTTATGCCAACTCAGGGGAAACTGAAAATGATAAAGCAAAATTGCATGACTACGCATCCACACATGTTAATTGTACGGCCTAGTAGGACTGACAAGTCGTGGCCATCCATGTTGAAGGAACTCAGGCATCCGGGCAATCGAACAAACTGCCTGGATAGTTGTTGTCATCTTTGTTCTCACCCAATCCTTGAGAACTAATAATCTATCTACTATTTTAGAAACTACCATCATTCCATTACTATGTGTGCTCGTACATATCCTTTGGTTCAGGAATTCCACAAGATCAACAAACCCCAAGATGCAGAAAGTTCAAAAGCCCTATAACAGAGGTAACATCTATTCACATTTCTCCATTAACTCCTCTTATTCAATCCCTTGATAATGTATTTTGAATTGTTCAACCTCATTTTACACAAGATAGTAGACATCAAATTATGGAGAGCTTGGGAATATTTTTTCTTTTCTACTTCTTTCTTTTCTTTCTCTTAATCTCGACCTATTAGATTTCTCGCTTCCTTTTGTTTCATTTTGTTTGTTGTTTAGGTTTCACTTGGTAGTGGGCAGCGATAGAAGATTGTTTCAATGATAGGCTCACAAGCTTGGTCAATTAGCCAAATCCATCAATGTTGAGTTTGATTTCAAAATGGGAATGGCCGAGAAGTTTGAGAATGTGAAACCTTGCATGCTTCACCTCAAGGGCAAAGAAATTATTGCTGCTAATTCCATTTCCCAGCTTCATCATCTACTTAACAATGGTCCTTCCTAATTGTCTCCCATTGACCTCTTCCTAAGTTTGTCAGGAGCCAACCAGAAGGTTTGTAATTGAATTTTAAAAAAATCAACTTCTTTGCGTTGTCTTGTTTTTGCAGTATACAAACATGGTATTGGTACTAAAGGCAATATACAAATATGCATAATTGAAAAGCTCTCATCTTCATCGCAGGCTTGGAAGGCAAATTGCATAAGAATCATCGAAGTTACTCCATTTTAATTATGAACGACACAAAGAAAAATTAAATGAATCGTTGTCTTCAGAATGGAATTTGGGGAAAAAAAATCTTTTTATAAACACTTAAGACAAAATATCTACCCTACTTAAAATATTAAAATTTATATAAAAAAAAACATTGGAATTATTGAACTTGTAAAGTAATAAAATTTACAGCCATCCTTGGCCTAATTTGGAAGGAAGCAAATTTGCACTAAAATTCAGAGAATGTACAACTGGGGATCATGCATATCTATTGGTTCTGAAATGTGATCCACATGCTTCTAAGCTTCTATATTTGGCTACGTGGCCCCAGCTTAGGAAAAAAAATAGTGGGTGTCTTTATTTTTAGCCAACTTTGAAAGCAAGATAAATTAGAGCACTACTTAGCATTCGTGTGAGTAAGTGCCACTATTATTAGCCGAATGTTTTGCAATGGTGTAGGAGTGGTGGAATTACTGACAAATTACACTTGAACAAAAATGTATCACCAAGTTGTCACAAAAACTACTGCCAGCCACATTCTTTCTAATATTCATTCTACCAAGAGCATCTTCTACAAAAGAAAAAATAAATTTAGATAGGAGGAAAATTTGGTATTCCATATAGTTGAGAAAGATAGATTTCAGACAAGACCCAAATTATTAGTATTATAGATTATTTCATTGTCAAATACTCAAAAGAAAAAGAGACGCAAAGCATTGTAGTTCCTACCATATGTGTCATGATTATAGTATTGTAGAGTGTAGAGACTGGATCTAGGAACCAATAAGACTAAATAGCTTAATGTCCATCGAAAGACCTTTTGAAATATCGATATCAAAAAGAATTTGAGCATAAGTAGAATGCAATATATCAGAGGATTCTGAGTCCACCATTAGAAAATCACCTAAAGTCTAAAGAATTGAATCATGCCAAAGATGAAGAGGGGGAATAGGAAGTCGTACCCATATAGGCATTTTGAAAAATGATTCAATGGTAAGGTTGAAATCTTTGTACCACAATTTTGTTGAATTTGCAAAGTTACATTAACTATAGATTTTCTAAAGAGTGCAAGGGTTATTATTCTAACGAGCAAACAAGGATCAGGGATCAAATCAAGATCAACATTTGCAATGACAAGAGTTTGAGGAATGAGGAGATTGGTAGAATGGTAGCTAAAGCACGCCATTTTCATAGTGAGGATGAAGCCGTAAAGAAGAAGCTGGGGGCAAGACACAAACTTCAACATTACCTTTACAACATGAAAGGTAGGGCAGAAGGAATTCTCAAATCTATGGAAGATACCAACGAATTGTTGGATAAGGATGACTCTGTAGGCGTTGAGAAACTAGAGACTAAATTGAAACTAGTACAATTGGAATTCCAATCACTGAATGAAAAGGCTTCTTGCATCTTTTTCATTTTCTGATCAATATCTCGTGATTCTATTGCCTATTAGATGGATACTGGTCTTGGATCACAAGCAATCTAACTGGCTCTTCCACAAGCATTACTTGTTTAGTTTTGGTACTCATATAGAACCTCAATCCAAAAGTTTCAACAAGCAAATATTGAAATTTCACTTCTATTTCAAATTTAAACAATACAATAAAAATCCACTATTTGGTTATTGAGACTTCCAAATTCATTTTTACTTTCTTTGATAACCTACACAAAAATGTTTTTTTTTTTTTTTTTCAATTTTTAAGATGAATAAGCTCCCAAAACAAAAGATAATTA
The DNA here is from genome assembly GCA_028749045.1 of Cupressus sempervirens. NCBI lineage: Eukaryota > Viridiplantae > Streptophyta > Pinopsida > Cupressales > Cupressaceae > Cupressus > Cupressus sempervirens. The sequence continues at coordinate 581,657,457 of CM053783.1, read as the reverse complement.
AACATTAGTGGGGAACATAAGTAGGTTTTTCACATTCAATCTTGCTAGATAGTGTTATAATGAGTCCGAGTCTCACATTGGCTTAACATCATACATTCGAATTTTCCAAAGAACTCAAACAAATAGCAACAACTTTTTTAAAAAACTAGAATAGGAAACTTATGATAATTAAAAAATAGATCGTGCATTGAAAATTAGTAAGTGCAAAATGGTAAAAAACTAAATGCCAAACTTAGTTCAAATGGTACTAAATTAAATTAAATTAAATAATTTCTTAATGACTTACTTTCCTTAATGAATATAAATATAATTTGAAATTAACAATATATATACATTATTTAACTTTGATAACTTATATCAAATTGTTGATAAAATAATTTAACCTTTTAACTAGATTGTATTTTTAAAAATGAATTATTGTAATAACATAAAATAAATATTGAATACATTTAATTATATAATATTGTGTGAAAATGATATTATTTATCAATACATAACTAATATATAATATAAATATAATTAAATATATACTATCATATTATATATATATATATATATAGTATTATAATTTTTTTTAAATATATATTACGGATGAAAATGAGTTCATGTAACATTTTTTAATATATAATTAATATAAAAATTTAAATTCTTAATCACACATAAAAATACATGTTTTTTAATTTTCAAAAGATTCAAATATTGAGATATTAATAATGTATAATACATTCTAACATAAGCACAAAAACCATACAATATTAATCTATTATTTGTTTGTTAATGGTGCCATATGATATAATGTCAATTTTATATGCTTCTATATATCTCTAATATATATACAATATTAATCTATCATTTGTTTGCTAATGGTGCCATATGATATAATGTCAATTTTATATGCTTCTATATATCTCTAATTATTCTTTCAAATAAAAATCCTATCCGCTACCCTTGCACCTCCTTCTGGTGCAAGTGCTAGTATAAAAGAAGTGGTAATACTAGTAATCAGTGGTAATATACAAAAGACTACCAAAAGAAGACGAGAAGTCATTCCATCCTGCCATCTTGTATTTTGAATCATAAAAAATGTGAAAGGGCATTCTATCCTCAGCGCAATCTCCGAGAGAGACGTACTCCATGGAAGAATCAATTAAATGAGTTGCAGGTGCGACTAGTTAAATCGCGTACCACGTATACGAAGCGGAAAGACAGCTCATGCAGTCATCCTGCAAGCTGGGGTAGCAGCAGAAGTTGAGGCAGCCGGACGGTGCAAATAGCCGGTGCCCTCCCTACTTGCATCATATGGACTATTTCAACATCACCGTACAACTCCCACAAACCACCGTATGGGATAGTGCCTCCAATGTACAGCTGAGACACATCACTGTACGACATCCAGGCCAACATTACCGTACGGTATCCAGGCAGTACGAACTGTTTCTTCACCCCTGTAGTTGCCCTTTATGAACAAGAGGGTGGAGTGGGACAGCCACCTTTGGTCAATGATACCACAAATATTTTTACTGTGCAAGAGATAGAGACAGGGATTAAGAAGTTGGGTGGAGGCAAAGCAAAAGACCTTGTTGCGCTTCAAGCTGAATATTTGAAGTGGGGTATGAAAACTCTTGCACCGCACATCACTGAAATCTTCAACAAAATCTGCCAGGAAGGGTTTCCGAAAGATTGGACAATCAGCCTTGCAATACCACTTTTTAAGAGTGGTGATGTTAACAATCCCTCCAACTACAGGACTATAATGATCAATCCCCTCTTTGCTAAACTTTTTGGCAGTATGATAGAAACTAGGATCAGCAAATGGGCAGAAGAAAATCATAAACGTGCTAAAGGGCAAGCTGGTTTTAGGCCAAAGCACTCGACAGTGGATCACTGTGTCACTCTGAGACACATTATTGAAAAAGAGTGGGAGAAAAAAGAAGAGGTTTTTTGTTGCTTTGTTGACTTCAAAAAGGCTTTTGATACCGTTCCGAGAGACAAGCTTTGGTTGAGAATGGAAGAATTGGGGATTCCTAGGCATCTCAGAGCTGCTGCTCATAGAATGTACGAAGAGGTGAAAGTCAAAATCAGAACTTCAGATGGCATTTCAGAATGTTTTAGGAGCGATATCGGGGTCAAACAGGGCTGCCCTTTATCCCCTACTTTATTTGGTTTATATATTGACAAACTGGAAGAGTGGTTAAACACGCAAGAGCGTGAAGGCATTCAGCTAGGGGAATTTGTTATAAAGCTACTCCTATATGCGGACGACCTCATTTTAATTGCCAAATCTGCTTGTGGTTTGCAAGCCATCTATCTTCTCTTGAGCGCTTTTGAAGAATGGTGGGGATGCAAGTCAATATCAGCAAAACCAAGGTTATGATTTTCTCTAATAATAAAAAACAGCATCAACATGAATTTTATTACAATGGAAGTGTTCTCGAAGAAGTTGCGGAATATAAATACCTTGGCATCGATTTCAACAAAAAACTAAGCTGGTCTAGCTGCAGGTATAAAAGGACATTAGGTGGATGGAAGGCTTTCTACGCTCTTCAGAATAGGTGCCGTGAAGCGGAGTTGTGGGATTGGAAAACTATTCAAACCTTGTTTGGTCTTCTTGTGCTGCCAGTTGTTCTTTATGGGTGTGAATTATGGGCCAGCAGCACTACTATAGCACAATGGAAACAAATCGAAGGAATCCAAAAGCGCTTGATTAAGCAAGTTTAAAATTAAAAGCACTGTTCCATATGACATCATGCTAAGTGAAATGGGGGCCGCGCCTATTGAGGCACTTGCTATGGTTCGCCTTTTAAGCTATCTAAAAAGAATCGAAAAAATGGAAGAGGATAGATGGCCGAAAGTTGTCTTTAGTGACACACTATGTAAGCGAAAAAGGACATGGATGCAACAAAACATCAAGTGGATGAGTAAATGGAATATTCATTTCAATATGTGCCCCACAAGTAATAAAGAAATAAAGGTCTTTGTTATGGAGAAATTCTACAAGAGAAATTGGGGAAGCGAGATTGGGAGGAAGAAACTATATTATATAAATGAGTTCAACCCCACTTGTGATCAACTCGAAAAAGTGTACATAGGAGCCAACATTTCTTGGAGAGCTAAAATTCTTATTGCTCAGCTGAGAACCAACTCTCACCAACTTCGTTGTGAGACCAGGCGTTGGAAGAGGCCAAAGGAGGCTTGGGAAGAGAGAATTTGCAGATTTTGCAATTCTGGGAAAGTGGAAACTGAACAGCACTTTATTCTAGAATGTGAGGCCTACAAGGATAGCAGGGATAAGTTTGCGGATACTATATGTGACAGTTCTTGGCATAACCTGTTCAACGAAGAGTACATTGAGCAATTGGGGGGCTCATCATTAGTCTACACAAGAGGCGAACAACGCTACTTAAGTCTGCTTGAGTTGTCTTGCTGTCCCATAGGCTATTTTTGGCCTCGTGGACGTTAAAATTTTATCTATCTATCTATCTATCTACGGACTTCTAGTGTCCACTGCGCAGGCTATGCAAACTAACATTTAACTGAGGTAATTGTTGAATCCGGAACCTTCGCCTACAAACATGAACGAAACATTACAGGGAAGTATGGAAATAATCCAGAGCCTGCTATTGCCATAAAAACGGAGGTGAAGGAAGAGCCGAAGCTGACAGCTGTGGAAGAGGCTAAGGAGGATGCAAAGATGATCGTGGAGTCTGCAGCAGCAAGGGCAAGTGCTTCCTCGCCAATTACTGGTAGCAAGGAAGAGTCAAATACAGTTGGAAGTGAGCCAAGAGAGACTCAAAACATTCTTGGAGTGCTGAAAACGGATAATGCCAAGGTTGCCAATCCTTTGTTTATGTCTCCCTCGATCCTATTCTTTATGATCTTGACAGAGATAAGACAACCGAACATTTTCAAGAAAATGCTTTGGAGAAGGTGGCAGACATGGTTGAGAAGCTTCTGCAGCTTGCAGATGAAGGCTTGAATGAGCACAAGAAGACACAGTTAAGAGAACTTGCTGCTTTAATAAAAAATGCAGTCTATGCCATTCACACTGTCCCGAATCCAAATGAGTTTTATCATACAGAGTGGGGCAAGTGATCAGGGGTCCATACGATTGAATATCAAAGACAACTCGGTTCAAGAAGAAAAATCGTCCAATATGTTTGGTGGCATTGAGACTCTGCTTGTGGGACGTGTTGAGACTGAAGTGTTGCAGCCAGGCACAATTGTCACATTTGAACCAACTAGGCTGACCACTGAATTTAAGTCTGCTAAAATGCATCATGGAGCTCTGTAGGAGGCATTGCCTGGTGATAATGCAGGATTCAATGTTTAGAACATTGAATCTTCTTCAATGGAAAAGTGGGTACAGAATTCTTCATTTTGAACCTTTGATTGAGAATTGTCTCAATCATGAAGTGTCTGATCTGATAAATGAACAAGAGGAGTACTTGTTTGATATTTGTGAGACCAAATTGCTCTAGGAACAATATCGCAACATAACTACAATATTGACCAGGCAATATGTGGATGCTTGACCTGATGGATGGATGAATTTGACAGCTACAGAAAAGGGCAAGGAAATCCATGATGAAATAAGGGAAAGTGGATTTAAGACTCATATCATCGTGGGGAATGTCATTGTAGGTATGCATGGTAAAAGTGAGAATCTAGATTTAGCATGCATAATGTTTGGCAAAATGCCTAGAAGAACTGCAGTGTTATGAACTACGATGATGATGATAGTCGGATATGCAATGCGTGTCCAAGGGAAAGGGGCTGTGAGGCTGTTTGAGAGAACGCAAAGGTTTGGTATGATCCTAGACAATATTACCTTTTTGGTCTTTTGTAAGATGAGGTAGATCTTCCGCTGACTGGCACACATGACATGTTTTTAGATGCATTGTCCATGGTTATAGAGAAGCAGAGCACAATACTAGGTGAAGTGTTTGATGCTTCTAAGTGTTTTCCGAATAGAGGAGTGTATCATGAACCTACAGAAAGTAATATTTCTGGTGTTAGATTAATGAATGCATTAGTGCCTGTAAAAGCTGTAAGAGAAAATGTTTCGCTGTTGGATTTTATCCAGTATGATAGAAGTTGGAGAAGACTCATTTGGAGTGTGCTGGAACAGAGTTTGACACTGTTGAGATCTTCTCCAAACCTCCTTGTTCTATGCGATTGATGAATCTGAAGTCTGGGAAATCTCTGAGAGCTTGCTTTCTTTTTTTGGTGATTGGTATTCAGGTAGGAGATTATTGGGTATATGAAGCCCAATAGTTTCTTGTAACGGTTAGTGTGGCTGGAGAATATCCCAACGGACATACAATGCTAGTATTCTGGCAGGAATCATTTTCTGCATCAGTCCTTTTAGTTGTAACGGTAAAAAATCTTACTCTTCCACATTCCGTAGGTTGAAGACTGTTTATAAGATTGATGGACATTGACATTCTAATGGTTGTGGTATTGTATTTTGATAGAATTAATATATCTGAGAATCCGCACTTGAAAGTAGATGTAGTCTGTAAAGGTGAACACTATCTATCTCTGCGTTATGGTTTGTTATTTCTGATTTTATTTTCCTTTGATTTTGCATTTTCTTCTGAGTTCGAAAATTAAAAAAATACAAATATATATACATATACCTCAATCGACATTTAATAATAAGCTTTAATTCTAAATGTTCCATTGTATATGCCAGATTACATATGTATATGATGGTGTTGCCCAGAGCAATACAAGTGCTTATTTCTCAGTACTTGCAAGGACCTGAAGTGGTTTCCAAAAGCATAAATACCAGAATATACGTCATTCAGATAGCGATGATCATAATAGCTCAATTATTATGCAATGATCTTAAAACAAATTGAACTTGGCGGGCGTAGATCTCTCTGGAATTCTTCAAAAATTAACAAACTAGTAGATTAAGGTATTTCCCATGCTCTTTTGTCCAATGATCAGGTAATGCTACCCTTGTCTATCTCCCTTCATCTTCTGGAAGAATGTTCCAATGAACAAACTCAAACCCTAAAGTCTCTGCAAACAAGAAATCTGAATAAAAGTTTATCTAGCATACACATGATTTTTCTTGAAATCCTTTCCAGTTTATGTTTACACCTGACTCAATACAAAAGTATTTCATTATGCTTGATAGACACCAATCCAGAAGCCTCCCAAATTCTGTCATAAAATTAATAAAATTCTGTTCACAGTTCATGCCAGTTCTGGGAGATTTTGTATCCTTCCTATCATTCCTTCATCCTTTATTGCCCTATGATGAACTCTAAGTCTCTAATGGATTCAGTGAAACTATCTTAGAGATGCCAGCTCTTTGAAAACATTGTAAGCATACACCCAATATTAAAATACTATTACTGATATGTAGAGTGTGGGAAAAATAAAGTGAAAGAACAATCCTCAAGCTTTTTTGGGACTTGAATGGTCAGAAGATTTTGTAGCTCACGACAATGCAACCACAATCTAAAGAATACGTTAGAAATGAAGTTTTCCATGGTTCTGAAATCTGGCAGGCCACCAGCAGAATGGTTCCCTCTATTCAAGATGTGGACTGAGTGAGCCTGATTTACCTCCTATAGTCAGTAATTCAAAGCCTCGACCCAGATATTTGAATCATTCCATCCATTGTTAGATAAAGCAAGCTTAATGTCATCCTGCAGAGCTTAAATTGACGTCTGGAGCCATAAATCTTCCACAAGAGTTCTGTAAAGGAATATGACTTTTTGCTTCCCATCAAGACAACCATTGCAAAGAACTCGAACTTCCTCCTTTTGTGGAAATTATTGACTCAATGAAAAATGGAAAATAATGAATTGCAGATGAAACGTTTTTGTACAGTTAAAGAGTGTATACTAAGACAGGTAGCAATCACTAACATCAAAAGAAGCTAAAGCTTCATGGTTTGGATCAGATATGCATCCACATCTATAAATAGTCCTTTTCAGGATCCTTAGGCAAACAAGAGCAGCTGTGAACCAAATATATTCTGTTTTCTATCCCCCCCTTAGATGAAAATGCTAGAATTTGTCAGTTGAATCAAGGATATCTGTTAACGAACAATGTACATTTTAAGTGCTACTGTACATTTTAAGTGCTATTGGAGGTCCTATTTTCATCATCACTCACTGTTTCCATTCGCTTTCATAATAGTTGTTTGGAAGACCCACCCAAAACTTGAAAGCTTCTAGTGCTCGTTTTTGTTCAGCTCTTCGAGCTTGCCGAGCTTGAGATGCATGTTTGCTAGTATATAGCCTTGAGTGCAGCTCAACAAACATGCGCTTATATTTGGTTTTGTTGGCTGGAATTCTCAGATACTCCATGCAAGCTATTACCTCCAAAGCTCTTCTAAAAAAAGCTGCTCTGACAAAAATGTCAACAAGTGAGTCGAGCAGAAGTATGTCAGGTTTAAGTGGCTTGATTTCACTCTCCCTACCTTTTGCCTTTATTCTCTCCTGTATCTCTCTCCAGAGAACTAGAGCCTCACCCGGCTTTCCTGCTTTTGCAAAACCATTAATCAGACCTCCATATGTAGCCACGTTGGGATGCAAGCTATTCTCTTTCAGTAGGGAAAAAGCCTTTTTGGCATCTTCTATCCACCCTGCCCTACAGTAACTTTCTATCAACATATTCCATGCAATTATATCTAATTTCACTCTAGGGTCCTTCTGCATTTCGTCAAACACTTTGCCTGCAAGCTTTGGCTGCCCATTCATGGCAAAGGCCTTCACTAACGTAGTATAGCTGATCTTTGATGGAGGTATCCCAGCCTCCCTCATTTGATTGAAATATGACAGAGCACCGGCATTATCATCGATCCGAATGCATCCATTTATCAGAGTATTGTAAGTCACAATATCTGGTGATACCCCTGCTTCCTTCATGTCCTGCAACAGAATTTCAGCTTTCTGTATATCAAGCAATTTGCAATAACCATTGAGCAGAATGTTGTAAGTAATTACATTTGCAGGGACTTTATTGAAAGACATCTCTTGAAGAACTTTTCGGGCATCATCCATTAAACCCATTCTTACAAAAGCAGAAATGACAGTTGTGTAGGTTACTTCATCAGGGCGACTCTGTGAGTCATCATCAGTTTGCATTGCCCTAAGCATCTGTACAACATCCTCCAATCTTCCCGATTGCATATAACCTTTCATCAAAATAGTGTATACTTCCGCATCAGGTTTAAAACTCCTCGGTAACAACAAAGTTGCACAAGAGGCATCCTCACGGCAATCAGTAACGAGCACTTCTTTTGTTCCCACTTCCACGGATCCAGAACGCCCAATTTTCGCAATAGGCTCCCTCATAACGCTACAGATATCTCTTCTGCCTTCTCTCATAGCCTGAACCAACCTTTCAGCCATTTCCAAGTCTCCAAACCCCACATATGCTGCCACAAGAGAATGAAAGGTAGCACTACAGGGTTCTATATTTTCCCTCAACATCTTCTCCAGAACGCCAACTAATAAATCCTTCCTCTCGGCTCTTGCATACATTTTAATCATGATATTGTAAGTGAGAACATCAGGCTTCACACCGAAAAAATCCATTTCCCCAATCAAGATATGTGCCTTTTCCACATTACCACCATTTGCACAGGCATTCAGAATGCCATTAAAAGCTCCTGTATCAGGCCTAACATTTACTTGAACCCCGTCATTCGAAACCCCATTTGTTTCCTTAATCCGCTTACAAATTTCGTCAAAAAGATGAATTGCAGATTCAAAGTCATTTGAGCACTTACCTAATCGGCTTATAACAGCACTCCACGCCTTCACATGTGGAAGGAGATCCGATTTCAGCATTAGTCTGATGATGTTTGCTCCGTATTGGGGAACTCCAGACTTGGCGGCAGCCATGGCTAACAGCCCAAGTGAATTGCAGTCGAGGAGGTGGAGCTTTCCCTCATTTTGGAGTCGCCTAACCACTGTCTGTGCCCTGCGGAATGCGTAGGCCGACCCGTCATATGAGAGTTGAGCAACTAGACGACTCAGACATTTGCTGCTTGGGAGCTCACTCGTTTGTTCCAGTATCTTCCAGGCATCCTCTGTTCTTCGTTCCTTGAGAGCCACTAGCATACTATCCTCTTTCTTCTCCTTCATTATTGGGGAATTCCCTGCAACTCCAACACCCCTAGCCCAGTTTACGTTTAATTGTTTGGAATGATAATCATTATGTTGTTGTTTCCACCGTGTTGACTTAAAATTTGGGCAGATCGGATAGAACAACAGCCCTCCTGCCTTAGTAGGGACGGAACAAGGGCAGCAATGGTAAGGAAATTCCATGATCCTCAATAACAAACTATGGCATCAGTCTGATCATTTCTCATGGCACCCGAGTCCGAGATTTTTTTAAGGAAGACTAGCATAATTAACCCAATGCTCTCCACATATCTATCAGAAGAAGTTCTGGAGGTCTCAGCAACGATTCCGAGCCATCCAAAAAATGGGCACAAACGTGTCTCCTAATGGCGCCATGAAAAACATAACGACAGTGAATTCCCAAAAAGAGGGAGGATAAGAAAACCTGTGGCGACCATTAAACGTTATCTCTTTGTCTAAAATATGTCAAAAGCTCGATTGGACAAAACAAACTATTGACTGAAAAGTATTTTCTTCAGCAACTTAAATTGTGATGTTATCACGAGTCAATTGTGTAATGTGTAATGTGTTAATGACTTTAGGGGATCCAACAGTTTTAAGCTACTTTTATAAAAAAAAAATGTCTAGTGGTTTTTATACGAATCTTAATATAAAAAAATCAATAGTTTGATTGATCTTATTCTCTTTAATAATATGTGCATATTGTCAGTCTTCAAAATGATATTATATTGAATTCAAACGTTGTTATAAACTGTACATTCTATGAGAAAGTGTCATCGAGTTTCGATTATTCCCATCCTGTAAAACCTACAATTACTCTACTCCTTAGCCTCTTCATGTCTCTTCCATCTACTTGTTCTCCAAGTGAGATGATATGACACAGTCCTTGATTGCCACTTACAAACTTGTTTTCCCTTTAATAGAGCCCCTAAATAGCTTTCTCACCTTGCTCCTCGGTTGGGTTGAAATCTTAATTGTAGTACGTTATTTTCCAATCAATGTTGTTAGTCAAACATTCTAAAACATCTCTATGTCAAACTTTTTTAACATTCTACATTTGTATTTCATGAACCTTAATGTTCCATGTATTCAACCACTTCTTAGTTTGCTTCATCTAGGTTTTCTATCTACAGTCAAGATCCTCATCCTTCACATTTTCAGCCAACTTTGGTTATGCATGTTATCAACTTTCTTTAAATAACTAACTGAGTTATCTCCTTTGCCTCTAACGAAAAAGTCCCAACCTTTGCCAAAAGAATATTGTAAGCTCTGAAGGTTGTAACTTTAAAGTTGCTTGTGATTAGGTGCTTTTGAAATTTCTCAATTTGTTTCCATCCACACTTTGACATGTTGCCACCCCAGACTTTGTAGCCTTACAGAACCACCAACATGACTAACAAACTCAAAAGAGTCTATTTGGGTTTCTAGTCCCAAAGTTTAGTTGTTTTGCACCTATTCTGAAGTAAATATGAGGTTTTTTGACTCACTTGTACCCTTTTTGCTCTACAAGTCTCCTATCTGAGCTTGTAATGAAAGTCAATCCCAAGATACTTGTATTCTATCATAATTTCCAATGGGTTGTCTTCAAAAAGGAATGTCATGCTTTTGTTTTTTCCTTAAAGATAAAATCATGATTTTGGTTTTGGTAATGTTCACTTACATCCCAACCTCTTAGCAAAAGTGCTCTAAGGCCCCTAAATGATCTCTTAATCCTTGATTCATTTTTTATTAAAATGAGATCACCAGTATACAAAAGAAGCTTCACCACAAGGTAAGTGCACCAAGTTGTGGTGCCAAAAGGGGGGTATAAGTGGAAACTTTTTTTTTTCTGAAATTAGCAATTTCTGAACTTCAACAAAAATTTGAAGATAATTATGCTCAAAATTTTAAGATATGACAAAAACAAAAGTAGTAGTCCTTTGAATCTAATTTCTAAACTACTAATTTTTTCCCAAAATGGTTTAGCTTTAGGTCCTCAAAAAAGGGGGCCACAGAAAGTAGTACGGTTTATTTCAAAAAAATATAACATAGTACAAAGTGTGCCCCCCCTAAAATTTTAACTTTTTTTTTGAAATTCTTTAATCACTCCGGTCAAAAGTTACTTAACACTATGTAGTTTATCTCATATTTTTTGGGTAATTTTATAATGTGTATTTTATTTTTTATAAAAAATTTAACTAGACACATCCAAAAAATGTGAAATATCTATGTGCTCCCCCTAGAAATGATTGAAAACTAATCTAAAATCAAAACGTCTTTTTTTCAAAGTGTGTAGAATGGAGTCTAGTTTCTAAAAAACTAAGTTGTTGCAAAATTTGATGAATAAGCTAAAATATACAGCCCAATTAGTACATGTTGGTTTTTGACAAAAAATGGACATACATTCAAAAGAAATTATAGATGAAAGACTTGAAAGAGTTAAAATAAAAAATAAATTATATGGTTATATAGCTAACACAAAGACCTACAATGTCATGTAACTTGATCTTATCGATGCTTAAACACGAGGAATCTTGAAGGAGAGCACACAAGAAAAATCAATCATTTTTTGTATATTTGTAGCAAAACACGTCTCAAACTAGTTTATAGACTCCAAACCGTTGGGTTGGATCCCCAAGGCAAAACCAAGCCTTAGGTTTGGTAGAATGCAAAAGTTTGAATAGTGCATACGCCCTATAGCACGCACTATTTAAAGATTTTTTAAACTTGGGTCTCAATAGCATGTGCGCGCTATAGTGTGCACGCACTATTGAGACCTAAATAGTGCATAGAGAGGGAAGAAGAGAGGCAAAGCAAGAGAGAGGGGGGGGGGGGGGGATGGGTGTGTGTGTGTGGGTATGAGAGAGAGAGAGAGAGAGTAGGGGATGGGAGAGGGGGGAGAGAGTGGGGGATGGGGGAGGGAGAGAGAGAGAGAGAGAGAGAGAGAGAGAGAGAGAGAGAGAGAGAGAGAGAGACAATAGGCAGTGGGAGAGGGGGAGAGGGCGGATGGGAGTGTGTGTGAGAGATCTAGAGAGTAGGGGATGGGAGAGGAGAGAGGGGGGATGAGAGTGTGAAAGAGAGAGAGTGGGGGGGGGAGAGAGAGAGAGAGAGAGAGTAGGGGATGGGAGAGAGAGAGTAGGCAGTGGGAGAGGGAGTGAGAGAGGGGGAACGAGAATGTGTGTAAGAGAGAGAGAGTAGGGGATGGGAGAGAGGAAGTATGAGAAAGAGTGGGGGTGATAGAGAGAGAGTACAAGATGGGAGAGAGAGATTGAGAGTAGGGGATGGGGGAGAGAGAGAGTACAAGATGGGAGAGAGAGATTGAGAGTAGGGGATGGGGGAGAGAGAGACAGAGTAGGCAGTGGGAGATAGAGTGGGAGAGGGAGAGCGAGAGAGAGAGAGGAGGACGAGAGTGCATGTGTGTGAAAGAGAGAGTAGGGAATGGGAGAGGGAGGAGAGACAGTAGGGGATGGGGGAGAGAGAGTAGGCAGTGGGAGAGGGAGTGAGAGAGGGGGGATGGAAATGTGTATGTGTGAGAGAGAGAGAGAAAGAGTGTGTGTGTGAGAGAGAGAGAAAGAGAGAGTAGGGGATGGGAGAGAGTGTGCAAATGTGAGAGAGAGTAGGGGGTAGCAAAGAGAGAGAGTAGAGAGGGAGAGAGTGAGAGTGAGAGAGACAGTGAGAGTGAGAGTGAGAGTGAGAGAAAGAGAGTAGGCAGTGAGAGGGAGAGCAAGTGAGAGATAGAGTAGGGAATGGGAGAGGAGAGTGAGAGGGGGGATGGGTGTGTGTGTGTGTGAAAGAGAGAGAGTAGGGGATGGGAGAGGGGAGAGAGAGATAGAGAGAGAGTAGGGGATGGGGGAGAGAGAGAGAGTAGGCGATGGGAGAGAGAGAGAGAGAGAGAGAGAGAGGGAGGGAGAGCGAGAGAGGGGGGATGGGAGTGTGTGTAAGAGAGAGAGTAGGGGATGGGAGAGGCTGTGAGAGTGTGAGAGAGTAGGGTGGCAGAGAGAGTAGGCGATGGGAGGGAGAGAGAGAGAGAGAGAGAGAGAGAGAGAGGGAGAGCGAGAGAGGGGGGATGGGAGTGTGTGTAAGAGAGAGAGTAGGGGATGGGAGAGGCTGTGAGAGTGAGAGAGTAGGGTGGCAGAGAGAGTAGGGGATGGGAGAGAGAGAGTGAGAGTAGAGAGGGAGAGAGTGAGAGAGAGAGAGAGACGGTAGGCGGTGGGAGAGGGAGTGAGAGAGGGAGAGAGAGGGGGGATGGGAGTGTGTGTGAAAGATCTAGAGAGTAGGGGATGAGAGAGGAGAGAGAGGGGGGATGGGAGTGTGTGGGTGTGTGAAAGAGAGAGAGTAGTGGATGGGAGAGGGGAGAGAGAGTAGGGGATGGGGGAGAGAGAGTAGGCTATGGGAGAGGGAGTGGGAGAGGGAGAGAGAGGGGGGGAATGGGAATGTGTGTAAGAGAGAAAGAGTAGGGGATGGGAGAGAGTGTGAGAGTGTGAGAGAGAGTAGGGGGTGACAAAGGGAGAGTACAGGATGGGAAAGAGAGTGTGAGAGTAGGGGATGGGAGAGAGTGTGAGAGAGAGTAGGGGATGGGAGAGAGAGTGAGAGTAGGGGATGGGAGAGAGACTAGAGTAGTGAGGGAGAGAGAGTGAGAGAGAGATAGATAGATAGTAGGCAGTGAGAGAGGGAGTGGGAGAGGGAGAGAGAGGGGGGGGATGGGAGTGTGTGTGAGAGATCTAGAAAGTAGGGGATAGGAGAGAAGAGAGAGAAGGGGTAGTAGTGTGTATCTATGAAAGAGAGAGAGTAGGGGATGGGAGAGGGGAGAGAGAGAGTAGGGGATGGGGGGGAGAGTAGGTGGTGGGAGAGGGAGTGGGAGAGGGAGAGAGAGTGGGGGAATGGGAATTTGTGTAAGAGAGAGAGTATGGGAGAGAGTGTGAAAGTGTGAGAGAGAATGGGGGTGGCAAAGAGAGTACAAGATGGGAGAGAGAGAGAGAGAGAGTGAGATTAGGGGATGGAAGAGAGTGTGAGAGAGAGTAGGGGATGAGAGAGAGAGTGAGGGTAGGGGATGGGGAAGAGAGAGTAGAGAGGGAGAGAGAGAGAGTAGGTGGTGGGAGAGGGAGTGGGAGAGGGAGAGAGGGGGGATGGGAGCGTGTTTCTATGAAAGAGAGAGAGTAGGGGATGGGAGAGGAGAGAGAGAGAGAGTCGCGGATGGGAGAGAGAGTAGATGGTGGGAGAGGGAGTGGAAGAGGGAGAGAGAGGGGGGATGGGATTGTGTGTAAGAGATAGAGTAGGGGATGGGAGAGAGTGTGAGAGAGTGAGAAAGTAGGGGGTGGCATAGAGAGAGAACAGGATGGGAGAGAGAGTGAGAGTAAGGGATGGGAGAGAGAGAGTGTGAGAGAGAGATAGTAGGTGGTGGGAGAGGGAGAGAGAGGGTGGATGGGAGAGGAGAGAGAGAGTGAGAGAGAGAGTAGGTAGTGGGAGAGGGAGTAGGAGAGGGAGAGTGAGAGAGATTAGGGGATGGGAGAGAGGGAGTAGGTGGTGGGAGAGGGAGAGAGAGAGGGGGGATGGGAATGTGAGATAGAGAGAGAGTAGGGGATGGGAGAGGAGAGAGGGTGAGAGAGAGTAGGAGATGGGAGAGAGAGTAGGCAGTGGGAGAGGGAGAGTGAGAGAGAGCATAGGGGATGGGAGAGGGGAGAGAGAGAGTAGGGGATGAGAGAGGGGAGAGAGAGACTAGCCTGAGAGAGAGAGGGGGATGGGAGTGTGTGAGATAGAGAGAGTAGGGGATGGGAGTGTGTGAGATAGAGAGAGTAGGGGATGGGAGAGGGAGAGCAAGAGAGAGTAGGGGATGGAAGAGGGGAGAGAGAAAGAGAGAGTAGGGGATGGGAGAGGAGAGAGAGAGAGAGTGAGAGAGAGTAGGGGATGGGAGAGGATAGAGAGTGAGAGAGTAGGGGATGGGAGAGAGAGAGTGAGAGAGAATAGGGGATAGGAGAGGGGAGAGAGAATAGGGAGAGAGAGAGAGAGAGAGAGAGAGTAGGGGATGGGGGATGGTGTGACAGGGAGAGATGTGTTTTGACATAGTGTGTATGCACTATAGTGCGTACACACTTTATTGTGTGTACGCGCTATGTGAAATCACCAAAAAATGGTCAAAAACCAAGTTTGGGTCCCTTTTGATCCATATTCTACCTTTTGTATGTTGTGCATTTTGTTGTTACGATAGAAAACACAAGTTTCAAGCTGTTGGAAGTTAGCAAACACTATTTGAAGACTTTTTGAAACTAGCAAACAACAAATTCAATCATTGGATCAGCTTTTTGAATATTCTTTCTATAGAAAAGGTTAGTGCAGTCCTTTTTAAATATTGTTTGTTGATATATAGAGAAAAATTTGATTATAATTTGACATGTTGTCTAATATATAGTGAATTCATTGAAATTTGTATGTTGAATGAATTGTTATTTGGAAATGGTTAGAAATTTGGCAAGTTGTTTCATGTAATGCCCCGCCAAGGGATCCAAAGAATTAATCTAAAATTAACTAAGTTTGGTAGCATTTTATTTTATTTTTTTAAACATGAAAGATAACCATTTACAACTTATACTTAATAACAAAAGCAATATCAACAATTCAAGTGAAAGTAAACATGACATACATAACAGGTAACATTTCTTAAGGATCCCTTAACATTGAATCACATCTAAATTAACTATTCATCTAACATCACATCCTTATGAAATAAAAATGATACATCCTACGTTCTTAAACAATATACAAGTGTTCCTTTAGTATTTACATTTTAGATTACTCAATCATCCATTTTACATGCCACAGGGTATGAAAGGCTTAAAAGAATATACATATGTGAAAATAAAGTACATCATCATCCTAATTCTAATCCATGATGCAATAAAGTAAAGATAATCACATATCACACATGATACAACATCATAGAAGATATAGACATCCATCATAAAAGATCAAACATAATAAACTAAGTGCACGGTTCCTCCCAGCCGTAAATAGCATCATTAGACCATCATGGATCCTAGCCATCCCTCCATGCATAACATTTTGAATCACCGAAGAGATCATCGATATTAACATAGTAGGAATGTCACACCTAAACATACTACACAATATATAGAAAGTAATCTAACATGCAAAGTAAAACATACGATAACATCATCTAACATATGCAAATCATCAATGTAAGGATACATGTCCACCATCATAATCCACAAATAGAAAATAGACGCGAACAAGAGAAATCATCAGCCACGGTGTCTCGTACAGATCTCAAATGATAAGAGTGGAAAAACACTACCACCTGACCGCATGGAACCTAAGTGGTCCACTCCCACCGTGCTGAGGAGATAATCTCAAGTCCCAAACAAGTTATCGAATCACATAGCACAAATACTCTCTAAGTCTAGGAATCCTAAAAGTATGCTAGCTCAAAGGTTCCAACACACAGACCGACATCTACTCCCAGAGGCACACAAGACATGTAGGAAACCTACTCTATAAGCAGGCAAGTGTCATCGCATAAATCATGTAGAAGTTACCTTGGCAGTTAGCTTAGGACTCCAGGGTCCCTACTGATCCTTATGCGGCCACTAGTATCCTCTCATATTGACAAGGCATACTATGGAATGCAAGGTCGCAACCAAGCGTTCTCTCTACTCCCATCCTAGTTTATACAAGCACTCAAGGCATGGGCGAGAACAAAACAATTATCTTATTAGGTTTATTTAATCCCCATTTAGTGTAAATGTTTTCACTTATTAAAACAACTTACAATGAGTTACCTTGGTAGCCACTTAGGACCCCGGCCCCCATTGCAAGCCACTTCCTGACACTACAAGTAGATAACCTACTCTAAGCTCATGGAATCATAAAATCACCCCAGTCCTATACAAGCGACTGGAAAGAAATACCAAAAGATAATCCACAATAAGAACATCAATATCCACAATAAAAACATCAAATCTCCATGAGCATCTGAAAAGCATCCATAGATAATCATGACCACAATAGTTCTCTATTGGCAACTGACGGTATCATTGATAATCAGAAGTATCCATTGGTTCTTAATAACCAAAAATATATCTCAATATCATACTGATCGAAGACTCCAAAATGGTTGAGTCCAAACATGTCACAACATGACATCATCAAGAAATAAATCAACATTTCAGTCCCATCATGGCGACTAGAAAGTAATCCAAGGATAATTGATCGATGACTCAAAAATGATTAGTCAAGTGTCTTAGATACATATAACTCAGCTTCACTCAAGAAGACTGATAAGCAATAACAATCAGTAAAAACAAATATCTCATAGAGCATACCATCACATTACAATGGTTGGGTTTAGAAAGATCGAGACCAAATAACATCAACATGCCATCACATCTCATAACCCCCGAGCCTCTAGTAGACGTCCTATAACTAGTCAACACTAGTCAACCCAAAATCCAAAATAGATAGCATAGAGAAAACACAATGCAAACACATGTTTTGGTTTACTAAAATCACATAGCTGAATTAAGTGTAGAGGTTTTCTGTTTTCTGTTTGCAAGTATACTTCAAGTATATAAGATTAATCATTTGACCTACAAGTCAACCCGTTTATTCCCTCGATAACATTATCTTTCCATTATTTAAAATTAAATTCTAAGAATAACTGAAGGATAAATATTTACTCATTACACTAATCTTCATTGACCCACAATTAAATAATTCGCTTTATTTTACTAAGATCTATATTCTAATCGAATAACACTTCCTTTATGTTACTTCAACTTTTCAACATAATCAAAGGATCATTATTCGTTAAACTATAAGAAAGCCAGTTATCAATCTTTTAATAAGACGATTATAACTTTATTAAAATGATCAATTAAATCAATCAATTAACATAGGTACATAATCCATGACTTTTATCATTCTAATAATACTTAATTAAAACTTAATTAAATATTACTAAAATTTAAGCCTTTTAATTTTAACCGTTATAATAACTAAATCATCACTAATAACCATTAAAGTATCTAAAGTCATTATTCAAGTCATTAGAATAAAACTTATCAACTTCAATGTAAATACTTAACAACTTCGTTAAATGAATCATATTAATTAAAACTCTATTACATAACTTAATTATTAATTAAATTTAATTAACTCTAATTAATTAATTAAATTAATAATTACATATCCATATCAATGACCCAATTAATAACTAGCCATAATATGTAAGTTAAAGGCCAACTATAATCCAATTCTCTAATATTATTAGTTCAATAATGACTCATTATTGTTTAATAACAAGTTATATTGGAAATCTTATTAATAATTCTATAATGATCACCTTCGTCACTCTTTCAAAGAATACTAATGTTTCCTTAATAAACCCGTATTATTGATAATCATTTCAATTAAGACTCTATCGCATAACTTAATTAATATCATAACTATATTAACAACTCAATAAATATTAGTTGATTAAAATACTAACTATACTCCAAATCAATTAATAATTTAATAATAACTTGTTAGTCTTAACAAGTTATATTAAAAATCTTATTAATAAGTTGACTATACTAGATTCATCACTACAAATACTAATGTCTCACTCCAATTTAATAATAATTAACAAACTATTATTAAATTAATAATCCATATTTAACATTATTGTGATTATAATATTAGCCAATGTAACAAATTGACCATAACATTTAATATTTGTAACTTTACAAATATTAATGTTAAGTCATGACTTTATATACATATTACATAATAACATATATTAACATTGATAGCTATATATATTATTAAAATATTCTAAAATAACAATATAGAACTTTATCACCAAACAATATTAATAAAATAATAATTTAAATCTATATTTATTTAAATTCTTGAATATTAAAAATTTCATTAATATTATATATATATATACATACATACATACATACACATATATATATATATAATAATAATTAATATACAACAATTATTAACACACACACACACACACACACACACACACACATTAACATATAACAATTTATAATATCAAATGATGTTACCAACTTATAAAATCAAAATACTATACATATATCATAATATAACAAATGTACTGCCCTACGAATTGAAATACGGGCGCAGGCTTTTTTGATGCCACTGCCACTCAAGTGAAGCCGTGCAGTCTTGCCTCTGCCTGCGATGACAACCGTAGTACCTGCGACAACAGGCACGGGCTGCTGGCATTTTTATATATAAAAAGGGGACGGGTGGGGTAAATCCCCCCCTCCCAAACACATTGATATATATATATATATTGCGCAATCTAGATTTTCCATAATGTATATCGACTACGATTAACATTCAATTTTTCAATAAATAAATAAATAAATATATATATATATATATATATATATATATATGTATGTATATATGTATATATATATATGTATGTATATATGTATATATATATATATATATATATATATAAATGTATATATGTATATATATATACACACACGCAGAGATTTATTAAGCACTACAGCATAAACATATATATATGTATGCCGATTTGAACATATATGTAATTTTAAAAAGAGAACATAGTTTTTTTAAATAGAAAGGGCTATCATGTCCTATAAGCTAAGCATTTCCATAAAGTAATCGTTCTCTAAATTTTCCTAATTGATCCTTCTAATAGGTTTGACTATAAATTTTAACTTAGAACTCTTTGCTAAAATACAAACCCTTGTCTAATCAAATCCTCGATTTTATTACAATTCGAACCCAAACCTGATTTAGATCTAATTTCTTTCTTAAATTGAAACTAGGGTTTTTCTATTGTTTTCTTCTCATCCAATTAACATACATATCTAGATTCTAATTTCAAGATTGAAAGATTCATTCATGGAGTATATTTAGACACACATAACAAACACGATGAAGACAGAAAGAGAAAGCATGCAAAAAGGAATATGCAAAGATAACAAGTGCACCTAGACACTGATGCTAATTTGCCATGCCTCAGAAGTCCATAGAAAAATCCCTTCTTTCTCCAACATTCACAATTCCACCAATATCCAAGCCAACCGAAACCCCCATGTGACTAGAAGTGCTTGTAGAAGCATATGAGCATGTAGAAGCATATAAGCTTCTCAAATGCATATAAGCTTTGAAGCTTGTTCAAACACACTAGGAGTGCCTCTATTTAAAGGCCTCTAAGATGCATCTAGAATGTCTCTAGAAACAACCAGAAGGTGTTGACAATTAAGCATGAGTCTTTTTCCAACCTTCTAGATGAGTCATAAGGTTGTAGACACCATGTGCTTAATTTGTACGCTAACCCCTGTGTTGTTGACAACACGTGCATAATTATAGTGCAAACTTCTGTGTTGTCTACATGACAACTTTCAAGAATTTGCAAACTCCTATGTGAACACATATTAAAATAATGCACATTAATTAATTTAATATTTAATTTACTCTTTTCAATTTAATTTATTTATTATTTTAAATCTCATGCACTAACTTTAATAACTCCACTTATTTAATCTAAATATATTTATATTTTAATCACATGCACACATCATGCAATCTATAATCTTTAAAAACTTTAATATCTTTTCCACTTTTAAATTTATTTTTAAAATTTAATTGATAAAATATTTATTAACTTAAATAAATATTATCACTTTCCAACTTTAAAATTATAACTTTTATATCCAAATTTAATTATTTTATTTAATTAATTTATCAATTAATTAAATAAAATAAATATTAAAATATCATATTAATTTTTCATTAAATTAAACCATTAATTAAATCTTTTAATTAGGCTTAATTAATAGAAAATACACGAAAGACTCATAAAATAAAATACGAAAAACCACTATAGCAAAACATATACAAAATCAAACCAAAAGGGTTGATATCATGAATTACATCATCTGATGCATTCAGAGGGTACTCAACTCAGATACTTGTCCTAATTTTCAACTGGGACAAATGGCTTAAAGGGTTGAGATTTGGACTTGAGAATTTATCTCCCCTCTCTTACCATTGAGATAATGCGATAGGGTACGCTCATCCTAGCAATTCAGAGAAGTCGATACCTGGTACCTGCAACCTGCATAAAATCCACGCATGTACAAGCACAATATATACTAAGCTAAACAAGTAATGGCAGAAAGTGGTGCATCATGTAGATCCCGACCAGGAGGTGACTACGTCTCCCTTCCTTAACCACATCAGACACGCCATACATAAAGAAAAAAAACTCGCACACCATACACATGCAAGTATGGGGTAAGTATCCATAAGAAAACACATATGATAATAAATCATCTAACTAATCAATAACTGAAAATAATGTAATAATCATCATATATACATGAACTATAAAGTACCAAGTAATCTCATCACATATCAACTGAATTTGAAACAATATATGATAGTCTTAAAACAATGCTACTAACCATCAACATAAAACTAGCCCTAAAAGAGTTTGACAATGATAACAAAAATGTGACCTAGGGGCAAGCACTACATTTCATATATATTGTGTATTCATTGAAATAATTGTAATTTTTATATGTATTTGAATGATTTGTAATTTACAAATTGTAAGTAATTTAGATTTTTGAATAATTTGACATGTAGAAATCATCATCATGCCAAGGAAGAAACCAAAAAATCAAACAAATAAAGATAGGAAGAGAGATTTGGAAATTAAAAGAGATAAAATGAAACTACTGTGAACAAAGAAAATTGCAAAGCAATAATGAAGAATTGACTTTCGAAGAGGATCAATAACCATTGATACAAAGAAACAAAGAAGAAGAATTAGATAGACAAAGATAAAAAATGAGACTATTACACTCAAGAAGGCAATTGAATTATGAAGCTACACCATCTTCCAATGTTGAAGTCATATCATCCTCTCATGTTGAAGAGACACTAATTTGTAGATCTGACAATGTACACACTCCATCATGTCATATTGAAGGCACAACATCAACATATCAAGTAGGTGATATTCCATCTTTTTTTTATCACCAAGGCACATCATCTTTGGTTTAAGGTACGCAAAACACTCAACCTTATGTTGATGTTCAAAATGTTGAAGAAATGGAAGAGATTATAACACCTTCTAGAATTTGTTTTAGAAGACCAAAATATTTGATTGATATTGATACTAACATTTTGAAATCAATGCCTAACAAGATTAACAAGTGTACTTGTCAAAAAAAAGTTAATTGTATGTAGAGATTATTCTTTGAAGAGTTAAATATTACAGGTCAATGCCAATTATTTGTTGAAATGATGAAAAATTTGAAATTTAGGCCTATTATGAAAATTCTTGGGCTAAGAACGATGGACGATTCAAATAAAAAAAACATTGTAAAGAATCTAATGAGTGCTTATGACAAAGTGAGTTCTAAATCACACACCAAAGATAGTAATATCACAAGATGAGTACTTACATCGACAATAGTAAGTACCCAAATGAAGAATGCTTGACTCATGAGAAAGACAAGAAAAATATTAAAAATTGGTAGAGGTACTCTAAGGAGAGCCATGCTAAGGCGTGAGAGATTGGAAGATCGAAAAAAAAATGAGTTATGGACATTTAGCGGTAGACTACCATGAAAGGATAAAGAAATTTTTGAAGCTTTGAAATCATTGATTGAAGATTTTTAGATAAATAACACGTGTTTCTTCTAATCAAAGATATGTTGTAAGAAGGATTGGTAGCCAAAATCTCGACCCACATGCGAAACATTTTTTGGACTCAACTTAGACACAATTTTTTGCATAATTTATTGGTATGTATTCTCAAATTTTAATAAGTCAAAGATTTTTTGAGATAGATAAATCTTTTTATGTGAAGATAAATTACACACGCAAAACTTGTTGTAGGATACATATTGAATTTTCTACCCATTTTGATGTTTTTAGGCATATATGTGTGTTTTTGCATTCTAAGTTTGTTTTGTAGGATTGTGACATAAATGAGTCACCAAGATCTTCAAGAGAATTCATATCCAACATTTTATGTGAAATAGGGGATGGCCAACAATTTTACAAGACATCATGCTTGGATGGTACATGCTTATTTTGTGGTTCTTTGCAACTTTTATGAACTTGTGAACATATGGATAGTACACATGCAATTGAAAATGAAATAGTAGATTACAAAAAATTTAAGACAATGACATATGCTCTAAAAGATGGGAAATAGGGTAAAAGATGTGATTTAGTCATTGAAAAGATTCTAGTGTATGACTTCATGAAGATTCTTCATGAAAATATTATTTACAAGTATGCAAGGCATACACATAGAGCTTGATGGCTAGATTTATTATTCAAGTTGTGCAAGGACACGTTTCCACTGGATACCATTGTTTTGGTTGTAGACTTCGCAGAGAACTATACACTACAACCACAAAATGAGGTGCAAGAAAAGTATTATACTTCTCAACATGTTTCCATATTTGTTCACATAACATTCACCTACAAGTATAGAGGATGACAGGAAGATTTTGAGGGAGTACCAATTTTACATCAGCGATGATCAATCACATTCTACAGAGTTTGTACATGGTTGTTTTCAATTATTTTATGGAGATTTGGCTAATAGGGGCATAACATATCGTTAGGACATTATTTGGTCAGACAATTGTGCATCTCAATTCAAGAATGCACAGATGTTCTATTGGTTGAGCAAGGTGCACAGGTTGTGTAAAATTCAATATATGTGGAATATCATAGAGGATGGTCATGGAAAGGGAGAGCACGATGGTGTAGGCGCATGCATCAAAAGAGCCTTAGCTCATGAAGAACTAAAGTACAAAGATGGAGAAATATTGATAGATGCAAAATCCATCATCCAGTGGTGTAACGCTACAATGGGTCTAGGTAAAGAAGGAGAGTCTATGGTTCATAGATTATTTTGGTTGATAGATAATACTAACATTGCACCATATGGGGATTGTTGCTAACTAACAGGATATGGGGATTGTTGCAAACTAATAGGATCTAGTGAGTTGCACTCTTTTAGAATCTTTGATGCAGGTTTATGGAGTATCCACACATGAAAAATGGCATGCTATTGTCCATCATGTGCAGAGAAAAATTGGGATGACTGTGAGTCAACTGAATGGGTGGAAAAATGGGATATATAGGTTCTGGACCCAATTGACTCCTATCGTCCACCACAAGCACTGGAAATGGTAGAGATGGATTCATCTATTGTCTTTGACTGCTTGTCTGATTTAGTGCAACCTGGTAAAATATATATTTATATATCTTTTTAATTTTAATATGTAACTTTATAACTTTTACCTAAGTATTTTCTGAATTAATGATCACATTTTGTATATTTGTCACTGCAGGGCATGTTTTTGCTGTTATTACACCTGAAGACAATAAAGAAGGGACATATTATTATTTGTGTCATTGTGTCCAAGCAAAACAAAAACTAGATCACTCGGTTATAGATGGTGAAGGTTTAGAGTACCATATCTATGTAGTGGTTGTAACCGACACATGGCTTAGACAATATTCTATGAAGAGCCCTAACTTGTGGTTATTTGAGGATTAGCAAATAGAGAGGAAGATTTTTCATTATTCAAATCTTGTTGTTGCATCAAATGTCCACTTGATAAAATATGGTGGAAAATCACATAATAAGATTCTTTGGAAAGTTCACAAGTCAGACCATGAGGCAATACTTGAGATATTAAAATGTAGAGCATATCCAGTTGGTTCATTAGATTGAATAGGGAGAGAGGGGATAGAGAGAAAGAGTGATCAATTGGATCCAAATACAAGTTGCAACCTCTCCCCCAAGACTGTTCACATAATAAGGTGGGTATTGTTATTATGTGTATGTGATGAGATAAGTTTAAATCACAGATTTTATGTTTTGATTTGTTTGGAATCTAGATACGTTATTTGAATTTATATTAGATTCTTTAATAGGACCCATTTTTAGATTAGCCATTTGAATAAGTGAAATTTTCAAATTTGTTGTTTAGATCAAAATGTAATGAAAGAACATAAAAATTGTTAGAATGTGAATGTTTTGTGATGTAAAGTCATGATTGTGTGCATGTAACCAGAAAATTCAAACTGGTGAAAGCAAGGATACAATGGGAGAAGTTTCTAAGACTCATCAAGCCATTCAGTAAGCTGCTTGATCATTGCTAGGAGTTCAAACAAATAATTCTTTGCATTTAGAACATTGTTACCAATAATGATATTATGACTAACATGCTTTTATCTTTTATTTGTTTTATCATCTATAATTATTTTAGATAAACTCCAATACAAATTTATATCCAAATCATAAACTTATAAAACCCATCTTATAAATTTTTTAGATGTTGTCTATTTGGAAGCATTAAGACCAAAGTGTATCATCTTTGGTTCACTTCTAGTCATAAGATGCATGTTTTTAGCATATGTATGGGTTCAAGGGTCAAATCCTTTAAGGATGACCATAGGATGTTATGTTTGTTTGTTCTTAGTCTCAAGATTACAAGGTTGTGATTGTGTGGAAGAATCCACACCCTTAAGGATGATCATAGGTGGCTGATCAATGTTTTATTTGAGGCAAGATGAAAATGACAAGAGAATGTCAAATGAAGATCAGAGGCACATGACTATATGACTTGATGAGAAATATACTAAAATACAAATGTTGACACAAAACCACATTGACATGGTAAATCATTTACTTAGTGCTAATACTGAGATTGTAAGAAAGATGGAAGATATTGCAAGAGAGAGGTAAAAAAAATAGCAACTAAGAAATTAGATGAAGACTAGGAAATAAACCAATGAAATGCTAAAGAGATATCAAGAAAGTATAAGGAAGTTGGATGACTAGTTAAGAAGCCATAGAAAACCGAGAGATGCCACTTGACAAGGTTATAATGAGGATTCTACAACTAAGGAAGGAGAGTCATTAAATAAATCTAAATATAGGAATATTCATGCTACTCCAAAACCCAAGAATCCAACATGCTATCACTATGCTATCACTATGCAAAATATGTTTATGCATTGAATGCTCTTACTAATTACTAAGTGGAGTCAAACATGGTGCTTCTAGGAATGGAACATTATGATATGGATATTTCTTATAAAATATTATTGAGGCTTTAGGTATAGGACACAGTGGTTGTGCAATTTATGTTCGTGTAAAACTCAATATTTACAATTTTGACCTCTTGAAAAAACTTGGTTTTGTGGATGGAGCTATGTTATGTGCACAATTACCTAAAATGCTTATTTGTGATTATATCTTTGAGGATCTAGCTAGAGATGGGAAATTTATGCAAGGATGGTGGTGATGATACTTGTTTCTTAACACAAAAGCTCTCAAACTAGGCTAGGATTTTTCCAAGCCTACCTAAGCATAACATATGCTATCCCTTTCAATTCTCTAAGGTTAGAGACAAGGTGAATGGCCTATTCCTTGTGCCACTTTCACCTATTCCACTTCTCTCTATCTACACCTTCAAAAAATCACACAAAAACCCCCTTACACCTCACCACACAACACCTCGATCACCTTGCACCTCTAGGATCTTTATCAAAACCATCTCCCTATAAGCTTCCAAAGGAATTAAGTCACTTCCAATATAGTACCTTCACTATTCATAAGGTTCTAGACACCTTAGAGACTTCAAAACACCAATACAAACTACTCTATCTCATAGCCTACCTTGGAATGTAGGTTAAAACTCAAATCCCTTAAATCATCTACCAATACTAAAAGTAGATTCTAATACCTTTTGCTGCACTTTTTTTTTTCAATTCCAAAATCTGAGATTCTGACTTGCTTATTCAAGTATATAATTTGAAGACTTAGGCCTATGTTATTAGGCATATGATCCTCACTCAAACTATGACTCTTAACAACCTCAATCAACTCTACCAAATGAACTTATATACTTCATTACCTCATTAAAGTCTTTCAAATTGCTAATGTTTGGCTCCCAATTATTGAGATCTTTAAACTATCAAACCCTTGTATTGATGAGAATTTTATTGCTGATCTATATGCCTAAAATGTGGGCACACTTCTATGAGTCATTATATTCAAGATTTTTCAAAAATGAGGTCTCGAATGGCGACTCATAGCTTCCTATTCATGGAGTGCTGGAGTTTGTAATGGAGGCCCTCAGTCTGACCTAGTTTGTGCCCATGCAAGTACACCATGAAACAAGAGATTCAATGATCTAATATGCATGCAAATGGAAATGAAAAACTAATCTAAATGATAACAATGCAAAACAATGCAAGAAATGAAATCTAATCTATGAAAAGAAATAACAATGCAAATCTAATCTATGAAAGAAAGATCTAATCTATCAATGCAAGATCTAAACTAACATAGCAGTTCTCCATAGAAGCTTTAATATTCAAAACTCTTTCAAAAATAACTCTTCGAACCTGCAACATAACAATAGCATAATAATGGGTGTCTTCAATAATGGGTGTTCAAAATGAGGAGAGGGCTCTTTCTTATAAAAGAAAATATGGAGGTGAGAGGCTTTTCACAACCAATATGGGATAATAGAGTTTGATCCATGTGAGACAAAATTCCACCAATGAGAAAAGAGGAGTGTTTGAGAAGAAAGTGGAGAGAGGGTGAAGATAAGTCCCATAATAAGTGTAGATAAAAGATTTATTTTATTTTTTACTTGTTTTAACTCTTTTTTCATCAAAAAGATATTTAAGTAGGATATTTTATTTAATTAAAAGGGAGCAAGTTCTTTTAATTAAATAAGAAATATTTAATTAAATTAAAAGAGGGGTTTTTCTCAATTAATTAAATGTAGATGAATTATTTAATTAAAAGAGAGGTTTTCTTTTAATTAAATGGAGACTTATTTTATTTAATTAAAAGAAGAGATTTTCTTTTAATTAAATAAGACTTAGGATAAAATGATCAACCTTAGAAAAATAGAATAATTGAATTTGATTAAGGAAATTGATTTAAATTGATTTAATAAAATATTACAAACCATTGATTCAAGAAATTTGATAAATTGATAAATTGAATAATGTGGGCCCATAGTCTAGGCGACCATTTTAGAGTGCATACATTTGCCCCTCTTTGACTAATGTGTGATCAATTTGGGAACACATGTAGTCAAAGAAAGAAATTGAAGTGTGAGGTCGATTTGGGAT
This sequence comes from Cupressus sempervirens, assembly GCA_028749045.1. Lineage (NCBI taxonomy): Eukaryota > Viridiplantae > Streptophyta > Pinopsida > Cupressales > Cupressaceae > Cupressus > Cupressus sempervirens. The sequence goes on along the minus strand of CM053783.1, from coordinate 581,629,147 downwards.
CACAAAACAACCCAGATGTGTGGTCGAATCAAGAACACATCAGGACAAAGAATACAAATAAATTTTGAATTGAAAAAGTCAAGGATAAAATTGATAAAACTGAATCAAAGATTGAATTTGATAATTACTGCCCCCACGTGATCAAAATTGAAATGAGATAGAGGAGAAACAACAAATTGATAAATTTGATCAAATTGAAAAAAAGATAAGGTTCTTGATGTAAGATGAAAGATATAAGAATCATAGAACCAAGGTAGATCATCAAGCATGAAATATTATGCCCCAAAGGTGATTTAGAAGAAAAGAAGTGGGGAAAAAGAAAATGGAAGATAGAAGTTTGAAAGATATAGAAAGAAATAGAAAGAAGAAAAGAAAATGCCCCAAAATCAATCAACTATTTAAGATAGAAATTTCAATTGAGATCACAAAAGAAGATAAGGAAATAAAGATCAAAACATGACCATAGTTGATTAAAAGTCCACAATAAAGATGAAGGGAGAACCCTCTCAAACTCATAATGCAGCCTAAAAATGCAAACTAACATGAAGTCTAATAATGCAAGCTACATGAAAATGAAATGGTGTACTTGAAAAAGAGCAACTATAACATAGGATTTTTGTGTTCATCATTCATTAGAGAATGCTAAAGAACTTATTTTCATCATTGGGCCATTATTAACGGACATTGAAAAATCACACAATCGTCACTAGTCACAAGCGCAACTATGACGATATGAATGTGATTTATATCGGATTGGAATGTGAAAACATTCTAACATAAGCATCAAAGACATAGAGGTCAAGATGACTTCGATGTTAGCTTACCCGATTTAATGTAGCAAAATCATGCTCGCATCAAGGCATAGATGCCAAGATGACCATAAGAATGGTTGTGCAAAAGCAATCAAGGATGATGCCTCAAATCTCCTAAGTGTTTCAAGGGAACAACAAGAGACACTCTAGAGTTTAGGACCACACCCACAAGCAGAAAACAAAAAAAAACATGTCCCATGTCCCAAGTCCTCTAGCTATGCATCACAGAGAGACTTATTAGACAAGGACACTCAACAAAAAATCAATAATAGTCAGCACACAAAGAATAGATCATGACATAAGTCAAGCAGTAAGTGTCGCATTTAAAAATTAAGTGTGTTAATTGATACTGAGTTCTGAGGATAAGTATCAAATGCTTGCAAGTAGGTAAGATCACATGACAAAATTGGGTAAGATCAAACCAATAAGTGTTGAAAAACACTTGAAGTTAATGGGTGCTGAAAAAAACCATTTGCGAGGTGTCCTAAAGACTAACACATCCAAGAGACCAAAGCTAACATAGTTATGCCCCCTAGACAAAGACCAATTCCAAACCAAGGTAACAAGGACAAGGCATGATGGATAAAGGCTAAGTGTCGATGACATGCGCTAAGAAATAGGGGTGTAAAGGCCTCAAGTAGCACCCATTTCCAGGTTTTCACCACTTGGGTTCTTTTTTTTTTCTTTTTCTTTTTTAGGACATTTTATAATTTTTTTGTATTTTTGCTACTAAGGTGCCTGTTTCCAGGTTTTCACCAAGGCAATTTTTTTTTTAATTTTTAATTGAATTTTTTGATTTTTTTTTTTTTTTTGAATTTTTGGAATATATAATTTTTTTGGAGATACATCAAAGTGCCTATTGCTAGGTTGTCACTAAGAAGATCATTTTTTCAGGACATTTTTCAATTTTTAGACTTTTTTACAATATATCATTTTTTTGAATTTTTGAAATATATCAATTTTTTATTTTATTTTTTCAGGATTAATAAATATATACAAAGATGCCCCTAGACAGAGTGCGCATTATGGATATAACTTTTTCAAGTGCAAGACATTTATAGGATCAGGGAGCTGCTCTCCCTCTGCTGTAGATAGTAAATAAGCACCAGAACAAAAGCTGCTGTGATAATGTAAGGTCCAAGCCAATTAGGTTCAAACTTACCCTTTTGATCTCTATTGTGTTGAGTCTTATGATTCACACATAGGACAAGATCTCCCACTTGGAACTCTCTAGGGTGAACCTTTTTGTTAAATTCTTTTGACATACGCTTTTGATAGACCCTCATATGGTCAAATGATGCTTGTCGTTTCTCATCTAGAAGTTCTAACTCTTGAAGTCTCATGGCATGGTAGTCTTCATCTGAAACTAGACCTTTGAGAGAAACTCTAAGTGAAGGAATCTCAACTTCTAAAGGTAACACTGCTTCAGCACCATATGTAAGGGAAAAAAGGAGTAGCCCCAGTAGGAGTGCGAATACTCGTTCTATAGGTCCACAAAGCTCGATTTATTTGTAAATGCCAATCTCTACCATTCTTATGAACTGTTCTATGCAAGATTTTAAGAATGGTTTTGTTTTATGCTTTTGCTTGACCATTTCCTTGTGGGAAATAAATAGAGGACCAATGCTATTTTATCTTAAACTTTTTACAGAGTTGCTTAAGGTCCTTATTTTTAAATTGACCTCCATTATCAGTGATAATCTCAGAAGGCACTCCATATCTACAGATAATATGATTCAAAATAAATAGAGAAACTGCCTCACCAGAGGCAACAGAAAGTGGGACAACTTCTACCCATTTAGTGAAATAATCAGTGGCACACTTCTATGAGTCATTATATCCAAGATTTCTCAAAAATGAGGTCTCGAATGGTGACTCATAACTCTCTATTCATGGAGTGCAAGGGTTTGCAATGGAGGCCCTTAGCTTGACCTAGTTTGTGCCCATGCAAGTACACCACAAAATAAGAGATTCAATGATCTAATATGCATGCAAATGAAAATGAAAAACTAATCTAAATGATAACTATGCAAAACAATGCAAGAAATGAAATCTAATCTATGAAAAGAAATAACAATGCAGATCTAATCTATCAATTCAAGATCTAAGCTAATATGAAAATCAAAGTATGGATCATGATAATGAAAGCCATGCATGCAAGAGAGAATGAGACAAGAAGATAGAAGTTTTTCACAAAAGCTTTAGTATTCAAAACTCCTTCAAAAATCGTTCTCCAAACCTACAACATAACAATAGCATAATAATGGGGTTTTCAATAATGGGTCTTCAAAATGAGGAGAGGGCTCTCCCTTATAAAGGAAAATATGGAGGTGAGAGACTTCTCACAACCAATATGAGATAATAGATTTTGATCCGTGTGAGACAAAATTCCACCAATGAGAAAAGAGGAGTGGTTGAGAAGAAAGTGGAAAGAGGATAAAGATAAGTCCGACTTAGAGATATGTGCATTTAAGTGTAGAGAAAATAAATTAAAAAAATTATTTTATTTTCTTTTTCATCAAAAAGAGATATTTAAGTGGGATTTTCATTTAATTAAAAGAGAGCAAGTTCTTTTAATTAAATAGGAGTTATTTAATTAAATTAAAAGAGGGGTTTTTCTCTTAATTAAATAAATGTGGATGAATTATTTAATTAAAAGAGAGGTTTTCTTTTAATTAAATGGTTACTTATTTTATTTTTATTTTTTTAAAGAGGGGTAAACGCTTTGACCTAGAGCTATGAACTAGTGAGGCCACAAATGGGGGACCTCATCCCCATGAGATTTGAACCTTGATGGAAAGGATAACAACACAAAAACTTAACCATCACAACATGCCACTATTGGCAAAATATTGCCAATTTTTTTTTTTGGATAGGTAAACAACTGAAGCCTAGGTTATTTATTATTATAAAGATTTATTATTATTATGTGTTAATCATGAGTAGATTCGAACCCAAGACCTCCCCGATGAGTGGCTCACAATTTACCGATGTGTTGTAAGCTCTTGCATGGTTACTTATTTTATTTAATTAAAAGAGGAGATTTTCTTTTAATTAAATAAGACTTAGGATAAAATGATCAACCTTAGAAAAATAGAATAATTGAATTTGATCAAGGAAATTGATTTAAATTGATTTAATAAAATATCACACACCATTGATTTAGGAAATTTGATAAATTGATAAATTGAATAATGGGGGCCCATAGTCTAGGCGACCATTTTAGGGTGCATACATTTGCCCTTTTTTGGCTAATGTGTGATCAATTTGGGAACACATGTAGTCAAAGAAAGAAATTGAAGTGTGAGATCAATTTGGGATCACAAAACAACCCAGATGTGTGGTCGAATCAGGAACACATTAGAAAAAAGAATACAAATAAATTTTGACTTGAAAAAGTCAAGGATAAAATTAATAAAACTGAATCAAAGATTGAAATTGATAATTATTGCCCCCTCATGATCAAAATCGAAATGAGATAGAGGGGAAACAACAAATTGATAAATTTGATCAAATCGAACAAAAGATAAGGTTCTTGATGTAAGATGAAAGATATAAAAATCATAGAACCAAGATAGATCAAAAAGTATGAAATATGATGCCCCAAAGGTGAATTAAAGGAAAAGAAGTGGGGTAAAAGAAAATGGAAGGTAGAATTTTGGAAGATATGAAAAGAAACAGAAAGAAGAAAAGAAATTTTTTCATAAGAAATAGAATGCTTCAAAATCAATCAACTATTTAAGATAGAAATTTCGATTGAGATCATGAAAGAAGATAAGGAAATGAAGATCAAAACATGACCACAGTTGATTAAAAGTCCACAATAAAGATGAAGGGAGAACCCTCTCAAACTCATAATACAGCCTAAAAAATGCAAACTAACGTAAAGTCTAATAATGCAAGCTACATAAAAATGCAAAGGTGTACTTGAAAAAGAGCATGTACCATAGAATTTGGTGTTCATCATTCATTGGAGAATGTAAAAGAAATTATTTTCATCATTGGGCCATTATTAACGGACATCAAAAAATCACACAATCATCACTAGTCACAAGTGCAACTATGAAGATATGAATGTAATTTATATCGGATTGGAATGTGGAAAGATTCTAACATAAGCATCAAAGAAATAAAGGTCAAGATGACTTTGATGTTAGCTTACCCAATTTAATGTAGCAAAACTATGCTCGTATCAAGGCATAGATGCCAATATGACCATAAGAACGGTTGTGCAAAAACAATAAAGGATGATGCCTCAAATCTCCTAAGTGTTTCAAAGGGACAATAAGAGACACTCTAGAGTTTCAAGACCACACCCGCAAGCAAAATTTTTTTTAAAAAAATGTCCCATGCCCCAAGTCCTCTAGCGATGCATCATGGAGAGACTTATTAGACAAGGACACTTAAAAAAAATTAATAATAGTTAGCACACAAAGAAAAAATCATGACATAAGTCAAGCATTAAGTGTTGCATTTAAAATTTAAGTGTGTTAATTG